>JAEILZ010000001.1:2241867-3441867 GCA_018873225.1 [Phialemoniopsis] sp. UDSM-2020
GCCATCGGTGTCAACAACCGCAATCTAGAGAGCTTCGAGGTTGATCTCAACACTACGAGCCGACTCAGGAGCATGGTGCCCAAGGAGACCATTATTTGTGCGCTCAGTGGTATCAACACTCACCAGGATGTCTTGGCGTGCAGGAATGACGGTATCAATGCTGTCCTTGTTGGCGAAGCCATCATGCGAGCGCCAGATGCATCTCAATTCATTCGACAACTCTGCGCCGGTGAAACGGCACCGCCAAAGTCACGAAAAGTCGAGCCTGTACTTGTCAAGATCTGTGGTACTCGAAGCCCTGAGGCGGCGGCAGAGGCAGTAAAATCAGGGGCGGACATGGTCGGCATGATCCTGGTTCCTGGCACGAAGCGACTTGTATCAGACGAGACTGCTCTGGCGATCTCACAGGCTGTCCATCAAGGCTCAGCTGCTTCGACTTCGCAAAGGATTTCTTTGGGAGCAAGTAACATGGCCACCGACTTCTTCAGCCTGGCCGGACAGACTCTGCGCAGAGGCCGGACACTCCTAGTTGGTGTGTTTCAAAATCAACCACTCGAAGAAGTACTTGAGAAGCAGAGACGGTATCAGCTCGATGTGGTTCAGCTTCACGGGGATGAGCCTGTTGAATGGGCAAACCTCATCCCCGTTCCAGTCATGCGAAAATTCAAGCCTGGCCACCCTGGTCTTGCCCTCCGAGGTTATCACACCATTCCTCTCTTGGATTCTGGGTCCGGCTCAGGCCAGCTCCTAGATGTCTCTGCCGTCCAGACCGATCTTCTGAGAGACAAGGAACTCAACGTCATGCTAGCTGGTGGATTAAACCCCGATAATGTGGTGCAGTCGGTTGCTGCCGTAGGTGCTGAGTCTAGTAGGATATTGGGCGTAGATACGAGCAGCGGAGTCGAGGTCGACGGGAAGCAGAGCCTCGAGAAAATAAGGGCGTTCATTAAGGCAGCAAAAAGTATTAGATAGGCTAGATGTGATGCCAATGCGATCCTCAAAAGTTCACTAAGGCCGTTCAGTCGCGGGTCAGGTCCGCTTCAGATTCCCCTTTTGCACTTCTCAAGGTTCCTTCAACATCCTTTCATGTACGTGAGCCTGCCATCCCTCTCCTGGCACACTATTTAATCTCTCCCCATCACCGTCCTCTGCTCTCTTTCACCTTTTCCCACTTTCAACATCAGGTCAAGCACCTTTCCTCCCTTTCAATTTGCTTGATCTGGCCCTTGTCCCCCTTCAACTTGTTTACCCAAGAGGTACACTCGAGTCTCCTTTTCTCTTCTCTCTCTTGAGTTCAGATCAGCTTTGATCATCTCAACTGAACAAAGTGTCACTCGGTCCTCGCTCTCACATTTCCAAACATTTCACTCAGCAACATCGAGGAAAGTTTCTCGACCGCAAGCACCATGCCTTCTGAGCGCCGAGCTAGAACGCTCTTCCGTGGCCTAAACATTGCCATTGGCGATACCTTCAAATGCGACATGAAGCGTGCCGACATGGAGGATGCAATCCGTCGCCACGGAGGCAGGTTCACACATAAAGTCACTGACGAGACTACGCACCTGATCACCACGGACCGTGACTACGATAGACGGTCGGACATCGGTGAGTTTCGCAACCCCTTTTGCAAATTGTGTTTGAGTGCATACCCATACATGATCAGTCTTGACTGACATCAACACTTGCTCTCATGCAACAGTCAAGGCAGCCCTCTGCAAGGGAGGCTACAAGGTCCCCATCATCGAGGGTCAGTGGCTTGTCGATTGCCTCAACAAGGCCAAGGTCCTCCCTGTCAAGCTCTACAGGCTTGAGAAGAAGAAGGCTCGCCTCGAGCACGAAGCTTTGGCCAAGGAGGAGGCTGCCGCTGCCGCAGAGAAGGCCAGGCGCGAGGCCGAGTTCATCAACTGGAGTGAGTCCGCTCTGAGCTCCACATGATTTGTCAGAGACATAGTTGACCAAGATCGCCCGTGTTCAGCCCTGAACAACATCTACACTGATGCCACTGGCTTCAAGTACAAGGTCCAGATCACTCGGGACATCTCCGACATTGAGGAGGAGGGCAACGAGTCTGAACATGCCATTGCTGTCACCCAGGGTGGTGACGACGAGGAGAAGAAGAAGGAAATCCTGACTCTCTATGTGAGTATACAAAATCCCCCTTTCCCCTAGACCGGTCCCCAAGGGTGCAAATCAGCCTGTGCTCTCTCTAACATCGCAACGAAAAACAGCTCGCCGAGTCCAAGGAGAAGAACCCCAAGCTCTACACCTTCGGCTACGAGTACCAGAAGCGCAAGGGCGGCAAGAAGTACAAGCACCGCCCGTCCCTCGCAGGCGGCGTCTTCCAGAACGAGCTCAACAGCTTCCAGCACTTCTTTAAGCGCAAGTGCGGCATCTCCTGGGACGAGCGCCTTGCCAGAGTCGGCGTCATGAAGCCTCTTGGTTTCTACCAGTACCAGCCTCCTGTAAGTCGCTGATTTCTCCCTGCTATATTGGTTCTAGCTTGGTTTTTCTTCCTTCTCTTTTCTTTACACATTTCAGCCCGTTGTTTCAAGTCAACGTCCCAATCTAGACTCCCTTTCATGAATATCATCTAACCAAGCTCAAACACAATAGTGCATGGAGGGCGCCCCTCTTGGCGTCATCGAGAACGATCACAACATCCCCGAGCAGTACCATGATGCGGTCATGGCTCAGCGCGAGATCGCCGCGGAGAAGAACATGAGGGATGAGATTGATGCCCTCTTTGACGACTAGAGTGTCATTTCAATGCTGGTGCACATCTTTTGCAGATGGTATTATTCTGCCTATTTGAGGGAAAGCAGCACCGAGCATCTGAATTCAGGGGTCGTTAGCATGCATTGAGTCCAGTACACGGAGGACACTTTGACCGAAGTCGATGATTTCATGGGCATCCTATCTCTTGGGATTGCATGGGGGAAGGCGACAGGTTCATCATGAGGCAGCATGGGAAATGGGGGAAACGGATTAGTTTACAATACTCTACTCAACAATTCGAAGGTTTCATTGCATTCGCAAGGGTATCAAGATGCCTGAAAGAAGTGAGACTGTGACGCTCCGGTGACCAAAGATGCATGCCGCGACAAGAACACATGGCGCGTCCAAATCAGGGTATTTTACAGGCGTAGCTTCGGCAGGAAAATGAAGATGAGCACCAGTACAAGCATCATCGCCCATACCATGCCGTATAGCATCATCCGTCCGATCCAGCCCTTGCCCTCTGTCATCCTCGTCAACGCACTCATCTTGCGGCCGGCGCTCTCCATGCCTCTGTCGCTGGCGTACATGCCTTCGCCTGCCCTGTCTAGGATATCCTTGTCCTCCTCCAAAAGGCGGGCCGTGGTCATTGACTTCTCTTTGAGGGCCTTGGCCATGCGCAAGATGTCCTCGGACAGTGCCTCTTGTTCGTGCCTGTGGTGATCGAGCATGGCTTCTTCCGTGGCCACAGCGGTAATGGAAGTGCTGCGCCTGCCTTCAAATAGTTTCGAAGAGGTAGTCTGCGCAGTGTCCTGCTCAGGTTCTGCTCCGTCCGGCCTGCCACGTGCACGCAGTGTCTGAGAGGTGGTCGTTTCCGGGGCGGTTTGCGAAGCCTGCGGTCGATCTGAGACTACCTCACTCCGTTCTTTCTGCGCTACTGGCGGTGCGGGAGGTCGGTGGTCTGTTGCAACCTGCACTTTCGGTTCTTCAAACCCTTCTTCAACATCGGCTTCTTCGGTGTCGACCCCATCATTGCCTGTACTTTCGCTCGGTGTCTCTATTATATCTGCGAGGAGGTCTTCTCCTTCTGAATCCGAGCCCTCGTCATCCCATCCCATGTTTTCGAGGTCGTCGACCCGCTCAAAGAGCTCGTTGATGAGCTCACGCTTCTTATACAGGTCGGCCTGCAGCTCCTGCCGTCGGCTGTGGATCTTGATACCTAGAGCATCTTGCTCGAGTGCTGTGAGCCACTTCCTCGCGGTTTCAATGTTCTAGACGAAGGTATATCAGTATATGTCGTCGGAAACCTCCAAGATGCCTTGCTGAGGCAACTAACATATCGCGTCTTTGTCCGCTCGTACTCATCCCTTCTTAGCCTTCGTTCGAGATCGGCGTTTGCGTGCAGGATATTTTGTTCTAGACGCGACAACAATCTATTCAAGTCCAGGAGCGGGTCTCTTTTGATCGGAGTTGCTGCGGCAGCAAACGGCGTGTTCGTAATTCGAGCCATATTGGGCTTTATACGCAGCGTGGTTGTTTGATGTGGAATTGGAAGTTGGCGAGTGTACAAAAGTGACGTCGAAAGGACAGCTTTGATGGGGCAGCAGCCTGTGGCACGAGCTCTGATAGCTTGCTCAGCTGGCGCCACCTGGTTCGTCAACACCAATGCCTCCAACTCATCATCACATGAAGATCCCAAACTGAAACTCGTACAAATTATTCTATTGTTGGTTGCAGATAGATTGAAAATTGGGTATCATGAGAATAATGAACTCTATGTCCTTGATGTACACCACATGCCGTTTCCGCTCACTCCTCTTTCTCAAATGCGTCGTTCAAATACCCCACAAAGCCTTCTCGTATCCTTGCTACGGCCAGGTTCCCGACAGCCTCCAGTCCGATACCACCCCTGTTCAGGCCCAGGAAAGCTCTCCTGTATCTTTGCAGCTGCGGTAGCCCGACCTTCTTGCCAGGTAGCTCGACAGTCAACTCGCCCACGCCATCTCCTCGAGGCATCTTAACTGAGCCACCAATGTCATCTCCCTGGTGCTCAGATATCCGCTTTACAATGTCCTGGGTCTCCCGATCTAGGATGTAAAGGTAATCTCCGCCCGCGTCTGTGCCCCTTTGCAACGCGACTTGGTTTGGCTTGACAACCTTTCTGTTCTCGCCCGCAACTGTTTCCCAGATGGTATCGAACACTTCGCCGGATCGCTTTTCGTCATCCTCCCAAATCAAAGTAAAGAGCGGGCTGTCCCAACGGTTCATGGCGTTCGGCTCTTCATACCGGAACACGAGGTTGTCCCAATTGCCAGGTTCATACGCTCCTTCCGCTGCTGTGTCACCATTGGTGGTCTCGCTACCACCATCTTCGCGTTTCTTCAACCTGTCCTCGTTGACCTGCTTCGCCCGATCCACCGTGCATCCGATCTGCAGTACAACACTCGGAGTCCGCAGATTCTTTGCCTCGCAGAAGAGCTGATAGCGCCAGCCCTTGATGTAGTTGAGGCCGTCTAGAATGACGATGTCGCGCGGCGAGAGCACGCGCTTTACGGCGCCGTACAGAGCGGCTCTCGCGTCCTTCTCCGACGCATTGGCGGAGCGGGTGTGTGCTAGCAGCTTCTCGGGTGATAGGTCGTATACTACTCGTGAGATGGAAAGCGTCTGGTCTGATATGAGATGTAGACGCCATTTCGTCCGCCCTTCGGGCTGGCCAGCTATACGCTTCGAAATGTGATCGTAGAGTTGCTTAGCCCGTGTAGATTTCCCGGACGTGGGAAATCCGGTGACTATGATGAGCTACTTGGTGTGGTGAGTCTATGCTGTCTCCACTTCACCCTTTATACGAGGTATGGAATAAGGTACTAACCGGCATGGTAGCTGCTGAGAGTCTCGGCTCGAATCTGTTTTCTGGTTTATGATGCTACCGGAGAATGAGCCATGTTCATATTGATTCATATCGTCGTTTATCGGGAAACGACCCCGCTGAAATTTTATCACAGGCTAGAAGATCCTCGAGACTAGAGCCTCCTCCCCGCACTTGGGCTCCTTTTGGGGGACTAAATTTAGTGTACCCGCTCTGGATGTCCCCTCTTCAGGGGCGTCTGTCTCACTAATCGGACCCCTGGACCTGCAACAGGCGGTATTCAGACCAAATCAATGTTGTAGTCCTCCACTGCGGTGCATTCGCTATCCAGGCTGCCGTGATGGGTGCATGATATGGGCCGGGGGTGTGGGCGGCGGCAACACTATGTACAACCCCTCCTCACCTTAAAAGGGAGGGGGAATCAATCCTTGATGTAGCATCCTTCAATCAGTTCCTCTCGATCACCATCCAATCCATCTTTGACCAAACCCTATACATGCACACTCCTTGCCCAATTCTTCAAGCTCTGATGACGAAACAAGCTACCCCCCTGTGAATTAGCCGTGCGCACGCCCTAAGGTCTTCAAAGCGCCTTTGCTTGGTCTGGCGGTCAAGACGGTCAAGAGGGACGATCTCCCCCACGCGTGCCTTAGTTACACATTAGTGAGGCGTCGTTTGCCTCAAGTCCTGGGTCCGGTTCCTGTCAGGGCAGCCGAGCTATGCCAAGTTTCTTTGCCGGACTGTAAGTCACTATTAATTCACCTTTTGATATAGCTCTCCAAGGTGTGCGGGGTGTCTGGTTCCAGGTTGTTTTGTTTCCCAGTCCAAACCACCAACGGCCCGAGGAGGCTCAAGCAACACCTCCACACCACCACCACTACTACCACTACTGCCCGTCACCTCATCCTCACCTGCACAGATTCTACACACAGACCGACCAACTAACGCGCCGACTTTTCCCTGCAGCAACGCCAGATTCAGAGGAACTCCTCCGCTCAGACCCAAATCCAGCAAGAGTCCCGGACCATCTCAGCCCCCATCACCTCTGGTCCTTTCTCAGGGAAGCAAGTCGTCGACCAGCCTGGTCGCCCCGCAGGTCCCGCCACTACCCCCATCTCCATCCTTTGCTTTGTCACTGAATCTCATGGCTTCCGGGGAGGACGCGCTCAACTCCTACCGCCTGCCGCGGCCCTTGCCGCTCTGGCTCAATGCGGCCTATGCACGGCACATTGTCAAGGGCAACTTCATGACCCTCAGTGCCCGACCAAAGACCGTCGAGCCGGGCGAGTGGATCGCGCACCAAGGTATGTTGTGATACTCCTATTTTCATCATTCTCTCACCTAATCCCATTTTCAGTTGTCGAGCATTACCGCAACTTGTGGAACTTTGTGCGTGTCATCTTTGAGAAGGAAGATGACGGATCGAGCATCTGCAATACTACCACTTGCCCTCGCATGTCAGCTGGAGCGTAAGTCTCTTTGTAAAGACTCAGGAGCCGAGGTGTATACTGAATTCTCGCTAGCAATCACTCCTACACCTGGCTCAATGCCCGACGTGAGCCGGTTGAGATCCCAGCTCCGGAGTACGAAATGATGATGCAGCAGTGGATTTCGAGGAAGATTGATGACCCTAATCTCTTCCCTACCGAAGCATCGGGTGTGTCCTTTCAACCCAACCAGGCTTTCTCCAGCACTCCTCTCTCCGATCTGTCTGGATCATCTGAGGACTGGGTCGGCAAACGGAGCGGCTTTCCCAAGGAGTTCTTTGGCATCTGCCAGCAGATCTTCCTTCAGATGTTCCGTGTCTACGCCCACCTGTACTGGGCTCACTTCCTCGACTTTTACCACTTGAACCTGGAGAAGTCACTCAACAGCTGCTTCAGCCACTTCATCCTCACGGCTACTGCCCTCGACATGTTGGCGCCGCAGGATGTTGAGCCGATGCAGCCGCTCATTGACCTCTGGGCTGCCAACGGCACCTTCCCGCCCGAGTCCAAGGCGTATACCTTTGCCAACCTCCAGGCCGGCCAACAGCTCCTCCACCTTGCTGGTGCAACTTGATTGCAGCGAGCCTGCCTGCCTGGATACGACGAGCAACGATGAATTATTCTGGAACGATAACGAACATCTTTACATATTGGAACGACTGTCATTTGTGGAATAGGGGAAATCATGTCGGCTCGAAAACAAGGGCCATTCTGAGAATTCGGGATGAAGATGCCATTTATCCCGTGGACTAAGTACGTAAACTTTTCATCAGGTCACAGACAACAGGGGAACATAGAGAGCATATGGATCGTCAATCAATGAATCGGCCAGAAAAATGAGCCGTATAAGTTCTCTACAAGACGACTAATAAAGTAACACGATGATTTTCTATTTCATACTTCCTCCCCCTTGATCACATGTGCAAAACTGTCTCTTGATGCCGCAGCATCTAAAACCGGCCGACAGAATGACCAGCCGGGCGCTGACTCCCCGAGAACCTTTCTGACTGCTCTCCGGACTCGAGCTTGTTGATCCTCTGGGGAGGTGACGCCGTTTGGTGATGCTTGGCCGGCCGCTGCGTGAGCAAGCCAAAGACCTCGTAGATTAGGACGGCCATCATCTCCATGACGACAGACATGCCAATCATGTACCGGTAGTCGCCGTTGCCGCCGAACTGGCGGAAGTAGGGGCTCCGCGAGTTGAAGGTGACGAGGGCGGCGTAGACCATGCGGACCAAGACAAATGGCAGGGCCAGGGCGATGGCCAGCAGCAGGCGCTTCTCACCGGGCTCGGCGCGGTCGACGTGCACGGACATGAGGCAGGTGAAGAGGACGAGCAGGCCGAAGCCGGCGATCATGCAGCCCGTGCCGGCCTGGCTGGTCGTCGGGATGTCATACCCCTGGACCGACGTCGTGGACGACGGATCATTGCCGACCTCGTCGCCGATCTGGCTGCCTCCCACGATTCCCAAGATGAGGCCCGCGAGCAGGACCATCTGCACGAGGCGGAACATGTTGGGCTGCAGCAGCGTGTCGGCGTGATTCTTGCGGACCGAGGTGAGCACGCGGCCGAGCAGGCCGAGGCCGATGAGGATGAGCGGGGACAGGCCGATGGCCTCGAGGGTCATGGCGCCGATGTAGAGGTTGATGTTGTCCGGGCTGTGGATTGTGGCGAGCTGCAGGGCGGCGCCCAGGAGGCGGGCGAGGGAGAACATGATGAGGTAGAACCAGCCCGAGGAGCGGCGGAAGCCGTGGCGGATGGAGAGGTAGATGCCGATGAGGAAGTACGGGGTGTAGACGATGACCTCGGCGATGGAGACGCGGTTGAGCTCTGTGAGTTGGGTCATCTTGGCGGTTTTGGTGATGCGCAATTGGGTTATACGGTGGTCCTGTGTTCACAATTGGTGGTTGTGAGGCAAAGAAGACAACTTGATGTCAAAAAGGGGCTCGCAACCGAGAAGATATTCAGAGTGAAGAGTATATAAAGCGATGTATGAAGCTTGACTCGGTCTGTGGTGATGCTTCCGGATAGCCAACAACCCGACTCGCATCCAAGCACGGCCAACCTCTCATCTTTATACCTATGCTATCCCCCCCTCTCCTTGTGCTTCTTCTTGACTCGAACATACCGTGAACCGCATCCTTGTGTTACCATGCTCCTCGATATCTTGACGGCATATTGGTGTAGGAGGCTGAGGATAAGCTTTCCAGACTAATTGTTCCCACTTGGCCTGGAAAGTTAATAATAGGGTGCGTGGCGGCCGATGTTCCCCATGCCGGCCGCTGGGTGTCGTTGGGGTGCACGATTCGCACTCGGGTAGCAAGCTAGTCTGGCCGCTAACAAGCCGTTGCGCAAATGCCAAGCCACATTCGCACTCGCATTGATGCATGCTTTCGTTGGTGCTCTCCCCTGTAGGTGCTCTGCAACCATACTATTGAATGGTTTTTGATTGCTGTGCTTTTTGATTATTCGCTGTCACTTTTCGTCGAGACCAGTAGCTTGCCTCAGAGTTGTTGAAAACTATGTGCAGTGCAAGATGCTCCAAGTGGCATGAGTATCAGATCCTGGACCCTGCTGCAGTATCATTTGTTTCTCGGTCGTCGTCAAATCAATGTTCACAATTTCGGACCCTCATGACGATCCCAAGCACTTCCTCCCGGCCCTTACCCGGCGCTGACGTCCACCAGACCCCGGCTTGGCATCCCGGAGCCCCACTGGACGGGCCCTGCCACGATACCCGAGGCGCGGAATGAAAGGCTCACTTCTTAGATCAACACACAAAGGAAAGGAAGAACGTGATTGTCACATGTACGAGGGCTTACCCATACGTTCGTCATCGCACATATCCTAATAACCAGCACTGTTGGTGGGCAGCAAAGCAGACCCACGTCGGTGACAGTTAAGAAACGGCTTTCCTTCGAGACGTAACCTCAACCTTCAGAGGTATAATTCCCGTAAGAATCAGATTGCATTATCCTATTAGCTAAGTCGAAAGAGTGAGAATGATTATCAAGTCACCTGTTGGTGATCCGATTCGGGATTGCACCGACTTGGCGATCGCATAAGGGGGCATCGGGGCCGCCGTTCTTCTGGCGTTAAGAAACCTGAACTAGCTGGCACTGAAAGTCGAATGCGAGAACGAGCCCATACCCCAAACGGTGCAGGTGTGGTTACAGGGACCATCCATCTTTCTGGTGCCGAGCTCTGCTGGGGCTGGTGTAACTGTGGGTTGGTTAGTGGCGGCCCTATGTGTCTATCAAAGCTTGTCTTTACCAAAGAAACCTCGCGTCCTCCGTGGACTTAGACCAAAACTGGCGTACAATGGTGCGCACCATTCGGCCGACCGGGCTTGTGAGAGCCGAACCAAGTGGGAAAGCTGCTTGCTATCTTTTCAAGGCATCTCTCCTTTCGCTTCTACATATTGTAGTGACGTAGCAGGAGGAAGAAAGTCGATGTTGTTACCTGAACATCTATATTTGATGATTGTGCTGAATAAAGCAACCGTACTTGATGTAAGGATGTGTGTTTTTATTAACTCGGAGGCACGAATTATTCAGTGGAAGCTATCTAGAGGTAGCATCGTCCTGAAATTCTCTTTCTTTTACGGATTGCATCTTTTAGAACTTTGCTTGGTTCATACAGGTACGGTATTTATTGAACATACATAGCTTTCTATCAGCATTTAACTTATCAATTGGAGTGATCAGCAATATGCTGTCTGTTTTCCATGTTTTCGCCAGACTCTGAACTAGGTTCGAGCGCACCAAGTATCATCATCCATGGATTCGATGAAACTTGTAGAAGGCCGCTACGTCCCCCATAGTAGAAGTTTGCTCCTCACTGCAATGTATAAAGACCGGCGCCCTACCTATCGACGCCCACGAGCAAAGCGCCAAACACCAACCTACAATCATTTCCACTCGTGCCACCAAAACACAGAGACAAAGTAAAGCTGACTCAAAATTGCCAACTCCGCCGGTGAAAGACCGTTCCTATTGACTCTTGCGCCTTCGTTCTCCGACAGGACAATGGCATTGCTACAGGTTCTCACTTCCCTGCTGTTTGTTGCTCTTGTCCTTCTTGGCTACACAACCATGTATTCTCATTTCTCTGAGTACATTGATGCTTCCTCCGAATCTCAAGTTGGTTTTCGAGAACATCTATTCTCCTACTCCTTTACTCAACTGTCTGAAAATCTAGGAATACCGGAGCCGTTCAAGTTCATACCTTTCCTAATCACATTGCTTGGTTATTTGGCATTATATTATTTGTACTGTTGCTTGGCATTCTGTTTTTTTGTCTTCGCCTTTGTTGTAATGTATGAAATATGGACGGACACAGGCCCACAGTTACTGAATACGGTGCTGGACATTGTGGAGGATAGAAGGAATCCGTGGAGAAGAGCCTCGAGGTGTGCCAGTAGGGGACATATTCGCTTCGCCCATCTTTAATCATCTTTGGCTACGAAAAATCCTACGGAGCAGATATGGCCGGGAATATACAATCCCGGAGGCCAGGGAACCAAGTAAACGACAGCGGACCGGGTCCCCGTCGGCTGCCGGACCCGGAGCGGGGCTGGGTCGCCGAGGTGGGGCTGAACTCTTCGGATTGCCGACGCCCCTGCCGGACACTTCAGTGATGATCCGCTGCATAGCCAGTATGCCTTCATCTCGAACCAATTCAAAGGAAAATTCTGGTAATGCTGTCAAACATACATCTTATGGACAATGCATGAGAACTTCCGGCTTACATGTTCGGTATGTAGGCACTGAGCAAAACCGCAATACTACATCTACCGGAAACGCAATGTCCAGGAACCAGCTTTATGCATGTCGTACTGGCGTTATATCGCACGAAAGAGCCAGAAAAAACGAGACTAGGTTTTCTAATATGAATTGCTTGCTTTGCAATGGCTAGACTTGGGCCAGACGCTTGGTAGTGTTGATGCTGAATCATCCGCTTGCAGCCTGACTCGGTAACATCCACGACCGACTCGTAGCAGCAACACTTCATATAAGATGTCTTCCACCGCATTTTGAATCACTCGAGCTATATTCACATTGGCTGTTGAAGTAGTTATAAAGATGAGGTTGGACGACCAACCCCTTCGCAATGTACACAATGGCGGTAGCTTCGTCTATACATCGCCGCATCGCAGTCTGATCACCTCGGGCTGTTTCGCGACTATTGAAGCCGCCGCTCATGACGGTCACGACTTGGCAGGATCCTTCCAACGACATCTTTCATCAGTATTCGAAGATGCTTCCGCGGCAGGAATCAAAAATCCAGTCGTTGTGGGAGCGATCCCTTTCGACGTGACACAGCCGTCGGCGCTCTTCATTCCCGAGAGCGTCGAATTCTTCTCACGCCACGAACTAAAGACTGACAGTCTCGATGCCTGCAATGCTCCCAGGGCACCAGTCACAGGCATACATCTCACACCTGGCCGGCAAGAGTTCGAGGCCATGGTCTCGCGGGGGATAGCCGCCACTCGTCAGGGCGCAGTCGATAAGGTCGTGCTGTCGCGCATAGTCGATGTCTCATCCCCCGAGCCTCTCGATGCCACCGCCCTCTTCCAGCGTCTCAACGCTCAAAATCCAAACTCGTTCAACTTCCATGTCCCCCTGCCAGGCGGCAGCACACTCGTCGGGGCGAGTCCGGAACTCCTCCTCCGTCAGGAAGGCCACACCTTCACTACGATCCCCCTAGCCGGCTCCGCGCGCCGGGACGCTTGCAACGCTGGTGCAGACTGGGCGGCGCGACAAGCTCTGCTCTCTTCACGCAAGGACCTCTACGAGCACAAGCTCGTCGCCGACCAAGTCCGCGCCACTCTCGGCGCCATCGCGCACCTCGAAGACCTAGACGCCCAGCCGGAGCTCGTCGCCACGCCGACGCTGTGGCACCTCGGCACGCGCGTCACAGGCACGACGGCCGAGGAGAGCAGCGCTCTGTCATTAGCATGCCTATTGCACCCGACTCCGGCGCTCAGCGGCTCGCCTGACAGGGTGGCGCGGCGGCTGATCCGCGAGCTGGAGCCCTTCGACCGCGGACTGTTCGGCGGGCTGGTCGGCTGGTGCGACGCCCCGGGCAACGGCGAGTGGGCGGTGGCGATACGCTGCGCCGAGGTGCAAGACAACCGGGCGAGGCTGTTCGCCGGAGCGGGCATCGTGCCTGCATCAGACCCGGCGGCCGAGTGGCGTGAGACCGAGGCCAAGTTGACGACTATGCTAAACGCGCTCGGTCTAAGCGGAGCGGTGCGGGAGTTTGAGAGGGACCATGGGAGAGCGAGCCTTTAGAAGATTCAATTTGATATGTGTAGTTGTATAATAATATAGTTAATGACCTTTAGACGTCAATCATATGTCGCTCAAAATGCAGTCTATAGAACTCCCAATGTACCTTGACGCCGCCTGCCGTATCCTACAGGATTCGCTAATATGTCTTTACCAGTTGTCAAAATTACCAAAGCCGCCAGTCTTCAACTTCTTCTTCGGCTGCTCTTCCCAGGTGTCCACGGGTTCACTGCCCTGAAAATCATCCTCCTCCGCCTGTTGCTGAGACATGGCAGCCTTGAGATACTTGCCAACCCCGACTTTCGAGTCGGCGTCGGAGACGGTGCCATCTTTGCGGATGCGTTTGCCCGTCCACGTTGTCTGGTCGTCTGCTGTGCCGCCTTGGCGCTGTATTTCGGCTTTCCGCTCCTCTGCCTTCTCCGTCTCCTTCTTGTCCTTCATGAACTCTTCGAACGGGTCGAGATACACGACCACGTCCTTGATGACGATCTTGTTCAGTGGCCTGTCCGAGCCATCTGTGGGCACCTGCTCCATCTTTGAGAGGACGTCCATGCCGCCGACAACTTTGCCAAATATGGTGTGCTTCCGGTCCAGATGGCTTGCCGGCTTGTAAGTGATAAAAAACTGGCTCGAGTTCGTGTTCTTGCCCTTGTTTGCCATACTCATCATGCCCCTGGCGTTGTGTGTAAGGGGGCCCTCGAATTCGTCTTGGAAGTTTTTGCCCCAGATACTGGTGCCACCCCTGCCTGTGCCGGTCGGATCGCCGCCCTGAATCATGAAATTGCGAATGTTGCGGTGGAAAGCGACATCCCGGTAATAACCTTTCTTTGCCAGCTTGACAAAGTTCCATACGGCCTTGGGGGCTGTCTCGGTTTGGAGCTCAATGTTGAGGTCGCCAAGATTGGTCTCCATTCGCGCGTATCCCTTGACCTTGACACGCTTGGGCTTCAGCATCCATTCCTCCTCTGACAAAACTGCGCGCTCGCCACTCGTCTCTGGCGTCAAGCCGGTACTTGTGAAACTCGCTGCCGCTTTGCCAGTTGTGTAGGCCGCGGCATTGTATGCCCTCTTCTTCTCCTGAATCATTTGGCTTCGGGGGACAGCCGTGGCGCCGGATTTCGATAACGCTTTGGAGCGATTCACATCGCCACCTGCCTCACGCTCCTTCCTTGCTCTCTCAACTGCCTCCTTGGCCCGGAGTACCTTGTCACCTATCCTCCCTAGTGCATTGATGTTGACGTTGCCACCTTTCCTCTCTTCCTCCTGCTCTTTGGACAAAACGGCCTCCCCGCCATCTTTGAGGAATTGGAATTGGCTCAGATCGCGACTTGCGGCGTTCTGCGGGTCTTGAAGGGTAATTATGTCCTTGCGCCCAAACTCCTCATCGTCCAGGAGATCTCGCCACATCTTAGCTTTAATGTTCATGCGCTCGACCGTGTCCCATGAGAAGACATTGGCGTATGTCCCGTGCCTTATCGCAACGATGTGGGTGTTGTCGGTGAAAACTTTGAAGGATATAGGGTCAATCAGGTCTCCCTGCGCATCCCCGGTTCCAGACCCTGTGTCGGCATTGCGCGAGAAGTTGAGCTTGATGAGATCCTTGGCGGCAAGCGGCTCACCGTTGACCGGGTTCGTATCGTGTTTCTCGAGCCATGAGCCGATGATCTCGACGTCGAATATCGTTCCGTCGGCAGTACAAACTGGGTTCTTGAAAGGCTGGAGGCTAGCGGCGCAAAAGTTGAAGGGGAGTCGCTTGAAGTTTGCGCCCCCGTTCTTAGAGCGCGCTCCAGTGTTGGAGGAGAAGGCGTCCGAAGACGACCACTCGGAATGAGTGATGTAAAGCTTGTCGGTTCCCTTTCCCATCGTGTCTGTAAGAGATGCAAGGCCCGGCGCAAAAGTTGGGATTGCAGGTCAGTCGTCGTCAAGTTGGAGGACTTTTTGGACTAAGAATTTTGGCGGGGACCTCGTTATCTTATCAGCATTTCAATACCTCGAAATACGAGTGGTTGGTAGGCGTAGGTTACGTACTGGTCCAGCGCTAACTGGGATCCCATGGCTCTAAAAATGGCCCTGCAGGTCGAGCTTCCAGCCACTAAGAGGCCGCCTGGAGTGTACCGTACAGAACATTGATACGGCCCGCGCGGTGGCAGGTGGAGCCTTTTCAGGCAATGTGTTAATGTCGATGTCGCCAAGCTCCGCCGAGCTGGCTTGCGTAAACTCTAAGGCGATAGGAGTTTGATGTTCAATCTTGCTCTTCAACATCAACACTCTTCGGCCACCCTCTGTGCCTCCAGGTGAACACCGGCAAATCCTGTGGTTTTCTTAACCCCGCAACTGGAAGTCGACGGCATCGAACACCGTCTGCCCCGAGCCAGACGTTACGCGACCTCGCATGAGGCTCGACAGTGTCCATTATCCCTGATCAACTATCCGCATCCGAGCTCTCCGTCCCAGACACCAACAAATCACCACCATCATGCGGCGCTGGTTATCTCTGCTGCTCCTTGCGGCATTGTCCGTATGGACTGCCAGTGCAATGGAGGCTCTCATCGTATGTTACTACTCTTGCGACAGCGCCATAAGACCTGAACATGAGCTAATACGAGGTGCTTATCCAGGATCAAACCGACGAGAATCGGCAGCGATGTGCCGGTATGGCTCACCGAGTACCTGCGCGACCCCCGCCCATCAGTATGGCTAACACAATACTACTTAGGAATGTACGGCAGAAAGACATGGGGCGGCCCTGTCGACCCTTTCATTCTACTGAAATTTGACAAGTATGAGGGTGAGGCAGACGCCGTGGTCAGCCTTGTGATCTTCGAGTGGAAGGACGAGGAGTACATCGGTGTCTACCCATCTGAAGACGCCGTCCAGGTGAGCCAAATTGACCTCTACTCGCTCAACTAGCTACAGTAGAGAAGCTAACTTCTGTACAGAAAGTGGGCATCTGCCAGCCGAAATGGGTCGAAGCAGGTTACTGCGCGGAAGGCGATATTGGCGAATACATCCTGACGCCTAACGCTACCGAGAAGTCAAAGAATGTCATTCTCACGCAGGCGGTCAACCTGAAAGACAGCAAGCCCATCAACTACCCCATCACGAACACCGGGTACTACTGCATCATGACCGACAAGTATACTGCTGAAAACTACCGGGCTGTGGTTGAATTCCGCAACGCATACGGCGAGCTTCCCGCCACGCAGATTCCCAAGCTGCCATTCTATGGAGGCATAGCAATCCTCTACGCACTGGTTGCGGTGTTCTGGGGTTTCTTGTACTACCAGCACCGTTCAGACATCCTCGCTGTGCAAAACTACATCACCGCCATCCTGATTTTCTTGGTGGTGGAGATGTTGATGACCTGGGGCTTCTACGACTATCTCAACAGAAATGGCTCTAACCTTGGCTCCAAGGTGTTGCTGATCGTGGTTGCCGTGCTCAATGCCATCAGAAACTCGTTCTCATTCTTCCTTCTGCTTATTGTCTGCATGGGTTATGGAGTCGTCAAGCATACCCTTGGCAGGACCATGATCTATGTCCGCTGGCTCGCCATCGCCCACTTTGTCTTTGGGCTCGTCTACGCCATCACCAGTCTCCTGGTGACGCCTGAAGCAGCAGGTAAGTATTTGTCTCTCGAAGTCTCTCACAGGCCTTTCGACTAACAATCGCTTAGGGCCCTTCGTTATGCTCATTGTCCTTCCTCTGGCCGGCACGCTCACCGCATTCTACGTATGGACCCTCAACTCGCTTAATGGCACTTTGAAGGATCTACGTGAGCGCAAGCAGCATGCCAAGGAGGCCATGTACAAGAAGCTGTGGTGGGCCATTCTTCTCAGCATCCTCGTCATCTTCGGCTTCTTCTTCCTCAACAGCTTCTCCTTCGCCTCGGCCAGTGACCCCGACTATGTCCCATTCCACTGGAAGACGCGCTGGTTCATCCTGGACGGCTGGCTGAACCTTGTCTACTTTGCTGACGTTGCCTGGATCGCTTATGTTTGGAGGCCGACGGCGAACAACCGCCGGTTCGCCATGAGTGACGAGATCGCTCAGGATGACGACGGCACTTTTGAGATCAATAACATGGATATTGGCGCCCCTGACGATTCAGATGATGAAGAGGCCAATATTGGCAAGCAGACGGGACAGCAGGCGTCGCACCCAGCAGAGCCGAGATTCGACGGGGCTTCTGGAGCCACAGTCTCAAGGAGTCAGCCTGCTGCGTCATCGGCAGCGCCGCCAAGGCAGTCGCTGGATGGCGAGACCATCTTTGCCGTCGGTGAAGATGATGGCGACAAGTTCTCGGACGACGAGAACTCAGACGAGGATGCCGGGCTGGTCAAGGGCAGGAAATGAGGATAACGGACTGAAAATGGGGCGGAACGAATAATAGGTTGCTTGGACGCGGGAGGCGGATCGAGTCGCTGTACGTTATAGAAGAGACAATATCGGCGTTTTAACGGTTATGTTTGAAGCTCATCTTGCATCCGCACTGGAGTTGAGCCGGATGAACAACAAATTTTGGAGCAGGTGCTGCCTGTGCTGCTATACTCTCTTTTTATCTACACGACATGAGTATGAATACGATCCAAGTATTGTGAACGTGGCTCGTACCAATGTCTCTGTCTAAATGGCTTTACAAACAAAGAACATTCTCATGTTACACGCTTCTATCTGTACACACATGCCCAGCCGGTCTTCGCAACCTAAGTTACTGCGCGACATCGCCGCCGAATCCTACAGGTGGTCTCTTGCCGTCGTTCTCGGGCACAATGGCCAGCGCCTTGTACAGCTTGCCCATGCCCTCGGGGCCCCTATCCACCAACCTCTTCCACGCTTTCTCAATGTCCAGAGCCTTGCTGTCGCCGCTACCCTGCTTCGCCGCCTTGACCAGCATCTCGGCGCGCTCGCGGATGCCCATCCCCTCAAGGAAAGCGCCCTGGTCGACAGGGCCGTGGACCTCGACCCCTTCGCTCGCGCGCAGGGCCGCCTCGGCGACGGCGGCGAAGTCGACGTCGGCGCTGAGGTCCGTCAGCCCCGGCTCGGCGAAGGGGCTGACCCGTCGGTGGCGCCGGATGCCGCGCAGGCTGTTGACGGGGACGGTGCCGTCGCCCGGGCCGTAGTCGAGGATCAGGGCGGCGCCCGAGGGCTTGGCCTTGGGGGCGCGCGGGGAGCCGCCGATGCGCGCGGCGAAGTCGGAGGCGTAGAGCGCGGCGTCCGGGCACACCTCGATGAGGGCGTCCGGGATGGAACGCATGGCGCGCAGGCGCGGCGACGACTCGGGCAGGTAGACCGAGTGCCGGGTCGGGCGGGAGGAGAGGGTCATCTGGAAATCGGGCGGCGGCGTGTCGCGCTGCTGGGACTTGGGGGTGCCGAGGCTGTCGTGCGTCGAGCCTGGGGGCGTCGGGGAGACGACCATCTCGCGCCACTCGATGGTGGGAGAGCTGGTCTTTGTGGAGGGGGAGCGGTGGTCTGGCGAGGAATCCGGTGATGATGGGGAGGAGGAAGAGGGGGAAGGATCTGAGGTCTGTGTTGCTGGGACGGAGACTGCCTGAAAGGCGTGAATGGGGAGGGCATCGAAGAACTCGTGTGCTACTATGAAAGGTGTGCTAGTCGAATCTGGTCCTGGAGTCAGCGAACGGAGCCTCAATGCAGCGAGGACAAAGCAGGAAACTTACTCAGGGGTATCGAGTTGATAGTCTCCGTCCAGACTATTGGCAGAGATGTGTATTTGCATGTGCTGTGGTATCCCACTTTTGACTCGGTCATGGGCGCATCTTTGCCGCAGAGGAGGTCTTTTTGAGTCTTCCTCAACTGCGGGCTGGCCTCGACCATGTAAATGGCATCGATGGCCTGTGTCATGCCCTTGAAGTTGCGGATAGTCTACTCAATCGTGTTTAGAAGACACCCTAAGAGTATATCATCGTTCACCACTTACACGCAGCATATCGTCCATCAGCGTACCTCGGCCTGGGCCGACCTCGATGAGCTCAACCCCTTGCTTGGGCCGCCCCTGAGCCATCCATTCCGCAACGAACCAGATACCAATGAGCTCACCGAATATTTGTGAGATCTCAGGGGAAGTTACAAAGTCGCCTTTCAGACCAAATTGATCGCGATCTTGTTCTAGGGCTCCTGTGTAATACCCTCCCACGTCCGCAGTGAGACACATGCGCATGTAGCTTGCGACAGGGACTGGACCAGTGGCCTGCGTTGACTAATGAGTTTCTTGTGTCTTTCTTGATTGTTATAATATCAAGGACTTACAGTTATGGCAGCAGCAAGCTGCTTGGCTAACGGTGTTGACCATTTGCGCTCCTCCTCCTCAAGTCTACGGGCTGTGTATGAGAAGCTCCTGAAACTTGGGGTAGCTCCTAAGCATCGGCTGCTCTGGGCGCGCTGCAAGCCCCTGAATGCGCCCAGCGCAGTTCTGGAGACAGACGATCTCATATTGAGATGATTCGTGAGCTTCTATCGCTTATATGAAATGATCATATTCCCCCAACGCGACGTAAATGACTCTAGGGCCGAGACTCTTTCATGAGACTCGACTTCAAGCTTGAGATGTGAAGTCCAGTCCTGACCAAAAAATCTCCCGATAAGCCACCACCAGCGTGCCCGATAAGCTCGAACCCCACTGAACAAGCCATACAACTTCATTGTTTTAACATGGTAGTGAGCTTCGACCATCTGAATATTATCCCAGTAGCTATTGACATCACATGCGAAAACACGAAACCTCATCGTTCTGCCGTGCGGCTCTCACAGCAAACAACACAGTTCCAATCAAATAGATACCGCATTCGTTGACCTATTTCAGCATTTACGTACACTGGTAGCACCTCACACCCAGGCTTTCGCAGGGTGCGTGCAGTGTGCGCCTCGTCCCTAGACATGGCCAGCAAGGGCAAGTCACGCTGGGCCGACACCGCCGAGGATGCCGCGCTGGACGCAAAGCTGAAGAAGGAGAAGGAAGAGAAGAAACGTCTCAAGGCCGAAAAAGCACGTAAGGAAGCCGAGAGGCAGGCAGAGCTCGCGGCTGCGGCCCAAGCACGGGCTACGGCTGCGGCCCAAGAGGGAGGCGCTGACGATGCCGACGGACCACCTGCCAAGAGACGGCGACTCACACCTGAGCGAGGCGAAGATGGTGATACGGATAATAGCAGCTCGAAGCTGCTGAGGTTCACGGGCGGCAACTGGGGCAAGGCGCGCAGCGTCGAGAACTACGATAAGCTGAACGACATCGAGGAGGGAGCATATGGCTGGGTTGCGCGCGCAAAGGAGCTGTCGACGGGCAAGGTGGTGGCGCTGAAGAGGTTAAAGATTGAAGCCAAAGATCGCGGAGGGCTTCCCGTCACGGGCTTACGGGAGATACAGATCCTGAAGGACTGTGACCACAGGAATATTGTCAAGTTGCAGGAGGTGGTTGTGGGGGAAGATACCAGGAAGATAGAAAAGTTTGTCCCTCAGCCTTTCCACATATATATCGACAGTTGCTAACCTCGCCGTCTCCGGACAGCATCTTCCTCGTCCTCGACTTTGTCGAGCACGACCTCAAGTCCATCCTCGAGGACATGCCCCAGCCCTTCCTCGCCTCCGAGGTCAAGACGCTCCTGCGCCAGCTCGCCTCGGGCCTCGCCTACCTGCACGACAACTGGATCCTGCACCGCGACATCAAGACGTCCAACCTCCTCCTCAACAACCGCGGGCAGCTCAAGATCGCCGACTTCGGCATGGCCCGCTACGTCGGCGACCCGCCGCCGCGCAACCTGACCCAGCTCGTCGTCACCCTGTGGTACCGCGCGCCCGAGCTCCTCCTCGGCGCGGCGACCTACTCGGCCGCCGTGGACATGTGGTCCGCCGGCTGCGTCTTTGGCGAGCTGCTCACGCGCGAACCCTTACTGCAGGGCAAGAACGAGGTCGACGAGCTCGCCAAGGTGTTTGAGCTCTGCGGCGTGCCGACCGACGACTCGTGGCCCGGCTTCCGCCGCCTGCCCAACGCGCGCGCCCTGCGCCTCCCGCCCTCCTCGGCGCACGCCGGCGGCAAGCCGCCCTCGACGGCGGCGCTGATCCGCGCGCGCTTCCCGCTGCTGACGGGCGCCGGCAGCGCGCTGCTGAGCGGCCTGCTGTCGCTGGACCCGGCGCGGCGGCCGACGGCGCGCGAGATGCTGGCGCACGAGTACTTCCGGCAGGACCCCAAGCCCAAGCAGGAGGCCATGTTCCCGACCTTCCCGAGTAAGGCGGGCCAGGAGCGGCGGCGGCGGAGGGAGACGCCCAACGCGCCGGGCCGCGGCGACGCCGTTAGCTTCGGGGCGGCCGATTTCAGCGGCATATTCGGCGGTCGGGAGAAGGAGGAGAGGGGCGGCGGTTTCTCCCTTAGGATGGTCTGAGAGAGAGAATTAGCCCACAATTATTAGATACTACTGGTATAGATACCCCAAGACCAACCAGACAGTCACGACATTACAGCTCCTAAGACGTTATGAGTGGGTGGCATTAATATATCTTATAAGAATAGGATAGAGGTCGTACGCCCAACGTTAGTTACAAGAAAGGATTATGATGTCTGCCATCTTCTTTTTTTCCAAGACCGCTTCCCGTGCATCCGTATAACAAAAATAAATCAAGCACCGCCAAGAGAGCCAACGCCGCACATGTTGCAACCAGATGAACCATTCTTTGGGACCGCCGTAACAGGCATTACAAGGGAATGTAGCAATTCTACCCGATCTTCCTTCCGTTCATGAGAATAATTGAGAATGGGGACATCATTCCCTTTAGATGGCTCCAACGCCTGCCACGAACCACGTGAAGCTAAGCACCGTGAGGATGCTCATGGTCAAGGCGAAACCGGCTGCCCTCGAATCGATGGCAGGCGCGGCGGCACTGCAGACGGCGCACTGCCAGCCATCCTCAAAGGACGTGTAGGGACGCTTGTTGTACAGGCCGAAGATAAGACTGTTGAAGGTACCCAGGTAGCCGGCCTCTGCGGTGGCGCTGGGCCCGCTCTCGGCGTCGTAGATGATTAGGGTGTACTCGGCCGTCAGGAGGTCGTTCTGCTGGGAGGTGTCCCAGGTGAAGGAGGCGGGCGTGGCGAAGGTCATGTTCTGGGTGAGGGTGAAGGTCTTGGAGGCGGTGCTGCAACTGGCGAGGATGTCGATGGCCGTCGGGGTGCCCTGAAGGTTGGTGTAGTTCCAGCCAAAGGTGACCTTGTCGTCGATCTTGTAGAGCTGCATGCCCTGGGCGAGGGAGGGTGTGACCATGACGACGCCGCCGGCCGGGTCGGCCGGGTTGTACATGGTGCGGTCGGGCTTCCTCGTCTGCGTGCTGTTGCCCGTCTGGCCAGCCGTCTTGTCTCCCGTCTTCACTGCTCCGGTGTTCAGGTTGTGCGTGTTCTCGGCATCCTTGCCCGACGTCTTGCTCGCGGTCTCCTTCGAGTTGGAGTTCGATGCCGAGGGTGATTGTGTTTGTTGTGGTTTGGAAGAAGCTGGGGATACAGTCAGTCTCGGTCAGTGTCCATGACGAAGGTGGAACGCAACTCACAACTACTACTGCTCTCATCGTCCTGCCTTACCACCAGCGAGTCCAGAGCCGGCAACCAGTTGGGCCATGCTGAGGTTACGCTTGACAGGGAGGCTAGAACAAAGGCGACGTGTGCAATGGATCGGGCGGGCTTCATCGTGCCGGGTCGAGGATCGCTTCCTCTCGCAATAAACTTGACGCTGGAGTAAAAAAGGTAACGTCTGGGTTTTCGATGTCAAACAATCAATTTGACTGCCTAAGTAGGCGTGATTGTCGACAACAGCGGACAATGCTGTGATGTTGTGGAATGCTCTGACTGGTCAACGGATGGGATGTTCCTCGAGAGTGAACCGCCTAGTGAAAGGGGCTGCTGGCAGGCGTGTCGTCGTCGTCCTCCTCTTCCAAAGTTCGGATATTAAAATGAATACAGCGATTGACACGAACGAAGCGAGCGTTCGGGGAAAGTATTGCAGGTGTTGATGGTGAAGATAAGGCTCCAGAAACGAATGTGTGAGGGAATCAACAATGGGGTCCAGGACGAGAGAAGCAGGATCAGGAACGAAGGCGTCCCTCGTTTTTTCAGAGCACTGTATCAATGACGGGGGGCCAATGACAGTGGAGAACGGGCACCAACACGGGCTGAATGAATGGAAAAAAATAAAGGTGATGTGGTGGCAGCGTCTCCTCCCCCTGGCCCGTCCACTCCTAACGGCTTGTCCCAGCTTGATTTTCGCCCTTCTCTTCGTATTCGCCGGCCCCACCGGCGACGCTTGCGCCAGCTAAGCTTGCTAAGGTAAATTTTATTAATAGATGCGAGGTAATCCCCCCATCTTTTTGCTTTTCAATGCCGACGGACTTGTTGGGTCTCTGGAATGCTCGTCCACAACATAAAGTAACGCTCTTCAACCCCAGATGTCCCACTCGATATTGGCAACGTCTTTGGCGGCTTGGTGTGCTTTTGTCGGGTGCAGCACCCTCTGCTCTTCTGCGTTCATCCACCCAAGCCTATCGCGCAATACCTAGGTATGTCAAGCAAAGGTCGAAGCTGGCGGCGGGGCCTTCTGTGTGTCATTCATCCCTGGTTCGGTGATATGGCCATGCATGTTTGCTGTGCAAGGTTTCGCAGCATTCCACAACGGATTGCAATTCCTTGTTTGTCCCCTGCCATTATGCAGCATCAACAGGCCAGAATCCTCGCCATGGTAGATCTTCGAGCCAGCGATATGGATGTGCGCAGGTACTGAAATAATTCATTCATACTGAAACTTGCATCTTATCATCTCAAAAGTAGGTCGGCGAATTGGCAATCAATCGTGTGCAACATGTGTTGCCTCTCCGCGCACGTGTCGCACCCGTCTTTGGAGCTTCTGTTACTACACTTGGTGCTCACAGGATTTCTGCAGTGTGACTTTCTGGTGCCTGGGTAACGGCATTGCTGCTCCGTCCTTGTGTTATTTGTGCTTACACTCTGATGATCCAACTTACCCGGGTAAACCACTGGTACGACCATGGCAGATCGCCTCATCTTATGCGAATTTGGCATCATGACCAGACGAGTAACTACACAGGTAATTGTCAACCATGTTGCTGAGACGGACTGATGAAGACTCACGGGTATGGTGAGTGACCCTGAGATATACGAAGTAGATATGGATTGAGTTGTCTGTTGGCTGTAAATACCAAAAAGCAAGTATCATTCGATCGTTACGATTCGCCATTGTAAAGCAACCCCCACGATAGCAATCGACCTCGATACTCCCATTATGTCCGAGAAAGGATTGTTTGTTCAGACAGTGTCTTTGAGCCTGAGAGCGACACTGTCGAAGTTGGGAGGGGCTGATGGTTGTTGTGGGGACTTCTCGTTCCAAGTACAGGAAGCCTCTCAATCCTACAAGACTTGTAGGTACGCCGTCATCCTTTCCCAAAGGATTGGTACGGGACTGCCAATATATCCATCTCGCCTGTCTGGGGTCGTGTGATCGCAATCGGGCTGTTTGGTGATCACCCACGCAACTGAACGAGTGGCAGACGCCTTGTCACGTCAACAACCCCGGCTCTGACTTGACTTGTCAGGTGGGCATGGCGGGCTCGGTAGTGGCTTTTAGTGGTCCAGCTGGGGCGGGCCGTGCAGGTCGAACACGCTAACGAGCCTCGCTAGCCTGTCTCAGAGTGCCCACATCACACCAAAACCCGGGATTGGCTGGACCAGGTCAAGATACAGGGTCTGGCAGGGGTAACTAACACGCCGTTGAGCAAGTTCTGGTCTCTATCAATTTTGCCCGGGAGACAGCTTCCAGGTCGAGACGCAAATACCTTATCACGAGACCAAAACTTAAAATCTGCAGCTTGTACAAGTCGATGCGTGAACAGGGGTGGGACAATTTAAAGTTGGTCACTGATTGTCGATGTTGTCTTGCGCTATCACACTGCCCTTATCTCGTCAGATATCAGAAGCGCCGCCTTTGGTCTCTTCCTGGGTAGGTACAGCGAGTACTTGCGTACTTATGTGCTCATTCTCGTTCGTTTACATGTGGTGTGGGAGCTGGTTGGAAGTTATCCAATCTGCACGATGCCATTTCTGAAAGCCAGCGGCTAGGTATAGGTAAGTAGGTAGGTCTTGTATGGCTGGGGGTGGGCTGGCTGTTGGTTCCTCGCCAACAAACCCCAGCTTGCTTGAGGTTCCTTAGTGTACCTGCCTGGGGTGTGCTGCTCTTGGAGGTTTGTTCAGTTGAAAGTGAGGATGCCGTCACTTTAAAGGTTGTGCTAGATCAAAGAACGGTAGGCGCGCGCCCGGGGTCCGGAGCAGGGGCAGGCGAGGAGAAGCTCAAGCTTCCACTGTTGCTTCTTTTTGGATCGCGCCCAACTTTATCTCCCACTTTCCCATCATCTCCCAAAAGTTCACCTCCTTTAATTTCTTATCAAACATATTTGGCCAAGATCACGATCGATCAGCCCGCAATCAATATGACTTCACCTCCAGACCGGTTCACATCGCTTCGGCGAAATAGTGTGCAGAACGGCTCCGTAAGGTAAGAACGGTTCCTCTTATCACCGCAATGTTGTCACTGGTCCATGGAATTTATACCGATATACTGACCTGCTTTCTCTAGTGGCCAAGCTGTAGGTTCTCCCCTCTCATGCAAGTCGTTATCATGCCAGCATCTTACCTATCTCAGTTTTCGGGTGACCGAGCCCAGTGTATCACCATCACGGTCCATGAGTATCGCCAATTCAAGGCCACTGCCCAGAAATACGGTACGTCACGATATATTGGCAGTGTTCGCATGTGATATTCCAGCTAATAGTCCCCAGCCAACTTGAGGCAGAATCTCCTCAGAAGCGGCCAGGTTGATGAGAAGGCAATCGATGTGAGTACCTTCCTTGTGGGGTGGAAGCTTGCTGTAGCCGGTATATCGGCGATGAAATCGCCGCTATCGTCCTAAAAGCCTTCCTCTCTATCAGCACGAGAAATGCTAACGGTTTCAAAGCTTCTCAGTCAAGACGATGAGGCTATCCAAAATGCTCCAGACTACTCTCAGGCCGTCCCAGGTCACAGCGACTACGATGATAACGGCGGCGCGGCCTTGTACGGTGACGATGACGAGCAGGGAATTCGGAGGGTCAACTGGCGCTCTCAATTCCCGACAAACAGCCGATTTCACAACTTTGTTCGGGATAGGTCCCCCGAGGAAGAGGACTGGTCCGAGACAGACACAAACTCGGGTGATGCGGCGACATGCCGAGACCATGCGAACACTGGTCAGTCCGATACTAGTCCGCAGTACGAACGACAGTGTATGAGGACTTTCCAGCTCGTGAACCTCCCCGAAGGCACCACACACGGAGACGTCACGGCGGCTGTCCGTGGTGGTATTCTGCTCGACATCTATATTCGAAGCCAGGAACGCACTGCCGCTGTATCCTTCTTGCGCGCCGAGGATGCCAAGTACTTCTTCGACCATGTGAAGAAACACGACCTCTACATCAAAAACAAGCGGGCGAGTGCAGTTTTTGGATACCATGGTCAAACTGGTTGTTGCTAACATTCACCCAGGTCGATGTCAAGTGGTATGACCGACAGTTTACCCTGGCTGGCCACATGGCCAACAAGATTGCTTCGGGCGCCACCCGCAATCTTGTTATTCGCCGCTGCGACCCGCGGATCACGGAGCAGACTGTTCGCGAGGATCTCGACCATATCCACAATCTTGTGGTCATCAAGGTGGAGTTTATCGGTGGCAGTTGCTATATCCGCACCAACTCCGTCAACAACGCTATGTTCGCCAGGACGTGTATGATGAGTCGAGTGTAAGTCGTATATCCGCGGGTTCTGCTGGGAATGTGCCGTGTAACTTACAGCTCATAGGTTGTACAAGGGATCCAAGATTGAGTGGGAGGTTGACGAATGTGCGCAGCCTTACGACCCAGAGCCAGTCAGTAAGCCGCGACAAAACGCACAGTTGCGGAAGGCTACTACCAAACCGATGGTGAACCGATTTCAGCTGCTGAATCTGGACGATGAGGAGGAAGATGACGATATCGCCGCCACTCTCAAACAGTCTAACAAGGCCGTTGGCATCGCTGCTTGAGGAATGCAAGCGCCAAGTTCAGGGTCGCCGGCTCGGCCACTGGTAGGTGCCTTTAGGCAGGCAGATATGAAGTACATGCGCTGTATTCTGTGATTTTATTGTTATGAGCTAGTGGCAGAGTCTGTGAGCGGGAGGAGAATAGTTGGCAGTGGAACCAGTCTTTATGGGAGCCAACGCACTGGCCTCTCGTTGAAGGATCGTGGATTGTACTTTGAGCTGTGGACAGAGAATTGCCCCAATTACAATAGGCTACATAAATGGAGGTTTCTTCCTTCTTTATCTTTGAGAGGTTGCGAGAGGCTTCTCTTGTTGATGACTTCTCTGCCAGGTCCACCTCTCAACATATCCCCGTGATAGCGTACACTCGATTTCAGGGGCCTTCACACCATCCAGTGGAGAACGGGAGTCTTTGGAATAGATATATGCAACGATATTGGTGGCTTCGAACCCCCGAATCAAATCAACCCAATCCTCTCGCCGTCGCTCAACTCTCTCCCACCAGCGGAACTCCTCTGCAAAGTGGTCCACCATCCACAACGTAAGACGGAGGTAACTCCCCATTGTCCAGTCCACCGCAATCGTCCACCAAACCGTTAATACTGGAAATCCATACGTCTTCTTCTCCTGGCTTCTGCACATGTTCACAAGAAGCCAGAGACCATATGCGTGCGCCTCCGAGCTGCACCCGACCACAGACAGTAGGAGCCAAACCCAGATTAAGTGCCAGGGGCATCCGCACCGCTCAAGATATGGTGAATAATCCGTGACGGAAAATAGGTGGAGGAGTTCACGAAGCAATTCGACTGCTAGGGCGACGACATGGGACAAGATCAGACTGCTGCGGCAGTACAACCCGAAGACTCGGATCAAGGTGGGTATGGGGGTTGCACGGATCTTGCTGCGTAGGGAAGGCATGTTTGTGATATTCGATGCTTGCGGGTGGTCTAACACTTCAGGAAGCAGGGAGGTAAAATGCTTAGTTGGGTGGCAAACGTCAATGTCGAAGAGAAGAAGTGCTGGACACGGTAAGAGGACTGGCCATTTTGAATTCAAACCGCTTGTGTAGAACGCCTATTATTGCTCGCTGTGGTACCAAACGAAGGAAAACCCCGGTTCTGAGGCGCACGTCCTTCCAGGGACGTAGCTTTGTGCGTGACTCCCTTGATCCAAATCAGAAACTACCATCTTACTGGGGAACAGTCGTCTTTCAAACAGCTCCCCAAGCCTGATCCACCGGCAGTGAGACGCCGTTGATGGTTCGCGCTGCATCACTGGCCAGGAAGACAATGGTCCGGGCGACCTCGAGCGGCGTGATGGAGGGCGTGGCCTCAGTGGGCCGTGCCTGCAGGGCGTGGACGGGTCTGGAGACTTGTCAGTGTCGTCGTTCGTTCTTTCTGGGGATGTGGTGAAGAAGGGGTTGAAACCCCCTTTTTCACTGAACTCTAGCAGGAGCGAACATACTCAACTTCAGCAAACGCCTCGGCGTCCCAGTCCTTACCTCTCCCACCGCTGGAGATGGCCTTGCCAATGCTCGAGTCGATGGCTCCAGGAAGAACGGCATTGCATCGGACACCCGTGCTGCGGAAGCGCCAGGCTACGTTCTTCGTTGCGCCGATCTGTGTTCTCTGCTGTCAGTGTTCTGCGGAATCACCCCTTTCAAACTCTCAGGGGCAACGACAAAAACTCACAAGCCCGTGCTTGGAAGCCGTGTAAGCCACGCCCGCCACGGCACCGCTGACACCGGCAGTGCTGGCGACGTTGACGATGGACCCGCCCTTTTCGCGCATGAAGGGGATGGCGGCGCGCATCATCATGACGGGCACCGTGAGGTTGACGGCCAGGACGCGGGCCCAGACCTCGTCGGTCACGGCGTCGGCGCTGGCAAAGTTGTCCATGACGCCTGCGACATTGACGAGCAGATCGACACGGTTTCTAGGGACAGGCCGTCAGTCTACACTTCCATTTTCCCCTATCAAGTCTGCTTCCATTCCAGGGTAATGGAACGAGAAAAGGAAATGGACCTACCCAAAGGTATGCAGGCAAATGCGCACGCCCTCCTCACACGCGCCGGGCTCCGTCAGGTCGCGCCGCGTGAAGTGGAAGCGCCCGTGGTGCTCCTCAAGCAGCAGGTGGTAGTCAAAGGCGCCGCTGTCGAGGCCGCAGACGGAGAACTGGTGGGCGAGGAGCAGCTGCGTGCAGGCGAGGCCGATGCCCGAGGAGCAGCCCGTCACGATGGCGACGCGGCCGTATCCCAAGGGGTCGACGGCCGCCTGTGGCACGAAGAGCTGGTCGGGCGCCGTATTGTAGAGCATGGCTAACGCCTTTCTTCTTATATTCTTCTTCGGCTTGGCTTGGGGACGGGTAACACACGAGTTATTGAGATTGAGAGAAGGAACAAGATGAGTTGGTCAGATGCTCAAACTAGACAAGACAGAAAAATGCTCAATTTCAGCCTGCTGGAGGGATGCCAATGGAAAGGGATAGGTTGTGTCTTATAGTGAAGCAAGGAGACTCAAAAGGCCAAGCCGTGTAAGTCAGAAAGCAAACAGGGCGGCAAGTGGCAGGCCGAGATACAATCAATCACGGGGGGTCACCAGAGACATATGCACGCTACCTCCTACCGAATTGATATATTGGCCAGGATTTTGACCGTTGACTTACAAGAGAGAACTTGGCTAGGTGACTTGTCTTTGGAGGTTGATAGAAGAGAATCGACGGCACAAGGCGGCGTTGGAAGTGGTACGATTTGTAAATGGGGCCATTCTCTTAGTTACACCAAGAAGATGCGGCCTTGAAATACCAAGCTATGCCTTTGTATGGGGAAATGTCACCGCGGTCTAGAACACATTGCAGGCTTAGCTCGAAGGCGAATTCCGAGCATTTCCTCTGGTGACTTTATCCCCGCGAATTGAAGCAGAGGTTGCCAAGACGTTGTTCATGGGGGTCCAGTCTGGAGAGATATGCTTGTCAGGAGATTGGACACATCAGTCCACTTCTCCCAACATCATCAACCAATCATGACAAGATGACGTCGACGGTGCGGCACAAATCCATTGCATGAGTGACTCCCAAACCCTGGAGTTTCGTCAAAAGGTCTCGGGGCTCACTGGTTGGTGAGGATGGTTCAATTGCACGGGGCGTATCTGACCCCCAGCTCGCTATCTGTCAATTCCCATCGCTATGCACAAGACGCTCAACCCGGCATTGGAAAAAACTGTTCTGCAAACTACATATAACTGTCACACTCTGAGCTCAAGATTCGGCTCTCATTCTGGCCATTGCGCTCTTTGACTAACGCCCTGTATTGCCAGACATAGACTCCAAGTATCCAAGGAGGAAACTCCGATCCGCTGGGGAAATCGGTGTCTGGCTACCACGCCGCGAAGCGTTCGTGCTGGCCTGCCCGCTTTCGAGACCAGCCGAAGCATGGGACGGTAGTCTCGGTCGAGCCGCCGGACCATTATGCAGCTGGTCCAAAAGACCAAGCTCCTTGCCCTTAATAGTGGCCTCCACTAATGGCGCGCCTGGTGACGACGCGTTGGACTTGCCAAACAATGACAGAAGTTTCTCTTTCTGCTCCGGGTTCGCATCCGGATGCCGACGTACGGTCCCGCCGGGATGCGGAGGCATCGCCTGCGGGTTCGGTGCTGCTTGGTAGCTGGGCGAATGCTGCATGCCAGGGGCATACTTTGGCGACATGGGATGGGGACCCCGTTGTGCAATGGTTGGCTGAGCGCCGGGCCATTGCTGGTTCTGAGCCTCCGGTCGCACCGTCGCGCTCGAAGCTGATCCAGGAGAGTACGGTGAACCTGACTGATGGGGCTGAGCTGCAGCTTGTGCCCCCTGGACACGATCCCTGTTCGCCGCGTCCTTCGCGCGGCTCATGATGGACAGTGCTCCGAAAGGTAGATTCAAGTCCGGATTCATCTGAATAGGAGCGCCATTCGCTCGAGCTTCTGCCTCGATGACCTTGCCGCTTGGGAGCTGATTGGGAGCTCGCTGTTGCGCTTCGGTCGAGCCCATTCTGGCCGTGGTGTTTGCCGCTAGGTTTGGCCCTGCATCGCGTGGCGAGGTAGGTGCTGGTTGCTTGAACATGTCGAGCAATGCGTTCCGATGCTTATCGCTGGGCTGAACAGGTCTTTGGGCTGCCTGCTGACCCTGAGGAACATCGCCCAGGAGTCTCTGGGCAGCCTGTGTGGCCTGATGCGGGGGCCCTTGGCGAGCCATCTGTTGCTGCGCGGAATACGCAGCCACATTCTGTTGAGGGTTGGCCCAATTCAATGCCGGAAGCTGCGCTTGCGTGGTTTGTCCGGCGTTGTGAGGCGGCGGCGGAGGCGCCCTGTTCTCATCGTTCCTCGGACCATCGCTCTTGAAGGCGCTGAGGAGGGCCATCTTGTGTTGCGTTAACGGAGGTGGCTGTTGGCCTTGGTTGACACCGTGTTGGGGAATATTTATATTCCGGTTGTTGTAATTGGCTTGGGCGTGTTCCTGGCCTCGGCCATAAGCTGCCTCGGGCACGCCTGGAGACGGCAGAAGACCCCTATTGAATAATGCCTTCTGGACCTGTGGGGGTAAAGGCTGTGGGTGCATCAGTGGCACGGGCTCAGGCCGTTGCTGGGGTGGCGATGCCAGCGGTGGTCCGGGATATCCATGGCTCGTCTGCCCACCAGGGTGGCCCGGATGATACTGGAAACCTGGGATGTTCTGATTGTGTTGAGGAGGGAGGGGGAATTCGGGAGGCTGTTGTTGATAGCCCGAAAAAGGGAGGCGCTGAGACGGATGGTGATGGTGGGGGGTATGTGGTTGAGGAGCATTCGTGTACGTCAAATCGAGAGGTGTATGAGGCACGGCTTGCTGAACCTGTGAGGAAGGCTGGTGGTCTGGCCCAGTGCTTCTCTGTAACATAGCCAGCAGAGCCCCGCCCTTGTCCTGCTCTTGTGGACTCGGCTGACTCGGCTGCAACCCTTGGGTTGGGGGTTGAACCTTGAGCAGCCGCTGCAATTCCCTAGTGGCGCCGTCCAGAGTGTCGATGGCGGGCGTGATCCTCGTTGCCTCGACAGTGGGGTCGGTCTGCATGCCGGCATCATCTTCGGTCAAGGTCTCTTCGTAGAGCGGCTGAGTGGAGAGGTGAGTGCCATAGCTGATACCGCGCTGTGCATCCTTTTTCTTCTGGTGAACCACCCATTTCTTCAAAGGAACAAGGAAGGGAGCTACCATGTAGAACTTGTTCGCATTCGTAGCGGCGGCATTATTTTGCTGGTTTCCCTTTTTGCGAAACGCGGGCAGCTCGGAGAGCTTGTACCACTGGATCTTGCTGATCTCCTTTCGTGTCTTTGGCTCGAAGTAGGTTTCCATGGGGATATTGCGAAAAACGTAGAGGCGCAGTTGCTGTTCCCTCATAGTGACCTCAATGTACTTGACCTCATCCTGGGGAGGGACAAGCCCGGCGGCGCGGATATCGAAGCCAGTTTCCTCGTACACCTCGCGTATGGCACAATCGAGATCATCCTCATCCTTGTTGATCTTTCCCCGTGGAAAACTCCAATTGGCGCCTTTCTTCCAGCCCTTGACGAGGATGGTCGAGTCCATGGCCTCGTTCAACAGGATGGCTCCGCGGACTGGGACTCTGGTCTTGTACTGCAAGAACTCTTCAAAAGCCCTCATGTGATTCTCGAGCGAGAAATTAGCCAACAGCGGGCAATGTTGGAAGATGCGTAAACAGAAACTTCGAAGGGACATGGAGGGAAGTGTCGGGTCCAATGGACGGATGAAATCCTCGTAGAACCATTGTGCCTCCTCAACTTGGAAGCATATTCGCGCGACTGAGGACAAGTCCTCCTGCGGAAGGTTGATGATAAAGCGGACACAAAGGTCGTCGAGCCCTGCATGGTGACAGCGTTAGCGATTACTATTTCCACAGTCCTGCCTCCCGCGAGATGTCGCGCCGACCTACAGTCTTCTAATTGCATTTTTGTGGTGTCCATTCTGGCGGTATCTCTTGCGCATGACCACAAGCTAGCTTCTGATTGAGAAGAACTTTACGGATTGCTCCCCGATGCCATGAGCCGTACCGAGACACGTGGAGGGGCGGAGGATGAAGAGGAAGATTCGAGGCGTCCGAGAGGGGAACCCGGTCTCGTCGGTTGGGCGCCAAATTCAAAAACGCAGTGGAGATAAACAATGTTCGCTTGGCGACAATCTCACGAAGATCTAAAAGATATCGCGGCCAGTTGGGCAGCTGGGTGACAAACAGGCGGGTATGTGAGTCGGTCAGGTAAAGTAAGGTGTGAAGAGGTCCAACACCAACATGTGAATGGGTAGCTACGCAGATCGAGGTGGCAGGGAATGCGCCGACGTGGAGTGAGTTGATTGACTAACGCAATTGGCACAGATGAATAGCGGCATCTTCCAGGCTTGACCACCCAGGACCCGGGCGTGTCGCGCTAATCAACGTGTGCGGGTCAATCATATGCGCAAGCCACACATGGCACGACGCCACACCTCGAAGTCAAATGGAGAAGTTCCTCCAGCCCTTGGGGGGCGAATCTGGGTGTGGCGGTGCATGCCGGCATTTTGTTCTTAGCGGCAAGCCTAGGCCCAAACACGCTGGCACGACTGGGAGGCCTGCTTTTCTGGCGCGTTTTGTGGCAGTCAATTGACATCATTATGCCTGGGGGAGAAAAAAGCTACTGATGCAACCAAGCTTTTTCGCTGCATATTCGCACCGGGGTGTCGTCACGCCCTGCTACATTCTTGAGACGACCCAGCTGAAACCTGGCAGAGCAGACTGGTCTCGATTTCTTTTTCGTTTCTCTCATAAATAAGTACACCGACCGTAGATACCCGTAGTGTGGATTCCCTCTGTTCTTTGACCCGAGCAATTGCATTATGTTGGCCACCTCCCTCTGACCGCTTTGGCTCCTGGCGGCCTCACTTCCCTAGCGACAGTGGACAACTGAATAAATCACGACTGCGAACCGCAACACACACCAAATTTCCTCGAACTCACCAATAGTGAACCGTTTGTCCCCAGCAACCGACAATTCTACCTCGAGGGCGCTCAAACAGCAAAGCAGTACCTCCACATCATTGTCTACTACCCGAGGGAGGCGAATCTATTTTCAAGCTTCAATCTTGCTTGTTTCTCGATTCCACACTTTAGGTTGTGGTATAGCCAGCAATCATGTCGGCAGCAATCTTAAACTTAGTCGCCAAGCGCGCCTTGAAGGACATCGCGCAGAAGAATACCAACTCCAAGGTCCGTACCGTGTTTGTTCCAATGCTGGGTCGACCTCGGACGTTTCATACTAACTCGAACCCCAGAACCCGTATTTTGAGGATGTGCAAGTTTACGGTCGCGACGGTCGTCCCACTGGCAAGGTCAAGCAACAGAAGAAGAAAATCCCCGTCGGCATCTCTGAGCACGATGGCAAGGTTCTTAAGAAGGTCCGGAGGCGTGCATATCGGCTTGACATGTCTCTGTTCAACCTTTGTGGTATCCGATTCGGCTGGGGCAGCGTTGTGGGTATAATTCCTGTGTAAGTTCCCGGTACCTGTGGTTTCCACCACGCCGGCCCACGAACGTTGGACCACAGAACTGACTTGAGGAAAATAAACAGGATCGGTGACTTTATCGACTTGTTCCTGGCCTGGAACGTCGTCAGAACCTGCGCCCAGATTGACGGAGGCCTGCCCCCTGTTATCCGCACCCGCATGTTCTTCAACATCATGATGGATTTTGTCATTGGCCTCGTGCCTTTCGTCGGAGACATGGCCGATGCTGTCTTTCGGGCAAACACCCGTAACGCGTGGGTGCTGGAGGAATATCTCATCAAAAAGGCCGAAGCAGAGCAGAAACGGGTGCCGTCGTCAACTACTGCCAATGATATAGCATCGCCCACGCGGCCGGAACCGGCCAAGACGGCATCGGGCGGCTTTATGAGCTTTTTCGGCCGAGGAAGATCCCAACAAGCTGATGAAGAGATGGGTATGGATCATCTCAGCGGCACCAACAACAACAATAACAATGGTAGGTCCGATCAGCGCCGGACAGGTCGGTAGACCAAGGGAGACTTCGGAGGTTCAGCTGGCAACATGAAGGCTTGTTCGCCGACAACAAGAACGGCCATGTTAACATCTGATGAGTACACACACATGATGGGCTAAAATATTTCTTGGCTCACTGCTGCCTGATGAATGAATTGCATGGGAGCGAAATCGGATGTTTCTGCATTTCTTTTTAATGAGAATTGGACGGCCAACGGAGGACCGGAGCACGACACGGGGATTAGTACGATACCACATTCATGCCAGCCAGTATTTTAGATGATACCAATTAATAGCTAGAGATCGCCAGGTTTCGCGTCGTACCTTGTCGCGTCTAGAGATACTTGTACATTTGTGATCTTTACATAATGGATGACTCGCGTCGAGAGGCTGATGTCATGGGTCCTGGCAAGCGCCAGAGTCATAGTTCTTAGCAGACTTAGACTGGGGGAGAGTGGATAAAGGGCTGCCTTGGCCCCCTTGTCTCTCGGATGCGAGACTGTGGGATTCGGTGATAATTTGCGCAAACAGACCAGACACCAAACCACACGACCTTGCATTCCCCGTGTCCGGAGCTGGCTTATCAGATCCGAAAAGGCAGGAAATCAGGACATTCCCCATAAAATCAGGGAGGCTGGGAAGAGGTGTTGCGAAACAAACACTGGAGTGGAGAATCGCAGGGATCGCAGGGGTGCACAACGCGTCGACAGGGCCACACGAAGGCGATCCAGGTCGCGTCGAGGGGCACGTGAATTGGTGTGGTCCCCTTGCAAAAAAGATCCATTTAAGCCGAACACGTCCTGCTGCACCCTCCCTCTCTCATCCATCCTCCCATCGCGTCAACCTCAACACCAGACATCTGCATTGTACAATTCCTTTTTCTTGTCTTTGTCTCATCTGAACAGTCTTTGCGCATCGTCTTTTGCATTACACTTGTCCCCTCTACTCTACACAATGGCCGCCCAGATCACCCCCTCCAAGCAGGTCAGTCCAGAGCACCGCGCGTCACCGTCGCGCCTCACACCTCCAATCCATCTCCAAGCTAACGCGTTCCCTTTGAACACAGGCTGCTTCTGCAATTGAGTCCTTCAAGATCGAGTCTCCCATCAAGAAGCTCGACTTTAACCCCGCCGACAAGGAGAACAAGCCTCTCGACGCCACCGTCGACACCCTGGTTGCCAACATGGATGCCAAGCAGGCCGACAAGCCTGTCACGGACATCAAGAAGACTGAGGAGACTGCTGTTGTACCTACTATCAAGCCTGAAGAGGCCGACGAGCCTCTTCTGCAGGAGAACCCTCAGCGCTTCGTCCTGTTCCCCATCAAGTATCACGAGGTACGCGTCGCGTGTCGCGTCCCAAACCCGGGACGCGTTAATTGATTCTTTCAATTGATCCAAACTAACGTCATGTCTTTGCAAACAGATCTGGCAGATGTACAAGAAGGCCGAGGCCTCTTTCTGGACTGCTGAGGAGATCGATCTGTCCAAGGATCTCCACGACTGGAACAACCGCATCACTGCCGATGAGCAGTACTTCATCTCCCACATCCTGGCCTTCTTTGCCGCCTCAGATGGTATCGTCAACGAGAACCTCGTTGAGCGTTTCAGTGGCGAGGTCCAGATCCCCGAGGCCCGCTGCTTCTATGGTTTCCAGATCATGATGGAGAACATCCACTCCGAGACATACTCCCTGCTCATTGACACCTACATCAAGGAGCCTGCCCAGCGCACCTACCTCTTCAATGCCATTGACACCATCCCCTGCATCCGCAAGAAGGCCGACTGGGCCCTGAAGTGGATCAACGACCAAAAGTCCACCTTCGCTCAGCGTCTCATCGCCTTCGCTGCTGTCGAGGGTATCTTCTTCAGCGGTGCCTTTGCCTCCATCTTCTGGCTGAAGAAGCGTGGCCTGATGCCCGGCCTGACCTTCTCCAACGAGCTCATCTCTCGTGACGAGGGTCTGCACACCGACTTTGCCTGCCTGCTCTTCTCCCACCTGAAGCACCGCCCCAGCAAGCAGCTGGTGCAGGAGATCATTGTCGATGCCGTCACCATCGAGCAGGAATTCCTCACTGAGGCTCTGCCCTGTGCCCTGCTCGGCATGAACTCGACCCTCATGAAGCAGTACATCGAGTTCGTTGCTGACCGCCTCCTCGTCGCCCTCGGCAACGAGAAGGTCTACAAGGTCACCAACCCCTTCGACTTCATGGAGAACATCTCGCTTGGTGGCAAGACCAACTTCTTCGAGAAGCGTGTCGGCGAGTACCAGAAGGCTGGTGTCATGAACAGCGCCAAGAAGCCCACTGAGGAGGGTGCTGTCGAGACGAAGCACGAGAACGGCGGTGACTTCAGCTTTGATGACGATTTCTAAATCAGTCGCCTCATTGTGTCCAAGTCCCGTTCCTCCTTTTTTTGTCTGAATACCCTCTTCGCTCTGTACATTGCACCTCACGGGCAGATGTACATGTTTTGAAAGTCCCAAGATCTTGGCATAGACTTGCATTGCGACTTTCTCTTCTCATCATGATTTCTTTTGTAATCGGTTATTGGATGCTGGGTCAATGCATAGACCTACAGCATGGTTCATTACTGGCGTTTTGCGGGGAACAATTACATGCCCGATGGACTCGGGTTGGGATGGCAGGTGGCTAATGATTTGATGTACAAGTAACCTCGGGTGGCAGAATTGAAAAGCCTGTTGATCAATTACATGAATGTCCAACGCTCCCGTGACACGATTGGTGCTAGACGCTACTTCACAGTGAGGTTTTGTCATGACGTTGTGCGTGTTGCTTCGGTTTTGCAAACATGTGGGAATACGGAGTATATGAATCTAGTTTGAGATTCCCATGGCGATGCTATGGTCCTAGTACCAGAATGCGAGATATGCCACAGCCGTGATATGCAACCATGTCCCCAATCATTGCCAGATTTGATCAGCTCTACTCCAAACAAACTCTCTCCTGCCCGTCATCATTCATAGGGCTACGAGAGCGAAATTAGACCACACTCGATGCTTTCCCCCATTCATCCTGCCAGTCCCCTCACCGCATACACCTCGCCCTGACGGGCTCACCTCTTGCCCTTCTTCTTCTTGCCCTTGCCACCCCCGCCTCCACCTTGCTGCTGCTGCTGCTGCTGCTGTGCCGGCGCCGGCGCCTGTCCCTGTGTAGGCGTCGCCGTGCCTCCCGCGGCCCCTCCAGACGGGGTATCAGCTCCCCCGGCACCAGCGGCCTCCTCGCCCTCGTCGCGCGGGGGGAGCGCCGCCTGCCGCCGGCCCAGGCCGCCGAGCAGCTGGATCAGGCGCGACACCTCGGCCGCCTTGGTCGTCTTGTACTTGAGGCAGGCGCCGCTGATGGGGTCGTACGTCTTGAGCACGAGGCGCGCGCGCGGCGGCCTTGCGTCGGCTTGCTGGGCCTCTTCTGTTGATGATGACTTGGGCTTGCGCGAGGAGAAGGTCGCGGCGGGCTTGGTGGTGTAGCGGGTCGTGATGCGAGTCTGGAGGGAGCCTGTGTTAGTTTCCCCTTATGCGCGTAGCTCGAGTTGAGGGATGAGCGGAGGAATGTGTGAGGTTTAGACTTACGGTTGAAGGACGGGCCTCGAGGAGGAGGGAGGACTGGCGCAGCCATTCCTGGCTTGAGGTGAAGGTGGTCATTGTGGATGTGGTTATGGAGATTGGGATTGCCGCGCGGTGCGGACAGGGGCGCAATGGTCGGAGATGCTGGTCGTCGCTGGTCTCTTTATAGTTATATGGATCTTCTGTAATGCGACGGCAGTCCTAGGTGGGGGAGGGTGGGCGAGATGAGTATTTGTGAGGTTGGCGACGTCAGTGGAGTGTGTAGTAGGTGAGGCTCTGTAGGCTGGTGCGGGATTGACAATTTTGGTGTTTCCCAAAGTTGGTGGGGGCGGGAGTTAAGCGGGGCATGGCATCCAAGCTCTTGCTGGATTCAGGTCCACGGAGTATGTACCAAGGTACCTATATCTTGATGAACTATTATACGGGAAAACGTGTGTGCAGATTGCTCGAGTTGGTTGACGTGAACAAGTTCATTTATGACTGATTCTATAACATGTATCTTATGCTGAAACGCAGAACCCAAGTTATTTTTGCTCCGTCGACAGAGCACCACCAACGCCTTATAGAGGGTATCATTTTCAAAGAATCCGCCTCTCCGTCTAAGCTCAAGCCAGCCAGGAACTCCAATTGACCGGTCAACTCGCGTCAAACCACCCCTCCTAAGCATGGGGATCGGGTGTCCAGAACACTAGATCCTGATCGGCCGTAGCGAAGAAGTTGTATCGAGGGTTAAAGGCCAGCACCGCCGCCTCTCTCTTATCCTCAAGCACGTGCGCCGGTTCGAGAACCTTGTTCTCAGATACTGCTCCCAGAGTGTCCCAGACAAGAACGTTGCTCTTGCCACCGCTCATGACGTATCGTCCATCGGGAGTGAAGCAGCAGTCGCCGCTGCTCTCGGCTTGGGTAGGGTCGCTGGGCGCAGATGCGTTTCCCTCACCAACAGCGGGTCGTCTTGTGCCGCCTTCGGGCTTACGCAGGTAGGCTCTGAGCTTGCCGTCAAAGGCATCTAGGAGATAGTGGCCGTTGCCCTTGGTACCGAGCAGGATCGATTTGCCGTCGTTCGAAAAGTCAAGCTTTGTCCAGCCCTGAAGCACGTGCGATGAGTCGACACCGCCACAGTTCTCGACAATGTCAAAGGTTGCAAATGGTGCCTTTGTATAGTTGCGGTAGTCGTAGAGGAGCACGCTTCCGCTAGAAGGAGAGGCGACTGCAAAGACGTTGCCCGAAGGATCCCAGGCTGCCAAATATGGCGTATTCAGGTAGAGTAAACCGGCCCACTGCTTGCTGGCGATGTTCCACAATCTGACCGTGCCATCGACACTGCACGATATGAAATTATCAGACCCTGGATGCATGGCTAGGGATGTGACAGTCCCCTCGTGACCCTCAAAGTAACGGATGAAGGAGTTGTCATGTGTCGCAAGATAACGGATCGCATCTAATGCAATGTCAGCCAGCCGTGCCTACATTAGTTGCACTGAATGCCATACCATTCTGTTTGGTGCTCGCGTACACTATACTCGAGGACCAATGGGTGAACCTTGCAAGCTTGACACCATACTTTCTACTCAAGAGGCTCTTGTCGTGCCTCCCTTCCTTGACATTATAGATCTGGATGGTTTCGTCGCTCTCCGAGGTCATGCAGAGCTCTCCGGGGTCATCGAAGTCGAGGGACAAGACGCATGGTCGAGTTCCGTCCTTAACGTCGTCTCTGTGGAAAAGCTGTGACTTGTCAGCGACTGGGCCCGAAGTAAAGAGTGGTCGCGGGGTGGACAGACTTTTGTGGGACGGAAAGAAGAGATCACTTGGGTCAGTTCTGTTGTGGGATTAACACCACCTCCCAGTGTGCGTGTAATGTTCAGCGACGTAGTCGTGCCATTGCTTGGAGTCGCGCCGGGAGGATCGAGGTCCATTGGGGTGCCTGACATGATCGCGTGGCCGAGTCGCGTCCAGGCTGGTCCTGCCGATCTAAGGCGCCAGGTAGATAGGTAGGGAAGAGATGCAAATCTTCTTTGTTCGGGAGTCGTAAAATGAGAGTATACGACTGCAACTGAAGTATGTAGACAAGTTAGAAGTTTGGCGAACACCTAGAAAAGAAAACAAATGTTGTGGTCAGTGGAAAGCGAGTCGAAGCTCAAGATCGCAAAAGCCATTGTCTCAAATCAACGAGTCCACCTGCCGTCTGGTCTGGTCATTGTTCCCCAGAAACTCTTATCGATAAGCCGCCGGATCAGCACATGCAACCTTGATCTCACTGCCTGTCAGGCTCTCTCTTTAATGCATTGATGCATGTCTAAGTACTTTGGTAATTAAGTATCTGGAATATCATAGGATATATTGAGATCAATATTCTCCAGATATACCAGAAGACATTGGTACTCTTCCTTCAGTATCCTTCACTTACATCGTTGCCCCTGCAGAGTCCTGATCCCTTCTTCCACCGAAGTCGGAGTCTATAGACAGCTCGTAAACTCAGAATTGTTATTCACAAACGACACATAGCTTCCGCTTCACAGCGACTGAGAGATCAATACAGGAGAGAGTCTTCAACCAAACTTGCCCGGGCTGGGTAGCTTGGTGCGGTACGAGATACCAATGCATACGAAGTAGATGGATGTCAGCTTCCGTGACCGGCCAGTAGAAAGTCCCTGAATTATTGGCCCAATCCTCTGTCTCGTCCCCTGGAAATGCGACAGACCGCCCGCAATTTGGGTGGAGAATAAGCAACTACCCGCTAGCTCAACCCCTGCCTGGCCCGTGCGTTGGAGCTTCTTTCTGCTGACAATCCTGACCCGGTCTGCTGGATTGCTGCTAATTCGGCCTTGGTTTCGGCGTTGGAGCCGATCCTCGCAGCTGCTGGAGGGGGATTTTTCGCTTTGATACGGCCTTACAATTTCCACACCGGCGCGACTCCAGACTCATCTTCCGCAAGCTCTCCCGTCCTCCCCCCAAGGTTTGCGCGGATCGATAGGGATTCCCAACCAAGATACTCAATTGAGTCAGCTCCCGCCAGGTCTCCGTACTAAGCTTCGACTCGGACCCTGAGCAACGGCAGTACTCGTCGAGAGACAGGATTTTGGGCAGCTGTCCGGGAGAGTCATCATCGGCTACCATCTTCCGAGTACAACCGCAAGAGCGCGCAAACAACATTTAGAGGTCTGGTAGACCTGCAGAGCGAAGCAATCCAATCCTCTCTCTTCTTGTTCCTCGAGCTATTCAATCCGATGTCTACGACCGGCGGGTATGCCATCAGCAAATTCATGCGCAATGTCCCGAGGAGCTTGCTGACAGAAATCCTTCCAGAGCTTTCATAGCCGGCGGCATCGCCGCCTGCGGTGCTGTCACCGCAACTCACCCCTTCGAGACCGTCAAGATTCGGTGAGTCCACGAAAATCCTCTGCGCACTACTCGGAGAAAAGGGCTAACAAGCACCTACGTGTAGCATGCAACTGCAAGGCGAGCTGCAACAGAAGGGTCACCAACCGCACCACTACAAGGGTCCTCTCCACGGCGTCTCGGTGATTGTCCGCAATGAAGGCCTCCGTGGCATATACCGAGGTCTGGGAACTGCCTACATCTACCAGGTCCTCCTCAATGGCTGCCGCTTGGGCTTCTACGAACCTATGCGCGCCACGCTGTCGAGCGTCATCTTCAAGGACGAGAAGAAGCAAAGCCTGGGCGTCAACATGTTCTGCGGTGCTGGCTCTGGTGTCATTGGCGCGGCAATGGGCAGCCCCTTCTTCCTGGTCAAGACCCGTCTGCAGAGTTACTCTCCTTTCCTCCCCGTCGGCACCCAACACGAATACCGTGGCGCGTGGCATGGACTGAACTCCATCTACAAGACCGAGGGATTCCGCGGCCTCTACCGTGGTGTTAGTGCTGCTATGATTCGGACTGGTTTCGGCAGCTCGGTGCAATTGCCTACCTACTTCTTTGCGAAGAGGAGACTGCAGAGGCATCTGGGCATGGAAGAGGGCCCAGCCCTGCATCTGACCAGCAGTGCTGTCAGCGGCTTTGTTGTCTGCTGCTTCATGCATCCCCCAGGTAAGCCGAGGCGGCGCCCAATTTCTATTTCTCTACGAGGGTCGACTCATACTGATATCTCACACAGACACTGTTATGTCTCGGCTGTACAACCAGAACGGTAACCTCTACAAGGGCGTGTTCGACTGCCTGGCCAAGACCGTACGCACTGAGGGACTCTTTGCCATCTACAAGGGCTTCCTACCGCATCTGGCAAGAATTTTGCCCCACACCATCCTGACTCTGAGTCTGGCTGAGCAGACGAACAAGTTGATGAGGGGCGTAGAGAGGAGCATTCTGCCGGCGTCGATGTTGGAAAAGCCCTGAGAGGCGCGGCGCGCGTGCATGAGGTTTCTGGCGTTTTGCAAGACAGGTCGTCTACTTTTTCTATGTGTTTGTCATTACAAAGTACGGGCATCTAAGGCATAGACTTGAGCTGTTTGATACCATGTCCAAATATCTCATCAAGATAGAACGGGGGCGGGGGATATATTAAAATGTAAAAAATCTTGCATAGCATCTCTTGGATCTCAATCAACCGCGAAATGTCCGCTTGCAGCCATAGCATAGACTTGCCCTAGACGCCGTAGCCCCCGGCTCGTCGTGATCCCATTCACCTATCTCGCCTCTCCACCTCTCGTCCCCTTGCTCGTCCAGCGGTGTGCTACAGAAACTGCACAGACCGGCAGCAGCCTCCTGACGGCTGAGCTTAGCCGTCGTGCGGACGACGTTGGCCACGACCGAGGGGTAGTTCTCCTCCACGTCCTCAAAGTACCGCCTCATCACCTCCTCGATGCTGATGTCCCGGTGCGATACCACCGCCGAGCCGGGCGCCGCCTCAGGCAGTGTCAGACCCTCCATTGATGGCGATACTAACAGCGTGTATGTGACCAGCTCTTTCCGGAATAGCTCCCGCACGGGATAATATACGGTAACGGTCTCGTCTTCATTGGCTTTCCCTTCTCCGCTTCCGGCCGGGGTCGCATAATGCCGCACGGTCTGCGGGCCGTCGTTTGTCTGCCATGGCAGGGAGAAGCCGCGCCCCTTGGCCGTCTCGGCCAAGGTCAGCTCCGCCAGCGCTGTCGTGCTGTTTCCCAGCAGCAGCGAATCATACCCACCCTTGGCCGTGAGGTGTATCAGCACCTGCCGCACGAAGAGACGCTGCACATCGGCCCTGCTCGTCGGTGAGGGGAGCGCATCTAGGAGGTCGCGGATGCGCTTCGGCGGAGGATTGTTCTCCTCATCCCTTGATGGCAGCGCGGTCCAGTCGACCGTGTCGAGACCGACGACGGTGCTCAGCGGTACGCTCTCAAAAGTAAAGCGCGGGAACCGCTCCCTCCACTGCTCCAGCAGCGACGCTGCTGCCGATGGGGACTCGGCGACATGGTCTGCCTCGACGTGGACGGCGTGCACCTCAAAGGGCGGCTCGCGGCCCTTGTCCGCCTGGTTCGCGATGAGCTGCTCGGCTATCCGGACGAGGGCCGACGACGAGGCGCCCAGAGACAGGCCGACAAGGTACCTCCTTGTCGAGGGCCGGCCGCCGTGGGTCCGGGTTTCCTTGCCCAGGACCTCGAGGCGCTTAACAGCCTTGGTGACGATGTACTTGCAGAAGCAGTCGCTGAGAAAATAGTCAGTTTACTGTTTCGGCTCCAAGATAGGAAGATGTAGAGAGCAAGACATACTCGCATACAAGTTCTGTTCGTATCTTGCGCGTGGAGAGATGGTCTTTGCATCGCCTGCAGGGCTTGCTGGGTTGCGCCCCCACCACCCCTCCATTCTCCATCCTTGCGGTGTTGAAGGACTGCTAGTGATCTTATACTCTTGTCGTTCAATATCGTTGAATGTATTTAATCAGGCCGGCATTCATGTCTTGGGTTGTCTTGGTAGTTTTTCGCAGATTTGTAAGTGTTGTCAGAAGATTTTACAACGAACCACCAATCATGCGTGGCGGAATTCAAAAGTTCTTTTACAACAGTCCCATTAAATGAGTAGAGAGGTGACTAAGTTGAGGACGGTGGTATACTCTCTGTATACACAACTCAATTATTATTCCGACCCTGTCTTTGATGCTCGTGCCTTATTATTGGAATATGAATGCGCAGTAAGTTGAGCCAATTTATCTTCTTCTTCCTCGCATGGAAGATCGTGGATTATTCTCGGTGTCTGGCCCTGTGTGTAATTGGCTGCATTAGGCAATTTTACGAAAACTAGACCCTGAGCCAGATCACCAGCGGGCAACACCTCATGGAATAACGATTGACCCAAGGCCCAAAGAACCTTTCTGTTCTCATTTAGGGACTACTTTATAAGTGAGCGTGTCTTGCGTCAGAACTTGTCCACCTATTCGCTTTCACTAAGGAGACAGCCAAGCTGATGGTCCTTGAACCAGCTGCGGTCTTTTGCCCATGCCTTGACAATGAGCTCCTTACCGGCATGGAGAACCCTCTCGACCTGGTCAGGGGTACCCCATCCGGCGACGGTCCCGAACGCGATCAGATGCACGCCAACCTGAATTAGAACCCTCAACGCAAGTTCGTCACTCATACCTGCGTATCCAGAAACGAATCCTTGGATCAACCAGATCCCAGCAGATATGTCCTTGTACAGGAACAACTCATACAATTCCGCAATCATCTGTCCGAGGTCAAGGGCGGGCACGCCGATTTGCGACAGCTCCCAGTCGATGATGAAGACGGGCGTGTTGCCCGTTTTGTCCAGGGGCGCATCGGGCAACAGAGCACTGCTTGGCGTCAATCTTGACTTCTCAACCTTCTTTCTTCTTGCTTTACTACTGAGTACTTACTTCCCCGTCCAAAAGTCACCGTGAATGACCTGTAGGCTCTCGTCGTCCTGTGCCTCCTTCTCCCCCATCTCCTTCACCTTGGTGAAGATATCCCTGGCATCTCCGAGGACCGAAGGATACTCGTCAACTCTCTGCAGGAGCCAGGTATAGTTGATCATGATCTTGAGGGCCTTCATATGGTTGTTGCCCTTAATTTCGTCTCTCAGTATTTCCTGCTCCGGCTGTCTTGTCCACTCGTGAAAGCTGCGCAGCCATGATCCTATGCCCTGGCCGAGAGCCAAGCAATCGGGCTGGAGGGAGGCGGGCGTCGGTGCAGCAAGATGTGATATGGCAAAGTTCTTGAGGTTGGTAGAATTGGGGAGGTATTCCTGAATCTGGGTGTTGGTGGCCGAATCGAAGTACAAGACCTTTGGGGTCCTGACGGTGCATCTTGAATTGCTTGCGGGTGCAAGTTTTGCAGTGGCCTCAAGGCACACCTCTTCAAAGCGCTAGCCATTGATGAAACATTATATTAACATACTGAGGAACATACAGATGAAATGTGCCCTGAGCGTGGTACTTACACACCGCGAAGCGGGCAGCTGAAAGTTCTGGTTGAGGGCTACATAGCCTTCGCCATGCTTGACCAAAACTTCCGCGATACCACCAGCCTGAGGAGATTTCAAAGTACCGCGGTAGATGAAGTTGCCAGTCCCGCCGGAGAGAGGCTTGAGGGAAGAGCATGCATAGGGAGTGCTCTGCAATTCTCTCTCCACTTTCGAGGCTATCTCGTCGATGTTTCCTGGCAATGCCATGGTTCTAGCTTGCACGATGATGATCTTTTGTTCTGATCACAAATATATCGAGGGAGGAGGAGAGACGCGGCGAACGCTTGACAAAATCAATGGCTCTTATCCTTGCGGATTATCCTTTACGAGGCTGAACCGGCCTAATTATGTTCAGCTCCTAATGCAGCTGACGATGTTGTTCGTCTTGAGATGCAGCATGCAAGACGGCGGCCCCACCAGGAAGCTGGCCGGGTGAGTCAAAGCAGCGTCCTAGCTCGCTCTGGTGTATTGCATAGTCACCAAGATAACCCATCAAAAGACACAGCTCCGGCCATTGTTTCTCGATCCTCAGAATTATTGACTTGGTCCTGGGCAATGGTCAGAAAACAAGGGCGTGACGCCAGCCTTGTTCAGTTAATACGGCTGTCAAGGGGCCGGCTCAGCCGGACAGTGAGATACAGATCTGGGCAGAGAGCGCTGAGATTGATCGAACAACGTTGAAAAGATCGGATCGCCGGGAAGGAAAGGCAAAGTACACGTAGTCCTATGGTCATTTGATGGAAGTGGGATGGGGTACTGCTGGATTCCAACGACCCGCGGTTCAGGAAAGATTATTATCAATGCTGAGTCGAATCGAGTCGAGTCGAGGTCGGGTCTCAGGGTCCAGAATGTCGTCATGGGCTACCTCGATAATTTCCTCCTCGAAGGCGGGCACCGCCCCACGGGGTCCCTGTTTTCCCTTGTCATTCTCACCTAAAACCGTAGCGCCAGCACCGGCGTTTACATACATACAGACAGCATCGCCGCCAAGCTACCAAAACCAACCACCTTGCATCTTTCATCATCTGAAACGAGCACGCTACAGAAACCACCACTTGTCTCGTCGCGACGGAGGCTCGACCCGCGTCTGTGGAACTTCACAGTCGTGCCAATAACGCCTAACGGAAGCGCTCTCGCTTGGCCGGCGATCCTGGGTGCCGGGTTGCTCAGCCTCCCGGCATTTGTCAAAGGTTGGAGCTGCCGGTGCCACAGATTGCCGTTGAGCGACCCCGGCCCTGAAACCACGATTACTGGACCCGGGACGTTGAAGCGCAACCACTCACCCACTCAACCCTGCGCATCTGGTTTATCGCATGAAGGCGACAGATCGCCTGCAAGATCACTGGAGACTCTCGAGATTGGCGACGGGATAGGCATTGTCTATCTACCTATTTTTGTCCCATCTGTTGCTGGTGGGTTGCGTTGCTAGCTGGCACCGGCAACACTGCAGGCCCCCTGCCATCAATTGTCATTTCGCTCTGGGACTGGACTGGACGGACCCGACCCGCGTGTCAACAATCGGCCTAGTTAACCCCTGCACCCTGCATACATCCATACTTCGTACATACCACCCACATACCAGCAGACCTCGTGCTGTTGCGTGCATCAACTAAGAGATCTTCCTCTGCCGAGCTTCAGGACTGTTTAGCCTTTTGCGTTTTGGTTCTAGACCAGCTTTGTTCACTGCATACCTCCCCCCGAGCTAATCTACCGGCGACACCTAGCGAGAGTTTATTGTTTGGATTGTACTCGAGCGCCTCCATTTCTCTCTCCAACCGCACCGGCCACCATCTGCTACTCGAAATTCGAACTCTGCGTTGCGTATCGCATGCACATACTTGAGCCTTTTCGACCCGAGCGATTGCCACCTCTCCCTCGTATTTTTCCCGCCAAGTCTTCTCGACGACATCCACCTCGAATAGCATCTCATGTTGCTGGGTCCGCAAGACTGTATCTTGCTCCAAAACATACCGGATCTCGTCGCCTAGCTACACTTGCCCTCGGCACAATGGTCGAGATACAAACACAACCCCAGGCTTTTGCATCCAGCGCGAAAATAGCGAATCCCATGACAGCGTCCGCTGCTCGACCAATATCCGCCGTCTCGGTGCCGCCCGACGCGAACAATGGATCGCAAAACCAGTCGGGCCTCGACTCCTTTTCGCCCGTTAACCAGAATGGATGTTTCGAGTTCGACCGTGTCATCAAGAGTGGCTACGTGCAGAAGCGCACCCAGAAGACCAAGGCAAGCACTACGCCAGCCTGGCATACGTTACATGACCAAAGCTAACGCAATTCGCTCCCGCAGGCTTGGAAGACGGCTTGGTTGGTTCTGCGCCCGAATACGCTCTATATATACAGATCAGAAAAGGAGGACAAGCTGCGACGCAAGATCTACCTGTCCGACCTCACGGCTGTGACGTTCCTCAAGGACCCGAAACAGAAGCGGAAGAATGTCTTTGGGCTATTCTCGCCTTCCAAAAACTTCCACTTCCAAGCCCCGTCTGCCGAAGATGCGCAAGCTTGGGTCGAGCTGATTCGACACGACGCTAGGATAGAGGAAGAAGAGGAAGAAATGTTTCTCGCGAGTCCTGCTGTCCAGCGCCACTCCTTTAGTCTTGGTGGCTTCTTTCAGATGGGCATGGACTCAAGCCGGGTTTTGGCTGAACGCGATCGGCTGGCGTCGAGTTCCCCAGAACCCATCAACCCCTCTTATGAACAGCTGCGATCGGTGCCACCTAGGCGGACGTCGCAGACAGCCGATTACTCTGGTCTGTCCGGAAACGAGGTAGCCTCCCACTCGGACTTCTCAGACACAGAAGGCCGATTGCAGGGTGCCTCGTTCGAGAATCTCGCGGTGAAGCCACCACCTTCGGCTCATAGCGGGGAGCGTCCTGTCATGGCAGCTCGCAACCCAAGCCAGATCAGTGGTCTCAACGTCGACCAGGATCCAGACCGCGTGATCTGGCAAGGCTGGCTCTGGTACCTTCGTAGTAGGAGAGGTGTCAAACAGTGGAAGAACTGTTGGGCTGTTCTCCGGCCCCGAAACTTCATACTTTATAAAGACGAGACTGAATACGCCGCTCAATTTATCGCCAACATGTCGACCATTCTCAACGTTGTTGAGCTCGACCCCATCAGTCGGACCAAGCGCCACTGCCTACAGATCATCACCGAGGAAAAGAGCTATCGCTTTGCCGCCCATGATGAGGAATCGCTCGTCCGCTGCCTTGGTGCTTTCAAAAGTCTACTTGCTAAACGGCGAGAACTCGAGGCCAAGGCGGCTGCTGCTGCAACAGGCGGCGCTATCTCTTGAATACTTGCCCTACCTTTCCTCCTTTTTTTGCTCTCAGATACCCCCTTTTTAACTTCATTTCAAGCGTGCGGATATTCTATTTTCAATCAGTTCTACTCGACGCGCGCATACGCACATGGCTCTGTAGATAGCTGCTCCTTTGTACTGCCTGACTCCTTCACACGCCGGCCACACTTTACGACTATACATTCTATTCGATTCTCACAACCGAGACACGACTTCACGAAGATGATGATGGACACCGATTTGGGGCGCGCTCCATACATGCACATACCTTGCTGTAAATACAAGCTCAGCCAGATAATAATAAGAACAGGCGAAACAGCCACTCAGTACACTCACCAGGCACTTGACCCTATATTAGATGGCTTGTCTCGTAAATGACCTGTACGTTGGGGCCGAATGCTCTAGCCAATCTGTATCTTGTGCCTGGCAGTCGGCTGACGGCGACCGGGGTCGACTTTAGCTTTCTTAGGTGGCCTTCGAAAGCCAAGGTCAACCTCTCCCCTGATTTGTAAACCCCGCTTCACCATCACCAGACTTCCGTCCACCCACACGTCCGTCCTCCTGCATCTCTAATTGCTCGGACACTTGGCAAACGGTTTGGTCTGTCATCGCTGTACGTACCGCAGTCCTCACTAAGGAGCAGGGCCAACCTTGTTCGAACTCACATTTGTTACGGAGTAGCTGTCCTGCCGTTATTCGCCTCCTCATTTCGTTATAGCCCGCGGCCTGTTTTGCGTCATCCAATGATAGCTACAGAACAGGACCTCCAACCCTGTTTCTTCTGCTTGGTTTTGTGCCGGGCTGATCGACTGGAAATGCTACCACAGCTCTGCATTCAAATGCCTATCGTTAGTGTCGGTCTTGCTTAAGCTTCCAGTTCCGATCTAGGGGAGAGTATGTTGCATCCCAAGCTTCCCCAGATGAGGTGTGTTGGACCGATGTCGAATCGGAGGCGTGATCAGTGCCTATACAGGTAGGTCACCGGGGATGGCCGTCTCTAGGTCGCATTGAGTTCGCTCTGCATTGGCCTGCTTCGCAGACTTCTTGTTCGCATGTGCATGTATAGTTTGCAGTGTTATAAGACCGCTATGGTCCTGCCACCCGAACATGCATGGCCAGCATGACATCAAGATGTGCAACTGGGTGGTCCAGTGAACGGTCTTCTTCCCCTGTCTTATGTATCTCGTCAGGAGAAGCCTCTTGAATCTGGATCATATGCCATCTTTCCTGTCATTTATTTCTTTGTCTGGTACTTGGTTACTGGTTCTCTCGTTCAAGAGTCCAAGCATACGGCTACTGCTGTGGCCTCATTCTCTCGCTGGGGGCATCATCTCGTCCTAGTATTGCGTCCCGCGATCTTTTATATCCGAATACGCCTTACCAGAGCCCGAAATCCACGATGCGCTTTATGAAAACCCTCCTCGCCCTCCTGGGACTGCTATGCACCTGGATATTCGAGGCGGCGACAGCAGCAGCAGCGCAGCCGGCCCTCCCGCTGCACACTAGCAGCCGCTGGATCCTCGACGCCAACAACGCGCGTGTCAAGCTCCGCTGCGTCAACTGGGCCGGCCACATGGAGACCAACGTGCCCGAGGGCCTGCACCGGCAGCCCGTCGAGTGGATCGCCGACTGGATCGCCGCCCAGGACTTCAACTGCGTGCGCCTGACCTACTCGACCGACCACGCCCTCGACCCGGACCGGCCCGTCGCCGCGTCCTTCGCCGCCGCGGGCGTGCCGCAGTTCCTGACGGCCGCCGTGGACAAGAACCCCTTCCTCGCCGATGCGGGCACCACGACGCGCGACGTCTTTGCCCGCGTAATAGACGCCCTCTGGGAGAGGGGCGTCATGACGGTGCTCGATAACCATGTGTCGCGCGCCGGCTGGTGCTGCAACCTGACCGACGGCAACGGGTGGTGGGACGCCGCCGAGGGCTACAACGCGCCCAACTCGCGCTTCTTCCGCACCGACGACTGGGTCCGCGGCCTCTCGGCCATGGCGTCGTGGGCCCGGCAGAACGCACCAGGGGTAGTCGCCTTGTCCCTGCGCAACGAGCTCCGGCCCTTTCTGCTGCAGGACCTCAACGCCCGGAAGGACTGGTACGAGCTCGTGGGCCGTGGAGCTCGCGCCGTGCACGCCGCGCACCCGGAGGTGCTCGTCGTCGTGGGAGGGTCGCAGTCGGCCACGGACCTCGGGCATCTGAGGGCCGTGGCGCCGCTCGATACGAGCGCCTGGTCCGGGAAGAACGTGTGGGAGTTCCACGCGTACAGCTTCACGGTCACGTTTCCGCGCCTGTTTGACAGCTGCGACGTCGTGCGGCAGGAGTACGGCCTGCTAGACGGGTTCGTACTGGAGCAGGGGAAGAGCTACACGGGCCCTCTGTTTCTGAGCGAGTTTGGCGTCGGGATGAGCGGCGGGGATAGGCAGGGCTTGTCGGCGAAGGATAGGGACTATCTGAGCTGCCTGGTGGGATACATGGAGGGCAACGACGCCGAGTGGGCTGTGTGGGCGCTGCAGGGGAGTTATTATGTGCGGGACGGGCAGGTTGACTACGATGAGGGCTGGGGCCTGCTGAATAAAGAGTGGACGGACTGGCGGAATCCGGAGTTCAAGGGTATGCTGGGCAAGATGTGGGAGGTGCAGCAGGGGCCGTGATGATAACTATGATGTCGAAGCGCCCGGACTGGATATGGTTGTATATAACTACAAGGGCACTATAATTTGCTGCGCCTTTTACATAGCGATACATAGTTTACATCTCTTGATACAATATTGTATGCAAAATCACAGGCCCGTCTTTGGGGTTCAGAAGGTTCATAGATGCCGACGCAAGCTCAACCGTCCAGCCCGAAGTAGGCATTGTCGAATTCGCCCATCTCCGTGTCTCCAGCCTCGAAGAACATCTCCTCAAAGTTGGTAGTGCCATCGACCCCTTCGCCGTCCAGGCCCATATCCATGCTCGTGCCGTTGAGGTCAAACAGGTCATCCAAATTTGTGTCGTCCGTCTTGATCGGCTCTTTGGACGCCTCTACTGTGGGCATGGGGATGTCCATCGGTGCTACCTCGGCCTGCCCGGCGGTACCACCTCCACCACTGCTGTCGGTCGGCGCCGAGGGCATCGTCTCCCCTGCCAGGAAGGCGTCTAGGTCGAAGACGGCTTCGGAAGACTGCGTGTTATTTTGCGAGTCGGTGGCCGTAGGCGCCAGAGAGAAATGCATATCGGTAAAGTTCAGCTCCGGATTCGTGGCACCCGGAAGCTGTCCCAGCGATAACCCTCCGGTGCCGAAATCGGATTGAAGACTGTTGTCCTGCGGTACTGATGTCGGTCCTTGTTGCATGATCGTCTTTGATGCAACGCTGGCTGGCGATTCCACCTTGGCTGCGGGCTCCGTCTTGGTCATATTTGGAGAGGCCGTCCTGGGAACGGCCAGATTCGGTATCTCGTTTTGGACAGGGCCCTGGGGAGCTGTGAAACTCATGTTTGCTGCCGGCTGCGGCGACGGGATTTCCATCTTCGCCTCGGCCACCATCTGAGGTACTGGAGCGCTCGGCTCGAGGTCCATGTTTGGGAAGGGCGCAATGGGTTTGCTTTCCGCCAACAGCTGCCCGTTTGAGCCAAGCAAATCAACAGATGGTTCGTCGATGGTCATGGGAGCCGGTGGAGCTTGCTGTATGGTGACCGGCTCAGGCACAGGCTCCGGCACGGGTTCAGGCTCGGCTGGTTGCAGTCTACTGATTCTCAACCGATCCAGGTCACGGTAGAGGACAGCCTTTGCTTCAACCTGCCCAACTGTTAGACTCATCCATTACGTGACAGATTCTCATTCTTTCTTTGGAGGGGGGCGCACTAATTCCTGCTCGAGGTCATCGAGGGCAGAGTTGAACCTCTCATCTGCCTCCATGACTCTGGTGGTGTTTGAGATGCTGGGCGCCCGCTTGCTCTCGCGCTGGCTGGACTTCAGCGCTTTGCCCATGTTCACTAGCTGGACCACGGTCAGTATATGAGTCTTCAAGATGGAGCGCGTTTCTGTGCTCACCACATCGTTTATCATAAGCTGAAGAGTGTCCAGAGGACTGGCCGTCTGAGTGTTGGCCATGTTGGCGATGCCAAGGCACAGCTGAGAACTATGTCTGTCCAAGGGCAATGAAACGAAGACGAATGACCCCTTTGATTTTTCTTGCTTCTGATTGAGATCAATGTTCTGTTTTGTTGTGTCGAGGATCGAGGCAAGGCGAAGTGAGTGTGAGGACAATGAATGGGCTGGCGTCACAAAGAGGCTGAAATGTGACCTATTACTTTGTTCAACTAGCATAATACAGTGGAGTTGAGGCGCCAGAGACATTCGAGGTCAGTGTGCGAGGGGCAATCAATCGCTAATGGCACGGCGCTCCATCTTTTTAGTTAGCGGCTGTCGCTTATAGATACACCCCAAGGTTGCGGAAAAACCACACCGTTCCCGCGTGGCCTCAGCCGTCAAATTTTAGGGTGTTTGAAAAGTCTCCAAGAGTTTAATTACCACATTGTCTCTGCTCCGTAGTTCTTTTCAGAGGAGAGACTGAGATGGAACCTAAAAATTGCTGAACCATACTACTGGGATGCGCTTGAGGAGGTTTCATCTTCAATGTGTCTGTTAGTTCGCTCTCTGCGTTCCTCATTCTTGCGCGCTTCTCCAGAGAGCGTTTTCCTTGACTGGGAATTCATTGCAACCCTTCTCTGGTACAAGTACCGTCAGCCATCCATGGCTGTGCCTCAAGTACCATCGGCCAGCAGTTGGCCCTTGAGCTTGAAGGGACCCTGCTTTCGGTGCCGTTTGTGGGGACCTTCAGCGCCTGGTTTGCCCACTGTGACTGGTGCGCGGTGGCCAGATTAGTGGGATCAGTGTGGAGAAGCTCCTCGATGGATGTGTGTGTACAGATGAATGCCACAAGAGGGACCGAGTCGCCGCCACGAAGCTACACTGTGTGTGCCAGCTGCATATCGGACGAATATCTCTTTTGAACATCAATGAGTCTAGCAGCAGCTTCTTAAGTACCAATGCAGACAGGAAGCTGTTGATCCGTCCGGTCTCTTACGTGAGAATGACATGGCTCGGCTTCTGCTGTTGAAAAGAAGTCATGCTCCCCTTGCGGCGTCTTTGGAAATGTCACGCAGAGGCAGCTCCCGACTATCTATGTCTCTGGATGATTTGTGTGTGGGAGAACGTCTTGTTCTCCATTGGCCCTGAACATGTATGAAGTACACTCTTGATTGCAATGGGACAGCTGGGAGTAGCCGATTTTCCGGACCACCACCACCAGAGACATTGATGGATCGCATCATTGGTAGGTCGCGCGCACATTTGAAGAGCAACAAGGGCAGGACGAAGCAGTAGGCAAGTAGGCAGGTATGCTCTTCGTTTGCGCGTGCATGTGTTTGTTGGGTCTACTCAAGATGATACTGGAGAGCGGCAGGCCTTGCCTGCCTGCATGCTGCTGCTGCAGTAGCTTGGCTGCTGCGGGAGGAGGTCGTACTGATTTGGTCATGAGTGGCTGGGATGGACAAGACATCACAACCCTCAGCATGCACTGATGCACTGATCGGGGGGGGTGGCATAACCTGAAGGGACAGTATCGACCTGCAGTCCTGCTACTGCTACCATTTCCTGCTGATATTGCTGTTGGTGATGGCTGTCGCTCAATGCTGTAGGCCCATATATGACCACCTGCGGCTGGATGTCTATGTCTAGGCTGGGTCTCTGTAATACGATGAAGGCATTCGAGGAGGAGGAGAAGAAGAAGAAGAGGTGCATCAATTCTTGAAAATCACTTTCCACCCCCCCTCTCCCCCCATCCATGAATCCATCACTGACCCATCTCTATGCCCCCCTCATTACACAGAACCAGACCCTTGTCTTTTTTACCCTCTGGTCGCCTGCTAAGACCACGCCTCCCGCTCACACCACAGACCCCATAATTCCCTGTCGCTAAAAGCCACTAAGAGCGAGACAGAACGAAGACAACCGCAGCTTTAAACCAAAAGTGCACCTCGTCCACCCCACGATCTTCACTCTTCTTCCCTCTTCTTCCCCTTCCTCCTTCCCATCTCTTGAAGACGAGCAAGAGAACTCTCCAGACGAAGACAGACTCCCTCTTTCGGATCGGGCTGCTTGTGACGGTTTTTGCGGGGTCTCGACTCTTCCTTTTTTCCGTCTTTGTGTGTTCCATTTCCTCAATCTGCTTCCTTAGATATCCGTCTCACGTCCGCAGCGTTTGTTCTCCATCTCCAGCTTCCCCCATCTCGGGTCCAGGACCGCGCGCAAATCTCGACACTGCCTCACATCTCAATTCCCTCCTCTTCTTGCCAAGACTACGGGCCCTCCTCTATCGATTCACGAACGTTTCTCTTATCTACGAAACTTCTTTGCGTCCTCATCATCCTTTTTTCCCATTCTCATTTGCATCGGCTGTGTCCTCTTTCTCCTCGAGCAAGCCTCTATTCCGATTCGATTAGACCGAGTCCTCTCTCTCTCTAATCTGTCCGAAATCGCCCTCGACACCGACGACGACGTACCTGAAAACACGTGTGCACGACCAGCGACGTCTCCTGAAAACTCAGTCTCTGCATTAACGGATTTGGCTGGGAAAAAAACCACAACAGCAGTCATATCGCTTGCCCTCTGTTCGATAATCATCAAATCGGTCTACTTTGCTTGACTGACTTTTTGCGCCTGCAATTTAATTTGCCCAATTTGCCATTCACACGACCTAGCATCCGCAGCGTCTCTGCAATCATCCTCTGCAATGGCTGACAACGGTCCCAACGCGGCCAACCTGCCGCCTCCTCCCCAAGCCAACACTGGCGCTCCTGGCTTCGACAATTCTCAGAATGGCCAGTCGAACCCTGCTCACATGCCGCCCCCGCCCCTGCACATCCCCCAGAACAACAATCCAATCCCTACGGCCATCACCTCCCCCCTGGGCGGTGGGGACAAGATGATGTCGCCCACGAGCGCTGCCGCCTTTGCTCGCCGTGCCGCCCCGGAGCCGAACAAGCGTGCACTCTATGTTGGAGGCCTTGACCCACGAGTGACTGAGGAGGTTATGCGCCAGATTTTTGAGACAACTGGCCATGTCCAGAACGTCAAGATCATCCCCGACAAGAACGTTAGTGTTATCCTACTCTCCTTGCACTCAATGAGCTACCCGTGGTTGTATCTGGATCAGGACTGACCTGTGATGATGATGATAGGCTAAGGGCTTCAACTACGGTTTTGTCGAATACGATGACCCGGGCGCGGCCGAGCGGGCTATGCAGACCCTGAATGGCAGACGAGTTCACCAATCGGTATGTTGAAGAATCTGAGAAGGATCATCGGGCGTGAACATGTCACTCACCTGAACTTGCAGGAGATTCGAGTCAATTGGGCTTATCAGTCCAACACAACCAACAAGGAAGACACCTCGAATCACTTTCACATCTTCGTTGGCGATCTTTCCAACGAGGTCAATGACGAGGTGCTGATGCAGGCGTTCTCTGCGTTCGGTTCCGTCTCTGAGGCTCGAGTGATGTGGGACATGAAGACTGGCAGATCCCGTGGCTACGGTTTCGTTGCCTTCCGCGACAGGCCCGAGGCCGAGAAGGCCTTGAGCTCTATGGATGGCGAATGGCTTGGATCTCGTGCCATTCGGTGCAACTGGGCCAACCAGAAGGGCCAGCCGTCCATTGCCCAGCAGCAGGCTATGCAGGCCATGGGCATGACGCCGACCACCCCCTACGGCCACCACCATTTCCCCACGCACGGCATGCAGAGCTTCGACATGATTGTCAACCAGACCCCGGCCTGGCAGACAACTTGCTACGTGGGCAACTTGACCCCGTATACGACCCAGAACGACCTCGTTCCTTTGTTTGCCAACTTCGGCTACGTCGTCGAGTCGCGTTTCCAAGCTGATCGCGGCTTTGCCTTCATCAAGATGGACACGCATGAGAATGCTGCCATGGCCATCTGCCAGCTGAACGGATACAACGTTAACGGCCGACCGTTGAAGTGCAGCGTAAGTTGACCCCAGACAAACCATGTAGCAGTGTGCACATACTGACGTTCGTCCAGTGGGGCAAGGACAAGACCCCCAACCCGCAAGGCGGCTTCGATCCGAGTCAACAGGGATACAGCCCTCAGAGCGCTCAAGGACCTGGCTATCCTGGCACCCCTTCCACCTACTTCCCCCAGTATGGTAGTAAGTTTGGGCTTGATATCTATATTGCTAGTGCTTGGACTGACCAACAGATGAAGCAGCTCAATTCAGTGGCCAGCAGGGTAACTTCGCTGGCCCCTCGGCCCAGTCCCCCGCTGGCTACGGAGGTCAGCCGGCCATGGGGTTCACCGGCCCTCCGAGTGCTGGAGGCTATGGCCGTGGCCAGCAGCCTCCTAACCAGCAATGGGCTCAGGGCCCCCCAGCCCAAAACTTCAACAACGGCTTCACCGGCTATCAGGGTTGATTGTAGCCCGTACGATTTGACGACCTGGGCATGATATGCAGCTTGTTCTTATCTCTTCCGCTTTGTTACAATTTCCACCCGTTTCCTTCAGATCGGAGATTGTCAAAACTTTTACTCGATTCACAGAGCCTCGTGGTTGCCAAGTGGGCTTCTATTTGCAATGCATACCGTTGTCAAAACTATTGCGGATGGACGAATTTTGGGTCTTTTTTTCTCTTTTTCCGAGGATTAATCTTTTGGGAACGTCGAAGGGTTTCATTGTGTTTGATTGTATTTCGTTGTATCCACGCTGACGCTACGGTTATTCACGATCTCATCTCTTGACCAAAAAGGATGTTGTCTCGTGGAATATTCCCCATGCCTTTCGAGTCTGAATTCTACAGTCATGGGCAAGATTTTTGTCGATAAAAGCCTTTCTGCCTTCTCTTTCCTTTGCTGGATACCAACATGTCAAGCATAGCGGAATGTCTGTTCTTTACCCTGGAAGCTCATGATGACGACTCTTCTACGTTTTCAAGCAGAAATTCCATCTCTCAATAGCGGCACGATTTTTACTATTCTTGTTCGAATTCCCCAGTATTTTTCGGCGTTTTCAGGGTCTCTGATCTCTGCTCGGGGAGTCAGAATGGGCGTCTTAATAGCAGAAGGCCTGGCCCTGCCGTCTTTCGGTGCTGAAGTGTGTAGTGATACCAACAGAGGTGTGCATGGGAGGGTTCTCGGGCGGGGTTGTATTTGGATAGCGAGGCTGTCCTCCTCAAGTTAGTGCATGGATGACAATGATAGGGTGCTTGTCCCCGAGACTCTCCGGCTGATGCCCCCGATAGACGATCGTGGCATGAGCAATGTGATCTGAGGACGGCCGTGGTGTTCTATTCGTATTTGGCTACGACTTTTGGGCGCTGTAAACGACATCTGTAAGCGATATCCCTGCTGGCAGATACATGATCCAGCTGCGAGGATAATGAAAAGGGACCAGTCCCCGTGGGGCCCAAACCTATGATTGGTTCATTCTTGCCATTGCCACATGGTGGCGGCGGTTACAACATGTTGTAGGCATTTGCCCTCGTTCGGTATCTTCTCAGTTAAGTCACTACCTACCTACCTTAGGTACCAAGCTTCTGGCGCTTGTTCCAAGCAGAAGCTGCGATATGTACCCCTGCGTAGTCACATCCCCTTTCACATGTGCTATGTCCCTCGGGTTCGTGCACACCATACTGGTCGTTGTGGTGAAGGAGGCAACGCATGCATGATGTTTTAAGAGTAATCGGTCGGCCAGAAAGAAAGACTTGATACCAGATACCTTGCTGGTGACTCTGTTGACGCCAAAGCTGACCTCGAAAGAAAAACGACTGTTGCGCTCTAAACCCAGCGATGAGCGTAATGATCATCGCAACGGGCCCTTCTGCCCAACGCTGGCATAAAGACCCTTTTTTGCAGATCTGAAACGGGTCGGGGTGCAGATCGACAGATAGCTCATCCTCTAGAAGCGAGAAGGCTGCGCCTAGGAGGATTCGTGCTAAGATGCTCTTGCCACGAAGAAGACGTTGTCTTCTGCTTCCAATGACTTGCAAGACTTGGTAGAGGGGGATACGTGAAGAAAAGTACAAGTGTGCAAAATTCAGACTACCAATTTCATAATGCTCCGCATGCAAGCCAAGCTTGAAGCATCGTGAAAGTTAGTCATTAAAGATATTTAGAATCAAATACGGTCCTAATTAGAATTAGATGAGCATGTAAGTAGATAGAAACGTACAGCTATTTTTACCGAATTGCTTGCAGCGACACGCCATGGGCGCATTGGCGGCCTGCAAACGAGTCATGGCGAATTGATGCACACCTGTGAGGGCCTCCGTCCTCAAAGCTGAGAGCTTGAAAATGGGAAGCGAGAAAGACTGGTATGGCATGTCTCATCTTATCAAGCTGATTGAATGACAGGCTCTGGGGGAGCGGACTAGGGCAAGACATGGCTTCTTCATTGTTTTCTGTCTAACTACTCCGGACCCCCATAGGAGTGTGCAACACGGGTCAGACGGCTACAAAACGCACGCAGTATGACCTGCCATAGGTAGTACCTCTATGAGTAAGTATGTGTTTCTGAGGTGCCTGAGTATCTATGAATGGGTCACTGGCTGAAAGCAAGAGCTACCTTACTTCGTAATCTCTTGTCAGAGAGTGAGATCAGCGGAGGGAGAGCGATAAGAGTGGCTCTCTATCGCCGTGTTGGTCAAGCCAGGCCGTCAGAAACTCGAACCACTGGCCGTCTCTTTGTCTGGGTATCTGTATGATTGACAAGAAGGGCACCTAACGTAACTAAAGTATCCTTTGGGGCAGCGGGCGATTCAGACATCTGCAGCCTCCAAAAAGTCCGTCTTATCTTGAATGGCAAGGAAAAGCAAATTTCCCAGCTAAGGACATGCGGCCTCGACAGAAGTGTGACGTCGATTTGGGTTTATGTCATTTGGATCGAGTCAATTACCTCGCACTGGTACAGTCAGTACCTTGACAGAGTTGGGTCTGAAGGACTTCGCGATTGACGAGAGCCCGATTGCTGCTCGCTTTTTAATTACCCTACCTGGGCGCTACTGGATCCACCGTCTTCTCATGCTTTCTCCCCCCCCTCCTTCATCCCTCTCTGCCCAGCAGCGAGATCAAGAGTGACAAAGCCAGCAGGAGAGCGAGCACCTCAGAGAGGGGCGGCCGAATACTTACCTACACCACCCCCTGTTCCTGTCTTTTCCTAAGCCACATTGGGCCGCCTAACGCGTCAGACCCAACCAACATTGGGTGCGGAGCCCAGCAAGCTTTCCAGGTTGTTAGGCTTGGGCGATTCGCAGCAGCAGCAGCAGCTCGCATCTGCTCTGCAACTACTGCTTTTCTGCTTTGCACTGCCGACTTGTGCACACTTTTACTGCTGCAGTACTTTTACCCAATTAACTAGGTACTGGTGCTTGGTGGTGGTGCTCATTTTAGGTGCTGCATCCTGTCCTGGTCTTGGTCTTGGCGTTTGTGACCTCCGCCCAGGTGGTGCTGCTGTTGCTACCGCTGCCGCTACCACTACCACTTGCTGCTAACGTTACCACACCACTACTCCCGCCGCCGCTTGGGTCCTGATGCGAATGGCCCGGTCGCCTTCCTCCAACATCAGCTCTCAACACCAAAAAAACCCGCCCGGTCGACTTCCATCTTTGTGCCGCATCACAGCCCAGGTTCATTCCTGCACTCGCGGTCATGGAGCAATGGTCGCCGTACCCGGACTCGGCAGGAGGTTCGAGGCGATACAACGGCAACACCAACAACCAGATGGCTTCGTCATCGAGGGATTACAGTAACGGCCCTGCCCAGGGTCAGCCGCCCGCTGGCTTCAAGTACGATCAGTATCAGGGCGGTCTCAATGCTCACTCGAGCCAGTCCTCGGCCACCTCGCCCATCACTACCCCCCAGATTCGCGACAACAATGGCGACGTCGCCATGCAGGATGCCCACGATTCCTACGCCGGCATGAAATACCCTATGCGCCCTCTTCATCAGCACCACCTCTCCGCTGGATCGAGGTCAAACACGCTTCATTCGCCCCAAGAGCCCTCCGCTGCCGCCCAGCGATACTCTCCCATGGAGGCTCTCTCCCCATCTTCACCATACTCACCCTACACGCCAAAGTCGGGCGCGCAGGGTCAATTCCCCCCACCACAACAGCGACAGTCACCGACACGACCGAATGACTACACCCCGCAGAGTCCCTACCCGCCCCAGAGCCCATACTACACGAGCCGGCAACCCTCTACGCAGCTTCCCCCCCTTACGCCGGGTGGCTACGATAGCTACACACAGTCCTCACTGAACCCGATCGACGGATCCTTCTCCGGAGACCCGAAGTCGCCGAGACGCCAACAGCAAGCCCCCATGGCACTGGCACCAAGGGGACCAGTGCCCGAGTTCAAGAAGATCAGAAGCGCATCGGACTTGCTACCAAAGGTCAATCAGCAGCCAGCCTTCCGTCGAGCCAATCCTGAAGGCGGTTTTATTAGCGTGAGTCGGATCCTGTTTGCGGCATCGTAAAACCCTCACCACTCCCCATGACTGACAGTTTCGCAGCCCCTACAATCCCTCACTGTTCATCTCCCCGCGACGTACAGAATCTGCAACCCGCACTTCAAGTACGAGTCGTCGCGCAATCCTCGCCGCGTTCTCACGAAGCCTAGTAAGGGAGTCAAGAATGACGGCTACGATAACGAGGATAGTGATTATATCCTCTATGTTAACGACATTCTTGGGTCCGAGGAAGCTGGACACAAGTACGTTAAACCGATTGTCAGAATGGGGAACCTGCTGCTGACTTTCAACAGGAATCGGTATCTTATTCTCGATGTTCTCGGCCAGGGCACATTTGGTCAGGTGGTGAAATGCCAGAATCTCAAGACGCAAGAAGTAGTGGCGGTCAAGGTTATCAAGAACCGCACTGCCTACTTCAATCAGAGTATGATGGAGGTCTCTGTGCTTGATCTGGTTTGTGCCCCATGCGAAAAAACAGACTTGGAGGTTGTTGTCAACTAACGCAGGTCAATAGTTGAATACCAAGCTCGACAAGAACGACGATCATCACCTCCTGCGCTTGAAGGACACTTTCATTCACCGGCAACATCTGTGCCTCGTGTTCGAGTTGCTAAGTGTCAACTTGTATGAATTGATCAAGCAAAACCAGTTCCGAGGACTGAGTACCACCCTCGTCCGCGTCTTCGCCCAGCAGCTACTGAACGGACTTGCGCTTCTCAACAAGGCGCGCCTGATTCATTGCGATCTCAAGCCCGAGAACATTCTCCTCAAGAATCTCGAAAGTCCTATCATCAAGATCATCGATTTCGGATCCGCCTGCGACGAGCGACAAACGGTCTATACGTATATCCAGTCACGATTCTACAGATCTCCCGAGGTGTTGCTGGGTCTGCCGTACTCTTCAGCGATTGACATGTGGTCACTAGGCTGTATCGTGGTCGAGCTGTTCTTAGGTCTTCCGCTGTTCCCTGGTTCGTCCGAGTATAACCAGGTGTCGAGAATCGTGGAGATGCTTGGCAACCCGCCCAACTGGATGATCGAGATGGGCAAGCAAGCGGGCGAGTTCTTCGAGAAGCGCCAAGACGAGTTCGGCCGAAGAACCTACCAGCTGAAGAGCATGGAGCAGTACTCCAGAGAACATGGCACGAAGGAGCAACCTAGCAAGAAATACTTCCAGGCCAGTACCTTACCGGAGATCATCAAGTCGTATCCGATGCCCCGGAAGAACATGAAGCAGAGCGAGATTGACCGAGGTTTGTCGCATTCCGCCAAGCCTTGATGTTGCGCCACAACTAATGATTGTAACAGAAATGAACAACCGTGTGGCATTTATAGATTTTGTCCGCGGGCTACTGACCATCAACCCGCTGGAGCGATGGTCCCCGCATCAGGCCAAGCTGCACCCGTTCATTACCCAGCAGAAGTACACGGGCCCATTCGTACCGCCGATGAACCTCAAGTCCAGCTCGCTGAACAGGTCTCCTGCTCCTGGCACGCAGCAACAGCAACAGGCGGAAGCGTTGAGCAAGCAGCGGGCGCAGCAAGCGCAAGCACAGGCAAACTCAGCTGCGCAAAGTGCATATACCACGATGGCTCAACCCCCATACCAGCAGCCCGGCCATGGTCAGGCGCCACCGCTGTACTCCAACAACACTGTTTACTCTCCCGGTGGCAGCCACCAGCCGGCACCTCCGCCGTATGGGCAGCAAGCCAATCCTTACGGCCCGATGGTCATGTCTCAGCCGCCAGCGCAGATGCCTGCAGCTAATTATGGCGGTGTGCAGCAGGGCAACATGTACCAGCAACAAGCGGCTCGGAGGCAAAGGGCATCGACCATGGAGCAGCAGCAAAGTGGCATTCCAGCGACAATACAGAGGGTAGCCAGCCATCTTGACCCCAGCCAACCCATCCGGCTCCAACCAAGTCCAGCCTACTACCCTCCACCTGCCGACGGTGGTATGGCCGGCATGGACCAATCATCGGGCAGAGTTGCAGGCGCCAGACGGGCCAGCCGACCTCAGCAACAGTCTGCCAGGGGGAACCGGGACTTTATTCGGAATCTCGAGGAGCGGACTCTCGAGGAAGGCTTCATGGGCGGACAGAGTCCTTGGCACTGAAGGACGCTGGATCATTGATTTTTCACTGCTGCTGCGCGCCATCCACGGTTTCAACACTAGTCTTTCCTGCCTGACTCAACCAACCAGCTTAAAGACCAGGGTGAGGTTGTCATTTACATACAGCGCAATATAGATGGCTTCAGGAGGAGGCAAAGCGATGCTCTTTTCGATTCCTCGTCCAGGGACCAGAACGGCGGCTCCCCAGGCCAACAGAATCCGCGTCGCTGTAGTATACCCGTTTACAAAAAGATTGTTTTCTTTAGACAGATTGACCACAACGCCAACAACTCCCCCTGGCCGGTTCCATTACATCACTGCGCGTGTCACGGAGAAGGCTTTGAGGGACCGGATTGGCCATCGATACAGTCTTGATGTGATGATTGGATGGCATGCATCTGATATCGGTACGATTACCAAGGTGCGCGATACCGAGACCATACAGATATCTGTCGTCCTCAATTCACACGAGACGGGCAGGACAGCATGGTCCGCAGTCAGCCATGTCAACACGGGGCGGGAGCTGGTTACAAAGTGGTAGGATAAGCCTGGATTTTTTAGGAGGAGGAGGATTTATCATTTTACTCGGGCAGGACAAGGAAGGCAAGGGAAGGAAGGTTGAGGGGCGGTAGAGAGAAGGGGGAGGGTTCTCTCATATACATAGTCTTCTCCCCTTGTGGCGACGCTGATGACGGGTTTTTCCTTTATTGTTGTTTTCCTTTTCTATTATTCATTTACTTTTATCGTACCGGGAGGGAGGCAGCACCAGTGATGGATGGATGGATGGGCAGAGATGGGCTGTTTGTTCCCTAAAGGGAGGGCACCACATATATCATCAGTTGACATAGGCACAGGCATAGGCACACACACGCATGCAAGCATCTTGACACCCCGCGCGCTTTTCTTGTCTTGTCCCCTTATCTGAATTCGTGCCCTTGCACGATAGAATGTTGATGAGTCATGCTGGCCACGAAGGGGTTTCGTCAAGAATCCCTCGGTTCGCCGCGTTTACTGTCCATTTGCTGCAAGTGGTATGAGAGTCCGTTTCACATCATCTTGGAGCATGGCGAAGGGAGGATCTGTTTGCAGAGATGTACCAGGTGATCATCATTGCTCGAGTAAAACAGTATCTACTTAGGTTTGGTATCTAAGTTACGTTACTCCCTGGCTCGGCTGAATTCGTAGTCAATCTCTCCTATCTTAACATCTCTCTCGCACCTTTCTTTTATGTGTCTCGACATGTATGTCTGCGCAGTCTGATCGACCTGCGCGCCGGCTACGTCGATACAGGTGAACCCCCGTTCCTGGGGTTGAGGCGTATTACGTATTGATCATGAAGTGGGTAGGGAAAGGGGGAACTATAGTACATGTGTGCTGTGATGATGGAGGATGATGGAGTCAGAATCACACTTGTGTTCTGTGCTCGCTATGAGGAGAAGCCCTAGATATCAAAACGCTTGTGATGATATGTAGGACGTGTTGGGAAGGAAAAGAGACGAAGCTGCTGAAATTCAAACATGACCGACAAACACCCTACCCAACCAAGCCACCACCCAAATGTGCTTTCAAATCCTGGGGCCTCATTGCCTCCTCAACCATTTGCCAAACATTGCAAAGAAAGAAACACATCCCGACACATGGAATTCAAGGAGACAGAGAAGGTTGTCGGCAGGGAGAGCGGAACGCCCGCCTAGTCCATCGTTTCCCAGTCCTGGAAAGGGGCATAGGTGCAGTCAACGGAGACGTCGACTTGCTGAGATGATTCGCCGTCACGGCCCTGGAACCTGCTGTCGAAGTCGCCGTAATACTAATGACGCTGGTCATTATAGCTACCCCAGTACTCGTTGTGGCTGGAATAGTAATACTCGTCGTAGGCACTCTCGTCGCCACGCTCATAATCGTGGTGGCGACCATCATCGCAGCGGCGATCGTCCTCGTAGCGGCGCTCATCCTCGTAGCGGCGCTCATCCTCGTAACGGCGCTCATCCTGGTAGCGGCGGTCGTCTTCGTAGCGGCGGTCGTCCTCATAACGGCGGTCGTCTTCGTAACGGCGCTCATCCTCGTAGCGACGATCGTCTTCGTATCGACGCTCATCTTCGTAGCGGTGCTCATCCTCGTAACGCCGCTCGTCATGCTTGGAGTCTCGGGACTCTCTACGATCACCGCGGTCGCGACGGTCGCGCTCATCGTCATAGCCTCGGTCATAGTAGTAAGACTCGCGGTACTCCTTCTCATCGCTATCGCGCTCTCCGGAGCGGCGCGACGACTCGTGGTACTCAAAACCATCCTTGTAGTCCCTATCGTCATAGCGTGACCCCCGACGGTCGCGGTCACCGCGGCGATCGCTGCGTCGGTCGCCATCGTAGCTTCTGGAATCGTACGAACGCTCTCGCACCTCGCGACGGCGACGATCTTCCGGCGACCGGGAACGACCGCGGGAACGGCCGCGGGAACGGCCGCGGGAACGATCGCGGGAACGGCCGCGGTCATGGCGATCATTGTGCTGATCGCTCTGGCGGTCGTCAGCGTCTGGGCTGTCCTAACGCCCACCGCCGCCGCGACCACCGCCCCTGCGGCCTCGGCCTCCGCTGCCACCACGGTTGCTGACCAGCTTGTCACTATAGAGCTGGCCAGCGCCGTTCTTACGGGCGCCAGTCGCAGCCGGGGCGACGTCCATCTCCATGGGTTCAGCGAAGCCCATCGAACCGTCCACGACATTACCGTTGGACCTGGCCGAGGCGGGCTGCTGGTGGGCGGTGAAGCCGCCAACCTTGGGGTAGACGTGCAGCACACGGCCGTCGGCAGTCTGGTTGTTGAAGGTCTCAATCACTCGCTCAGCACCTTCACGGCTCTCAAAGATGATCTCGGCAATGACGAGAGGCTGAGTCTTAAGCAGCCTGCAGCTGCTGACCAAGCCACCAACCGGAGTCATGGCGCTCTCAATGTCGGCCGCGGTAGTACCAGGGGCGAAATTTTGCGCCATGACAGCAAAGGGACCAGCCAGACCACGGATACTCATGCCCTTGGCTGGAGCAGCATTGTGGTTGGGGCCTTTGGCGGTCGCAGAGGGCTGCAGCTCGGTCTTAATGAGTGCTTGTGCTACCTGAGCGGCACGCCGTTGGCGGCGGTTGGAGGAGGCAATGGCACCAGGAACAGTGATGCGCGAGGCGAGAGAGTTTGTGCCAGAGCCATTCTTTGACTTGGAAGCGGGTGAGGATGCGGTTTCGTGGAGGTCGTGAGTCCAGGAGCCGTTGATGTTGCCAGCTGAAGGGCGGCCCGTGGGCTGAATCGATTGGCGCTGAGAGTACGCTCACATTAGCCTCTAGGTCTACTCTGATAATTCGTGACAAACACTGCGAAAACACATACCTTCTTAATGCCAGAACGACTTGCTAGGGAGCCACCGGTATTAGAGGGGCCCTTTGCAGGTGCGCTGTTGCGGCGATCCTTGTTAAAGATGCGGGCAGCGAGCGCCTCGTTCTTCTTGCGAGAACGGTCTGTCGCAGGTCAGCACAAGGTGAGACACACCAAACCAAGGAAACGCAATAGAATGATCAGCTCGGCATACCTGCATTGATGATCTTCTCGAAGTTGGCGGCGGACTTTGACATCTTGAACGAGGTGATGATGTTCTAGAGCTATTGCGAGTTAGGGATTGGTGGGAGATGGGAATGAAAAAGAAAGTGATAAGAGGTAGGTAGCTCAATGCTACTGCTTGAGCTTGGCGCGTCTTTTCACGACCAAGCAAAAAGTCTTGGGGGGAAATGGAAGAGAGGCGCGACAAAGGACGCTAGTGTTTATCTTTAGATTTGATGCTCAAGGTCCGTGCGTGTGAGACGCTAGAGAGTTGATAGGTGCTTACTTCTCAGAGCAGATGCTTTTCAGCTGCAAAACCTGGGAAGGGGTAAAGGCAGAATTCAAGGCTGTACATCAAACATGGTCAGGTACAGGGTTTCTAGATGTCATATATAGGTCAAGCTTTTGCACAGCCACTGTGCAATGAACAGCATGGCAAAAGAAGGGGCTCAGAAGGTAATGGCAGTGAATGCAATATTGAGTTTGGGTATTATGTCTAGTATAGTACAGCTGTTGTACAGTCTTCTATGAAAGTCATTAGATAGTTGACTCGGCGATCTCGCGTCGAAAGGCGGTCTTGTCGATGAGACGCCGATCACCAGATTTCCTCGGACCTTTGTCCTTGCGCCCATTCTTTGGGTTTAAGTTTGGCTCCATCTCCTCTCTCTTCTCGAAGAATCTCGTAATAGACCGGTTCAACACATTCCTCCGGGTCTTGAGAATCTTCAGCTCGTCGGGCGACGCCATGCCTTCCGTGATGACCTTGTCAAGAGCCGCCATCATCCTGCGCGACAAGGCAATGACCTCCCGGCGGTCGTTATACTGTTGACCCCACGCCTCCTCGGGCGATGAAGACGCTTTCTCCGGGTAGGACAGCCCGTTGCGTGCCAGCCGCAGCGGCTCCCAGAGCCGGTCGAGCGCCCTCATGATCTGCCTTCCAAAGGCAAATTTGGAGCCCGCGACATCTCCACCCTCTGCCTGCACCCTGAACTTGCGGTGGTTGGCCATGGCAACACGCAGGTACTGACGTAGGGTCTGAGGGTCGGGGGGCGTCAGGTTCTTCATCATGACGTCCAATATCTTGCCGGCGTTGGCAAAGACGTGGTCGTTGAGATTGTCCGACACGCATGTTGCCATGGCAAGCTGGAAGGTCTTGGGCTCCATCAAGCGAGCGGGCATCTTCTGCATGAGCTCCGCAGTCTTCTCACTGGCGTGGCCGACGCGGAGAACTTTGAGCATGCGATACCAGTTCTCCGAGTCAGGCTCGACTCCGTGCTTGCGCGTGAAGAGGTCCCAGTATCGCATTGCCAGGCTGGTCTTGCGGGTTGCGCCGAGTGAAGTGAGGATAAGTGACAGGGAGTTGCGACCCGGGTGGGCGTAGAGTGCATGCGACAACTGTATCGACTTGAAGCTTTTGTTGGCGGGCACCACTGCTGCAGCCGTCTTGGCGGCGTCGTCCACTGGGCCAGCATTATCGGTTCCTTTCTGGCCGGTTGATGGAGCGATCTCAGCCTTGTCCAGTCTAGGTATATTCATGGTCTGTTCGATGAGGGATAGAACATCATCATTGTCCTTGAATGATCCTAGGAGAAGTATGCGACCCATGGCGCATACCAACTCTTCGTCGATGGTAATCTGGCCCTTCCTCCACCGACTGACGGCGTCCTCCCATACTGACTTGGCTCGCTGAATCGAAGTCTGGGTCTCCTCCAGCTTCGGATGCACTTCCTCGGCCTCTCCTCGCCGTGTAAATGGCCGGACAGTGTTGGCGCGCAGAGCGTTGAGTATGGTCGTGTAGGTCAGGTTACTCGGTGCGCGGATCGTGTCATTGGTGGTGTTGACGATGTTGAAGAGCGACTCGATGTCACCAGCTTTCGCGCAGACTTGTAGCACGGCGTTCATATGGATGGTGTTGGGTTTGATGCGATCGCCGTTAAGCATCGAGTAGTATATCCTCGTGGCCTCTGCAACACCAAGCTTTGCGTGTGGCGTCTGGGCGCATCCTTTGAACAGGACGGTATACGTCTGCGCATTGGGTAGCTGGCCCCTTTTCTTCATCTGCACGGGCAACGTGTTAGCTGTTTATTCAGCACCTCAAGCGGAAGAACAGGTGCACACATACCTCGTTGAAGAGCTTGACGGCGGCATTGAGCCTCTCGGCCTTCATCTGGTAGTCGATCAGGTGATTCCAGCTGACGGTGACCTTGGCATCTTTGCTAGCCTTTCTTGTGAGAAGGAGGGCTTCCTCGAAGCGGCCCTTGGTCAATGTAGCGTGTACATGTTCGGCAATCTTGAAGGGGTCGCTAATGAATTCGAGCTGCTTGCGTGTCGCATAGTTCAGCGCGGAGCCGGTATGCCCTGCGGGATCACTGCGCGCCGGGACGGCGTCTTCTGGCGGGACGGCTACAGTTGCGACTGCTCGTTGAGAGGAAGCTCGCAAAGGAGGTTCGACAGCTCGGGCTGTGATAGCTGCCGTTCCTGTCCTTTGAAAAGTAGCAATACTAGCCCTTCGGGCACATGTCCTACAGACGAACATGTTTGCGCGCTGTTGCGACAAGTCGGATGGGGACTATTGTCCAGTCGCGAGTCCCTTTGCCAGGTAAAGTATCTCAAGGTTTGGTTTTTTCTGCATCTGCATAAAAGTACTTTATCGACATAAAATCCACACACCAGTCCTAATGCATGTGGGCCGCTAATCCCCGGTGGCCTCGGTGCTGTGGGGCCGCCCGTAAGGAGGTACGTACTTTGGTACCTGCCGGGTGCTTTCTTAAGTGCTGTGCGAGCTGCACGGGAACTGCAAGGGCAGGGATCCGCGTCGACCTCGCGGTAACGCGCTCCCTGGTCGCGTCGTTTAAGGGCGCCCGCCCCAAAGTACCACCACCAGCCCACTCTGAGCGCTTCCGTTTGCAATCCTGCTTGTATTTTGTTGACTGTCAATACTTTTGTTACGCTTCTCTTCTTTACAGCATCTTGGAGTCATGAAGAGCGCTTGCATATAGTCCCCCCCTCTTCATATACACTTTGGTCAATTGGACATTGCATTGACCCAGAGCCATCATGTCGAAGGCTGTCAATAAGCGGTCCAAGTTCGCCGAGCTTCGAGCTCTTCGCCAGTCTGGCAAGAAGAGGTTCGACACATACGAGGTTGAGGACGTCAACGACCTGTACGAAGAGGTCGACGAGAACCAGTACAAGAAGATCGTCCGGGACCGTCTCAACGAGGATGACTTCGTCGTAGACGACAACGGCGAGGGCTATGCCGACGACGGCCGGGAAGAATGGGATCGTGTTCCCGCATACGAGACGGAGAGTGACGACGAGACGACAGTACGGGGCAAGGGCCGCAAAGGCAGTGAGTACAAGGACCCGTATGTGCTCTGCCAATGAGCCTCGAGCTAACTCGACATCCAGCCAAGAAAGCCCGTCAGGAGGAGCAAGACAAGAAGGATGCGAATGACCAGGACATCTCTGAGTATTTCACCAGAGGTGCCACCAAGGCGGCACCGAAAGTCAAGGTACGATATCAGGCACTACCAGGGCAAGCGTCGCATACAATGCTAATTCTATCCAGGTTGCAAAAACCGAGGCCGATGATGCCTTCCTGGCAGGTCTTCTTGAGGAGGTCAACACCAACATACCTGCCCCTGTTCGGTCCGACAAGAGGAAAACAACAGAGCGACGGAAAGCCCGTGAGCTGTCCCCAGCCCCAGATGCTAGACAACGCGCGGTGAAGAAGGTCAAGATCGTCGACGACAGGGCGCCACCCACCCCGACTGCGGACGACAATTTTATTGACGACAGCGGCTTCAACCCCATGGACGATGACCTCCCTACGCAGGACGTCCCTATGAGTGATCCGATTCCATCCTCGCCTACTGCCAAAGCTGCAGAACGCAAGGTCCTCCCTAAGATTAAGGTCGAAGAGGAGGAAGATGACGACATGATGGAGGTGGCACATGCTGGTTCTATCACCACCTCAAGTGTCAACCTGTCTGCGTCTCGTCCAGTCAAGAAGCTCGTCAAGGCCGAGCCTTATCCTTCTCCCGAGAGGTCTTCTCCTGTCAAGAACGCAGAGGAAGCCGTCGACGCTTCGTCATGGAACGAGCTCAACTCGAGACTCAACGTTGTTAGTGGTTCGCCAGAGGTCCGCACCGTTGGCAAGATCGACCACAAGGATGCCATCGAGGAAGACGGCAGCCTCAACTTTTTCTGGACCGACTACACCGAGGTCAATGGCAGTCTATGTCTCTTTGGCAAGGTCCTCAACAAGAAGACCAAGCACTACGTCAGTTCCTTTGTCAAGGTCGACAACATCCTGAGGAAGCTCTACTTCCTACCCCGGAAGCACCGCCTACAGAATGGTGAAACCACCTCAGATGAGGTCGGTATGATGGATGTCTACCAGGAAGTCGACGCCATCATGACCAAGATGAACGTCAACATGCACAAGATCAAGGCCTGCAACCGTAAATACGCCTTTGAGCTACCGGATGTCCCTAAGGAAGGACAATATCTGAAGCTGCTATACCCATACACAAGTAAGTTTAGAGTTCGGATTCTGTAAGGATTATCTATAAAGCAAATGACTAACAACAGACCTGCAGAACCTCAAATTGACACATCTCGGCTTGGCGAGACCTTCTCCCATGTCTTCGGTGCCAACACTGCTCTTTTCGAGCAGTTTGTCCTGTGGAAGAATATCATGGGGCCTTGCTGGCTGAAGATTCAAGACGCCGACTTCGGTGCTGTCAAGAATGCCTCTCACTGCAAACTTGAGCTTCTTGCAGACCACCCGAACATGATCTCCGTTCTGAGCGAAGGCGATAACCTTGATGCTCCTCCTCTGAGTCTGATGAGCGTCTCGCTCCGGACGACTTTCAACGCCAAGGACAACAAGCAGGAGCTTCTTGGTATCAGTGCCCGCATCTACGAGGGTGTCTCTCTGAGTGATACAACTCCTGCCGACAAGCTTCCCTGCCGCACTTTCACAGTCATTCGGCCGAATGGAGCTGCATTCCCGATCGGCTTTGAGTCCCTGACCAAGGATAGGAAGCGGGTCAAGGGTTTGGTAAAGACAGTCAAGTCGGAGATGGAGATCCTGACCTTCTTCCTCGCGCAATTGGATGTCGCCGATCCGGATGTCATCCTCGGCCATCAGCTGGAGGGTGTTGACTACAGCATCTTACTGAATCGTCTGCACGAGAAGAAGGTACACCAGTGGTCCAGGCTTGGCAGACTCCGACGTTCCCAGTGGCCTTCCTCGATGGGCAAGGTCGGTGGCAATGTTTTCGCTGAGCGTCAGATCATTTCTGGTCGACTTCTTTGTGATCTCGCCAACGATGCCGGTCGCTCCGTCATGTTCAAGTGTCAGTCGTGGACACTGACTGAGATGTGCGGTCTCTACCTCGGAGGCGAGAGCAAGCGTCGCGACATTGACAACGAGGCTGCCTTGAAGACGTGGGCTACGTCCAAGGACGGCTTGATGGACTATGTCACACACATGGAAGCCGATACCTACTTCATTGCCGCTCTGGCCTTGCGTGTCCAGATTCTTCCTCTGACCAAGAACTTGACCAACTTGGCTGGTAACTCATGGGCAAGAACCCTAACGGGTACTCGTGCTGAGCGGAACGAGTACATTCTGCTTCACGAGTTTCACCGGAACAAGTACATCTGCCCCGATAAGCAGTCCTTCCGTAGCAGGGCTCGGATTGAAGAAGAAAACGAGGATGGTGCCGCCGACACCAAGAAGAAGGACAAGTACAAGGGTGGTCTCGTGTTCGAGCCTGAGAAGGGTCTCTACGACAAGTTCGTCTTGGTCATGGATTTCAACTCCCTTTACCCCTCCATCATCCAAGAGTTCAACATCTGCTTCACGACTGTTGACAGGTCAGCATTGGTAGGTTTCATCTTGCTCTATCCTCCTCAATCCCATGCTAACCCCAGTTTTAGTCCGAAGAGGAAGATGCTGTCCCTGAAGTACCGACAGACCAGGACCAGGGCGTTCTCCCTAGGCTGATTGCCACCTTGGTCAGCAGGAGAAGGCAAGTCAAGAGCCTCATGAAGGACAAGAACGCCACGCCAGAACAGCTGGCTACTTGGGATATCAAGCAGCTTGCCCTGAAGCTGACTGCCAACTCCATGTACGGATGTTTGGGTTACGACAAGTCACGTTTCTACGCGCGACCTCTGGCCGTGCTCACGACTTATAAGGGTCGTGAGATTCTGCGGAGTACCAAGGAGCTGGCCGAGAGTCGGTCTCTTCAGGTCATCTACGGTGACACTGATTCCGTCATGATCAACGCCAACGTAGACAACGTAGCCGACGCGCTCAAGGTCGGTAACGAGTTCAAGAAGGCCGTCAACGAGCGGTACAGGCTGCTCGAGATCGACATTGACAATGTCTTCCGCCGCATTCTCCTGCAGGCCAAGAAGAAGTACGCGGCCATCAACCTCGTCGAAGTTAACGGCAAGTTCGTCGAGAAGATGGAGGTCAAGGGTCTTGACATGAAGCGCCGTGAGTACTGCGCCCTGTCCAAGGAGATCTCGTCCCGCATCCTCAATGAGATCTTGTCCGGCGACGAGACCGAGGTCTCCATCGTCCGTATCCACGAGTATCTTCGCGAGATCTCGGGCAAGATGCGCGAGATGACCATCCCGTCGCAGAAGTACATCATCTTCACCCAGCTGGGTAAGGCACCAAAGGAGTACCCCAACGCCGACTCCATGCCCCAGGTGCAGGTCGCCCTGCGCGCCCTGAGCCGCGGCAAGACGGTCCGCAAGGGCGACGTCGTCTCGTACATCATCACGGGCGACAGCAAGTCCTCAGAGCCGGCGCCCAAGCGTGCCTACGCCCCGGGAGACGTCATGAAGTCCGACTCCGGGCTCGCCCCGGACGTCGAGTGGTACCTCGGCAAGCAGATCTTCCCGCCTGTCGAGCGCCTCTGCGCCAACATTGACGGCACCTCAACCCAGCAGCTCGCCGAGAACCTCGGCCTCGACATCCGCCGGTACCAGACCTCGTCGTCGCACGGCGCCGGCGCCGGCGCAAACGACCTCGAGATCCACCCGCTCGAGTCGCAGATCCCCGACGACGTGCGCTTCCGCGACTGCGAGCGCCTCGTCCTGCGCTGCCGCGCCTGCAAGGCCTCGGCGCCCTTCGAGGGCCTGCTTGGCTCGCTGGACCGCGTCTCGGCCTCGGGCGTGTCCTGCCCGTCGTGCCAGGCCGTGCTGGCCCCGCTCTCGGTCGTCGCGCAGGTCGAGCGCGCCGCCCGCCTCGCCGCCACGCGCTACTACGAGGCGTGGCTCGCCTGCGACGACTGCGGCACACGCACGCGGCAGGTCAGCGTGTACGGGTCGCGCTGCCTGGGGCCCCGCGGCCTCGCGCGAGACTGCAAGGGCCGCATGCGCTACGAGGTCGGCGAGCGCGACGTCTACAACCAGCTCGTCTACCTCGCCAGCCTCTGGGACGTCGACCGCGCCAAGGCCCGCGCCGCCGCGCCCGACGCCCCCAGCGGAGGCGTGGACGACAAGGAGCGCGTGCTGGCGCTCGCCGAGCACAACCGCGTGCGCTTCGGCACCGTCAAGGGCGTCGTCGACCGCTACCTCGACAAGTGCGGCCGGCGGTGGGTGGCCATGGACAACCTGTTTGCCAAGCTTGGGTTTGCTGCTGTTTGATGATGTTAGGAATCGCGGTCTGTATGAGAGGGAGGGGGATAAGTCATGCTCTTTTGATGTCTCTGGCGGTGGCTCTTCTTGATGTTACGGCAATCATCCTTGCATCTGGATTTTGAGAGTATTGCGGTCTTTGTGTCTCTGTAACGTCGGCATGCCCCATAGCGGCAGATGTTTGTTATTCTTCATAGGCGTTCATGGCGATCATCAACTGGAACATCCCCGTCATTGGTATGCAGGAATAGTTCTTTTCTCTCTAGGAATATAATACGACGATACTGTTATGCCCTATATCCTCGATCCGCTTTTTCCGTCTCGAGACGTGATTGTTTCACTGCCGAAGGCCAGTTCATCGAAATCACGGATGACCAAATGTTAGGCTCACGGTGGACATGGAACGGGCCAGAGTTTTATAGAAATATCAATTGTTTTTTGCTGCTGCTGAAAGGGTGCTCGATTGATTAAATGATGTACAAAGCCGTCCTCTCTGCTCTCCACCCTCCTCCTCTGCTTCCCCAGAAGTGCCGTGTCCGTTTGTCCGTCTCTCGGATCGCGAAGCTTCTTGACATAAGAAGAAGCCGGTGGCGACCGGATCTTTTCGTCTCTCAGCCTCGTCCATCCATCAAAAGAAACGCAGGACACACTACACTTCTCCTTTGCAATCTGTCTTCCTCTTGACCAGCCAAAGCAAAGCAGTAGCACACTTTCTCTCTCCCCAGCAGCAACGAGGAACGATCGAGGTGGAAAAGTGAAAATAATACAAATAACAATCCCAATCAGGGCCCTTTCTCGATTTTCCCTCTCGTGGCTCTCTACCTCGTAAGATCACGCATCCAGAGCAATGATCTCTTGGTGTCCCAACACCACGTTCCCTTTCTTTCCTGGCAGGCCATAGGTACATCCTGCGTCCCTCTCAGGTCCGCAGTTCCCTTGCTCCGCTCACCACTATATCGAATAGCAATAAAAGGCAGAACCCAGCCTCCGTTGATAGCGCAGGAAAAACACACAAAGACAAGAATAATTAGGAGTAACGCAAGAAAAGTACGCAAATGCGGACTGCCTCCTAATGAGCAGGCCCACTGATGCAAAGAACAACGACTTTTCAATAAGTTGAAGAACACGACAGGTAGGAAGTGAAGAATGAATGCCAATTCCTGAGAATAAATAGGGGTAGGTCTCCGGCGACTGCCGCCGGTATGACTGTCTATGAAAAGTCTTTGAGGTATCATGAATGAAGGATTATGGACGAGAGAACTTTTAAGACAATTTTTGAATCCCCGAAAATGCAAGAACAGTCCCGCCCGGTCTATGCACGGATGACGGATGCGAAAGACACTAACATGGTAACGAAAACGCTCAGTCACTCTCCTTCTTTTCGCCAGCTCCCGCCGTGTCAGGGACGGCCTTGGAAAGAGCCGGCGATGCAGCGGTCGAAGGAGGTGAAGCTGGGTTGTTGTCTGCGTCCATGTTGGCAAGGATGCTGAAAGACTGTTAGCAAAAATACTTCTTTTCCCCGTCTTTCAAATGGCTGCTAGATCACACTTACTCAAAGGCATTTGCACGGGATGCAGGCTGAGTCGTGGGCGGTGTGCCAGTTCGCGACGTAGCACCGGACTCGTCTCCGCCACGGCCCAGGGCGCCGCCGGGGCCACCTAGTCTCCGACCGCTGTTGCTCCGGGAGGAGAACATGGAGGTAGGACCAAGGGTCATATTGGAGCTGGCAGTACGACTAGCGGAGCCCTTCAAGCGACGCAGATCATCCATACCGACTTGGTTCGGTGCGGGCTGGTTGTAAGAGAAGTTGCGGGCATCACCGCGGCCGGCCTGAGGGCGACCGCCGGGACCACCACGCTGGTTGCTCCTAACATTCTCAGCAGCCTTTGCGGCAGCGGCAGCCTCGGCCTGTAACAGGTTAGCATTCAAACGACATCTCATATAATTGGGTTTCGAGGTGCCACGTACATCAGCTCGGACCTCCTCGAGGGTCTTGGGTCCCTTGTTCTGCTCATTTGAGATCCAGTGGTTCTTGCGCAGGTCAACCACGTCCATAAGCATAAACTTGAGACGGCTGGGAAGGTTGGGGAGGTCAATGATGTTCTGAATCCTCTGGAAGTAGGCGTCCATCATGGGGCGACCCTTGTCAGTAGCATCGAGGCTAGCACCAATGGTACGGAGCAGCTTGCTCAGGGATTCGATCTCGGCCTCATCGGGAGTGCCCTGGTAGTCGACCAACTTGCGGACACACTCGTGCATGATGCGCTCCGTGAGCATGCCAAGCTTGTAAAGCTCACCAATGAACTGAACAAGACCAAGACCACGTCGCTTGGCGGCGGCGGCCTCGTAGTACTCGTCAGACAACAGGGCAGCCTCCTGGGCCTTCTTGTCCTCGCCCTCGGCACCTTCCTCATTGGAGGTCTCGGGCTTCCATCCACGCTCGAATTCCTCCTGGCAACGGTTCAGAAGGTATTTTCTGAAGAGAGCACCACCGCTGACGACATTGCCGTTCTTGTCCTTGATGGTAGTGTCACGGATATCGGCGCTCATTGTCTCAAGCATGCGCTTGCAGAACTTGGCATACATAGATGCCCAGTGGGCCTCGTCCGTTGCCTTCTCGAAGGTAAGCTGAATGACTTGGCGCAGGGTGCGTCCGTCCTCCTCGTCCTTCGACTGCATGGCGATCTCGAGGATCTGGTCCGAGATCTTGTCGAACTTCTCGGGAGTCATTTTGTTCAAGGCAGCCTTGACCTTGCGCTGAACCATGGCGGGGTCCATCAGATTGGCACCAGGAGTTGGTTGCGCAGCCTTGTTCCCAATGCTGGTCGGCTTCCAGCCCGAAGATGAGACGGCGATCGGCTTGATCTCCATGCCTGCGGTAAGAGGCATGGTCTTAGCAGCCTGGGCCTCTGCCTTGGCATTACTGAAGTTGTCCCGCTTGCTTCCGCCACGACCCGACCTGTTCCTAGACGGGTTGGCCATGCCGCCCATGGGAGAAGAAGGTGTCCGGCCGCCCATGGGGTTGCCACCGGGGAAGCCACGACCGAAGGCCATGCCAGGAGGGCCTTGAGCCATTGCAGCATTGGCCCTTGCGAAGCGTTCCGCCGATGTGGAACCCGCACCAATGGGCTTGGGAGGTTGTTGGAAGTTGCCAATGGCTCCAGGGAATCCAGACACGCCTCCCCTAGAGTTTTGTCTACCAGAGCCAGCAGGCGTCCGCACAGATGCCGAACGTTGATCGTCGCCGATCAGAGTCTTGACCTGTTGGATGAAGTCCAGAGATGGCTGCTCAGTGAAGACCTTCTGGAATTGCAAGAGGAAGCCGGCATCATACTTGAATGCCTTGCCCTTCTTGGTCACGGCCGAGTTCAGTGCCGGGTTGGGAGACTGGACGCCAGCGGGGTATGCCATGTTGAGATACTCCTTGTGGTCCAGGAAACGAGCAGTCTTCAGAGACTGGAGTGCGGCGCTTGGCTGGGGTGGCTCGACTGTGCTAGTGTTGATGGGCTTGAGGTTCAGCGCGGCAGGCTTGGCACGCTGCTTCTCAGTACCAGCAGGCTTGGCAGCGCTATCACCAGTGATCTTCAGGTCGGCGAGCTTGTCAGCAACGGCATCGGCTGTGGGAGCAGCCTCCTTCTTGTCGGTTGTGATGTCAGAGATCTTCTCGCGAAGCGCATCGGCCACTGACTTGACCTTGTCACCAGTTGCGGCCTTGGCCTCATTCTCCTTGCGTTGCCGCTCGCGCTCTTCCTCGAGGCGTTCCATTTCGCGCTCTTGCTCCTGAAGCTTCCGGTCGTTCTCTGCGGAAGTCGCTGCGCGGTTCTTCTCCTCGTTCTTCTTAGCCTCCTCGGCCTTGGCGGCCTTCTTGGCGTTGTATTCCGCCTCCTCCTTCTCACGCTTGGCCTCTGCCTCCTCCATCTCTCGAATTTCGCGCTCCATGCGCTCATCCTCAGTCTCTTCGGCAGGAGCAGCCTCGGCCTTCTTCTCCTCAGCAGCCTTCTCCACAGGCTTCTCTGCGACGGGGGCAGGCTCCTCGGCCTTGACCTCCTTGACCTCAGTAGGCTCCTTGGCCTCCTCGGCAGCTGGCTTGGCCGAGTCATCCTCGGAAACCTTGGGCTCTCCACCGGCCTGCTTCCGGACCTGCTCCTTGAATTCCATACGGAGCTGTTCGGCGGTCTTGGTAGAAGTGCTCTCGGTTCGAGTGTGTGTTGCTGCGGCTGGAGTAGCGGGCTTGGGAGGAGGCGTCGGGACAGATGCAACGACTGGAGGAGTCTTGGCCGGCTGAACAGCTGGCGCGGGAGAGGATGGTGCTTTCAGGACGCTAGGGTCAAAGATTGCACCCGAGCCGGGGGTCTTGATTGCAATAGCAGCACTCTTCTTGGGTCGCACGAATGCCGAACCAGCCGGTGCGGGCGACGCCTTACCCTGGGTTTGAGGAGGACCACTGAGAGGAACCGCTGGTTGTCCGGTGCTAGAGTTGGGGCGCTCCGATACCTGGGAAGAGTTACGAGACATCTGCTGAGCAGCAGGGGGTTGAGGAGTGAACTGCGGCGGGCCAGTATAGGTCCCCACGTAGCCCGGAGAGGGCGACTGAGCCGGGTTAGTCATGTAGGGCATCTGGCCAGGATACCCCGCGTTGTAGTTCATCATGGGTTGGCCAGGTTGTTGGTAACCAGCGTAGGGATAGTTCTGTTTTCTTGCAGTCAGCAGCCGATCAAAATTGCCACTAGCTGGTGACAGGTCATCCAAGGGCTTAGAAAATTGAGAGATGTGGATAAGAGGCTGAGTTGGGGGGACTGGAGGCTCTGAGGGAAGAGGAGTATCGCCTGTTGTTGACTTGTGCTCCTCGTTCATCTCCCAACGCGAACTATAGCGTCGGGGCCGTCCATTGTTGGTGTCTGGCTGGGGTTGTACGGAGTCCGCGTGACGAGGATGGCGATACTGTCTATCTACATCTCGTCGAGGGCCCTTTTTCTTGTTGTGCTTGAAAGAAGACTGAACATGTGAAGAAGGGAGGGTAGTATTTACTGGGTTGTACTGAGGTCCCGGAGGAGTGTACTGGAACTGGTTATTCGGATTGGGCATGTTGTAATGCATGTGCGGTGTAGTAGGATTCGGCACAGCATGCGGCATCGCAGGGCTCGCGCGGTTAGGTTGGGGCGAGTTGGGATACGGGCGCGCTCCAGGCTGGAACTGCGGTGGCATGCCACGGCCCTGTCCAGCTGGACCACGGTTGTATCCTCCATTGGGCGGATAGCCAGCGAAGGACGGGTTTTGGTTGTAGCCACGACCGCGACCACCACCATAGCCACCCCTGCCGGCACCAGGTCCAGCGTGGTTCATATCGCCATGTATCGAGTGAGCCGATTCGCGGCGCATGTGAGGTTGATTGGGGACAAACGAGTTCTGCGACATTGAGGGAGCATGCTTCATGTGGCGCTGTGGAAAATTGTTAGCATGTTGATTTCGACGCGAAAGCTGTTTGTTTGGTAGAGGATTTGAGCAAATTTGGGGGGAATCGAGAGCGGTGGGGAAAGAAAAGAATTGAAGCAAGGTTCAAAAGTGAACCGTGGTTAAAGGGTCACTCACCTCGCCATCACCACCGAGGCTACCAAACTTCATCGCTGGGCCATCTTGCGGGATCGAAGGGGGCCTGCCACCGCTTGCCGAGGGCTGAGGAATCGGAGACGGCGAGTGAGCAGGTGACGGGATGCGTGCGTTGCCAGGAATAGCAATCGGAGCCGCCGTCTGATGAGGTGTGCTGTGCGAAACAGCGGGAGAATCGCCAGCGAAGCCAAACTGAGGCATGTTGCCCTTGGGGCCAGAGCCAGAACCGCCGTTGGCAATGAAGCTGTTGGGGCCGTTGCCGCTCATAGTCACTGAGGGCTTACGGCTGTGGTCAACAGCATTGCCATTCATGTTGCTGCTGCCGTGGACCACGGCAGGGGCAGCTGCGACGGTAGGCACAGCGGGAGTGATGGCGGGCCGACCGTTCACAGGCGAGGCGGAGGGCCGTCCATGCTGGGCTGGCTGCGAGGACCCAACGACCACGGGGGGCGGCTGGGAACCCGCTGCGATCACAGGGGTCGAGGCAGGCTTCTTGTTGGCACCGGCGGCCGAAGCATACGACGTGACCTGAGCGGAGGAGTTTGGCGCCGGGTTGTTTTGTTGACTCGCAGTGGAAGTCATATGGGAAATCTCGCAAAGGCTTTCTCTCCTATGCTAGGGCGTGGATGATCGTTCGTTCGCGGGTTGGTGGAGGGAGAAGTATGCGCTCTGTTCTGCGATGCTCGAAGAAAAATAAGAAGGCCGAATATCAAATCCGATCTTTTTTTGACGTCGAGACAGGGAGAAGAACGAGCGTTGGCCTCGGGTGGGAACACACGGGCAATCGGCGAAGACGATGAAATTAAAGTCAACTCAGCTGATGAGAAGCTGGTCTGTCGATGAGAAGGAGTGACTTGTCTGGTCGCAAATGGACTCGACTCTCTGGCCTGGATTCCTCGCGCGCAACAAAGGAGGCGAGAAAAAAAAGAGCAGGAAGAGTGGAGATGCAGGTTCCCTTCTGGTCGGACAAATCGAACCAGGAATTAAAGGGAAAAGAGGAAGAAAAAAATATCACGAATCTTCAAAGGATAGAGACCCTAAGAAATGGATTCGGTGGATGTGATATTTTTATCGGGATTCTCACTCTGAGGGTGAAAAATTGTTTGGGGGAGAGGAAGAGGGAAGGGGAGGTTCTGCCTCTGATAGGAAGGGGAATTTTTTTTCTAATGAGGAGCACAGGCCGCCCCAGTCTCCAGTCCCGGATCGCTCTTCCTTTTTGGCGGTGCTTGGGTGACTGTCTTGGGGAGTGGGTTGGTGCTGGCGGCGCGGCGCTGGTAGGTTGTGGGTTGTGTGCTGCTAGGCTTGCTAGGCTTTTGCTGGGCACACTGGGCACGCACGCACACACTTCTCTCTCTCTCTCTTGCTGTCGCCTTCGCCTGGGGCAGAGGGGTGTGGGTTTAGGGAGGAGGTGTGGTAAAAGTGTGGGTAATGAGTGTTTGATGTGGGAAAGTGGGTGGTGTAGTTTTTTGGTGGTCCAGGGCTACAAGTGTCCTGATAAGGGGTGTGTGTAGAACTCTTGGGAAGGGAGAAGTGGAAATGTGTGGGTGGAGAGCTTATAAACTCCAGGCGGTCCGGAGCGATGGGTGCCGCCCCAGGCCAGCCTGTATTCACTGTAAGAAACAGTCAACACCCCTAAAGCCACCACCTAAGCCGCCCTAGACAACGAGCAATGAATAATCCATGGATCTTGGGACGGAACCCCTTCCCAGCCTCTTTTCCTTTTCTCTTCTCAACAAAAATTGTTTAAAATTCTATACTATGAATATGGTTGCTTCCTTGTTCAAATTTACACCTTATATCAGTACCAAGGTTGCGAGTCTTCCAAAATAACTATGACTACGAAGGAGCAAGCCATGCTTTGTGCAACATGCGAATGTACGTACCAACATCATCAAGTGAAGGGATCCACCGGCATCGTTGCCTAGGGGAGTGGAGTGATATCGCCTTGCTCGGTGGAATTGGAGCCATTGTCAAGTCTGCTTTGCTTCACTTTTTGAAAGTCCGTAATCCAGGATTCTATGATGGTTCGACTGGCCCTTTATCATTGACCAGTGTGAAGTCACTGTTCTTTGAGTGAAGTCCCATGATACTATACATTCAGTAGTGAAGTGGACGAACATGTTACCTCATGACAACAGTATCGTGTCAGCTTCCGTCATCAGTCACAGCGTTACATGGCGAATCTCTCGTCAATCGGACTCAAGGTCTTCATGACATATCTTAAATCCGAAATCCTAGGCTCGAGTCACCTCTCACCCCCACTGCACATGCGCAAGCAGATACTTGTCTCGAGGGAAGGGCAATGATGCGCCCATGGCACTTGGATGATGGGATAATCTTTTCTTCCATCCCTGTCGTATGATAAAAGATATGCCAGGTCGATCCAGGGGGGGGGTTAGATCTACCCAAACTTGGTTGCCCACTACTTGTACAAGTAGTGCATAGACCACTCAGATGTACTGCGGTACTCCGTACTTGATTGTTTAAATGGACACTAGTCTCGACAGCCCCGGTGTGTAATAAATAGAAAAAAAGAAGAAAGCATGGGTACAGAGAAAAAAAACGATAAACCTAGCCACATCAGCCTCTCTTGCATGGGTGCCTCCAGCTCCCTCGACTTGAGAGGAGGAGGTTTCATGAACGCCCAACATTCAGGGGAATCCGACCGGGCAAACTTGTCCAACATGAAGAGGAAATAGGGCCGACATGACAAACAAACACATGGCTAAACAAGATATCCTCTGCTGCTTTCCGACTCATACTACCTCAAAGTCGCTTACTTTTCACCAGTACCGTACCTGAACCTTTGGAAAGTTTACTTATTGAGGGAGATGAGGACCCAGAGTTCTCTCATTGGCAGTGCCTGGGTCATTCCCCATGCGAGCGGGTACTTACCCGGGGCCATCCTCCCACGGCGCGCTGCGCGCGATGCCCATTAGCGCGTCACCCTAGTCGACCAGCCCAAAATTACATCACCTCTTTCCAGCTCCCAAAATCTGATAGACCAACAAGCCCAGCTCGTAAATTTCGTGTCGCGTTTGTTCGCGTTGGAAGCGAGCAATATGAACGTGGATGGAAGCATATACCATGACACATCCTCGTTGGACTACAACATGGCTTGCAAAGATGCAGGGTCTCGGGTGTCCGAGAAGTTTTTCGCATGCGACCCAAAAGTCGATCAAAAGATTGATACATACCAAAATACCTTGAGAAAAAGTGGCTCCATGATAGATGTTTCAAACACGCCAGTGCTATTTAGCTTTACCAGTATCCGTGCACTTTTGGAGCAGCAGTAACGCGTGCATACGTCTCTCTCTCAGAGCTGTGTTATAGCGACCTACTGTATTTGCGTATGTTTTTTGGATGTGTACTGAGGGATCTTGCGGTCCTTTGGGATGTTAGACAGCAAGCTCGAAAGCATTCCCTCCGGACCTATGTCCGTACTTCGCAGGTGGGTTGCATACATCCCTGCGCAGCTCAGACCAACCCGGGACCAAATCATCCCATCTTCTCTTGCATGTGCCATCTGTGCTTTGACCGAGTTCTTAAAACCGGGGTGCAACACATCAACTCGCTTCCGGCATTACCAGAGGTCCCTAACCATCTATCTGGCCTTGAGGACTAGAAAGCTGATAGCCCAGGTTGCTCTTTGATAGGCCGTCCCTACCCAGCGAATAGGCCGTGGTACATCTCTAACAAGCTCGCCATTCGTCTTCGCAGTCCTCGTGTCTGGACGTGCGCCACGAGACCACCTACCAGTACGAAAACCAAGTCCAGCAGTGCTTGCGTAAAGGATACGACGGCGGTGCTACTGTGCTGGGGAGCAGCACTTTGCCTTCTCTCGGTAGAAAAAGGCGTAGAGTCGTCTCCTGTGCTTCATTTGCGCTGCAGGGCACCGTGCTCCTTTTTATCCGATTACCCGCACGTGTTCGAGACGATCATGGAATTTTCCACCCGGCCTTCTCTGTGCCGTCGATCCAATCCGGGGTCCTAGTTGTCGATTTCCCTTTTTTAACCTTTTACTCGCGTACATTCCGATCCGAGGTTCGCCTCCTAACAGACTTATGTACTTGTGTATCAATCCCTCATCCACCAAGTACTGCCAGAATAGCAGAAAGGCAAGTGGACATCTAGCTAATACAAAGAGCCCCTACCATAACCTACCCAGACATGTTCAACAACTTCGCCTCCCATCCTTGGTGGGAGATACCTAGCCACCTAGTCAGGCGGCCATGGGTCGTCGCCCTGCTATTCTCCAACTACCGGCGTGGCACCTGTAAGACGGCGACAAGCCCTCCCGCAAAGTGGCACAGCAAGACAGGAGTAGCATCTGTCGTTCTGAGGACTCTGCAGCATATGCACAGTCAGTCGCTCTGACTCATAACTCTGCAGTAGCATGTCGTCTGGAAGCTGTGCGCTGATCATATTCTGAAGTCGTCTTTATGAGGCAAGACGCGAGCCAATGTATAGTGGCAGTGGACAATGTTGTCCAGCCCGCCGCCCCCTTGGCCCTTCGACCCGTGGCCCTCGGTTTCTGCTTTATTTGCATTTGCGTGGTTACGCAGGATAGGTGAGATAAGACAGCCCTCTGATTCCATTTACGTTTCCGTATAACCATCCACTGGGGCGCAATGTTTGCTATGAGGCTCTGCGGAAGGACGAATGCCCAATAACATGGCATTGATTTGGGCATAACATTAGAGAGGACAGAGTGTCAGTCCCGAGGTCACAGCCGCACACCGCAACGAATCATCCAGAGGGAAGAACAAAAAAATGCAGCGGACTGGCGCGCATCTGCATTCACATCATCAACAGGGACATAGAGCAAGTCGCTCATAGGGCAAATCATATGTTGACATCTCAACAGGTATCTATGTACATGGCCGAGTCCCGCATTGAATTTGTCATGGTCCCTTCCTTCGTTGAGCAGTATCCATACCAATGAGGCCTCGTCCCGCAATGCGCCTTGGTGTTGATATATCAACGCCTCATTAAATGACCACTTTAATCGTCCTCCTCCGCCTCAAAGCCCTCTGCGCGAGCCTCCTCCACCGCCTCCTCGGCTTCCTCGTCGCCTTCACCCGCTACAAAGACCTCTTCCCCGTCTTCCTCGCCGATCGGCCCCAGACTCTGTACAGCAGCCGCGGCCTCTTCCGGAAGTCCCCTCTCCGCGCGTAGCTGGCTGAGCTTCGTGTTGGTCATCTCAAAGACGAATTGGCCCAGGTGCTCCACGCCCTCCATAACCGCCTCGCCAGGGATGACATCTGGCTGCTCAGCCAGGATCCTCTCCGCCGGCCACATCTCTCCCGTGGTCAGGGCGAGCTTGTCAGGTCTCTGTAGCAGCAGCTCAAAGGCTTGATGTAGCTCATAGCAAGTCTCAAAGACCTGGCGGCGGCCAAGGATGTAAAGGCCTAGACGAGCCCGGGAAAGAGCCACGGTCAGACGGCGGATATCACGTAGATAGCCGACCCTTGAGGTGCGAGTAAGAGAAAGAATGATATCTATAAATTTAATTAGTAAACGCAATCCCATCAAGAGGTTCAAGTAGATGCGAACTCACAATCATTCTGCTCGCCCTGGTACTTGTCGACCGTCGTGACGATTTTCGGCATGCCGAAAATGGGGCTCTTGGCACATCTGTGGGCCAATACATCCTTGATCAGAGCTCGTTGGCCAGCATAGGTCGCGAGGATACTGATCTTAGATGCCGGGTAGCCCAGTAACCGCATGTACTGGTAGATAGCTACAGCGTACTCTGCTTCGCCCAAGTTCTGGATAAAGTGTGGCGTCGGCTCAGTCTCTCCCTTGCCCTTGTAGTCAGGTACGTCGATAAACTGGTAATCATACTTGAAGCCAGCGTTGGCCGTCAGATATTCAGGTGCGCTCTCGACATGCGGCAAGTTGCCTAATGTCGGGTAGCGCCACTGATACAGGCTTGCGATGGACGGCCGAGCACGACCTTGCTGGTCCAGGGTGATAGTTGGCACACCTAGTCGAACCAGTCGCGAGAACAGTGACTGTTCCAGATTCGCGTAGTGTCTGAAAGCAAGGTTCTGGATCACTGGGGAGTTCTGGTAGTGATCTCCGCAGAGCACGACTCTTTGCAGGGCCATCTGACCATTTTTAGGCTTCTGCATAGCCAGAGGAATGAAGTTTTCGACCTCTGTGATCTGCGCAGCTTCCTCCATGACCACGTTGTCGTAGTGAAAGCCGAGCGAGGCAATTTCACCACGACGCATAGCCGCATGCGTAGATGTCATAGCGATAATGCGTGCCTCATTCGTTAGGAGGTAATTAGCCTTGTCTCTATCGCGCCGTAGGATCTCGAACGGTAAGGCATCGGCCAGCTCAGAGAAAATCTTAGCCACGTGCCGGTAACAGCCATTAGCAATCTCCAACATCGACTCTCGGTCTGCTTCTGGTGGAAACAGAGGTTGCGGTGCATTTGAGAAATAGACGTGGAAAGGGAAAGACTTGACGATCTGTTCCACAGAAACGTCTTCCGAGCTGGTAGACTCAGTGAACTTTGCCCATGCGGGTTCAATATACACTGAGTTGAAGTACCCAGCAGTCTCAGCCGAATTTCCGTGCGCGCCAGGGGCACCGATACTTGCGGCAAGGCGGTTGACCTCCTGAAGATACTTATCGCGATTCTCCAGGAAAGACTCTACTCGACCATGCTTGCTGAAGTTGCCTTCGGCAACCAGCTCTTCCTCGCCGTGGCCGAGACGGAGAAGGTGACGCTCGTCAATATCCAGAGCAATGATCTTCGCAAAGAGTTGGTTCAAAGCCTGGTTGCTATGAGCTATCAGGAGGGTGCGCTGCTCTGGGAAGTTGTGATATATGTTGTTGATGATCTGTGTGGCGACATCGGTTTTGCCCGTGCCTGGAGGACCAACAATCACTGTCAGACCTGGCTGGGTGCCAGACATGATCGCCTCGACCTGAGCGGCTGTGAAGCGCACTGAGTTGAGCTTAGGCGCGTCCACTGGATACGGTCCATTGTTTGGAGGCTTGTAAGTAGAGACCTGTAACGTCTCGACCTCTGCAATGAGGGCTGGCTCGGCATCTCTCCTCCGCTTCTTAGAAGTCTTGGCTGGTGCTTCCTCGGCTGGTCGGTCGACTTGTTCTAAAATATAGGGAGGGCCAAAGCTCCCAGAGACATCGTCACTCGGCTCAATGATCTTGCCGGGCAGGCTCTCAGTGAGATGTTGCCAGTCAAGGAACGTGTCCCGGAAGTCGATTTTCTTCAAGCGGTTAGGCAGGTGTTTGTACGTGGCCCCAGCCGGGTCTCCATATCCCAAGAAAACCTCATGAAGCCAAGGGGCCAAAGGTACTTCAGAGAGTGCAAGAGTCCGAATGGAATCCAAGACCGGCTTGAAATTGTTCTCCCGACCGGTTCGGCGGAGGACAAGATTGATAGTCTCATAGACATTTGCCTTGCCAGGCGGCGTGCTATCCATATCCTGCTTGTACATCTTAGGATCCAACTTCAGCTGGATCTGTCGTGTAGAGCTCCGAGACCGCCCGTCAAAGTAGGCAGTAGGATCTCTGATAGCCCGCCCAGAGTCATCTGACACTTGGACGATCTCTGCAGTACGCACAGAAACCAAGCCAAGCTTCTGAGCCTCGGTAAGGGAACCGCCACCGTTCATGGAGGTCTTCTGCCTGGCACCATCCACAGAGAGAAGGAAGATTGTATCTTCCGGCCTCAGTGATTCCCACTCGCGCCGGATATTGTCTCCGAGCCGCCGTAGATCGATGCTGATTTCTGCTTTGACAGCCGATGGCTTATCGTCACCCACAGTGGCCGGCATAACTTCCAGAACTGTAGGTCGCGAGATTGGTAGAGCCATCTTGGAGAATCCGGTGAAGGTGGTCTCGCCAGATCTTCTTGACTCGGGATTGAGCCTCCTGAGTGCGCTTTCTACGTCTTGCCTGATGCTGTAGAAAGATTCGCACCGATACAAGATTAAAGCCCGCCACAAGAAGTCGCCAACTGACAAGTACTGCAAGTTCAGCTTTGGAAGTGCCAAGGGGTGGCTAGCATCGTAGCTGTCCGTCCGAAGGAGACTCTGCTCAAGGAGACTCTCTTCAGTAGGTAGAATGTCTAGATCCCGCGCTGATTCTTGGAACGTTTTCCTCTTCTCGAATGTGGTGAGGAGAACTTCCATGAGGAACCTACGGTCGATGGACATCTTGAGAGACTCGGGATACTTGGTTCTCAGGTGCAGCAAGTCAAGAAGACGCTCAAGTTCAGCATCGGTCAGCGGTTCAAGCAGATTTTCAAGCTCTCCGCGCTGATCAATTGCCCCGTAATTGGATAGAGCCAACACGGTCAGTTTTTCTTTGAAGTTTTTCAAAGCTGTGCGCTGCAGCGCCGCAAGATTGGCGCAATGTCGATCATAGGCCTCAGTACGACTATACTGCACGCCGGTCTGGTCATCGATAGTGAAATACGAATAGTGTCGCAAGAGAGAGTGAAGATCACGAAGAAGCGCGTTGTCTTCGTCGTTGAACATCGGAGACAGCCGGAGTGTGGGGAGAATGTTGAGGTCTTGCAACAAGGTGTTGACGTAACGCCGGGTAGGCAGCTGGCTTTGCAAATCCGTCAAGAATTCGACAAATCGCTCGCAGTAGAGAACAGCATCTAGTTTACAGCGTTAGCTTGAAACACTTGATGAAATTGATTAGAAAAGAAGGGGCTTACCTGAGCCAGCATTCTCCGTATACAACAGATCCAAGAATGCAAGAACCAGGCTGTAGAGCCATGACCTCTCGAATCGCAGTCGTACTTTTGTCGGCTCATCCGCGGCATCATAGCGCTTTCCAGCTGCCCTCCAAGCTTTCCTGAGATGGGTGTTTCCCTCTAGTTGGGCATCGCGTTTTGCCTCAGAACAGAGACTATGCCATATCGATATGGAGACCAAGGGCGCACACTCCTTGCGCACGATACCACAATCCAGGCTTTGGAATGCGTTGATGATGAAACACAGGATCTGTGTTCGGATGGTTAAAGACAGGGTGTTGTCCAGACTCATGGAGAGAATGCGACGGAACAAGGACGAGAACTCGGCCGGCCGGTCATTGAAAATGTCCCAAGTGTCGAGTCGTTCCCTTCTCTTAACATTCATCATAAGAACGAGGAGAAGAACATGGTGGTTCGTCGCATCTTCTGTATATCCGGGCCACAGGTAGCTGCACTGATGTTAGCGGAACTTGTCGTTGCGCAAGGCTGTCAGTACATGGTGGTTGCGACCTACCTCTCGAGCAATTGCAGACTCTCCAGTGCGGCTAATGATTTGAACTGAAACCCGTCCTTCTCTAGCGAATCCCAAATCTCGGTCTTCAGCACCTCATTCTTGACTTTGACCTTGGTGGCACGTTTGGTCGTTTTGAGCCAGTGCTGCTTGGCGAGCTGCGCAAACTCAACATCCTCGTCTACAGCCGTGGGGATCGGTTGCGCGGTCGTCGCCTTGGGCTGCGACGCCCGGGTGCTCCTCAGCTTCTTTTTGGCCGGCATCGCTGTTGTGGAATCGCGTGCTGGGAGGCGATGAAAAGCGGTCGATGTCGCGCGTCAGGGCAGCTTCATGCACTGCATGCACGACACGCTCTAAAAGCTTCCCAAATTTTGATGTCAAAGTGTGGCTGAATCTAGTGTGGCTTGCGCAGCTAGCCAACCATGGTCGACCAGGATCTTCATCAGCCTTGCATGAGCCCCACAAAATCAGCAAGCAGGTGAGTGGGTCACATGAGTGAGGGCCGGATGCGTATCTATTGTTTGCGACAGCCTCTTTGAGCTCCTATCGACGAGCCAAATAGAGGCGCTCGGTCGGTCTATTAACAGCTTGCGAGCCTTCTCCAGACCACAGCCAGTTGCTGAAAACTTCTTCAGTATATACACACCAGTTCTTTTGATTGGTTTATGGTGTACATCTGCATGGCTCTATCTTCTTAAGCTTTGCTTCCCCAAGACCTGGAGGATCTCGATCTGTTCCCCATCCACATCCATCCACGTCGACATCCCAAAATGCCGTCTCTCGAAGCCCACAAAGATGGGGTGCCGGCCGTCGCAAATTTCGAAAAGCTTCTCTGGGAACTTCTCGCGCGAGCCGAGCATGTCAAATCGGTGACCAAGCTCACACCCGCCCTGAACAAGGCTGACTTCGAAGATCTGCTTGGTCAAATACCCTCCATGTTCCAGGGTGTGGAGGTCCAGGCACCCAATGGCAATGATGACGGAAGGAAAACGAGACAGTTCGCAATCATCGAGACAGCTGTTCGCGATGTTTTCGGCAGACTGATTGTAGGTACATTCCCATTGCGCGCCTCGTGCGATGCTGACCAGCTCCAGTCAACCACTACAATCGACTCGCCGGCCTTCGTCAAGGTCTGGAATTTATTTGACATTCTACTTATTCTCGACGAAAGTGGCGAATGCGATCCGAACATATTATTATGGCTCACAGAAGAACTGATCGAGAGCCAAACGATCAAAGGTTGCGAAGAAGTTCTACATTACCTCGAATCTCGGAGGCAGAGGATAATTGCGAGGCACTTCGCAACAAAGAAGCTCGTCATTCTACGGGCGTGCAACGAACTCTTGCGGCGCCTATCAAGGGCCAAAGATCCCACAGTCTGCGGTCGGGTTTTTATTTTCATGTTCCAATGCTTTCCGCTCGGTGATAAGAGTTCTGTCAATCTTCGTGGCGAGTTCCATACCGAAAATGAGACAACTTTCGACAGGGACATACTCGCGGATCCTGCGACTCCTGAGAAGATGGACGTCGATACCCCTGTCGAGGAAAACAAGACATTGGCACCCGGCAGGTCAAAGAGGGATTCGTCCCAGAAGGCGGAGCCCAAAGCACTCAAACCCAGCGAATTGTATAAGGTGTTTTGGTCATTACAGGAGAGTTTCAGTCAGCCCAAGAGGCTATTCGACGTGGCTCACTTTGGCGAATTCAAAAGCGGCATGGAGGCCACCGTGACAGCCTTCAAGCATATTGCGAACGAGCATCAAAGCACATCCAAGCAAGGGGACGAGGGGAAGCAAAAGCTCAAGCGCAAGCGTGATGATGATGAGGAAGCCGATACCAACGACGAGAACTACAATCCAAAGTACCTGACTAGTCGCGACCTCTTTGAGCTTGAGGTCAGTCTCCATTCTAATACCCCATGCCTGAGTAGCCGCTTACAATTTGTAGACAAGCGATCTTACATTTAGGCGATATTTCCTCGTTCAAGCCCTCATTCTGATGGATTTCCTCCTCTCTCTCACAGCCGAGTCGAAAGAGAAACTGCTGGCGACAAGCGGCAAGCCCTTGAACAAGTCTGTCATGTACTCCGAACAGCTGCTCAGCGAGGAGGATACGACATGGGTCACCAAGATGAAGCAGGACATCACGGATCATATCAAGACCAGGACAGGTGACGGCGCTTACTTCCTCCGCATGGTCGACACCATTCTCGCCCGCGACAGGAATTGGGTTCGGTGGAAGATAGAGGCCTGTCCTCCCATAGAAAAGGAGGCTGTCGCACCAGAGAACTTTTCCGAGGCCAAAGAGCAAGCCCGCCGCACGACGACGAGCAAGCGTCTTCGGCCGCTGCCCATGGGATCCATGTCACTTGACTTTATGAAAGATGAGGACGAGGATGCAGAGCTCGAGCGCCTGAGGTCAGAAGAGCGGTACGCGATGCCGGACCTTGAACACTACAAGGACGCCATTGCGCGCGACGACTTCAACATCGAAATGCCCAAGGACAACGAGGAGAAGGCGCGCGCCGAGGCTACCAAAGCGAGCAAGACGTGGCGCGCTCTGAGGATAGCGAGCAGGTTCAAGATGGCGACGTTTGACCGCATCGACGACGACAACAAGATCGACATCATCTTTGCCAAGCCGGGCGAGGAGGAGCAAGCGACCGCAGGCGACGGTGAGGCTGCGGACTTGCCCGAGGACCAGAGGCCACTCATCCTCACCGGACCCACGGGGTCGGGTCACACCGCGCTCGCGGAGATGCTCGTCGAGAAGCACCCCGGAGTCTACCAAGCAGTGGTGCAGCACACCACCAAGCCACAGGAGGAGGGCGAGACGTATCATTACGTCGATTCGGCTGCGTTCAACGTGCTGCTCGACGGCGACAAGTTCCTCGAGTTCAGAGATGTCGACGGCGTCATGTATGGCACGAGCCAGAGCATGGTGCACAAAATTGGGGACGCCGGCAAGGTGGCCGTTATGGCACTCAGCGCAGAGGTAGGGAACCTTCATTTGCTCCTCCATGTCATTTTGCAAGCACTAACATCTTCATCACAGAGCGTTGAGCAGGCCAAGGGCATGGGCTTCGATGCGCGATACGTGTTTGTCGAGCCGTCCAGCCTCGAGGATCTTGAGACACTTCTCAAAGAAGAGGGCGCCGTCCCCGCGGAGCAGCTACCGGCCACGTTGGAGACCGCCAAGAAGGAGATTGAGCAGGCCAAGAGTGCCGAGGCCGGTTTCTACGACAAGGTCATTACGCACGGCGGCGAGCTCGAGAGCACGTATTCATCTCTCGACGCGTTTGTCTACGATCGGGAAGCCAAGCCCGATGACAAGAACGGGGAACAGGCGGTCGAGAACAGGGAGGAGAGTGGCGGAGTCGAGACCGCGGAGCAGCCCGATGCGTCAGATGTGGCCATGGCGGACGCGGCGGCCGAGGCAGGGGAGAATGGAGTGGCCACGGAGACGTAAAGGGTGATGGTAGAGCGTGTGATATGATAGTAGACATAGCTTGGCTGGATGATTCAAAAAGATACCCCCGTTGGTTGCCAGTGTGGCAGGAGTAAACCAAAGAGGCAGAGCAAAGTGCTTGTGTTGTTCAGATCCACATATGGAACATGATTTGAGTTCCGCAGGAAATGCAGTAACATTTACAACGACCCCAAGGTGTAGTAACCCAGAGGTCAGAGGTATCTCTATCTAACAAGTAACCAAACATAAAACAAGACAAATGAGGTAAATATGCGCATATACAGTCAGTCCACCATTCCCCTCCACGCGTACGTCGTTCCGCGAACTATGAAACCGGCCATGCCAGATGATCCAAGATCAAAAGTGTTTGCTCCGCCCAGTGCAATAAACATTAACAACGATGCATTCATATCTTCCCCAAAACACCCCTCCCATCAACCATTAAAGACGCTCCCGTTATCTGCTAAGAATCTGTACATGGGTTCTCGTGTCTGTCTGCTCATTTCTTTTTTGCTGGATGCGTCTCTTCTTTGGCGAATGCTAAAACTGAGTCTTTGATGATGATGGTGGTGGTCTTGCACACCAAGCTGAAAACAATGATGCGAAAGAAAATTTGGGTGAATATGTCCGTGAAGAGGGAATTAAAAAAGGAAAAAAGGGGAAGATCGCGCTCCCCATCTTGGCCGTGCAGGCCTAGAGGATGAGGCAGTCCGAGAGAGACCTATCGAAAATCCGTTATTATCAATACTCAAAGATCCATGCTATTGGCTTCTGAGAGAGGAAAAGAAATTAGCTTTTGAGCATTCGCCATCTGAGAACGACGATCTAATAACCAGTCGATCCATCAGCGGAAGGGGTTGTTGTAGAGATAGGCACACAGAACCTCAACGGGCCGAATACTTCCCATCTCATGGATGGCAAAAGGCATTGGGAAGCAGGAGGGCGAAAAGGGAAAAGCAACTCACCATCTTGTGGCTTCCCACTCCAGGATCCAGTCGCAGCAGATCTTGAGTCTCTCCCGGACACTGGCCGTCTCCAGTAATCGGTATTTCTCCTCGTCCTTGACCGGCAGGATGCTGGCGAACCACCAGGGGAACTTGGCTGGGTCGTCAGGGCATTCTCCGTATATAGCCATCATCCTCGCCGTCAGCCATTCAACGCTCTGCTCGCGCATCCGATGAACATAGTCGGTGGCAAAGTCCATCAGAGCTTGAGTAGGCATCGTTTCGAGTTCCAACTTAGTAAGCGGGCCCAGTGACCGCGAGCGAGGCCTTTCCGAGGCAGTGCCAGCTTCGCCTTGGACACCATCTGCAAAGTTATGGGCTGAGCTGCCGTTGCTCTGCCTTGTCTCTGAAGCCTCTAATTCCTCCTCCTCTGCGATGCTAATGTCGTTGATTCTTTCTATATTTGCCATCATGTAACCGTCAACAGTCCCATGACGTATTACTCGAAAACGGGAAACGCCGACGGTCTCGAGAAGGCTCCGCCCATCAGGAAAGAATTCGACGTTGACGATGCGGAGGATGGTCCCCAAATCAGTGAAGTTGCGATCACTGCCACCCCTTGGTCTTTGATATAGAACCATGCCAAACGTACGGTCCCCTTCGAGCGCACGGCGGATCATTAACCGATACCTGGGCTCAAAGATGTGCAGGAAGGTCGGCATGGAAGGGAACGACAAGGTGCAGACAAAGACTGGAATGTCGAACCCTGAAATCTCATTGTGGCCTTCGGCGGCGATGGCCTGTTTTCGTACCGCGACCGCGTCAGACCAGAAATGATTGATTGTTTTCCAGACTCGTTCGTTCGTGTGACATGATTCTCGATGTAGTAGAGGCTGCACAGACAAGATCCGTCTGCAAATCGGGCAGTTGGAAGCATGGTCGAGTACGCGGTGCAGGCAATGTCTGCAGAATGTATGGCCGCAAGGCGTCGTAATGGGGTCGTAGTAAAGGGCATAACAGACCTGACAGTCCATTTCCACCCGTACTGACACTTTCACCTGGTGTAGGATTAGGGCGTCGGCTCCTAATTGGTCCGAGTCTGGCGCCGCCAGCTCGGTGTATGTGACTTCGGCATGATAATCGAGTTCACCCTGCTCGACCAACGCATAGGTTGCTACGAGTTTCCCACCCTCCACGAGCTTTGGCGCCGCTTCCTTCTCGTGCAAGGATGAGATGCCGGCGACGGCCCATTGGTCCTTTCTCTCGATAGACGTTTTGTGCCCGGAAGTCAACGCCAGCGCCCGGGCCTTGTCCAACTCGGACTTCATCGCTGATAGCGCCTTCCGCAGGGTAACGTCGACCGTGCAGTCGCCAAGGGCATGTTCCCTGGCGCAATCTGGAAAGGGGCATTCGAAACCCTGTAGCCTTCCTGCCGTAGCTGGATATGAGATATTAGACCGTAGGTGAGGTACGGGCAGGCACTCCTTGCACAAGCTCTTCCCACAGGGTAATGTTACAGGCTCGGTGACTGGCAGGGAACACTGGGGACATTGTAATAGTCGTACAATGTCCCGAATGTCCGTGGGGCCGAGCTCGATCTCGGTCTCGATCTCAGGCTTCTCATCGCCATCGTGAGAAGGGTAGGAGGAGGGCGCCGGAGTCGTAGCAACCTCGTTCGCTTGAAGAGGTGGCATGGACTAAGTCGGAAACGCCAGCACGGTGCTGGAGTTTCACCACAGGCTTGGTTGGAGAGGTGGCTCGTCTGTCGAGTTCATCCGTATGGAAGTCGTGATGATCAGGCTTTCTCGCTGATCTGGCCAGGCTGAGGCTGAGGCAGGTGAGGCTTTAGTGATGGCTTTCGTCGGTATTGGCAGTCGACGAGGGTCTCAATGTGGGTGTACGTCGTGAGTGTGAAGTCGACAAGTAGGTCTGATGTCTCTCGTGGGCCCGAAACGGCGCGCAGTGTAGGGACATACACGACGGGGTCATATATTCGATATGGCAAGGTCGGGGAGAATGAATCGCAGACATTAGGTGTGTCGCCCTCATGTGTGTGCGGCGGGGGGCGACTTAAAAGAACGGACACCTTGGAGGATGCGCCTCTCGTCTCTTAGGGTGCGCTCGTATGACTGCTGGATAGTAGGGGTCCTCTGTAGTGGTGTCTGGAGTCACTAGGAGTTGGAAATGCTACTCAGTCCATGCAGCACTAGAGGCCGGGAAAGGGTGCTTCAGGTGATCTGGCGAGAGGCGAGACAACCTAGAATCGTGGTGGAAGTGGAATGGGGAGCTGATGATGATGTAGTGGGTATTCAGAAGATCTTAGTGTAAAGGGTACCTTCGTCATGTAAAGAAGCTAGACCAGCAGCTTAGCGAAGGGCCCTAAGTTTTGTCTATGTCGCAAGCAGAAAGCGAGGACCTCGACCGAGTGAACAGTAGAGGAGGCTATATGCGCTGCATGTGTCCGTGTTCCTGTTCTGTCGGAGAGGAGTTGAGGCCGGTGCAGCTGGTGGGGGAAGTTGCTTGGGGACAAGATGTATGATGTCTAGTATCTCCAATTCTGCGATGGTATTGGACGGAAAACGCCAGATGTCTACGCCTGGGGTGGGTGATGCGAGGCCTTCCATTCGCTGACAACGCCTTTTGTAGCAGGTACTGGTTGCAAGGCAGAGACAGAAGACACACACGACTACACTGGATACACAGAGATCATTGTCGAAACCACGCAACAACCCCGAGCTTGGGGATAAGCCGTCGTCCCCACTCCCCAAGGCCCTGCCTCATGGGAATTCCTGCGTAGGCCTACGTCGCAGGCGAGCCAGTACCCGCAAGTACCTTGAGGTTTCCTCCTCCTCCTTCCATGAAACCCAGCCTGAAGTGCCCACGCATCAAGTTCTTTGGAGTGCTAGAGAAGTAGTAACAAGTCCTCCCACTTTTATCAACAAGGCAAACCCCGAATAGGGATTTTGGTGGGGAAGCTGGCGTAGTCACGAGAGGCGAGGTGGACGCATTGGGACGAACGGAGCACCGTGAAGCTTAACCTCGCCTCCGCATGTATGCATCATACATCTTACGGAGTAACAAATTTGATGCTCGACCTGCCAAAACGACCACACACAGTCCCGACAAGGTTGTCACCTGCGGCTGGTATTGGTTGCCGCGCGCGACCCAAGGGAACAGATCTGGTCGCTTGCATCCGTTCTGACCCTCTAATCTACTATGTCATCCATAAACTTTGCAGCCTTGACGTACCACCACTTTTCAGTGTCAGGGTCTCAGGGCCGTTGAGAGAGAGTTCTAGACCCAGGGGAACGGACAGGCCGTTTCCGATGAGGGAATGTCGAGGCTCCCGTACAAACTTTGCGCTTTTCTCTATCACTCCCGTGTATCCTTGACGCAGAAGATGATATGCACTTACACCGTTGATACCATTGACATGACCTTCAATAATTGCAGATAACCAGATGGATTCCATCGCTGAGAAGACCACGATGCCGGGAATGGAGCAGAAAGTAGAGTAGGATCTAGCATGCATCCCAAATATGTGGATGGGATGGATGACCTTGGAATAACCTCAGCTGCCTAAAGATTTAGAGTCAGCGTCGGCGGCTTCTTTCGTCGATGCCCTCCACTTGCTATCGAGGTCCTGCAGACTGGAGTGAAAGAATATGGATGGATAAGATACCTGCAGGTACATGGCGCAACCTCTGCGAGGGGCGGTAAACGTCAAATCGGGACCCGCGCCAGTGCAAGCGTCTCCCGCTAGAAGCTAAAATTGTACACTTGGGCGCGCCCCCCCTGCCTGTCCGTCTTTGATCGCCGGTTATGTCATCGATCTCGATTATTAGACCTTTGTCCCCCATCGTCTGCCGGCCTCTTCATCGCTCGTTAACGTCGATGGTCGGCACTCGAGGATGAGGACTGCTCGGGGGTATGACCGCTTCTACTCCTTCGCCTGACTCCCTTCAACACCAACTTTTTCAGCTTTGAACCCTGCCGGGACTCCCGTGTCCTGTCCGGAGAGAGGTACTTTTGCAACCCTCATCCATTCCATTTCGAGGCCTGCTTTGTGCAGAATCCAATGTACACTTGGTAGCTGCATCAGAGCCGCATCGAGTTTCAGTCCAAGGCTACCATTGGGTTGGAATTTAGGCTCCCATTCTTGAGCTAAGATATCTCCCGGGCCTGATACGAGCAAAGACGGCATATGCATCTACCCTTGTCGCGCCGTCTTGCGTGAAGAACCTGGCGACTGGTAATCTTATCAGATCACTGATACGGATAAATTTTGGGTTTACTTAGTCGCTGAACCATTGGAAACTCCATAGGTAAGATGATGGCATATTACTATTCAGCAACACTGCTACAGTAGCAGTACTGAACGCTCGGCACATTCTGCCAGCTCGCCGACAATGTTTTCACAGCCATTGTGTAAAGGTCCAGGTGCCATACAACCGCCCAGTAATGATGAAAAGCCTTGCCCGTTAGCCCATACCTCCGTCCTAGAATCTGCGAAAGAGAAGAAACCCCAGCCGTTAAAAGGGCCGCCCATCATTAATATCGTAAACATACAACAATCGACCATGAGAGAGAACTCTCCGCTCTAGTCTCATTTCCATTCTCCTATTCCGGCACAGAAACAAAAGCATTCTATGATAGCTTCCAGTCATTGACATCTCAGTGCTCTACCGGACACCTCCCCACCGGCCCCTCGCCGCCGCCGACCCGTCGAGCGCCAGGCGCCGCCCAATGTTGCCAAAGCACACGCAGCTGCAGAACAGCACGCTGAGCATCCATATCCCCGTCTCGATGGTCTCCTTGCGCGCCAGCCCGCCCAGCGCGAGCGGCACCCCGTCGCCGCCGCCGCCGGGCGCTGCTCCACTCCGCGAGCCGTTAGTAGTGTGTATGGAGTCGTGGCCGTGGTGGTAGGCGGCCGGCGTGGGCATCATGGCCGGGTTGAGGCCCAGCAGGACCGATGAGCCCGTCAGGCCCACGGTGGCGGCGAGCAGGAAGCCGGACTTGGACCGGTCGATGAGGTACCAGAGGAAAGGATTGACGAGCGCGAGCGTCAGCGATACCTGCATTGTAGAGGCCCAAGGTAATTTTCGCTGTAGTTTGTCTCATGTTAGCATAAACTTCCCATCAGAATTCTGTGATTGTCGGGACCAACGTACAATAGCAAAGACAATGCCGGCAAAAGCCCCAATGCCGCGAATGACAAGCGCCCAGTCCGTGCTGGGACTCGTGCCTTTGTCCTCCTCCGCCTCCTCCTCCTCCTCATCATCATCCACCACCGCCCCTCTACTGCCTTTGCCAAACATGTCGTCCCACACGGTGTCGAACCACGGCAGCAGCGCGCCGAGCACGACGCCCGAGACGCCCCAGAACAGCAGGTACTTCCACTCGAGGCCCGGGTTCGCTATGCTCTCGACGCTCAGGCCGGTGAGCTTGTGCCGGTCGTGCAGGCGGGACACGAAGAGGCCGTACCCCGTGCCGAGGCCGAACAGCAGCGCCGCGCGCGCCGCCAGCGACAGGACGACCCTCGTCCGCGACGGCGGCGGGCCGGTCACGGTCATCTTGGCCGCGCCGTTGCTCTGCGTCGACCTGCGCCGCAGCAGCAGCTTGCTCCTTCCCTTCATGAGCTCGTACGTCGGCTCGTCGACGCTGAGCCGCTTGATTGGGGACTCGGCGCCGGTGCCCCAGGGCGTGCCGGGCTCGGACCGGTCGTTGGTGTTGTAGTAGCCGCTCGAGCCGTGGCCGGTCGACAGCGCGGTGGGGCTGTAGATGCCGAAGAGGGTCGAGGCCGTCAGGTTCATGATGGACTGGGCGCGGCTGAGGGAGCCGCTGCCGCCGCCGCCCTGCTGGTCGGCGAGGCTGCTGGAGGACGCATCGCGCGGCCGGTTGGGGTCGAGGAAGGAAGCCCGGAGGAGGCGAATGTCGTTGGGGTTGGGGCTGGGCGGGACTGAGGCGTCGTCGTCTTCTTCGGGGGGAGGGGTCGGGCCGTTGACGTTCAGGTCGAAAGGACGGCGGGGAATCGGCCGGATGATTTGCGGGCTGTCGTCGGAAGACATGTTTGGTCTAAGACTCGGATTTGACGCCGAGGCAAGGGCTCTCGGCGGCAATCTGGAAGGTTGAGCGAAGGTGTAAATCGCAGTACTGCTTGTCGAAAACGTCTGGCAGTATAAATCACCGGTTTGATATGGGCCCCATCCGTGTCCGTTGGACTATAGTCGACTTCACAGAGAGCCTCGCGGCCAGTGCGGAAGAGATTGAGTATCTCGGCACTGTGGTTGAGGCGTGGAGCGCGGGCCGTTGTTGGGGGTTCGGGGTTCTGCGTTACGGCGAAAGACGAGAGCAATGCAAACCCAGCAAGTACTGCCTCTGTTATTTGTAAACAGACAATGCCACCCGTGGAGATAAATGCCAATCCGTGTAAGAAAACAAAGCAAGTAAGACGAGGAGGATTGTAAAAGGCAATGCAAGGTTCGAGACAGAGACAGAGTTCAGACGGGGGATGGGTCGGTCGCCTATTATTAGGCAGGCAGGGCTGATTCTTAAAGGGTAGCGCTTCTCCCGATGCTCAATTCTCTGGGTCCCGCATGCTCTCAACGCTTCTTCTCCAGACTCCAATGTTTCTTCCCTTTGGAGGCGGCGCATATGCAACATTACCTTGTGAACAATACATACATGCATGTTGTTACCTACTCCATACGTCAATCCTTACCCTCATGTCCTTCTTCGTCTCCCACCACCCCCTCCTTCCTGCTCATGCAGTGAGCACAGAGCAGGTGTCGCGAATCCCTGTTGTCAACGTCCTTCGTCGTCTCGCTCTCTCGTATTGGCCCGACCCGTCCTGACGCACTGGCATGCGAAGACATGGGGCCGAATTGTGGAACCAACACTGCGAAAAGCGCTGATGGCCTGCAGCAGTTTTGCATGTGGGACATCGCCAAACCTGCAGCTAAGACGGCACAGCGGAGCGGAAGTGTCTTGGGTGGTGCTTGTTGGAGCACAAGTCATGTCTGCCTTATTCAAACCCTCCTTCGGGCCTCAATAGCTCGTCCCGCCTGCATCCTAGGCTACTTTGTTCTTTCACATGCTTCAGCGGACCCAAGCCAGCTAAGACCTAAGGTAGGGAGCAATCGTTGATATGCGGGCGGGAAGACCATTTCTCGGGGGCGCCTCCATGTTGGACGAATGGCGTCCGCCCCATTCAAAAGGGTCCTCCAACCAGGGCGAAGCCGTTCCAAATTGCCAAAGTCGATCGGCCCTCTTAGCTTCCCCTTCTGGGCCAGAGCACGACCTCTCATACAGTGCCCCGCAATAAATTTCGCGTCAATTAAATAATGACTCGTCCAGCTCTAGGACGAAACCAGAAATTACTTTGCCTTGCTGCAACAAACAAGACAGTTAAAGCACTCGTGGCAACAGTATTTGTTGGGCCCAAAGAGGCTACAGAGAGTGCTAGATATGGTAGTCATCTCAGCACACTACAGGCCCTTGAAGTAGGTATAACATAAACTTCATGATACATTGAAGACGAGAAAAGACATATTCTATCTATCCGAGTGGGTATGACCCCGCCATTCTGGTTTTCTTGGCCCAAGCTGATATACTTTACACTCTGCTCGTTTACGTCCATATAGTAAACCAGTAGGGATAAAACCTCGTTTGATCGTTACATGGCGTAAGGACTTGAGGGATGCAACTAGCGAATTCCGGACTTTGGTTCGGGTCTGGAGGAGATCTTTCCATTTCTGGGCGGAGGGATGAGTATTGTACGGGCTCTCATCAAGAAATCTAGTGTATATATCAGTATACTGAACCAAAACCGAGGAGCATCATGCGTAGCTTACCGAAGGAAACGGTCACGGTCTCCGGTACCCTGTGGGTAGGATTCCCTACTGCCCGTCCAAAACAAGCCTCCCAGTGGGAAGTGTCTTTCAAGATACATGTTAAGTAGCCATAAAGCGTCTCCATATAATGGAGGAGCATCTAAGACCCGGTGTCTAAAGGGTATACTAAGCTCTTGTTCTGCCAAGTCTGAAGGCTTTGACTGTGAGAATTCTGTTGGTACCGCAATTGAAACTTCTGAGACTTGTGAGACCACCATTGCTACCTGGCTAGTCTGACCCAGGCCAATTGAAAGCCCTGTGACAGCTTCCCAGATGTCTGTAAGGATACAACCATCTCCATACTTTTCGAAATCGAGCTTTGAGATTGACGCTTTTGCTGGTATGTTATGGTGAAGAATCGTGGCTCCGTTTCCATTACGGATGTCAAGACCTGAAGTTGTGAAATGAATAGTCCTTAGGTCTTCTGCATTCAGGGGAATGAATGAAGTACCAAGGCGGATATCGATCGAGACGGCTTTGCCACTATCTCTTTTGCATCTGATCCTAACACACCCTTGTTGAGAAATCCTCACTAGACTCCCGTCTAGATGCCGCAATGATATATCTGGCAGTCTTGACCTGACAGTACTTAGCGTATGTAGCCAGCGCAGACACTGATAATGCAAATGTGTTGAGGCCCTCTGTAAGACGTCCCAGGTTTCTGCCTGGGGGGCAGCAGAAGGAAAGTCTGTTGGCAAGCCATGATTGAACAAGAAAATTGACTCTTCTGCCGTTCGGCCTCCAGAAAACCCGTGATGACATTCAAGACACGCAGCAAGCCATGAGCCTTCCGGTTGCGTAGTAATGAAGTCTAGCCAATGGGTCTTGTCCTCTAGGCCGTATATGGCAGGTAAACATGTTGCAAATAGTATAATAGCTTGCTCAATTCGTTTGCAAGAACCAACGGCGCCGAGAGCGCGCCCGCACCGTTCCAATGTGATCCTAAACAGGGATTGGGTGAACCGATGTTTGAATGGACCATGCGTTGAATCATGATCAAGACAGGAAACCATGTAGCGCTGTAACGCGTGTTCCAGAACCAGCACGCGTTGTTTGGCACACCGGCTGCTTCTGTTCCTCGCCCATTCCTCAAATTTGAGGCGGTCGGCTTCGCTGTCCCTGATTTCACGCGCTGCCAATTTCTTTTTCTGAAGACTCGGAACTGATGCACCCAGAATTCCTCTGTTGGTAGACGCTCTTTCCATCATTTTCAGCTCCGCGAGTCTCCTTCTCCGAAAACTTTGAAATGATGAACCTGGATTTCTTCGTATGATAGACGTTCTTTCCAGAATTTTCTGCTCTGTCAGTCTTACTTTCTGAAGAATTGGAGAGGATATTCTTGGAGTTTCTCCGTTGGTAGACGCTCTTTCCAAGACTCCTGGCTCTGCCCGCCTCCTTTTCCGAAGATTTTGACCTGACGAAACTGGAATTTCTCGTATGATAGACGTTCTTTCCAAGGTTTTACGCTCTGTCAGTCTGATTTTCTGAAGAATTTGAGAGGATATTCTTGGAGCTACTCCGTTGGTAGACGCTTTTTCAATGATCTTCGGCTCCTCCGGTATCCTTTCCCGAGGATCTTAACCTGGTGAACTTCGAATTTTTCCTTTGGTAGACGCTTTCTTCTTCTCCTTCAGCTCTGCCGGTCTCCTTTTCCGAAGGCTTCGACCCGATGAACATGGAATTTTTCCTTTGGTAGATACTCTTGCCATGGATTTCAGCTCTGCAAGTCTCATTTTCCGAAGCATTTGAGAGGTTAATCTTGGAAGTATTCCATTGGTAGACACTCTTTCCATGACTCTCAGGTCTGCAAGTAACCTTTTCTGAAAACTCCGAGCGTATGGCTCTACCAGTCTCTTTTGAAGATCTAGGATCCCTCCTTTGGGCAAGGTTGTTTCTGTTGGCACGCTTTTTTGCCGAGTTTGCAGCTCAGCCAATGTGTACAATTTCTTCACCTCCTTGAAGCGGTCGTGGAACCCAGCATTCTCCAAGGTCTTGTTTGCATTGTCGATGATGCTTTGGCAGAGCTGTTCCCGATTGAGTATTTGTCCAGCCGGAGTTGCAATAATCTTGAGGGTGACATCGATGTGCACCCAGGTTGCTAGCCAGCTGTACCAGTATACAAGGAATAATGGTTGTGATGATGCTGATCTAGCATTCAGTCCGGGGTGGAATTGAGGAATCATGACCATGATGATAGGCTTTGAGCGGTCTGCAGTATGCTTAACGATGCGAGCTACACCTGCTTCACACAATAACTCCCTAGGCCACAGATCAGCGTACAGAAGACCAGCTTGCTCTTCAGTGGACATACTTCATAGGTGAGCTCTGGCATTTGCTAACCCAACCTGAGGCTTTATTACCAAGTGCAGTCACAATAATAGGCTGTAGCACTTGAAGCCATTGTTGTAAAAGTTCCTATAGAATATTTCATTAGCGAGTCTCTCCATTTTCTCAGGAGACCTGTTAGTACTGACTCGTGATTTTTTCCGTTGAGCCTTTAATAATTCGCCAACAGGCCAGTTATACATCTGACTGAAACTTATGATACTCTGCAGTAATTGTACTGTCTGCGATGCTGCCTCGTCTTCCAATAGACCTAACGTAGTGATGATCTTGAAGACCAAATCCGATGCAGTACGTTCACCGCTGAAGAAGGGCTGCCCATCCCTAATTGTTACCCAAGGAGGATCAAGTCCACAAATAGCAAATATTGAATTACCTGCTACCTGCTGACCGACTGCCTGGGTATAGGTGCTCTGGATGTAAGGAGTAAATGACTTCGATATAACGTGGGCTGTCTCATCCCATACGTTCTCTTTGATGTAATCCCAAAAGTCCGTTAAGTCTTGGTTGATGTGTTTTAGAATATCTTAATTGTGCGCAGTCTTGCAGGCGCGGATGTTTTCAAGTATACTGGTACGGCATCAAAGGAATACATATTGATCCTCAACTGGAACGCGAATAGCCGTACGTTTGCCACCTTGTTGGCGGTTAAGAAGGGTCGAAAAATCGAAAAACCGGATCATTGCCCTTTCCATCTGATCACCCATGGCTTGTGATGCTTTCTGTGCCAGGGAACTACCATTTCTTTGGACAATTGAAGAAAAGTGTGCCATATGAGTATCTTGCATCAAAAATATCTGGGCTGAGGCTGCGGCATGTAGGGAAATGCGCTGCAGAGATTAATTGAAGGCCCCCAAGAAGCAGTTTCGACGCAGTGACTTTTCGGCTCTTATCCCAGGTGACCATAGCGCCTATGTAGTCCCTACATATCGAAGGGTAATAATTTCGTCCACGGAACGATGAGAGACCGCACGCTTCCATGGTCCTGTGTACTGTTCCGTCCACCCATGATCTTCAAGGTCATGTATGATACGCTTCAGTTCCCCGGACTGCATAGTCCATGAACGAAAATAACAGACACATCCATTATCGAGATTAGCCGTAGATTTCGTGACTTCATAGAAGTTCAAGAACTTAGAGAGCTGGCTATTCGTGACATGTAGAGGACAAGCAAGCCATGCTTCTACTAAGTTTCCAACATGAGCTGGTAGTGGTTGTTGGGACTGGAAAAGGGGTGTTGCTGACAGAACACGCTCTAGAACATTGCTTCCGGGGAAAGAGGAATCAGTATCAAGCGCAGATCTAAGTCGCAATCTGAGTTCTGACACCGAATATTTTGAGTTGAAACTGAATCGCCGGTGTTGTTGATGATAAGTACGACCTTTCACGTAGCTGTTGGTCACACCGCCAGTGCTTTTTCTTCGTGTTCTGATCACCATATTTTGATCACGGATACAAGACAGGTCTAACCTGGCGAGAGGAGAAGCAGAACAAAGCTTTTCGGCATGAAAGTTGTCGGTATGAAGAGTCTTCGGTAAGAGAGGTCTCTTACTTCTCGCCTGAGAAACGCCAGGATTTGAACAGTTGGCCCAAAAGAAACAAATCGGGGGAAAGGGGGGAAATGAGCTTGTCCCCTTGCTAGGAAAATACCAGCAATCTGCGCGTCTGCGAGACCACACGCGTCAAAAACAAACCTACCCGGCCGCAAGGGGTATTTTCCTTTTTCTTTTTCTTCTCTTCACTTTCTTTCTTTCTTTCCTTTTCTTTTTTCTCTGTTTTTTTTTACGATGGAACAGGACCTACCGTGCCTGTTGATTGCCGTAACGTAAGCACAAGCTGCCTACTTTAGGAAAATGGTCTATTCGCTACTCGTTCTTTTTCGTTGCGAAAGGCGTCTATATGAGGAAGAGACGATGTCTCGACCTGTAAAGGTCTCGAGGTTGATCCCTGTGATAAAGATTTTGTGGCCCTTGTAGGAGGTATAGTTGGCAAAATAGTCACTATACGTTCTGAAGGGCAAGATGGCCGAGCGGTTAAGGCGCTGCACGTGAGTAAATTGCACTATAAAATTAGTGAATCCACACTAACTCCCCCATGGTCAAGGAATTTCTTAGGCGTAATCCGCCTATAATTGCAGTCTCGAAAGAGGCGGGGGTTCGAATCCCCCTCTTGTCATTCACCAACTAGCGGTGTTATTTTTTTCTTTTTGTCATTGAAGATCCTCACTAATTGATTATGCAAGAAATCAGCTCCAAGGCGAGTGCTAAGTTTGGTCGTGCTGGAACCAACAACGACAACAGATGGATCCTGCGGAGGTGTGATTTGGTAGCCCATGACAAGTCCAATCGGCCACCAGGTGGCCTTTTGGCACAATTTACGGAGGTACACTTTTGCGTCCATGTGACTGACAAGGGCTTTTTCGCTTGACTGGATGTGAGGGGGGGTCGCAGTGCTTCCGAGGATGAATAGCTCTGTCGCGCCCAGATTCCCCAGACGGTTCAATCAAAGCGTGCATGATTGGCTGCTCGCCACCCCGCGATAATTGCATTGAGACATGGCTTGCCTATGAGAAAGTTCGTCTTGCCCGATTGTATCATGCTGTGGCACGAATGAGGCACAGCGAGGAGACAGTCTAGCCCTCGACATCAACAAAACCTGGTGATGTATGGCGCCCAAAAGAGGCATGGGTGCGCCCGCAACTGCAGCTGCACAACACCTCCATCGGGATGCCTGATGAGACGCGCCGAGACCTGGATTCGGTAAATTACTTACACTTTTGGCGGAGAACGTGACGCAACACCTACTCCGTACATAAGCCGAGGAGATCATGGAAACACGAATCAATTCGACCTCGACGAAGCTGATACCATCTCATTCTTGGCGTCAAACATGTCTCTGTACTCAACTGTTCAATACATTCCTTGTGAGCATAGCGAAGTTACAGTATCAAGCAACTTTGTCTCAGAGATTCGCTAGTGTTATTGACCCCAGCTATGAGAATGGGCAGACTATACCACTCCGTAGACATCCCTTGCTTCCAAGAGCCGAACTCCAGATTTACACGACGCTATCCAATTCCCGTCTACTCATCATCCTCGCTATCGTCATCCGAGCTTTCTTCCTCCAGCTCGTCCTCGCTGTCCTCGAGGCCTTCGGGTCGGGGTATCATGACAAACGCCTCTACACATGTGATTCTGTTGTGGGTGTCGTAGGTTCCCAGCATCTTTCCAACTTGCCTGCCTCCCTTCTGCTTGCTTGCAAGCTTCAGGTCCGACTCCGGCAATTTCCACACTCGTACCTTGCCGTCGCTACACCCAGCCACGACGATCCAAGACTTGGAGGCGTCTCCCTCTGTGACGGGGAGAATGGCGAAATCTTTGATCCTCCCGACGACGCCGTGTTCCTTGCCCCCCAGTTGTGAAATCAATGTAGCCGTCGGGAGCGATGAGCTCTCGTCTTCCTTGCCCTTTGTTGAATCCGACTTCGTAGAGAAGAACATGATGCGGCCATCCTCAGTCGACACAGCCAGCACCTCCGACTCGCTCTCATCGTCCATCGCCACAAAGCCAAACTCGTGCACCTTGGTCTTTGAAGTCGGCATCACCTTACACCTAGGTGTGCAGTCCATACCGAAAACCAGGATATTGCGGTCAAAGCCGACCGCGAACTCATCGACGTTGCCCCACACGACCTTCCTGCCCTCGCCTGTCGAGTGCTTTCCCTCCCCGATATCTTGCAGGATGTCCCGCGAGAAGTTGAGCACGCCCGCCTTCTTGCCCGTGACGAGGTTCCAGAGGCGCATAGACCGCTCGCCCTTGCTCACACTGATCATAACCTTCATGCTGGGATCGATCGCAAAGTCGTTGATCCCGGACGGCGTGCCGCCCATGGGTGCTGTGTCGCCGCTCGGCCGCCCCATTACCTTGGGCTTTGGTGCTTTGATAGTAGACAGTAGTGACCAGTCTCTTGACCTTGTGACGGCTATCGTAGAGTCCTCGGATCCTGAAAGTAGTTTTGATCGAGTCGGGAATGCCAGCTTCGTGACGGTGGAAGAGTGGTGCATCAAAGTGCCGATCTCGCGGTTCTTGGAGTTCTCAAGGATAGGGCGCGATGCGACAGATGACAACATCTCTTGCTCCTGATTCCTCTTCGGGGGGTGAGCAGAGATATTGTAGACATTGATCCGCTCGTCTGTACTGCCCGTCGCAAGCATCACCTTCTGCGACTGGGTCGGAGAAGGCGCCGAGGGAGGCGAGAGAGCTAGGCACCGGATGGCAGAGTTGTGTGCGTTGAACAGAAATGTATCCGCAAACTGGGTGTCTCCCTTGGAACTGATCGTGGCAGTAAAGCCGTGAAGCACCCGGTCGTAGGAGCCGGTGACGATCTGGATCGTCAACGGCGACTCGGGCGAAGTAGCGACAACTGCATCTTCCGTCTTGGACTTTTTGGTCGACTGAGGGGCCGACTTTTCCACACGAGAGGCAGTCTCCCTCTTCCTTTTGGCCATTTTGTCTTTGAGTGCTGAGCTTTCGTTACTCGGGTCAATTTGTTGAAATTGTCACTGCAACATTGCTAACTTGCGGGCGATCCAAGAAATTTTTGGAGGAAAGCTCCCAACTTTTTTCCCTGCAAATCAGCTTATCGGGTCCTTATCTAATCTTATCTGCAACACACAATTACATGTATGCCAGCCTAGACCGATTTGACATCACATGCAGTTTTCGTTCATCAAGCTTCACTAATTGGAGATCTCAAGGATTTTAAGAACCTTGGATGGCTTGGTTGAGGGGTATTATTGTTCGCTTTGATGAACGCGATGGAAGGGTATTTCTATGTACAAAAGGGTTCCTCTTCCCTGCCTAGCACATCCGCTAATGTGCATCTCCATGTAATCCCTCCAGCAAATGATATCAATCACAACGACCACACACTGCAAAAAGTTGGTATGTGCTATGCGTACTCTAAAATGGGACCGAAACAAGGCTGGTGGAATGGATGAGTTGGACTTCGATGCCAATTCTATTCCAGGATCCTAAGCCATTGCTGCATTTAGACCTGATGACTTGTCTGCGACTCCAAGATACGACGAGATAAGAGTGGCTTATTTCGCAGTAGGAGTAGCACCAGCACTGGCCTGCCTTTGATGTTGCGAGGCCTGTTGAGCCGCCGCCGCCGCAGCCTGCTGGGCCTGCTGGGCCTGTTGTTGCGCAATGAGGCGAGCAGCATACTGATGCGGGCTGTTGCTTGGCATGCCATTCACGAGCGCTTGCTGAGGTGCACCACCCGCTGCCGCCTGCATGGCATTGGCACGCTGCATGATGATCATGTTCCTATAGCCATTCTCAACGAGCGTCTTCAATTGCTCGGGTGGCAGATTCGGGTTCTTGAGCTTGACTGATGCTTCAAAGTCGCGGAAGTGCTGGATAACAGCTGGTGAGACTTGTTGAAGCTGGGGCATCTGGCCACGCGGCGAGCCCGCCGGAAGCGAAGGCATGGTGAGGCCTGTGCCCGCTGGTGGAGTGGCCATTCCGTTGGTATTTGCTGCCGCTGCATTCGCGTTCATCTGAGCAAGCATGGCTTGTGCGTTCGCCATGTAGTTCTGTTGATTGACATTGTTCATGACAGGGCGCATATTAGGAGGGGGAGACCCTTGACTTCCAGGGGTGCCGGGTGCCACTTGCTGTTGCTGCTGCTGCTGCTGTTGGGCTAGGTGCTGCTGTTGCTGCTGGCCCTGGCCTTGAGGTTGTTGTTGTTGGGGCACCTGCTGCTGCTGCTGTTGTTGCTGAGATGGATGTTGCTGGGCCTGTTGCATTTGAACCGTCTGCCGCTGCTGATCTTGTATGCGGCGTGCTTGCATCATGAGAGCCACGTCGGCTTGAGTCGGCCGTTGCTGCAGCCTTTGTTGCTGTTGCAGCGCCTGCAGCTGAGCCTGGGTTGGCATACCGTTGATGGGCATCGGCGGGACCAGACCACCGGGCATGTGGCCGGCTTGCACGCCTGCCATGCCGTTGACGGGTGACTGCATGGGCATGTGCGGTCGTTGCTGTCCAGGGATTTGCATCTGGCCCTGACCGTTGGCTCGTGCCGCGTTAGCAAGAGAGTTTGCCGCTGCCATCTGGGCTGCCACCTGTGGAGGAACCGGTGTGGAGTTGCCAGCGGCAGCGGCAACTTGACCTTGAGCCCGAGCCGCTAGTGCCTGAAGAAGTGTATTATCAGTGATCAACAATCTACAGATTCGAGACAAAACAAACTTACTCGTCGCTGTTGCTCTTGCTGCCGTTGCGCGTATTGGGCCATCTTTTCTGCCAGCTGCTGGTCACGTTCCCACCTCATCAAGCTATAGTCTCTAGGTGTCTTGTTGGGTCCTCGTTGGGCCGGAGGTTCATTTTGCTTACGCATAGCTGCAAGGTTGGCGGCATGCTGTTGCTTCTGAAGGGTCGTCTCACGTTTCTTAGCCAGCTTTCTCATCGCATCAATCAAGGCCAGGTGCTTCTGGTTTCTGCGCCTCTCGACTCGCATGGTGGTAGTAGGCCGTCGGCGTGAAACGGGTGTAGTGGCCCCGTTTGCAGCGGCTTGTTGCTGCATTTTCTGGTTGTGCTCCATGATGACCCTCTGGGCGGTGTCGATCCGATTCTGGTAGGTCTTGAAATACTGAGTCTTGGCCATGTCGTTGGGAAGACCTTCGAGGTGGACCCATCTCTCAAAGCATTCCCAGGGAGTCCGTCGTTCCGGCCCAGAAACATACATCGACTTGGTTGACAGAATGCTCGAGATCAAAGACCAGTTGTAGGAATGCTCGCGAACAAGTGACTTGAGGTCATCATCCTCGGCCATAGTCCACTGCGAAGCAGAGCGGCATTCGTAGAAACTTTGAAGCGGCATGCCATGCTCTGCAGGGGGTCGGAATTGATGCCCGGCGTGAAGCCTGTCGCGAATGGGCTTCATCTCAGGGTCAAACAAAGCGACATCCTTGTTTTCTCGTCCAAGCTGAGTCGGAGAGTCGGACATTCCGTAGAGGACCTCGTCATCGTCCTCTTCCTCTTCTGTCTGATAATTGAATCGTCCTATCTTCCGTGGTGGGCAGCTCGATGCAAGAACCATTTGTCCTTCCACATACTTGCTGAGAGGCAGAGCAGGGCGGCGCCAATGAGCATCCGGGTCGAACTCGGGGCCGGTAATATCGAAAACTGGGATTTTGAGAGGCGTGCCATATAGTGGTAGTTCGTCCAATAGACGGTCGGCAGCTGGGGTTCTCTGGAGACCAAATACTACCTCATCATCTGGCATGGCAAAGATAGCAGCAGGGGCAACAGTCTCAGGTAGCTGCTCCCCATGATCATCTACCGAGGCGGGTGGTGAATCTGAGTCGCCAGAGGGGATCAGGTCTGGGGTGGGCGCAGCTGAGGTGTCCCCGTTCTGGACCTCGACATCCTTCATGGCAATGTCGGCCACGGCATCATCTAGAGGAGGGATGGTCGCGTTGACCTGCAAAGCCTTCCGCTCAGCGGGGTCGGCGGCGACCCATTCAGCACAAGCGAGAGCGAGGTTGCGGGCAACAGCCCTCTTCCACTTTCGTTCTTGCCGAAAATCGGTTCGCATCCATTTCATTTCCTGGAGCAGAACGTCCCAATGCGAAGGATTCCGTGCCGGCTCGAGGCATCTCTTCGGTTGGCGAAGAGACCATTTATCCTGCTGCTGGAGGTGATAGACGCGCCGCAGTACCCTACAAGCCTGTTGCTCCAGAATTGAAGTGTAGGAATCAGGGGTGGATATCGTCTTGTGCGCGTTCTTGAGGAGTTCCTCAACTGGCTTCATCCATTTGGAGTGCTGCGCAAAGCCTTGGATGAACAACGTCGTGAAGTAGTCATCGGTCGGTAGACGTCCAGTCTTAGACTGGGCTGCAACAACGGATTTGTCCTCTGGCTTCGCGTCTACTTTAGGTATCTTGCCAAACACAACCGTAGGATGTGAGCCCTTAGCCCTCTTCTGCCGATGCTTGGCAGGAAGCGCCATGGATACTTCAGGTTCAACCTCTTGTACCCGTTCTGGAACCATCGAAACGTCTGGCGACTGCTGTTGGTCCATGTGTGAAGGCTCATCCTCTGGCTGGGTAGTGATCTGCTGGGTGACGTGTAAAGGTGTGGTCGAGACATCATGAGAGGTAGGCTTGTCAATGTCCATAGTGTCGACAGGTGAGTCGTGTTGGCTATCAGGGATTTCTGCCACTGAAGAGCCTTCAACAAGGTTGGTACCCGTAGCTTCGGCCGAGACATGGTTCTTCGCAACCGTATTTTCGGGCTCAGGTGGTTGTAGCGCTGAACCTGACGGCACGCCATTCGTTAAAGTCGAAGAGTCAGTAGCAGGAAGCGAGCCAGCCGAAGCCTCGGATCCATGGATTTCAGCAGCGGCCGATTCCAGAAGTAATTGTGCTTCGACGCCACTCTCTGCGTTAGGGGCCTCTGTCATAGGAGTAGTAACCTTCGGTTGTGTAATTGCTTCCTTTGCAGGTTCCTGCGTAGGCGTTTGCATAGCCCGATCACTATCAGGCTCGGACGCTTGTCGTTCCTTATCATCATAGTGTAACCCCTCGTGATCAGGACTCGTATCAGTCGATGTCCCCTGCACCGTCGGCGTTGCCACAGTCTGTGCGGTAGAGCCCGGCGAAGACAAGATATCGGGTCCTTTCGATCCTTCTACTGGTGCCAACCGGCCAATGCCTCGTTCCGTCTCGGTCTGCTGCTTCAATGGGCCGTCACCGTCCACTTGCATCGCAGCCGTCGCTGGTGTGTGGACGTCCACCGCGGACGTCAATGGTTGTGCTTGCTCATCCCTGTTACTCGAGGCTTTTTGCGCCGCTACCCCATTCGCTTTCGCTGAATCAGGCACTGACGGTTTTCCAACTTGCTCGGCCGACTGCTCAGGGTCAACCTTTACCACACCGGACGGCTCGGTTGATGGGGGCGAGGGAATCGGTGGCGGGCGAGAGTGGGGTTTCGTGTTCGGGGCCGGGCTGGACGTGGGTTTGGTAGAGATCTGGAACTTTGAACCAGTGCCGCCGGGAGCTCCTGAAGCAGCAACAGGTGCTGGCTGCGAAGATGCGCCTTGAAAATCGGGCATCGCAACCTGGGCCGTGGCTTCGCGTTCGACGCCATTCTCCAGACCTTTCCTCGTTCCATGGCTAGATGCCTTGCCCTCCCCTGTGCTTCCCACACTAGCTATGAGTCGTTTCAGGGTCTCGAGGCGAAGCGGCGCGCGAGCAGGAATGGCATTTTCATTCAGTGATCGACCCCTGCGGCAGGTATGGGTTAGTCTGCAATGTTAAAACGGCGAGACGCGTCACGAGTTAATCGTGACGGGTTCACAGAGGGTTGTGCAGACATACTGTAATATGTCGCAGTCAATTAGAAATTGTGACTCGGCGGGTGTGGTCGGCGGCGCGTCTGGATCCTTGAAGTTGTGATTTGGTACACCATCGACCTCGGTCGCGACTGCGAATAGTTCGCGAAGTTTCCTCTTTCGCGAGGTCACGATTGCGCTGCAAAATGTCAACACCACAATATCCATACCAAAATGATCGGAAAAAATTGCTCTATCGATTGATATGACTCTTACCTGCATTCTGCCCGCTTTGATCGCAGCAGCATCGAGCGGTCGGCGGGCCCGACCTCAGTCATGTCATCGGCGACCGCAACATCCGTTTTTAATCAAAACGGATGTTGCAATGAGCTTAATGGACCGACCAGAGACACTCGAGGGCCAAAATTCCGATGAAAATGATTGCGTTGGGTTGAGGTAATTGATTTTTGGTTTTGTCGTCGTCCTGGATGCGACCGCCCAAATTTTCACCAGTTGGCCGATTATGGTGGTTTAACACTGGAAAGTCGGTTTATCAGAGCTATCAGTGTAAGAGATAGCGGTACGCCCGGCCAAAGTGCGCATGTGGGCTCCTTTCTTTGATAGCGCTGGAGACAAGTAATGACACACACCAGCACAATACGCTCCCTCCTAACCAAATCCTGCTTCGGGCTCAAAGGCACAACCAACAAAAAGTCCTTTCACACACGCTTAACCTGCAGGGGTGGAAAGGAGGGCAAGGAGGGGGGTGGAAAAGGGGGAATGGACGAGATGATTTGGTGAGGAATGGACGAGAGTCCACTTTTCAGTTGGGTTTAGTGGTGTCTTTAGGGGCCCACTAGTCGACTTAGGCACTATTCAGCCACCTGTTATGGCGCATTACAGCGCTGCAAAGGTGCAGGATACGCTATCATTCCACTGGACAGTGTCTTGAATGAGAGACCTCAGGCGGCCCAAGCGACATAGGACCTCGGGAAGGGAAAGCGGCGACCCAGGATCATTGACTCGAGGGCTGCTCAAAGATCATGTACGTAACTAAATCCTCGCACGAGCCAAGCTGGTAATGTGCTTCGACCCACAACACCGAGCCAACAGGCACCCACCCACATGCCATGTCTTAGTACGAAGGTTGCAGGCTGAAATTTTGACCCCCCTGTTAGGTATCGACTTCTGGGAAGAGGGTTATCCCACTGCCCAACGCTAGACAGCTCAATACATGTACCTCTCGCAGGGACGTCTTATTTACGCTTACCACCTCTGTAGGTACTGCGTACCTTTCTTTCTTTCTTTTCTTTCTGCGCCCAGAGGAATTTTATTCTTATCAACACGTGCTATCGCTTTCTTGTCCCCGTCCGTTATCAGTAACAGACGAATGTCACTTATTCGAGATCACCAACCTGGTCCAGCGACCGACACCAACAAGATTCATGCGACAAACCCCTAAACGACATTTGTAGCGGCATTTGTCGGCTTCATCACAATCTCGAGGGATACCATGTCAGAGTCGGGGCCGCCCAACGGAGCCCGGATCGCCATCAAGTTTGGCGCATCTACATCTGACTCTTCTAAACGATCCTCCAGGCCACCACCAGCCTCTACGCTTGGCAAGCGTCCGCGACAACATCACGCGCTAAACGGCGACTCAGAATCAGAAGAAGAGGACAACAGACATGGGAGGCATGAGAAGATTACCGGATTTGGCGAACATGGTTCAGAATCAGAAAATAGGCGGCAGAACGGACGTCCGGCAAAGGTACTTGTGATCGAGCGGCAAGAGAACCGAGATTGGAGGTCGGAAGCTAAAGCCCGACGAGACGGTCGCAACTATCGTCCAAAAGAACCTGCAGAGCGGAGTAATGGGGCACACAAGGAAGTGGATGTGGCCGACCAAGACAAGTCATTACACTGGGGTCTAACCATCAAGAAAAAGACACCGAAAGACAACGACTCTCCTCAGGAAGCTGAAGCAACCCAGGCGTCTGCTCAGGATGAGAAACCACAACCCGAATCCGGCGATGGTGGCGATGATTCGACCGCTGATCCGGATCGCGAAGCGGTGGACGCCCTCCTCGGCAAACCTCAGGACAAGCCAAGAAAGGACTTGGTAATTGAACGGAGTGGTAATGTGGACACCGAAGACAGTGTCTTCCGGCGAGACTTCCGAGATGCCCCAGACGAGTCCACGCTCGACGATTACGAGGCGATGCCAGTAGAGGAGTTCGGCGCCGCGCTATTGCGGGGGATGGGATGGGATGGCAAGCCACGCGGGCCAAAACCGAAGGAAGTCAAACGGAGGGCCAATCAATTAGGACTCGGTGCAAAGGAACTCAAAGGCAATGAGGACTTGGGGGCTTGGAACCAGAAAGGCAACAATAAGTCTAGGCCGCCAAGACTCAACGACTACAAACGTGAGGACGAGAAGCGACGAGAGAGGAAGGACGAGAGATACCACGACAGCTACAAGCGAGAACGAGAAAGGGAACGAGCATCGGAGCGCGACAGGCACAGGCATAGGGATAGATATCACTGAGCAACGGCATTGCACTCATGTTGAGTGCACTTCAAAATTCACAACATCTACAATCACAATCTTGGTTCGTCTCTTAGATGCATGAGGCTGCTTAATCTGCTATCAGCGTCGAGGTTGCTCACTTACGTCTTCAGGTAGCATTTGAATTGGACAGGTTTGACAGGTACAGCCGACCTTCCCAGCGCCTCAATGTCCTCGGCCCTCCTCCCTCAGATGACTCGATGACCCTGCCGTCAGGATAGTTGCCAACAACGAAACGAAACTTGCCTTCAGGCAGTTGAAATGCTTGCTCCTCGGCTGTGAAATTCAAAGCCACGAGAGCGCACGACGCATCCGTCTTCTTCAAGTAGACAAAGGTCTGCTCGTTCTCAGGTTCAATAAGCTCGAAAGCCCCATGGGTAAAAAGATCGCCGTTGTCCTTGCGCAGCTTGATCATGCCCTTCCAGAAATTGAGAACGGAATCAGCTTCTCTCTCCTGTCTCGCAACATTGATTTCCCGGTACAGATCGTGGACTCGCATCCAGCCTCCGCTTCGGCAGTCCGTGAACCCCGCGTGAAGCGAGTCGTCCCACTGCATGGGCAGTCTGGCATTGTCTCGGCCAAGGATCTGTATGCTTCTCTTGACATAGTCTAGAGCGTCGTTGTCGTTACTAGTTGACTCGGCCGTCTGCTTGTAAAAGTTGAGCGACTCGATGTCCTTGAATTCATCGATGGGCCAATCCTTGGGCACATTGATCATGCCGATCTCCTGCCCCTGGTATATGAAAAGGGTCCCTGTCAATCCGCACATCATCATCGCCAGCAATTTGGCAGACAGAACCCGATCTTCCGGCGCATCTGATGCGAATCTCGACACTGACCGCCCCTGATCGTGATTCTCGCAGAACGCGGTAGTCCAACCATCGGTCCCTTCGATGAATCGCTGCCATTTGGAGACAATACCCTTGAGGAGTGGCAGCTTCCACTCTTGGTAATGATATTTTTTCGATCGACCTTGCCCAATATCCACGATATCGAACTGGAAGACCATGCTCAGCTGCTTGTCGCCTGAGCCTACGTATTTGAGTATCTGGGCTGGGTCTGGCGTGTGCGGTAACTCGCCAATGGTAACAGCGTCGTACTTGTTGAGCACCTGCTCGTTCATCTCTCGAAGAAACTCGTGCATGCGAGGTCCGTTGGCGTAGATCGACCAGGCGGGCTGCTCGAACACATCGGGGTCCACGATAGGGGCGTCCTGATACTCCAGACCCTTGCTATACATGTTGACACAATCAACTCGGAACCCATCCACGCCTTTGTCGAGCCAGAATCTCATGGCACTATCGTATATCGCCTGCCTCGCCTCTTCGTTCTCCCAGTTCAAATCTGGCTGTCTTTTGCACGGCGTATTATTATCAGGATGCACATTTGATCATCTTCGAGGAGACAGATTGTACTTACTGAGGCGCAAAAAGATGCAGATAGTACTCTTGAGTCTGCTCGTCCCACTCCCAGACACTCCCACTGAAGTAGCTCCGCCAGTTGTTCGGCGGACGTCGATTGCCGTCTTGGTCATATCTGGGTGGTTTCCAGATATACCAGTCACGCTTAGGATTGTCCTTGGAGGATCTTGACTCCTTGAACCAGGCGTGCTCTTCCGAAGTGTGGTTGACTACAAGGTCGAGGACTACGCGCATACCTCTCTGATGGCAAGCCTCGATGAGCTCATCCATGTCCTCTACAGTGCCGTAGGGTTCATGAACTCGCTCATAATTGGATATGTCATAGCCCATGTCGACCTGAGGGCTTTCAAACATGGGAGACACCCACACTATGTCGACGCCGAGATCCTTCAGGTAGTCGACCTTGCTGATGATACCGGGGATATCGCCGAGGCCGTCGCCATTGGAGTCTTTGAAACTTGCCGGGTATATCTGGTACACCACTCCATCTTTCCACCATGTATTTGTCGGAGGGCTCATCCTGCCTATCCGATCTTATTAGGGTAGCCGGCTGTTGGAACTGCAGTGTGGTTGAGAACGACTCTGGAGTTGAATGATGCTAGAGATCGCCGTGCCCCCTCTCCACAATTGCTAGTAGCCACCCTTTTATTTACCGTGGCAGGCGTCTGGAAGGTGACACCATTTATGTCAAAGCAGCCTTGGACGTTGAATCAGGTCTTGGTCATTGATGCAGGTCTTGGTCATTGATGCAGGTGATGGAGTGACGCATGGCATGACAAGGACCAATGGGGAGGCTTGCCGAGTGTCAACTTGCATCAGTAAAAACAAGACAGATGCAATGCACCCGGGTAGCCTTGCGTCCAGGTCAGACCTCTGACATTTCGACAAGTATCGATCAGTAGGTCGGGACAGATGCAGGTTGGTACCTTGAATCACAACCATCGCTGCATCACTCGCTGTTGCCTGAGGGTGTGGCAGTATCCTAGGCAGTCAGTCTGTAAGTGGCAGGGTTTGGTGAATGGTGTAGACGGACATTGGAGATGTGTGTCAATGAGAGTTAGGGGTGTATAGGAGTATCTTTGGTTGTTGAAAGCAACTGTGTTGATACGTGTTACTAGGTGAACAATTTAATATTCGGATTAAAGAATATATCATCAACAAAATCCAATACTTCAATTATCAAGAGGTCTACTCGGAATGAATACCGTGCATTCAAGCAATATCTTGTTAAGGCAATTTATCCATTCATTCTTCACATCTTCAACTCAATCATAAAAGAATAGACGACAACTGTGCCAAAACAAACATAAACGAGATAAAGTCAATACCATGCATAGAGGCAAGGTACGTGTTACAGTCATTCATCTGAATAGCGCTTGAGCTCTTCCATCATCAAAGCATATCACTGAGCCTGACACCACAAGTCTACTCAAATATTACCTAGCCTTACAATGTGGTCTGCAATGTGCTCTGAGAACAGGCATACATATCACATGCAAGAGGTAGCTTTACACGATGTTGTACCAGACGGGCTTCAACAATTCGGTGGTACTTACTCACAGTGGGGACCCGATTGTGTTAAGGGGCCCCACACTGATGTCGGGTGTGTCTGTGTGGTGGATGCAGGTATCGAAGCCTGACCAGCTCCGCCAACCAGCTCCGCCAACCAGCTCATTTCCTGCGACACCAACCACTGCCACCAAGGAAAGGCTGGAGCTTCGTCATCAGCGACCTCGTGCTGCATCTCCTTTGCGCGTCCACCTTCAATTTGTTTGATACTTCATTTACCTTTGGTTAGACCTCTCCTTGTGCGTCTGATTGCGTTTCGCTCTTTTCCTTTGCTGAGGAGCTCAAGCTCCATCAATTACCCTCGTCGCCTCGGATCCGCCTAGGTGTCATCCTCGTAATCCCTCACCATGTATTCCGGGTCGAATTCGTACATGGGCGGCAACAGCCTCCGGCCCGGTCCCCAGCAGTATGGAAGCTCCTTTGGCCCCGGCGCCGGGCAGCAGCAGCCTCAGCAACAACAGCAGCCCAGCCCGTTTGCTCCACAGCCCACTGGCTTTGGCCAGGCCCCTCTGCAGCAGCAGTTCACCGGCTACCCGGGCATGCAACAACCTCAACCTACCGGAATGCAGCAGCCACAGAACCAAGGCCAGCTCCAGCCTCAATATACCGGCTTCCCTGGGCAGGCGCCGCAGCAGCAAAGCTTCCAGACCGGCGCCCCTCCGATGCCCCCTATTCCCCAACAATTCCAGTCGCAGTTCCAGCAGCAGGCGCAGAAGTCGCCCAGCCCTTTCGCATCTGCTTCAGGGCCGTCGCAAGCGCCGTCTGCAGCACCCATGAAGCCACAGCCGACTGGGTTCACCGAGATGGCGGCTTCGTTCCATACAGGCGCAGCTCCCAAGCCTCAAGAGCCGGCCGCACGAAAGTCGACCAACAAGATCCCCAACATCAGGCTCTCGTTCATCAACGCCGGAGATCAATCCAAGTTCGAATCCCTATTCAAATCTGCTGTTGGCGACGGACAGACGACAATGTCAGGAGAGAAGGCGAGAGATCTGTTGCTCATGTCGAGACTTGACGGAGACGCTCTGTCTCAAATTTGGTGCGTATAAGCTGCATATTCCTATCTTTCTGTACTTCCGGAAACTTATTATACATTAGGACGTTGGCCGATACCACGAGGTCTGGCCAATTGCACTTTCCCGAATTCGCCCTCGCTATGTACCTCTGCAACCTGAAGCGCACGGGCAAGTCATTGCCTTCCACCCTGCCAGACAACATCAAGAACGAGGTCTCCAGCATGGTAGACATCATCAATTTCAGTGTTGTTGAGGAGGCTGCGAGCGGTGCTGGTGCCTCAGCTGGTAATGCACCCGACTTTACGCGCCAAAACACGGCCACACCCCCAACTATTCAGCACCCGCAACCCCAGCAGTCGAACTCGCAGATTCTGCAGGCTCAGATGACTGGTTTCCCTCAGCAGCAGACGGGATTTATGGGCCAGTCCCAGGGTATGCAACCTCAGCCGACCGGCTTTGCGGGCATGCAAAACCCTCAAGCCACAGGTTATTCCGGACCTCGTCCTCCTATGCCCCCCATGCCCACCGGGTTTGGGTCAAACCTTGGACCGAACAGTGGTGGGATGGCTGCTCCTTTAAATGCACAGCCGACGGGCAGGCCTGGACAATGGGGCTTGGTGAACACTCCCTCCAGTGGGTTACCTAATATTGATGCGTTGCAGGCACGGATGATGCCACAGTCGGGCCGGGAGCAGGGTGATTATACCACCTCCGGACTACAGGGCAATGCAGTCATCCCCTGGGCCATTACCAAAGACGAGAAAACCAGATATGACTCGCTGTTTAGAGCTTGGGATGGGATGGGCAAAGGCTACATTGCTGGTAGCCAAGCCATTGAGATCTTGGGCCAGAGTGGCCTGGAGAAGTCTGATCTCGAACGTGTCTGGACATTGGCTGATCACGGCAACAAGGGTCGACTGAATCTTGACGAATTTGCTGTCGCCATGCATCTTATCTACCGCAAGCTCAACGGTTACCCCATTCCAGCGCGGCTCCCCCCTGAGCTGGTCCCGCCTTCGACCCGAAACTTCAACGAGTCTATTGGCACCATTAAAAACATGCTTTCTCAAGAGTCTGATCATAGAAAGAATTCTGGGGCTGCTTTGCTCCCCCAGAAGACTGGAGTCAGTTATCTTAAAAGCCATTCCTTTAGGGGAGCTGGAGCTGGCGCTGCAGGTGGCCGAAAAGATGCAACTGTCTACAAGAACAATGATGAGGCCGTTGGCTACCGATCAAGCGCCCGTCGTAGAGTCGGGGGAGATTCACCCCGACCCGACTCCCCGGGGTCTGTTGCCTCTAACGATGACTTGACTCTCGACCAGCTGAGGAAGAAGATCAAGGAGAAGCAAGTTTTGCTGGACGCGATGGATTTCAATGACGAAAAGCATGCCGAGGAGGATGATATGCTTGACAGGAGAGATCGCCGGGAGGCTGACGAGCTTTACCGCCGCATCAGGAGAATTCAGGAGGATATCGACTCTCACCCAGATGCCGCCCTCATCAGTGGAGACTCCGATGCCGAACGTCGAGCGCTCAAGCGTCAGCTTCAAAACCTGACGGACAAGATACCTGAGCTCGCATCTCAGGTGAGGAAGACTGAGAAGGCCATTGCTGATGCTAGGCTGGAGCTTTTCCGGCTTAAGGACGCCAAGGCACACCCTAACAGTGCTGCTGCTATCGTTGGCACTGGTCCTGGCGGTGTAGTGACCGAGTCTGATAGGCTCAAGGCACGGGCCAAGGCAATGATGCAGCAGCGGACTGCTGCGCTCACTGGCAAGAAAATCGACACAAGCAATGATGACACTGACGCCCCGAAGCGGCTGGAAGAGGAGAACATCAAGATCCGGACTGAGAAGGAGAACAACGAACGCATGGTCAGGGATGTTGAGGACAGTGTGCGTGACTTTGCCCGAGGCATTGAGGACAGCCTGAAGGAAGGTGGACAGACCTCGTCCAACGAACACGAGAAACGCAGATGGGAGGATGCTCTCGGCGTGGAGGACGACGTTAGGGACTTCATTTTCGAACTGCAGCGTTCGAGCCGCTCTACCCGTATCCGTGCTCAGGACCGTCGCAGTGACCGACCTGCAGCTGTCGCTGAGCCTGTGAGGGCTGAGTCTTCTCCTGCACCACGTCATGATGGCACTGCCTCATCCTCACGCTCGGGAACTCCCACTACTGGAGGCGGTAGCTATTCGTCTTACAAAACCCCTGAAGAACGAGCTGCCTTCATCAAGCAACAAGCAGAGCAGCGCATGGCTGAGAGGCTTGCCGCACTCGGTATCAAGGCGCCCAGCAAGCCCGGCGAAACAGCCGCTCAAAAGATGGAACGCGAGAGGGCCGATCGTGCGGCCAAGCTCCGCCAGGCCGAGGAGGAAGACGCAAGGCGAGATGCCGAGAGGCAGGCAAGACTTGCTGAGGAGCAAGGTGTGCCACCTCCCGCGATCACGTCTCCCAAGAGCGATAGCAAAAAGCCTCCCCCGCCACCTAGCCGAAAGGGCGCAGACCGAGAGGCATCTAGGCATGTCGACGAGGAGGCTGCGGCTAAGAAGGCCGAAGAGGAACGTCTCGCTAGAGAACATGAAGAACAGCATCGTGCCACGCAACAGATGGAGTAAGTGTATCCCTCGCAAAGCTGAATACGAATCTTGTACTAATGACTGTGTCAGGGCATCTGCTAGGGATCAGGAGGACGAGCTTGCACGTGAGAGGGAAGCAGCCGATGCCCGCCTCAAGGCTCTGGAGGAGCAGGTCAGGCAGGGCAAGCTGAAGAAACAGGAAGAGAAGCAGAAGAAGAAGGCTGCGCTCGCCGAAGCCAAGGACAAGGAGGCCAAGCTCGCCGCCCGCCGCGCCGAAATCGAGGCTGCCAAGCAGCGTGAAGCCGAGCTTCAGCGCCAGTTGGAAGCCATGGATGATGACGACAGCTCTTCGGATGACGAAGGCCCGCAACAAATCACCCCTCAAGCATCCACGCCGACTATTGGGGGTAGTCAGATCGGGAGTCACGATGTTGAGCCGAAGCAGAGCCCACCTGCACCTCCCGTCGTGTCGCCGCCTACCGTTATGACGAGCCCACCAGAGGAGAAGCCTGAGAGCCGTAACCCTTACTTTAGAATGATGTCCCAGTCTTCAACCGATTCGGTGCCCACACCCGCAGCACATCCTGCTGCTGCCCAGGCCGAGGCCTCCACCAACCCCTTCCACCGCATGGCCCAACAGCCTGCTGCGGCAGCTCCGGCACCGCCAGCAGGGCCTGTGTCGCGGAAGCGCGGTGACGACGACGATGATGGTTGGGGTTCTGACAAGGATGAAGAAGAGGAAGACTCGGACGATGACAGGCCCGGAGGTTCGAGTGCTGCTGCCCTCGCATCCATTCTCTTCGGTACCATGGCTCCCCCTCGTCCGCTCTCTGCCGCTGGCGACAAGGCCGCGTCCCCGTCCCCTGTCACGTCGCCAACCGCTCCTCCACCGGCCCCTGCGCTGCCTACAGCCCCAGAGGCGGCAGCACCGGCCGCGCCGCCACCACCTCCGCCAATGCCCACTGACAGCCCGAGCCAAGCGCCGCCTCCACCACCTCCGCCGCCGATGCCTACCGATAGCCCGAGCTCGGCTCCTCCACCGCCGCCTCCCATGCCGCCCACTGGAGCTCCTTCAGCACCTCCCCCACCTCCACCCATCCCGGGCATGGCACCGCCTCCGCCGCCTCCACCGCCACCTGCTGGTGGTGATGCATCTGCCCCCCCTGCTGGTGGACGACCTGCTGGTTTCCTGGGCGAGATCCAGGCTGGCAGGGCGCTCAAGAAGACCACCACCAAGGACAAGAGCCAGTCGGCTGTGGCGGGTCGGGTGTTGGATTAATGTAGGGCTTCATGCCGCTTTTGCAGCGAGGCAGAGTGATAGGAGTAAACACGGCCAATTAGGAGGGGTTATTGGCATCTTCATTTCGATGGAGGATGTTTTGTCACCGACCTGTGTCTATCTAATTGTCTACCCTAGTTTGTATGTAGTCCAACATGTTTTTGTTCTTCTCACCATTGTCATACGTAAAATACCTGATGCTTGTGCATTGGAGAGTATATGCCACTGCATGCGGCCCTACACCAATGCCTGGTGAGTTCTGTGTAAACAACGGTCCGGTGGCCAATGGATTGAGGCAGTGTCCATCTGCAGCATGCATCCATCTCGAGCTCGGCGCAATGAGAGACTTGATAACGCAAATGGCCTCACCAGTTCTTTGTGTGGTGTAAGTATGCCTTGGTGGCCGAGACCACACTCCGATCTTTTGTGCTCAGTGGTACCAGTGATACGGCACTTAGAGGCGCTCGCATACAGGGAGAAATCATTACTATCACAGAGCAGCCCGTCCTTCCAACCCTGGCTCTGGTTGCATATGCATTCGGTATGTACATTGTCTTCGCCCACAACATTAACTATGTATATCTTCACAAGCAGACGACTTCCGTTCACAGAATCTGGGGACTCCCTACCTGTGACTCAGAAAACAGGGTCCGAGCCGACCCATCTAACGGAATCCTCTCTACCTGATATCCGCAGCCCGGGTCAGACCCCGGAGTGGGTGTCGTTGGCGGCCATAATTTTGGTAGCCCACCTTGGACCAAGGAAATCAAGTAGGTAGTTAGGTGTGATCGTGATTCCCGGACGCGGACTAGCCGAGCGAACGCGTCTGAGCGGTCGGACAGCCTGCCCCCCCGCTCGTTGAAACGCCCGCCGGAACGAGGAACCCGCCCACAGCAAACACGCGGTCGACGGCGATTCGTCAAGTAGGATTGCCGGGCGACAAGGGTGCTTGTACAGAATCGACAAGGGTCACATTCTGCCAGGCTTAAAGTGCTTGCTTTGGCCGCCATCGTGACAGCCAGACCCCTGGGCGGCCTTTCCTACCAAAGTGGGCCTGGCGTGGACGAGAGTCGCGGGCACTGGGCAGAAAAAAAAGAGAAGAACTGACTGATCCTGGTCGGCTATGTCCTTCTGTGCACGTTTTACAGACAAGGAACAGAGATTACTGCGACTGTGCTGTGCTGGGTAGGACTGGCGCGCGAATGGGGGAGAATGTTTCACGGAAGGCTTCCCGCGTCTACTAGTGATGGCGTGCCAGTGCCTCTCTACTTCTCGAGTCATGGTGCTCCAATGGCTGGGCCTTACCCAGCGATGCGAGCCGTGGGTTAGTGCTGGCCATAGAGGCGCGAAGGTTTCGATAGTGAAGACATTTAGGTGGACTAACGGATGGAGGTGGTCCAAACCATGGGATTATCTACCGGTGCATCCTGACTGCTGGAAGATGCTCTGCTAGAACAGACGAGATTGGGCAGATCCCCTGGGATCGTTACGAGATAACCGAAGACTGCTGATGGAGAAGAGCATGAAACGGCTAAGAAGACCTGAAGGACATGATGACCTGAGAAAGGAGACCAGGCCTGCTGAGATCGTCGATTTGCCGTGCCTATGATGTCACAATTAAGACAAGAGGGTGCAATGTCGAGAAAGCTGTCGCAAGGTCGATCACACACGCGCCGCCCCATACCAGACTGGAGCAAGCCCAGCAGGGCCGGGGCCTCGCCAGCTTCCCTGCTCGCCAAGCTAAGTCAAGCTCTTGAGCTACTGGAGCAATCAAATAGGATGGTGCCCTTTTCTTTTAGTGCATGAACTCCGGTATTAAAATCGAACAGAAAGAGGGGTTTGACCGAGCGAAGATCCTGCTCCAGGCATTTTGACGTCAAGATCGTCGGGCTAGTGGCATCGCCGGTCCCTCTTCGTATTCCTCAGTTGACAAACCTTTTTCTTTTCTGACCTTTGTCCAGGCGGCCGGGATGGGCGGAAAAGGCTGTGGCAGTGTTCAGGCTACGGGAATGGCTGACGGTTGCTGCATTCCAGCACTCATCAAGTTGGCCTCTTTTGCAGACCTCATGATTGGGCTCGGATGCTCTTGGTCAGGAGATCCGTTAAAAGAACTCTGCAACAGAATGTGAGAGGCAGATATGCGTTGAGCAGTTTCCTTTGTCCCGCATGACCTCGATGTCTGAAGGCCGTTTGTCTGGGACCCCAAGATCTGCATCTGGCCAGCCAACATTCTGAATATTTGACCATGGACCGAGTCTATGAAGGTGCATTAGTTGAGCAGAAAGACCTTGATCTTGACCCGAATTGCGTCTTTGGACGGATAATCGCCTCCGGCGTTTTCGATCTCGCGATGGTTGCTTCATACATGATCATAGCTCTGAAACTACTCGATTCATTGATCAATCTGTCGAGGGAGTGGATGGACTGACGTTCCGTGAGACCGGCATCTGACGCATTTGATTGGCTGACACGGTCCGACTTTCAAAACAAGACGACGCGTTGAGACGCGTTCTTAGCTCGTCGATCTCTGATCGCAGAGTTTAGGACCTCTTCCCTTACCCAAAAGCTCACCAGCTCCCCACACCTTGCCTTCAATTTTCATGCGCCGTCTCAATTGTATCCACTCATGGCCTCGTCCTTCTTGTAAGAAAGGGTGTGAGGAATTGAATAGTTGAAAGTTTTTTTTTTCTTCCCTTCGTCTTCATGCCCTGATGGGGTCGGGTCCGTGGTACGTGCTACTTAGGCGCCGGGTCCTGTCGCGATCCTTGTGGCCAATCAGTATGTGCACTTGCGTCCAACTTGATGCTGGTCCAGCTGCTCTTTTGTCCTTCTGTTCACGGCCAGCCAGTAAGAGATGGGCTTGGCTTATGAGAGAGTACAAGTAGATCGGCTCGGTAGAGAAGACTCGAGCACATAAATCGGTTACCCGTCTGTGTGTATTTCCGAAACCGTGCTGCAGTCGAGGCATTGGCCTGCGTAAGTCTGTACGTAGTAGTAATAATCGCGGTTGGGATGAGATAGTCAGTCATATGTCTGTCACAAAGTGCAATTCAGTCTGTACCCTCAACATTCTTCGCACGGAACCCCCTGCCCGTTCTTGGTTCCGAGTTAGTGAGAGTGTGTAAGTGATAGATAAGAGGAGCCCGGGAGAGGATTGCTGCCGCGGTACTTTGGTCATGGCCTGTTAGGAACAGACCAGTATCACCACCGCCACACTGGTGACGCCTTTGACCTCGATGGCGCCGTCTTAGGCCCATCGATCGCTTGTAGCCCATTCCAGTGGTGGTGAAATATACCTGTTTTAGTGGAGGATCAGAAGGAAAAAAGGATGTCTGTTGGAACGGGCTGGGCGTCCACCTTGGCCTAGGTACCTTAGCTAGAGTGGGTGCAGGGCAGAGAGCCGGATGGAGAGGAGCAGACGTGACCGCTCGCCAGGAAGACGTGAAGTCGAGACTTCCAAGATCTGTCTGAGGTCTCTCTTGCTGGCGCATATCCACCCCTGCTAACTCGGTTTGGCAGACCCCTGTCGATGTGTCAGCCCGCGCCTTGCACCAGCCAATCCATCATCCCATATCTCACACCCTGCGGAGGCACCCTGCTCGCGACGGGCGACGGCCGACTCCACCCGCGCGCAGTGACTTGGTCTGGTCACTTGGACTGGTGTCTCTGTCGGTACGGCTGGTGAAAGTGGGTGAAAGTGGGCGGCGACCTTGCTGATGCGTTGGCGTGCCTCTTCGCTGCACCCAATCTGCTGCCTTCAGTTAGATCAAGGTACCCCCGACCTGCAGAAAGCGAGACTGGGCTGGCTGCACGCATGTGGACTTGCCTGCGACCCTCTCGACCTCTACCTCTACCTCTCTCTCTCTCTCTGCCCTTTGCCCATCATCCGCCCATCTCTCTCATTCCCCCTCTCACAGTTCGGCACGTACATTCAAACGACCTTCCCGTGAAGCCCGCATCTTGACCGTGACCCCCCTTTCCTTCCTTCTTCTCTTCCTACCCATCCCAATCCACGTATATCGGAATACCCTCACAGACCCGTCCGGACGACAACGACAGCTCACAACGGCTCATACCTAGCTTCACGGAGATCGCTCTGGAACCACATCAGCACCGAAACTATTACACGGCTATTACCTCATCTGAGACCGCGAGTCCCGACTCAAAATTCGCTTTACACGCCACGGTGCTCCCTTGCTTCGGCCCCACCACTAATCAAAGGCACCTTTTTCCAACCAAGGCAAGTAACAAAACTTGCTGCGTCTGCCCTTTTTACCGCCCTGGCGGATTCCCACGACCCAAGCACGAGAAGCTCGTAGCCCTGTTCGACACCTCGCCACCTGCCTGTCTTGTCGTACTGACCAAAGATCAGCGACCACCAGGGCGTGCTCAACATCGAGCTTGACTTGCAAGACGACACCAATCTCGTCGCCGGCCACAATGGCCAAACCCACGCGTTTCGCTGCTCACGAAACGCTCAACATCTACCAGGATAATAGCTTCTTCGAGAACCACGCGCCCCCAATGATTAGCCACGCTCCCATGCCCTCGACGTCGAAGCCGCCGCGTCGTGCACTCCAGAACACCGACGCCAATATCGCGTTGAACCCGCCCATCCTGTTCCCAGCAAATCAATCACCGCTCAAGCCGACCTCACAAAAGGCTACGACCCCGACGACTCCGCTAAAATCAATGCAGGGCAACAAGCTCAACATGGTCTCGTTCAAACCGCCACAAAATCCCATGAGGACGACCGATTGCATTCAAAAGAAGCAGCCAATGATGTCGCGGTTCAAGACCGTCGCGCAGAAGCCCGTGACGAATGGAGGAATGAGCTTTTCAGGGAAGGAAAACGCGCAACCAATGATCTACCCGGCCGGAGCTGCCATGAGCCTCTCAATCGGCGAGAGCTACTACCAGAAACCCACCGGCAAGCGATTGCTGGAGCCCGCTCCCATCAAGGACTCGAGGCCGCAGAAGAAGCTCAAGCTGGAGGATAGCCCCCTGCCACCCCACGACTCATTTCCTGCCATCTCGGACGACGGGACCAAGCCCGGGCACAGCTACGCCACGCTCATTGGCATGGCTATCCTGAGGTCGCCGCATCGTCGTTTGACTTTGTCTCAGATCTACAAGTGGATCTCGGACACGTACTCGTTCTACAACCCGCAGGATGCAGGTTGGCAAAACAGCATTCGGCATAATCTGAGTCTCAACAAGGCGTTTGTTAAGCAGGAGAGGCCCAAGGACGACCCTGGCAAGGGCAATTACTGGGCTATCGAACCGGGCATGGAGCATCAGTTCATGAAGGAGAAGCCGACGCGGAAATCCACAGTCACAGCCGAGAACTTACCAGTCATGACGACGCTCGAGCCATCGATGCCTCTCGGACCTGTGGTTCAAGAACCCGTTCTGCCCCCGCAACTGCCTGTCATCGCCCCAAGCCTGCCCAACATGCAACCGTACCATGCACCGGCTGCTCCTTTGCAACCTGAGCCGTCATCAGACGCGACGATCCCGGTATCAGACTCGGCTGCACCCGAGGACGCCTTGGAGAAGACCATTGAGACTGATGCACCGTTCGACTCGGGTCTGTACTCGCCGTTGCCCGCTGCGATGCACTCCTCGCCCCCTATCCCGCGTCACGTAGAGGCGCGTCATGGCACTCCTCCGCCCGTACCGAGACAGGCTGGCTCGTCCATCACGCGTTCGCACAAGCGCAAATTTGCTTCCATGGATGACAGTGGCTATATCTCCTCGCTGGAGTCATCTGTCTTGCGAGGAAACCAGCACGGAAAGTTGCTCACTTCGGAGGCCGACCGCCCCAGAATCAAGCGTGGTCGTGCCGGCCGTGCTGAGGAAGAAATCGCACGCCTGCGTGCCTCTTCATATGACAGCCCGTCCAAGGGTCGCTCATGGAATGGACTAGGACCCCAGTCATCTTCACCCCTTCGTCAAATACCCCAGAATGAGGCAAAGCAGATGCGGCCACCGCGCACCCCAGCTATCAAGCTCAAGGCACCGCTTCAACCTCCCCCGTCAAACTCTCCCAACACGAACTTGCGGATACACCGAGACAAGGTGCAGAGCATGCTTCAGTCACCCCTGCGTCGTATGCACAATGCTGAGGATGACGGCAACATCTTTTTTACCCCCAACCAACAAAAACTTGGAGACTTTTCGCTTGATCACCACGACTTTAATGTAGACCTCGGATCCTCGACTTTCCACAATCTCGGCTTTGACATCCTCGCGGATGATATGCCGTCATTCTTTGATAATGTTGATGTGTCCCCAATCAAACGCTCTGCGAAGCGGATGCGCCTTGATCGGACTCAGTCTGCAGGCATCCTCGGCGAGGTTACCAATCCAAGCACCCGCAAGACCGTCACCTCGGCGCCCTACTTCAAAGCTGCCGTCCCATCTCCTGCTATCGCCTTTGATACCCCCAGCAAGGCTTTCGATGGTTTAATGTCGTCTCCTAGCAAATATCTTGCCTGGCAGTCACCTTTAAAGATGCAGTTGACGATGGACGAGAACGACGAGAATGCTTGGATGTTGGACGATCTGTGTACGACCGATTTCCTTCAGGACAACGACGAGATCTCGGGCCTTGACATCTTACAAGGCTTCGAGAAGATTGGCGCCGCTGCCCAAGCTGTCAGGCCTTCGACCGGCGTGTCTAAGCCTGCTCTCGGACGCAGCTATACCTCCAACTTTTAAGCCTTTCGATGTATCAGACCGGGGTTTCTCTCGTACTTGAGAGCCTTCCGCGGAGAAGATGTGTCCTGGACGCATTTTGACGACCATAACGACTTTGAATATAACGACACCAACCTTTAACTTTAAGCTCTTTCTCCAAACCCAAATTTCCTACACTTCGGGAAGCGCTTTGGTCATTGCATACACGCAGCTTGGCCAGCGCCACAACGGCGTGATGGAAACCATCACGCCCCTTCTAGAATAGCCCAAGCGCAGGCTTGCCATGGGGCTTCACCCTCTTGTCTATGACCACCTCTTCGTCAGTCTGGGCGATGAATAATGATGTATGTCTGGAGTACATAATGGAAGAAACGCATGTCAGAGAGAGAAAAAGGAAAGAATCTCTGAGGAAAGCCAACCATCTGGGGAGTTTTGATCTTTGTTCGGAACAAGGTTTCTTTACTTGTGTCTCGGTTCCTTGCTTTTTCCCTGCTTTTTTTTGCTGTTTATGAGAGCTTGGCCACTGTACCTGGCTCTCTGGCGCGGTTTGCGGTAACTTGGGTTGCATGGAAAGGGATGAGCACTGTACTTTGGGATGGAAACGCGAAGTTGACTTGCATGGTTCTTGGGACCTATCCAGGTCACTATCCATGACTCTCTTTTCACGCTCTTGCGCTGCTTCTTTGGCCTTTTTTGCTTTTTTGCCTCCGGTTTTTACCTCAGCGGGAATGTGGGATGCATATCAGTCTAGGGAGGCATATGAGATGAAACAAGGACCCGGTATTCCTACCGGCATGTTAGCTTGAAAGAAGAATGAAGACCTTTTCTACCTCATATCATGTTGTCACCATATGAACTACTTCGTGACATGTCAACCAGCTTCTTACCTGGGGTGGTTCGTCTTAGACCATATGACAGTTCACGAGAGCCTAATCTGTGTTGTCCATGGGCCACCTCAGATGGCTGATGTGGTTTGCGATGCACCCAAAGCCTTCCTGTGTCTGCTGCCGCCGCCTTGGCCGAGAGTAATCAATAGAAGAAAAGACGAGAGCTGATTTGAGAACATGTCAAATAAAGGGCCCATGTATTTCTTCAACTATGCTGGGTATCGCGTCCATGGAGGGGCCCAAGCCTCAACAGATGTACGTATCTACTTATAACGCCAGAAACGCCAACTCTAATCTTCCATATACCCAAGGATTCCCCAAAACTAAAAAAAAAAAAAAAGCAGTCCTTCTTGTACGCTCCACATATGGTCAATTCATAGCACTTGGTCATGCCTCTCCCAACATCGTCGATTGGGTCCTAGCCCTTTTGAGAGGTTTTCAACAGCCAGCTCTCTGTGTCTTTCGGTAGGTGTTGATGGACTTTAGTAGATGCCAATTCTAGTGGCCCACCCAGACTCCTTCTGGTTCACATTGATCTGGTACGGGAAGGGGTTCGCCTCCGTTGTTGTGATTGGTGGTATGTGATCCTTGTGAGCGTTGACAGAGGTGACGATCTTCATGACGGTCGTCAGCAGGGTCGACTCCATCGCCTTGCGAACCTTGGCTCGCTCTGTACAAGTCATGTTTGTCAGCAACCCTTCCATAGTGCGAAACCGCAGTATCGCAACGTGAACGTACCGCTCTCCGTCCGCGGCTCGGCGACCGTGACCTTGACCGTCCAGCACTCCCAGCAGACCTCCTCGTCGCCGCGCATCGCGTACCACGCCTTGCGTCGCTTCTTCTCGAAAAACTGCACCGAGATCTGGCCTCGTCCGCCCCCGCCCCCGCCGGAACCGGCTCCCGACGTCGCCTGGGCGCGCTCGGCGTCCAGCTGCCGGGCGAGGGCGACGGCGCGCTGGTCGATCATGGTCTCGAGCTCGACATCCTCGATGTAGGGCAGGGTCAGGTCGAGGACCTCGCGGGTGCGGGGTACGATGGAGGGGAAGAAGCGGTGGAAGAATATCGTGTGGAGGATTCCTAATTAGAAAGAAATGGATGTCAGCCCAAGGTTCTCCCTGGTGCGCGGAGTGAAGTCAAATAGATATGCGGTGTTCGCGAAGGGCCACCGAGACGATCGAGCGGATGCTGACTCGAGGTGTGAAGCTGGATGGCAGATACGTACCCCGGACGACGTCGCGGACAGAGTTGGGGTCGGCAAAGGCCTCGAGAATGAACTCGGGAGGAGTTCTTTGCTCCATGGCGGCGTGTATGTGCTCTTTTGCTTGTTCTGCCTCACATGGTACGGTGCTGATGTTCTCTCTTGGTTCCCAAGGGAGGGAGGGGGAGGGGCTCACATGTTTGAAGGTCATTGATTGCCTGGGGAAGAAGCGCGCTAAACCCCGGCGCTAGAGGCGATAAGATAAGCCGCAACCAAGCTCAAGGCTCATGGTGACGTGCCCTAAATTGGGCAATCACCTGCCCGTCTGGTCCCATTTAGCACCTGTGTTAGCCCTTGCCGCGTGCGAACCGAGGCAATCTAATCGCTGTCTCTCAACGTGATGCCCATTAATCTCAGGTACTGATACCGAGTGGCTGGGCGCGCGTGAGCTCTTGTAAATCCAACCTCAACTCTTCAGCCTCGCACCTCTTTTTCTGTCTGCCCTTCTCCCGCCTTTTTTTGCAGACAACTCATTCCTAGTCACCTTCTAAAGGACTTTGACTTTTCGGGGAAGCAGCTGCCATGTTCTCTGCAACTCGGCGCTGGTTCCGCCGTAATAGGACCCCCATTGCCATCGGCGTGGGCGTTGTCGGTGCTGGTTATGTCGTCACCCAGTATGTCCTGAGCAAGATCAACGACGCTCGCGAGCGCATGAGCAGCGACCGCATCGCAAAGGAGAAGTAAGTATCCATTCAATCTACCTTTACATTCTGCCAACCTATCCCCTCCCGCTTTTGCTTGTTTTCGAAGCTCTCGCATGCGCTGACCAGAGACCCACCTCGCTAGCCTCCGGCGTCGGTTCGAGCAGAACCAGGAGGACTGCACGTTCACCGTGCTGGCGCTGCTGCCGACCGCGACGACCAACATCCTCGAGGCGATGAACACGGAGAAGATCACGTATGAGATCCAGCAGATGAAGGCCGCCGGCGGCGCGGCGGGTGCCCGCTCCGTCATGAGCGGGAGCGGCGAGTCGACCAGCCCGCCGAGCATCGGAGACACCACGATGACCGAGGACGACGGCAGGAGCCTGGCCAGCTTCCAGAGCGAGAGCGGCGTTCATGCCAGCCAGATTGCGGTGCCGAGCATCAGCGCCGTGGCCGAGGGCACTGTGCCTGCCACCCAGGAGAGCGCTCAGGAGGCACAGCAGAAGAGGAAAACGAAGAGACAGCTCTGGGATGACCTGACGATATCATGTACGTGTTCTACTGTCGGCATTGCATCGAAATCATCTGGATACTGACAAGTATATCATAGCTGTCACACGAGCTTACACGCTCATGTACACCCTCGCGCTACTGACTATGCTGACCCGGGTCCAGCTGAACTTGTTGGGACGGAGGAGTTATCTCTCTAGCGTGGTATCACTAGCCACCGGAAGCGCACAAGCAACTATCAGCCTAGAGAACAATGACGATGACAACCCGGAGCAAATCCTCGGCAGCGACTTCGAGGTCAACCGAAAGTATCTCACTTTCAGCTGGTGGCTTCTGAACAAGGGCTGGATCGATATCATGCAGCGCGTCGAAGCTGCCGTAAGGGAGGTCTTTGGCCATCTGAGCCCTCGTGACCAACTCTCTTTCCAGACCTTCTCCGAACTTACCACTCAGGTCAGGAGGCTAGTCGAGGGTGGCTCACCCTCCGCCCAGGGCGCCACCTGGTTGTCATTCGTTCTCCCTCCTACAGACCAGGAAGACTATGTCCTGAGAGAGTCCGGCGTGCTGGGCGACAGCGCCGCCTTCATCGATGGAAACATTGTCGAGATTTCCTCGCCTGCCTCCAAGGCCTCATTACGGAAGCTGCTCAATGAGACGGCCGACCTTGTCGAGTCACCCACTTTCACACACGTTCTTGCCCTTCTACTGGACTCCGGCTTCTCCTGTCTTCTGGACAAGAAGCTTGCCCCCGGTGCCTTTGACCTGCCGCCCCCGCCGGCCGAGGGCAGTCCAGAGCTCACCAGGCTGCGGAGCAGCAAGACGGTTCTGCTACCTAAGATGTTGTCCATCCTTACGAGGCAGGCGCATGCCATCGGCAGCGGCATGCCCAACGAGTATCTTCAGGATATGGAGTCGGTGCGAGACCTCGAGGGTTTCGCAGCGGTCGTGTACTCGAGCAACTGGGAGAATGAGATCCAGGAGGAGGGGCTCGTAGCCGGTGAAGCTGCTACTGCTGCAACTGCTGTACCTTCCGGTGCAGCCGTGTCGCAAACTACCGGCGAGGAGAGTCTTGTGGTCGTTGACCCGTCGCAGAGCTCGTTCGAGAGCGCATGGGCACGAGCCGTAGACCAGAAATAAGGGGTATGCCCGCAGGGAGGTAAACGGTGTTTCTGGATGCATATTTGGAACTGTACAATAATTTAAAGGGGTCATGGGCGATGATGAGCATAAACACATACACAGACAGGACAATGGAAATGCAAAGATACCTCTCGGTTAGACAAAGGGACAATCTAAGCTTTTGAACGTCTTCTATTAGTTCATATGGCTAGGTCTCCATCCTGTATACCATGGAGAAATTCTCCCATGAGCTGCGTTCAGCCGTTCTTTAATCTTCGTGTTGTATCCCCGTGATGCATTGGACGTGGATCGATTAAACACTGTCGGTCCGAACCTCAGCCATGCCTTTTTCCAAAATGGCCGGGCTGTATCCACGGCTGACAGCGCATCATCCTAAGCATTTTATGTTTAGAGGAACCACACCGGGACTCTGTTCCAGGGCTCAGCGCTTTATTGGCTGATCAGAGTCGCGTGGCTGTACTCTTGATGAACATATTCTCCGTCCCCGAACCGCTCTCCCGAGACGGGAGTCCATGTAGCCTTTTACATCAACCCTCGTATGAACTGGTCCAGACCCAACTCGAAGAGCTCGTTCTTGACGCCCTCGCCGCCAGGGTGCTCTACCGGAGCAAGGGGGTTCTTGACGACTACAAGGCAACATCATCAGCGAAACTTTCGCCCTTCCTTCACATGTCCCAAGGAATGAGAGGGAAGAGAAGACCTACCGTACTCCACCCACAGGTTGATATAGATCTGGTGCAGGACGTTGCGCATGCTTGGGGCGCCCGTGTCGGTGAGCATGACGAGGCGTAGGTTCGTCGGCGTCTCGTAGTAGTGGAGCTTGTACTGCGCGGTGCGGTAGCTGATGAAGGCATCGTCCTCGCCGCCGAGCTTGCGCACAATGTTGCGCAGGGAGAAGACGGTGCCGAAGATGAGCTTGGCGTCGTCCTTGCTGCGGTTGCTGGCCGACCGGCTGCCGTTGGCTGCCAGGGAGGCCGGCCGCGCGGCGGCGTCGGAGGTCTGCTGGGGCAGCCACTGTTTGGTGTAGATGCACTCGGCTAGAACGATGACGAGGTCAGCGATGGCTCCCGATACAGTGGTGGCGATGTAGGGAAAGGGGTGCGACTCACTGTGCCTGTCAAAGATGTGGAAGGCGTAGACGGTCATTGTCGCTGGTCCCCGGCGGTGAGCTCGTCCGCAGGTCTCGCAACGGACCTCGCGCCTCACTCAATTCCTTTTCGGTCTCTTTGCTTCTGCCGCCTTCCTTGCCGATTGGGAAATATTATGTCGTTCGGCGACGCGATGCTCTAAGCCACTGAGCCGCAATGGGGGGCATTCAGGTAGGGGTTATCGTATCGGGTTTGGTGTTGGTGGTGGTGGTTATCTCGGCATCCCCAAGCGCACAGTGGCCAATGAACAAGGCGGACTCGCCGTGCGGCTTAGCAGATGATTGGGACTGGGGGCTTTTCCCGAAACCCCTGCTAAATGAACCACTAAACCGGGCGCCGAATCAGAGGCGCTAGGCGGGCTGACACGCAGCAGTAGGGCTGCCCGTCCGTGGTACGGCGCCATGGTCCAGTGGGGCGATAGCTGTCCATTCTGCTGTCACAGCGGGGTAACGGCTAAGATTGAGGGGTCAACAACGGTGTCGAATGGGCGTCCCAGGACAAGCTGGGCAGCATCTCTCGCCATTTCAGCTGCAGGCCATCGACCCGCGTTTAGTGTCTCATCACGGCATGGCCTAGCTTCCCAAGAGGAACAGGGGTCTTGCCAAAAAGATTGGCATCGCCATCGTTCCCACAGTGCGTGTGTGGTCAAGATGACCTAGGTAGTTTAGCTGTTTGGGGAGTCCTTCAATAAATTAGAGCTGGCAAGCAGGGGTGGGCCTTCGAGGACAAATATCTCGAGGTCCCCCAAATTCTCAAGCTCCGGGAGCCTTGTCTCTTTTTGCGCTCTAGTTGATTCGAGAGTTTGCTCTACACTGCCTAAGCTGACGCTCTAGAAAAGGCAAAAAATCACCACTTGGCACACAAGGCTTCGAGCTCGACGGCAAGCCCCATTCTTAGCTTTGAGCTTGGCCTGTCGCAAGTGGGGATTCTACAACGTCATTCAACCTCTGTGCGCGCGGATCGACGTCTCTCGTACTTGACGAGCAGAGTATCCTGCCGTCGCAGCTTTGATCTCGCCGAAAACCTAGTGTTCACCAAGGTCTTGATTGAATAGAGGGGACCTAGGACAATGCAATCGTCGTCGTCGCCAACGCTGGCCAGCGCGCCGACGCTGACCAGGGCCGGCGATTCCACGGCGCCCAGACCACCGAGCCCAGACATCGCCATCCATGTCTCTGGGGATGTGGAAGACGGAACCAGACCGCCCTTGGCAGGCCACTCGTGAGTTCTTACCCTTTGCCTGCTCCTGCTGGTTCTGGGGCGGGGCTGTGCTCGTATGCTCTCCACAGCGCACCGAACTGACCGCCAGTCAATACGCAGATCGGCACCTCCCGCCCAGACATATAAGAGTCCCATACGCCAGCACAAGCGCACGCCGTCTCAACATCGCGAAGTCAAGGTACGTTTGCTGTGCAAGCCCCCCTCCCCACCAAGAGTCGGCTTTCCTATCATACTGACACGCTGGACATCCTTTAAGGAAACACTCAATGCCACCACACAGTACTCGAATGACGACTGGGATGGACACACGCACCACAGGATCAATCAGTATACGATCAAGCAGGAGATTGGTCGAGGCTCGTACGGAGATGTTCATTTGGCTACCGACCAGTACGGTAACGAATATGTCAGTTTCCAAGCCCCCCCGGGCTGTTTTCTGGTTCTGCTTGGGGAACACTGCTGACTAGTGTACCACTTACAGGCTGTCAAGGAGTTCTCCAAGACGCGGTTACGAAGGCGCGCAAAGTCAAACATCCTACGGCATGGCCCCCGCCGACCCGTGCGCTTCCCCGAGGGCCACGGCCTGAATGCGCCGCTCGGCCCTGTTGGCGAGACAGACGATGCGCTCTTTCTCATCCGTGAGGAGATTGCCATCATGAAGAAGCTTAATCACCCAAGCCTTGTGCAGCTTATTGAGGTCCTGGACGACCCCGAAGAAGACTCGCTGTACATGGTCCTGGAGATGTGCAAGAAGGGCGTGGTCATGAAGGTGGGCATTGGCGAGACCGCCGATCCTTATGAAGAAGAGCAGTGCAGGTACTGGTTCCGAGATTTGATACTCGGCATTGAATACTGTAAGTCCATGAAGTAGAGGGGAGACACTCTGTTGGTGCGTTATTGGCTAACTCACATATCAAAGTGCACGCTCAGGGAGTGATCCATCGCGATATCAAACCAGACAACCTACTCCTGACGGACGACGATGTCCTCAAGATCGTAGACTTTGGAGTCTCCGAGATGTTCGAGAAGGAGGGTCAGATGCGTACGGCCAAGTCAGCCGGGTCACCAGCTTTCTTGGCGCCTGAGCTCTGCACATCCAGACATGGTGATGTTTCGGGCAAGGCAGCGGACATATGGTCCATGGGAGTGTCACTTTACTGTCTCCGATATGGCCGCATTCCTTTTGAGCACGATGGTGTGTTGGAGATGTACGAGGCCATCCGGAGCGAGGAGGTCAAGCTGCCGCCGGATGAGAATGAAGATTTCGCCGATCTGATGCATAAACTCTTGGAGAAGAACCCTGACAAACGAATCACGATTGCGGAGCTTAGAGTGAGTTCTGGTCTACAGCACAGATGGCCTTTGAAACTCATCGGCTAACAACGTGACAGGAGCACCCCTGGGTTACGAGAAAAGGCAGCGATCCGCTGTTGAGCGCCGAACAGAACTGCGACGACTTCATTGAGGCGCCCAATGCTCTGGAAGTTAATCACGCGTTCACACGGAGAATGAGCCATCTTCTCTGCGTCGTAAGTTTCTTGCCTTCGAAGCATTTGCTACGATGTAAAGAATTGGTCCACTGATAGGGAATTACAGATGAAAGCCATCCAGAAATTCAAGGGCCTACTGCCACCCAAGGATGAGAGGGCAAGAAAGTCAAATCTTGGTGGGCCGGACGAGAACAAAATCTCGAGGCAGTCTACGGCGTTGTCCAAGACTGATAGCGAATACGCTGAGCATGCGGCTGCCCTGGTCGAGGAGCGTATGAAGCTCTTGAGAACAGCAAGCAGCCACGAAGGAAAGGGTCATCCGCATGACCATAGTGATGCCGATCTGGTCCTCTTGGGCATAGGTACCGGCAGTCACGACGACTTCGTTGCCGAAGACCCGCAGCACGAGGCCGTATCCGAGTCGCCTACTGCCGTGGACTTTGACGTCTACGATAAGGCTTACGGCGCCGAGGTCAAGAGGATTCGCTCACAGAGCAGAAAGACGAGGATGTACTTGACCAAGCACCTACAGAAGAAGGACTCGTATCAGGGCGACGAGGATATCGAGGCCGGCAAGGCACACGAAGAACCGCCGAGGGATCCGAAGGCGGCCGACTACGATCTTGAGCCCAGCAAAGCAGTTTCGAGAAGTCACAAGTTTGCCGAACTCGTCACGAAGACGATCAAGGATTCGAAGGCCAAGATCGTAGGTGAGAGTGACGGCGACAAGTCTGGCCAGGAGGCCCCTGAATAGAATTCGGGGCTTGTAGGCTGGGAGACACAATCATCGGATATGGCACGGACAGCTATCCATGAGCCACGAGCGATCAGGGGCTGGCAAAAAGTGCTTGGAATGGTGTTTTCGATTCCTTTCTTCTTCAAGAAGTAATTATTAAAGCAAAGATTCCCCCACCTGAATTGAAACGATTTAGCATTTTTCTCGGATGGTTTACGATGGCAGCTTCCCATACTGAGCCCACCTAATAGTGATCAGTGTTGATGCCCGTTGTGTTAAGGGACACTCCCCCTCGTAGAATTAGCAAAGGTCTAGGTAATGGGATAATTCTACCTGCAAGGCGTTGATTTCACATATTTGCAAGTCAGATCCCGTCAATACCGAATGCCTCGTGAGTTTACAATGTGGCCGCACAGGTGCTTGAACATCTAGCTATGCAGACGACCATAGGAAGCCAGATGGGTTCCTGCCTGCAAGATCAAGCAAGAGCAGACTTGAGCGGTATCGGCAGCAAGCCATCCCTACGCGGCTGCAAGATGTCGCCTCTTTGCATGCCAAGCTCATGAGTGTGGTGGTGTCGAACAATGCACACGCACCAGAGAACGTACCCGGGACTGCATGCCCGATTGGCAGGCCTGCCACCTCCGAGATACGGGATTCGCAGTTCCAATTTGACAGCTTGGCAGGGGACCTCTTCCGGGCGATTCTCTGACCGGCCACGAAGCTCCGAGCCCGTGTGTGAGAAGGCAGAAGCACTTGATATAGCATACAAAAGCATTGGGTTGCCCCCGCCGCCCTGCAGCAGGTACACGGCACTGTTGCAGCATACGTCCACACCACCTCGAGCTGCAGGCTCCCGTGTCTCTGATAATGCAGAAGCGAGGATGGATGGGAGAAAAGAAAGCAGAATAACACGCAACCCTTGCGAGATTGCAACGGTAGGGAGATAGCCACTCACCTTGCAAGGCTCGAGCCACGAGGCTGCATGGGATAAGCTCATGGGGAGGCACAAAGAGGCACAACTCGGACGATCGAGGGCGCTGCGTTGGTCAAGGTATGACGTCATACCCTGGCTTATCGGGTCAGGATGGGAATGGGATTTTGTCCTATTCAGAACGCGATGCGCGCTGATGCAGGTCGTGCCAGTAGGAAGAATGGGCAGCTTCCGGGGACGTGGCCGAGATATCGCAAAGGAGGACGGGACTGTTCATGGTCTAGATAGAAGGCGACGTTCTGGTTTGTGGTGCTGATAGAGGACGTGCATCCTCACCGCTGATTCGTGTCGCGGTTTCAGGGCGGTGACGCCGGTGTAAGTAAGATACGGGACCGTACCACTCCTTTGACGAGGAAATTCCCATACTGAATCGAGCAATTGAGACGGTAAAACTCTCGTGGGATTTAGATAACCAGCCCGTGTTTTCTAATCGCAAGCAGCACGTGGATTGTTCCGCCGCTTTGTGTTGGTCTCAGATACCCTGTCACAGCAACGCAAAGCCCGTTCTGTTGAGTGCTTGTGCGCGATGCAGAGCCTCTTGCGGTGAGCTTATTAGCGAGATGGGAAGCTCCATATCTGGGGTCGTACAACAGTCCCCTTTGTGGATATGGCGGCAACATGTGTCCGTTTGAAGGCACTTGACAACTCCCTTCCTACGAAGTACAGCTTGGCAGCTAGCCAGCCCTAGAGGCATGTATGTAGGCCGAGGCCGTGGCTTGCAGTTGCGAAACGGCTAGACGGCAAACTGGAGGAGCCGTGCCGCCGAATTGGTCGGCTTTCACGGCCAGGAAGAGAAACGGTCGCGAGGCACGCCAGCGCAGACGGCGCGGAAATTAGGGAAGAGGATGGACATTCTGGCATGCCGGTGGGGGAAAACCCAATGCAATCCACCAAATGCCGGATGCAGCCCCGAGCTCTGGAGGAGGGGGGAGCTACCCTAGCTATCAAGCAAGCTACAGGCACCCTGCATGAAAAGGGCCATGTATGTACTACGAACAGGAGCACGCTCGAGGGTTGCAAAGAAGATCGCTTACTCGTGCTGGTCGTATCCGGGACGTATATGGTGGTGTAAGAGAGACGGCATCACAAACGACAAGTACAGTCAAGGTCATCGGGTGAGCCCACCACTACCAAACCCATCAAGCCATCTCACGGAGGCATGTATCCACGCATCCATTCTTGCATCTGCATGTCGTCCGTGGGAGGGTGGTCGTGCGCACGCGCGCGCGCTGGCTCGCGTTTCGCCAATTCATCGTGAACCCCTCAAGCGGGGCCGGGCGGGCCTGGAGCCCATTGGCGAGGCCGCGGACTGCGTGCGCATCCGACGATGCGGGCGCATGTGCGTTCCTCCCGGGGGGTGGTTGAGGGTTGAGGTAGGGGTTGCACAGGACACCAACAGTAACTAAGTACGTACATAGAGTAGGGCCAGCGTAAATGCCGTACGTGAAGTACGTAGGTAGTCTGTATTAGTGATGGGACTCGTCTCCTCGTCCACGTATGGGGAAAATGCCTCATACCCGGACTGGGAGAAGGCCAGTGGGGTTCGAGTCAGGGTTCCGGGGGAATATCATTGACAAAACTGCCAGTTGTCCGTTGCTGCAGAAGGGACGCGCGACAAAGTCTTTCTCCATTTGTCCAAGTGAGAAAGCGGGGAGGGGGTGGGAGGTTGACATCGTCAGCCGAAAACGAGAGGGTGTTTGACGATATCTTGATGCCAAAACTTTGGGCGGCCTCCCTGGGCATGCAGGTGTTTGCAAGAGTTATACCGTTTTCAACGGCAAAGATGGGTCCTGATGGAGATGCGGTCATCAAGGGTCTGGTCCCTAGTCGGAAAGCCAAGCTATTCAAAGTGGACGGGGATCTATGGATCTGGCTCCGTAGATAGCCCTCGGCACACTTCTTTTTATTCTCGATTGGGGCTTGAACAGTCTGACAAGCAAGACAGGCTGCAGAATAATTGGCAACTCTTGTATTGGCGAGCTCGTACACCACCTGGCCCACACAGCTTTGCCGTCCTTGACAGCATTTGTAGGGATCTTAGGTAAAAGGAACCCGCCAAGTGGCTGGCGCCGGAGCACAAGCGCAGTAGAGGCAGAAGCGGTGCGGACACACGGCCACCTCATCTCGGGAGTCCACGGCACCAAAGGACACCCTGAACCGCGGATCAAATCCTCTGACAGGTGGTAATGCAAGCCCGGATGGCACTGCAGTTGGCGTCTCGTTGGGGTCAGCAGCAGGATCGCCGCTTTCTCAGATTGGAGGTATATTCTGCGATGTCCGTCATCATCTCTGAACTGTGCTGTGTGAGTGAGCAGCTCCCGAGCCGGGATGGAGCCGGGACTTGCAGAACCTCGAACCGGGATGGGAGTTATTGGTGTTTCTACTCTGTACAGTCCTCATCTCCAATTTGGACCTGATTTTGTTCGTACTTTGTGGAGAGGACTGGATTGGTAAGCCACATGATTTGCTGCAGACCTGCACGCGATGGCCTTGTACAAGTAGTCGTGCTTGCAAGACGTGCATGACCTCGACCACGGTCGCCAGAGGCTCGCCAACGGCTCGCTTGGGCCATCAAATTCACATACTTGCCCATGGGCAATTTGTGTATGCATGCATACATAGGCTTTCCAAAAACTGTTGACAGGTCGTATTGACATTTCTCGTGAGTCTGGCTTATATACTTGTCTTAGTCCCACATGTCCATGTTTGTCTCTTCAGCCCATACTTGACCTGCCTCCATCCTTTCCCAAACCTTGAATTATATGGTTGCCTTGACAAATCCAATTCTGACCAGGACGATCCAGAGACACAGCCACTGGAAGTTGCCAGTAGCCGCCAGTTGAAAGACGACAAGACTCTTAGATGGCCAAGAAGGAAGCCCTGCCACAACTCTAAAGTGACAATCATCGTCATATTTCCACCCATCCATAGCTTCGCCCACGCTAGCGGGTACCTACTCGTCGGAAAGGATCCATCTTTCCACCCCTTCGCCAAACGGGACGACATCTTTTTACCTGGCGCGCTACACTACGCTACGGCCCATCACCTAGTCGGAGGCTACAGGTACCTGCTGGTCTTTGTACAGTTGGAGTCTTTCTAAAAGCAAGTACGTATTTGCTCGAATGGGCACAGGCGGCAAACTTGGACCCTCGCCTTACCGAAAACGTCCTACCTCATTCTGCCCTGTCTCGCCTTGTCTTTCACCCATGCCCATCTTGGCCCTGTTCCTCGTGGACCTTCACCCACAAGCCCCTCCCCATCATCATCGTCTAAGGTGTCCTGTGTGCTGTTTTTATTTTACTGCCCTTACGACTTCACCCGTGCCCTTAATAGACCCAAGAATTGCCCCCGGCCGGAATCCGGAACGCAAGTTTTGGCACCTTACCTCATTCTGACTATTCTTTTTCCAACTGTAGCATCAACGCCGAGGCCAGGAAATACTTGAAAAAATACGTACAATTGGATTTGCCGCGCTCCATCTCGATTCGATACCTGGGCCCGCGAGCCAAATTCCACCATGACTTTTGGTACCGGCCTGACGCAACAGCCTCCACTTTCGCAGCTTCTCCGCCTCTGACATTTACCATTGCCGTTATTACTAAATTCCTCAGCCCAGTCGCCCACCGATTATTCATACTTACTCGCTCGCTCGCCTGTCGCTGTCGTTGTCCTGTTGCTGCTCCCGCTTGGTGGTGGTGCTGCTGCTTGTCATTACTTGCGTCAATCACCACTTCCACTGCTACTACCACCTACCTGACCTCTTGGTAACTCTACTTTTACCTGCTTCCCCATCCTCCTCTCTCTGCCATCCGTCATTTCTCATCCATCCTCTCTCTCTCGCTCCATCTGCTTCACTGTTAGTCTGTTACTGTACCTACTCCTCTGGTCACTCACTCGCGCACACCCACCACCACCATACCATCATCGGCTACGGTCATAGCAGATCTCCCCATCCCATTCAAAAGACCTAACGGAACGACAAGTCGACCAAAACCCACCACCCGCCCGCCGCCGACGCCCCTCTTCTTCCTCCCTCCTCTCTTATTAGCAAGCAATACAAGGGCCAGCCCACTCCTCCGAACCGTCCAGTTCGACCGTTCTGGTTCTGGCACTACCACTAAACGACGTACGGGTCTTGTCGACTACTGTACACTTTCTCCCTTGCTCCACAGGCCTAGTCTCTTACGGTCACTTACATCGGCGGTCGCATTTGCCCATCCTGATTTTAAAAATTTCCCTCAACCCATAAATTAAGAGCCGGCGCTGTCCACCCCCCAAGGCCTGGAAATTCTTCCAGGAAATTCACCTTGGGTATTTCAACCACCACCAGGAGAATCGACCCCCCGGCCGTTTTGCTGTTTTGTCGGCTTAACGACAACACCCCCGGGCTTCTGCCCACCCTTGAAGGCGCATTTGTCGCCGCATCCACCGCAGCTGCGTCAGCCGCACCGCTCTTCCTGAACAGCGAATTAAGGCTTTTCTTGCCTGTCTAGAATTCCAGCACTTTTGGCCCTCCACCCGCCGCCCGCGCGCGCGACGACTGCCGAAGTCCACATCCGCACGCACCGCCGCTTGCCGTTTCTTCTATCACCCGATCTCTTTCTCCACACTCCAACAACCGTCAAATTCTTTTGCGTCTCTTCTCATCGTACTCGCGTCGTGACGACCTGATCATCTTCTCCGGAAAATGGCCAGCTCTTCCGATGCGGTATCCAAGACGGCATCGTCGGCCAAGACGAACTCGCAGCCGGCTTCTTTGAAGTCGGTGGATCTCCCCACCCGGTCGCCCCTGCTCACTCCTCATGATGGCCAAGCCGCCAATGGCCCCGTTGTTGCGGAACCGCTACCAAGACAGCCCGAGAAAGCTTCAGTCAAAGATCGCTTGACGCGCATGTTCTCTACCAAGGATACTAGCCGCCCTGCCTCTGTCGACCCTGCCTCCCAGCAGAAGAAGCAGATCCCTGAGAAGGCTTCTTCGACCGCGTCCGGTGCTTCGACCCCGCCCAAACCCAACCCGCCGTCGCGGAAGCCGTCGACGACAGACAAGGCCGCCGAGAAGATCGTCACCGCACCCAAGTCTGGCAAGTCTGTCAACGGCACTGCTCACCATCAGCGCTACGTTGTGAATCCCGAGGTCGCTGGAGGCCATGAGCACCATCTCCGGTCGAGCCGCCGACAGGAAAAGCTCACGGATATGTTCCGGGGCTTTCTCGGCAAGAAGGCCGCGGAGCAGCCAGAGAACGACCTGTCCCTTGTCTCGAGCTGGGTTGATACTCTCAAGCAGGAGAAAGAGAAGGACATCCTGGCAGGCGATAGGAAAGGCGGCCCCAGTGCCACCGTCACTCTCGTCGAGAAGTACGGCAAGTGCCAGGAGGTTGTCGGCCGCGGTGCCTTTGGCATCGTCAGAATCTCGCACAAGAAGATGGACAACGGTGTTGGCGAGAAGTTGTTCGCCGTGAAGGAATTCCGTCGCAGACCTGAGGAGACCGAGAAGAAGTACAGCAAGCGGTTAACTGCCGAATTTTGCATCTCGTCGAGTCTGCGCCACCCCAACGTGATTCACACTTTAGATCTACTCAAGGACGCCAAAGGTGACTACTGCGAGGTGATGGAATTCTGCGCTGGAGGCGATCTGTATACTTTGGTACTCGCCGCTGGCAAACTCGAGGTTCAGGAGGCAGATTGCTACTTCAAGCAGATGATGCGAGGCGTCGAATATATGCACGAGATGGGCGTCGCGCACCGTGACCTCAAGCCGGAGAATCTGTTACTCACCACCCATGGCGGTCTCAAAATTACGGATTTTGGAAACGGCGAATGCTTTCGAATGGCCTGGGAGAACGATGCACACATGGTCTCCGGCTTGTGCGGCTCTGCGCCCTACATCGCCCCCGAGGAGTATGTTGACAGGGAGTTTGATGCGAGAGCAGTCGACGTCTGGGCTTGTGGAGTCATCTACATGGCCATGCGCACGGGTCGACACTTGTGGCGCGTAGCTAAGAAGGATGAAGATGAATTCTACGCTCGCTACCTTGAGGGCCGTAAGGACGAGGAGGGCTACGGCCCGATCGAATCGCTCCATAGGGTAAGCAATACCCCTCTCTAGTCTATCTGGTTGTGCAAGCAGGTTCTAACAACGTAACTTCGACAGGCTCGATGCCGAAACGTCATCTACTCCATACTGGACCCCAACCCCACACGCCGTATCACGGCGTCACAAGTTCTCAAGTCAGAATGGGGCCGGGAAATAAAACTTTGCAAAGCCGGTGAAGAGGGTCTCTAACCAGCGCTCCGCCATCTGTGACGATGATAGCGTCACAGACTAATGGCGGGACAACCTAACCCCTTGCCGCCTCGGCTTTCTTCAGCATGACGGCGGGCATCCAGGCCGACACAAGCATGGCCTATTCTTGCATATTATTCTTACTTCTTTCCCTTCCATTATTGGGCCCCCTTTCACCATTTTCCACATTTCACGAACGATATGCCCGGCGAACAGAGTATCGGTGTTTGGCGTACAATGAGCGGATATTTGATTACCTCATTTCCTTGACGTCTATTTGTATTTATGAAACACCGCAGACCCGCGCCAAAGCGTTAGCATCCAGGAGCAACAGGACATGGAGTCAGCCAACAACACTTGGGATGCGAGTCGCGGGCCGCCAACGGGAATTTCAAGCGCCAAAACAGCGGAGGAGGAATGGGACAACAGGCTGTGAGAGCGCGCGCCCTCGCAGACAGTGCAGGCAGATACAGTGATCTCAAGACCTGCAGCAGCAGCGCGCAAACATGGAAAGACTGGATAGACCTCACCATAGACCGAGAGGCCATCTGAGTTTGAGTTATTTTGGGCGGCACCTCTTGTCATTCTGGGCAAAGACCGTAGCATCAGGCGGCTTATAGTCAAATTCTAGCACGAATAGCGCAAAACAATGCATAGCACCAAGAATCTTTGTTTATTTCTCAAGCTGCCCTGATTGTGCATAACTTGAGGAAGGATTCAAGGATGAGGCTGGGAAATCAGCTGTAGATCCTGCAAGGCTGTCGAGGGCCCGTGTTAATCTACTACCTATCTGGCGAGTCTCCGAGCTGCACTTGGCCCGTGGCAGCTTTTGGGTACACCTTGAATTAAGCTTCGCAGGTGCCACCATGCGGACACCACGCCGGTACACCAAGGCAAGCCTTTTAGCTGGGCTCTGTATTCCCCCACCGTGGCGCGAAGACCGCCAGCAAACCGTTGTGACCGGGCACTTGTATATGTATCGACACGTTGGGGCCTGGGCTTTCTACGTCTTCAATGGGCTAGATAAACCGGCATTTGGCTGCCTCTGAACGTGTCTTGGCTCGCTTTGTGTGATGTTACAGTCTCAAGTTTCTATGTGCTGCCGGCATCTTTCAAGTAAAGTAGTGTGTTGAGCCCGTGTGATGAATTTACCAGAGTAGATATTGGGAAAGCTATCTCATCAACTTCAATATACTGTACATACACCCGGCTTGATCGTCGTCATCGGGAAGAACTCTTGCTTGGCCCTCACGTTGTTGAGTGACTTTGGCTATTCGAAACTCTCAAAACTCTCTCCCAACATCGACGCGCGCGGTTCTCACACCCTCCCCTAGAAAGATACCTTTCCCGAACCACATTTGACCAATCCGTTGCTCCGCTAGAAAAGACATTTTCCCTGATTAAGTCCCCATTGTCGTTATACTCCGTAGTAGTTTGTCCCGGTCATAGTAGGCGCCCGGACCAGCTCTCTGCTGATCCGAAGCCTGGGAATCCAAGAAGAGAAGTGACGAGAGAAAAGATATCAAATATACAAAGAAAAGCGCCGCCTCCCAAGAAAGCCCCTGAAGTGTTCCTATAGTGAACAGTAAACCCCAACTGACCATAAAATAGGGCTCGTGAACCCTGGCAAACGAGGCCGCTCTGGGGCGCTTCGTGCCCAAAATGTTACCGCAATCGTCAAAGTTTCGGCCGTGCATTATCTCCTGTCTCGCCCCAAGTTGTCAAGTGTGCCGTCGTCGGGAGGACCTAGGACCGCGGTATATAATCCAGAAGGCTGTCCTGTGTAACCAGGTGGACGTGAAACAGAATAGAAGTTTCAGCTGTTACGTGAAGCGAAGGCGCAGGCCACAAGTGCTCAAGTCATCATCGTGAAATGCCATCCTGGCAAGCAAATGCACGCCAAAAAAAAACAGAAATGCTCAAGAGTGGAAGAGATCCCAGGCACGCTCGCAAAGACGCAGGAACTCTTCTCGCTTTTGCCGCTGGGTTTCAGGGCTGTCACGGCCTTCGCCGAAAGGTCCGCGGCGGGTCGATGCCCGACCCGTACCAAGAGGTGGGCTGCCACCTTCTTCGTACTCGGCGCGGGTTCGTCTTCGGCTGGCGCTTCTGCTGCCGTCCATCAAATGGCGGGGGTGACCGGGTTGGGGAGACGGCGGGGTTGGGGGCTGATGACCTCCATAGTGCACAAGCTTGGGGAGCAACTCTGCACGGCCACCGGCCATCTCGGCCTGCACCTCTTCAGCCGACTTGTATTCCCGGGGCCGGCCGGGCGTTGGCGCTTGCGGCGGCGGCGGGTGCACAGGTGATGTCAAGGGTCCTCTGGCGCTTTGCTGGGCAAACATGGCGTGGCCCGGGTTCTCGGGATGGCCTGAGAGGCCCTGGCCAAACACATCAGCAATGGGAGGAAGGCGGTTGTTTGTTTGCGTTGCAGGCACGTGGTGGATGTGAGAAGTGTTGGACAGCTTCGAGGGCTGATTAGTAATGTGTCGGGTCAGTGGGTGGTGCTGAATGCCCGTGAAGGTCTGGCCAAGCGGTGCGGACTGTATCACACGCTCATTCGCGAAAGTCTCGTGCGAAGGGGCGACGATCGAGAGACCTGGGGGAGCCTTATTGCGCCTTGACATGCCAGGAGTTTTGGCTGCAAAACCGCTGATGCCGTCCTTGTCCTTGACGCTCTCGGGACCGTCCCCTTTGGCGGATTGCTGCTGTAACCTGGCTTCGATGATGTGTCTCTGCTGTTCCCGAACCGACATGCTTCGCTGCAATTGTTCCTTCATCGCCGGGTCATGAGTGACGAAGCCGGGAGACAGGCAGGCTAGGCCAACTTCCTGGATGCCCAGACCATCCCTGGCCGTCATAGGCCTGGCGGTCTGGGGAACGATATTTGAGGCATTGGAGCCCCTGGACAGGTCCAGTTTCCTCGGTCGGTGTCGAGGTGCCTGTTCTGGTGAGCCGGGCTCCTTCTTCACGATGATCTTTGGGGGACCTGCATTTCTGGTGCTGTGTGAAAGCAAGCATCGTTAGCGCCTGTTTTGTGTGTGCATTTGAAACGAAGAAATCTTGGTTACGCCGTTTTAAGACTGCAACATAGAACCGAAGCCCGGGCCGGTCTACGTGACATATACATTTCGACAATCCAGGATATTATGAAAATAAACACGAAGGAGAGACAGCATAAAACTTACGCGCTTGGGGGGGAGGATTTGGCAGCTGTTGATGCTCCCTTGGGGCTGCCACTCCCCGAAGAGCGTCGTGCGGGCGCGATGGGAGTGGCCGTTGATGCAGCTGCGGTGCGCTGTGCGGAGGGAGAGGTGGAGGAAGCAGCAGCGCTGAGCGAAGGAGCAGGCAGATCTGCTGCAAAAGACGGCCTGTCGTGGGGAGCCGGTGAAGGGGCCATGGCAACGGCGGTGCTCATGGTGATGGTGGTGTTTCTTCTTTCTTTCTGATGGGGGTCGGCGTTTTGAGCAGAACCGACTATAAGAATAGCCAAGTTCCTAGGTATTGATCCTTACGCCTCGCAGCAAAGGCAAGGTATTCCGGATTTTGACGGGGGCTGGAAAGGGCGCGGCGGCTAAGTCGTTTAAAAGTGGTCCCGCTCTCGCTGGATCCTCCCAGGCCGTGTTTCCCGTCGACGAACTGGTGCGCTAAGGCGGAGCGTAGTGGGTGTGTTGGGTGTGATGGACTGATGGAGGGGGGTGGGAAATGGTGCCCTTTTTGCCTTTCTCTGCTGTGCTCAATTCCCCAAGCTTCTTTTTTTAAATTGGCTTGATGCAGCTGGGATATACTAGCTGCCTACCACCAACGCGCGACGCCGTTTTGTCGACACCGTGTAATTGCGCTTTTGGGTCCCAAGGAATTTGCTGGCTGCACAAAGACAACCGAATTGTGTGTTTCGCGTTTTTGCAGGCTGGGGAATTCTTGAAGGGGAATCGCTTGTAGGCGAACAAGTGGAACCGGTTCTCTGTTGAAATGGGTATGCAAGTCGTTCGTGTGCGAGCCTCCCTGTAGATCACAGCTGGCGGAGTTTGGAAACAGGCCGGCGTGGGTAGTTACTGTTTCAGGGCAAGAGTCGAGATCTCCAGGCCTTTTCCGTCTCGTAATTCCCTGATTGCTTCTTCGGGTTTCTTGCAAAACGATCGAATATGTGTAATTAAGTTGAATGCGACGAGAGTGAGGGTATTCGTGCTGTCGGTTATCGATAGTTGCTCGCGCTCGTGGGGCGTATTGGAGAGAATCCACTCCACCAGAGACAGGGTCGTTCGCTAATGAGTATCGAATGGATATGCGAGTGGCAGGTGGCACAGATCACAGCGACCGCACACCACGAACACTTCCAAACCTGCGAGAATTAAAACACAACGAAGCGAAGGACTCGTGCTGAAAGACAGCAGCGCAACGGTGAGAGGTTGAGGTTTTCCAAAATGGAAAAGGAAACGGGGAGGAGAGGGTGGGAGGAAAAGGGAAGAAGAGAGAGAGAGAGCAGGCAGAGCACAGACAAGGAGGGGCAGTGGGCGTGGGATAAGAGGAAAACGGGCCTGGGGGTCGGCCCTGTTGGTGGTGGTGGTCACTGGTGGATTGATGGTGGGACGGAGTTTTAGGGGGGATTAGACAGGGGTTGCAATAGGGCAACGCGGTTGGTTATGAAAGGGGGAGCGTGGACCAGCACCAGTAGAGTGATACAGTCCTGCGTGTGAGATCTGTGGGCTTGCAAAGACGACTCTTGGTACTTGGGCATCATGCCCCTGTCCATCAGTACCGCATCTATGGAGTACGGGGTTTTTACTTGGGTCCTTCTTGGGGTCCTCGGCACAAGGTGCAGCGTGGCTTGGTGCTTGGGTGCTTGGGTCTTGCTCGACAACAAAACGCTCGATGCTGCTGCTGGCCTAAGCTGCCATCGTGGACCAGGGTGTTGCCATGTTTAACACGTTTGAAAGAGGGTGAGGGTGATCCTCAATCCCTGACGAACTGGGGCTGAAAACGTGTGGATGGGACGACGGGATGCCATGGGTTGTTTGCTTGAGACTCTTCCTCCTCCAGTCTCGTCGCTTGTTTGTCTGTCCATCTCTACACGAACACAAACCCTTTTCCACCACAAGACTACGTACATACCTCGTTGTTGATCCTTTCTGCACGACCACCCACTTGTCCACCTGCCTGTCTGCCCGTGCAATGCAAGTGTTGAATGTGCAGAAGAGAACAAGAGAGAAAAAGAGCCAACCAACCCTTGCTTCTTTTAGCCAGGGGTTGTGTATCTTGGAAGTACCTTGCTGGAGACTAGAGTACTTTAGGGACCTGTTTAAAGGGTTTTCTGGTTTGGTTGGTGGGCACCCGCGTGCCAGGCCGGCCGTTTTTAGGCTTAGGTATCCCCTTGGGAGCCACTGGATGGGGTAGGGGTTAGGGGGCTTTGGGGGATCACTGGGTGGGAAGGGGAAAATCACGGGCGGGGCCACGCTTGAGCTCCGTTCGAGTGTTTTACCTTCGTCCCCAAGCCCACACAATGGTGCGGCCATGCCTGCAGGCCACGCTCGACCACGCGTTTCTGATTGGGTCCCCCTTGTCCTCCTCGATCGACCTTTTGGGGCCTGAGACCCATGCCAGACCACCACCATCAGCTATTTGTGACAGCGGAGCGCTGCCAGTCTGTAAGAGATGTCTGACCTGGCGAGCCTGTGAACCCGTGATGCTACAGGAGAGGGGAAACAGAAACCGGGAACGAAATTGGGATTGACTCATCGTCAAGTCGATCTTCTGGCCATCCGTGTTTGCCATATTCTACGAGTACACGGGCAAGACGGGACAATCATCAAAGATCTTTCCGCAACTGCATGGACATGTTTATTTCTTCTCCCCTGGGGGGCTGCCGTGGATAATGTACACCTACCTTATCCAACGTCGTTCCAGCCCGCAAAGCCATTTGGTACCGCTGATAATTCATGCCGCCGCGCTGAGGCGCGTTTGCGGAACGCATCCTCATTGGTAAGGTAAAAGGACTGGACCTTTTGCCTTGTTCCGCAAAGGACAGAATGGGGGCTACCAACCTGCTGACCTGACACGCCCCTCTCGGCTCCAACTCGAGTATTGCTGCAGAGCCAATGCAGTACAATTGCTATATTTGCCTCGAGGTTTCGTTTCCCTGGCCTCGAACTAAGGCTCGGTAGTAGGATCGTGACACAAAGCTAAAGCAGGACAGATATTAACCCCAGCGTCCTCTTTCATTAAGCTGCATCGGTCAATATCGAAGGGGCATTTGCCTCAGCATGGCCGCCATCTTTTTGCCCGGGCTGAGCAATGTATTCGACACATCCGTCTTTCCGAATCAGCTTTTGCGCAGGCAGAGAATTCACCCCTTGCTTCGGCCTCCAGCCGCATACCTACCACATGGTCACTTGTTCTCATCGCCAGTTTTGTCCGATGTGGGGTGGTCGAGAAGTCGAGACATGGACTTTTGAGACTTGCAAGATGGCCACTCTTTAGCAGGGATCGCCCGCGTCCTCCACAGAAAATTATGTGTGACAACGCAGCGCTGGCAGATCCTCATCAGCTCTTCTCGATCGGAGTTCTCGGCAGCTTGCTTAGCTCCCTGACCAAATTCCACACGAGAAGCTGCGAATGGACCAATTTGCCTTGCGTAGGATGATATCAAGTTCGACAGGTAGGGAACCCATGCCGACAAGGCTCTTCAAGACCGTTTGCCAGCACCGAGGCACAGCATGACGAATTATGAGATATGTGAGAGATACGAAAATGTGGCTTATGATCAGACAGGGGACTGCGACGTCTAGGACGGGTCCCAAAACTGCGACCTGGTATCACACGTTACGGGGAAGGTACTTCGTACCTCTTTGATGAGCCCTGCAGTCCCCTGTCGTGCCTCGTTGACTTGCAGACGGCTTCGCCTTCGTATAAAACCCTTTCGACTTCCACCAAATTGCGGTCTGTCATGCCTTTGCAGACTTGCAGATACCGGTGCTGCCAGTCGCCATGGATCCTGTAGATCTCTCAACATATGCACAATGCCCATCTTGGTGATGGGCCGTCTACGGCTGCTGTCAGGGAAGACCACATGCTTACTTCTCTGCGACCGTGCGAAGCCCGTCCGAACCGGGAAAGGGCACGTTGCAAGACATCAATAGTGACCGGAGACTCAACACTCGAAACGCAGCAAATGCGCCCTGGTCGGCTATGGGGCATCGTAGCATCTGCACAGACTGGCGTAGCGGCCCTGCTACCTACATACAGCATGAAGTAGGAAAACCGACCCGGAGTGCATCAGCGTCGATGGTCCCACAGGCGTATGGCCTAGATCCCAAAGATTTCTTGCTTCTGCTGTTTGCACTTGAACAATGGCGACGGTTTGTAGTCATGAGACGTCCGGCTCAGTCCTAACGAACAAAAGAAAGCACCGCGCAACACACACACACAGCTTTGAAAGGCACAAGAAAAATACCGGCATCCTCTCGACCATCCAACCAAAATCTGAACAAGACGGACTTTGGCCAATAGCAGCGGCTCTCTACCACCTCCCCTTGATCTTGAAACAGAGGTAGCGTGGCCGTTGCCGACCATTGGCTGTGCCATTGTCTTGGCGGCGGCAGAACAGGGGTCGTGGGTGTGAACCAGAAGGGCTCCACGGGCTCAAAGCTCAACGCTTGGACGTCGCTCAAACATCTTTAATCTCGTACCGGGGTGATTTTGACTACCTGGCCAACATCAGGTCGCCGATACCGTTTCATTTTTGATTTCTCCTTGCTGTAGCTTGTTCGTGTGCATGACGCCGGATGCCCAAGTCAAGTAAATCCTTTTCAGATGCATACTGCACGGCGTGCTGGCTTTGAGCGACCCGATCTACCGAACACGAGAATCTCATTTGCCTGTGGTCGGACAAGAATGCACAGTGAAATGGACTCTTGTGCGACCGAGGGCGGCTCGTAAAGATCGAGACACGGGCAAGCCTACATTGTACATCAGAGATCTCTCTTGACAGATGCCGCGATGTCGCCGCACGAACAAACACACACACCCACACCTGCCTGCCTGTCTACATGCGGACGGCCGCACACCGACACACACCTGCATCTTGCCGCGCGCCAGAAGATTTTATTGCCTTCTATTGCTTCCATGTCGGAGACCTGCGTTTGTTTGCATGCTTGCCCAAGTCAATGTTCTTGCAAAGTACATCATCGAGGCGGGGCTATGCGGAAAACGCCTTTCCATTCTCAGGCCACCTCGAGAGGCTAACAGCAGTCAGTTGGGATGAGAACTGACAAGCACATGGATTTTGTTGGTGATGACCTCGAGGCGCACCACCTCAACTCGTAGTCAATGTTGCAAGGTTGGTCCGGAATGGCCTTCTGTGCCCCCCAAGCGCCATCGCAACCCCATGACGATAATTTCTACGTCATTGGTAGTGCGTAGGATGTGTCTATCAGCATTCGTACTTTACTTTAGAAAGGACCTCGTTGGTCTTAAGGGCGCAGTAAGTCACTTGTAGCACTAACAAGACCACCGGTGGTGGGCCAGCCGCTTGTCAGGCTGTCAACCGCCAGCTGCCAATGGGTGAGGGCGGTGGAAAAACTTTCGAAAAAAAAAAGTTACGGTTTCCCCCAGGTAAAAGAATATGCCCCACCACAAGTACATCTGCAAGCTTCGTGCATAGCAAAAGTGACTTTCACGAGCATCTCTTGATCCGAAAGAACGTCGCAAAGCCATCTCGTGAGCCACGACAAAACAAGATGCCTACAAGGTCCAAATCCCGCAAGGAGGAGCCCCAGGAGGCCGTGGCCGGTGATGACGTCGCCATGGAGGATGTCCCTACCTCTGCGCAGCCCGAGGAGAGCAAGGATGTCGAGGAGGATGAGGCAGAGGAGGCCGATGAGGAGGAGCAGGAGGAGCCGGAACCACAGCGCGTGAAGCTTGTGAGTGAAGCTGCATGAGGCGATATGAGTCAGACCTTTTGATGCTAATGATACCCAGTTGCCCGGCTCAACAGCTACCGCGGCCTCTTTCGAGTTTCTCGATGAGGGTCACACTCTTGGCAATGCGCTGAGATATATCATCATGAAGAAGTAAGACATCACAGTTATTTGACGGCAAGCTGCAATCGGCTAACATACATTTTCTAGTCCCGATGTTGAATTCTGTGCCTATGCCATCCCCCATCCTTCAGAGCCCAAGATGAACGTCAGAATTCAGACCTACGGTAAGTTTTCTATACACTCTAAGATCTCATCTAGCCATGACACATGCTAACGTGCCATCCAGAGGGCACAACGGCAATCCAAGCTCTGGAAAAGGGCCTGAAGGATCTGCAAGACCTTTGCGATGTTGTCGCTGATAAGTACACGGTATCACGCGAAGAGTTTGGCAACGAGATGCAGGCATAGACCTGCTGGCAAGTTTGCCGGAGATTGCATGTAAAAGGAGTTCACGGCGTTCAGAGTTATAAGGGAAACTTGGTAGACTTTGATGATGATTCATTGCTGGTATTTACAAGGGCAAACAAGTTGCCTGATCTCTAATTCCGACCCTGTCGCACGCTGTTAGTGAGATATTCCATTGTGGATGTGGTCCTCCTGGAAAGCTCAGCAACTTACCTCTAGGAAACCCTCCATGAAGTTCGCCGGTAATCTCTTGTCGCCACGGAAGTTCTCCTCCTTGAAGTACGACATGATGTGGGTGGTCTGGCGCCAGAAGTTCATCGTCTCCTAGCAAATCCCCATTGGTTAGCCTTGTCTCCAATATGGTGGCTTTCGTGAACCCTATGTGGTTCCGTGAAGGTAGGGGTCTCTCCGTACCTGGTAGTCGGCAGCGCTCTGGAAAAGAAGAACGTCGATCACGGGAAGCTTGTTGACGTAGCGGTGTCGCTCAAATTCCTGCCTCATCCGTGTCCTGATTGCTGCAACGGGGAGAGGGACGTTGTACATGGTCTGGATCTCGGGAGCCTGGATGAAATGTAGTGTTAGCCCTCAACCTCCGTGACTAGATCTATTCATCTTCTATTATTCCGCGGGAAGTGCATAGGAGGGAAGACAGCTTGTCGAGACGTACAGCACGGAGCCAATCCCGGTAGGCCCAGAGAACTCGTCGCTTTGCCTCGTTCCAGTTGACGGCTGTGGAAAGGGTCAGTAAGGGTCAATTCAGCAGCGCAAGCTCGGGATCTCACATTGCCGCGTCGTCTTCGCGAACTGGGTGGGTGTAATCGCCATGGTGGACGATCAATCGCTCACGATTGTTGGTTGCAGTTGAGGCTCTATCGTCGTCCTTTCTGAGGTCTCGGACCGACCAAGGCAAGAGGTGCACTGGCTGGGGGCCGTGGCACATCACGTGGAGTGCTTGGCGCGCTCGGCCAGTTGAGCCACTGGTGTTAGTCAGCTAAAATTTCCCAAACGCCACGCCTGGATCTTGGGCTTCTCTCAGCCTTGCCCCACTACCCTTTATCACGACAAGAAACAACATCGACCCCGAAGATAGCTTCTGATCGCCGCGACAGTCTCAGACCTTGGAGCTTGCAGACCCTGTTGGCTTTGTACATTGAAAGACCGGGAAGACTCGTCACACCTGCGAATATGCCTGCGATCCGGCATGCGTCGAAGCGCAGAGCTCCTCCAGAGGGCTTCAGCGACATCGAGGACGACCTCTTGATCTTCAGCAACAAGATGAAGGACGCGCAAAATACGCCCACCGACAATATCCCCAAGCACCAGGCGCAATGGCCCATATTTCAAGTCTCGCATCAGCGGAGTCGGTACATATATGAGCTCTACTACGAGAAGGAGGCGATCAGCAAGAAGCTCTACGAGTGGCTGCTGAAGAACGGTTACGCAGATGCGATGCTGATCGCAAAATGGAAGAAGCAGGGCTATGAGAAGGTACGTCAGATGAATACCCTGGTTCCCTTCCTTTTGAATATCGACTGACATGCCCCCTTTTTACCAGCTATGCTGCTTGCGATGCATCCAGACCAAAGAAACCAACTTCAACTCGACATGCATTTGTCGCGTACCGAGGGCAGAAATGAAGGACGATCGCGAGATACAATGCGTCAGTTGCGGCTGCCGTGGGTGCTCATCCAGCGACTGAGCGCCGGCATATCTGTTCTTACAAAGAGACCCAACCACAGCGTTGGATGTATCATTGGCATTGGCGTTTTGGTTCAAGGATCGTTCTGGGCCGGGCTAAATAACGACTTAAGAGTCACAAAGATGCCCTCATCGGCGTTGCATTTACAGATACCACGAGAAGATCATTATCATTCAGGCATATTATCGTTAAGTCGTGTATGTTCGTCCGCGCCTTCCCTTGTTTTCCTTATGCTCATCTTCAGCGAATTACCGACGTGAGAAGCCAACCCTTCCACCGCGTCCGAATCGGACGCTCGGAGGCACGAACTTCAGAGCGGACATCGCCCCGGTCAAGTCGTCCATTTCGACATCCGGGACTTCTTTCGGGTTGCTTTTCGGCTTCACCTCATCAGGGTCGGTCTTGCCTTCACTGCCTGTCTTTGCTTTCCCTTCTGCAGATGATGATGATTCTGCAACGCTTGCCCTTCTCTGTGCCTCCTTGATGGTCGTGTGCCGCCCCGACGATTTACGTCTGTGACCATAACTCCCATCTTGCAACAATGACTGCCTGCCATCGATGCCGTCTCTTGTAACAGCGAAGAAGAAATTCTTCGGAAACATATGCTTGTCGATCAGGTGGCGCCGCCGTTTGTCAGGGGTGGCACATTTTCTGTCGCAGCCCTCCACAAAACATGTATACTGTGACCTGTCAGCACGAAATCCATCTATGAGACGTATGGGAATGAGTTCATACTGTATGTTCACCCTTATCGCGCTTCACCGCTACGAAAGAATTATGGCATTCTTCGATATGCACGGCTAGGAGATGAGCGGAAGGAAAGTTCTTTCTGCACTCGAGACACTTGTTCAGGTGAGCCTTGCTATAATGAGATTCGTACTCATCGTAGGATCCGAAGAAGAGCGCGTCCTTGTGCAAAAGACACCTCATGGCCGATGAAGAGCCGATTTCAGAATCGGACAGATCTAGCTCGGCAATCTTGTTGCTGCTATTTGGTATGGCGCTTTCGTCTGGCGTCGAAGGCTCTAGGTCATCGCTGCCAGGCGGTGATGGACTCGGCGACTCTTCAGGCTCGCGTGAGCGCTTCATTCTCTTGTTGCAGAGGTGAAGATGGTTTTGGGGCTTTGTACTTAGTTTGAATGGAGAGAGAGGAACAGGAATGCCTGTTGCCCGCCTCTTCACGGACCACCCCTACCAAACACTTTCGTGGCTTAAGTCGCTTGCGGTCGACGTTGAAGAGCCTTCGATATTCCGTGCTGTCAGGTACTAGGTAAGTAGATCGGTGGACTGTTGGATCATAGACAGCTTCTAAGAAACCGCAAAGACAAAGTATTGAAGGAACCAACTCCAATCCTACGAATGATGTGTACTAGATATTGAAAGTGTGAAAGTTCCTAATTGATCACAGGCCAGCGGTGAGGTCCATGAGATGAGCTTTCAGGTACATCCCACTCCCCCGCCCTAGTTGATTCCACCCTACAGTGGGCAGGGATCAAGTCTTAGTGGGGTTTCTGGAAGACAGTCAGGCCTGACAAGCTGGGACAGGGCACTGGATGCACGGGCCAGTTAGCAGGAGTTTGCGCATGGTTAGCGCCTTGAACGCCCATTGGCCCATGGAACCTCCACACTCTAGGCAAAATTAGGCTGTGAACGTGGCAGAGAGAAGTCCGTGCTCACTAAGGTTATTCCAATGTCTGGCACGCCCAAAGACTGGGAATAGCCTCATAACTAATTGCTCATGTCTTTGGTTGCGGATGCGCTTTGTTTCTTTGCCCCTCGCGCTGTTTGAAAATCTTTCAATACTATATACCTTTTGAGGACCCTCATATCAATCTCACTTCTTCTTTAGCCTTGCCAATGTTCGCCCTATCTGTTGCTTATTTCGCAGAAGACAAGGTCCGTCCCGATTTAAGATCTGCCAACCCACCACACGGCAACCCACACTTTTCGAGATATGGATCGGACCGTTGTCCTGAACTTTGCCTCGAGTCTGTGTGATAATTGCGGCTCTTGATTGCTCTTGAAGCGCTCTTTTCCCTCCCCCACCTGGCAGTGGCATCTGCCTCCCATTCTTCGCCCAGCGCTTCCCAGCGACACACTTCTTCGCATCAAGTCACCGAGTCTCCGCGGCTCTCCGAGGCTGCAACCATGGCTAACGAAGCTGAGATCAGCTATCAGTATGTTATTTCTTTCTTTTGACTTATTCGCACTTGCGTTGCGTTACGAGCGCATACGAACGCGAGACACTCGCTGACCCTTGTCATAGAAATGTGAAGCGCACACTCCAGGCTCTGCGCTCTAAGCTTGCGCAGGCCGATCGTGAGGGAAGCAACGTTGACTGGCTCTCGTACTTCCAAGCGGTGGAGAGACTTCTCGAAGAGTAAGTACTCTTCCCAGCCGCCAATCCGCTCTAAGCAACACTCTAATCTCGTCGGCGCATAGGCTTCGCTTATCTTGCATGGCCACCATTTTCGTTGACTTCAAGTATGCTCACGAGAAGAAGGTTGGATCAAACCTATGGCAGTGCCATACCTTGATCAACTCCCGGTACCGGAAGACGGCACAGAAGCTCAAGGACTCCCGGCAAGGAGCCCTACTCCGTAAGGTCGAGCAACTCCATGCCCAGAATCTGCACACAGCCCAGTACTTCTACAAGGGCTACATCCAGCGTCTTTCGGCACGCTACGAGCTTCCAGCTTTGCAGCGTATTGCTCGATCCATGGGGGCTGCCCCTATAGCTGTGGACGAGACTATTGATGCCCGTGCTGCAGGCTTGGAGACAGAGGTCGAGTTGTCTTGCTACGACACGCTTCTTCATCTTGGTGACCTTGCCCGCTATCGGAAACAGATGCGGCAGAAGGGACCTCTGCTACAGACGGCTCTAGATTACTATGGCCTGGCCCAGGACATGATACCGAGCATGGGAGATGCTCACCATCAGATGGCAGTCCTCTACATAAAGGAGGACAAGCGTGACTTCGAGATCATCTACCACTTCTACCGCGCGCTGGCTGTTGAACACCCACACCAAAATGCCCTCGATAACCTTAAGCAGGAATTTGACAAATTAGTGTCGTCCAGTCAGCGTGGCGGATACTCTGCCCCCGATCCTCAGCGAACATTTGCTCAGTGGTTCTCCCGCCTACATGCTCGCTTTTACCTGGGAGAAGCCTTCTCTGGACAGGACGAGCTTGAGAAGGAGGTCCTTCACCGGTTTGAGCTCCTGATTAGCTCGCCAGCCAATGCCGACCTGGTGCTGCAAGCTGTTCTAGTAAACATCTCATCGTACCACGTGGCTCTTCAAAGGGTCAAAGGTGAGCCGATCTCCTGTTTTTGTGATGCTCACACACGTACTGACAACGGATACAGAGAACTGGACAGTCAATGTGTCCCGATCAACTCAGTTTATTCTCCGATGCAACACCCGCTTTATCACGACCTTGAGCAGAATTGTGCTGTCCCAGGTCGAGCAGGTCACAACTGGCCCTACAGCAACTCAAGAGAAGATCGAAGAGAACAAAGACGTTGACAAGTCCTTTGAGACAGCTCTGCGTCTCCTGAGAATCTACCTCGCGTGGATCTACACTAATCGCGACGATCTCGTCAAGTACCACGAGCACCTACAGCCATATATATTGGATATGCATAGGTATCTCACGGAGTGCCTCTCTACAGCAGCCCGAATCGTTCTGGGGGTTGAGGTACGGGGCACTTTGCCGTACCTGCTACCGGAAGATGTCGAGGTCACCGGCCTTCTGGCTCTTGACGGCTGGAACAAGTACCACACCCTGGATGATGGCTCCAAGAAACCGCCCTACTACGAATGGTCGGAACCGCGCAAGTCCCACAGTGATGAGAATCTGGCCCGTCTGTATGACCTACTCATCTGTGGTTGTCATCTTGCTATCGACCCAGCATTCCCCTATGTTGAGTCCCGAATCGACGAAGGTGGCCGCCAATGGGTGGACATTGCCTACGTCGAGGATTACCAACCCATACCTCTAGAGAAGCCAAGTGTGGAAACTCAGGATGCGGGTAAAGGCGTTGCTGACCTTGCGGACAAGTTCGACCACTTGACTGCATCAGCGGATCGACCAGCCGAGTCCGTCGACAACTTTGATGTTAATGTCTATAGTCTGTTGAACGACTTCCTCGCGCCACCTGAGTCGACAACCCCTGCACCGGAATACAATGAAGCCCGGGACGCATCTTATGGTATGCATACGTCCACCGCCAATGACGTCTTCGGTGGTGTGGGCGCCAGCAATCCGAAGGCTGGTTCGACATTCATGAAGCCTATCCCCAGCTTGCCCTGGGAGCCTTTCACCTCTGATGGTCCCTCTGGTTGGAACGATGCTCCATCCTCAAAGACTCATGCCCACCGCAACTCACTTGGAGCGGCTTTCACCAACGCTGCTCCAAGCAACCCCTGGGACTCTCATGGGCCAAATTCTACCAGTTTTGGTCAGCAGGATGCTGACCTAGCTACACAAAATGCTCCCTGGGGCATTCAGAACAATGCGCCCGGCTCTGGCTTCCCGACCCCCGGCAGCGAAGAACTCGGACCCTCGGGATGGCCAAGCAAGATGGTGCCTACTCGCTCCGGCGCCAACGCCGGAGGATACCAGCAGTCCACCGCTCCCGCCTCGGGACTTGCTAGCTCAGCATTGCCCAGCAATGACGGCTACTCGTTCCCAGGTTCCATGAACTTCTCCGCCGCATCGTCCAGCCTCCCGCCCGTCAACAGCCCGCGCGGCCTTCCGCAGCAACAGCAAATGCCGCCGCCTCCCAACTACTCGCACGAGCCCCAACGATACGACTCCCTCGGGCGCCCGATACCGCCGGGCTCCACGGAGGGCCTGACGGCGGCCGGGCACGCAAACATCACCAGCCAGTGGTACCAGGCGACGACGGCGTGGGGTCAGGCTCCCCCGTCGGCGGACGACCCGACCCATTACCGCAACCAGAACTCGACCGGCGCACGAATGTCGAGGGCGTACGACAAGAACGCCCTGTACAGCGCTCTCGAGGACTATGGCAAGCCCAAGCCTCGCTGAGACGCTGTTCGCATTTGCCGAGCGTGATTTTCTTGGCACAATTATGTGCAAGAGGCCACCCTGCGCTCGCTTTTTTACATTTCGGAACGTTATTAGAGGAGTCACATGGATCACTCCTACTTGTTTTTCCTTCTTCTTTCTGCTCGACTACCGATCGAGCGCGAGCGTGGGAGCTTAGGGCGCAAAGAAGGCGACCTGGGAAATTTCATAGGAGAGGTATTGGCCAGAACCGGTTTTGTCTTGTTCCCACAAGAAAGTTGTGGGCGATCGTCAAGTATTTGTTTTTCTTTTCTACGGAAGAGTCTTTTTATCAAGACTGTTCAGGCCGGAGGAGTTGATGTCACTCCGGCCCAGTGGTATCATGAAGTTGAATTTCAACCGGCTGCTATTTCATAAAGTTGCGGAAACCTGTTTGTTTTCCTGTTGTTGAAACCTGACCGTCTCTCTATTTTTGCCCCATTGTGCCTCAAAACGCCTAGCTTTGCTTGATGATGAATCGTCACGGGACGGAAAGTCGTCCACTCCTTACTGGATTTAGGCGGACGAGGTGTAGGTCTGCTTGGGGAATGGGTATCTTGTTTTCACAAGGTTAGCGCCTGACCTGATTTTTGAGTGCTCGGGAATGGGAGATCGCGGCATTGCTTGGCTGTTTGGGAAGGGAAGAGGAAGACCAGTTTCCGAGGCTTCATGTCATGATCCAACGTTTTGCTAGGAATAATTCTGTAGGAAATGAAGAAAAAACTTACGAGGGACCCAGCTCCTGGATGCTCAGGCGAGCCAGCCACTGGCCCATGTCGACGGACTCCTTGAGGGTACGGCCCTCAATGACACCGGCACAGAAGCCACCGGCAAAGGCATCGCCAGCGCCGTTGGTGTCGTTGATCTTCTCCTTCTCGATGACGTGGACGGGGTACTCATGGACCTGGTCCTCGCCCTGGACGGCGATAAAGGTGGGCTCGGTGCCCTGGGTGATGATGGCGACGCGCTTGCGCTGCTTGTTCTCCTTGGGCAGGTTGGCCATGTGCTTGGCGATCTCCTTGAGGTCCTTGGTGGCGAGGCCCTGGGACTCGGCGAGGGCGACGGCCTCGGTCTCGTTGCCGATGAGGTAGTCAATGTAGGGCAGGGCGGCGTTCAGGGGGTCCTTGAAGAACTGGGGCAGGAAGGGGGCAGAGATGGAGAAGATCAGGGGCTTGTTCTTTGCGGCGGCCTCCTTTGCGAGCTCCATGATGGCGGGAGGGCAGACTATGTGACAACTGGTTAGTTCTCTGAATGCTGGTGAGACACTCAGCTCGTGGGTGAGAACAACATACCAGTCAGGTGGTAGCCACCGATGTAGAAAGCCTCAGCGTTCTCAACGAGAGACCAGATCTCGGGCTTCTTCAGGTGCTCGAGGTCGTAGTGGTTGGCAGCGGCCAGGTCGGTGCACATGCTGCGGTTGTGGCCGGTGATGACGACGCCGCAGCGGCCGGTGGGCTCCTTGGGGTCGACACGGTACTCGACGCGCAGACCGGCCTTCTTGACGGCGTCGTGCAGGATGGCGGCGTACTTGTCGTCGCCGACACCGCCGAGGTAGACGACGCTGTTGGGCGGCAGCATGTACTGGGCGCCACGGGCCGTGTTCTGGGCGGCGCCGCCGGCGATGAGCTTGGCATCGTAGTTGTTGAGGAGGTCCTCGTAGATGCCGAGGTGCTTCTCCTCAGCCAGGATGGCGTCGTTGGGCTTGAGGCCGTACTTCTCGAGCAGGGCATCGTTGCCGACAGCCTGGATGTCTGTTCAATCCCCCGAAGGGATGGGGGTGTAAGCCAAAAGCTGTAACCGTGTTGTCCTCCCTCATGGAGGGGCTAGCAGGATCTGCCCTGGCGGACGGGAGCTCTTACCGAGAAGGGGGTTCTCCAAGCAGAGGAGACGGTATTCCTTGGAGGCGCTCATTGTGAATGTCCTACGGGCAATTGATGGCGTTGTGTTGAGGAAATTTCTTGAAGGAATGTTGTAAGAAGAGGCACAGAGCTGATATTTGAAGACAGTGGTGGGGTTGATTGGGGGCCTGGCGGGGTTTCGAGCTGCTGACTGCACGGCAGTTCGCCCAGCACAGCTTGCAAAGGCCTGGGAACGGACTAAGGTTTTCAGCATGTTGAATTGCTTATTAGTGGGAAAGCTGCAGTGTGCTTCTCTCGTCAACGATGACTGATCCGGGGATGATCTATGGAGTCATTGGTATTAAGATGAATAAAAAGATCTTTGAAAGTAATTGAGGAACAAGATGAGCAGGAAAGTATGTTGTTGTTTCAATCCGAAATATTCGGTCATACGATTCAAGGTCATGGGTACAGGCATGGCAAATCAGTTGGATCATCATGACCACCATTGTTAGCGCGGCTTGCCGGATAGACTTCTTCTTGCTTAGACTCAGCAAATCAATCAAGTAGGTCAACCGTACCAATTGGCCGATGAAAACAACTGACTTGACTTTTTAAAGCACTCTCCATAACACAGGCCGTGATACATGCAAGAACCCAATGGCTGGAATCCTCTTAAGAGAAGAAGTCGGGAGAGAGAGAGAGCACGAACGCACGCAGCCCGTAAGCTGTCTCTCTCCCACTCTTCCTACCACACCGCCCTGCAAAGTGCGGGTCTTAGTTGGTAGAAAGGTACGGTAGATACCGTAACAGTGCTAGGGACTTTAATCATTAGTCTGCTTTTTCAGATGCAAGATCTCGAGCCTCACCAGATCTGATCTGGAGATGAAAATGCATGTGTGTGCCTTTAGACAGACCCGAGAGCCAGGTCAGCCAGGCACCCGCAATCGCGAATCAGCTCGATAGATCGAAGAAGCCTGTCAAGGGCAGCAGCTGACGAGTGCGACACTGAACATGTGCTTGTCGCAGCCTTGGAAGCTTGATGGCGCCGCCACGAACACCTGCAGAGGTCACGGATCTCAGCTCCCCCACGTGCTAAAAGGGCCCTGGATTCTCAGCACCCATGCGTGCTAACCTCCCTCCCCACACTCCCCCTTATCAGGCCGTCAAGGTACTTCGATAAGCAAAATTATTCGGCATCTCGTCCAGACAAGAACAGCCAAAAAGACCGTCACGTACCTTTTATAAGGACAAACACCACGAGGTCGGTCGTCGTGCGTGAGCAGCAGAGACTCTTGTCGCAGCAGGCTTCTATCCGCCTGACTTGTACATTTCAGACTCATATAAAAAGCATCTTCACCCCTTCGCGCCCTTCCCTTCGGGAGGAGGTTCCCCTTTTGCCCACCATGTCCAAAGCTACCATCGCCATCATCGCAGCCGTGAGCGCTGGAACCGGCGCCGCGGCCACCATGGCAATGTATTCTATGCGACCAGACAAGAAGCAGCTGCCAGACCAGACAAAGACCGTCATCGCGACATCGACAACCTCCTCCACGGGACCCCCCGGGCCCGTCCCGGCATCCCAGATCTTCGCCCCCACCACGACGTCCTCCTCCTCCGCCGCCGCCCTCAAGGCCGCCCCCGTCAACCCGGCAGGCCTCTTCGAGTACGGCTTCCCGGGCCCCGTCGCCGACGTCGCCACCCGCCAGGCCCTCGTCTCCTCGTACGACCGCCGCCTGCGCAACCCCCACTGGGTCGTCGAGCACATCACCCCGGCCTCGCTCGCCGCCCGCGACGCCGACCGCAAGAACTCGGTCTTTGTCGAGGACGCCGCCGTCCCGGACAAGTTCCGCGCCAAGCTCAAGGACTACTTCCGCTCCGGCTACGACCGAGGGCACCAGGTCCCCGCCGCCGACGCCAAATGGAGCCAGCAGGCCATGGACGAGACTTTTTTTCTGAGCAACATGTGCCCCCAGGTCGGCGAAGGGTTCAACCGCGACTACTGGGCGCACTTTGAGGACTTCTGCCGGCGCCTCACGCGCTCCTACCCGAGCGTGCGCGTCGTCACGGGACCCCTGTACCTGCCCAAGCGCGACCCGGCGGACGGCAAGTGGTACGTCAAGTACGAGATGATCGGCGAGCCGCCCAACGTCGCCGTGCCCACCCACTTCTACAAGGTCATCTTTGCCGAGGACGGCCTCGTCGGCGGCAAGGTCGCCCTGGGCGCCTTCGTCATGCCCAACGCCCGGATCCCCAACGACAAGCCCCTGACCGACTTCGAGGTCCCCGTCGAGGCCGTCGAGCGCGCCAGCGGCCTCGAGTTCGCCACCAAGCTGCCCGTCCAGCGCCGCAAGCGCCTCTGCGCCGACACGACGTGCGGCATCGTCGTGCGGGACTACGCCGACAGGCAAAAGGCCTTTGGCAAGGGCGGCCAGGCCCAGCTCCCCGCGCCCAAGAGGTAGCACTTGCATTAGATCTAGCATATTAGACATGACGGACATCGCGCAGCACACGGAGAAGCACTCGAGCGACTCTCTTATTTCCGTCATCATTACATCGTGCCGTTGTACACATACAGCATGTAGAGCACAGTCATGTACCATAGGAGATTCTTTTTGAGCATCAGCATCCAAGCACAGGAAGTCCATTGGAAGTATTGAAACCAAGGATTAGATATTTTCCTGCCCAACGTTGGGTATCTAGATAGCGTATCATACCAAATCACACAAGAATAATGACCGCTTGATTCTCTGCCTTCATATGCACTTGCACGTGCAGCCGTAGCTAACCCCCAAGTCACTTGGTCGGTGCGATGCCCTGACACGCCGCTTTCCCGTCAACGCCGATCAAAGAGTCCTCCCCGATTTATACAGATATGCGCTAATGTTACATCCGCCGCCTCCTATTTTTCTAGCTCTCCTAACGTACCCGAGTGTAATTTCCTTTGCTCTGCTCGATACGCAGGCTCTCCTCCTGGCTCGGTAACGGCCCTCGTCTTCTCTTGTTGGCTTCGCTTTCGGCATCCAACCCCGCTCCTGGTAAAGGCATACCCGGAGGCGGTGGAGGGAAGCCGGGCGGCAACGCAAAGTTTGGAGGAGGTGGGATGAAGCCGGGGGGCAACATCCCTGGCATCCCTGGCATCCCCGGCGGGAGAGAACCTGGTGGAGGTAGCTGTAAGCCAGCCTTCTGGATCATCTCCAGCATCTTTGCTGGATCTGGCGGGTTGTTGGGGTCCATCCCAGGTATAGGTGGAGGCATGCCGTTGAATCCTGGAGGCAGGAAAGGTAATGGCGGAGCGGTCGCTGGCGCATTACCCATACCAGGTATGGCGGGGGGTGCCATACCATTCTGTGGCAATGAAAGTCCAGGCAGACCTGGGAATGCAGAGGCAGGCTGCTTGAGAGGCATCTTTTGATCGACCAGTCCTTCCATCTCGTCCTCCATCTCTTGCTCTTCCTCCTCTTGCCGCTGTCGGCGCCCGCCGCGCCGATCCCATGTCCCATGCGCTTCAGCTGCAGCTTCGCCAATATGGAATCTGTCATGTGATACATCGGTATCCCCCGGCCTGCCTCGGGTCCAGAACCGTGTTATCCTATCATTTGAGCCCGAGACAAGGATGTGGCCCAGGGGATGCCAGTCCAAAGACCAGATAGCGAAATCATGTGCGTAAGGTATTCTGTGTGCAGGATAAATAGCCTGAGCAGGTGCCGTAGATGGATCCGGGCTATCATAGGGAGCCATGGTTGCTGAGTGCCCAGGTGGGGTGTTTGGCTCATCGAGAAGGTAATGAAAGAGTGATCCATCGCCACCACCAGTACTGAGCAGATTAGAGTGGACTGGATGCCAAGTCAACGTGGATACGTCCTTCTCATGGCCCCGCAGGAGGCATATATCACGCATCATGCGAAGGTCAAAAACTCTGGCGGTTTGGTCGCGGGCCGAGGTCGCTAAGCAGAGTCCGCGAACCCGCTCGAAGACTGTCTTGGTGATAGTATTCTTATGGCCGTGTAGGGTGGTGAGACAGCGGCCTGTCCTTGGGTCCCACAACTTGACGAGATGGTCCTTGGACCCCGACACGATCAAGCCCTTCGTGGGATGCCAGTCGCAACTCTTGGCGTCCCATCCGTGACCCGTCAAGGAGGATTCGGCGACGCCGCCGGCAAAATCAAAGATCTTGAGCGTGGAATCGTCAGAAGCCGTAACGAATTTAGAGTCTGTGGGACTAAAGGCAAGGTCCCGAATAGGGTCATGATGGCCACGTATACTTTCAACATTGTTGAAGTTTGGCTGCCAGTATTTGATGACGCCATCATGGTCTGCCGAGATGAGCCAATCGTCACTATGAGAATACGACAGCGCCCGGATAGCAGCGTCGTGGGCTTGCATGATGGTTTCGAAGTTGAACCCGGTGCCGTTCCAAAGAGTGAATTCGCCACTGCTTGAAGCTGTCAAGAGCCGCCGGCCCTCGGGTGTCCAGCGCACGACGTTGACGGGATGCCTGATCTTGTTGAGTGACTGGTGGAGATGCCGCGTCGGCACAGTGTCTGCGGGACTGGTTGTCCTTGCATAAGGTGGTAGCATCTGGAAAATTGTCAGCATTGACTGAATGGGGAGAGTCCCAGCATGTTGGGGACTCGATGGTAGAAGGACATACATCGATTATATAACTCGGACTTGGCCTCTCAAGCTCGCCGGTATATGCCCCTTGATATCTAGGTTGACGATTGCGCATCCAATGCACCAGCGTCGCACCATAGTCAGTGACAGGCCCTGTGCAGCATGCAAATTAGTACAGCTCATCTATTGTAGGTTGCGGCCTGTATATATGAGGCTCTCTCCCCCCCGTCCCAGTGAGCCATCGGTCGGCTGCAGGGCATTGGGCGCTCGTATGACACATGCGTTATGATGCCAGCCGAGTCTTCGAATGAGTATGATCAAGGAAGAGTCGTTTTTAATGAAATTGAAGATGAACTTACGCCGCCCTCTTGCTCTCATTTGACCCCCATCTTGCCCACCATCGGCGCCTCTGAAGCCTCCTCGGTCGCCCCCGTGATCCCCACGAGGCTCGTAAGACATGCTGATAGCTAGGACATGAAAATTCTGCTCTTCAAGTCGGTTTCGCCGGGGTCAAATTGGTGTCTGGCGGAGCACCTTTGATGTTGTTGGACGGTGTGGCTTTGTTCTGATCTCAGTACTGTGCTAGCTCATGCTTCATGAGAACCTGAGCTTAGGTCAAAGTACGCGCTGGCTTTGAACAAAGGCGTGACGGATCCACCACCGAGGGCTTATCTTATCGCTTATCACTTATCGCCTCACGAATTGATGCATGTGCGGCCCATTCCGGACAAAGCCGCCCAGCTCATCTAGAAAGGCCCGCAAGTTCAGTTGTATGCATTTCAGCCCCCTGGAAAGACCCATTGATTGCCGCCGTCAAGCGCTGCAAGATTTAGTGCATTGGATCCCTTGGCAATAGCATCCAGGCCTTTCTCTCTCGTGGGACGCTATCACATGTAATTTCAGTCCCTCGCAGTCGACAAAACATCGAAAAGGACCGGGTACATTAGTACAAACAATGCCGACCCTTGCCTGGTCCGGATTCGACTGCAGATTTGCACAATGAGGTGATAACCTCCGGTGCTGAAGGGATAGGCGGGAGTCAGGGATATAAGTTTGCGACTGCATACGCCTCAGTCACAAAAGAGCCAGTTGAGATGAAGTGCAAGGCAGAGCAATATCGAGGAGGATGCATTCCACCCATCCATTCCAACCCCAACAGTTTTGAATTCCAAGTAGCAATGCATTGATAGTCGAGCTCTGCCTGCAGTAGCTTCGTGGCTCTGATTGATAGCTGGACGGACTAGAGATGTTTTAACTTCTCAACAGCGTCAATAAACGAAGACAGCCAAGGATCCAGAGTTCCTTCCGGTTCCCCTAGCACGATCGATTTGTCGTATCACATCCACCGTCAGGCGAGCTCCACTGGATTTAACAGTGGATGATTACGTCCATCCTATGCACCTCGTTTCCCCTCCTGTCTTGTTCATTACCTACTTAGTACTTTAGGGGAGCTACGGGAGCTAGGTACGCCTATAGATCAACTCTGGTGAACCAAATTTCTAGGGCGCCTGTTATCCACTGGAATCAATTGATATGTACCTCGTCGACCCTCCCCCACGCTGCCTCTACCGTCCGCATTCCAACAACCTCCCAAGCTTCGACCTCACAGGCTACGTTTTGGATTCTGTCTGATTGCTTCTTCGACATTTGGTCATTCTACTGGAATTCTGGCTGACATTTCCTTGAAACCCGCGAGAGTCAAGGAATGGGCAGCTGACACCGTTGACCTGACTGACTTACACCTTCCGTTCCTCCAGGACCCTGGGAATAGTGGTGTGGCGCCCATGCCGAAAAACTGGGAAGAGACATAACATAAACCCACCCGAATAACGCCGAGAGAGACACGGACGTCTTGCCACCCCTTTAAAAGATTTATATCTTCCCTCGCTTTCTTCTCTTTCATACGCGCAGCTTTCTGGCAAAGCTCCTGACCTGACCTCGTCATTTGTTGTGTTTTGCTCTCTGTTCAACCATTGGGGCCTCGGAACCACCCAATTGCGTCACTGACACCAGGCGCATGTGCACTCACAGAAAGCCATGAATTCCGCCACAGTCACCAGCCTGGACACGACCGGCCGCGGTCAATTATCGGGACGTGCTACTGGATCCAATGGCTCAATCTCGAAACCTGCCCACGATACTGGCAGAAGCGATGGGATCGTAGGCAATGGCACCGAAACGAAGCATGCTGGACAGGCAAAGAACGAGGGAGTCGCCGATGATGCAACCATCGAACTAAGGAAGGCATTTCAGCGAAAATATCGCCATATTGCCGCAATGCACTCAAAGACACAACCTTCGTGCCTGAGCCATGATTCTACGGCCTCTCCCAGCTTTTTGGGGTTTCGAAATCTGATGGTCATTGTTCTTGGTGCGTGTTGCCCTTTTCATAACTCATTGAGAATTCTCACTTACATGCAAGTATTAGTGGCTGGCAATTTCCGTCTCATGATCGAGAACATACAAAAGGTTGGCACTCATAAAACACATTATATGCTGTTCAATATGAATCGTGCAGCTGATAATATGATAGTATGGTGTTCTCATCTGCGTCAGATGCCATGACTTCCGCCGGCAGGACGTGATGCTCGGTCTGGGCCTGTACTTGGCTATCCCGGGCTTCCTTTTTGCCGCTTATTGCATCGAGTGGCTCGCTGCTCAGAAAGCCGAAGTATCTCGGAAGAAGGCCATCAAGAGGACTGGCACTACCAGCCCCACGGAGGATGAGTACCAGAAGTTCCTGTCGACCTGGAAGATCATTGCTCTTGCTCACGCCATCAATGTCACCGCCGCGTTGGTCATCACCACGTACTGCGTCTACTATTACATCCACCATCCTCTCATTGGAACACTGACCGAGATGCACGCCGTCATTGTCTGGCTCAAGACGGCCTCATACGCCTTCACGAACCGTGATCTCCGACACGCATATCTGCACCCGGTCAAAGGCGAATTGGAGGCTCTCCCTGAGATCTACGCGCAATGCCCCTATCCCAAGAACGTCACCATGAGCAACCTCTGCTATTTCTGGTGGGCTCCAACCCTGGTATACCAGCCCGCCTACCCGCGCACCGACAAGATCAGATGGGTCTTTGTGGGCAAGCGCCTCGCCGAGGTCTTCTGCCTGAGCGTCTTCATCTGGTTTGCTAGCGCCCAGTACGCTGCCCCTGTACTGCAGAACTCTCTGGACAAGATTGCCTCCCGAAACTATGCCGCCGTGGCCGAACGTGTTCTGAAGCTATCGACCATCTCGCTGGTGATTTGGCTCGCTGGTTTCTTCGCCCTGTTCCAGTCTTTCCTTAACGCTCTGGCCGAGGTCACCCGCTTTGGCGACCGTGCCTTTTACGATGACTGGTGGAACAGCGAGAGTCTCGGCGCGTACTGGCGTACGTGGAACAAGCCTGTCTACCAGTTCTTCAAGCGGCATGTCTTCTATCCGCTCCTCGGCCGAGGATGGCATCCTGCGGCTGCGAGTGTCATGGTCTTCTTTATCTCTGGAGTCTTGCATGAGATTCTCGTCGGCGTCCCGACACACAACATCATTGGTGAGTTTTAGCATGTCCGAGCTTGGTACAATGCGGCTACTAACATGCCACTGCAGGTGTTGCGTTTTGGGGCATGTTCCTCCAGTTGTTCTTGATTGCTCTCACATCAGGGTTCGAGAAGAAGAAGACGCCGTTGGGCAGGCTTATCGGCAACTGCACTTTCTGGATATCATTCACGATCTTTGGCCAGCCATTAGCAGCTTTGATCTATTTCTACACCTGGCAGGCCAAGTTTGGCAGTGTGAGCAAGCAGTACTCTGCTCCCGTCGCTCGTTAGGAAGCTCGACATGTGTTCGTTTGTCTTTCCGCTACTCTTGTTTATATAGTTCTGGGCCGGTTCTGTCATACACATCATATCTCCGCAACCGAGTTTGAATGGTAAAACCAGGGAATCAGGTTATAACAAGATAATGTTCGTCAACGAATATGGACATTCTATATCGAAATGCACTATGGATCACAAAGTATGTCCCCGCTCGTAGACTTCCGCCTCCTTTCTCATCCGATGAAGGGAATCCATACACCCACCCTGTTGCGATACTGCACGTAGTCGTCCCCGAAGAAGCGCACCAGGTACTCCTCCTCGTGCCGTATCCTCGCAGAGAAGAAGCGCCACAGCACGACTGCGTAGGCGCAGAAGCACACGACATTGCCCAGCACCATCTGCGTGCCAAGCGCCCACCAGAAGAAGCCGAAGTAGCTCGGGTGCCGCAGGTATGCGTACACGCCCGACGTGACGAGGACGTGCGTGTCGCGCCGCCGCTGCTGCACGATGTGGTTGAAGCTCTGCCCGGCCTCGGCCATGGCGAGGCTGCGCACGGCCTGGCCCGCGAAAACGAGCACGCCGCCCAAGGCCACGACGAGCGGGCCCAGACCGAGGGGCGCCAGGTCCCGGTCCGGCCACACAAAGGCGACGACGAGGCACTCGAGCGCGGCGGCGCCGTGGGCGACGGCGTAGCCCGGCCAGTTGGCGCGCAGCAGGAAGGACGAGACCTTGGCGGCGGGGGTGTTGTAGGCCGCCGTCGTCCAGAACTCGAGGAAGTGGAAGGTCGCGAGGGCGAAGAGGAAGAGGTGCAGGCGGCCGACGCGCGGGTTCGAGTTGCCCGTCAGCAGGACCCAGGCCGACAGGGCGAGGCCGAAGGCGGCGGCGAGGCCGAGGCAGAAGGCGCGCAGGGCGATGCCCGCGAGGGACTTGGGGCCCTCGGGCTGGTAGTCGCGGGTGGAGGAGGAGGAGCCGGCTTCGTCGAAGGCGCGCTGCTGCTGTTGCTGCTGGTAGAAGGCGGCTTCGGTGGTGAGCTGGGGAGGAGGGCTTTCGGAGCGGCGGCGGTGGAGGTCAGCTTGCGGTTCCGCCGAGGAGGAGGTGGTGCACAAGGAGGGAGGGGAGGGGAGGTCGGACATGTTCGTTACGTGCTTTAACATGCGCATGAGGGGTCGGCTTGTTGGGGAAGTAGCAGTGCAGAAGAAATGGTGTCATGTAGGTGGTACCATAGTCCCTTCCAAGGGTTTGGGGCATAGCAGATCTTGGGGGGCTTTATAAGTGTTCTTACCTCGCATGCCCATTCCCAGCTTCCTGAGGATAGCCCTGATCCGGAGGGCTATCCATTGTGCCTGTCCCTCGTACTCCCAAAAAGCCAAACGACCGGAGGCAAACACGGAATCGTATGTGGAATTCCGGAAGTAGAAGTTGTGCAGTCGCTGTTTGCCTCCCAGACAATGGAGAGCTCCTTGGATTGTTCTTTGTTAGTTTGATGTTGGCGATAGCGCCCAAAAGATTAATTAGTTGATTATTTGCTTGATGGAGCTCCCACCCACGCGCTGTAGCTGCGGGAGCCAATCAAGCGGGGCGCATGTCTGGCAGCTACTTTACTCGACCGGGGCCAGTGACGCAAGCCAGGCTTGCCCCGGTCCGGACCACACCCATGCATACGGACATACCAGACCGATCGCGCCGCTGACTTGAAGCCCGGTACAACACTGCCTCACTTGTGGGGTTTGGGAGATGAAGAGACCAGGGCAAAGACGCGTACAACGATACGACGTGATATTAGCTGTAATACTCAGATCATTACAGCGTGTCGTAGAATAGTTTATTATTCTACGTGCGACTGTACGGAGTACTCGTTCTCTTTCTCCTCTACTGTATGACCTGTCTTATCCCCAAGGCTATATATACATCACTGAGCCAATCCTTCAAGTCGCATTTGGAGGAGCAACAGTCAAGATGGCAGCTCGAGCACCTGATGGAAAGCCAATTGACCCCGTGGAGAATAAGCGCCGGATGCAAGCCGGCGAGCTCTACTACTGCTTCACGCCGCAACTAATTGTTGAACGTCGCAGATGCAAGTTGGCCTATGAGCGCTTCAACGCCGCAGGCGATGTGTCTCGCAGGGAGTTTCTCAAGCTGTGGAACGAGTAGGCACTCCTTAGACGGCCCTTTTGAATAAAGCCTTTCTTAACTCTAGCTTGCATCTGCCCAGTCTCGTTAACGACACATCTGCGCTTCCTCCACCAGCTGCGACTGAAGAGGAGGACGATGCTCTACTCGAGGATTTCCCCTGGGTGGATGGGCCAACCAGAATGGATTACGGATACAATGTGAAGTAAGAGACATGGCCCGCAACTCGTGTGTCGAGTCTTTCCCTGCTGAAATTGAGTAATGTAGGGTCGGAAAGAATGCGTATATCAACACAAACAGCTCGTGGGTCGACACCTGCCCCATCACTATCGGGGCTCGTACTCTGGTCGGGCCTCATTGCTCCTTTTATAGTGGCACGCATCCCGTCGACCCTTTCCTTCGTAACGGCATCCGAGGACCGGAAAGCGGAGCGCCGATAGTGATCGGCGAAGATTGCTGGCTCGGTGGGAATGTCATCGTCCTTCCAGGTGTGACGATCGGAAGGGGCACCACAATTGGCGCCGGTTCTGTGGTGACCAAGGACATACCATCCTTCGTAGTTGCAGCCGGGAACCCGGCGAGGGTTCTGAGAAGGTTTGACGTTTCCGAGACTCAGAAGGCAGAGGCCGAGGTGTTGACGGGGGAGAGCATCAAGACTACCTCATAGACCGCCTTGTATTGAGAATGAGGATATGATGAGTACTAGAACACTGATCCAGCCCCAAATGAATGGTATCCAGGTCGACATCCAGAAGTAGCCGGCATTGTAGACTGCACCGACGCTGTGAAACTCTTGGTCAGTAGTGGCTTCTCGCGTATATCAAGGCCAGAGGCTGTGTACTCACACCAAGCCGACAATGGTGCCAGCAAACAAAGCCTCAATGCCGGCCACAACACAGTATACGATGGGAACCGCTCCCAGATAAAGCCAGTTCGCCTGCTTCTTCCCGATCTGCATGGCCAGCGCGATGCCGGCACATATCAAATGGACGATCGCAAAGATGGATATGGTCCAATATACGGTAAAGCGCCATATATCACTGAGGAAGTAGAGGCTTCCGTCCAGCTGCTGTCTTTGTGGCGGCCAGTAGAGGGATGGGAAAGGCGGCGTTACGTAGTCATCCGGGGGGTAGCCGACGATGCGCGACATGGTGAGAGGACGGTGGTGGTGATTGTTGATATCTATCGTCCGACACGCCGACAGGAGTAGGCGCGGGTCAGCAGCCCAACGCTTCCGGGCGTTCGTCAAGGCCGCATTTGTCTCTTGAGGTTGAAGGGAAGAGATGTGTACGTCGATGCTTCAAAGCTATCTCACCAAATTTGGGACTGACGAATGCCAATGCTTTGAAAGACCAACTGAGTGGGTCACCTCCAGGGGTGTGATATGGTGCTGGGGCTGGGGTCTACGGGCCTAGCACGCGCTATTGGAGCGCGGGTACCGGGGGAGATGGTCAGTGCAGCTTCTCGAGCACCTTGCCTCGGCAAAACGTCACTTCAACATTCATACGACTCAGCCGACCGAGCTCGACACCGCATCTCGTCAAATCGCAAAACAATTGCCCATGCGCATACAGAGACTCTGAACAGCGTGCTAGCGAATGCTGCAGCTACAAAGCTGGCATTCCTTCCAACATGTCGTCATTTGAGCGACTGCTCGGGACAGTGCTCCGTCTCTACCAAGATGTCCACGACCAGGCAAAGACAGACCAGATCCTCGGCACCACCACGACGCTTCTCACGCATCTATCGAACCCTCTCAACCTTTCCCTTCTCACCTCACACTTCCTCACCGCACCGGCGATATGGAGCCGGCCAGATCCCGGCTTGAGGACTTGTCTCCGCCTCATCAGCATATTCAACACGGCCGCAATCCATGTGCGGCGCAACGAGCTGGACGCTGCAAACCAGCCCCGAACCACCGCATCTGCCGCTCCCAATAGCAATGTGAGCGGCAGTGGACTGTCGAGCGAGACCTGGGCTAGAGCCGTGGTTAAGGGGGCCGACGACCGCTCTGCTCGATGGCAGCACGTTTTGATCCTCACGGGCATCCTGATGGGCATGGAAGGCGAGGAGCGTCGGTCACTCTCACAAGGGATGCGCCATACACTGGAGGAGGCTGTGGTCACAGCTGCAAATCTTGCGCTTAAGTCGCAAGGCAGAGATGGTCCCCAAGCCTCGGGAGCTGTCGTGCTCGCTCTCAACTATGCCTTTCCGCTCTTGTCTGAGCAGGCGCAGAGCCTGATTGACAGCGACCTGCTGCTACCTGCAGCAGTCGCCTCCATGACGGGCCCAGACGGGTTTCAAAACGGCATCTTCCTCGGCCATGTCAACGAAGATATCAAGCATGCCAATCAACAAGTTCACTGGCATAGCTCGTCGCCCTCTTTCCAAGCCTTGAAGCAGCTATCGTCCAACCCCTTTGTTGCAGGCGCTGGTCCCTTGTCAAGGCTGATTGCATATGCGGTCGATCGAACGAATGACCCCAATGGTGTCCTCAGGGCTCAAGATACAATCCTTGCCTTTGCACGTACACTCGAGCACCAATGGAATGTCAGCGCCAACCTTGCGGGTCTTGAAATATCTCTCCAGGCATCTGTCCTAGGACCTGAGACGGCAGCAAGCACCTGGCCAGTACTCTGGCAACTACTCAAGAAGATACTATACTCGACGATGGTAGTACTGCAGGCGGTTGTTACACGGGCATTACTTGATCCTCGCCTCCGCAGTGCTGTCACCGAGATATCAATGGCAACAAAGTCACTTCATGTGTTTCGACACATGTACTTCATATCATCCAACCACGGCGCCAACGCTTTCCAGGTCTACACGTTCACATACCTGGCCTCCATTGATACCCTTGTGCGGTATCCGGAAGCATCTGCTGCTTTCTTGCAAGCAATCTTGCCCCAAATCACCGGGCCTGGCGCTGGCAACCCTGTTCGTCTGACGTCCGAGCTCTTCTACCTCAATATAGCCGAGCACTTCTCGATGGTGTTATCGCCTGAGCTATGCGACACCTTAATAGTGCAACCCGCCATGTTGTACCTGTCACCTTCCGAAGCCACACATCCATCCATTGCGATGTCGCCTAGAATGATCGATCTTTTCGAAGCTGCCCACAGTGCTGTGCTGTCAGTACTATCGTGTCCTCAGAATTCGGCCATCACCACAAGACTAGCACCTTTCTATGCTGAAGCACTATTCTCGTCTTTCCCGGCACATATATCGCCGAGACAGTTCCGCGTGGCTTTCAAGACCATGATGCAAATATTGTCGCCGCCATTCCCGATTTCGGCGACCGATCCAGAGCTGGCGGAGACTCTGTTGGAGATGGTCCGCATCAAGACGATGACGGCAGCAACCGTGCCTCTACCCCCCACTGCTGGCGAGGAAGCTCAGCAGGCACTCGGACATGTGCCAGCGCCCACCTCCGAGCAGAGCGCCCTCGTCCTTACCATGATCGATGCGTTGCCCTTCCTGGCGCTCAGCATCGTGGAGGAGTGGATGACGGTAACGGCCGAGACCATGTGGCACATTGCAGACCCCGCCATGAGAGAGGCAGCCAAGAAGAGGTTCTGGGACATTCTGGTCAGCGGCGAGATGGACGTTGAGAGAGCTGCCATCGGGGTTGCTTGGTGGGGAACCAAGGGGGGAGGTGCGCTGGTCCTCCATGGCCCGCCTGGCGCAGCTCATTCTCAGAACAGTTTTCTCATGAGCGGCGCTTTGCCAGCTCACCGAGATAATAGTAGCAGGCTGTAGAGCTAGATTTGTACAATGCAATGCATACTTGAGATCGTGAGACACGGTCTATCGATTCAACCTGCATCTACTGCTCCTCTTCTGATGTCCTCCTGTATACAATTGGCCGTGAGTGATCTCGGGGTTCGCCGTACTAGGACTCCATCACATCGCTCTGTGTACTTTGTCCCCCAGATGCCACGCAAGCTGTTGTTCTCTGCCCTTCCCTTGACCAGCTGAGTAGTGGACGCCATGTGGAGGCAGGCTGCTCGGTTAGTGGTTCGCAGTTCCCGGCCGTGCGCTCCCCTTCCCCGCTGAAAGAATCACATTGCAGCGCTAGCTTCACATGCTTTCTTTAGACAGGTTTGTCCAAAGCTAGATCCTGGTCAAGCTGCGTTCCACCATAGCTTCTCACTCCCCAGAAAACCTGCATCGCCCATCTGTTCCGTACTTACAGGAGACTACATCATTTTCTTTCGTCCCACAGATCAGCTCCAATGTACCCCTCCATCTCAAGTCGATGGGGCCATCGACAGACGCCAATTGACCCATGACGCGATCCCCTCCCAAATCTGGGAACCACTTGAACCCTTTCTTGGCAACGGCATGGTGAGCTTTGAGAGCTAGCTCTACCCCGGCCGCAATGATGCTTGCTCTGCAAGGTCACCTCCTTTGTGTTGCCATGTCGTGCTGAAGAACGTTGTTCGAGCAGCTGACGCCATGGGAGCCATGTCTTGTTTCGAGGTGAGACTATCTCACATTGCCACCAAGCTACCAGGCATGCCAGGGCAACTTGTGCAGAAATCAAGGTGAGGGGCGTCCATTGCCTTGATCCAGGTACTTTTGCATGCGAGATCCTAATGCAATTGAGCGGAGAGAGTACACATGGATCGACCTATCCTGTTCTTTTCGAGTGGCTCGCTGGCCCCGGCTCGGGCGATGTGATGTCAATCTTCCCCTGCCAAGTACACGAAGCTCAGCTACCGAGTCCGGTACTTGGATCTGATATGGGAGATCACTCCCTTTCCGAGTACCCGTCGCCATGTCCCGGCGGGATGTCCTCATCCCCTCGTGGTACTATGGCAACCTCCTTCGCAGGCCTCTCGGATTCCTCCCTACCCGGCTAGGCCGATTGACACCACACTCCCAGTTCCCACAGCCGGTATGTTGCGATCCAGAACAAGGTTCAACCATCGCTGCATCCTCCAGGCCGTGTGACGTAAAAGCCTCCAGTCTTACCCCTCTCCCTCCTCCCCTAGATCACGATCTTTCTTAAGAAGCGGCCCCTTTCCCGATCTTTACTACCAGAGTTGCTCTGTTTCACTATTCATCACACTACCCCTTCAAGCTACTAGCACACATACTCTAAGCCCTACCACACCCAAGCCTTCACCATGTCCTACAACGACGACAACAGCTACGGCTCATCTGGCCGCCAGACTGGCGGTGACAGCTACGTAAGGGTTACCTCCCCCACCAAGTAGTCCTGCCTTGACTGACATGTTGAGATAGGGCTCCTCCAACCGCCGTGGTGACGACGACAACTTCGGCAGCTCTGGCGTCGGCGGAGACACCTACGGCTCCACCGGCGGTGGCCGCCGCGGTGATGACAGCTTCGGCAGCTCTGGTGTCGGCAGCGACTCCTATGGCAGCTCCGGCCGCACCGGCGGCAACGACTCTTACGGCTCGTCCGGCCGTACTGGCGGCCTTGGCGGCGACGACTCCTTTGGCTCCAGTGGCCGCACCACCGGTGGACTTGGCAGCTCAGACACCTACGGCTCCTCGGGCCGAACTGGTGGTGACGACTCATTCGGCAGCTCTCGCCGCACTGGTGGTGATGACTCGTTCGGCTCCTCGGGCAGGACCACCGGCGGTCTGGGAGACTCCGACACCTACGGTTCCTCAGGTCGCACCGGAGGCGACGACTCCTTTGGCAGCTCCGGCCGCACCGGCGGCAACGACTCTTACGGCTCGTCCGGCCGTACTGGCGGCCTTGGCGGTGACGACTCATTTGGCTCCTCTGGCCGCACCACCGGCGGTCTCGGCGGCTCAGACACCTACGGTTCCTCTGGCCGAAACACCGAGAGCAGCTACGGCTCCTCCGGCCGCACTACTGAGGGCAGCTACGGCTCGTCCGGTAACGAGTATGGCTCCTCTGGCACCGGCACTAGTGGCTACGGCGCCTCGTCTGGCAACCGCCGCGACGACGACGACCGCTCTGGCGGCGACAGCAAGGTCGGCAAGTTCCTCGAGAAGGCCGGCCAGGTGTTCAACAGCGACAAGGTGGAGGAGAAGGGCCGCGAGAAGCGGGACCAGGCTGGCCGCGACGATTACTGATCGCGCCTCGCAGCAGCACCAGTTGTTGGTGGTTTGCTAGTCTTTTCTTTGTTGAAAATGTGCCGTATGCTGGGGCCGCATGTAGCGGCGGGTTTCCATCTGTGTACTAGGCTTTAATGAATTCAAACCTAATGAAGGAACTACCTATACCTCATACACACTGCTTATTGCTCATACCGCGTGCTCCCTGCTGAGATTGATGGATTCCCTCATGTCTTGCGTACATCACGGCTGTGGACGGCGACTTCAGAAGATTCTTGGGCGTCGTGTTGTATTATTGGACGACCACTAAATATGTACATGAACCGAATCATCTTTGTCAGAAATCCTCAACCCTAAAGGTTCCACAGTCCATCGTGTCGTAAATTTCTAAGGATCACAGGCACTGTACACACACAAAGGTCAGCATCTCATCACCATGAAACATGATACAAGAGAAAGACACAAACTCACCTGCGAGTAGTAGTCGTTCTGCGGGGTGCACTTGGTGCCCGTCTCGCAAAGGAACGGGCCCTGGAAGTTGCGCCCGCCGCACTGCTCGTACTTCTTGGCGGCCTTCGTCTCCTTGAGCGCGAGGATGCGCTCCGACGCGCGCTCGGCGGCGATGACGATGTACGACGTCGGGTTGGTCGTGACCATGCCCGGGAACAGCGACGCGTCGACGACAAACAGGTTGTCGGTGCCGTAGACGCGCGTGTCGAGGTCGACGACGGCCGAGCCGCCGTTGCGCCCGTCGTCTGACCCGAGCTTGGCCGTGCCCATCCAGTGGTTGGCGCGGCGGTTCGAGTACGACACGAGCATGTTGTTGACAAAGTCCTCGACGGAGGTGCTCGCGTCGGGCACGGTCCAGTTGAGGTTCTTGACGCTCTTGAGGGCGGCCTGCAGGTTCTTGATGCCCTGGATGACGGCCTCGGTGTCGTGCGGGTCGCGCAGGTAAGGGACGGTCGAGACGACGGTCGACAGGGCGGGCGTCATGGTCATGCGGCCGCGCGAGGTCATGCCGCGGCCGAGGTACTGGCTCATGGTCATGGCCTCTGTTTGGTGCATTGTGAGTTATCTATGTTGGGCAAGAGGATGGGGGGAAAGGGAAAAGAGTACGTACTTCCGTTAGGCACGCCGGCGCTGCCTTCAGCTCGGGCGGTCCAGTGGATCTGCCTGACGATGCCGTCGGAGCCCTTGATTTCATCCCAGAAGCTATGACGCTGTCAGCTTGATTGTCTCTGTGTGACAGAGAATGTTTTGCACTTACATAGGACCAATGTTGGGGGCGGCTTGGGTAAGGATACCAGTGCGGCCGTCTACAGTCATGGTTAGTACTCGCGCTACCACTCGCCAGGCTACGTCGACTCACTCAGGTAGTGGTCCTTGTCCGACGGGATGGGGTCCGTGTAGGCCTCGTAGAAGTCATAAAAGACAACGTCGGGGTGAGTGACCACGGTATCAGTCTATACGCCCAAGGCTGTCAGTACCAAAACTTATCAATCAAGTTTGAGATGGGGGCCCACTCACGTTGGTGTGGTCGAGCAGGTTGTACCCAACAGGCAGATCGATCCAGCTCTTCTCGTCGACCATCGTCGGCCCGTCAGTCGAGCTCTTGACGACCTGCAGCTGGTCCTTGGGGCCAATACCACTCCGCATCAAGATCTTGGCGCTGCCGAAAGCGCCGGCCGACAGGATCACCCGGCCCGTGATGGCCGTCAAGTTGACCGTGCCCGCGTAGCCGCCGTCGCGGAAGGCCTCGACCTCGATGCCCGTGACGTGCCCGCCCTCGCGCACGACGCGCTTAACGGCCGTGTTCATCCACAGCTTGAAGTTGGATCGCTTGCTCGCGCTGACGAGGTACGTCGCCATGGGCCCGCCGCGCTCGCCGTGCTCAAACATGTAGGGGGTGTGCGCGTAGGTGCGGTTCTTCTCGTTGGGCGCGTCGTTGGCCTTGACCGACTTCCAGCCGCCGGCCTTGAGGCCGTTGGCCAGCACGTTGAACCCCTCCTGGATGTAGATCTTGCCGTCGGCCGAGGGCGTGTCGGTGCCGGGGATGCGGGAGAAGACGCGCTTGGTGGCTGGGGCCATGTCTGAGGCCTTCCAGCCGGCGGGGAAGTCAGTGTCCCAGTCCACAGTGTTGGGCTATTACAAAATATCGTTAGCATATATGTAGCATGTTAGACTTAGTCCAGAGCAGTATTACTGACCTTCCACCACAGACCAGCGTTGATAGCAGCACCACCACCGAGGACACAGCCGGCCATCTGATCAGTGTCTGTGCAAGCAATGCCGGTAGAGTCAACCCAGATCTGGTTGCACAGGCCGGGAACGTCGAACCTCGTAAGGTTGGTGCCCTCCAGCCACGTGGGCTTGAGAGTGCCACCCCATCGTCCAGAGGAGGGGAATCCCTTCTCGACGAGGAGCACCTTCTTTCCGGACTCGCTCAGCTTGTCTGCGATAGGGATACCAGCAGCACCGCCGCCGACTACAACGTAGTCGAAAGTCGAACCGGTGGGAACAGGCGTGGCAGCAACGGAGGTCGTGACGGAACCACCGCAGTTACCCGTGACAGTCTTGGTAGCGAGAGCAGCCCAAGCCGTGTAGGATGGGTTGGCAGCGTCCTTGTTGAGCTGGGCTCCCCAGATGCCCTGGCCATTGTCGTGCTGCTGCAGGTTGATCTGCGCGGGGCAGGTAGGGTTCTCGGGGGCGGGGAAAGCCTGAGCCCAGCCGAGGACGAGCAAGGAGTTGCTGGTGGAGGCCTTCCCGCTGCTGCCGTTCATGCTCCAGGCCAAACAGTTCTGGCACCGGAAGATGAGGGTGTAGTGGCTGGCGGTGATGGTCGAGGAGATCTGGGTTAGCTTGGCATCACCGGTATAGACATCCGGCATGCTGTAGCCGGTGGCGTAGCGGAAGGATGTCAGGATATCGCCGTTGTTAGGCCAGGCCATGAGCATCAGGTTGTTGGTCATCGGGCCACCGAGGGACATGCCGCACCAGCCAGTCGCCGTTGCGTCTTTGGAGGAGCATTGCTGGCCAATTCTATTAGCTCCTACTCGAAATTGTTGTCATACGAAGAGATGTAGCTGTAGCTTACCAGGTAACCGATAAACTCAGTGGCATCAACAGACAGGGCGTCAGATGGCAGTGCCACACCAAAGGTCATACCGCCCTTAGTCGAGCTCTCGGGGACTGCCCATGTGTTGAAGATGATGCCAGTGTCGGCATCTGTAAAAGTGGTGGGCGTTGAGCTTTGGGCAACAGCCGATCCGAAGACTAGGCAGATGGTCAGTATATTGAACATCCACGAGTAGAGAGGGACGGTAACAAGGACGCGACCAAGGTGCACTTACACGGTGCCGCGGCTAGAGCAGCCGTCAAGACTCGGGAGATGGCCTTCATGGTGTCGACCGGAAGCAAAGTTCAAAAACCCGCGGATGTCGAGTGAAAGGTAAGGAGAAGCACCGACACTCGTCGAGATGGAATCAATGTGGCCAGCCCTCATTTTAAAGCTTCTCCCACCGCCTCTGAAGGCCTGGATGCCCGGAACAAAAGCATCTTCCTTCCATGTCGAGCAAGTAGGCAACTCGGGAAGGCACAGCAAGGATTGAGAATTCTCCGACAGGTGGAATTGGGTCAAGGTCACCCTGTCACGGAGCTTGAGCAGAGGTCAATGTAACGCTCAAGACAAGTAAGCATGGGTAAGCAACGGCAGGAGGAGACGAAGAAGGACAGAGGCTCCGTACTGCGGAGCAGACAGACGCGGGAGCGACGGGATCTGGGGTCGCCCACACTGCATCCATCGTGCATCGACCGATGAAGTCTTCAGCTTACGACAGCACAGGGTCACAACGCCAAGAGCTCGACCGCGTCTGCGCCGCCCAATACACGGCCGGCCGGCTTCCAGACGGGCAGTGAACTGCAATACCAGAAGCAGGTTGCCGTGTGTTCCCAGACATCTGGGAACAGTCATACCGGGTTTGCATTCTGAGCGGTCGGGAGTTGGATATTAACTGCAGTGTCCTACTTGGGAAACACGTTGCGATTCGAGGACACTTCCTGCGAAAAGTTGTGTGTAATAGTGGCATTTCAGGGTACATGCCGCGCCCAAAACAGAAAACGTCCTGATCTTGGTTCGGGCCAGTAGAGTGCGACTGATTACGGATAGATCTTCCGCCATACCGTCAACCTGGGTAACCTACCCCTGTATGTGCAGAGTGCGCAGTTGCATCGACAGATGGAGGGGCAGCCGGTGCGGCAAGCGTCCTCCCTCTCATCATGCGCCGATGCTTCTCTGTGGCCCAGGACCAGGCACGGGCACAGGCACAGGCACGCACAGGCACAGCGGGTTGCTGACACATCCCGCCCGGTGTGAATCCTGCAAGACGTCCGCAGTTGTCAATGACAATAGTCCCGTCGGGCTAGGCTATTGCCAGGGTTTAGAGTTGCATTGGCGAGTTGTCAGAATGCAACGGCCTGGAGGCGACAAGGAAAACAAAAACAAGGTTGGTCTGGGGTCAGACGGCTCTTCGGAAGTCAGGGCCTCGCCAGGCTGAAGTTGAGATCAGTAGCTGCATAGGTCTTGGCGCCCCATGACCAAGACAGGTAGGTGGGAATGGATCAGATCCATCGATGTAGGTACAGACTGTACGTGTGAGTAAGAATAAACTCGCCGTGAAGCCCCCGCGCGCGCGCGCGCTAAGTCGACCGGGATCGCGGGATCCACGACAATCTTGCCGCTCTCCCGCCACCATTCCCCAACCGGTCACGCACGGGGGCTGCCCTCCGCATTTCGCTCGCAATTTCCGAATTACGTGTGCCTTGATGAGCCGGCCTTCTTACTTCTTTTGGTATTCTTTGCAAATCCGTTACGAAGGTATCGACTCTTTGGTGGAGGGGGAACCCAGTATCTAAACGTATTTGGGGTTCGGATGTTCAAACATACTGCAATTCTTCTTGAAATAATGCTTTGATATATCAGGAGAGTAAGAAACTAACTATATCATCGAGAAACCCTTTTGATTCCTAACCCTGCAACGCCGAGAATACCTATGAACAATTGCAAATTTGTTGCAAAGGGGCCAATATCCATACTGATGGTCCCTTGGAACCCAGTAGTAAAGAAACATTTCCCAGCCTGTCCAAGACCCTTGCCCTCATGATATCATTGCAAGTGCCACGCAGAGGTGCAAACTCCAAGAAACAACAACAGGATGCCAATCACCAACCCACACAATGACTTCAGCAACAAAGCAAAAAGCGTTATGTACGGGATATCTCAATCGAGTAACAAGACATTGACAGCTTAGTCCGTAGCCATCCGAAGCGTAGGGTACAGTGGCCGCTCGGTGGGCTTGTCCTTGTGCGAGTCGATCGACATGGGGTCGTAGCGCTGCTGCTCCCGCATCTCCTCATAGTCGTGTCTCTTGAGACGGTCCTTGACGTACTCCCGGAGATACTCAATGAGTCTGACGTTCTGGACCCATTGCTCGTAAGACTCGGGCTCGCTGCTCGAGTCCGATGCGTCCGAGGGGGAGCTGACGGACGACATGGCCGACTCGCTGGCCCTGGGAGTCGCAGACCTGTCCTCCCTAGAGTGTCGGCTAGCAGCCTGGAGCATGCCACCAGACAGCCGGCGCTCGATAGGGTTGAAGCTAGAACCCAGGGTCGAGGTGGGGGTGGAGCCGGGGTAGGCTACACCAGACACGGCGGGGAGGCTGGGATAGGCGACCTGGGTGGTAGAACCTTGACGGGAGCCTGGCGACAGAGCAGAAGACGACGCGCCCGGCGAGTGACCAGAGGTGTAGGACATGCTGCTGGACGGAGGAGTGACAGCGGGAGAGCCACTGTGCGACGATGAGACAGCCGTGATGGGAGACTGGATGTGGGCAGCGGAGACGTTGGTAGCATAGTGATCATTGACGATGGTGGGGCGCGTAGCGGGAGACTGGTGGCGCATGTCGAAACCGTGGGGGTAGTGAGGGTTCGGGGGAGAGCCCGAGTTCTCGTAGACGGTAGACTGCATCTGCTCCAGAATCTGATCAATCTGCTGGAGATCATCCTTAGTGCGCAGGCTGGGCATGGGAGGCAGATAGTAGTGCTGAGCCAGGGGTCCGGCGTGGGAGGCAGGGCCGCCGACGGGAATAGCGCTGGGAGGTGGGGGCGCAGCCATGTACTCTGCGCCTATGCCACCAGTCTGGATGGCCAGAGCTCCGTGCAAGGGCAGCAGGGACCGGCCGACCTGAGCATAGGACGACGGGTCGACCTGGCGGCGCTTGGCACTGCCGAAGAAGTCGTTAATGTCATCGAAGCCGCGCTTGCGGGCGTCATAGGCAGCAGCCTGGTGGCCGAGGTAGTCGCCGCGGGGGTTCAGGGGTTGCTGAAAGTACAGAGGACCTCCGTAGGACGGGGCAGGCTGGGAATAGTAACTAGCGTGTCCATTGGGGTGCGGCTGACCATAGGCGGCCGTGTTAGTACGAATGTGGCCATTGTGGTCATAGTAGCTGGAGGGAGCTGCGAGGCGTATTAGCCTCAAATTGAAATAATTTGAGCAGATGGAAATGCCCGTGTTGGGGAGGGGGGAGGGGAAGGGGAGGAGGTGCAGGGGGCAGCAAAGAACTGTGTATACATACCTTTGCCAGGGTGGGTGCGGTAAGCGCCGGCGAGACCAACGTTCTGGTCCTGGGGCGACCGGCCGTTGAGGACCGAGTCGTCGGCATGGGTCTTGACATGCTTCTTCAGGTCCTGGGGACGCTTGAAGGACTTGCCACAGAAGTCGCACTTGTGCGGCTTGAGCGGGACATGGACGCGGATGTGCGAGGTGATGTGGTCACGCTTGACGGTAGTGGTGCGGCACGAGTTCCATTGGCAAGTCAGGTTGAGGTTGTTGGTGCTCTTCCTGCCGACGTGACGCTCACAAATGTGATCCTTGAGAGTTTGAAGTTAGTCAATTGTTATGCGTCGATCAAATCTCATCTCATCTCATTCAGTCTCATTCCGTCTCATCCTTCGGTGTACCCCAGAGAGGTAAATTGAAGATGAAATGGAAGTCGGATGAGATAAGATGAGATTGAAAGCGTGAGGAATGAGTGACGACTTACATAAAGAGCCTCGGCAGCGGGGAAGCGCTCATTGCACTGGTTCCAGCGGCAGACAAGGCTGTCGTCGTTGTTGGAAGACTGCTGCGAGGTAGAGGTGGCCGAGGTCGAGGGCGCAGGGGTGCTGCTGGCATTTGATGCGGCCGAGCTCGACGACTGCACGCCGGCGTCCTGGGTCTGAGTGCCGGCCGAAGACGACATTTTGTGAGGAGATACGGGATACGGGGACGAGACGGGTGGTCTGTGCTGAATGCCAAGACCGGGGGGTCTGGTCAACCTTTTTTGGGTTGGGTTGTGTGTGGCTGAAAGCTGGCTGGTGCTGTGGCCGGTCTTATATGAGACCGAAGGGACAGTCCAGTCGTGTGCCTTTCTGCGAGTGCCGTCTGGGGGTGCCCTTTGGACTAGTATGAAAAGAGTAGGGTAGAGTAAACTGCTGATGGTGCTGGCTGGCTGCCTATTTGACTGGTGGGCGGTCTTGTCGTGAACCACACTCTGAGCGTACCAACAAGATCTTGGTTGTATTTGAACGAGGGAACCCAGACTTTGAGAATTCCGGAAAACAGTCGAGATGAAATACTTTTGGAAAAGAAGAGCGATGCGTCCCCCCTTCTGGGGGAGAGAGCGCGAGAGAGCGTCTCATTATGTCTTTATTATGACCATCCACGGTTTGGGCGAGCCCTGGCGTGAGTCTTGGCAAATTCTCTTGGCAGTCGGGGCCTCGGACGGGCCTTGCCCATGATTGGCTGGCCCAGAAGTCAGTTGCCCGACCCAAGTAGCCTCTGATGCCGCTGTACTTGACTGTGGCGAGTCAGAAGGTGGAGGCGAAAAGTATTCTTTAGCTGGAGGACTTGGAGTGCCAAGAGACGCCAAGGCAATGCCAAGTCTTGGCATTACTGGCAAAGTCTTGGCGTCGGTCCACTGCCTCGCAAATGGAACCTCCCCAGGCGGAGCCCGGCCTTGTGAGCCACCACCACCTGTGCTCTTTGGCTCTATCGCCATCCATCCATCGTCTTTTCCTCTCTCCCTCTCTTTCCTCTCAATCTGTTCTTTGGCTTCCCACACCCTAGTTTTTTTCGGTTTGCCCCTGCCTGTGCTGCATCCCCCTCCATCTCTGACTTACCTACTTGTAGATACTTGCTCATCATTCATCTCGTTTTGGGCGGGGAGGGTCCAGACTTTTCGCTTATTCCCACCGTCCGCCGTTGCCGACTCTTTTACTCTGCAATCGCCGTAAGAGTCTTTGAAATAAAAGCAATACCTACTTTACAGATCATGCTTAACCTAGAAAGTGGAGTTTCGCTTGGTCACGTCAGATCCAAACCCGAAAACCGCTTTGCTGTTCCTCATGCTTCGTTTGTCTCTACCGCTTACGGTAAGGTACAGTAGTGACAACTGATAAGATGATCTCTCTGCTGTGAGAGCGCGCTTGGGAGGGGGAGACAACCTTACACCTCTCTACTCTCCGTGAGCATCGTAGGGCAGACTGTCTGAACAACTGCGCATTTTCCACAGATCTGCCATATATCGACAGATCAGTCGAGTCCTCGCAAAACGGCGCGCGGCAACGCCATCACCCTCAACCACGTGTGTGCGACTTACAAGAGTCGATCTACAGACACAAGCACTTTTTGCCCTCTGTGCCAAGCCCTTGTCCTCCGCCGCCAAGGCTCTGGGCAGGCTTGTCGTTTTCCCCTTGTGCCATTCTGCCGTTGAGGGCCAAGAAACAGCCAAGACCCAGGGGGGGTCCTGTGGGTACAAGTCTATTTGTCTGTTTGGTGCGCGCGGGTGCCCATTGCGCTGCACAGCCTCACCCACCTCTGGTCTTGGCATCCTGCCCGTCCTGGCGATTGATATGACACTTCCGAGGGCGCCGAGCCTGTTTGGCACGACTGCCCTGCGGAGCAATGAGCGAATCCAAGAAAGCTTTGCATTCTCTGCTGCTCTTGGACACGCGCGTCACGCAGGCTCGAAGGATGCGGGAAAGACCAAGTACTCCGTCTCCCCAGCCGGCAGCCAGTATCGTGTTGTAGCCAGGTCATCAGTCTCGATGGCGGTCCTTTTACAAAATGGCTGACCGACATTTCAGCTCAGAGTAAGTATCTACTTATCGGCAACCGGAAAGCAGAAGGAAAATGAAGGCCGCCGCCTGCGCTCTACCGCGACTCCGGGTTGCCGCTAGCAAGTCAAGCACACGCTTGTCTCGCCACGCAGGGCGAAACCATCCAGTTCCTGGGTACCGCTACTGAACCCTTGATCGGCCCCGTGACACACGCCTTCCCCATCACTTTGTCGCCATTCCTTGGCCTGGTCTTGGCAATCATTCGACTTTTGCCCAGAAATGCCCAGCTTCGCCAGGAGTGCGGAGAGAGGCTCTTGGCCTTGTCTTGTCCTTTCTCTCTCTGCACCCACCGACATATCCAAGACTGCCTATCGTAAGGGTTCTCTGGGCGGAGAATGGCTCGGCTTCTGCATTTCACCCATGTGCCGTTCGTTCCACGTCCCAAGATCCCAAGCAGCCGCCTATCCGCATGATAATTCCACTCTGTCAGGGCACGGGGAGAGTGCAGACCTTGGCGGTCTGCCTCGGCATTCTTGGCCTGGCTTGGACTGACGAGGCGTGACGATCGAAGCGACGTGTCCACGTTTTCCTTCGTGTCTCCTCACTAAGCTTTGTCGCGTGAACGGTCAACTGACTGTGTTCCGACATTGTCATCCCATGTGTAAATGTTCAGGCTGCTAGAAGTATACGGTGTTGGATCACCCACTACCCATACTACTAACACAAGGAGTAAACTACTCTATGTATGCTTATTATGTAGTGGGACAATCATATGTAATCCTTCAAGGTTTCCTATCGCTGGGGACTGATCGGTCAATATTTGAGGAACATCTGGAAGAGAGGCCATTTTCTGATGCCCGCTTACAATCTTAGCTATGATTACACTACTTACGAAGGCCTGGCACGTAGATAACTGGGCTTGAGCATCAGATAAGCATGTATCATGATAGTCGCGCAAGGGAGCAGGCATATCTCCTCGACATGCCTAGGGATCTAGCCCTATGCCTACTCCACGAAAACCGTAGCTCCTCCCCGCACGGCAAGCACTTATCAGATCAAGCCCTGATAATCTGGGCACATCTGGGCATATCTGGGCACACAGGCCAAAAAGGAACAACTCGATAAGTTTGGGGATGACCGCGAGTGGTGACAAGCGATCAACGAATTCCATTTCTTGTTTGGGAATCAGAGCTTCAAAAACCCAATAAGACTAGAGTAGCTAATCCGTATCATCGCCATAAAAAAAAAAGGGGTTGCAGCTATTTTGTTTTGATTTTCCTGCCTCCTTCTCTTCGTGTCCTCATATTGATGAAGACGTCCATCCCAAAAGGACCCTAGAGTCTCTTCTGTTTTGATTTTGCCCAAGTGCTTTCCAAGCAGTACGGCATAACCGAACCTTCCAGTCCAAGGTCTCTCCCGTTCCATAGGACCAATGCGACTCTCATATGAACCATGTTCCCTTTTCTTCCGGGAACCGCCGCCTCGCTCCACTAATGCAGGTGTTCAACAAAGTGAAGAGAGCCTCCCTTGTCGTCATATTAAAAAATCCATAATCCCAAACCAAAGGGCCATCCTATCAGGCAGACCTGACACCAACGCGTATGGTGACCTGCCCATTTCCGTCGTCTTCTCCCCACAAAGGTGTTGAAAGTGGAGTTATCCTTCCCAGCAAGAACATAAATCGTGAATTAAGGTGATGTGATAGCGTAGAGGGGTATAAAATGGTAGTGTGTGCAATGAATTCCCATCCTCCAGGGTTGAGTAGAATGCGTTTGTGTCAGAGCATCCCTGGAGATCGAGCGTCGTATGCACAAGTAAAGTGGTGAATGTGAAAGGGGCAGTGAAGAGCGAAAACCGCTGTTTCCAGACCGGCAAAGACTTGCTTCCGTCGAGAGTTACCGTGAACGCCGTGGACGTGGCGCCCGATGTGGAAGGAGTGATGCAAACTGATCAAAGAGGGCGCCGCCTCGATCAGATGGGACGATAGTCCCTAGAGCCGCCAGGTCCAACCCATCCAGACCCAAGGCCAAGTGTAGCCCAAAGGTTATCCCACAGGAGAAAGATGCTGCTCGTATGTGCCAAAGAAAAAAACAAAACGCCCGCCTGATGCAAATGTGGTGTTATACAGAACCCAGTCGAAGGAGGGCTTCGACCGCGTCGCGTTCCTGGGCGTCGGAACCCATGGCAGTGAACGCGAAATCACGGGCTCCTTGGGGCTCGCGCGCCATGCCAACGGCATAAGATGCGGATCGCATCCCAGGGCCCGAAGCAGCTGAACGCGACATGAACCCAGGTTGTGCCGACTTGGAGTAAGAGGTTGCGCGAAGTGCTACTGCACCCATCGCGGCCCAGTCTTCATCGTCGGTGGCGTCCTCAGGATCGTCGTTCATCACAACATCGTCGTCCGGAGCCTCCGAGCAAGAGGCCGAAGCTGATCCGTCCATGGACATCCTGTCAGCCTCGTGTTCCATCATCATGATGTCGCGGTCGTCGTGGGAGAATGCCGCCGACTCGCCAGGGCTGGCTCTCCGTCCAGCCAGACGCGCCCTCTCCGCGTTCCATCCAGATCCTTGGGTGATGGGGATCCCAGACGGGTGTGAGGTGGGCGCGCCACTCGTGGGCGACAGCCGTTCGGTGCTTGGAGCGCGTCGCGGCTGACCCCGTCGTCGCGCATCCCAACGTCCCCAGCCGACCTTCTCAAACTCGACGTCGCCTTCCAGTCCGCCACCTTCGCCTCCGCTCCCTCGGCCTTCTAGTGCGCCCACTACCAGTCTTCGTGCCTTCGCAGGTGGTATGCCGGCAAAGCCAGGGACAGACGTCGTGAGGTAGCCCATGACATGGCGAATCGCGAGGGGACCGTGATTCAGCAGAATCTCTGGGAGATGGTACTTGGCCAGCATCGATGGCGTGATAGCGCCGGCAGAGTCGAACGGAGGAGATCCGAAAGCACTGACGTTGCCAGATGCTCGACGCTCGGCGTCTTGCGCTTCGTGCAGATCGAGGTCCGAGTCGATAGCCTCGAGCTTCGCCTTCTGCAGCTGGGCCTTGAGCCCGTGAGGAGGCAGGGCAGGAGAGATCGAGTTGGGAGGGGTGGGAAGGGGAAGAGGGTGAGCTCTCGTCACAGGGACGCTCCGGGCCGCTACACCAGCTAAGGTGTCTCGGGGGGAGGTCGCATGGATATCGCGAACAGCAGATGCCATAGTTGCCATATTGACAAATTTGAGTCCGAGTTTTGCTTCGAGACGTGTCTGCGACGCAAAATATCAAGTTAGAATAATGAGCGACCGAGGCGGAGGTGGTTTGCGACGCGTCGCCTCTGGCAGGAGAGGCAGCCGTTTGTAGGTGTGGAGCGTGGTGGAAGAGAGATGCTCTCTGAGTCACTAAGGCACTTACAGTACAGTCCGAAGCAAAGATAGGCGTATCGGAGATAAACTGTTGGTCTGATAGTTGGAAGATATCAGGGCCAATAGTGAGCAGGCAAGGATGGCAAAGCTGATGCGACTATCGTGCTGTGACAGGAGATGACTCTCGATATTGAATCGTGTGAATAAATTCGTCTTGCTTGTTGTCTTTGGAGGATCAAGAGAGGGAAGGGGAGGGAAAGGGAGCGCAGGGGCGCCGTGTATTATGAAGGGCTGCCTTCGTAAAGTGCCAACATGACGGGGGGGCGCAAGTAGGGCCAAGTGCAGCAGCCAGCCAGTTTCCTTGCTTCCCTGGCGTTGCGACAATGACTGATTGAGTGACTGCCAGAGCGATGGGAATGACTTGGGGGGTACCGGAAAGAGACGGGGGGGCCAAAGGAGCGAGCCCAGAGAGAGGAGACGATGGCTTGGGCGAAAGGGGGGTGGTGTGTGTGGATGAAAAAGAGTACTGGATGGTGGACATGCGCCCAGAGCCAAGTGACTAACACCAAATTGGGGAGTGCGCCTAGTCCATAATTCTGGAACAGCTGATAAGAAGCCCTGTGCGAATCCCATTTGACTTTTACTGTGTCTTTTGTTCGCCTGCAGCACGTTCGAACAATCAGCCATCGACCATCAAGTGCAGCCCTGTTTTGTGTTCCTGGTTGAGAGCTGACACCGACTGACAAGCAGTGGCTTGAACCTTCTTGCGTGCTTGCTCACAGATTGAATTCAGCAGCTGTTTGTTGTCTTCTTTTTGACGCAAAAGATAAGGAAACAAAACGATGCTACAGAAAGTGCAATGCACCGGATTTTCTTTCCGGTCTTTCATCCATGCACATGTCAAAGGGGGAAAATACAGGGGGGGCAAGGTACATACATGATGGTGCGTGTCGAGCCCAAACCTACTAGACAAGGCAGCCCCAGGTAAATACTTGCAAGTGTTATTATATCAAATAAGGGGAATTTCATGGAAGCAAACCGAGTGAGAGCCAATCTCTCGGTATTGTTCCTTTCCCTTTCCTAAAAGGAGAGAGAGAGAGCCAACATGTCTGAAACACCGCGCGCCCACTCAATTACTCTCCATCATTTGCCTACAAAGTCAGTCTTGTGGCCAGCGTCCCCTTTGTGCGCCATCAATATCAGTTCGTATGCGAACGGAGCGTACGGAAAGAGAGTCACAAGCAGGTTTGGGGCAATTATAAGCTTAGCCCTAGGGTAAGGACTTGGTCCCATCGATAGAGAGTAAGATAGATCTCAGACACAGTGCCCGAATATCTGTGTATTCCTCGTCGTAGGTTTTCAAGCCCATCCCTGCCGGGAAAGCCTACTGGATTTCCTTGGAACCATCAAACATCGTCAGTCGCCGAGTTTGATGCGTCCACACTCTCTCACCTCCGCTTCTCCTCTTTCCCTGGGCCCCCTCTCACCCGTCCAACACCGGGGTGAATCGCGGAAAATGGGGTTTACGGTAGTTCAAAGGACGCGCGAAAACAGCACCTACGTTGGCGCGTCTTGCGCGTTGTGGGGAGGATGATATGCCCTCTGGTGCTAGCTGCTCGAAGCTACGCTACTCCGTACTCTACTTCGTACTATGGATCGTGGAGAACGGCCTCCTAGCCACAGACAGGCGCACGAAGCAGCTGGTGGGTGCAAATGGAATGCGTGATTGACTGATTATGGCTCAGCGCTGCTCCAGTTTTCCCCTCCAGAGCCCACTCGCGGCCCCAGAGTGCTCTAAAACAGGAGAGACGAGAGAGGTTACGTCGCTCTGTAATGACTTGCCGTAGCTAGTAAGTCTGACGGGGTACATTCGGAGGAAGCAGGAGTCTACTATTCATAGATTGCAATTACGGAGGCTCTCTTTTTGTGTGCGCACACATCTGACACATCCAGTCAAAATGGCCCGTATCAATATGCGTCATCATCCAAGCAGCAGCCATTTGATTCCCTCGCTTCCATCAGTTCCGGTTGGTTGTCGTCGAAACGGAGACACCGGTGGCCCGGCAGCAGCAAGAGGCATATTTGTCATTTGGCATCAGCATCGCACAAACACCTGTCAATCTCCCGTCTTCTGGGTCCGCTAGGAGCTGGGCTTCCTGGGTCCTTCAGGGCTATTCATTCTCTTGTCGGAAAGGCGCACATTCTTTTCATTTCTGACTGTGCTTATCAAAAACCCTAAGCGCGACCGCACTAGTTGTTCCTGGCATTTAATATCCTCGAAGTCTGGATGACGGCATCCAGTTCCTGCAGCTGAACCAGTCTTGCCAAGTCCAGCCGTCGTCGTGCTCCATCCACGGCGCCGTCGCAAGGTGGCAGGGACCACACCTTGGCCTTCGAAAGAGGGGGGGTGGTGGTGGTGCAGCGCACACTGTGCCACACCTCTCGATACAGTCACGTTGGACCCGGACAAGTCCATGATTGGCTTGCATCCGGCCACTGCGCGATCGACACACCTGACCTTATCCGCCCTTTATCGTTGGACCTGCGAGTCGATCGCCCGTACCGGCCATGTACTTGGCCATATTTCTTCGTGACACCACGACGACTCAGATGTCCGCGTGTGCAATGTGATTCGACGCGGCGCATGTCTCGTCTCTGTTAGGCCCTGCCCCCAAACACCCAGTCTGCTTTTCCCACGTTTGTGAACATGCCGCGACTGGACTTGCAGCGACTCGGGGCCAAGAGGCCCATGTAGCCGACATGCAAGTCACAGAGTCCCCATCGAATCCAAAGATGCTCCGCGCTGCAGAGTCGGGAGCTAATGACCCCAACAGCCCTAATGCGAAGCATCGGGCTGCAAAGTCCCTCCAATGCTGCAACCCCGCCGGTTGAACGAGAAACGTGTGCCTGACGATACGGCTGTGTTCGTTATCAGTACTGAGGGGTTGCAGCGATCCCAACGCCCGGTCCCGGACCGAGGCCCATATGCACCTCCGATAGATGCCGTTCTCCTTCAGCCACTTTGTCAACGATGTTTGCCGGAGAAATGGTCGCGATTGTTTCTGCCTGAAGGGGCCGACAACTCCACTTAGGCCTCACAAAGACTTGTGCGATGACAGTGTTCTGGAAACATTCTGGTTTGCGGCAACCTCGCAACGTAAGATTCGGACGAGTGCATACTTGCCCCATTCATTTGTTGACTTGCTCAATGATTCGGCAACAGGTAAAGTGTTTAGTCATTGTTTGTGAAATGTCCTCTCATGGTGGTGTGGTGTCCATATCGATTATTCGCGATTGGTACACCCGGGCTTCTTCTCAACTGAAATAGCATCGCTTTACCCCGCTATCATGCAACTCCTTGTTGAAATATGTATTGTCTGCAAGACTGTGATTCCCAGCGGTCAGCTTCGATGAGGGATAAATGTCAGGAACATTCGGCATAGTGAGCAACTTACGCGCTTCAGGACGTCCAGCTTCTCCGTGGACTGGTTGAAGACATGGCGATACTGCCTGAGACTCTCCCTCAATACCTCTTCGCGTGTCGTACGGCCTTCGCAGATTGCCTTCATCCTCAGCTCCATCTCCTTGCGCAAGAAGGGCTTGCCAAGACTTGTCTCGAAATTCATTCGATCAAATCCCTCAATCAGTGCAACCCCCAATTGTGTCGGGATAAATACTTGGACGCCGCTTCGACCGCCCCCCGCACCTCCCGCCCGGCCGCCTCTCCCCCGCCCTCCGCGATTACCGCGCCCCCCGCGGCCACCTCTTGCAGCTGGGCGCGCTTCGTCCTCGTCGGCTTCGTTATTATCTTGAGCCGCTTGTTGCCCTCCTTGCTGTGTAGTGCGTACGTAGTCTCGAGCCTGGATCTTCTGGATGTGTTCGGCCATGGTCGCATCGGTCCCAATCCCGTTCGCGTCCATCAATGCAATAAGGTCCGCTTCAGTCAGGTATCCAGGCGGTCCCGTCTTTCCCTCGGTCATCAATGCTTCGGTCGGCTCAAACCGTTCTCCAACGGTAAATTTTGGCAGCTCAGCCGAGTTTGTCCAGTTTTCGTATGGGTACACGTCAAGAAAGTTCCTTTCGAGGACAATCACTCCATGAGCATGGAAAGTTTCGTCACCGTACTGGATGTCAACATCCGTCGCCAGTCCCTTGGCATCTTCCGAACAACACGCTAGGAAACGTCGAACAACCAACTCGTAGAGCCGGGCTTCTTCCGGAGAGAGAGCAGAGGGGGCAGCGTAGGTGACTGGATGAATAGGGGGGTGCGCCTTGTCGTCGTTACGGCCGTTTCTTGGTTGATTGAAAGCGCCATTTGCTAGGTTTTGAGCGAAAGCGCCCCAGCGTGTGTCCTGGGTTTGCTTCTGTACCAGAGCTTGCAGGTTCATTCCTCGGTCAAATCTGTCAGTCTCGGTTCGAGGATAGCTGATGAATCCTTTGTTGTATAGGCTCTCTGCTGCGGTCATTGCTTGCTGACCACTTATGTGCAGAAACCGCGTTGCCATTTTCTGCAGTTCGACGGTGGTTAAGGGCAATGGCTTCCATCTCTTGGTGGGCTTCTCCTGGACTTTGATAACCTTGGCCATCTTCGCAGCGAGGCATCGTTCATACAGAATAATCGTCGAGACTCGGTCGAAGAGGTGGTGTCTCGTCCAATTGAAAGTGGCACTGACTCCATTCTTGACATGCTTCACCGTGATGCCCCAAAAGGTCTCAGGGACAAAGTTTTTGACCCGGAAGTAGCGATCTACGACGAAACCGAGCGTTGGAAATTGACAAGAGCCTTTGCATGTTAGCCTGGCGACGTTATACTCCCCCGGTGAGCAACATACCGTAACTCAGCATCAGCTCTGTCAATGGTCCACCCAATGTGCGTAGGTTGATGGTCAAGAATCGAGTGAAGGCATATCCAATGCGCAAATCCAGCTCGATGCGGGCGGCAACGGCGTTGACCTGTCTATCATCCAAGTTGATGAGGTTGCGAGCAGCATTCAGGATATGACTGGGCGCAGTCAGATGCTGTGATTCCTTGCAGATAGCATAGGCCATACTCACGCTCTCTCAATGTTGCTGAAACGAGCTCTCTTGATCTCGATGGAAGGTTTCGTCTTTCGTGCAGCTTCACGTATCTCGCTCCCAATGTGCTCGCCTTCCCGATCACAATCAGTCCAAATGAACAAGGCCCGCGCGTACCTGGCTTGCCGTCCAATATTCTCCGCGATCACCGTTTTCTCCTAGAGTACTCTGTTAACCTCGGTAAGCAGGGTAGACAATATCGTTGTGCATACATCATCAATCTTCTCAAATACCGGTGCTGTAAAGAGGCTCTCCGGCGGTGGGAAGTTCCAGTCCTTATGATCCGGGCCGAACACGAGACTCGTCATGTGCCCGGTGACGCATGTCATTGTCACTTCACAGTTCCCCCAAGGCTGGCCAAAGTCGAAATTGAACACATAGTTCTTAATGAATTTCGAACGGGTATTGTTAGTCGTGTATTGACCACCGGACAGATGGCCGGCAACCGCCTTGGAAATTGAGGGCTTCTCAGCCACGCAGAGAATCTTGGTCATTTTGACGGATGAAGCAAGTCAACAGACGTAGTCCCAGATATTCCGAGCCGCACAGGGTAAAGTAGTCCACTTTCGGCATGACTGTTCATGACTGGTCTGGTCTACACCCGCCTACCGCATGACGAGTGTTGGAAAGCCACGATAACTGTTTTCTCGCGCAGACATACATCTGTCATGGAACGCGAACCTCAAAATTTCTTGTTGTCGGACTGAAAGGATGCGGGAAACATCTCCTTCTCGACGCGGGTAGACAGAAGCTACGCGTCTCAAAGCGAGGACGGTGGATATCAAAATAGGATGCCTACGCACAAGTGGTTCCTACCTCTCCTGTAAACACACGCCAAAAGTTGAGGGGAGAAAATTCACTGGATCTTGCTAGACAGCGTGGCGCGTGCTTAATTGATGTTAGAATTGACTTAAGTGGACCAGTGCACAGGGCAACTATGCCAGTGGCTACCTGCTATGCTGCTGCATAACTCAGATCCATCTGCCAGATCCGTTAGCGGGCCAGGCCGAACCCAACAAAGGGCGCCATGACGCGCACATCCTTTCCTGTGAAATACCTACCTTCCATCGCCCTTACATTAAACTTCCGATGCCTCTCTTTCCTAGTGTTTGAGACCACCCGACATTGTATCGTCGATACTCCCATTTCGACCTCAAACCTCTGTGTTCCAATCGCAGCACATCACAATGGCTCTACCCGCACTTCTCGCGTTGGAGGACTGCTCCGACTTCTCAAAGACCGTCGAGCCCTACCTTGAGGAGCTCTATGCGCTCCCTGAACAGCTCCTACACACCTTGCAAGCTCACGAGAGCTTCGTCGACCTCTATATCCGCACCAATCCTCTGGTCTCGGGCTTTGCCTTTTCGCTCTTCCTCGGCGCTGTCTTCTTGGTGGTCTCCGAGATCAACAAGAACTACTCGCAGGTCGACCGGTGCTGGAGTATACTGCCCACGGTGTACATAGCCCACTTCAACCTCTGGGCGCGATTGGCGGGCATCCGCAGCCCACGGCTAGATGGCGCCCTACTGTTTAGCACAATCTGGAGTGTACGACGCAAAAACCTGCGATTGATCCTTCTCCAGTGTGCTGATTTGGTTATTTAGTGCCGATTGACCTTCAACTATGCTAGAAAGGGCGGCTACGATATTGGCTCCGAGGACTATCGATGGGAGATCGTGCGAAAGAACGTGCCTGCATGGCTCTTTCACATCTTCAACCTGATCTTCATCTCCTTCATCCAGAGTATCTTGCTATTTCTGATTGCCGCCCCCGCATACCCACTACTGTTGTCGACCCAGTTTGAAAATAAACTGTCAACCGCCGACATGGCCTATGTGGTTATGGAGCTGTCTCTAATTCTCAGTGAATGGTTCAGCGACCAGCAGCAATGGGGTAGGTCGATCTTTGAGATCTCTCACACAAAGACCAGTTCTGACCCTTTACCTAGACTACCAAGCGGCGAAGAAGCAGTACCAGGCGACTGCCAAAGTCACCCAAGGTTACACACAGGCCGAGCTAGACCGGGGCTTTGTAACCCGTGGGCTCTGGGCTTACAGCAGACATCCCAACTTTGCGGCTGAGCAGTCGATCTGGCTTGTGCTCTACCAGTGGAGTTGCTTCGCGACCAAGAACCTCTACAGCTGGGCGGCCGTTGGTCCCTCTTTCTTGGTGCTCCTCTTCCAGGGCTCGACATGGCTCACCGAGCTCATTACCAGCGGTAAATACCCTGATTATAGCGACTACCAAAACCAGGTCGGCATGTTCGTGCCCATGGGGCTCGGCTACCAGCCATCGCCACCAAAGCAGCCCAAGGTCATCCGAACCAGCGAACTCGCTAAGAAGCAGAAGAAGAAGTGATCTTACACTAGGCAGCGGGACACGCCTGTATCCAAGTTTATGGATTTCAGGTACTAAGTGTCTTTGCGATTCATGGATGTGGCAGACGACAGGGTGAGGGGACTAAGTCTGGTGTTTTAGCAACTTACCTAAGTCTATATGAACTAGATACCAAATTCTGTTTGAGACGTCTTGCAAAACGATTTTGCATTTCGCGACTATGAATTTTATCATCTGTCGAACGCAGCATACACCAACAGTCCTTGTTTTCAGTTCACGTTCATTTGCGTTCCCATCTGAGCCCGAGCAACAACCATGCCACGCCGACTTCGCAACTTTTGGAGACGCAACATAGGCCAGGGGTCTGATAGGAGAAAGGGGCTGATCAGTCTCCGGTGTGCCGCCTCGCTCTTAAGGCCGATCTACCGCTCGACGTTCATCGGGATATTACACATATCGCTCGTAAGCTGTCACAGTGTGTTGCTCTATTAGGACCTAGAGCAGATTTCGGACTTTGATTAACACTTCGTGCCAACGAGTTTGCTCGCACATGATGTCGAATCAATTTACATGGTGAGAGCAACCCGGAATTGCGAGCCGTTGTTTTGCACCTGGCCAACATAACGGTCATGACTTCGGACTACTGCGCGGCAGGAATAATGAACATGACCGCTTGAGTGTCGTTGTGCGCATAATCGATTCATAAATTGGCAACATTTAGACTTTTGTCTGATGCTGAAAGTCCTATACGACTGACTCGATGACTAACTCGGCACTTTTGAACGATTTTTCCTTGACGCTTCTACTGCACACCATCCTCCCCCAAGACACATGTCAGAAGCCGAATGAAATCCGCTATTGGCGGCATCCGAGCCGGTGCCACGACGTAAGGTACCCACCACCATGTTTTTCTTAGCAGCCCTGCCGGCCACCCACCAGGTCGGCTGTCGGGACGCAGGGGGAGCTGGAGGCGATGGCCGGTGGGGGAAATGCGGCAACTCCAGTGGAGTTCTCAACCGCAGTCACCGGCGGCTGTGTGACTTGCAACACGGACAATTTGTCACAGGTTGTATTGCCGGTTTGAGCTGTTGCTTCAACCTGTGCACAATTAGATGATATGATCACGATCTGTGCTCATTCCCCTTGTTGAGCAAAGCATTGGCAATTTGGGTTCGTCGATAGCAAGGGAATGCAGATGAATTCAGGCCTTGGTCATCTCACGAAAAGATAAGCAACGCAGGGTGAATTGTCACAAGGGATTATCATCGAGCACATGCATCCCGAAGTCAGAGCGCCTGCCATATTGGAATGAGGATAAGCAGACTCTCGGGCTGAGGATGCCGGGATCCCTTTCTATTTCTGCTTGAGGAGTGGCTCGTGACAATACGGCTCTTCGCAGTTTCGGGAACGTGGGGGGTTGATCACCCCCATCCCTAAACAAACAACCCCGGCATGCTCGCTTACCCGGGGCAATAGGAAGACAGATCTGTCACATTTCTGAGCCTTTACCGCCATTCTGAGTATGGCAGTTGTGGACCCTGGATCTTCAAGGCCCTGTAAATTGATATGCATGCCTGCATCAGAACAAACAGTCTTACCCCTGCTCAATGTCGAGCAGGGCGAGCGGGCGGGCACCAGGTCGCAATCTGTGCAGCATTTCCCAACTCTGATTCTCACCTGCATGTGCCGGACGTAAAACCTACATCCGGAGAGTCTCCACGCCGTACATTCGTAGTCGATGAGTCGTGCAAGTCTGGTCAGCCGGCGGTGCAAGTGACGTCAAGGCCGTAAAATCCGTTCATGCTCCGGGACCCACTCCCCCGAAATCGCCTCCCTTCCCACATGCCATGCCATTCTACCGCTTCCCCGACGAGACGCGAGAGGTGAAGAAGGGTCTCCGACGCTAATCAAGTGCCCACCGCCAGTCATCCTGCATCTCCGGGGCTGCCTGTTCCACGCTAGAATCAAGACGATCCAGGGTCAGGGTCCAATTCTGGATCCACCATTTGACCGCTCCAAAACACCGAGACCTCTCTAGTTCGACTTTTGCCTACACGAGAACGGATTTTCATTTTATTCCCCCAGATTAGTAAATCGAATAAAAGAGGACCTCCTCCCATTCAAGTCCTTCTCCTCTCACCTCTTACACCTTGCTTTCACATCCAACATCACACACCGAACAAATATAGTCACCAAGCGTTCACATCTGGCTTGGTGCACTCGTCCTGAGATAACCCAGTCCTCAGCCGAAGCAAGTCCATTACACGACAACCAAGATGAATACCCCCACCTCTGACAACTCGAGCTGCCCACCGAGTGGCTACTCCGACATGTCCAGCGCTATCTGCGACGGCAATGCTCCCGCAGCTGCCCATGTGGTCGATGCCAGCTACTTCCCACGCTCTCACCGGTCTTCCGCCTCTTCATCCTCTACCGATCTCCCCGATGTTGTTCGTCCGGCACAGCCTACTCGCATCACTACCACTTCGAGCCAGGCCCCACGAACCGCCATCGACCCCCTTTCCAGGGAGTATCCCAAGCCGGCTGTCGAAATTGACGTCGCTGAGGCACTCGCACGCGAGCCGAGGAAGTGGACGCTCGCGCACTGGGCAAAGAACGCCAAGGAGGCACAGCGCGTCCCTCTCAGTAAGGAGATCCAGGCCAAGAAGTTCGAGGAGGCAAAGAAGGAGCTCATGAAAGCCAAAGCCGAGATGGCGGCGCTCACCTTCGGCAAGAAATAGAGGCGGCGACTCGACAACACCTCACGAACGGTTTTCTTATCCCAGCTCAGCACTTGTTCAGTGTAGTGTTGGGCAGTGGGATAACCTCCAAGGGCTTCTCATTGTCACGACCTTGACGTCTGTTTTCTCACAACTTGAGCATTTTCGATACCCCGGCGGCTGCGGATCATCAATGATATCCGAATGAATGGTCGGTGTGCGTTTATACCGCCGACGCGCATAGCCAGCCAGCGATTGGTAGTGTCAGGGTGACACTCCAAAAATCATCATGAGGCGTTTAATAGGGATTGCTTTTTATTCGACGGAATATGGAACATGATTCCATTGGCGGTTGCCTACCAGATCTATCGGATCCAGGTGGCGACAAGTGTATATACTAGAGCGTATTCGGACAAATAAGGACAAGTTTGAAGTCCACCAAACGATTCCAGATTTATGTGATTTAAAAATTCGAGGGGCTCAGAGTAACCGGGCCGACAGTGTGATGCCGTAAATGAGAGCAGCAATAAAGTTGGACAGGTTCAAGAGCGACGAGATCCCATGAAGCTTGCCGAACTCCTTATTGAGGGCCACCATTTCCTGAGAATGCGGTGGAGGGTCCCAAGACTTCTTGCCGTCTTTCGTTTCTAAAGAGGATTTTAGCAACTTCAACGAGGCTTTGCATTGGACGACGTACCTTGGTCACGTCGCGCAGCCATGATACGCTGAGTGGCCGGCAGCAGTATGAGGAGGTTGACAAGTCCAGTTCCAAGCATTGTAGCCAGGGGGGCCAATGCCGACCAGCGGTTCGATGGATCCATGACTCCAGCAACGCCAGTGAGGTTCCCCAGGGCCCTGGATGCGCCAGGGAAGGTTAGGATGAGCAGGCCCGGGATGACTGACTGCATTGAGAAGTAGATGGGAAAGATCTTGGTCTGCACAGCCGAGAATTGGGGCCGCGCGAGGACTTTGAACTGAACGAAGCCATTGACGAAAGTCTGTGTCACCACTGTTGTTAGCATGTAGCTTGGCCACTGCCTGCGGACTATCAAATCCAATTGTGATCTGTGCAACCAAGGGCGTACGAGACATATAACGGCAATGGCAGGCAAGTGTGACACAAGCTTGAGCTTACATGGAAAAAGGTTGTGCCTAGTAAAGTTCCGTAGCTGGTAATATGGCATCAGCACAGTCAAGAGGCAGCTCATGATGCAAAACAAGACCTACGAGATGATATGATAGGGGGCAGGAGAGAAGAGGATGGATCTATCAGACATCTTGGCTGAGATCAAACACAACGTGCGAGGCTTGCTCGAAACTACAGGTTGTTGACTGTTTCGATGTAGGCGGCAATTCTATTGGAATGGGAATCAATGAAGGAAGAGGATCAAAGGGCAGTGATGAAAGTTTTGCAAACTTCAGGTGTTGAATGGAGAGAATGGTGGAGGTGGTGTCAATTATGTCATGAAGTTGGAACGAAGTTCTGCGGCTCCCAGACTATTTGGGGTTGCTGGGTATCAGCCTGAAATGATTCGCTAGGGAGCATATGCAGGGATCTTGGCAGCAGGCAAGCAAGCATGGGGGAAAGCTGCAGCAGGGTCCGTGCTGTGCTTGAGGGCGGCGGGTTTGCCTGGGCCACCACTCAATTGCTGCTGGTTCCTGGCACTAACAAACGCGCTTCACCTCTTTCTGAGCGCGCTATGCTGCCTAGAAAGATGGGACCCGCTTGAGGTTCAGCTGTATCGCCAAGCTTCCCATCTCATGAGAGGAGAAGCTTCTCACGACTGCTTGTCATTCCTCATCTTCTTGTTTCCCCCATCTTCTCTAATGATTCCCTCAAGCCACCCGATCGACGCACTGTAAATTCACGGCACCTTGGCGTGCTGAACCGCATCAATGGCCGATAAAGAAGCAACCGTATACATCATCGACCTCGGGTCGTCGATGGGCGAATGCCACAATGGCAGAGTTGAATCAGATCTGGATTGGAGTATGCGATACGTGTGGGACAAGATTTGCACAACTGTCGCAGCGTCTAGAAAGACCTGGCTTGTCGGCGTGCTTGGCTTGAGGACTGATGGAACCAGCAACCCTCTGCAAGAAGACGACGGATACGAAAACATCTCAGTCTTACAAGAGATCGGCCCAATGACCATGACGTCGCTCAAGCAGCTTCAGGGCTCCATCAAGCCAAGCGAGGCCATCAGTGGCGATGCCATCTCAGCTATTATTGTTGCAACCGATATGATTAGCAAGGCCGCCCCCAAGCGGCTGAAGTTCAAACGAAGGATCATTCTTGTCACAGACGCACAAGGTCCGGTTGACAGTGATGATTTTGACGACATCTCCAGCCAGATCAACGACCTCGGAATTGAGCTAATAATCCTGTGCGGCTTCAGCTTCCCTTCATTGCAACCCAGCAGACTAACCTTGTTTTAGTGGAGTTGACTTTGACGATCCCGATTACGGCTTCAAGGAAGAAGACAAGTTGAAGATCAAGGTCAGCGCATCTGTATGACCAAACTCTGAGAGTTTCTGCTGACCTCCCTCCTTTCCAGGCTGACAATGAGAAATTACTGCAATCTCTCGTTGATAAGTGCGAAAATGGCGTCCTTGGTACTGTTGCCCAGGCGGTTGAAGAGCTTGAGATGCCTCGAGTGAAGCCGGTGAAGCCGTACAAAACCTACGATGGCCCTCTGACATTAGGAGATCCCTCGCAGTATGAGAGTGCGATTTCCATCAATGTCGAACGCTACTTCAAAACCAAGCAAGGCAAGCCTGTTGCTGCAAGCACTGTGGTTGTCAAGAGCGAGACAGGTGGTGGACCATCGCAGTCTACTCAAACTGTGGATGAGATGGACGGTGTTGAGACGACCGCAGGTAACTTTGCGGCCGTCAAGAATGCCCGCACATACAGGGTCAACGACCCAGATGCTCCCGGTGGCAAGAAAGACGTCGAATTCGAATCCCTTGCCAAGGGCTACGAGTATGGTCGGACAGCAGTCCATATCAGCGAATCCGAGTACAACATCACAAAGCTAGAGACTGTCAAAGACTTCTCTATCATTGGCTTCATCCCCATGGATAAGGTAAATCTCAGCTTTGGATCTTTCATTGGTACAACCAACTAACACGGATTTACTTAGTACGAGCCTGTATTGAACATGGGCGAAACCTGTGTTATCATGGCACGCAAATTCAGCGAGAAAGATGAGCTGGCTTTATCCGCTCTCATTCATACCCTTTACGAGGTGGAGTCCTACGCGGTTGCAAGATTCGTTGGAAAAGACACGAAGGAGCCGCAACTCCTCCTGCTCATGCCGTCCATTGAAGTAGACTTCGAATGCCTCTATGATGTGCCTCTTCCATTCGCCGAAGATGTGAGGACATACCAGTTTCCACCTCTAGACAAGGTTATTACCATCACTGGCGGCACGCTCACGAAACATCGTCTGCTGCCGAATGACGACCTTAATCAGGCAATGAGCGATTATGTTGATGCCATGGACATCTCAACATTTGCTACAGATGACGAAGGGTAAGGCAGCCACCCCGAGTGGTTACAGTGGACAATGCTAAGACTAGTGTGCTTTAGAAATCCAGCTGAATATGCCGCCATCGACGATACATATTCACCAATTATCCACCGTGTAAACCAAGCCATCCGATTCCGGGCTGTGCACTCGGACGAACCCTTTGAGGCCCCAAGCGGTGGTATTCTGATGCGATATGCTCAGCCTTCTCCAGATCTAGTCGATAAGGCAAAGTCGGAAATTGACGCGCTCATTGCGGCGGCCGACGTCAAGAAAGGTATGCAAACCACATTGTTCCTAGCAAGATTACGAGACTGATCACTACTTGCTAGTCCCCCCCAAGGCGAAAGGCAAGCGTGGACGGGAGGCCATCAAGCCTATGTCTGGCTTGGATGTGGATGCTCTGCTTGGCCAGAATAAGCGAGCCAAGATTTCAGCGGACAATGCCATTCCCGAGTTCAAGCAGGCTCTCGGTTCAACTGAAGACGTCAAGCAAATCGAGGAAGCTGCAAAACAGATGGGCGAGGTCATACGCACAATCATTTCGTCGAGCACAGGGGACAGCGGTTATGACAGGGCTCTCGAGAACCTGGGCGTTATGCGCGAGGAACTGGTTGCTCTCGAAGAACCCGGCCTGTACAACTCATTCCTCGAGGACCTGAAAGAGAAGATCAGAAGCGAGAAGCTTGGCGGAGATAGGAAGTTGATATGGTGGAGGCTGGGCAAGTCAGGTCTTGGACTTGTCACTGATCGCGAGTCTGAAGTCTCCGATATCACGCAGCAAGCTGCTGAGGAGGTAAGATCTATTTTCAACTTCCTAAACGTTATGTATACTGATTTGAGCGCAGTTTCAGAGGTTGTCGAAGAAATAGGTGTTGAGCTATGCGGATATAGGAAGGAAAATGATCGTAGATGATCAATATCAGTCCTGTACTAGTAGGTGGTAGGAGGATAACTATTTGTCGCTGTATTGTTGATGTTGCAGCTCCTGGTGGTTAGACAAGATAAGGGAGAGTAAACAACCTTGCTTAAACAAAGGAAATGCTTGTGTAAGAAAATGAGACCACTATTGTAGCAGTTGCACATTTTTCGTCCTCTTGATCGTGCCTTACAATTGTTGCCTTCCGAAATCAACCTGCTTTCTGTCCAAGCCAAGATCCACCACCATCATCAGTCTTTTTCAAACGATAAATCTCTCCATTCGGGTTTGCTCCTCGGCCAATACTGACAATCCTCACTGTTACACAAGAGGTCGCTCTTGCAGGCAAACGTCTTCTTCACTGCAAGAATCACAATCATCCGGGGAAGACCCAGGCCACCTGACTTCACCTTCACCTTCACCTTCACCTCAGCTCGAACCTCAAATCACTCTCACCTCGTACGCTATCAATACCGCGAACAATCCTGTATCAGGTTGAGTCACAATATCGAAGTGGAAAAGGTCAGCCAAGCTCATCGCCAGCTAAGCTCAGCAAACTTTCCTCCCCTCATCTCAGATCGACACCATGGCGGACCCCTTGAAGAGGCTCGAAGATGCCTTTGGAGATCTTGGTGTCTGGGATGAGAGCACAGGCATGGCCTCGACGACAGACAAGGTTCCCCAAGGTGCTTCAAGCACCAACCCACCTGCCCAGCTCAGACCTTCGCCATTTGCGTCGAATGACCAACCAGCGCATGTTTTCGACGACCAAGGACGCATGATGCACAGAACCGGTCATCCTCTGGCCATCATGCACCCCGAGCTCTACGAGTCGCAACACGACACTTACGTCCATTATGACGACGAGACAAGTTCGGCTAAAGACCGTAAGGCCAAGGCTCCGGAGAACTTCTGTCCCTGGACGCTGCTCCTGCATTATCACCGACTCTTCGTTGGCAAAGAGAACAGGAAAGTCGTGTGTCCCTTTTTCACTGTTGAGGCTATCCTCAACTCTCGACCCTGGGACTTCTACTACCTGTACCACCCTCAAAAGCCATACCACTCTGCTATCCTGTTCATCCGCACCCAGCAGCTTGTTAGTTACCTCGAATTTGTCAACAGCAAGCTCGAGTTCGAGTTGGGTCTACCACAAGGCAGGAAGGCTGACAATATCCGGTTCAACTTTGGAGCATTTGGTACCCCGACACCTCAATTTGTCGGGAAGACGACGTCCTCCTCCTCTGTCAGCACCCTAGTTAACAGCATCCCGGCCTTCTCTGCTCAGAAGACTTGGACGAGGCTTTCGGAGACTGTTCAAGAAGACTTCATCGAGCGCCTGGAGATGATTGAGCGCGTTTCTGTTGGCGAAGATGCCGATAAGCAAAGGGCAAAGAAGAAAGCTAAGGCACGGGAGAGATGCATCAAGGCGCGCATGGACACTGGTCAAGCCATCAAGCGGGTGCAGCGTTATCTTGGTCTTCGAGCAAAGGCTGGAAGCGCTGAACAGCCGGACCGGCAGGGAGGCACGAGTGGGACGGGACCACCAGGCGGCGTCCTGGACACCAACTTCACCATGCCTCTGGAGCCAGAGAGCCGTGTGGTCTTCATCTCTGTGGACGTGGAGCTCTTCGAGTTCAACCATTCGCACATCACGGAGGTTGGTGTGGCAATTCTAGACACCCTCGATACCATTGGTGTTCCTCCCGGCAAAGAGTATCAGAATTGGTTTGATCTCATCAAAGCACACCACTTTCGTACTGAGGAGTACCGTCATCAGGTCAACCGCAAGCACGTCAAGGGTTGCGAGCTGTTCTTCGATTTTGGGAAAAGCGAGATGATCAAGCTAAGGGACATTCGTCCGAGGCTCAACGAGATATTCGGGATCAGTCGTACCCCCCCAGCCAAGTCTTCGGGTCTGCCCGAGAGCCGGCACATCATCATTGTTGGGCATGATATTGCCCTGGACATCGACTATCTCAAACGCCTGGGCGTGTACATCGACTCGGCCGACTACGATATCGCCGATACTCAGACCATGCACCAGCACTACCGCCACAGAAAGCAGGGTGCAAAGCTCAAGGATGTTCTCGGAGACCTGCAGCTCACAAGCCGATACTTGCACAATGGTGGCAATGACGCAGTCTACACCCTGCGGGCCATGATTGCGCTTGCCTTTAAGACTCGTGAACTCAGTCTGAACAGGGCATCGGTCACTAGTAGCAAAGACGGAGAATCTGAGGACGAGTCGGAGGGCGGATGGTCGACAGGCGGGGAGGATAGCGATGGTGGCTCAGCGCCCTGGGAGCCGAAGGTGCGTACCTGATGCTCAATAGAATTTTGTGACTGTAGCAGTGTTTTAGGTAGTGGGATAATCCAAGTCGTCATCGTCATCAAGTTCACAAGTATCGCAATAGGGAATGTTGAGTAAGCCTGACGGTGGAGGCTCGCAAGGACGCCGTGGTAAAGAGCCTCTCCGAAGACAGGAGCGGCGGTACTTCTTTCACTGATGGGATCAACCAGTGGTGGGCGTGGAGCACCCGAGAACGAGAGGCAGCCATGTTGGTAAATCATGGCGAATAAGGCGGTGGAAATTTTTCACAATGGGTAGAGAAGGCTACGGCAATCTCAATGCGAAAAGCGGTGATATTAGTTTGCAAAAGGTCTTGATCCATATCGCCACGTCTCGGAAGCCAGAAACAGTTCCCCAAAAACGCCCTTGCTATGTCTGCAACTGTTGTACATTTTATACATGTTCCTAGCCCTCGTTTTCGGTACGGGCATCGTCGGATGGTGCCTCGATTTCGACTCGTCCATCTGCCCATTCACCTCCTGTCGATCGGTCCTATCATGGATGTTTCTCTAGAAACTCTTTCGCCTCGTTGACCTTGGTCGCCAGGTACGGGCTACCTCCTCTGTCGGGGTGGTTCAGCAGCATCAGCGTGCGGTGTGCCTTGCGGATCTTCTCCTTGGTGATGGCGCGCTCGCTGTGAACATTGTCAGCCAAAACCAGCTCTGCTTATTCGTTGCTTCCCTTCCTGACTGAGAATGATGGAGAGAAGTGCTTACTTGAGCGACAGAATCAGCGACGCCTCCTTCTTGTTCATGCGCGGCTCAAAGCCGCCCTTGTAAAAGGCCTTGCCCATCGCGCCCACGCCGCCGCGCGAGCGGCGCCATGCGACGAGACCTGCCCGTCCCTGCAAGAAATGATCTGTTAGTACTCATGCTACCCACTAGCTAAACCGTAACGAGTTGCCAGGTCGTCGGGCGCGAATCGGGGGAGGTTTCGTACCAGGAAGGCAGCGACGGCGACGCCGGTGCCGATAGCTAACGCTGAGGCCATATTCTCGGTTCTTGTGTGGGTTTATGGAAGAGGGAGGCGGAGGAGCTGTAGTCGCAAAAGGAGAACAAGTTCGTTTGAGGGTTGGCAAGTTGACCCGTGGGCGGGAATATGGATGTGTCGATGTCGTCGTCGCAATGCCGAACAGTCAAATCCGGGGGGAGACTTTTTTTGATGGGCCTAGGTTTGCGAGGATCGGCCGATAGGGTGGGAAGCTTATCCGGAAGTAGCCGGTGTGGCGGACTGCACGAACGCTTGTCGGGGTTATGCATCTACAGGGGGCTTGCTGTCAACGTACACTATCCATACGTTTCGATTTAATGGACTTAATAAAAGGTCAAATAAAGTGCAGTGCAACTCTGATCATTTGTATTTTTGATTCGAAACTATTTAGCTAGAACACCGTTGCTTTGGTTGTACAGAACCTCGTGTATATGCTTGGTCGAGACGACATGGACTGCAGAGGTGGTCAGGGTGAATAAGACGTCTCTGCGAGGTATTGACCTGTATGATTTTAGGTAGTGGGATAACCCTCCACCTAGCAGTCGATACCCAACAGGGGGGTCGAATTTCAGCCTGCAACCTTCGTAACACTGAGAGAGAAACATTACGGGATATTAGATGTACAGAGTATCGTGGCAAACCCCTGATCACTTCCACGAAGGAACCCCGGGGAATCCCAGCCCATCAAAAAACGCCTATCCTCCTAGGGAGGCCCGGGTCTAGTCGGTGCTAACCACCCCAAGGCCTACTCCCGTCAAAAAGGCCGCCAGAACCCAGACAGATGCATACACTGCTGCGCCATATGGCTCCACCCCCTTTACCGTGAGGGAGCATTGGAGGTAAGTGTCGACACCTGCAACGAGCATGAGGACCGCAGTGCGGAAGGCGGCGACCTTGGTCTGGGCCGTGTAGCCCAGGAGATTCCATTGCAGCGTCTCCCCAAGCGTCGCGCTGGCGGGGTCGAACTCGGTGATCCGGTCGTCGGACGGAACGTGACCGGTAGTGGCGGTCGGGGCAAATATGAAGGTCCTTGAAGCCAGGCCGAAAAGCAGGCATAGACCGATAGTAGGCAGACTGACAAAGAGAAACGAAGTGGCAGAGTAGGCCGGCTCGATAGTCGGGATGTCATTGAAGTAGACTACCAGAACTCGAGGCAAGAAAGCCACATAAGCAGTGGACAGAGTCACGCAGTAGACGGCTCCAGCAAGGAGTGTCGTGTAAGCCTGGATCGTCTTGTCTACCACGAGCTCCCGGTTCGGCAGAGACGGGGAGGCGGCGTGAGCGCCGGACAGGGGCCGAAGCAGAAGGAAAGGTAGGAAATTGGAGATCACGTCGACGGCGAGGCATGCGCCGGCCGTCTGAGGGTGAATGCCGTAGAATGCACTCAGGAGGTACAGCTGCAGCGCAGGATTAGCAATTCTGATGCAGTTCAAGAAGGTGAAGGCAACACTCACCGATGGTCCGCGAGAAAGAACGCTCAGTGCTGCTAGGTCGTAGCTGTCAAAGTTGGCGAACCAGGCCAGCGCGAGCTCGAGTCTATCAAGGAAACTTTCGTCAGCACCGAAGCCGCGTCTGGGAAAGGAAATAACAGTATAGCGCCTTTGCGCGAGTGGGAGAGGCGCACGTATAACATGACGTCTGCTCTCTCCCACCACTCAAGGAGCCACGCTGTGTCTTTCCCGTCTCGAACAACAAAAATGTATCACTCACACTCTCCAGCCCGCCAGCAAGGACACCTCCCAGTTGCCCTCGAGAGTCCGCGCCACAGCCGCCATCTCCCCGCGCGTCCACTGATTTACCGTCGAGTATCCCAACGCCGACAGCGCCATGCTCAGGGTCACGACGAGGGGCAAGTGTAGCGCGCGGGGCAGCTTGCTCGTGGGCCCCCCGGGCCTTCGCGCCAACGTCGTTGTCGACGACATGGTCGACGTCGGTCGCATCGTCACCTCCTTGCCGACAGCTGTCGGGTCCCCTGCTGCGCCGGCGGCATCGTCCGCCGCTGTTGACTGTGTCGGGGTTGACTTCACACGAGCCATGGTCAAATTAGGTACTGCTCTCGATCTCAAGAGTCGTCGGGAGCGAGTTCGCGGCTTCGCACGGAAAGGAAAGCTGGTTGCGAGTAGTACAGAGGTGACAAGGGTAAATAAGACGTCCTTGCGAGGTATTGACCTGTATGGCGTTGGGTAGTGGGTTAACCCTCTTCCCAGCAGTCGATACCTAATAAGGGGGGTCGAAATTTCAGCCTGCAACCTTCGCAAGACCTTTTGTTTACAAGGTTCGATGAAGAATGGGTAAGTGTACAATAATCAAAGAGGGTCAAGGAGGGAGAAAGAACGATGAGTGTCCCTAATTAATCAAAGACGGGAATAGGAAGAAATACTTGAGCTGTTTCTATCGTGGAAAGTTTGACGCGACGTCGCGAAAGATGCTTCATCAGCGGGGGAAAAGATGATGATCAGTGGTTGCGAGTGGGGGATTTCCAAAGTCAGTGACGTCGTGGTCTCTGTGACAACATTGAACCCACCGTAACCAGGGAACCCACACAGCTCGCTCCTCTGTTAAGCTTCTTTTTTTTTCTTTCATTAAATTTCTTTTTTCCCCGGTGGATCTCCCACCAACAATTGCAGTATCTTTAACTTGTGCCCTGTGCAATTCGAGAAGTCCTTCGAATACTCGACTCGTTAACCCCTATGATGCACCTGCGCGGAGCAAAGTATGAAGCTCAAGAAGCCGACAACACTTGTCGTCGCTCATGATTGAAGCTCATATCGTTGCGCAAAGGCGGTATCAAGCAGCTACACGGCCGCGCAAGACCACTCATGCAAGGCATACCAGTTCCATCTCCTTTAACGATGAGAATTGGCTATCCTATGAACTCCATCTGTGTCTCTGAGTGCGAGTTTCAATGCCCCTCGTGATAGAAGAAATTGATCTCTACCTCGTAGGTAAGCTGGAAGGTCTCTGGGCGGACTTTTCCTCGCAGTGAGTATCAACGCCACATTTCATCCTCATGTCATCACCTCTCTCTTCCTCGTGCCTTTCTTCATGGGTGCTCTTTGTCACCCTGACCATTCATCAAAACCTTTCTCATGAGAAAAAAATGGATTGTGTTTGCGGGCGTCTGCTCGACGCTCACGTCCGACCCTCACTTTAACCTCGTGGAGTTTTGTCTGTCAACCGCCCAAAAGACGTTGACAGAACTCCCCACTCTTCGGTGCTGAGTTGTCGGGGGCGGAGCAGACCACCTCATTTACATAGAGTTATATAGGGCTGAACAAAAGAAAACCCGCTCCATCCCAGGCGTCAAGTCATAAGTCTTATCACAGGCCGGTTATATGCTTGCCTGGTTCAGTTACCCAAAAAAGCGCCCGTATCCTCTACTCCTCCATCCGACCAAAAACGCCGTCGTCGTCCTCATCGCTACGAGCACGAGACTGCATGTCATCGTCATCGTCATCCATAGTGCTCTCGCCGCTTCCTTCCATCCGCGTGTCCTCGTGCCGGGACTCGCCACGCGTGAAACTCTCCGGAGCACGGCTGGGGAAGCTGTTGATGAAGCTGGTTCCAGATAAAGCCGCCTGGCCCAGATATTGAGCCGGCAGCGGAGGGACAGGCGGGGCATCAGCCGGCAGCTGCACGGGGCGCGACCCGTTGTTGCTGTTAAAGCTGCAGCTTAGCAGTTCCACAGCGGCGGCCAGGTCCCTATCTTCTTGGCCAGTGTTGTTCTTGCCAGACGAAGGCGGGCGCTGCTCGTGGCTCGGCTGACGCTCATGCCCAAACGAGTGAGCATTGGGAACACTTCCAGAGATGGAGCCCGAGAAAGGACCCGACTGGAATGACCTGGAGAAGCCACTGCCACCGCTGTATCTCTTGGCGTCCGGGTTGCGATACGCCTGCGAGTTGAAGCCTTCCAGTTGCGGTGGAGGCGTGGTATCGGCCGAGCTGCGACCGTCGTGCTGGTCCGAATAGCCCGATGCTGCCGGCGAGGTAGAATCCCGCTCGCTAGCAAAGTCTCTCGCCGAATCGGGTGGTGTCGTCGCATCCTTGGGGACGTTGTTCATCGCGACCAAGACCGAGGCAGCCTCGAGGAGCTGAACCTGCTGGTGCTTGGAGATGAGGAGTTTCGACGTGTAGGACCACTCGGGAGTATGTTCCCACCTGGTAGACAAAAGAGGTTAACACACGGCTCTGGTACGTTTTGGGTTCGAGCAGTGCATCTGCCACAACATGTCTCATCCAAGGACGAGCGGCCGAGGGACGCCGAGGAGATAACGGAAAAGGAAAAGGGGCACACACAAATGCTTGGTCAGACAACTGCTGTGCTTGTAACCCTTTCCGCACTTGTCGCAACGGAGCTCGATGCGGCTGTTCTTCCTACCCTCCTTGACCAGCGGTTGCCCGTCGCTGGCTCTCCGCACCCGGGCCTTCTGAAAGTCGGACTCTCGGTCCGAGACGTCGTTCAGATCGTCATCGATGGCGCTCCCTTGCATGACCATCTGCCCGTCCGGGTTGACGAATCGGTGCGTAGGCAGACTGGCTGGAGGGGAGGGCAGACTCCCGGTCAGGGCAGATCTAGGCACGCCGGGCTTGGACATTGTGTTCCGACGAGCCCCGAGAATGGGGAGAGGAGTAGCCTTGTCGCCCGCCTCCTGCATAGCGGCAGCAACTGCAGCCACATTGGCGGCGGGGTTGGTCATGCTCTTGCGCCGGGTGATGCGGTGGTTGGCATTGAGCGAGCTCGATAGGATAGAGTGGGAGTTGTTGCGCGAGTGGCTCTGCCGGGGGTTCAGACCGCCCGCAGCAGGAATGGCAGTGATAGAGGGACGATGGGTCAATGGCCTCGAGGCTTGTTGCATTTCCTGCAGTAGACAAAGATGATCAGCGTTCGCGTTGGCCCAAACCCGGAGGGCGGGTGTGACAAGGATGGGAAAGGGGATCGGCTTACCTTGGAAGAGGCCATTGCCGTAGAGTCACACCAAAGCGATCACTTTGGCGACAGAGAGAGAGAGCCAAACAGAGTAGCCCCGCGTAAAGATAAGTAAGGCGTAGTGCAGTGTAAGCAAGCAAAGAAGCAAAGCAAAGACGATTGTGTCTGGGGTCGAGCAATTGTGTTCGCAGAGGGGAATGTATGCTGATGTGTATGTGTGTGTGCCTGGTTGTGTGTGTGTTGGGAGATCGGCGGATGGCAGCGAAAGCGGGTGGGAAATAAAATAATTATGGAATATCTTTTGGGCAGGACAAGGGCGGGCCAGTCATTCGAGTCCAAGGGTTCAGGCTTAGGTAGGTACGGAAGAAAAGGTGTGGCAGCGACTAAGGTATTATGGTAAGATAATGGGAATCAGCTGGGCAGGAAAAGAAGCTTCGACGGTGTCAGGAAACGCATGAGAACGACGCGGGAAGGCGAATATCTCTCTCTGTGAATGCTGCTTGTCTCCCTCCGTAAAGCGCTCGACTCCGCTTGATTCTCTCTATGTCGATTCAGCAGCAGCAGCCAAGCCTATCCCGGCGCCTCGGTCTGGTCGCTTTGCGGGGTTCCTTTCTGCTCTGGACACGTCAAAGGACGTGTGTAAGACGACACGAGCAGAGGCAAGAGAGAGAGAGCAAAGGGCAACAGAACAGAGTGGCTTGATGATGGGAATAGCGAGAGATCACAGGTGAGCCAAGAGATAATTCAGAGGAGCCAAATTAAATTTATTTTTTCTACTCTTCCCTCCTGTTGACTTTCGAGACGGGGAATGTTTGAAGAAATTCAAAGGAACAACCGCGTGTGTAAGGAACCAGGGCTAGGTACCGATAGTGTCGATCGTCGCAAGAATCCAAAAGACTGGCCTGGAAGAATAATAAGAGAGGGAGGGAGAGTGGTACCTACCGGCCCAGGTACCGTTGTGGTAGCAAGCGGCGCGGGTGCGTACTGGTCCGGCGCATGCCGCCCAGAAAGGACATGGCAGAGACATGACTTGGATTTGGGACGGGGAAACCTGTCTGGTGGACGTGGTGACTTGGAGCATGGGATGGAGAGAAACAAGCGCCCGCCAGGTCCTCTCACAGCCCACAGCCCACAGCCCACACAGCCCATACGAACGGAGTAAAGTACAAGCACTGTACATACATGCCTGGGTCTGGTAGCCAGGCTTGCCAGGCTGGCCAGGCAGCCCACACCCTCCCTCCATTCGCTCCCTCTCTCGCTCCCCGTCGGCTCGTTGGACTTCCAGGTTGTGTGTGAGACGCGGACATTTGTGCTGGTGCTGGTGGGGGATCGGCTTTGCTCGATTACGGGCGAGCGCGGCGATGGGGACAGATACCTGCCTAGTACCGAGCCCACTTGATTAGCCTGGCGTCGCTGGGTCTGTTTGTGGCCTGTGGCCGTATCGGCCCATTTGTACACTACCGGCGCCGTATTCCCCAGGAATACCTCGTCCTTGCGTGTTTTTAGTCTGAAGTTTAAGGAGGGAAACGCTCAAAGTACCCGCCGTTCTGGACCCCTGTCCATCCATTCAAGGAGGTCCGTATTGGCACTGTGGTCGGCCCTCACGAGAGACGCGGTTTGGGCATGGTCCTTCATGCAGCCTAGGCCCAAATCGGTCTGGCTGGAGGGGAAAATGCAAAGATGCCTTTAACATTAAAGGGAGGAGAAATCAGAAAAGAGTAGAGGGGTGCGGGGTTTCTGTAGAAGAGGAGGAGTGGGAGGATCAGATCAATGCTGGCCCCAGAAAGGGCACAGGAAGGCCGACGCCTCCAGTTATTGTTGTTGTCTACGGTATGATAATTATAGACATCTACACGTACGCCTCTCTCCATCGTGGGTGTACTTGGTTTGTCGACATTGCTCCATTATCACATCCAAATTCCTCCCTGTGTAGACTGGTCGCCACTGTGGCCTCAACAGTGCAACTCTCCATGTTTTAGTCGCCGACGGATTTGTTATCTGATGTCCAGGTTATAGGAGCACTCAATGGAGTACTTAGAGTAGCCGGTTACTCTTAGCCACGACGCATAGAACGATAGTGCTGAGAGGAGGAACTCCTCATCCATCGAGTGAGAGATTCGTCCAGACACACACACACACTACCGCCAGAGCAGCAGGGAGTAGCTACTCCTCACTGGCAGGACGTGACAGATGACAACCCCGCCCGCAGACAACCCCCTCATGCACTTGCATATGTGCACAACTTGAATGCCAGCGTGAGGGAGGAGATTGTATGTGTGGAGTTGCTAATTAATCCTCCATGCCCCGTAAAGTCGACCTGGTCTCCTCTTTGCAAAGCGGGGAAGCTCGAGCTATGGCCGGCAATCCGGTCCTCAACTTGTTTGCTCGATTGTATCTGTCTCGCAAACTTGAATCCCTTCTCATTCAGGGCATATCCATAGGAGCATTGAATGTGTCAAGAAGTCCCTTTCGGAAGACTACTGGCGAGAAGCGTGCTTCAGGTTATTAATTATTCGCCACAGCATGTAACAGCTGACAGGTCGAGAAGCATCGTCGCGCCATTCAGTCTGGGCTTAGCCTGTAAAGAGACGATGCTACCCGGCCACCCCTGTCAACCCCGGAAAATCAGTGTTTGGCGACAGCAGGTGGTGCGGAAGTCGGTCTCTTGCCGATGCATAGACGGTCCAGGTCTACCGGGCATGGCGGCAGTATTGCAGTACATCATGACCGTATTGGCCAGTGAAGCAGTTCTGTACACCTTCAGACGACTGAACTGGTCGTCGACCTTGGAAGTGAAGTGGCTCAAGCGCTCGGTGCTCGCACGGTTCCTTCTCACTGTGTGGCGGATCTGGTTGGTACATGGTGAACTGGGATGGCCGTTACGCGTGCTCCACCGCTGCTCAGCCGGCCAATGGAAAGGGGTTTGCTGGCGTGGCTTTTAGCGCAGGTGACCACTGGTTCAAGAACAGGTACCCGCTGCAGACCATCCCTCCGAGAGTTTGGACGTGTGTCAGGCACGGGACCCCGAGCGCTGGGAACCTGGAATCTTTTATTTTTGGTTCAAAAATGTTTAAACTTGGGTTTTGATCTTTTCTGTTTGCTCTCTCGTTCTAGAGAAAAGATCCATAACATTTTCAGCGCCGAATTGCCCAATTGACCCGACTGCCTGCCACTTTGGGATGCAATTGACTCCAGTCTCGCCAACATGCCATGCCCACGTATGGGGGTAATAAAAGTACATCGATCCCACCAGGTCCAGCGTGCATGTGCTCAGCGGTGCTTCCGCTTTCGGACGCTGCCAAGTCCTGGTTCAAGCATCCACTGCGCGCGGTCACACGGTCCTATCAGCAGCAGGAGGTGCCACGCTACCCTCCCTTTCTTGGTAACCAACCAATCGCGCTCAACCGCCTGATCCTAGCTGTGATTGGCCTGTCCCACCTCCGACCCATCCTACATTGGTACACCGTACGTCCGTTTGATTGCGCTCCCCTTCCCAGTGCAAGCGTTTGGAGCTGCACTTTCCCCTCTCGGGCGGCCACGCATGAGCATCGTACACCCTCAACAATGCAGACAGTAATTTGGTAAAAGAGCCAATGGAAACACTCGGCGGCTATTGAGTTATTTTGCAAATTGGCCCCAGGAACTGCTGTCGGCAATGAGTACCTGCCAGGGACAAACGTTAACGGTGACAGGAAACAGGACATGGATCGGTGGGCAGTTTCACGGTCATCCCGCTGCAATTGCTAGCGCCGTTGTGGCTTGGACGGCGCGGGTATGACATGCATCACGATTTATCAACACTTGACACAGGAAGTGCCATTCTGGACACATAGTCGGTTCGCAGAAGCTGGTGTCAGCAAGGTAAAGTAAGTACTAACAATGCGGATCAGGGACCAGGGACGAGGAGACAAGTACTTAGTCAGAGAGAAAAGACACAGTGTTGACTTACAGAGAGCATGCCTAACAAGCGGTTGCCTGCACAATGATAATCGCAGACCGGTAACATTACGGAGTCTAAGGACGTCCAAGAATGGTGATACTTCTCGGAGTACTGCAACAGATGTATTCCAGGTATTTTTTCCGTGGCTGCTGAATCCAAAGTTCCTAGGTAGGGTCATGTCTCTGCTGGCTTGGTAAAGGGCACACAAGCCCTGGAGCGCTGATTACAGGATTGGAAGTACGTACACCGCGAAGGCATGCCCAGGTGGATGAGGGTGAAAATGCGGCCGAACTCCACAGAGCAAGGTATGACGCAATTGTCTAGGGTGGAAACAAAGCCTGGCCAAGTCGCAGCACGCAATGGAGCCATCTCCGCAGGGCAATCTGACAGAATGACGTCGGGTCATGGTACCAGGTGACCACAATTGACCGTAAAAAGAGGTTTATGACTGAAAATGAAAACTGTAGTAGCTAGGAATGCAGTAGACCACATTTGTCTAGCTGTGCTCAAACTTCCAGTGTCATTAATTTGTGTTGATTCGAGTTGAGGAAGGGCTTATCTTGAAGAGCGTCAGGGTAGCACGCGCAGCCTTGCACCTGTCGATGGCTTCTCCCTGCGCACATCATGTCAATCATTCTTGATTGATTAAATTACTTTTGAAACCCTTCAGCCTTCTTTTTATGGTTCGTGTTTCTCCTGTTGATCACCCGCACGCTACCTGTCAAGTGCCATATCCAAGAGCAGCCGGATTGGCAGGTCTGGGGCCGTAGTGGGCTCCACCAGGTATGTACATATCTGTATGTTCAGAGATCAACAAAAAGTACCGCTCATGTCTAGAGATCATCATTTCCCCGAAGGTCCTAGCCGCAGAGACGATCGGGCATGTGCCCGCTCTGTTCCTGTGCATCATCCTACGAAGTAATGTTATCCTACCAGGCATAAAGCACATACCCTCGAGCGGGAACAGTGGGTCTGTTACTACCTCCTCAACCTGTGAACAGATTACAGCCTTTATTGTCATATACGAACGACCTGGGAACCCGCGCCTTCTGACCATTCTGTACTCCACTTGGTCGCTGATTTGGCGAACAAGATTGAACAGAAATGGGACCAGCGTCGTCTAGGCTCTGGTGCGTGGTGTTTTCGTAGGCACCAAGATAGGATCAAGAGATTTAGAATATTGGCTTGATACGATATGAACCATAGTACTGGTGTGACAGTGTGGGTGGGAGATAGTGGCGTTGAAAGCATGGGTGAATCAAGAGCTCACCAGTGCTGATAGCACAAGTCGAGGTTATCTAGGTGCTGGTCTCCAGTCTTTTTGTTAACAACCACTTTTAGTAACAAAAGCGATAGCAATTGATACGCGTCCAAGCATCCTTGGATGTTTGCAAAGAGACGGAGCGGCACCAATACGGTATTCTTTCCCTCAAATTTTCAACTGGCTCCGATTCATCTGCATTTATTTGGAGATCTCTCTGATCATTGACACTGGAACCTGTACATTCGTGTGTCTGTGACCATGTCGAGTGATGATAGTGTTTTCCGCCGTGTTGGCCGGGGTGGGGCCGGCAATTGGTACAGCAAGAAGGATGTCCAAGAAGTTGCCGACAAAGACAAGGTGTGCATCTCATCCCTCAATTTGATAGCAAATGCTAGATATCGGTATTGATGCGGTCTGCAGTCCGACCTTGAGGCACAGAAGATCGCCGCAGCCCAGCACGGAGTAAGAGCTGCGGAAACATCCGGTGGACCAGGGTATGCTCGCGCGGGCCGGGGCGGCGCAGGAAACTTCTATGAGTCCGGGGCCGGCTCGGATCCCACAGGCGCAGAGAAGGAGGAGGCACAGAAGACGAAGGCAGCCGTGGCTGCTAATGCTACGAAGCCGAGGATGACCGGCATGGGCGGCCGAGGCGGAGCTGGGAACTGGGGTGCCGATCATGTTGCTGAACAGAGAGAGGCGGAAGAGGATAACAAGAGGAGACTCAAAGAGCTCGAAGCAAAGGTGCTAGAAGATGTCGCTTCTGGACTGGCGATGCCTGCGAGGGCATATAGGTCGCATGATCGGGAGAGTGAATGAAGTTCATGTTGCTATTGCGGGGTGTGTGGTGATGAAGTGGTGGATGATGAGATGATACCCTTTCAATCGATGATTTGCATTTTGATTGATCATTGACCGACCTTCTAGCATCGAAGTGAATTTAAAGAGTTCTAGTGACCTTTACAAACCAGATATTTCAAAACCACAGTTTACATCGACACTGAGTCCTTATCTTCTGGGAAGATAATCATACAGAAGCCAAGTCAACTTCGAAATGTCTGGTCGCCCAGGCTAGAGGTGCCACTGATAAGCTAGCTGATAAGGCAGGTGTCAGTCCGGTCGCCCACCCCCAGATTTTGAATGGCCGGTGCTGTCCATACTTTAGTCAGGTGGCCCGAGCGCTTTTGAGGTTCGGGCTTCCCACGACGCGAACCTCAACTTGTCCAGCGCGTACTGCCCATCCGACCTGCCATTATTTCACAGCATCTGCGTCATCACTTCAAAGAGATCTTTTCGACCACTGCGGTACCAGAAAAGGCAACGGGAATACTGCGCCAAACACTCTGCGATGATGGAAGCCTTGGGCGCCGACCCCGAGGAAGGGGTGTCGCCCCGGCGCAAAACGTCGCTCGAGCAGGCCATCCCGGCCTTTGGCGCCATGAACAACCCGCTCGACTCACTCGACTTGCGCGCCGATCCAGATGCCCAAGCGACAGTCACAGACTTTCTTGACTTTACCGAATACCTGCCAGCAGACATCATGCGCTCCTTGACACTGATTGGAAAGCTCGACCAGACCTACGTGGATGCATCGACCAATGTCCACGACCTTACCACGACGTGGGGCCGCCTGCCGGACATCCCGCCTGAGGAGCGCCCGCCTCCAGTACAGGTCAGAGCGGACATCTCGGACAATTTGAACCGCGCAATCAGCTCGAGGGTCTACTCCCATGCTGAAGCGGTGCGCATGGCAGACAACGTCGCCCGCCACTACAACCGTGCCAAAACCATACTAGGAAAGCTGCAGACCATGATGGAAAACTATCCAACAGCCGAGGAACAGAAGAGCCCTGTAGCATCCAGGTCTCCGCAGTTGTCCCGCACTCCGAAGATCAGCATGCGCTCTGAGGGAGGCCAGAAGGTCCGGCGACAACAAGTGTCGCGCATAACAGTGCCTGGCGAGGTCCTAGCACCTTATGAACTGGACTACGAGACTTACTCTGAGAGTGATGAGGAGGTTTCAGAAGATGAAGAATCTACACCTCCCCGCGACACTCCAGCAGCCCCGCCAAGAATCAAGCTCGTGAAGACGCCCAAGACCCCCAAAGTCAGGTTGCCGAGGCCGACAATGACAGGTCAAGGCTTCCATCCGCTGTCGACAAGCGGTGTTCTGGCCCAATTAAAACCGCCACCAGAGGATGCTGTCATTGGTAGTGCCGATGCGCCCTGGCTACAACTCACGCCCTACGAACTGGCCAAGTTGAGAAAGCGGATGAAGAAGAATGCTCAATGGACCCCGAGTGAGACCATGATTGCGCGAGAGCTGAAAGTTCTTGGCCGGGGAGTTGAAGCATGGAGATCTGCAAAGAAGGCAGCAGAGGACGAAGATCGCCCTTTCGAGAACACATTGCCCGTTTCGGTTGTTGATGAGAATGGCGTTTCTGGCCCGCCTCTTGGAGCTCTTAGTATAGATGCTGCTCTTGCGGCTGAGGACAAGCAGAACACCAACCGCGGCATGAAGCTGAACGCGGCCAAGAAAATAAAGCGCGAGTCTCTCGCGCAGCTCGCCGCACAGGAAGCGGAAGAGTCAGCGAGGAAACTACGCGAAGCAGCTCAGGCTATCTTTGCGCCCAATGCGCCCCCACAGGTGCAGGCGCCAGGCAAAACTCCAAGCAATGTCAAGCCTCCGCGGAAGCGTAAGCGGGACTCGCAGGCTGAGGTTGACGCCGAGAAGCCGGGCATGTCTGAGAGTCCGGCGCAAAAACCTCAGCTCAAGCGGCCAAAGACAGAGACGCCGGTCCCAATACCGCAGCCAACGCCGCAAGGTGCGTCTTCCGCTGCGCCGGCGCATGAGACTCCAGTCCACCCTCCTCTACTGTCGGCAGGAAACCAAGCAGTCAAGCCAAAATCGACCACACCGGTGCCAGTACCCATTCCGGGACAAGACCACTCGAATTCCAAGCCATCCGTATCCAACTCTCCAGCGTCAGTGGATGGTGGTCATGGGTCAAACACTGTCACGACTACGGTACCAGTTAAGCCGCCGGCAGATACTCACATTCCTCCCCCTCTTCATTCACCCAAGAAATCCACTACGCCGATTTTGCCCCCAGTTAGGGAGACAAGAACTAGGGAAGCGGCACGGAAGGAACAGGCCAAGGATAGCCTGACGCCTGCGAAGCCCCCGTCCCGGGCAGCAACACCCGCTGCGCCAGAGCCGCTGCGCCGGCCCATGTCCAGAGGAAAGGCCTCTAGTCAAGAGCCTCCCTCGTCACTGGCCGTGGATCGTCCTCGTCGCGCTAGTACCGCACGAAACACTCCCGTGCCGGAGGCTCGGCAGCCTGGCAAGCGTCCTAAGAGGCCGGCGCCAGGAATCATCAGCCGGACGAATTCGGGGGGCAACAGCGCCGTGGGCAAGAGGAAGGCAGCGCCTAAGAAGAAGCGCGGAGTACCTAAGAAGGATAAGGGACAGCCGGACGCCGAGGTCGAAGTCGAGATAGACGACGAAGGTAATGTCATTGACCCGGACGAACCGCGCTATTGTCTCTGTAACGGGGTGAGCTTTGGCACCATGATTCAATGCGACAACCCGGATGTGAGTAATCCTCAAGATCTCTTCTTTCCCCTCAAAGACTTCTAGCCCGTGGGCTACAGGTGCTAATGCTATGTTGCAGAGTTGCAAGCAAGAGTGGTTTCACTTGGAGTGTGTTGGACTGACCAACATTCCGGCGAGGACTACAAAGTGGTACTGCCCGGACTGCCGGGTGCTGCTCAATATCGGAGAGAAGGGCGAGGTTAGTGCTAGGGGTGTACGAGCTTGATTATGCTCATTCTTGGAAGGACGAGAGAGAATGCGTGATAGCGGCCTGGTTTTTCCCTAAAACAGATCAGGTGCAGAATCCTGTAACAGTATGACAGCTCACGGTACTACGAAATAGTTCACGATGGTTTCAAACTTTCTTGTTTATTGACAAGCACATCAACCCAGTGAGTAAAGAATACCGCCCTTGACGGCATGGGCGGTAATCTCGATTCCGAAGTGCCGCTTAGAGGCGCAAGTGGGCGTCAGAAAGGTTGACGGATTTTGATCAATGTCTATCCAAATTGCTAACAGACTGAACGATCCATCCATACTTAGGTAGTGGGATAATCCTTAGCGGATCAGTTAACAGTCGAGTCCATAAGGAAACCCCGTCAACCAATCTGTCACCCACTTGAGGCAGTACCCCAGATCGATCTCGCATGCTAGGTAGGTAGATTGTTGTTAGTGCAGCGAGGTCTAGATTGCTAGGTGTTCCCGTGGTCAAGGTGGCTGTGGCGCTATCGCTATCAGCTGACCCCACAGTGACGATGTGTATTGCTGAACAGACAAAGGTGGTGGGAAATGCACTGGGTACTGGCAAATGCGACTCCTAGCTGGTTATAGATAGAGTTCATGGAAGGCTAGGAGAACGAGGGCAACAATAAGCGCTGCTTGTGCGGATCATTCGGAGTACTAGGCGCGAAGTCGTCGACCGTCTTTGTTGAGGAATGATGTCCTCTGCTCAGAGCGCATATGTTCACAGAGGGTCAAAGACGCGCCACAGTACTAGTAGTTGACCGAAGGCACCGAGAATGGCGGTGTATTGAGGCGCTAATGGATCCGGTACCTGTCATCGAAAACGCCAGTCCTAAATGCTGGCTTTGTTGAATGACGGTGAGCTCGCAGCAGTCATACACGTACGGAATTGTAGGTCAGCGAGCGCTACACTGGGGACTGCATGACCACGCCTGGTGCATCATGGGCTGAACAAGAATGACGACGTCAGACGCAGCTGCGACGGGGAAACATGGGCAGGCCTGTCTCGTGGGTTTTGATTCATGCGTCCAAGCTGGGGGTTGCGCATGGGCTGGTCTTGGTCAGCCTGCTTTGGCTGCTCTTCTATTTCCTGGGGCCTGACAATACATGCGAGCATGCCTGTCGCTCGCTGAAACCATCAAATGGCCGGAGGAGAACTTGATAGAACTTGGAAGTCCGTAGTGTGCCTGGGCAGGTAGTTGAGGTGACCTTGTGACGAATCCGGTGGTTCCTGGACATCCCATGGCCTCTCCCTCCCTCACTGTATTGTGTCATTCCAGCTGGCGGAGTTGTGGGGTCCTCCTTCGTCGGCGCAAGGGTACCGATTATGCAGCAGAAAGTCAGGAACCGCTGTCTTCCCCCGCCGCCCTGGCCGCGCATCCATGCATCCCTAAATAGACCCCTACAAAGTACATACAGTGCTACTGAGGGGTGTCTCCTTCCTCCCCGCCCCCCCGCCTCCGGGTGTGTGAGGTACATGGAGCTACCTGAAAGCGTGCTGTCCAACACGGTCAGTGACTCGACCGGCATGCTCTCTCAGGTGCACACCCGCCGCCATCCTCGTCTGGCTTGTCCTTGCTCTCTCTTCCCTTCCTCCCCAACCCCTATTGAACTCGAATGACAGGCTTCTCGCGTCCTCAAAGCAAACACTGTATTTCGTAGTCTGTTTTACACCAAGTCGAACCCACGAGCGCCCCGTCCCTTTCTGCCGTGGCCAAAAGCAGAAGATAACAGTCCCGGCCGGTGCCGCTACATTACCCCAAGCTTAGTCCCTCCGCCCTTCAGACGGGTGCGCGCGCCGTGGTGCCTCGCACTTCGCGCGTTGCTTCGTCACGACTCTCCTTGTCTCTCCACGAGCCTACCTAGAGCCATACACGACCAGCCTACGCGCTATATCTCGATTCATCAACTTTGCCATAAAGCTGGAGTGCATCGACCGCGAGGAGTGAGCTATAGCACTCGTATTGGCTCCCAGAGCTGGCCCGGGGCAGGTATCCGCTCTGCCCTAGGACTGAGGGTGGCAGCTTCATGCCGGGTTTGTCTGCCCCCTACTTCCTTGTACTCTCTTGCAAGAGAGCACTGTACCTCATGACGATCATATCACTTACTTGTCTTTCATGACAGGCTCTAAGCGATCGAAAAAGGATGCCAAAGAAGGTGGGGGCGTTGTTGCCGCGGTCAACAAGCATGGGACCAAGTTCTCGTACGTCTCCTGCTTTGGATGATACCTGCACCTCTTTGTACTTGCTGTTGTGTCGTCGTCGTATGCAGCAGTGAACATTCTAACAGACTGCACAAAAGGAATGGCCATGCCAAAGGCTCCGCATCTGATGCCTCCTCGCCATCTATTCAGTCGCCCGAGATAAACCCCATCCCGACCCCTTCCTCGAGCGGAAACCCTACTGTATCACCGGCCTTGGATGCCATATCCGCCACTTCGTTTGCGCCCAGCACTGCACCCAGCGCAAACAATGAATGGGCCAGGATGATCCCCGGCATGGCAGGCTCGCCCGGGAACCTCATTAGCTTGATGGGGGAGTCACCACCCACTCAGCCATCTTCTTATGAAGACCATCGCGGTCTACCCTCGGGCTGGTCCTCTCCTTCTGCCCGGCCATATCTGCAGAGTCACCCGGCATCAGTTTCGCCTCCCAATTCTGGAAGGCGACCTTTGAGCTTCCAGATGGACGGTCGCTATCAACAGCCCCCTGATTTGCCCTCCCACATTGCCATGGGTGGACCACGACGAAGCTCGCTACATTCACATATTGCCCAGTCTCGCGGCAGTCCTAACCCGCCGCTGCCACACCAGCCCCAGCCACACTTCTACGGTACGCCTGAACTGGACTTTGACTTTCAACCTCAAGTCGGCATGAAGGCTGGTGAGCGTGGCTACCACTTTGCTTTTGATACGCTGCCATCGCGTGGTACAGCAAGCGTCGCGCCAGGCACGGGCAATGCTGTAGTGGCAGGCTATGAGGGCGGCCTTGAGGTCTACTCGGTCAACAAGCGAGGTTTAGAGCCTCTTGCCAGTCTCAAGGGCCTGCGCGGAGGTGTCTACGACGCCAAGATTCTACCCTGGTCGCCATCAGACTCGGGCTCCGAACTTTATCCTTTGATTGCAGTCGTACTCCACGGCCCGGTTATCAGCTCTATTCCAGAGGTCCGTGTTCAGGGCGATGATGGGGACGGAGCTAGCGTTTTGTCTGCAGAAAGGACTCTGCGGGATGATGTGAGCCACAAAGGTGGGTTTCCGATCGAATTCTATCAAACCACCGTTGAAGTATTCTCCCTCAAGACCGGCAAGAGCGTCGCCGTACTGCTTGAGGCCCCGAAGATCCAACTTAGCACTCCGGTCACCAGTCCCATCTTCCAACCACCTGCTGCATCAGGCTCCCTCAGCATCAAAGCCAGTAGCGGCACGGTTGTTGTGTCTTCTGGTGTGAGTGGTGAGAGCTGGATCTACAAGCAGGCCATACTTCCCCAAGAGCCCTTCTTACAATTCGTTTGCGTGGCCAAACTGTGGACAACTCTACAACAGTCACCTAAGGTTGAGGCGTCCCAAGATGCCGACAGAGCTCGAAGCCCTATGCCAAGGCAAGGCGTCCGGAGTCCTATTTTGGATCTCAATGGCAGATGGATCTCTTATTGCCCTGCCAAGACATCGTCGCAAATGTCCTTACGGCCTTCGGTCCCCGTCCCCGTGAGTGGAAAAGGCCCGGGCCTGAGCGCTCTCACGCCGCCACAACTTCCTGCTATTAGCTGTGAGCTTGATTTGCCCGGAGGCGAGAGCGTGATGAACAAGCTTATGCGTGACGCGACGCAGGAGCTGATTTCGGGGGCCAAATGGGTCGGACAGCAAGGGTGGCAGGCATTCAACACGTATTGGAAAGGTTCTTCAACGCCTCAAGCACCGCGATCTCCTCCGCTCGCATCGCAGCAGTGGAATACCGGATACTCGCCAAGACACGATGCTGCACAATTCCCACCAACTCATGGCACGGTCGCACCTCAAGTTCCAAAAGACCCTGGACTCATATCCATCGTGGATATTGAGACTTTGGGTCACTCTGCGAATGTTCATCCAATTGCAACTTTTCCAGCACCTCTTGGCTGCAGCTTTCTCTCATTCTCGCCAGCTGGAACTTCTTTGTTTGCAGTAAGCAGCAAGGGTGATGTCCAGACAGTGTGGGATTTGTTACGCGTCCAATACACCAAGAGCTCACCACTCCAGACATCCGCCATGCCAGGCTCGCCAAATGGTCCCAAGGTGCGTCAGATTGCGCAGTTCTCGCGCATGACTGTTGCCCGTATAGTGGATGTAGCTTGGACTAAGCCTAACGGCGAACGATTGGCAATGGTGACGGAGCGCGGCACCGTTCATCTTTTGGAGCTGCCGCAGAGTGTTTTTACCTGGCCCCCTCCTCGTCGGCGCACTCGTGCCCAAGAAAGCAAAGCTGCGTCTGCCGAAGGCGGAGGCGGGGCGACATCTATTGCATCCAGTGCTTTGACGACTGCGATCGGTGCGGCCAGACCACTGCTCACAAGACCTCGTCGCAGCAGTTCCAACATACCGCAGTCAACAGGCGCTACCATCCGTGACCAGGCGAGCCAAGGCGGCAAGATGATCGCAGCCGGGATAAGTCATTCTCTTGGCAAGACCGGCAGTGCTATCAATCAGCTTCGTCATACGGGAGAGAACCGAGTAGCACTGCCGAGCAGTGCTTTGTTTCCAGCTCCATCCTGCGTGACCTGGATTACGGGCAGGCGGTATCACTCTCTCTTTGTCATTGGTGATGGCATTGTCAGAACATTCCCCACCAGGGGTCGTAAGACGGCCTCGACAGCCGGCAAACAGGGAATGCCCCGGTTGAACAGATACAAGGACTTCAAGCTCCCGCTGCTCTCAGAGGACCTGTTAGCGCCTGTTGTAAAACGCTTTCTAGACCCTGACGAATATCTGGATCTGAATGACCAGAGCGAAGCTGGTAACAACACGCTGGTTCTCGAGCAACGGCCTGGGACTGGGCAGCTGCAAGACGTGACTGCAGCACAGTCCTCAATCCCTCAAGCCGAGATTGAATCCAGCGCCCCGTATCAACCATTCCACACAGATCGGCGGGTGGCTCTTTTTGAATATGATGCAAATCAGCATACCGCCATCCTACAGCCTTCGGACATTTCGACAATGCTTGCCGAGACTACGTTGGAGGACAAACCTCAAACACCGCCGCCCCCTCGTCGTAAGCAGCAGAAACGCCAGACCCCTCCGAAGGCCGAGAGACCTTCGACCGGTGCGTGGGTGTTCGGTGAGCCTGTCAGTTCAACACGATTAGACACAGGACATGTCCAGATCTCGGAGCAGGAATCATTCAACATAAGTGTCGATGATATGCGCGCGCTGCCCGCCTCTGCCATGGAAAGAGTGCTTGAGCATGTGGGTGACAACGATGAGCAGATCGTCGTCACGACAAGACGGAGGAGAGGAGGTGGGCGCGCAGCTGACCAAGACGATGACGGCTTCTTCGAGGACGACTGTGAGGTCCTTGACTTTGCTGATCAGCGTGTGTAAAGAAAGGCGTGAAGCTTTTCGAGAGGACCTTGTTTTGTGGCCGTGGTGGTTCACTTTCCTCCGGGGTGCTTATGACGAGGTATCCAGCGATGAATTGCATGTTTTTAATACGATAACAATACCAAAGCATGGTCAGGGGGCGCAGCTGCCTATGATCGATCCTCAGGGGCGTTTGGACTTTAGATGTTCTGGGATTGGAAGGACCTCGTCGTATTTTGCAAGGCTGTCGCTCGTTTCAGGATTAGGTGACTTTTAGAGAGCTATACATAACATGAAATAAATATAAAAAAAATCATGTAATCTCAAAAGCACAAACAAAAGTGGTGGTAGTTTGGCTGCAAAGTCATTATTTTCGTAATATTACATTTGTCTTTCACCTTTCCCATGGGCGAGTGGGATAACCCTCGAGGAGTCCAAAAGGCCCTCTGGGACCATCTGAAGAAGTGGAGTCCCCTAGATCCCAAACCTAGCTATCTGTCTCGTCTCATTTGCTCCTTCTGACCCTTAGGCCTTCTTCTTGGCAGCGGCAGCCTTGGCCTTTGCGGCCCTCTTCTTGTTGCTCCGGATCATGACGACGCTGAGGAAGGAGCCGACGACGGCGCATCCGAGGAGGATGAGGATGACGGGTATACGGATGGCCCAGACGCGCGGGGGGAAGAAGTTCTGGAGGGGATGATCCGAGTCGACGAAGGGCTGGATTTTTGACACGTGGGGTTAGACCAGATATGTTGTCTAGGAGAGCACACATGGGGAGGGCACAAGGGTGCGGGAAGACGTACCATCAACAGGGTCCAGATGGAGTAGTAGAGGAAGACGACCGAGGCAGCCACGAGCATGGCGAGGCCGACGAGTTTGTCAAGCTGTTGCGGCGGCCATATTAGCTATTGGTCTACTTTCAAGCTTGCCGCTTAAGGGGAGAGTGGCATCTGGAGGGGAGGGGTGAGTGGGCGGGACGAACCATTGTTGTATAGACTTTGAAACAGCGAAGGGGAATATAGTGAGGCCACGGATTTGTTCAGGTGACGAATGGTCGAGTCAATTGCTTGTTTGGCAGTGTGGTGACTTGCGGTCAGTGATATAACTTGTCCAGAAAAAATCGCGGGATCGCGTTCTCTTCAATATCGAATAGCGATCTGATCAGGGGTTCGTGTCCTGGTCGTCGCCAATCCGCGCTAAGATGAGCTTGAGCCACACAGAGCACAGAGGTCTCGGGTTACCCCACTGCCTACGAAGCGCCACTGCTCTCTCCAACTCTCCAGCCACACCTTTAAAATTTAGTTTGCAGTGTGTCGCAAGGCCGCCGCCCATCGCCTGCCTGTTGCAGCCTTTTTCTCCCCCCATCATCACGAGACATCATCCTCGACGCCTCCCCGTCTTGCCCCCCAGTATCACCAAGGTCGCGGCTAAGATCAGACGAGGCATCTCCAGTGCCGGTCACGTCTATCTAACAACGACGACCATGGCTGCCGTCGAAGCCCCCTCGGCCGGGACGCCGCTCGAGGAGCGATCCCCCAACCCAGCACCCCGTTCGCCTCCGCGCCGCCCTCGCAATGATCAAGATCGCGACGGCCGACCCCCGCGGCGTCCCGCCGCAGACAAGTACCGCCCCGAACGGCCTGCCAAGCGCGAGCGCACGCCGCCCCCGGCCCCGACCGAGGAGCAGAAGCAGGCCGCCGCTAAGGCAGAGTACGAGAAGCTGCTGACGGCGCGGTCCGGAGGTGTCTACATCCCGCCCGCCCGTCTGCGCGCCCTGCAGGCACAGATCACCGACAAGACGAGCAAGGAGTACCAGCGCATGGCGTGGGACGCGCTCAAGAAATCGATCAACGGTCTCGTCAACAAGGCCAACGTCGCCAACATGAAGCACATCGTCCCGGAGCTGTTCAACGAGAATCTGATTCGCGGTCGAGGCCTGTTCTGCCAGTCGCTCGTCAAGGCGCAGGCCGCGTCCTTGCCCTTTACGCCCATCTACGCGTCCATGGTGGCCATCGTCAACACCAAGATCCCCACGATTGGCGAGCTTCTCATCAAGCGGCTGGTGTCGCGGTTCCGAAAGGCCTTCCGGCGCAACGACAAGCAGGTCTGCATGTCAGCTGCGACTTTCCTTGCGCACCTTACGAACCAGCAAGTGTGCCATGAGATGGTGTGCGGCCAGATCCTACTACTGCTTCTCAAGAAGCCGACGGATGACAGCTGTGAGATTGCTGTGGCGTTGATGAAGGAGGTGGGACACTTCCTGTCCGAGATGAATCCGCCCATGGAGATGGTCATCTTTGATCAGTTCCGCAACATTCTGCACGAGGCCGACATCGACAAGCGAACGCAGTACTCTCTCGAGGTGCTCTTCCAAATACGAAAGGACAAGTTCAAGGACAACCCTTCGGTCAAGGAAGAACTGGATCTTGTGGAGGAGGAGGATCAGATCAAGCACTTCATCGAGCTTGATGGCGATATTGATACCCAGGATACCTTGAACATTTTCAAGTTCGATCCTAACTACGAGGAGAATGAAGAGGCCTATAAGAAGCTGAAGGCAGAGATTCTCGGCGAGGGCAGCGACGACGAGTACGAAAGCGATGATGAGAGCTCCGAGTCTGAAGCAGAGAACCAGGAGGACAAGGTTATGGAGATCAAAGACCAGAGCAATGCCGACCTTGTCAACTTACGGAGAACCATCTACCTGACGATCCAGAGCTCCATGGACCCAGAGGAAGCTGTCCACAAGCTGATGAAGATCAATCTGCCGGCTGGTCAGGAGGCGGAACTCCCCTCTATGGTGGTTGAATGCTGCTCCCAGGAGAAGACGTACACCAAATTCCACGGCGCTATTGGCGAGCGCTTTGCCAAGATCAACAGGCTGTGGACCGATCTGTTCGAGCAGAGCTTTGTCAAGTATTACGAGACCATTCACAGATACGAGACGAACCGCCTCCGCAACATCGCTCGCTTCTTTGGTCATTTGCTTGCGACAGATGCCATCGGCTGGCATGTGCTGTCATGCATCCATCTCAATGAGGATGAAACGACCAGCGCTAGCCGTATCTTCATCAAGATCCTCTTCCAGGATATCTGGGAACAGATTGGTCTGCCGAAACTGCAGGCTCGCATGAAGGATGAGGCTCTGCAACCCAGCTTCCAGGGCATCTTCCCGCATGACAATCCCCGCAACATCCGCTTCTCCATCAACTACTTCACCAGCATTGGTCTCGGTGGCATCACTGACGAGATGCGCGAGTTCCTCCAAAATATGCCCAAGCCGACCCTGCCTGCACCCGTGGCGGCCGACTCTGACTCAGAGTCTGTGTCGAGCTACTCGTCCTACACTGGCTCGTCTTACTCCTCGGGATCCCGCACTCCATCGCGCTCCAGGTCTCCCAGAAGGGCTATCGACCGCCGTGGCCGTTCGCTTTCACGCACGCCTTCTCAGCGCGGGCGGTCGCTGACTAGGTCAGTGGACTCGCGACGGTCAATGTCAGACAGCCGATCTCGGTCACCACCCCCACGGCGGGCGGCAGGAGGTCGAGGTCGTTCGCTCTCCCGCACCCCGCCACGTCGTTACCGAGACCGCTCATATAGCAGCAGGAGCAGGAGCCCAACGAGATCAATTTCAACCCGAGCGTCGCGTTCCCCTCCTCCCCGGCCCGCTGCTCGAGGTGGACGATCCGTCACCCGCTCCGTTTCTCCTGGCCGTAGTAGGTCCCCGCCCCCTCGCAGGGCGCCGGCTAGGCGTAGAGACTCTTACTCGAGTCGGAGTCCGAGCAGGAGTCGGAGCCCGCCGCCCAGAAGGAGAGACGATGCTGTGCCACCCCAGGCTAGGGGCAGGCCAGGTGATAGGCGCGAAGCGAGCTACTCGCGGTCGCCGTCCCCTCCGCCCAGAAGGAGGCGGAGAAACAGCTCCTCCAGTCTCAGCAGCAGCGCGCCGAGAAAGAGGTACAGGAGGGGCAGCTAGAGGATTGGTCACTTGAAAGACGGTTGGGGTCATCAGAATGCAGCAAGGGATACCTAGGTTGCGTGTCAAAGTAAGATTGTATCTATCTATGTACGAGGCGTCGTCGTCTTTAACGAATCGGGGAGCCACGGAATAATGCATTGCTTAGCGTTCAAAAGAAGGTCTTGGATGCCTTGTCATACCAGCTCACCGCGACTTGTATCCGCTTGTGAAATCCGTATGCTTACCGTCGCAAACTTTGTGTTGGAATAGGCTATAAGCCGCGCCGCACGGTTCCCATTTGCGAGATCGACGTATGGTGGCTTTGTACTCAACTTATTTCCCTTTCCTGTGCATGTTGAAATGTTGAAAGCGCGCAGGACTTTCCGGGGTAGGGGTGTACTTGAAGGGGTTTGGCAACCAGGTACCTGGGCAAACGACATGTCCACCAATCAAGGATCACTTCCGAGAGGAAGCAGTTACACAAGTATACGTGATTGGAGCAGTGTTCACCCTTTGGCCAGCTCATCACGCTCGAAGAGGCAAAGGTTCCTCAAGCCCATCAGCAGGGCTGAACGGCTTACGTCAAGGTCTTGGTCCTTGAGCGGTCAATCAGCTTCTCAGCATGGGTATTGCTCGGGATCCAGCAGCTTTCACGACAAGCCTCTGTCACTACACACGGCGAAAAGGGGCCGAGAGTCAGGAGTCGGACAAAGGGTGCTGGCATGTCTCCCTTCCTTTTGACTCGCCAGCATAGGCTAATTCCTTCTACCAAGACGACCTGGCGATCCTTCGAGGAACTTGCCGGTGGAAGTTAGGGAGGTGGCTTGAGGTTGAGCGAAAGACCCAGCCTGGAACGGTTGTATAAAAGGGGATTGCCTGGTCACAACATCAAAGCAAAGACCGTGGGGTATCACACAACTCAGAACTACCATATAATACTCGCGAGTCTATCTCTTCTATATATTTATTAGGACAAGTCACCATGAAGACTTCCGCCATCTTTGTCCTACTCGGTGCCGCCCTGGCTTTAGCTGCCCCGGCCCCGGTCGAGGAGGCTCTCGACGCTCGTCTGCTGCCGACGCCATGCTGCTGCTGCAACCTGGCGACCAAGAAGATCGAATGCAAAACCGTCTCGGGCGGGTGCTACTGCCCTGCTGTTGTCTGCCCGGTCGAGAGCAAGTAGATTGTGGCTAGAACGGCGGCAAGGGGATGAGATGGTAGGGATGTGGAAAGGAAAACGGGTGGCTTGGAGAGGAGTCGTCTGATGTTTCACGAGATACAGAGTGTGGTTTCTGGGAGGAGGAGGAACGCGAGAAGAAAAGAAAGGGGTGATGCCACCCATTTGGGGTTGCAAGAATCGGCGTCCAGGTTGCCGTGTCTTTTGAGCCCTGAAAAGGGTTGTCTGTTTGTCACCACCGAGAAAGGGTTAACAAAAAGGGTAGTCAATCATTAATTTCACCGAAATGAGGTGAATCTTCCCCGTCGCAAAGCTACATGACCAAGGATGCTCGTTGCAAAACACATGTTATCGTGAGTCTGGCCAGCCACAAAGCACGCCCTTTCCTGAAAGAAAAGAGAGACGAACGCCCGATGGTCCCTCATATATAGCTGCTGCTATTTTTATCGAGCTTTTGAGTTGCGGAGATGCTTTAGGCAAATGAAATAATCTATTTAGCTCTGTCCCGGAAACCAGGGTAGCATCCAAATCCATATAGCCAGAGTCCCTGCATCAGGGTCTTCACGTTGGCTGCAGGGTGACAGTGTCATTCTGTATGCTACGAGATGGCATTCCGAATTTTCGTTTCCGCAAACACATTATCGTCTGTCCGACTTTTCATCATGGCTGTCTATAAAAGGGCCAAGATGAGGGTGTGCATGAAAGTCATTTTGGCCATCATTGTTTGAACAGCCATCTCGAAAACTTAAAACACCAATAATCCCTTAGACCATCTTACTCGGACATCATCATCAAAGCAATATGCTCTTCACCCAAACCCTCGTCGTCCTGACCAGCCTTGCGGCCTCGGCCGTTGCTGCTCCCGCCCCCTCCGATCCCATCCTGGTGCCCACGATCACCGACGGCGGAGTGTTAACGCCAACCCTGATCACGAGTCCCACGCTGACGAGGAGTCCTATCATCCCTCCCATCCAAAACTGCTGCTGCTGCCGCACCAAACTGCCCACGGGGCCCAGGGTGACTCTGTCGCCAGACATCGTGGCAGCTGACGACGCCATGGCTCAGCTGTGCGCACCCATCGCCTGCCCGCCAAGCAACAAGCAGCTGTGCTTGATGGTTCTATGTCCCACCGCTCTGTGAAGATGGGGTAGGCGAGATGGTGGATTTATTGTCAGAAGACAGTTTGAGGAGGGTATGGTTGTAATTGTGCATTGGCAAGTTTCGCCGAGTTGATACCAGGGGCATTGAAAGTTCGAAGCGGGATAGGTGGCTTCTGTAGCGATGCGGATCGATAGACAGTCATCTTACAATTGATATCAGAGAGTTCTTGTCAAGATTCTGCTCCTTAACGGTAGTTGAGTTCGGGATTCGCCCTGAAGTTGCACTTGCAGCGACACTCCGGTACAGGACATTCGGCGTGGCGCGCAAACCACTGCCTTGCGTGATCCAAATGCAAGACGTGCTCGCATTTTAAACAGAATGTCGGAAATTTGGCAGCCAGGCCCGTCTCGACATCAGTCGCAGCCTCGGGCTTGTTGGACCGAGGCATGCCGACAATCTCGAGGCACACCACACATCGAGGTAGGTGCCTCTTGCAATTTGGACAACTGACCCCGGCCATGGCCATCTTTGACGTCAACTGCATGTCTTTATCGGCTGGAAGCTGACTGGAGGTGGCTAGCCGTGTTTCCGCATCACAATAGACACAACGTAGTGCGATTTGCCGGAACGGTGGCTTGATGGTCGGGCGCCCATCTCGCTTGCTCTTCTTTGTTGACTCCACCTCGAACTTGGTCCTCTGAAAGAATGCTCTGTGTCGCTGGAGATAGGCCCGGTAAGCGTTGCGCCACGCGGTGCAGCGATGGTCATCGATGAAGCGAGGGGCGCAGATAGACATGATGAGGGTGGCAGTCTGCAAGTCGTAGAACTTCTCGATGTATTTGGCGAGGATGTCTACCATCTTGTCGGTAATGCCAGTGAGCAGGATACCCTCGATATCTCCCGTTTCGATCGCCTCGTCGACCTCCTTTTCCAGCCACCGGGTCAACTGCTGATCATCAAAGTTTCGCACAGCAACGGACACCCTGTCTCGCAAGGGCAGAGACTTCTGGTTGGCAATCATTGACCAATCGCCAGTAGCGATGATTGTGGAAATAGCCTTGAGATATGGGTCCGTCTTGGACGCGACCTTGTCGTCGAAATCCAGGTGCTCTTTTGCAACATTTCTGCCCCCTTTGCCAATGAGTTGCAGGGCCAAGGAGACAAAGAGAAGCTCAGGGTGTTCTGCACTGGCATCCTTAAGTATCTGTACAGCTTTCTCCCTGTCTCCCCTGAACAAGGCCTGAGCCGTGGCCATATTGGTTTGCGTTGTCAGCCTCACCGTCCCGGGAAGCTGTGCCAAGTCGATGAAGTAATCGCCATCGGTTCTCCCCCAGCCGCAAATATCTAGACACAATCGGCGATGATGCGGCTTTTTCGTATCCACGCCATCGAAGCGGGCAATTCCACGTTTCTTGCAGATGGCATTGATGGAGCGCTCCCAGACAGAGACGTCAGGGGTAGTCGATCCGCCATCCGACAGCCTTGATGACTTCTTCTTGCCAAGATCGTTCATCCATATACTGGCCACACCCATATAACCCAGGTCTAGCGGATGAGACATCATGCCGCCATCAGCAACAGCCTCTTCGGCGCCATATATCCATGACCAGACGGATCGTAGCCAGGGATCATCGGCTACGATACTTTGGTTCAACTTGAAATCAAACAAGTATTTCTCTTTGGCCCGAAGCAGCATGATGTGGTTGAGAACCATCTTCGCATCCTTCGGGAAGCCTCTTGTGTCGCGGGAAAGTGTCAACAGTCTCTCGTGCAACTCTCGAGACGAGGGTAGTAGACTTGACAAGGACAAGTCAGCCATAGCCTTGATAGTGCCGCTTGACTCGGATTTGCGCAGTCGATCTTGCTGTTTATTATCAGTATGCTGCACAAATTGCTCCGAATAATGCCTAAGAGCCTGAAGCTTTTCTGCGATAGTAGTGGCTTCGGCGAAGTCTGACGGGAGTGGCTCGGACCTCCGCTGCTCATCGATCACTGTCGTGTTCTGCTGTGGTTGTGACCGTAGGCAGTTTTGAATGACGGCAGCAAGGTCAGCTTTCTCGGGTCCAAAAATCGGGACCTCCGACAGATGATCTTCTATAGCCACTGGTCCAAGAACGTCTGCCACCTGTGATTGCTCGAAATCAAGGACGTTCAAGAAGGGTCCTCCCTCTGAGGCGATAATTAGCAACATATGGAAATCTTAATCAATAACCAATTCATACCTTCGAAGCCTCGATGCGGAGGTTGCCATGGAATTAGTTTATATGGATAGGTCGTTGTAGGAGATGGCACCTCCAGGATGTCGAAAGCGCCGTTCGCCCTGAGAGCAAGCAGCCTCGGTCGCAGAACTGGAGTGCCCAGGGTGATCCAATCAAACGACACTATCCGGTCATTCTTTCGACTCGAATCCATATAATGGCTGTCCATCTCATTAGACACCCTGACGGTGAGTAGCTCTGGGCTACCCTCGGTCTCCATGTCGGGGGCAGTATGCTCCGTCCTGGTGGACAGAACCTTGAGCTGCCCATTGCGGGACAGCACGGCGAGCATGCCCCTGTGGTCACGGCAGTATCGCAAAGACCGAATGAACGCATTCTTACTATCACTCATGGCTTGGTCCGACTCCGAATTCATTGCACGGTCTAGTCGTAGGGCACCGCCCCAGGGGACATCGTCGATATCAATCGCATCCAGGTATGCTGGAGATGCAGCATCGCGAGAGACAGCGCGACGATCCCATACCATGACGCCAGGCTGATCAAGGGCGGAAGACGCGAAGTAGTTCTGGTCGGCATAGTCGATGGCGATGTTGTTATTACACTTGGTTTGGAAGCTGATGACTGAGTAGCTGGGGTCTAGCGCGAAAGAGTTAGAAATTTGACAGATTCAATGGAGTATCGTCATGCATGTGTAGCTTACCACGTAGGTCATGAATGCGAACGCCCTGAGTCTTGACACCGGCGACTAGGATGTTCGGGTTATCCTCAAAGAACTTGATGCTCGATATGGAAACACTGGGTTCGCGTCGCTCGATAGGCTCGAAGAAAGGAGTTATATCCGAGGGGAATCCAGTAGTAGGGGTAGACCCGAGACTGGAGAGCCGATTTACATCCCAGATGTGAAGCCCTTGATCACTCCTAACGCGATCAAGGCCAACGGCCAGGAGATTCGAGGTGCTGAAGGCCACTGCTTGACAAGTGCGGGAAACCTTGAGATTGAGCTCGAGATAGGCATTGGAATCATCGTCGATTCTCAAAAGGTTGACGACACCAACCTGCGTGCCCACTGCGACAAGGCCCGGTATGGTGGGGGACCAGTCATATGTGGTCAATGGCGGTACATCGTCATGTTTTGATATCTTGTCGTACTGGAAGCGGCCGCGTTGCGCATGACCGGTCGGCTCGTAGACCTGCACAACGCGATGTTGCAGGTTGACATGCATGAATCGGTCATGGCTTGCAGTGGGTGACCACTTGATCAGTCCTGGCTCTGGCCTGTCCATCTTCAAGACAGTATTGGTACCGGGAATGAGATAGCTATCCTGACGGCCACGTCTGCCTCGTCACGATCGCGGTGAAAGCTCCAGCAGGGGGTGCGAGCTTCATGAGTTGTTGGCTGATGAGCCAGAGATCATGGTACTTGGATCTGTACCGGTTGGAATGGTTGCCTTCATACCAGAAGCGTAGAGAGAGTAATATACGGATCCTGCGGTATTGTTTTCTCAATACACTTCAAGTAAGCAGAGGCCTGCGGAGTCAATTGGCCAACAGAGAGGAAGTAGATCTCATCTTGATCGACCTGGGAGCTTGAGGCTCTCACTAAGATGTGCCTCTACCACAGTCGGCATGCTTGCTGTGGGGGCGGCTGCACGGGCCAACCCAGTGTTCGAGGCCCCTCCCATCTCTAAACTTTTAGCGCCGCGCTATCTTATCGGACGAATTTGGTGGTGGTTCTGAATCTTTTTTTCTTGAATGCCTTCATGCAATCTGCTAAACCACAATTCGATACTCAATCAACCCGCCACGTCCTTTCGCAGCTCGACCATAAAGTCGAAAGTGCCCGACATGGCCACGAAACGATCTTTCGCCGAGTTTGACACTCACCCTGACCGGCAACATCTGATTCAGGAAGACCAGTCCGCCAAACGACAGAAGAAGAAGAGCAAGAGCAGGCCCAACCCCACAGACGAGTCGGTCAACTGGGCCAAGAAAAGAGCGCGAACGATTGAGAGACTGTTCCAGAAGGGAAAGGATGGAATTCCTGCCGACGTTCAGCTAGAGCTCGAGCGAGAGCTAGCAGCGCACAAGAAGCGCATTGCTCAAGCAGGCGAGAAGAAGCAGCGATCCAAGATGATTGGCAAATATCACATGGTTCGCTTTTTTGGTATGTGCTCTGATCTCCGCTATACTTGCGTACCTTCTAATTAGATCTATCGTAGAGCGTAAAAAGGCCTTGCGGCTCGAGAAGCAACTCAAGCGGAAACTGGAGAACACAACCGATCCCCAGGAGATCGACGCCATTCGGGCTGACCTGCACATTGCCGAGGTGGACAAGATGTACACTATGTACTTCCCTTTCTTGGAGCGCTACATCAGCCTGTACCCGGTATCAGACGGGTCCAAGACTCAAAACTCGGACGAATCGGGCGACAAGAGCTCGGCTGCTGTCCACTTACACGCTGAACGGCCGCCGATGTGGAAAACGGTAGAGGCGGCCATGGAGAGCGGGACACGTGCATTAGAAAAGTTACGAGATAGGAAAGACGGAGCTGAGAGTGTGCCAGCCTCGAAACCGCGCGGGACCAGGCGTACGGAAAGGCCGTCTCGTTCGCAAGCATTGGCAGCGGAACGTAAACCCGCCAGGCAGGAGCCATCTCCGGTTCAGGTCAAGAAACCCGGCAATGACAGAGACGCGCCGGTTGCGAAGAACAGAAGGCAGCGTAGAGAGCTCGAGAGGGCCGCTGCAGAGGCCCGCGCTGATGCGGAAGATGATGGAGGTTTCTTTGAGGAGAATTGAGAATGACAGACTCCAGATGAGCATTTACGAATAGATACCCAAAGATCGCATTGCTATTCAGTCATAGGGAAAGCGATTTTTACGTACTTATATACTAGAAACATGTTTCAATTTTGATTCTCGGTTTTGTGACTAGAATCAATCAATATATCAAACATCCCTAATTCGAAATGTTTGCACTGCTGAGATTCAATGCTGAAAAAGTGCACTGCAGCCTCCTCCATCAGCGAACTCCACTCTTGACACTCTCAACATTTCTCCTCCTGAACAGACAAGGACAGACAGGCGCCTTTCAAATTCGGTTCTTCTGATGCCGTCATCAGCAAACCGAATTCTTGCCAGACACTGTCGAGATACCATCCATCCCAGTACTCATACTCTTCGCACTGGTTGCCCTCACAGTACAACAGTTTCTGCCCCACCCTTGAAGACTGCGCGCGCGCAGGATGACCACCGAATCTGGTAACCAGCGTCAAGTCTTGATCGGTTGAAGGACATACCACTTGTGTATGGTCACAGCCAGCAGGTATGTGTTAAATAATGCAGTGATATCATTTCCTCCAACCGTCGAGTCGACCACAAGTACTCCAACGGGACGCAGCCTTTCCTACGTTGCTGTCCACCATTGATACCCTTCAGTGTCTTGACCCTCATCTATACCCTTTCACGAAACGTTTTTGGTTAAGTAGATCTAATGAAGCGCAAGAGACCACAGGAAGACGAAGCCTCAAGGATGGCCTCACCGGCCTCTCCTGCCCCGCCGCGGCCACGCCCTGCAGTTGAGCCCGACGCCGTCCGTTACGAGGATCTTAAGACCTGGATCGCAGCCCAGGAATCCTTCGAGGCCGTCACATCGGTGCCCGCACCCCTGACGAAAGCGCAGCGCAAGGCTCTGGCTGCCTTCAAGCTGCCGCCGTTAGAGGAGCCTGCCATTGGCGATACTGACTGGGTTAGTCTTCTTATGAGTAAGTCAATGGCACCGACCATAATCTTATTACCATGATTCCTTCTAATACCGACACTCCTTCAGGATATCGCGATGCCCACAAGGGCAACCAAGGTATCATATTCGCTGATGCCCCATGTCCCTCGCCCGTGAACCCGGGCGCGCCTCCGCACTGGACCTGCTGCGTGACGATCTCTGAGGCACCGGGCCACAACTTCCCGCCGGGCCCAAAGAGCACCGTAGAAGCACAGGTGCCACCCCCTTCCTTTGCACGTAAGAAGGATGCCAAGCAGTACGCGGCCAAGTCTGCCGTGGCATGGCTGATGGAGCAAGGCCGTATACCCACCAATGCCGTGGACGCCGTCTTTCCGAAGCCGAAGCCCACACCATCACCCGCATCTGTCAAACCGCAAGCTGGTCCCTCAATATCGCCAGTAGCATCTCCTCAGAGCCAGGGTGAGGACTCTGCAGCCGCACGTATTCCTCAGCTGTGCCTGCAACTTAGCCTGCCGCTCCCACGCTATGTGGTCATACCGCACGACGTGATCCCGGGCCTGTACAGCGGATATGCGGACTTTGGCGGCGACATGCGCATCCCATCCCGAGTCGGCACGGTGGAGGACGTATACGGCAAAAAGGCAGCCAAGGAGCGGATGACGGAACAGGTTCTGGAGTATCTGCTCGAGGTTGAGGCCAACAGGAGACGGATGATTGCGACCGTCATGGCTGAAATGGACGAGCAAGACTAAGTAACATCGCGCTCTACGAATCATGATGACGAAAGAAACGAGACATGCTAGGCACGGCGCTTTGGGAAAACTGGAATAGATAGGAGTTCGAGGCGTTCTCAGTCGAAAGATTAACATTACAATGGGTTTCTCTTGGCTTCATGTTGATCATGATATCAAATAAACTGGCTTGCTCTTCATCTTCCCACGTCTCATGATTCAAAAGACTCGCCACACAGCGCCCGCCCTCTGGGTATCACGGCGCGGCTCGTCTTCCTCTGCGTTCATCCTCCGTATCCACTCGTTCTCCTGCCTCAGCGCCTCGCGCTCAATCTCCTCCATGACGTGCAGCTCGGCCAGCATGTCGTGCACCAGGCTCCGGCACCCGCCCACCATCTGCGCCAGGCTCGAGTCCTCGTCGTCGTCAGGGATGTCCTCCAGCTCCCGCAGCAGACGCCTCCACCCGTCCAGCTTCCTAACCAGCCCAGCACACTCCTCCCTCCACGACGCGTCCAGCTCCCCGATGAAGAGCGCCCCGTCGTCGTCATCCTCGCCAAGCCCTTCCAGTCCCTCTTCCTCCCGCCGCCGCACCACCTCGGCCATCTTTTGCGCCCACCTCTCGAACCGCCGCACGACGCGCGGGTACTTGCCGCCCTGCTCGCCGAGCGCCCACACGCCCGTGATGACCTCGTCCAACACCCGTACCCTGTCCCCGAGCGCGACCTCCCCCCGCGAGCCCCACGCCCTCCCGAGCGCCGCCACGTTTTGCCGCTCCAGGACCCGGCTCTCCTCGCGCCCAACGTCCTGCGCCTCGCGCTGGAGCGCACCGAACCGCGCGCCCAGGCGCTCGCGCGCGCTGCCGCGCCAGCACTTGTCCACGGCCCCCGCGTCGCGGTGCAGGAGGTGCAGCTGCAGCAGCTCGGTCTGCAGGCGCACCGTCTCGGCGCTCATGGCCACGTTGGCCGGTAGCTTGGACGGCGAGGGCGGCGCCAGGAACGTCGAGGTCAGGGGTTTCGGGGCGAGAGTCTTGGCGGGCGAGTAGTGCTGCTGCATGGTGTTGAAGGCCGGGCGCCCGAGGCGCTGCGGCGGCGGGAGCATCTGGCCTGGGCCTTGTTGGCGCGGGTCTGCTGCTGCTGCTGCTGCTGCTGCGGCGCTGGTGGTGGCTGAGCGGGTGCGGGGCGGCGTGCTTGACGTTTCTATGTTAGAGAGCTGTCTGCGGTGCAGGGACCTGCCCGTACTGGTGGTGGTGCTGGGGCCGGTCGCGGCGGGCCGAGTTGAAGTCCCGGTAGCTGGTCCGGTCTGCGTCGGGGGCCGTAGCACGGTTTGGCTTGTGAGCGCCGTGGCAGACGACTTGGCGCGACTGTGCGTCGGCACCCTCCTCGCCCCCGACGCGGCGGGTGGTGCTGCAGCAGCGGCGGAACTAGCGGCCGTCGGCCGCATGGCCGAGCTAGAGGGCTGGATCATGGATCGCGGCCGAGACGACGAAGGGCCTGCGGCGGTGCTGCGGTCCGTCGGCGGCGTCGCGCGCTTCACGGATGCCGATCTGCCCAGCCGTGTGCCGGGTACTGCCCCAACGGTGCCCGACCGGGGCTTGGTAGTAGCTGGGCCGGCGTGGACCGAGGCGGTGCGGCCTAGTCCGGCCGCCATGGGCAGGCGGCTCGGGGATGCATTTCGGGGGGTGTCCTTGTCGCCGGTTGCAGGGGCGGCGGGCTTGCGCAATGACCGTGTGCGGCCCAGGCCCGTGCCCGCGGCAGAAGACATTCTTCTCCTCTTCCCAGATAGGAATCCGCTTGATGCTTTGTGTGTACACAGTGAGGTCTAGGCTTTTGTCTTTGCGTTGTGATACTGACAGTCCGTAGTTGGTTGTCGCCAGTTGGTGGGGCGACCGTGCGAGAAGCTCTGAACTGTAATTGATCTTGGCTCAAGCTTGCTTGGTCTTTCGAGCAATCAGGCACTTGAGAAAAGACGGTAAAGCTTTCAAGGCTGAGGAGGGTGGTATGCGCTTCGGTTCGACTCCCGAATAGGCGAGCCGGCAAAGAACAAGGAGTGAATAACCAGCTCTTAGGCTGTTGCAATGTCACTTGTATGTTGCCCTTGTTCTCAATTCATCTACGCATATGCACGCACGGGCTCGAGGCCGTTGGTTGCTGCAGGTCTCACCTAAAAGTGGCTCCAGGGGTCCAAAAAGCTAAAGTCAAGACTAGCGACGCGTCGCAACGCGTCTCACAAGAACAGTATCTGATCAGCATTGGAGGAGGTCAAGGCTCGAGGCTTGACAAGTTGACGATTTGAACTGATCACCAAGGATTATCCCATTACCTAAACGCATACAATCCCCAAACCGTCAACCCTTATGACACCCACTTGACAAGGAGAACGCTCCAATGAATTGGTAATTGGTATGAAGCTCAAGCTCTATTCATCAAACCCTATGTAGGTTTCAAAGACTGCATAATAACTTTGTATCACGGTGTCCTTATCTCGGCCGAGTTTCGGCTCGAGAGACACTCATCGCTATGAATTCAAATCATCGCTGCTCTAGCGGAATTGAAGTAGAAATAGGGGAAAAGTGTGAATCTGCCAGGGACCCATAGGTCAAAAAGGTGGTATCCTTAAAAAAAAGTCTCGAAACGCCCAATCCCTTCTATAGACATCCTTCGTGTCTCATAACTCGATATTCCATATGTAGATTCTTCCTTTTGTACAATCTGCGATTAGTCTGCCATTTGTGCGGCAGCCACAGGTGGCAACACGTTCCCAAACGTGGCTTCCTTCGGGGTCTGCGCGTCGTGGCAGTGGGCGATCAGGTACTTGAGGTCCCGACCATTGTCCTGGAATATGTCCATGCAGCCCTGGCAAATGCGGAGGTAGCACCAGCGGCACTTGAAGCGCACCTCTGTGTCCTGCTTGAGGCAGATCTGACAAGCAAGGGGGCAGTTGAAGTTCTTGTCCCTGGCCATGTTGCGGTGGCCCTGATAGCACTGGAAATGCTGCTTGCCGAGTGGCTTGGCTGGGAAGATCGTGCCTGGCGGTGCAGGGTTTGAAAACGCCGAAGGGAAAGCGGGTATCTCAACCGATGGAGACGCTTCATCCAGGCTAATCTTGAGCGGCTCCGAGGTATCAAGAGATAACTGTGGGCGGGGGGCCCTGATCGTCTCGAGGCTCTGTTTCTCCTCGTAAGAGCCAATAATCGAATCCACAGCTGCATCATCGTTATTCACTGGTGACACCTCAGCTGCAGGCTCCCGTCGGAGAACCACAGGCGCAGATTGCTCGGTAGTTCTCGAAGAGGTCCGAGCTGGAAATTGAGCTGTCTCTGGTTGCGGCGTCGCTCGGTTAGGTGCAGGGCTCCTTGGGAGAGGTGACGTCTTTGGAAGCGGGGAGGGCTGTGGTGTCTTCCGAACCTCACTTTGGTTCTTCTCGGGCGCAGGGCTTTTTGGAAGTGGCGACAATTGCGGCGGTTGTCGAACTTCTGTCAGATTTCTTTCAGGAGCCTTGCTGGGTGGAGCAGGAAAGTTGGGAATGCTCTTGACAGGCCTAACATTGGAAGGGAGGCCAACGCCGATTGCTTTTCGAGAGATAGGCGCCTTGGGTACCTCCTTTTCCTGCGAGGGCAGCTCCGGTGACGAGGCTGGCGACTCGGGAGATACGACTCTTTCCACCAGCGGCTTCTGCACGTCATGTTGCTCGTAGTCGGGCGTCGGCAGCCGCTTGACCGGCGAGCTCGGCGTTCGGGCGCGCTGCTCAGGCTTTGGCTCGAAATTGGGGCTCTTCACATCCTTCTTCGCAAACTTTGACTCCACCTTCAACTCGACCTTCGACATGGCCTCCCCCATCTTCTGCGGCGCCTGCGTTGCAGACTCTTGTGAAGCTGTAGGGCGAATATTCCTGCCGGGAAGTCCTAGCGGAGTAGAACGAGGTATCCTTTGCAAGGCACTTTCGTCGCGAGCGAAGGCTGGTTCAGGAGGGAAAAGCGGACTAATGCTGGGCGGGGCGTCTGGTAATTGTGATTGCGCAGTTGATCCATGACTGACCTGCAATCTGAGATCGGGCAATGCTAGGCTCTTTTCCGTTTTTAAGGACCGGCGGCGTAATAGCTGGGAAGGTGAGGCACTGGTGGGAGTGGATGATGTTGTTGGAGAGGTGCCTTGCGCAAGGTCTGCTGCCGGTGAAGCGCTGGCAGCCTGTGACACTGGTTGTTGCGGCTGCGATTTCTGGTCTTTCAGAGGTGGCGGCGGTGGAGGGCTGTCTTGTCCATCCCGAGGCGTCACCGGTGCCTGCGCCGGTTTTTCGGGTTCGTCGTCAAAAGAAAGTAGCGATAGAGGGGTAAAGATGCTGTCGCGCTTTAGGAAGCTCACAGCTGTCTCCTGGCTCGGCGAAGTCGCGATATAGGACGTCATCGTGCTGGCAGTGCCTTCCGAGGACTTGACGACCGACTCTTCCGAGGTACGCGAGTAGGCCGAGAGCAGACTTGAGATGGAAGCGGCCGGCGACTTCTCTGGGGGAGGCACCGCAGTGTTGCCAACAGGACGTCTCGGTATGGACATGGGCGGCGGCGGGTTGGCCTTCCTCTTCAACATGGGCAGTGGAGGCAGTGGAGAGTTTATTGGCCTTGCAGCTGCGTCCTCTTGCTTTGGTGGAGGTGCAGGTGCACTTGAGAGTATGTCGGTAGCGGTTGCCATCATGGGCCTTGGTATCGTTTGGACGGGAGCCGCAGAACTTGAGAGACCGGGAGGAGGAGCTGGCAACGCCTTGGAGAAGCGCGACCTCCCGGTTTTAGGGGTCTGGAGAGACTGCGAGGCCAACATGGTTGCCAGGCACCTATAGGAAAGGTAAGGTAAAAGAGGCGCAGGGGGATGCGGTCAGGATACCCGTGCTGTTACTCGACGGGGCACAATTCTGTCCTCCTTCTTACTTTCCGGAGGATGACAAGAGGACCCGCATCTGGTGTTGCGAATATATTCTCCGTGTGAAGGGGTCCTGTGCGAGGGTTCGTCGGTAAGCACGAGGATGGCGGGAGTGTCGGAGGGATCAGGCAGATCCAATAGTCGAACGGCCCAGGCCTCTCAGGATATCACCAGGTCTTTTGGGAGGTAGGCAGGTTAAGGTTTCGATAGAGATTGAGGCGATGCAGGTTTAAAACTAGCCCATACATAAAACACAAGCCTGTGAGAGCAGTCTTGCTAGGAAGATGGAGTTTAAAAGAGTGGTAGACAAAACGAATGGGAGGGATGATGGAGGAGGAAGAGGACTCCAGTTCCTGGCACAGCCCCTGCAAAACCTACGACATATGGAGATGGAGAGGTACGTACAGCCCAGCTCATACCAAGAATCCAAGAATCACAAGCATCCATCCACCCATCCACCCATCCACAGTCCTCCTCCACACCCACGCTAATAAGAGATCGCGATTATAGGCGGGTGGGACCTCTCGCTCTCCTCCGTTGGGCATGTAACCTGCAGCAGTCAAAAAGATGACCCCCGCCCATCCCGCCTTGCCGGCCTCTTGTTGGTGATCAAATGAGGTGGATCGATTTAACCATGCCCACCCCTGGTAAGCTGAAACACCCACCGACTTACCGCACTCCGTACACAGAGAGGAACAAGAAAGAAAAAAAGGTGAAGCTAGGTAAGGCCCCCGGATTTGACTAGGTACCTACGTACAAGTCCATACCCAAGATGTACGAAGTAACACGGAGAAAGAATACGAGTATTACACAGATGTGCTGTCGACAGAAAACACCCGCAGGAGATGACAAGTTGGCTATGACGCGAGCACACGCCCCGGAGGAAGGGAATGTGCTTGGGTTGGCACGGCAGAACAGCTATGATGATATGACTCTCTATACGTTAGATAAATTGTGTGTGACGGGCGTGTTTGAAGCCTCATGCCGTGCCAGAGCGACAGCAGCCCAGAAAGCCACGACAGACTTTTGCCATATTCCTCGGTGGGAAAAAGCCACTTCTTCCACATTGCCGACTCCACTGGCATGAACCCAGAACCCTGCGGAGCTGAGCAACGGGCGACCGTCGCATGCCTGAGAAGGGTCGTGTTTGTCTTGCGACAAGCCGCTAATGGGGTTTAACTCGGTCACCGCGGAATGTGGCTCTGACTTTGCAGGCGAGGCCAGAGCTTCACGAGGCGAGACGCCACTTACCTAGTTCGCTAGGCGAACTGTTCTTTTCCTCTTCTCTTGCATGAAGTCCGGAAGGGGGCATCACGGTGTTTTCAGACGAGGAGAGCCTTGGATCGCTGGGTCGCTAGCCGGGTCCCTGGTTTTGCGCGACCCCGTGAGGTGACAGCTCGTCCCAAGACCGGCTGCCTGCGACCGACCCTCAGGGGTTGCATCGCGATCGGCACAGGGACTAATTGGAGGACCGTACCGATCCAGGGGACTAGGGTTTCGTCACCGCAACCTCGTCCAACCACTGCCTTGCCAATCACTCCGCGCCGCCACGCTGAGCTTCTGAAACATCCCAAGAAATAAGATTAACCCCCCGAGTCCTGAACAGGCCGACTCAAAACCTGGGTTTGAAAAGGACGACGACCAGGACGACGACGACGACGAAGATCGCCCTGACAGGCATGACGTTTGAAAGCTGGGATGAGCTTTATGCGGAGCAAGGATGGCATTTTCTTACCGGGCTTCGAACGAGAAGCACAGACAACAGCGTCGCAGCAGACTAAACCTTCAGCGTTGCGTCGAAAGAAAGCCGTTCGCTTGAGCTACTTCAGACCCAAGAGTCAACTGTCAAGAATCCCTCCTTACGTCGCAGCAGCTTTCTCGGCTGTCACGGTCCCCTATGCTCATTGCTTCTTCCCATCAAACCCCAGAGGCGTCCGCGTACCTGCATACACTTTTACTGGGTCCCTGTAAGCGACATTGGTCTGCAGGAAGAGTGCTTTTGATTTGGGCTTGGTGTGGCACACCGAATCACAGGATGTCCGTCTCCTTCTGCCTGTTGTCTCGCCCGTGCGTCCCGAAAGAAATGTTCTTCGAAATATCCAAATGCGACCCTCTGATCTGCATGGCTAAGGCTTGCAGGCCGTTCTCGTACTACGTGGTACACCCAGCGCCCATCGTCAGAGCGATCCCTGCAGGTATCGAGGGATCTCAGGAGCCCACGCGCGCTAAATCCTAGAGTGGTCTCACCCTCCACGCGTGGGAATGTACGTGATCACGGTCGGCGGCGGCGGCGGTGGGGTTGCAAGCCCTCTTTCAACGGTGGCAGGGATCTAAAGTGCTCTTTGATCTCCATCTTGCTGATCTGGAATCGCCTTTAAAAGGCATTTTGGGTCCATTAATATATGATCGAGACATTCCCAGCTTAACGAGCTTTTCCATCCCTACAGTTAAAAGGGTTCTTGGCATTCCTTCGAGAGCAACCGAGCAGCAATCATCAGATCATAGATGAATTTCCGGCTTGCACTCACAATTTGACCTACCCTTTCTTTGTGCCTTATATTGGCATTCGAAAAAGATACTTATGATCAATAGCTAAGAAATAGGCGCGTATGGACCAACCATAGCGCGCTCATTTCCTGCACGCTACACATGCAACGTGAAATTCGACAACTTCGGTCAGCTCGGAGATGAACACGGGCGGCGCGCCCCGCATCGTGGTGCCTACGGGGCTGCAAGCCGTCAGCCGGCTTATAGACGAAGGATGTAGCCGTGCTATCGTGGTAGCTTGATGTTCAATCGAGGCTTCCATGGCCTGAGGATCTACGAAGGGACGGCGTGCGCTGCTTGCCGTGCCGCAAGATCCCGAAATTGTACTGGGAGAGGGAGTACAGAAAGACTTTTCTTGTAAGAGAACTCTATCTCTCCGATTTCAGCAAGAAGACGAACCAATTTGTGAGGCCATGCAAATCAATGATACGCAATTATGGCTGTCGGTGGTGGCATTAGGACTGGATCGATTGATTGCTTACCAAACCAAACCCGGAATCCCCGCACCGTGATTTGATGGCTTCCATCTCCGACGACCGGTACTGCCCTCACGCGGCGGTGCCGATCATTGCTTTAGATTTGAGTTTTTCTCAACCACGGATCATAGTAAACCGTAAATTTTGCAGTACCAGCCAGCCGCTTGTAGAGTCAGCTGAAGCGTGTAAGACACACACCTGCAAGGGAACAACGCCTGCGCATCACCAACACACGTGCCGGCTCAATTGGTGCCCGCCAAGAACGAGGGAATGCGGGACGGAGGTGCTCAGGCCGAGCCCCGGGAGACCAGCTCTCTCCTCGGAGGCTCGGAGGCCACGGAAACAAACGGGACCTTTGGGCAACCCCCAAGCTCGACCGCTCCGGCTTCTGGAGAGACCTCAGACTCGGTGACGCGAGAGGGTCTTCCCGATGTCGCCGCGAAACTTCCTATCTTGGTTCCGGCCATAGGCATTGGTGTAAGTGTGATCTGTAAGGGCTGCCCAAGATCTTTCTGCTGACATCCCTCGAGATCTTTTTATGTGCTCTGGACCAGCTGCTGGCTGTTGCTACCTACGCCAAGATTGGGAGCGATCTCAATGCCCTCAACAGCACGAGTTGGATAGCTACAGCGTATGTGCTGACTGTCCTCGATGTCATAAACTGTAGCCGGCATACTGATCATCTGTGCAGGTACTTTCTGACCCTCACAAGCTTTCAGCCCTTATATGGCAAGCTGAGTGACATTTTCGGCCGCAAGGAGTGCCTACTATTCTCCTATCTCGTGTTCGGTCTCGGGTGTCTAGGATGCGGCCTCGCGCAGGACATGACGCAGCTCGTCATAGCTCGCGCCATCGGTGGCATCGGTGGAGGCGGCATGAACGCCGTCGTGTCCATCCTCATGACCGACATCGTGCCCCTTCGTGACCGCGGTGTCTGGCAGGGCTACATCAACATCATCTTTGCCGCGGGCACGGCCACCGGCGCCCCTCTCGGCGGCCTCCTCGCCGATTCGGTCGGCTGGAGATGGTAAGTGCATGACCGACTAGTCAACCGTAACTCCGGTCAAGACTCTGACCGCTGTTTCCTAGGTCCTTCATCGGCCAGGCCCCTCTCTGCCTCGTCGCCTTCGTGGCCGTCTACTTCGTCCTGCACCTCCCCCGCACCGACCACGCCCACTGGCTCGACAAGCTCACCCGCGTCGACTTCCTCGGCGCCTTCACCCTCGTCGCCGCCGTCGCCTCGCTCCTCATCGGCCTCGACAACGGCTCCAACAACGGCTGGCGCCACGGCTCCACCGTCGCGCCCCTCGCCGCCTCCCCGGCCCTCTTCGCCGTCTTCGTCGCCATCGAGATGCGCGTCGCCTCCCACCCCTTCGCGCCGGGCCACATCATCTTTGACCGCTCCCTCTTCGCCTGCTTCATGGCCAACTTTTGGGGCACGGCGGGCCAGATGCCGACCCTCTTCTTCCTGCCCTTGCTCTACCAGGCCGTCGACGGCCTGTCCGCCGTGCAGTCCGGCCTCCTTCTCATCCCCGGCTCGATCGCCGGCGTCTCGGCCTCGGTCGGCGGCGGTCTCGTCATCCGCCGCACGGGGCGGTACTACTGGGTCACCGTCGCCGCCTACGCCACCCTACTCCTCGCCTGCCTCCCGCTCACGCTCTTCTCGGGCGGCATCGCGCAGTCCAAGGCCGGCACCGTGGCGGGGCTGGTCCTGACCTCCATGGGCGCCGGGTCGGGCCTCACGACGACCCTCGTGGGCCTCATCTCCAACGCGGCGCGCGACGACGCCGCCGTGGCCGTCGCCTGCTCGTACCTGTTCCGCTCGCTCGGGTCCGCGCTCGGCATCAGCATCCAGTCGGCCGTCCTGCAGCAGGTCCTGCGCACGCAGCTCGCGGCGCGCCTGGGAAGCGGCGACGCCGCGCGCGAGATCGAGGAGCGCGTGCGCCAGAGCATCGACTACATCCGGGAGCTGGAGCCCGGCGTGGCGGGCGTCGTCAGGCGGTGCTACCAGATCGCGACCATGACCGTCTTTGCCTCCAACGCGGTCTTCTTGGTGCTGGCGTTGCTGGCTGCGTTTTTCGTCCGGGAAAAGAGAGTGGGCAAGTGAAGACTCGGTGACTCAAGTGAAGAAGGTTGAATCTAAGGCATCACACCTCCAAAACAGGCTCACTGGGCAAGCGATTGCTCTTCTATGGCAGCGCTTTAGCCTTCGGGGTTGTTGTGGCGAAAATGCGATCCGTCCGAAACTAGGTTTGAATTCCCAAGACCATACTATATTGTATGAGACAAGAACCATGCATAGAGCTTCATGTGAACAGGAACAGTATAGCACCAATTACAAGGCAGGTGAGAATAGAAGAATAGTTCCATATCATGATCTCTATCTATCTATGTAAGAGCCTCGGGTGGAGGATGTCGGTGGCGCACCTGAGGGCTTTGCGCCCGAGGCAATCAACTCTCCAAGCGGAAGAATTTCAAAAGTGGTAAAAGGGTCAACTCTATCTATAGGGCATGCAGAGGATGTGACGAGCGAACCGTGTATCTTCCTCCTCAAAAACAAATAATAAACCCGCCCTTTCCCAGTGGCATGAGCAGTGGTGGATATCTCAAAAAAAGAAAATTCAGCGAATGCGGACCGTAGTCCTGTTCTCTTAATCCAGAGCGCACCATGCGATGCGCGGCCGGCTTGAACCAGGGTAGTGCAAATCAGGCGGATCATAGGAGAACGATGAAACCCCAAATCATCGACAAATTGCCCAAAGCAAAGTATGTGGTGAAAGGGGTGAAATAAAGAAGAAACGAGAATGCTTTTGCCAATGAACTCCTCGGTGACACCGCCGCCATGCTACGCCATTTCCGATGGACCAGCACGCTCTCTACCAGATCCCTACCCTGATGCTGCTCTTCCTTCACTTTGACCGTCTAAATGCCCTCATAGATTGAAGGCTCGCTTGGGGAAGCTCACGCCCTCGATCGCCGGATTGTCAACAAACCAGCTGCACCTATCGCCGCAGCCCTCATTGACCAGGGTTGTTGGCAGACCACTGTCCTCGTCGAAGATCTGCTTCATGATGTCCTTCTTGCCTGCTCCGGTGGCGACAAATGCGACACGGACACTGTGAGTGACAACGGGGAGCGTAAGGGTTATCCGCTTTGGTGGCGGCTTGGGGCTGTCCTCGATAGGTGCCACCCAGGCGTTAGTCTCGCGAAGCAGCTCGTGGCCAGGGAACAAGCTGCAAGTGTGGCCGTCGGGGCCGCAGCCAAGCAGAAGCAGGTCGAAGATCGGAAGCTTGACGCTATCTCTACTTGCGAAGGATCGGACAAGGACCTGCTCGTACTGATCGGCAAGCTCCTGGGTGTCGTTCAGATAGGTCTCGTCGATGGCATGGACGGTGGGTTGACCAGCTTCGGCGGGGATCTTGTCGAGGAGCTCCTTCTTCAATAGAGCATAGTTGGAGTCTTCGTGGTCGAGGGGCACGGCCCGCTCATCGGCAAAGAAGATCTCCCACTTGTCGAAGTGGACTGTATCATCGGGGCCCGAGGCAGGCGCAAGTAACGCCTTGGCCAGAGTAGCAGGTAAACTTCCTCCAGAAACGCCGACTTTGAATACGCCATGACGGTTGAGTCCAGCAGCCTGACACTGGATCACGTAGGTCCTCAACGCGGGTGCCAGAGCACCTACGTCAGGGAAGTTGAACAAGTTGGTTTGCTTTCCCATCTTGTCTGTACTGGAGAGTGACTGCGGGCGGATAGACGACTCGTTCGTTACTGTGGAGCAGATCAGATCGTATCTGAAGACTGCCAGGCTCGATAAGAGGAACCGTAGGAGAAAACGGATGATGGTCGCCAGGTGGGAGATAGTTGTGTGTTGTTGGGACCGATATGGAGGGTTTGTTAGGCAGGACTGCGAAAATGGGAATAAGAGAAAAAGGTGTTTGGACAAGAGTGACGGCTCTCAATGTTTCGCGGGATTTTGTGGCTGCCGTTCAAGCGCAGCCAAAGGTTGCTGGCAGTGCTGTTCGACGGTGGGTAATGGTGTAAATAGTGGGTTGGAGGGTGGACTTTTGGTGGGTTTGGTGGGGGGGCTCAACCTTGTGAAATGATGAGGGGCACTGCCATTTGATGCAAGGTCGATTGGTCTGGTTGTGGTCGTATTATCGATAACTGCAATGCGTGCACTTGATTGCAGGCAATGCAACTCGGAATGCAGGAAGAGTCCAACAAGCGAAGAAGGGTATGCACACAAAGGACCCTTGATAGATGAGCGGGAGAGATGTAACGCAGTCAATCACCTCGGAGAAGCTGCTGCAATGGCAGGGTATAGATAGTCTGCAGACAACAATGGCGTAATGAGCATGTAGGCCGTCTTATCCGTCAACAACGGACAAGCACTGAGGGGGCTTGATCTCCGGAAAATACTCCCGAAACCAACGCAGGAGGAGGTGTGGTATCAAAGCCTGAGGTTTCGCTGGCGATGCGGCCGATCTGCAAGTGATTCCCGGCTGTGAAGAACTGATGAGAGAGTAGAGCAAATCTACAACGCGGAACAAGGCAGAAAGACTAGCACTACGCATGTTGGAAATAATACACTTATATGTACTTTATGGGATGCTGCGGTGCAACTTGACTCGCGGCGAAGTGTACGATCAAGATGCTGCCGGATCTCAGCCCCAGCGGGTACCAACACTGACAAGTCATGTAACTTTATCATCCAGGGCTGGTCTGGCAGTCTGGGTGTGTCCCCCCGATTACAGGATTTGATCCGTACGATTCCATGTCTCTTGGGCGGCCATAAGGCAAAGTGGATAATGCGACTAGACATGGACTTAGAGCGCGGCAGTGATGGAGGAGTGACGTTGATAACGGCGGCGACAGGCGCAAGCGGAGCCTAGCACATTTCGAGCCTAGAGAGCACAGAGGCACGCACATGCGTGACGAACCCGGACGCTCTCATTGCTCCCACGGGCTCCTAATGGTGCCCCTCTCTGACTGTCCGTGGGTTGTACTCTGCTGAAACCGCCACAGTGGTGACAAGGTGATTATCATTCCCGCGGGCACTAAGTTTAGCATCCCAGACGCACACCATCGCGCGACGTCGATCACCGCCCGCCGACCAACCATCCTGGCTCGCCTTTCCGGCAGGCATTCCGCAAATCTGGGACCGTGTCGCTCAGAGTGAGTATTTACTCCCACGACTCCGTACCTACTAACACGAGTTGTGCCTGATTATCTGTGGTAAGGTCCATATGATTGGTTCCGACAGTAGTTGCCCGTCTTTCGCCCAGACAGGACCTGGGCAGTGGGCTCATCTCCTTCGTCAATGGCGAAACCGCACCTCCTAAGTACACTTGGCGACAGTGTTGTTCATCACTGCTAGGCACTCGAGAGATAAGGAATATATCTCACGCGATATCGTAGTCTACTTGCCGCACTGCACTGCATGTTTGGTTCCGTCACTAGCATGACAGGAAGCTGACTCATGGTGGGGTTTGCGCTGTAAGTGACGCCTATTGCTGCACAATCCAGCAGTCCAAGTCCTTTGAGGCCGTCACTCGACGTGAAGGCAAAAATCACCATCACAGACGGCACATCGCATTGTGGCGCATCTGATCGTAGCTTGGGTAGCTATCTCAGATCTTGGGGAAGCCGGTAAGGCACCGGTGGACGCATCGGCCAATCGTTGAAGCTCTCGTCGCAACATTAATTAACAGTGCAGAACTGGTGTAGTGATAGCGTCATTCATCGAATGGCACCGTGGCCAGCCTCTGTATCGTGAGGCTAACGATAAAGGCAAGGAGGCCGGTGGGTGCGGGAGGACGGGGCCAGGCGGCGCCGGTCTTTTCGAATACGCCCAAACCGGTGCATTTGATCCGGCGGTCTTTCGCTACAATCTCCTTCGAACGCTTTCTTCTCAATTTCAGTGCATGATGCAGGATGAGCTCTTGAAATTGGTAGCATATTGCAGGTCAGCTGTGAGTTTTGTACTAGCTGTAATGTCCGACAATCGTCAAGTGCTCTCGATAACTTTCAAGGTGCACCTCACAATGCGGGATTGACGTCGCCCCTCCATGTTTTGTGACTGTCAACTAAAGTGACCCCGAAAGTAAGATGACTCAGCATCGCGATCTGGCTGCACCAGAATTCCATCGGACTTCTCAGCGGCCGCCAAGACCAGTCTATCGGGGATTCGACCAGTCGGCCGGTCCAACTTCTAGTACATAGCTCTGTTCATAATCACACAGCAACTTGCTTCAAGATCAGTGTTACGTGGTTTTATATGCCATAGTCTTGCGGATTGCGAGACATCATCTATCTACAATCAATATGGCTCAAACACCAGCGAAATACCTCAGCGGGGATGCATCCGCCACCAAGGAGTTCCTGGACAAGTTCGATGTATGTGTATACCTGGTTCATCTCAGTTTGATGCACATTGAGCTGACAGAAATTGGTAGACCTTTCTTATCGACTGTGATGGTATGTTCATGCTGTGGTTGACCAGCTACCAAACAACACTCTGACCCAATTTAGGAGTTCTCTGGTCGGGCGACCATGTCTTTGACGGTATACCTCAGACTATTGAGTTTCTGAGGTCTCAAGGTGAGATCTGTGCCAATGGTCCCAGCATCCTTCCGGAATAGTCCAGTTCTCACATCTTGTAACAGGCAAGAGGACTGTTTTTGTCACAAACAACTCCACCAAGTCCCGAGAAGAGTATCTGAAGAAACTCGAGTCAAAGGAGATTCCGAGCGGAGTTGAAGACATCTTTTGTTCTGCTTATTCTGCAGCCATCTACATCTCCCGCATTCTCAAGCTGCCGGCCCCGAAGAACAAGGTATATGTCATCGGCGAGGCCGGCATCGAGCACGAGCTGAGAAGTGAGAATGTCCCCTTCATTGGTGGTACAGATCCCGCTTATAGAAAGGACATGGAACCGGAGGATTGGCAGGGCATCGCGGATGGCTCCTTGTTGGATCCCGACGTGGGCGTTGTGCTAGCCGGCCTCGACTTCCACATCAACTACTACAAGATCTCAATGGGCTACCAATACCTGAAAAGAGGGGCAGTGTTCCTTGCTACAAATCTCGACAGCACGTTGCCATTGAGCAAAAACTTCTTCCCCGGAGCCGGCTCTATCATGGTACCTCTGATCAATATGACTGGTCAACAACCCCTTGCGCTGGGGAAGCCGAGCCAGGCCATGATGGATGCCGTCGAGGGCAAGTTCCAGTTGGATCGTTCCAGGACCTGCATGATCGGCGACAGACTCGACACAGACATCAAGTTCGGCATTCAAGGAAAGCTTGGAGGCACTTTAGCCGTCCTAACTGGTGTAAACAAGAAGGAGGACTGGGAGAAAGAAGATGCAGTTGCTGCTCCGGCATTCTACGTTGACACATTGAGCGATCTCCAAGCCGGTCAATAATACAATATAGAGCTCAAAGACAGTCAAAGGAGACACCAAAGTCTAGACAATAGAGTAGAGAAACTTGCGCATACCTACTAAAGACTCAGACAAGAGTCCGATGCCAAGTCCACAGACCATCTCTGTGCATCTTGCCGGCCAAGTGGGTGTCAGAAAGGTTGACGGTGTTGGATCAATCTCTACCTATTTACTAACAAGCTGAATGATCCATATGCGCTTAGGTAGTGGGATAATCCTGGGTGACCAGTTATGGATTGAGGTAGATTGAGAAGGCAAACCGTCAACTAATCTGTCACCCACTTGCCGGCCACGAAACAGTGCCCAGACCGGCTTTCTCCCGTTCTTTGCAGCTTCGAGCTTCGCTTCAGGTACTAGTAGCCAATAGCGCCAAGAAGTCTACCACACCTTTTTCTCACACTGATCGAAAGGCCGTGGTAACAAGAGAGAAAAAAAGCATGGATGCCACGACAGCTGAGAGTCGAGGAATGCGCCGCCAGAGACTGTGGCTTTGGCAAAGGATGGCTTACAAGCTCCCCAGCCTCTTTCGTGAACACCTGCAGTGCAACGCTTGAAGACACATTGCAACGATTCGTACCCATGCAGTGACTGGACTCTGCATGACTTTTAGTCTGGTTTTTTCTTTGCTTCTTGTCAGTGTGGGCGGATGTCAGCTTGCCTCTTTTTGTCATGGCACAGCGGGCAGCGGCTGCGCCTGCGGGGTTGCACAGGGCCAATGGTTGGACACAGCGACCCCTACAGCCCGTGGTGTGAACCCTGTTTCCAGGGATCTCCAGGGGTCTTGGAGACCCTTAATCAGTGTTGTGACGACATAGGCTAGCATCGGTCACTAATGGGCCCTTCTCGACCCTGCGGCCCTGTTCTCCAGGGCCTTCCAGACCCTGGCCATCGATTGGACCAGACCTTTCAAGCCTGTCCCAAAGCATCCGTGCCAACCTGACGATGCGAGCCGGGTCCCCTACCCGCCAAGTTTTGCAAACGACGAGCGAAATCTCTTTACGGACTACTCACCCTCCGAGCACGTACAAGACCTGAACCGGCCGGTGGTCATCCTCTTTGGGTAATTATTAATTACAAGTACTCAAGTACTCGCCAGGAGAATGAGTGACGACACTGCTCCCCACTTCCTCGACGAGACCCGCCAGGCTCGGGCCATGAAATGCTTGCAACCAAGACCGCATCTGCATTAGATTCCAGCACATTCCTCCGAGGGTGACAACAAGGACCAGGGTGAGGGGCGCAGGCGCCTGCCCGATGACATGACTGCCCGGCCGAGACGCTCACTGACCTCACTGATGCAGGATGCTTGTCGATATGTGCATGCGGGCGCTGCCGACCAACCGGTCAAGGCTACGGCTTCGATCGACAGGAGAATTGTGGTCTAGGGCTGCTACCTAAACAAGACAAGGAAGATGCTTCATAATTCTTCAACGTCTGACGAGTCGCAGGGATCCGGACCAGCTTCCAGCTCAGCCAACGGACTGACCCGAATCCGAGACATTCTTAACTCGCTGAATCACGACGCACGCACTTCACCAAGCCAAGTAGAGAAAAAGGGTCATCGCGCCTCGACGTACGGAGAATAGACTGTCTATTACCGACAGCGTAGCGCGTTGCTTTAGTGTCGATGGGGAGGAACCGGCCGGCGGGACCCCCCATCCATCCATCCTATCCCATCCTATCCCACCTGTAAAAGGGACGAGGAGCAAAATTGACGGCGAGGAGGTGTGGGACAGCCCGGGACAGGGTCTTCTCACTAGCGGAAGAAACTTTATCGTGTGCGTGAAAGGTAACCAGACCGATGTGAACCCCTCGTTAGTAACGTTAGAGGGGCAGCGTTGGCCGTGCTTTTCCTTCTCTCTGCTTCCACTCCTTTTCTGCCTGTCTGGACGACACAACCCTGCTTTCCTCGTGGCGCCCTGTCTTCTTGTGCCGCCGCGAAGACAGAAGGGGGAATAAACGGTCAGAATTAGAGGAAGCCGGGCTGCCAAAAACCTTCCCCCCAAACAGGCAAAACCTGAGAAAATCAGGGTTGGTCTGCCTCGTGGCACCGCTGACGGCCTTCTGCCCCTCGTGCTCTTGGACCCTTTGAGACCCTCAATACCCTAGACCGCCGTCATTTTGACCTTTTCATTTTTCTTCTTCTTTAATTTCCCTCCCCAAGGCTTTACTGGCCATAGTGGCGCTACTGCTTGTTTGCTGCGCGTGAAGGGTAGAGAGCGAGAGAGAGCTATCGTGCGGTCCTTTTCCCCCAACAACCACCCACTACGTGCTCCCCCCCTGCCCGTCCCGTCTGTCGCTACCACACTTGAGTTGTCTGGGCTGGATGCCGCTGTCATCTGGGCGTATATATGCTCTAGAAACAGCTACCAGGCTCGTTGCGGTCATCCTGGCTGTCTAGACCGGTCCATGCCGTCCCGATATGACAACGATCTTCGCCCCAACACCTCACCCTCTTCGCCGCCACCTGCACTACTATGGACGACTCAGCAGACGAGACCGACCCCCGCATAGCTGCTTTACTTGAGCGTCGCCAGCAGTTGACAGATGCTTTAGCAATCTCTCCTTATGACCTCATTCTCTACCTAGAGCGTGCTGTAGTCTATGCCGATCTAGCATATCCCGACCTTGCCGCTGGCGATGCTTATCGGTCATTACTGCTGACCGACGAGGTTCGCGATGAGGATTTTGAGTATCACCAACAGGCCGTAGATGCCCTCACGGCGTACTCTAGCGAACCCTTTCCCGACGTGCTCCAGTACGGCACGCTTAGAAGCGGGCTATCTGATCTGGCCGATGGCCACGGTGCTGACGGCGAGGAGATCCATCTCAAGATTGCGGCCGTAGCATCTATACGATGCTTTCAGATTCTCTCTTTGAGCCTGCTCTTGTGCGGTTGTCTGAAAAGTGCCTACACCTTTTGCGAACGAGGTCTGGACGCTGCCCCCAACAACCAGGAGCTGCTCAACACGCAGGGCTACATCGAGACGGTCGCGAACCGAAGACTACGGCAGGACAAGTTCAACGCCAACGACCTCCCAGATAGCGGCGTCGTGCGCCGAGAGGTTTATCCTTGGAACACGCACGAACCAGATCGATTCTCGGACGAGTCTCTGGCCTTTCTGAACGGAGAACTGGCCAGCATGGCCCCCAAGTGCGCAGTACAGGTATCGGAGCTTCCCGTCCTCTTGGAGAATGCGAGCGAGACGGACGGATATGATATCATACCGACATGTCATCAACTCGGACTCTTCGCGACGGAGGATATTGAAGCTGGGGAGACGGTGTTGCAAGAGTACTCTCTCCTGACGGCTAACAACAGGCACAAAGAGTCAACATGCGATGCATGTGGTACGCAGCTCCCGCCTCTCGATGCCAACTCAACCGCCGTCAACTGCCCAGAGTGCTACGATACCGTCTTCTGCGACGACTTTTGCTTTCAAAAAGCCCAAGAGCTCTATCACCCAGCCATCTGTGACAAAGAGGTCGATTCCATAGCCAAAGACCCCGAAGCCAAGGACTCCGATGAGTCGCTGTATCTCCTTCTGCTTGCACGGCTTCTCGCCATGTCCAGCCACCAGGAGGTCCATCCTCTAGAGGTCAAGGAGATCAAGTACATTTGGGGAGATTTCCTTCCTTCCGACTCCAACGCCATCGATTTATCTCCCAATGCCGGGCCTCCACCCGAGTGGACACTGCCTTTCTCCTTCAAGTATAACATCGAGACACCGTTGCACATACTGGAGAAGATGGACATCGACATCTTTGCAACCCTTGCGGAGCACGATGTGTGGGTGTTCAACACTTGTTACTCCAAGTTCAGGGGGACAGCTTCTGCAAGAAAAACTCGGTCGGACGGCAGGCCAGATGTGGCAGCAGTACACCCTTTCTGGTGCCTGGCAAACCACGACTGCGATCCCAATGTGACCTGGGAGTGGGGCGGGCGGATGCGCCTCTGGGCACGGGAGAAACGGGTCATTGGGGGCCGGCCTGCGGGGATCAAGGCGGGCGAGGAGATTCTGAACCATTACTGCGATGTGGACCTGCCAGTACAGGAGCGGAGAGAATGGGCGAAAGGCAGCCTCGGTGGATGGTGCATGTGCCAGCGGTGCAGAGACGAGGCTTCAGGTGCGGTCAACGGCGGAGGAGCTCACTGAGACACTCTGCGCGACGGCATCACTGTTCGAGGACGATGTTGAAAATCGAGTCGCTGAATTAGCGAGGGTGGATCGACTCGTCTCACCATGTTATCAGACATGCGAGACTGAACGATGCTTATGACTAGCGCAGGAGTTTTTAGATGGGGAGTCTGGGAAGATACCATTATCTTTTTTTTGACTTGAAGCGCCAGGAGTCTTTCTGTTCATTATGGCGTCCCGGTACGCACGCGCAAAGGGAATGCGGAGGAACAGAATACGCATTCACAAGAAAAGGGGTAGCTCATCCGATTCAGGAGGGACCAGTGGAAGAAGAGAGAGAGATGCAAGCCTCGTCGGCGAAAAGGGAAACAGAACGACGACGACAACAGAAGTCTACGACGAAAGATGAAACGAGCAAGAGGTATCAGACCTTTGCATACACACGCACGCACGTACATACATGATTACGTCAAACCCCTTTTATTGGAGGAAAAGAGATATCCTGGGCATCAAACGTGGCCTTGTTGGAGAGCCTCGTTGTCACATTCTACTAAACCAAGCAACAATAATACCACTGATAGCATACGAAATACCACAAATTTTTGAAGTTCATGATTCTGTTTTCATTTGAGAATATGCTCTGTGAGGTGGCCTGGTCGAGGTTTCCTCGAGTTTGCCACCTCTTGTACAAACATCGCCATGCCAAACTCAGACGAAGAACACGTCGTATCGACTTAAGCTCCCCGGCCACGCCCACCACCACCCCTTCCTCGACCCCCGCCGCCGCCGCCACCCCTCTGCTTTCCATGAGGCACCACGACCTTCAACCCCGATGGCAGATCCGCAACCCACTCGCCGTCCCTCCACAGGACCCCTACCCCCGTGCCCTCCCGACCCCTGACCTCCTTGAAGTACTTGCTCGGCACCAACCCCTGCTCCTCGTCCCCGGCGCACAAGATGACACCGTTCGCACTGCGCCACCACGTCAGCGCCCCGTCCTCGATGCTACGCGCCACGTCGACGTAGACGAGCAGCTCGGCGTCGCGCCGCATGCCGCTGACGACCGCATCGGGGCCGGTGCCCCCGGCAGGCAGGCCCGTCGCGCAGTGCACGTGCGTGCGCGTCATGGGCTTCAGGCCGCCGGACTCGACGATGCGCGGCCAAAAGGCGAAATAGGTGCCGTGGACGACGGTGGCCGGTACCGTCGCGGCTTCGAGGCGCTCGAGGTGGGAGTCGGACTCGAGGCGGATCGAGTGGCCCTGGTTGGCGCGGATGAGGAAGTCGGCCGGGTCCTGCGAGAAGGCGAGGTCCTGGTCCACGTCATCGCCGCCGCTGGTTGCAGTGGCGCGGGGCTTGAGCGTGAAGCGCTGCTTGTCGTTTGTGGTGACGAGGCTGCGGATCTCGTCGAGGGTGGGCGAGAGGTTGCGCAGGGGCGCCCATTGCATCTGTTGGCTGATTGTTAGAAATGTCTGTTGCTATTTTAACTGATAGGAAGGGTTTAGTGTAGGTGTTACTGACCACCCTGTCCAGCGGTGCGAAGCCTTCGTTGTCGAGCTTGATGCCCGCGTTCTCAGCCTGATGCCGGAGCAGGCGCGACAACGTCTTGGAGATTGTCGTCTCACGGTTCCGGCTGTTGCCTCCGCCAGCGCCACCACCACCACCACCACCACGAAATCGCGATCCTCCCCGACCCCTACGGTTGCCACCGTGGGAACCAGACGTGAGTCTATCTTGCAGCCTATCGGCTTGGTCTTGATCCATGATCCTCTGTAGGTTGCCGAGTTTGAGCTTGGTTGATGTTGGTAGAAAGGTGAGAAGAGAATGCCGAGAACGTAGATTGATAGACTTTCTTGGTGGTCGCCAAAGTCTGGCTAGATAGCGCCGCAGCCTGAAATTTGGTATGCGAATAATTCTTGATTTGATTGTGAGAAATTGATGGGCAGGATGGTGGTGACGTTGGGCGAGTGTGGTTGTTATATGAGTTGGGCTGTGAGTTTTGAGCTGAACTCATATGAGTGATGGATGAGCTGAGTTTTAGGCGTGGGTTGGTTCGCTTGGCTTTTTTTTCAGCCAACTTATAAGTGGAAAAGGCGCAGCTCGCCGGCCTGAGTCACTTGGGCCACAGTGCATCGACCGCAGAGGCAACACAATGGAATTATACGGATGAACTGCACTCTTGCTATTAGGAAGCTACTTGTATTGTAACTAGTGAAAGGTACTATTTAGCAGTACATGTCATTCCTTCGAATTGGATATTTACCTACAGCTACGTAAGACAGTAAGCAACACAACAGAGACACATTCGGATTTACGATACAAAGTCATCACCGTGCAGACCGAGGCGAAAGTTTTTCAAGAATTGAATACAATTCGTTGTATTGTACACTATATCAACATCTCCCCCTTCGGCGGTATTGAGAATTGGCTGATCATGGACGTTCGTATACCAGCAAACCCGCGCTCCCCCTTGTAGAAAAGAATGAACAACAAAAAGAAATAGAACTAAAATTCCGACGAGTGGCTCGAGTCGTTAGGGCGTTTCGCCAAAAAGGAGGAACGCCATCTTCAATGATAAACAGGGTGTTTTGTTTTCTTTCATGAAGCCATGCATGCCTTTCCCCGTAAGGATATGTGGTGGTTCGTATGTACACAAAAAATAACGCCCTGCGTGACACAAATAAACTAGGAAAAAACGGATCTATTGGTACATTCGTCGGACACCATCGAGAAGTCATGGGAGAATCGAAGACGTCGTTAAGGCGTTGGAGAAATAATAATGGTGCTTCGTGGGTATGTTGGGATGTTGTGCCTCATCATCTGTGTGACCCGAGCTGGGACGCCGTTCCTGACAGGCTGGGAATGGCGCTCTCGCGCCTCCTGGTGATGCTGCTGGTGCGGTTGAGCATAGCCGTTTGGCCGAGCGAGAACTGACGTTGTCCGCGGTCCTCGGCAAGTTTTTCAGCGACGCTGTTGGTATCTCGATCAGGGGTAGACCGGTCGAGGAACCGTCGTTGAGAAGAGATGGATGGTAAAGCGAGACGGGATGCGATGGTGGATGACAGAAGCCGTCGCCGAGGCAAGGCTGAGGAGCTTGGTGGGGCGGTTTCGATCGATGGAATAGGCTGTTGGGCTTGCTGCTCGCGAGGTGTGATCCTTGCCACTTCAGTGGCAGCTCGAGACGGAGCTCGGAACCGGGGGGCGTCGTCCTCATCATCATTGGTTCCTTTTCGTTGACGAAGGAGCAGTGATGATTTACGGCCGTCCTCGGGTTCTTCAGTTCCCGCACGCCGTGTTCGGAGGAACGTTGATTTTCGGCCTGACTGGTCTTCCGGCTCCTCGGTACCGGCGCGTCGACTCCGGGAGATCAGTAAAGAGGATCGACGTCCTGCAGCTTCAGAAGGCGCATTCGGTGACAGGGCAAACCGCGGCGTGGCAATGGCTGGGGACATGATGATACTCGATCTTCTGTCCTCTATTCTGGTTGCCGCCCTTGGGCTAGTCGCAGATTTTGGTATGACCAGCTCTGTAGGTGGCTGCGGCGGACGTCGCACAGGAGGCAGCCCGCTAAAGCTCTTGGTCAGGGTTGGACTTAGTAGAGGTGCGCCTTCTTTTTCGCGTGGAGTCGACACCTGGGGTGTCTTTTTCTGACCAGCCTCCTCGTTCAGAGCAAGGCAAAGTTCAGTGAGGCTTCGACAAATACTCTCGGCTTTCCTCCTCAGCTGACGGTCTGTCACAGTCGCGGTACCGCCGACTCCGATCGTGCTTGCCCCGCTCGATATCGGCCCGGGCTGACCAACAGCACCCATCATGTGGGACAAGGACAGTGCTTCCGTAGCTGCCGATTCAATAGCACCGTAGACATCGGCACTGAGGTGGGTTTTCACTTTAGACAGCGCAGAGATCAATATAGGTTGTGACTCGCGCTGCGATGATGTTGTGCTGCCGGCATCTGCCTGAGCCTGGCCTCCGGAGGTACGCTTGGGCGATCCCGACATCGTTGTTGCATTCGTAGTGGCTGTTGCCGGCCTGTCATCGGACGCCCTCGACATGGCAGCCCCCGAAGTAGGAGGTAGTTTGCCGGTCAGTTCTAGCCGGTGCAGTCGTGATTTGAGATCATCGAGCTCATCCCAGACAGTGGACGGTGCTGCTGTTGAGGCTGTCGACTCGGTACCTTCCCGACCGTGGTGGCCGTCATGTGCATCGTGCTTGGCCGGATCGGCGCTGCGAGGCACCAAAGGTGATGAGTTGTAGTTCTTGGCCAAGCCATATTGCGTTCGATGTGAGCTGGACCGTCCGGGCACCCACGAACCACCCTCCGTCACGGATGATCTTCTCCTCGCATACGTCGACATGCCGTCGAGTGGTGAATCCTGGAATCCGGCGGACCTGGGAGTGCTGGGTGAAGGCCTCGTTGAAGAAACAACCGACCGGGCTGTCCGTGGCGTCTCGATTCTTGAGACAGCTCGCCGAGCCAACTCTCGCGTTGACTGCTGAGCGGGCGCAACGTCTCTCTGCGTACTTGCCCGCGAATTTTCGCGTTGATCGGAGAGCCTCCGCGGTATTTGCGGAGGCGAGGTAGCCTGCGAAGACGGGATAGCTACTGAGAAGGGGCGGCGTTGCGTTGAGCGAATCAAGCGTGTCTGGAAGGTGGTCAGTTTGTGTTTGATATTAAACCAACGAAGTTATTGATTTGCTGCAGTGTCCCAGCAAACGCGGATGTACGACGAGGAAGTCGAATATTCCTAGGTGATATCGGCAGACAGCCGAGACAGGCATGCAGTGTACAGCCAAGACACGCCCTACGCATCTGCCATGACGGTAGGGTGGGTTCGCCTTGTGAGACCCGAGGAATGGGCGCAAAACGAACTCAACCATTCCATCCATTCTGCTCCAATGGTTCGCACTAGCAAAACCCCGGAATCCCTGAATATTGCAATATTGGGTTTTTAGGTTACTTACGGCTGGTGTTTGCTCCTCGGCCGGCCTGCTCTGCTCGGGCGCGCGGCGCGTCGAGTCTTCGCGGGCGATGCGCATGAATATATCCCCTGTGTTCTCCTCCTGTGCGACGCCGGCCGAATCAGGTGGCGTCATCTGCGAATAATGGTCGTCCGCCCTACCCTCGAGGGCGCGTAGTGTGCGATCGTGTTGGTCTGCTTCGGACCCATCGTCCGACTCGTCGCGGAGACCGCGCAAATTCATGTCGAGCTGGAGGCTCTTGCGAGAGCCAGAAGAGCGGAAGGAGCGAATGGGTGGGATGGCGGTACGTCCTGACGAGCCGTCGTTCCTCGGCGGCCGAAATGATACTGGTGGGCGCGACGTGGGCTTCTTCTTGTCATCTGCAGGCTTGTCTTGAAGAGTTTTGGGTAGAAGCAATTCGCGCTGGCCCTGTGCCCAGTCCTTTGTCGAGGGCGTGCCAGCGCTAGAACGTCTAATTATTGCGGGCGTCGTCGCATTCGATCGCGGCTCGTGTCCGTCTGAACTGAATGAGGCCGGCGCGCGACGTTGTTTTGATCTCGCGGCAATTGCAGAGGACGAGGGATTTGTATCAGCGACTGTTCGCTGATCTCTGTCCTTGGATGGCGAGTCAGGGTAGGAAGCGGGTCGCTTGTTCGCAGTAGTGGTATTGGCGGAGGGCGTGATCTGGGTCGAGGTCGCGGGTGTCTGAACGGTGGACGCGCGAGACCTGTCGGGGCTGGCGGGGGTGTTCAGGGATGCCGATGTCCTGGCCGATGATGAAGCCGAAGACGACGTTGATGAAGACGATTGTTCTGCAGCAGATGCCGATGTAACTGGCGCAAAAGTCGGTGACGCGGTGGCGGGATCACTTTGTTGTTGATGGGTTGGCGAATGATGGTGGTGTTGAGTCGCTGTCGACACGGGGCTGGGGCTGGTGTGGTTGGTCTGACCCTGGTGATTCTGCTGCACTTGGTGCAGGTCTGGCTGCGGTAGCTCGGTGGGGTCGTTTGAGGTCTGGTCTGGATCGGGCGATACAGGCGAAGGGGGCATATGCTGTTGCAAAAGGGCCGGAAGAGTCAGCGATTCCCGCTTTAGATCTGCAAATCGAAAAGCCGGCAGCTTGGACGAATTGTGGTGTTGACGGTGTGTGTGGTGAATGTCTCTGGAAGCTGAAGAGTTGCCAGTAGTGGCGGTAGCATTGCGGTCGCTGAGGTCGTCCTCTCGCTGATAGCCACCGCTGTGAGTGCTATCTAGCGACGACGGATAGCGGGTGTGCGCGCAGGGTTCGGGGGCATTGCTAGTGCTAGCGTCCGCCGAGGCCGCTGTAAGGTCGTGGGTTTGGCCCGTCTCAGGTGCCAAAGTCGAGGTGGAATTCATGATTGGATCTTCCCTGCCGCCCGCTGACTTGCAGTCGATCTCGGGCTCCCCTTGTCTTTTCGAGTTTCAAACGTCTCCGAGTTCTTCAGGCAAAATGGTGTATAGTATCATTAGTTATTGTAGGCGCTCCAACCAAGTGAATCCATAGGATTGAGCCGTAGTCCCTGAGGTAGTCATTGGCAATCTGGGCAGCCGTTTTTAATCGGTGGCAGGTCGAAGAATAGGAGATGGGCAGCCGGGGGTCGCAAGGAAGCTGATCCCGGAGCAGTCGGTCGTTGGTCGGGAGGATAACACAATGTTGAAGGGCCGGCGAGGCGTCCAAAACCGGCATCCACGAGATAAGGAACAAAGAGGAGAAGCGAGAGGTTTGTTTTGGTTCGAGTCGGGTCGACTGAAGAGAAGAAACAAAAAATTAAAAGGTCGAGACAAAACATTCGACGGGGTTGGAGTCTTTGATCAGATGGGGCACATTCTCCCAGGGGACGATGCATCGTCCATCACTTTCTTAATCCATCAAGCTCGTCCCCTTTCTCGTCCGGACCGGACAGGGGACCCAGAAGCGAGCGACTCTACAGACGGAGCACAGCAACGCTACTGTGGGTGGTCCTAGCACGTCCAACACTGACCAACTCGCAAGGCCCCAGCCCGCTGTCACTTTGCCATGGTGCTTCTCTAGCAGGCGGGACGGACGTTAGCGCACATTGCTTTTCTCACTTTGCGGGGGGGATTTGTTTTGCAGAAGACAATGTGCGAACGCACGTTTCATGTCCATGTTGCACGGATGTGTACGTTGGAGGCTGAGAGGTGACGGATGAAATGATTGCGCATTCATCACATGTGCCCATCTGCATGCAAGTCAGATAGTTTTGTCTCCTTTACTCGCCATAGCTGTTGGCCTGTCTGTATCTCTATTTGGATCAACCTTTCTGTTTCGGCGATGAATACAAGAACCCACGTCGCGGCCAGCAAAGCATCGACAGAGAAACAACACACACTTACATACAGATGCTGGCTGGCTGGCATATCCCATCAAGTTCTAATGACACTAGCAGGTCTCCCGCAGAGCCAGCGTGTTTTAAGAGCTCCACGCAATCTCGATTTGGACATAGCTTCTTCTCCATGAGGGAACGTTCAGGTCCACGCCTGCTGGCGGTAGTTCTCCGCTACCAACACTGCTCACTCTCTTGACCGTGCAATCCCTACCCATCTTAGCACCTCGCCCAGGGTGCCCACCCACGCAAATTGAAGGAGCTCCTGAACCTAGCAGAAAGCTTGGACAGTTCCACACGACAGCCAGAAATGTCCTCCAGTCTGCCAGTCGGTTCTTGTTAGTGGTTCCACGCCGTGGGAAGACAGGGAATGTGGGTGCGGGATAACCACTAAACGGCGACGAGCCTACTTTGATAGGCATGGCTCGTTCACTACTCTATGCACGGGGTTCTTTGTAAGTCTATCCGTTCAAGTGAAGGACGGTCCTCGAGGCGATATGTATGAATACTCGGTTCACCGATGCGCTTTCGACAAGCTGTCGACGCGACCATCCCCATGGGAGTGCGTCTACGTTACTTGGTACGCTCAAGCAGTCAGCCACCAAGAATTGCGAGCCATCTTTGATAGTACTGGACCGGTCTGTGTTCCAATTTCTCTCGAAACGATCCATGGACGTACTGTGGCCGCTCCTCCTTTTGTACAGAGGGATATGGCACATGGCAAACTGTCTGCCCGGCCCGTGTGCTTACCTGCAAGTAGTAAGGCGGACGGCCACTAAAACGGGTTGAAATCCTACCTCATCAGATCTTCACCTAGCTGTGGAGGTCTGTATCTACCTACTCCGACTTGTATTGTACGTACTCCGTATTGCTCTGGTCAAGGTGGGATAGGGTGCTGCACCTAACAGCCTACCAGCGCCGACCTACCGGCCAACAATTGCACTCTATGAAATAAGCCGCTCAGTAAGTCAGCAAGTCGGCAAGAGGTTATCTAATTCGGTGATCAGTGTGCCCTCGTTGCTTTTGCGACGACTTGTGACAAAAACTGCTCCGGGTTACTGAGGATGAAAAACCTGATTTTGCTCAGCCAAACTGTTCTTTCAACAGTTTTGAGATCTCGCTGCCCGGGCAGGACATCCCAATATTCCTACAGAATAGGATGTGTACGCAATTTTGGATATTTCGATCTGATGGTGGACCAGAAAGGGTCCGAGATTAAGAATGGAGCCGGCTGCAGGGTGCCAGGATCTTCACCTTACACTTGGACCAGGTTCTTCGAGGCGGAGGATTTTAGCGGCTGCTTCCGACACGAAATTTTGGAGTTGTGTAGCCGTGTACGGAGTGTGTACTCACACAAAATCCAATGTATGTAAGATTTTGGGGGTTTGCATCCTTGTGCCATGGCAATTAGTTACTGCACAACACAGGTGCATACTGGAGAACGAGGCTTGCGAGGCAGGAAGTATCACTCGACCTGCGTGGAACCTCGGATGGGCTGTGTGCTGAGATGAGGAGCGATGCACGTAGATTGTAAGTACGTACTCCCCTGCGCAAACCACTCAAAGAGACATCGAGTGCATAGTCTCAATGCCCCGGGAAGGAGAGCACGCTTCAAGGTAAAGACTCTCTCGCTGGTCTCGCGTTCGGCACTTATCTGTGCCAACTGGTGTCTTGACAACAAATCTCGACATGCGTGAAAGAGGTCAGCACGCCCACTTCAAGGTCAAGACTCCATCCTCGGCCAAGAACTACCCCGCAAGTCAACTATGTTTTCTGTGCTTCCGACAGAAGCGTTTGGTGCACGAGGCTCTCGGGTCGGAATGATCCTCATCGATCAAGCAATCAATTTCGCGGAAACGGTTTGATCCGCAGAAAAGTTGTGGTAGCAGACATGGTCTGCCCGATCCGATCACTGCCTGTATCGACGTATTCACGCCTTCATAGAGGCAAGGCGCCATTTATCGACTTGAACGAGAGCCCACGAGTCGGGTAACTATCTTCAGATATCGGAGATAATGACCCTTTCCCCTGGCAGTCAATTTCAAACGCGTGGACGATTGCTTCGACCGCGGATGAGAGCCATCAGTGACATATATGTTGGACGCCGTGTATCTCTTGTTTTGCAATCGGTCAATGGTGGTAGCATGATGAACCCGTACCCGGGATGAGCGATCTCCCGCAAGGCAGGCTGCAATGAGGAATTATCAAGCGAGCACAGAACAAGGCATGAATCGTAGGAAACACTCTCGTGTGCTGTGATGTTCAGGTAAATTATATGGCTTGCTGACGATCAACTGTCCAGGGTGACGAGGTGAAACAGGTCCGTTGCATGCGTGTATCCTCACGGAGCAAGCTCGCAAGCGTCTTTCGGGTTCGGACATCCCTTGTACGACGTCAGAAACATCATCAAGATCTGTGCTGTGTTTTTTTTTTTTCTTTTTTCTTTCATTTTTGGCTTGCTTGTCAAACAATCCTTATTGTTTGCCAGGGAGGAAGGATTGCCTGGTGTACCTTTGCGCAAGGAATTGATTCCCCATGCAATTTCGACACAATAGGTGGGAGTTACCTAAGTGGGAACCAAAAAGGCCGTTGCATGTTTCAGCATTGCCAAGACGCTGGGAAGGAGGCCCGAGGCTTTTCTCCCTTTTAAGGTTTAGAGTCGATCTCTCAGGGGGAGGCTAAGCAGGCAGTTGGACTGCAACCTGGACTGTAAATTTCGGTTTGGTGCCCTTCGTGTAAATTTGCGAGTTTCAGTTTTCGACAAAACCCTCGTCGGGCAAGGGCATGGTTTCGCGTGTGTTTACCGACGATGTGAGGCTTCATAATCCATAGAAACCAGTCCGGTCTGGCATTGTTGACCTGGCAACACCGTTCCTAAGTAGCTTGTAAGATTCTTAATCGGACGAGCATGCTTGTAACATGGTAATCACTACTCCGTATGTGCTCTGTACGGAGTAGATATGACACGGTTGGTGAATAATACACCCTTGCGAATCCATCAAACCCCAGATCAGATCTGGGCAGCCGGGTAACGAGGCAGTGGCTCTTATGCTCGCGATTTCTCAATGCATGGAATTGATGATGCGAACACAGCCGTTGTTGTTCTCTCTACCAAAGAGGTAGACGGCCCTGAAGCATCGTGACTTGGCAGATTAAAGACACCATATGTCAAATTCGAGTAAGGTCGGCATTCAAATGATGGTACTACCTCAAGGACTTAGGGTGCTCGGCATGAACAGGAGGGCCGTCAGCGAGACACACGGCTCATTCACAAACCTGCGCGAACTTGGTCACGGCACAGAGAGAATCGAGCCACCAGTCACCAAGATCGCAGAATATCATGAACATCTGTAGAACCCAACACTAATTGTTAGACGCATTGATATCGGGCAATCTAGCTGAGGAAACATCTCGCCGTGTGCTGACCAGCAGTGAAGGGTCAGCACCTCCGAACTTGCTCTGAGCGGTAACCCGACGGAAGCGGATCCGTATTTCTCACCCGCATCACTTGATGGAGCCCGTGGATCAACCTAGTCCTGCCTTGCCATGAGCCTTACTCGATGCGCTGCCCGCGCCTCGGACAGCCGGGGCCATCTCAGGTCGGGCTGGAAGCCTGCCTGCTTGTCTGCCTGGAAGACCATCTCCGACGCCGATGCCGCCGCCGCCGACTAGATACCTGTTCGAACGGCGACATCGAGGACAAGCCTTCCACACACCCCCTCCTCTATCCCAACAAGACAAGAGTCGATTGGCGAGGGCACTTTAAATTGTCACGGCGAAATGGTCCCAAATTTGGATACTGCAGCGTGATTGGACCAGAGTAGGGCGGCTAACTGGTCTGCGCCTGGCTATATTTAGCAGCGCTGTTGTTTCGCAAACACACTTTTGTTCACCTGCATCAGGCCAACCACTGGCTGCAGCGGGCCTTTGCCATGTCGTGACTGGCTGGCCGCATGGATGTCGGCCCCTGAAAGCTGCCTCTATTGGTACGCCTGACCCTTGCTCGCCCCACCCACGCTCCCGCTGCAAGACCCGCATCTTCCTAGCCAAGTACCCAGGTACCTTCATAGCGCAAAATCCCTCCAGTCCTGCCCTCGTTCAGCACCTTCAGCACCCTCCAGGGGCCGCATCTGGTGGGTGTTCCATGTCTCTCCCCCCTGCCAACTTCGCCGTAGACCCCGTACAAAGTACCTACCAGAACCAGGAGCCCAGCGCTCACAAGGGGATTGATGTGCTGCTGCCAGTGCGGCGGCAAACCACCCACCACCCACACCGGACACCCCCCCCTGCCAGTCCTCACAATCCCCTGGTCCCTTTCCCATGCTTCGTCTCTCCATTCTCTCGCCCTCTCCTCTCGCTCCCTCAACTTTCGCGCTGCGCTCAATGCTGGCGCCAAGTCTGTGTGTGCTTGTTGCCGCGATCCTCCATCCTCCACTCACATTTCGTCCTCTTCTTCGCTCTGTTCTCTTCTCTTTACTCGACTTGTCTAGACTAACGTGAAGCGGTTCTCTCGCGCTTCGCCCCAGCCTCGATTCTTCCCTTCTCCTCCTCCTCTTCCCGCATCCGTCAGACGCACGCAACTACACACACCTTTTCACCCATTCTCTTCTCTTGCCTCTTCTCCTCAGCCAGCAACCGCCGGGTCCTCCTCGTTGCATTGGGGCTTCTGCATTGTCGCCGGTCCTTCGGGCTGTCCTCGACCTCTTGATTCTCTTGTTCAGTCCCAGAACCCTTCCGAGACGTTGACTCGGACCAGTCCTCGACGCTTCGAACTCGCCTGTGCAGGCGACGATCAAGGCGCCAACTAGTTCCAGTGGCCTACGTTCACTGCCACTCAGTCTCGACCATTTCGCAAGCGCTTACTTGACTCTCCTCTTCTCACTCGACTTCCACCTGCAATCGATCATGTGTTGATCTTGTCGTCGATTCAATCCGATCACCTCCCATTCACGCCTACTCCGCCGGCTTTCATAGCCATCTTTACACTCAACACCGTCACTCTTGGCCTCTTCTTCGGCGCCTTTTCCACACGATCAATCCATTTCACATCCATACAAGCCATTTGCTGGAGCAATTGCTTGTCATTTCAGCTGTTGGGCAAGTCCCGGCATTCGAAGAGAGCAGAACACCCCGATATTCAGCTCTAGAGAGACGTTGGTCAGCTCGCTCGTCTGAGAAGCACTTTGGAGGAATCAGCAGGACTGTCCGAAGTAAAGTCGACCTCTGTCAACGAAACCACCCATCACTAAAGGCTCCTTGTCATTGAGGAGTCAACTTGAATCAGAACTCAATCGCCCTGAATTCGGAGTGGGTGCTGGCCTCATCGAGCATACTCAAGATTGGGTATAGGCGGGCAAATTGGTGGCCTGCCTGGGATCCTTGGAATAAGCAGCCAGACTGGAGACTTGTCCGAAGTCGTTGAACATGCCTTCAGCTGCTGCAAGACGTCTATACGAGGACCAAATACCCTCGTTCATGTCCGTCTTTGATCTTGAGACTGGGGCTATGGATGGACAAGGGACCGTCACTGTTGTCGATCCCAACATGATGGATATTGAGCCTACGACCAAATTGTCAGGTGAAACTCAACAACAGTTGCAACAGGCAACCCTTTCTTCAGATCCTTCCCATCGACACACAGAGAGCCTTTCCTCACGGATGTTCGAGTCTGCCGACTCATCGCCTACAACAACCATGTCTTGCACCGACTCCTCATCTCTTTCGGACCCCTCACCTTCATCGTCCCCAGATTCGCCAGTAAATCTGGTTCCATTATCATCTTACCCAGCCTCAAATTTTGGTGGTCTTCCCTCAATTGGAGGTCTGACCGTCTCCGACTCGAATCTTGCGCGGCCCATGACCTCGCCCTCGCCGCGCCGTGCGCGAAACATGAAGGGTCTCTCAATACAGCCTCCTTTTGCCGGCAACTCACTTTCTTCCTCACTCGTTTCTGAGCCTTCATCTCCTTCCTTCATTAAACCAAAGATCCCTGCTATGAAGAGGAAACCCAGCCAGCTCAGCTTGAAGACGAGCACTTCAGATCTTGTCAAGGCAACAACCCTCGAGATTCCCCAGTCCCCCTCTTTACCACCAATTCTGCAGCGGCGGGCTCTGAAGCACTCTACATCTTCACCTCACATGCTCTCTTCTCTCAAGTCGGCAACCTTCGGCCCTGCCGGGGGCATGACCATCCCGACGGTTCTTGAGCGCAATGAATCAGGTTTGTCTTCATTCCTTCGGCCGCCAAAGCAGCCCAGCAACGGCGGTTTCGACTCGGCAATCTTGGAAGAGGACTCTCCAATTCGCACGCAGATCGCGAGTCGAGCAGCCTTCGAGTTCGAGCCTTACCATGAGAATGAGAATAACGAGGACCAGAAGACACCCGGCTACCCGGATGGTCCTATCGCTATCTATGGTGACAACGTCTTCCTGTATCTGGAACCTACCGCAGAGGAGGCATCACGGTTCGATGTCGTCATTAATGTGGCTCGTGAAGTCATAAATCCTTTCGCCGCACGTCCGGGGCCGTCGACTGAAATCGTCGAGGACAAGCCGATGGACGATTCACCTATACCTGATACCGCCGTGACTGCTGCAAGCTATTCCACTGCTTTCGAGTTTCCCCAAGGAGATACGACACCAACGACACCAAAGGCTGTTTCCTTTGCTCTAGCGGAGCCCGAGTATATCCACATTCCTTGGGATCACAACACCGACATCTCCACTGATTTGATGAACCTCTGTGAAACCATCGAGAAGAAGACGAGAGAAGGAAAGAAGGTGCTGATCCATTGTCAGCAGGGCGCCAGCCGCTCGGCGAGTCTCATCATCGCCTATGGCCTCTATCAGAACCCGGAACTGAGTGTCAATGACGCTTACCGTGCTGCCCAGTCCAAGAGCCGATGGATCAGCCCCAACATGCGGCTCATGTACTGTCTCCAGGATTTCCAGAAGGAGGTCTCTAAGAAGAAGTTGTCGCCAAACTCGGGTCTCAAACCACGGTCAGGTAGAAGTCCAACAAAGCATCGCACGACCATGTCAGCATCAGAGGCTATCAGTACGTCGCCAAAGGAGCCTCTCACCGCTCCTCTGCCAAGCGATGATGGCGCAGACGGAAGTGCGAGTCCGGCCAAGAGTCCACTTCGACTACGCGGGAATTCCACGCCGAATAGCAGAAACCCAGTCTCTCCAGGTCCCTCGTCAGCTCCTTCCAGCTTTTCGTGGACAGAGAAGGAAGATGAGTCAGATCCCCACAAGTACGGACGCTTCAATTTCGACAATGTCCAGCTCAAGCCAAGCCATCCGGACTCTGGCTTCGTCTCGTCCAGTTCTCTCGGGTCTTTCGCCAAGCCACCGCCGTCACCCGGATTTGGGGGCCATCGCTTTGGGGCCGCAGCAGGAGGCTTCGGGCTGATGCCTCTTAACTTCGGAACCATGGCCAGTCTCGACGTCACCAGAGAAAAAGTCGCTGTCGATCAGCATATGGCTGGCATGAACAGTTATCCTGATGATGCCGCACTCTTGTCGCCTCGGGTGGAAACAATGACAAACAACCCCTTGCACGGACACTTCACGGAGACCATGGGTATGCGATTCATTGAGGTGCCACCCACACCTAGCGAGGGTCTGTTCTCACCCCGGGAGACCATGTTCCCGCGAGACCCCTTTTCGCCATTTGGGCGCCCACCACAAGTTGCCGATCCGAGAAGCCCTCCGACCAAAGGCGAGACCCCTATCGTCAGATCGATCGACGAGTTCATATAACCACCTCAGACATTGCGCCCACACAACTTGCCCCACCAGTCCAGCATGGAAACAACTAATTCTATGTCGCTGCCGCACCTGAGATCAACTATTAGATCAACTACTGTCGTTTCAAAGTGTCATATGCATGGCATCGGAGTTGGCGTCTTAGCGGCCATACTCCATCTACGGTGGTGACGGCGATCCCACCGTGGGATTGGATTATCCAGATTAGGCTTTAACCAATCCCTAAAGATCTCATTTGTCCATACCATCGTCAATCGCTTCCTGGCTGGGACTCCCCTGCCTGGGATCCCTCTCATTAATAACATCATTCGGCAAGCGCAGCAAAGACGGGAGACAACACGAGCCCTTAAACGGGCACATCATGAACAGGCGCACGCGGGCGACTCGGTGAAGTTCCGGGATTATGAACGCCACGAATCATAGCGAGACCTGAACCGTTTTCTTATTCGACATCTTTTTCTTTCGTTTCTCGAGTACATCTAGAACCCAAATGTATAATTCAGGATGGGGTGGAGCTCCTGCCACGGCAGGGGCATAACATCCTCCCCCAGTCTTTGACCGAACATCGGAACATATTGGCAAAGGTCGCGGCGGCGTTCTCTCACAACATTTGGTGTGGCCCCTATCCCGGGCCAACCATGGAAAAGCGGCGATGCATTGGTACGCGCGCGCTTGGCAAAGGGCGCGCGCCTTTTAGCACAAAGCGAGGAAGGGCCACAAGATCCTCCCGTCTCGCGTGTAGCGGCGTGGAGGCGGCCTTCGATATGCGTGGATATGCGAAACGAAGCGAAGAGCATGAGGAGGGGGACGGGGATGCGGTAAAGGGGGGCATCCCCTTTGTAACATTTATATAAGCCAAAATATACTATCGATATCATCATATTGTTGACTCCCTCGAGTGACCGTGCATATATCTCGTGTCGAAACCCCAAGGTCTTGCTTGCATATTTGAGATTCTAACAGACCTTTGATTTCTAGATAGATACTTTCTGTCGAAATTGAGGATATATGTGACTTTTTTGCACGTCAAATGCCAGCAAATGCCCAAAACGCCAAAGCTTCCCACTCCTATGGGTAGCATGATCTCTCTCTACATACAATGCTGATCGACACTGGACACGCGTGCCATAACTTGCTCAAATCCAAAAAAGGGACCAAAGCTTGCAACTCTCTCTACTACACAGAGGAATGGCTTACTACAACTCTCAGCCGTGTGTTGCACTACCTACTGTGCCTTGCCATTCTTCTTAGCGGCGGCCAGCTTGGCCATCTTCTCCTGCCGCGTGATCTGGGCCTCGACGCCGATGCCGCCAAAGACGAGCCCGACGCCGAGCCACTGCATCTGCGTCAGGCGGTGGCCAAAGGCGACGACCGAGAGCATCATGGTGACCATCTTGCGCGTCACCGTGACGGTCACGAGGAAGACGGACGAGAAGGTCGACAGTGTGTAGACTAGAAGGAGAGAGAGGAGAACATGTTAGCTTAAAACCTGGTTGAAAAAGATGTCGGTTTCGGGTAGAGACGGAGGACAACTTACATATGAACACCTGACCCACGGCGCCGCACGCCGCAAAGCCCAGGACGTCGCGCCAGACCCTCGGGTGACGCGCCATGAAGGCCAGCGCTGCTGCGAGCTCCCCGCCGGGCCCGCCCGCGGCGTCGTCCATGCCAACCCAGCGGCCGGCGCCCGTGTTGGCGAGGTAAGGGCCAACAAGGAGATACGACGCCGTGACGACCGTCTGCATAACGTTATTGGCGCACATCATCTGGGGCCCCGTGTAGGGCCTAAAGGTCTGGAAGATGTAGTCCTGGGTGCTGTTGGTCAGGCCGTCGAAGAGGAGGTTGATGGACAGCAGCAGCAGGCCCCAGGCGGTCTCCCCGGAGCCCCTGGCGGCCTTGGCCGACGACGAGTGCTTGTGCTTCTTGCCGCCGTGGAGGGTGAAGACGGCGACGCCGGCGGTGACGGCCGCGACGACGAGGTACTTGTAGAGCGGGTAGCGCTTGCGGAAGACGGTGATGTGGAGGAACATGACGGGCAGGAGCTTGCACGACTTGGCGAGGAGGAAGGTGATGTAGTCGATGTGGGCGAGAGAGGCGTAGCCAAAGGGCGAGGCGAGGGAGGAGGTGATAGCGACGAGGAGGAGGGGCAGGAGGATGGCGCGGCTGGGGATGATGGGCGGCGAGCGCTGGCCCTTGGGCGTCGAGGCGGCAAGGTAGAGGAAGCCCGTCGTCGCCGCGAAGAGGGACTGGATGGTGTTGAGGAAGACTGGGAACTTGAAGAGCTCCGGCTGGGCGGCGTCGCCGTAAGGGGTCGTCGTGAGCTTCTCTTGGAGATATGCCCAGGTCAAGCTGCAGAGGACGCGAGTGTTAGTTGAATTGGGGAATCCATCGTTCGAGCTGAGTGTCCTGGGCGCGCTTTCACAACTTACAACGAGGCGTAGATGCCACCGACGGCAAAGACGACCTGTTTCAGACCATTGTCTTGGATGGAAGCCGTGGCCGGAGCCATCTCGGGCTTGCCATTGGCGTCCCCATTCGCGACGGAAGTTTGCGCGGGCGTCTTGGGTATGCGATCATGCTTACTGATGTACTCTGATGACGTTTCCCTCCGCATGGGGGTAGCTTGCTTTGATCGCGCCATTGCCCGCTACAATGTTGGTGTGAGGAGGTTAATCAGTTGGGCAGGCGGAATGCGCGTCGAAGTCGTGCATAGGGAGGAAGGGGGGTCTTCTGGCAAATACAGGAGGAATTGACAGTGTAGATAAAAGCTTTGGCTCCCTCGAGTATGGGCTGACACTGGTGAGGACAGTGGCGATTGTCGTATTATACGAGGTCACCCGTAAAGACAACTCATCGAGTTGCTCTTTCCATTGACGTGTAGAAGTTGTATCTCCTTACTAAGTAGGCGCTGTAGAGCGAAACTGACAGGCTGGCTTCATCCGATCTGACCACGCGCTACCACTCCCGAGTACCTCACTAGCAGCGCAGCCACACCACTCGAGCCCCCTAACCGAACAGGCGGCCCGCACCAAGCAGAATCCCCGGGCTAGCCATGACCTAAAACAGCTCAACACTAACTTTAATGCCCTGCACGTTAGACCAAAGCGGGAAATCCCCGCTGGACGGCCCCCAACCTCAGTTAGCAAATGCACCAGATCGGCACTTGGTCCTCCGTTTGCTCAGATGTCAGGGCACTTACTCCACGTGGTGCTGCCGCCGCCCCCGTGTGCCGACCGCTCACGACGCGCGCCCACCCAAGTGGGTGTCAGAAAGGTTGACGGTTATCTGATCAACCTATACCCAAATCACTGACAGACTGAATGATCAGTTCATGTTCAGGTAGTGGGACAAACCTGGCTGACCAGCCAATTGTCGAGGTAGTACATCCGTAAGGAAAAATGTCAATCAATTTGTCACTCACTTGGCCCACCCGTTGCGAGTCAATCAAGTCAATACTGCATCGAGGCTCCCAATTCAGTTCAGTCAATCATATGAATCGAGCCTGTAAAGGCCGACCTCTGGAATACATGCATACATCGCCTCTGTAACACAGCACCACCAAGAAACTGTCTGCCCCAGGCCGGAGATCGCAAGCAGGGCCCTCCCCATGTACTACACGACAATATCAAGAGGTGTCGCTGTTGAAAGGTGATGATGGTGGTTCAGTATTGATATAGTATCGGATAAATTTTCGGGCAGGTGGTTAGCGGTCAACGAGAAGCCTCGCAGACACAATACGGAGTTGGTCGTATTTGGCTCGCCATAGCGTGCATACCAAAACGAGCCTAGAAGATGGGTAAAGAAACTTGACGTCTGAGCTCTTCCTCCTTGGAGGAACAACGGATCTCTCTTCATGAGGTTCGATATGATGGTGATGATCAAGCGTTAGGCGCTTGCTTCTCGGCCAAAAGCAATCATTGTTCCATTGGCCGCGCCAACCCAGCCGAGATCCATTAACAAACGGGCTGAATAGGCTTCACCGTTCGACAAGCTGCCGTGACGTATCGTTTGTAAAGAGAGTGATTTCTGGGGTTGCAAACAATGTCGAGCTTGTCGAGACGGGCGACATCGTTCTTTATCCACGGGCGGTGCGATTCGCATAGTAAGGCAAGGGAATCGGTGTCAAGAGGGAGTGAGAGTAGTTAAAGTGAATATGAGAAGGAGCATAATCATGCTCGTCGAAAAAAAGGATCAGAGTGTTGTTGTGTGTGTGATTGTGTCTGTGTGTGTGTCGTCACATCATTTTGGTACCGTGTCTCGCCCATCAAACAGTCAGCCTTGCGGCAAGTCAGATCTGGAAATGCCCCAAAACTTTCAAGGGTTACCAAATCCGACGAAAACAAAACATTTCAAGAACCCTGTCGCCAAATCCCGACTTCCATTATGTGGTCCTTCCAAAACTTGCCAAAAAAACATATGCTGATCGGAGTTAGTCGGACGCCTGAGCCTGACTGCGTCTCATCTTCTCAGCCTCAAGGTTTTCGTAGAGCAGGAACAGGGCCGTCTCGTTTGCCTTGGCGCTTCCCATGATGGTGAACATCCTCTCACCAGTCTCATCGTGGGGAGCCTGTAACAGTGCGACGTCAGTTGCGATACTCAAGTGTGGCGTGCGTGCCTGCGGGGCAGTTTGTCCATCCTTACCTTTGCGATTGAGATGCGTGCACCAGACGTCTTGCGAATCTCACTAATCTTGCTGCCAGCACGTCCGATGATGCACCCAACCATGTCTGCGGGAATGCTGATGTTCTGCGTCTGGATCTCCTCACCGTTCTCATCGTGCGTGGGCACGCCGCGGGTGGCTGCATCAGAATCAGACCGGCGATTAAACGAACGTGGACCACCGTTGCTGAAATCGGCGCCATTACCTGTCCGAGTAACACGAGGAGCGCCATAGTCGCCCCTACTAGGTGAGCCATAGCTGACGCCACCACCAGCGCCGCCACCAAGACTGCCGCTGCCGGTGGCACCGGGTTGAGTTCGTACGACGGGGTTGTAGAGAACCGTGCCCGTTCCTCGCTGCCAGTCATCGACAAGGCACTTGCAGATCTCCCACACAGCACGCTGGATGCCCTCGGGAGTGCCTTGGACTTCGACGATGCGCTCGGTGGATTGCGGTAGCATCTCTTTCTGGGCCACCATTCGCACGCCAGACGCATCCTGGATGTGCTTAATTTTGAGACCTTGTCGGCCAATGATGGTACCCATTTGGTTGTGGGAAATGAGAAGCTTGAGAGCTGTGAATGGGAGGCGCTGGTTAGCATCCCGAATCGGAATGAAAGGACAGACAATAATGTCGGTGAAGAAGACTTCGTAACGGGCCAAACTTACGATGGGTTCCGTTGCCCTGGATCACACCACCCATGCCCATGGCCGGGGCACCCTCGAGAAGAGCGCGAGCCACGACAGCATATGCCTTGGAGACGGCGTCACAGCCACCAGTGATGGTGAGGACACGGTCATGCACACCCTGGACGACCTTGCTCACTCCAGCCTTGACGCCCGTCTCCTCACGCAAGTCGGCAACGTTCTTGCCGCCTTTGCCAATAATGACACCGGCCTCCTTGGAAGAGACAATAGCCCGCAGGGTAAGCTGAGCTTGCGCGTACTCCTCTTCTGTCTTGGGTGCCGGCTCTCCGTCAGGGCCGAGACGCGGCTCGTCATCGCCGACCTTAAGGTGGTCGAGGCCCTCGGCCAGGTCGTTGCCGCCTGACAGCATCTGATCCTGAGAAAGAGACATGTCGTAGTCGAGAGGTTGGTGTGGGAGAGGATGGGGTATAGGTTCAAGGGCTCCGAGGAAGCTCTTGAAGAGGTGGGTGGTTGGTGGTGTTGCGGGGGATGGCAACAAACGAGCTCAGCGAGGTCGGCCAGTCGTGAGGAGTACAGCAGAATTGCTGTCGCAAAGTCTGGAGGAGGGGTCAGTTGGATGATTGCATGCAGCAATTGGCATGTGGCCTGGGGAGACGTCAGGGAGGGCCGAAGCGGTTTATGCGGTCGGTGGGGGGGAGGAATCAAGTGTCGCGGAGCTTGAATCGCGCGATACCCTTGACAAGTGGTGGAGGAGGAGAATGGGGAGGCGTCGCGCACAAAAAAAGGGCATCAATAGCGCAGAGGTAGGAAAATCGGCGAGCCAGTCTGGCGGGGCAGGTGCGTACCTATTGGGAAGCGGGCAGGCCAAGCGTGCGTGTGGTAAGGATTTGCAGGCGGGGCAGATGGGAGATGGAGAGAGGGTGAGGTAGCAAGGTAGGTCGATAGAGAGAGATAACTACGGGTAGGTTAGATTTGTGATGGGTGATGGGTGATGGGTGATGCTTGGTGGTGGATGGGGGGGGAGGGGTGTTAACTACCTAGTGTGGGTGTGTGTGCGAGTGGGCACTTTTGAACGGATGGGATTGGGGAGGTGGTCGGGGGGTCGGTGTGGTGTGGATTCGCTTGGGGACGGAGGGACTGCCTGGTGGTTCGTGCACTCTTTTATGGCGCTGGCTGCTGCCGACTGCAAGCGGGGAGATGCTCTTTTCAGCCACAGGGAGAGAGAGACGAGCTCCAGTCTGGGCCGGGTTTGGTGGGAGGGATGACCGGGGGTAGGTAGGTAGTTGTAAGATTAGGTACCTTACCTTGAGGAGCAGTTTCCAGGTAGCCAAGGTACCTTTCAGATATTTTTTGCGCGATAGAGCTGTCAAGATCCGTGTCGAGACTGTCCGAGGAGAAACGCGACGGAGGAGACCAAGGATGTCAGGTGGTCTGGCTGACAAAGGATTGCCGGAGATCGCGGTTGAAGAAGGGGTGAGGAAAAGGTAGAGAGGAGACAGAGAGAGATAGAGAGAGAGAATGGGGGTGGAAAATGCGCGGGAAGAGAATGCGGGAGGATTGGGAGCCGCAAAAGAGGTTGGAGTCGGGAGGATGAGAGGTGTAGGTAGGTAGGTAGGTAGGTAGAGAGAGGTTGCGTCGATTCGGGATGCAAAGGTAAGGTAAAGTAAGGTGAGAAAGGAACGAAAAGTGAGGAGGATAATCTTGGGTTGATTTTCTCAATGGGCAGGTACTTAGGTAGGTAGAGTTACTAGATAGGTGTAGGCAAGTGGGAATGATTCAAATGGTTGTGATTCTCTCTCCATCTACTGCTTTAGCTGGCTACCTATCTACTGCACGTCCACCGTCGCAGCCGCCTCGGAGTTTATGTTGCTTTCTTTCTTTCTTGACTTTCTTGTTTGCTTCTGCCTCTGCTTCTAGTTCCAGTGCGCCTCCTCCGCCCGCTTCCGGCAAACTGGGGCAAGTTAAGACGAGGGAACACTTGGTCAAATGTCGTCGTTTGGCCCCGGCCGACCCTGGCAACAATGATCAACATTTCCTATTTAAATCCCTCCCCACGGCACTTTAGAAGGGATGAATCAGGCTCGAGAGAAGCAGCAACAATGTCTTGATTCGCCCGTTGCTGTCCACTTTGCTCTCTCACTGCCGTGCAAGGGCAAGGGCCGGGGTCTGCCTCCTCCACAACGGAGCTCCAGGGTACCAGGCCAATCCGGTTTGCTGCGCGTTTGCTGCTCGTACTCAAAAGTACATTGTGCTCCCGAGAGGGCTGGAGTAGCACAGAGCTCGACAAAAGATGCACATTACAGAGGCGCTCTTGGCCGACTCTCGCCCGTTGTAAAAGCCATCGCAAACAAATTGTCAAAATGGGGTACCTTTTGTCCCTCGATTCACTAACACCTGCATTCGTGGATCCGCAGCCCCACAGAGACTGCACTTCCCTTCAGATATCACGCTCTCTTACCTCTCACCTCCACCGCTATTACCGCACCACCAGAAAGCATAATGACGAGTCAACAGCTCTGCATCCTGGATGCCGATTCACCTGTCCGACTACTTAGCAAGTATCGTTTGAGCCTCTAGAAGCTCATGTTTGTCTTTGCTCCAAGATACCTTGGCTTGGTATTGCACGATACCTTGATGTTCCGAGCATGCGTAGTGTCTCCACCAGCCCTTCAGACCACCCCAATGCGACCGTTACACTCTCCCGATAGCTTCATGCACCTCCGTTCTATATCCTCTTGGTCCTGCCCGCCCACTAGGCCATATTGCGTCCGTGCTTGTCAATACACGGCCTAGTTTCCTCAGAAGGGTTGCTGTTGCGGAAGGATCCCAGCATGCCCCTTGTCTGGGAATGTCCTGATAGCCATGATGTCCTGATATCGATATCTCGAAAAGCAACTGGTACTCGCTCCAGCAAGGCCAGCCCTTCGTCCAGGTGAGCAATCGCGGGTCATCCAGCCGATCCTGCGGTGCAACGCGATGCTGCAGAGTCCGCAGCCGGAGGTCACGGATCGAAGGCCCCGATATTGCCTGATTGCTCCAATTGCAGCACCAGAGTGAGGAGCACATGCCGGCTGGGACCGGTGAGAAGTCTCTCCAGGCCGTCTATTCCGCCTCTACCGTCGTCTGTTTCGTCTTTTCTGCACCCAGCTAGCGACCCGGAGCAGAGAAAGAGGCCACACCCCTGCGGGCCCATCACTCGGCCCTGTGCCTCCTCCCCCCATGCCTCCCCCGCTGAGTGGCCTGTCTACCGGACCAACCGCACCTCGCGCCATGCCGCATATGCCCTGCAACTCTACCCCCCCCCGGCCGCCATCCAATGCTTTCCGCTCTTGTCTGCACACGCAGGTCTTCAACAACTCTTGCTTCACACCAACCTCTTTTTGTACGGGGACTGCCCGGTTGCTTCAGCTCATTGGCCTAGCCAGGACTACGGCCTAATTACCACACGCCTGCTAAGTATTGTTCTGTCCGGATCTAGGTGGTGGGATCACCCTCGTTTAAGACTCGATACCTATTCGGGAGTTCGATACTTAGGCCCGCATCTTTCGTAACTACACCCTCCAGAGCAGTTCCTTGTGCTTGGCGCAGTAGCTCTTCTCGCTTGTGCAGAGAACCCGAGATCACGACTTGACATGTAAGCCTTTCACTCGCTCACTCTCCATTTTTGTCATGCGGCCAACGAGGTGGGCACTGCACTCTGCCTCATGCACCCTGCAGTGATCATCCCCAATCCTCGTGGCGCCTGGCTAGCCCCGAGCCGCACCTGGGTGATCCAACCGACTGGGCTCGCGAATTCACACAGAGTCAATCAAATAATAGCTAGTCTCTAGTTGTTGGTGAGCAGATAGTTTCCGATGTACCAACCAATGCCCTATGAGAGTCTAGATCTAATGCAGCGACCGCATGTGGCGGCCGTGATATGTAATATTATTTGGATCGTAGCTTAGCTTCGTGCTCGAGCCAAAAGTTCCTACAAGCCCTGTGTCCCCAGTGCTCAACCCACCACTCCCCGAAGCTGTCTTCAACTTCAAAGTCCACGCCCTTGACCCTCTCCTCCCGCTTGAGCCCGCAGACGATGCACGCCTTGGGGGCGGTGGGCACCATCTTGGCCGTCTGCACCGGCAGTGTCTCGGCCATCTCTGGCACCTTGAGACTTCCATTTGAAGAGGAAGAGTTGGCCGTCGCCACGGCGCTCCGCAGGCGACCGACGTGCTTCCTCCACGCCGAAACAACGTCCGCGGCCTCACGGTCCTCGCGGGCTGACTGTGTCCTGTCTACGCCTGCGAGCTTCATCCCTCCCTTGCCGCCGGCAGCCGATATGGACATGCTCTGAGCCAAGAACTTGTCCCGGTGCCAGCGCAGCTTGCGGCCCGCGATAACGCGCGATGCAACGGTAGCCAGCAGGAGGTAGCCGCTGAGGAAGTCGGCGGTCTTGAGCGAGGCAAGAACTTTGTTGCGAACAGCTGCAGGTTGTGTGGAGGTAGGCTTGAATATGGCGGTGTCGAGGAGGTCAAAGAGTGAAGGGAAAATGGAGAGGAGGATTGAAGGCGGTGGCACGTTGGTTGGCGGAGGTGCGTGGTCGGGAATGGATGACGACGTAGGTGCTGCTGCAGGCTCGGGTACTGAGGATGGCTGGTCTGCCTCATCCCACCCCCAGTCTGAAGGAGGTTCAGCGGCTTTGCTCGCTGGTTTAGGCGTAGGTTTTGCTTTTGGCTGTGGCTTCGGAGGTGCCGTTTCCTGATGGCTAGAATCAAGAGCATCCCATTCCCACCCCAGGCCTTGCTTAGATTTATTGGTATCCTGGTCCTTTTGCGGTTTTGAAACATCAAAGGCGGCCCAATCGTCACCCCAATCATCCTGACCAGTGCTTCCGGTCTTCTTCTGCTCAAGAGATGGCCAGACCGTGACAGGAGACGGCGACTTTGGTTTACCCTGTTTTGGGAATTCCTCTGCCTTCGGCGTCGTGACTGCCAGTCCAGGAAAGGGGTTGCGGTCTTGGAACCCTGGCGACTTCAGAGCTTGAGGATACTGCCCAAAGCTGGTGTTGTCGAGGCTAAGTGTTGATAAAAGTTGGCTTGGTGCTTGCTGTTTGCTGGTCACTGGCTTGGTAGACAAGGATGATGACCAGTCTGACGACATCAGATCTATCGACGATTGCTCTGCTGAAGGTGGAGGAGCAGCTACCGCCCGTGCTGGTGCGGCCGAAGCAGCCCCTGTCTCAAAGTCACCGAAATCATCCTCGTCCTCCTCATTTTCGTCGTCATCAGCACCTCCGAGCTCGAAATCGTCAGCATCAAACAAGACATTTGGGTCTGTGTTCTTAGGTTTGAACTGAGCAACGGGCTTCTGTTCCCATGATGGACGCTCTGGAGGAGCCTGTACACGTGAGCCTGGTGAAGGGCCCATGTCGACCAGGCTGTTGGTCATCAAGTCCATAGTTGACGCGCGGACGACCCTGGTCCTCTGAAGTGCTGGCGGCTGAGGTGGTTGCTGCGAAGAAATGCTGTTCCTGTACAGATTGTCGAAAGATGACGGTGCTGGCTTGTGTGTTGGTGCCACCACTGGTTGGGATGGAGGTGGTCCCTGTGAGACAGGAGACGCAACTTCGAAATCGCCCCATCCGTCGTCCTCTTCTACTGTTGACGTGGCTACAGGCTGATTCGAAGGAACAGCAACATTCCCTATCGTATTGCTCCAGGTGTTTGCTTGTGACCCGGAGCCCGACTGTGTCTGAAAGCTTGGCCATTGCCCCTGGCTCTGCGCAGGCTGTTGCGCAGGCTGTTGCGCGGTCGAGCTGAGAAACGAGAAAGGGTCGCCCACTGCCGGCTGTGCTGTAGAATTTGATGAGCCAGTGGTTTGCTTCTGGGGTTGCTGGGAGCTTCCGGGAAAGCTGGCAAACTCGGCGAAGAGGTCGGCAGACATGATGACTTAAGATGAGAAGCTCAGGACCAGGTCGTGAGTAGTGACACGTTTGACCAGCCCTTCAACGACTGGTCCCGCGAGTCGCACATTCAATAATGCATTGATGACACCTGAACGTGTTGCTTCCTGCTATCTGGGATTGTGGATTGCCCGCAGATATCTAAGCAACGTGCAAGTGAGGGAGGCTGACAGGGTTGAGGACCAAGAGCTGAAGTTGGCAATCATGAGCCAGTCCTGGCGGTGGATGCAGGCGATTGAACAGGGGTCTTGGTTTAGAAAGGCCGCTAACGGGTCGAGGGATTGGCCCGCAACAGCCCACAGCGCGCCATCGATCCAGCTGGCAAACGGTCCGCCGCTCACGGTTCCGCACTAAGCTAGCCCTGGAGCTGTGAGATTGATTGTAACCGGGGTGCCGGGGTGGCTGGCTTGCTGCTCATCCACCAGACGTGCGAGCGACGACCACCACGACTCGTTCTTGTCACTCATTCATTCGACGCTGAAGGCACCTCAAACTAGACAATTTCTTGTCTGTGCAAGTATGACTCCGTCGCTCATGGTTTTGTCTTAAATATGAGAACATTCCTCTCTCCTCTGTGAAAGGAACAGCGCAGTCTAGCAGATCTGACATCACCACCCATTCCCATTCATTTCGTTCATCACGGAAGCTGGTCTTTCGTCTCCTCCATCATGAGATCTGCTGCTGAGTGCAAGTGAGTATATACCTAGTACGAACTCGCAGAGATGTTTTGAGATTCTAATAGAATCTAAGGTCGCGCTGGGACGAGACTTTAAGACATAGCTCCAGTCTTGCCGACTTACAAAGGGCTGTCAAATTCAACGGCCCAAACAGCCCTTGTATCGCTGGATGCCGATCAGTCTGCTGGAAGGTATGTGGGATGTTTGAGTTTCATCACTCGATACAACTGCCCCAGAATGTCATATCCTGACATACATCGATGCCAGGCTTTTCTGCTTTTTCGAGACACCTCTGCCAAGAACTGGTCGCATGACCTGCTTGAATCCAGAGACTCCTACGATGCCTTGAAGGATCACTACCTCAAATACATCAAGTATCCAGAGAAACTCGCAGAGCTTTCCGTAGACCCTCTTACGGATGATCCGGAGGTATGCGGCCGAACTACATGACCCGTCCAGGCGGCTTATCAAGACTAACAACGTTTACAAAGTCTCCGTGGGATGCTGTGCGCCGAGATGAGCTCACACGCGCCGAGATCCTACAGGATGTACGGCGGTTACCAGACGAGCCTCTCTACCACCAAGAGCATATCCAGATTTTGATCCTCGATATTCTCTTCATTTACTGCAAGCTCAACCCTGACATCGGCGGGTACCGACAGGGGATGCATGAGCTTCTTGCCCCTATCATCAACGTTCTCTATCAAGACGCAATAGATCGTACTGGGTCCGAAATAGATCCATCCTTGGATACGGTCATGGTAGAGATGCTGGACATGAACTTCATTGAGCACGATGCGTTTGCACTCTTCTCAAAACTAATGGAGAAGGCCCAGAGCTTTTACGAGATCAACACCCTGCCAGATATGGGACAGTCTGGTGTAGGCTCAACGGAACAGAGTACTATTGTGGAAATGAGCAAAAGGATACACGAGGAAGTGCTCATGAGAGTGGACCCAGAACTGGCGGAACACCTCAAGGCCATTGAGATTCTCCCCCAAATATTCCTGATGTGAGTTGTTGTGATCAAGACGAGCTGGGAGTCGCCACTGCTAATAACCTCTATAGTCGATGGATCCGTCTTCTGTTTGGCAGAGAGTTCCCGTTTGAACAACTATTAGTTCTCTGGGACACAATGTTTGCTTTTGATCCAGACCTAAACGTCGTATCCTTGGTCTGCGTAGCCATGCTAATCAGGATACGGTGGACGTGTAAGTTGGGAACCGTCCTGAAGTGTCTGGTTGCTCGTGGCTAACTGTCCTTATGTAGTACTGGAAGCAGACTACTCAGTCGCTTTGCAACTGCTCTTGAAATATCCAGCCCCTCAGCCACCTCACGGTCCCCATACCTTTGTGGATGATGCCATCTATTTGAAAGACCACCTGAATACGACCGGAGGCACTAATCTTATATTGAAGTATACAGGCAGGGCACCCGCACACAATCCTGCCAACCCGAGGCCATCGACGCCAACATTCGCCGGACTCAACCTGCGCTCCCGGACACTCGGTGCTAGATCGCCATTGGCCTCTTCAGCACGCTTCATACAGAACCCAGGCGCAGTAGAGGCCCTATTTCAGGGCGCTGCAAGGAACGTCATTGAACGTGGCGAGAAACTGGGTATCAACCAAGCAGTTAGGGATGCGATGGGAGAGATCCGAAAGAATATGCAGGGATTGCAAGAGGGCCGCCAATCTACGAGGCAGTCTCGGGATTCTATCACAGGAGGATCTGAGACTCCATTCTACTCAGCCGTGGATATGGAGCGAAGGAATCGACAGCTTGCCACCATGCTTGACGAAGCCATCACAAGTTTGAAGGCCATCACGGCGGACCGGCCTGGCGATGTTAAGGACGCCCAGACGGAAGCCGTCGAGATGGCCGCAGCCAAGGTCCAGTTCGTCAAGATACACCTTGAAGACCCAACCTTGTCGCTACCCCCCGGGGACGAAACGATGGAGGCACCACCCCGGCCTGTCAATGCGCTTTCATTCACGTCAAACAAGGAGAATGTCGCCCCGATCGTCGCAGTCGACAGAACTATGGTCACGGCGTCCACAGCGCCCCTCGACTCACCATCAGAAGATGTTGAGCGTCTGGACGATCCTCTCAGCCAGCCCTCCGCGCCAAATGTCGCCTCACAGACCAATCACACCAACATCTCGAGCCCTGGTGCAGAGAACGGGTACCCTGACCTCATGGAGACCGACGAACCGCTCTCCCAACCGCGTCCAACCCATGCCACAGAGGCGCCGCCCAGCATCGCACCTACGCGTCCCACGGCGCCCATCCCGACGCGCTCTACTTTAGCGCAGTCCTCCTTCGCCTGGATGCTCGAGCCTGACCAGAGCATCTCGTCGCACCAGCACTCTACGCCCTCTGACCGGCGTGCGTCCAGCCGGCCCTCCTCCTCGTCCAAGTCGTCTGTCAGTGCGGCACAGCACCGGAAACGCGGCTCCGGTTCCGGCGCCGCGAGCCGGGAGCGGAACGCATTCCTGTTCGGCGAGGTTGTCCCGTCCGGAGAGGGGGCAGACGGCAGCGGCGGCTCCAGGTCGCTGAGCTCGGACGAGATCTTTGGCCTGGAGCCGTTGAGGAGGGCGTTGCCAAAGTCCAAGGGGCTCTAGAGGCTTTTATATCAAGTGGGTGATGGCAACCTGTATGCAGTTATGTGTGACGATTCGCTTCCAGGGGTTGATGATCGGGATGGCTTCGTAGGGTAAAGAGTAATGGCGTTGTTTGTATCCATTCTACCTAAATTAGACTAGAATAGGCTTGTATATCGATCACACCGTGACAATTCCCATGAAAACAGCCTCGTGTACTCCAAAAAAGCGCTCTCATCGTTTTGACTTCGCTCAGCTTCTATCAGATATGATATGCAAGAAACGGGGAACATGATGCAATCTAGCCTCCTTGCCCGGCTTTACAAAAGCAAATTGGCCGCCCCCCTTAATCCTTTGTTTCGCTTGATGCCTCGCAGTCGCCACCAAAAAATGTCCACGTCTCTCCAGTAATTCAAGCGGCTCCCGTGTATGCGCCGTGTTCTCCATGCATTGCGGCTTGAACAGTTTATAAATCCTTGCGCTCACCTGCTCTGGCGTGTATGGCTCAGAGCTGCTGGTGCGATCTCCAGTCTTCCTATCGTTTCGCAGTAGATCTTCCACCTCCCGGGGTATAATGCACCAAACGTGTAAAGGAAATTTGTATATGGTCTACCAAACAGGTCTCCCACCGTCCCATTTCCGTCCGACCTGCCCCCCAAACCTCCCTTGCCAATACCGAATGCCACGGTCCGTTCACTCAATTTGACACCATGGGTGGTTCAGTACCTGTGTAATGTCGTATCTCTCTTCTACATTCCGGTTCAGCATGTTGCGGATCAGGTCAATGCTCTCCTCGCTGATGATGTAGGGTATCCTGAGATCACGGTCCATGATCTCGTCAATGCTGTAGAATGGGTTCTCCTTGTAGATGATGGTATATAGGAGGATGCCCAAAGCCCAGACATCTTGCTCCTTGCCACCGTACGGTTTCCCGTTGAGTACTTCGGGCGCTGCGTAGTCTAGAGGTTATCATGGTCAGCAAGCGAGATTAAGTGATTGAGAATATAATCTGGTCAACCTACCAATGGTCCCCACAAAGACATCAAAAGGACCGCTCTTAATGTACGCAGCACTCCCAAAGTCGATGAGCTTGATGACACCCTCTCCATCGAGAATTACATTCTCGTCCTTGATGTCTCGGTGCACGACATGCGCCTTGATGTGTAGATGATGGACTGCCTGAGCCACTTGAACAAATATACTTCGGCATTCTTGCTCTTCCATGTTCGTACGGAGCTCGATATAGTCGAAAAGGTCCATGCCCGGGAGCCCATGAGGTGCCATCTCGATGTAGTAGTTCACGTCATCTTCAAAGAAGTCTTCCATTTCCACGATGTTCGGATGGCGGAGCCCGTCTCTCCTCAGGTAGTCAAGAACGTGTATCTCCAGAGGCACAGTGCCCAGCCGACGGTCCCTAGTCCATGTGTCGACCAGGATGCGCCGCTTGGTAACATACTTGAGGACGACCTTCTTGCCGTTATTCTTGTAACGAGCAAGCTTTACCTGACCATAGGCGCCTTGGCCCATGTCTTCGAGGATGACAAAGTCGCCAATGGTTTTCTTGTGAGGCGGTTCGATAACTTTTGGTACCGGTGGCTTGGCGGCTCGTTCAGCCTTTGGCGAGCCAGTTATCTTTGCAGCTGCACTCAGGGCGACGTCTTTGATCTGCTTCTTGATCATCGCCGCCGAAGACTTCTCCTTCTTCGGTTCGTCCGAGTCAGAGCTCATTTCACACGGTGTGTGAACGGGAGTCTGTCCTGGCGAGGGCTGATGTGGTGGGGTTGCCGTGCCAGTTAGCAGAGGTGATGCAGATCCCAGGTTCGCTCTCGAAGCGTGGAGATGCCGAGAATATGTGATCCACAGCGCATACACCATTTCCGACTGTGTTGAAGAGAATTTCTCGTCATTTTGGCCCGATGGCGAATCCTCATCACTGACTTCCTCGAGTACCGTTTGCTCCTCGATTGACGCCTGCTTGTCGCTCTTAACAACTCGCATCTGGACGTCTATTCTGAGCTCGGACCCGTCACGGTGTTTCCCTGGAAGGCCCTCTGGTCGGAGGAAGCTTGTAGCCGCATCCGGCCGGCCTTCTCGAAGGGCAAGAAACGCGGAGGCCTTGCGGAAGCTGTGTTCGGGAATGACCATGCCATCCACTAGGTGAATTCCGTCCTCTTCTGTCAGAATGCGAAGGACCCTATCGAAGTCCGGTACTAGGGTCTTGATAGACATCCCGTTCGGTTGCTCGTACCCGAACAGAGCACCACAGAAGACGGAGTTAGAGCTCTTGATCGTCAGATCCTTGGTCGATACGACGATGATGCCAGCGATATGTGGGAAGCTCGAGACTCGCAGCTCAGTCTTGCCACGCACCTGCTCAACGGTTGCGGGAATATTGATGCGTCCAGAATTTCGGCATGTGAAGAATCTGTGCTTGGCAATCTGCGCAAAGTCGATAGCACCGTACCTCGGGTCGATGCCTTGCCGGGGAATGCGTGGTATGAGACGTCCAATGTCAGAACCCGATCGGAGGTTGTCATCTCCCCAGATCGGCCCCAACGCGCCATTGAGGCTTGACACGGTGCCTTCTTCGTCGACAGTGACATACGCAACATCTTCATGAATCTCCTCCAAGACCCAGATCAAACCAACACGTTTTTCCTTGACCCAGAGACTTGCAGACCCTGTTGCACCATTACGCTTCTGGATGGGTACAACATCGCCACACAGGAGAACGCCCCGGGGTTTGCTCGCATTGTGACCACCACCGCTGGCTTGGGGAGGTTTCGGGTCGCCGCTGTGCACCGTTTTTGCCTTTAGAGTTTGCTTCGGGATTGTGCGAGAATTCGGCTTGCTCAATAGCCGTGCCGTGATACCTCCGCCTCGCGAACCCAGGAGCGACGAGGCTGCGATGGTTGGTGGCGGTTGTTGTGTCATCCCTCTGACCGCGTTGTCGTGAACCTCGTCATCGGCATGCTTGAGCTTCTTCTCTAGCCACGCCCGCCTCTCTTCCTGGACGACTTCAAGTATACCCATCTTCCGTACTTCGGCCTTGGTCACACCAAACACTAGACATGCCAAGTCATTGGCTGCAAGGATAGTCCACGGAGGTTTAGATTCGGTAGTAAAGATTGCCTGCGCCGCTGGAACCCAACGGGCGGCATGCCCATGGACTGCTGGAGTGATGGAGCCGGGAGCGTTGATCGATGAAGGGAACTGGGATGTGCTTGGAGAGACGAGTGGTTCTATAGATGCAGCATTGGCGGCTACAAATGGTTGAGCCATGGCATCCATTAGCTTTTGCTGTACAGACACGTGAGCAGTGTCAGTGATCGTCCTCTTGATGAAGCTTGGTCTCCGCGAAGGAGGTGGAGAGGTTTTGGCAGTAGTGCCGCTTTCGTTTGTGGGTGTCCGAGACGATTCTGCTGAGTCTGAGGTTGCAGAATTACCCCCATTACTTGACTCTTGGATCAGCGGGGGGAGTTCTTCATGCCGCGTGGGTTTGACTGGTTCTGGCCGTCTTGACTCTCTGGGAGAACCCGCGGGGGAGAGCAACGGCTCCGGACTCGTAGTCCGTGGGATGAACTGCTTCTCGAAGACATTTTCCCCAGACATGTTAGGCGGGCCTGTCAAGGGGGCCACCGCGACATGGTCAGGGTTTGGCAGGTTGCCGGCTTCAACAAGTCTGGCCCTGGCTAACAAGTCCAGAGTGTTCAACATCTCCATGTCACCGGTGACGCGTGCCTGGGCGCTGGCCAGCGCAGCGTTCGATTGTGCAGACCAGCCCATACGGTCCTTCATAAACTCCAGCGAACGCTTCAAAACATTCTGGCGACTGTGCAGCATATCCTCCGACTGTGTAGCAAAGGAAAATGAATGGAGGGACTCGGAGGGAAACCGTGACAGGTCCTCGGTGAAGGTCGGGGAGGAAGGGCCCGGTGATAGGGCAAGGTTATTCGCGTGCTGGACCATGGCGGTCATAGACGTCGATCGAGGGAGACCGACCGATGAGCTACGGGAAGAGGACGGGGGGAGGGTAGGAGCGCGGACGGTGTGCTGTTGCCGTATACGGCGAAGACCGGAAATGCCTAGACCATGGTCGTGATCGGTCATAATGGGGGTCCTACTAGAAAGCCAGTTGTTAGAGATGGATCAGGAGTATGATGGCGAAGCCACAGTGTGTGCATGTGATCCAAGGAGCCCGCGTGTCACGGGGAGCAAAGACATGGGCCAGGATGGCGTACCTTGTAAGAGAGTCATATTCGGATGCTGCTGCACCAGCGTCGAAGGAAAAACGTATTCGAGCCTTTTCGGATGTATCGCCCTGGGCTGCGAGATTTCCTGTGCTCCTGTTCTTGGGGATCTGTAGCGGAGGAGCGAGTCTACTCCGGCCACGTTCCTGCCCATCCTGACGTTCGTTGGCGGCTGCCATGTGAAGTGGTTAGCCCTGCCGTGTCATACTCTCATCGCGGTGAACAATGGACATTCAGTGCACACCTTTCTCCTGGTCTGCACCATGTATATGGAGCATACTTGATAGCAGGAAGACCGCTCAATCTCTACCAAGATGCACGTTGAGAAGACACAGGGTCGGGAGAAGGTCGCGGAGATAGTAGGGCGGTCGACCAGCCGGGATGGGCGGGGTCGAGGCGGATCCGCCGAAGAGAAAGGGTGAGGAGGGATAGCGTAATCGTTGGGCGTGATTCGAGAGGCGTCAGGATAGTCAGAAGGGAATGATATGTCACACACGGGGTCGCAACTCTCGGAGGTGCGTGAAAAGACCTCGTGAGATGGTGCTCCCTACACGGCACTACTCGAGGTGGTGTCGTGGATCACAGGCTCGTCGTCGTCCGAAACCGTCACAAGCGAGTGTCGAAAAGCCCTAGAGCGATGGGCCGGCGCGTTTGGGAGAGTCGACGGATGTGTGCCACAAAGAGAGACGTGACAGGAGAAGCAGACACGGGGAACAGGACCTGTGGTCTGACTGTCCAGTCTTTGATTTGATCGATGACCACGACAGCTTGGCTTCCTGGCCGTGGGCGCTGGTGGATTGGCTTTGTTGGTGACCCGTCCTTGCTTTTCGACTGGGGCGCGCACTGGTGGTGTGGTGTGCAATGGCCTGTGGTTTAGCACGTGGCGCTGTGGCCTTTTGGTGAGGACCGTTGCGAACTGGGCTGGGCTGGGCTTTTTTTTCTCAGCTATCCTCCAGCTGATGGGCACTAACAGGACCGGTAATCACCAGGAACGGAGCTCAACGATTCTGCTTGTTCGTAGAGCTCGTTTCCACGGATTTTGGGGCAGCAAGTAGGAGGGAATGATGGTAGCTTCGAGCTTGAGACAACGACTGCGGCAAAAACGAGTCCAGTTCATTCAATTCGGTCCAGTCCAGTCCAATCCAATCCATACCGGCCTGTGTCATATGGCGGGCCGCTGCAAACCATTCCATTCCCCACCTCATGTACTAAGTAAACACCTAAACCCCATCGCCACAAAAAGTCATTTGAAACTCAGGTTGTCGTATGTAGGAAATCGCTTGTTCTGCAGCCCCGCGCCGTCAACTATCAGATCCTTTCTGTGTTCACATGCTGATCTCTGTCATTTCTGGCAGAGCCATGCAGGCGGGCTCATCCCTTCCTAATTGATTATTTGGAACGAGCAACATTTTATCATTGCTCCGATCGCAAGCAATGGCTTATGCCAATTCATTGAGCGTCTACACAAAGTCGTGAATGATACCTTAATACCATGACTAGAATCGTCTTTTGGTAGAAGCCGGCCACTCTCCAGCTGAAACCTGACAGGCCCACCTGAGATTCTACGCAATCTACGCAATACCTAGTAGTCTGTCTGTACGTGCGTATAGCTACGGTGCTTGTGTTTGACAAATTTGTAGTAAGTTCCTATATTCGAAGCTAAGACCAGCTGTATTGCTTTTCTCGCGATTGAAACTGGTGACATTGCAGCATTAGACTCGCACCTACATAACCCAAAAACGAGCATGCTCAAGTCACACGCCGCCTGGATGGGTGGTTCATCCCCATGTTCAAACGGGCTGTCCAGCCTTCTTGTTGAGCTGGATACAACTACTACAATTCTACCAGGAGAGATCAAGGTACCTATCTCGAGAGCTCAATTCTCATTGTCAGAAAGCTCTGCCTCCTTTTTACATGATTTAAACGCCGTTACGCATAAATCTATCAAGTACCTTGCCCTTCGATCAGAACTTTTTTTCTTGAAATGAACAGTTTTGGACGGGCCTTCGTAGGCAAAGAGTGAGAGATTCCCATCTCCCACCTATGGTTGATTCTCTTAGGTATCAAGCAAAAGGTCAACAATGCGACGAATAGGCAGCATGCCGCCAAAGTTCCCGCCCCCTATCACGGGAGGAGACCGCGAGTGCTATGGAAAGGATCAACAGGATTGTCTTCGGCAATGCCCAGCCAAGCCGGGCCGGATAAAGCGCCTTAGCACTGTCCGTTGTCCAATGTCGGCCATGTGTCGGACGGACCAGATGTTGGGCGAGACCGCGAATAGCTAAGACCCTTGATTTTGGGGCGACGGCTGGTCTGGACCCTTGATTCAATATCCGCGCTAAGAGCTGACCTCTTGTCGGTGCTTGCCCGAGACTGTGGGGGCGCCGGACCTCGCCTTGATTCCACCTTGCCAATCCAGTCCCCCAAAAGACATGTCTTCTTCTCCTTCTTGTCCCCCCCCTCCAATGCCTCCGCTCCCCATCCCCTCCTCTCGCGGCGCCGGTCTTATCTACCCACCATTCACGGCTGACCACCTGCTCAACACAGAAGATCCATGCCCAAATGGCGCATGCATGCGGGCAGATCACGCACCCTCGATTGTCTTGCCCGTGAGACCACAAATGACTGGGTCATATGCTGAATGCCTCCCAGATCTTACCCTTCAATAGATAGCAGTGTTTATGGCAGCATAGTGTTGAGCGGCCATCGTACTGAGTAGCTAAGGAACCACTTGTTCCCCTCCAGACCCTCACGCGCGCGAATCCGCGGCAGCAGTGCGCCCACCGACATTGTACGTACATAGTTATACACGGCGTGTACATACAGAAATGCTTCCTGTGGGTTGGAATGGGAAAAAGCCACTGTGGAGAAGGGCCCTTGGATCCTGAACACATGGAGAACCCACCCAAATGGCAGGGGTCCCCTAGACTGTCGTGATAAGACCCCGAGAAATACACCGCATGCAGCCTTCGGGTCTGCTCTTCCCACAGGTTCCATCAGAAATCTCAGCCTATTCTACACGGAAAGGGCATATATTCTCTCTGGCATGTCCATTATTTGAGGCAGGGCCTTCAAACTCCAAGAGACTGAGAGCAGACATCGTTATTGCATTGGCAATCTCCAAGCTTGCCGCCCTGATAAGAACCCCGGACTAGGAGCGTTAAAGAACCGGGGCGATAAGCTGATTTCCCCTCCTCGACCTCGACGTCGTACTGGCATCATCAGATCAGATCAGAACAAAGAGACGCCAAATAATCATTGCTGCAATATTCGAAGTCTTTTGCCCGTAAATATTTGCATCGACAACAAAAACAAAGATCTTCCCTGGTCCGAAGCACCAAGAACGAGATCTGCGCATTCCCTTCCTGCTCCTGACTCTTCACCACCGGGCCAGAAACAATCCCGGCCCCACCGTTCCACCGTGGCAAACGACTCAACCCCGCCCTGATTGGCGTCCGGCCTCCTAGCCCGAGACCCTGTGCACTACAGCTTTTAGGAGAGCCATTTCCCACCCCAGCCAGGCCACGGAGGCTCTGGGAGCTCGTGCCTGTTTACTCGACTTCTTTCTTGACATCTTCTCTGTTGTTGGGTATGGCAGACATCAATTAGCCAATTGCCCTGGTAGTAGTCCTCGGATCTGGCTTACTACTTCTTTCGTTTGTGTTGGGCAAAGGACTGCATAGAATCCCTTCTTTGGAAGGCCAGTCTTACGCCCGACAACTTGTGAGCGTTTTGAGAACGCCACCCAGTGCTGACCTCTGGCCCAGGAGGTCCGGACAGTATTTTTCCCTCAACATTACCTTCGAATTATCGTTTGCGAGATGGACGCCGTCAGGGCCGCGGATCCTCTTGATGAGGCCAGCCTGCCTCCCACGCCGGGCACACCGAATGGGGTAGCACCGGAAGGCCCTATCAAGAAGAAAGGGCGGGCGAGGCTTCTTCGTGGGCTTTCCCGCATATCGTCCTCTCCGACACTTGCCCAAGTCGGCCGTGCTCGATCGTCAAGCAGTCCGTATCCACGAGGAGCCAGTCTGTCGTGTGTTAGTTTGGCCACGACGCCCTCTCCCTTCGGACAACCGAGCACTGGATCCTACTTCTCGCAGTTTCCCGGTGCCGACTCCAGCGCCGCCACCTCCATTCCCGGGACACCCATACACGAATATGATGAGTACGACGAAATCGGAGGCGTGCGGAAGATCAATCGTATCGGTCCTACCACCCCGTTGACGGCACCCCTTCCTGTCGAGATCAGACCAAAGAAGTCCCTATTCAAGCTCTGGACCAGCTTGCCTCACGAGATCAAGGTTCACGCGCTGGCCTATCTCGAACCTAGGGAACTGGTGCGAGCTTCTCGCGTCAACAAGGAATTCCACAAGATGTGCTTTGATGGTCAGTTGTGGACATCATTTGATGCTTCGGAATTCTACAAGGATATCCCAGCCGAGTCGCTGGCCAAAATCATCGTCGCAGCAGGCCCATTCGTGAAAGATCTCAACTTGCGAGGGTGCGTACAGGTCGAGCACTACAAACGTGCAGAGGTCATTGTCAAGTCATGCAAGAACCTCATCAATGCAACTTTGGAAGGGTGTAGGAATTTCCAGAAAACAACCTTACACACACTTCTTCGAAGCAACGAAAAGCTGGCCAATCTGAATTTGACAGGTCTGGCCGCAGTCACAAATCAGACTTGCAAGATTATTGCCCACTCATGCCCTCAGCTAGAGGTGTTCAACGTTTCGTGGTGCAAACACATGGACGCTAGGGGCATCAAGACAGTAGTCGAATCGTGTGGCCGGCTGCGTGACTTGCGAGTAGGCGAGATCAAAGGATTCGACAATCGTGAAGTGGCTGATGCCATCTTCCGGACGAATAACCTGGAAAGATTGATCCTGTCCGGCTGCGATGATCTGGATGATGGGTCTCTCGAGACGATGATCCATGGAAACGATCCTGAAATCGACATCTTCACAGATCGACCCATTGTTCCAGTTAGGAAACTTCGCCATCTCGATCTCAGCCGCTGCTCTCGTTTGACATCCCGGGGTGTCAGTGCTCTGGGGCATTTCGTTCCCGAACTCGAGGGACTACAACTGAGTGGTTGTTCCTCGCTCGGAGACAATGCTCTCGAACCGATTCTGGCATCAACACCACGACTGACTCATCTGGACCTTGAAGATCTCGTTGAGCTGACCAACAGCCTACTCTCGGAACACCTGGCCAAAGCACCCTGTGCACCGAGGCTAGAGCACTTGTCTATCAGCTACTGTGAGAATCTCGGCGATGTTGGCATGCTTCCCGTCATGCGAGCCTGTAAGAATCTACGGAGCGTGGATATGGACAACACTCGAGTATCAGACCTTGTTTTGGCCGAAGCGGCGGCCATGGTCCGTGAGCGTTCCAGTCGGACCATGGAACGCCGGAGCCGACCCGTGGTTGGCCTCAGCTTGGTCGTGTACGACTGCCAGAACGTGACCTGGACGGGGGCTCGTGAGGTGCTCTCTCGCAATGCGGAGATTGTTGTGCCTCGCAAGCAGCCATCTGCAGGCCCAGGGGAGCCGGCACCGAGGCCTATCCAGACGTATCCGACGGAGGTGATATCCCTCAAGTGCTTCTATGGGTGGCAAATGACGGTGGACGAACACACCAAACGCGTTCTCCGCGGCGACCTCGGCTCAGCAGCGCGCCTGGAGCGCAAGTGGGCAGAGTACATGCAGGCAAACGAGGAAGCCGGAGCGGGAGGTGCGGGTGTACGGCGGAGGAGGAGGCGAGCACGAGAAGCACAGATGGCACACGCCGATGAGGAGGAGGGCGGCGCCGGCACCGTCGGCCGCCGGAGGGCAAGGACGGCAGGGGGCTCTTGCGCAGTGATGTGAGCACACATCCTTTGTCACACCTGGGAAATCTAGGGTTTCCTTCAGCACAGCACAACACATGGCGGGCGTTTTGGTCAATTCTTGAGATCTCATTGGGCATCTAGGAAGGTTCGTACACAGGATACATATGTGGAAGGGACGTCGTGCGTATGCAAGCCTGACAGGGCCTGTCTCGTCGGCTCTCCATGTCGGGTCGGGAACATCTGGTTAAGGTGTTTGGGAGTTGTCATACATTTTAATGGGCGCAGGATCATTTTCAGTCAAACATTTATCATTGCTGTACCTACCTACGTGGCGGTTGAAAGCATCTCAAACTAGCTCTGCTATATCTCTCTATCATGCGCAGCAACCTCGCAATATCTACTAGTTATCAACATGTGCTTTACACTCGTGCAGAACCTGACCAGTTACTTCTCATGATCACGCAGGTTGTCGGCTCAGATGCCGACCATTGGCCATGTCTTGGCAGGTTGATAGATGCCTCGCAGGAGCGTGCTGTTCACCTCGAGGACCTCTGTAAAGCAATCGTCGGTAATCCTTTGCAAAATTGTGAGCTTGCACACTCAGTCTCGCCATATGCGTGATCTGTATTGGAGACATAAGGTGACAACTTGGCCTCGGATGGAGCAAGACGATCAAATCTGGAGAGGCAAAGAGGAAAGGCCGCGACACGAGCTTCTAGCCTCACTAACACCTAGCTCTGCCCTACCAGTCAGCTCGTATACTGCTTCCGGTCGACAGAGCTCGTTCTTGGGCCACTGAGGGGCGGTAGACCCTTGAGCGACCGACCGTCAGGAGACTAGAGCCCCAATGCGCACGAGTCGAGGCACGTCGTCAGATCAGATTGCCATTTGCCAATCCCCATTATCCACAGAATGGAAATACTCAAGTCCCATAATGTGGCAACAATGGGTATTCCCGTGAACGAGTTGTCGGAATACCCGCATCAAGGACCCATCCAGCGACCCTCGAGAGCAACACTGGGGCTCAAGAGCAGCAGTCCTCTATTCCCGAGTCTGCTGTAGAGACACATTGCAATCAGCGGATGGTTCGGCTCGCAAGGTCCTTTCCACTGAAGGTGAAGACGGCCAGGGGAGTAAAGCCTTGCTTCTTTTCCCTCCTCCTTGCTTCGTACCTGAGAGCAGATCTGGCGCCACACCACCACCGGTGGGAAAGAAGCTGGTTCCAAGCCTGAAGACTGAGACCCTTCAGAGCCCACAACCAAGTCCAGGGTCAGTCCACTGAACGATGGACACTGCAGTAGCCGTGGCGATCATCAGGAACTGGACCTCGAGTGTGAGCTACAGTGCAACTGAGCAGTCACAAAACGAGGCCCAGTTCAGCCAGATACTGTTCCCATCTGTCTGGCACCTCACCCACAGACCGGCGAAATCAGGCCATGCGAGTGGGCACGGTTGCCTCTTCGAGACGGATCTCTGCTGCAACTTCACCAACTTAGAAATCGCTCATCATCAAAAGGGAAAGCGGGTGGAGCCCCGTCAAAGAGACTTGGAAAGTGTCAACAAACAGTGACCTTGGTTGTTTTGTGATGGCTCATATTGGCCTAGTTGCTGGGTTGCAGGATTAGCAGCCCTGGAGAGCTGTCAAGGGAACCAAAACCTAGGTGACGACCCAGCGGGCTGGTGAGCTAGGGGAGGTTTGGTCCCCGAGGTGACGGGGACCGATGGGGATGCCGTCATGCTGCTCGTTTCTTTCGTTCGGAGACCTCGTTTACCTACTCAATACATGGCGAATGCCTCTAGATGCGATATCTCGTCCCGAGCAGAGCCTCTGTATTTCTGCCAAGTGATGACAAAAGGCCTCTCAAAAGGTCCATGTGAGGGTCCGCGGAGATTCTCTCTGCGAATTTCATTTGCTAGTCCTTGGCGGCACGGGACGATACGAAGGAAGAGAGGCTCCCCCAGAAAAGCTCGTGGGTCGCCGCCCTGCCGAGCTGAAACCTACCCTACCAGATCGCAGCGGGCGACGAGAGTCGACAGTGGAGGCAGTTCTTCTGGAGAGGGGAAGCTAGAGTGCTTTTTGGGGAGCCTCCACAGGTCACCAGACGTGGTAGATCGGAGCTGGGTTGGCAGAGGTCAAACCCATCTTGGAGAAGATCTGCACTTGGATCTTTGGTAGGCGTGAGCCTACGGATGCACGGGAATGGGGCCTTGATGTGATGGAGCTACACCAGATCGAGTGCTCGTCTGACACTATTGATGGCACCGTCTTGAGGGGGGGGGGGGTGTTTCTTGGGAAAGACAGGGGTCGGGGATCAATGGATCCAGGGGACCCAACAGAGAGGGTCAGGACGATTGGCCTGGTTTCTTCAGTGCAATCCTATCCTAGCGAGAAAGAGAAAAAAGAAGTGGTATTTCTAAGCATCGCCATTGGCTGTCTGGCGTTGCTGCAAAAAGGACAATACGCCATGTATGTACGTAAGTAGGCAGCCCGGCCGTTGCCGATCTCGCATGTCGCATGTCGCAAATCGCAGGACAAGAGAAGCGCAGGCGCCGAGATCGAATTGACTGGAGCATGGAAGCGACGGCACTGGGGAGTCCAGTCTCTGACGTCGACTTTAGCTTATCGCGATAAGGCAGGCACAGCTAATATTCGACGTTCGGACTGGTCGTACCTTACTTGTGATTGTGACTGCGATTGCGACAGCCTTCTGTCTCTATTTTCTTGTCCTCAAAGGTCTACAATCCTTTCTGACCTACTCACTCCCCCAAAAAAGCGCAGGTCGGCGACGTTAGCTGTCAATGCAGCATTTCAGCGCCTCAAGGATCTCTCCTTGCAGCTAATGAGGAGCCAAGAGGGGGTTGGACCGGATGGAGATGATGGTATCCATCATCCTAGGTCCCACAGAGCCCCATTTTGCCCACCACTTCGCGTCCGCTCTCAGTCTAGCCAGTCTTTAAGGTTGCGGACACTTCCCAGCATCCATTGATTCCCACTGCAACGCAGTCTGCGCCGAATTGAGAGCTCGTTAGCGCCCTTGCTTTTGGACTCAGCCTCGGCAACCGCTGAAACGAAACCCGGCCCAAGCAGGTGCAATCAAGTTACTGCTCACCCATCAGCCATCTCTGGGTTCAGCTCAACCTTCTAACTTGACCGCCTTCTGCACTGTCACTGTCACTGTCACTGCGAACGAGCGAGCATTCGGCCGGATATGTCACTCGAGACAATCTACGTGACCCGCCATGGAGTAAGTCATCAATCCTACAGGATCCCCAACCCCTCCTTCTCAGCTGCCCTTGACTGGTAAGGTCTTGGATCTCGACGCAACCCCTATTGCACGTGTGCCCTACATAGCCATTGCTCTTGACGATTGACCAGATGTGCAGTTCCGCTCCAATTGGCTGGTCGACCCGTCTACGGGAGGCTACACTGCTACCATCAAGACGCCGACTGGCATAGCTGCTGACCCAGCCCTCACTGCCCACGGGGTCGACCAGGCCAAGGAGCTTGCTGCTCACCTCGCTACCATCCAGCCTCCCGTGGAGCAGGTGTACTCCAGTCCCTACTACCGGTGTCTACAGACCGTAGAGCCTTTTGTCAAGTGGAAGGTTTCCCAAGACGAAAGAGATGCTGCTGGCGAGGTGAAGCCAAGCCCGGCTCCATTCAAGATTCGAGGTGAAGCTGGTATCTCTGAGTGGTACGGGTCCGCGCCGTTTGATCACCCCATCCCTGCAGCCCTAGAGAGGTTGAAAGAGTTCTTTCCCGATCTGGACGAGGGCTACAACTCGGTAGTAGTGCCGGAGAGAAAGGGGGAGACCATCATGCAGCTCCACGACCGGATCGCACTCAGCATGCATAAGTTGATCGAGCAGTGCGACAGGGAAGGGGTTCGAGCCATTCTTGTTTGCTCTCATGCTGCGCCGATCATTGCGTTGGGCCGGGTTCTCACCGGAGTTATGCCCCACGACGTCGAGGAGGAAGACTTCCATGCCTTCACCTGTGGCCTGACCACGTATCGCCGAAGGAGAAAATCGTCCGTTGTGAAGCCCGAATGCCAAGGTGAGAAGCAGGAGAGAGGGGCGGATGATCCACCGGCACCTGAGCCGGGCGTCCGAGCGATGGCGGGGGCCGAGCAGCCCAAACCTGCGATACCAGATGAGGTCATCCAGCCATCGACAAGTGCAAAATCACATCTTGCAGATCCCTCTGGCGCTAAAAGACACCATATACCACCGTGGAACAGTGGTTTGGGTGTCGGAGGGGGTTGGGACTGTCTTCTTGATAGTGACTGCAGTTTCCTTAGTGGTGGAGAAGAGAGGGGTTGGTAAGTGCAAACACACAAGTCTCTAGCATCCATCACCTGCCAGTCTCGCGGTCGCCACGAGTTCTGCGGGCATGGCAGTCCTGTCTTTTCTAACGAGAATTCTGTAGGCGGTTCAGTGGCGACGAGTCCTTTGTGGGAGCTCGCCAGGATGGGCCAGATCAAACGGACGCCGGAATATCCCTTGGGGTTGTTGTTGAGGGAAGACACCAGACGGGACGCCCCCACAAAGAAGCGGGAAGTTCGCGGCTATAGGCCGCGTCTGGGGGCCAAGTTTACAGTACGAAACGGGCTATCGCAGCTAGTCGTAGCGGTCTCGAAGCCGGAGCAAGACAGTCTCAACAACTGTTTCGCAAGCGCGGACCGGGCCTTGACGAATTCCCCAAATGCCACGAGTCAAGAATAACATTCGAGTCAGGCTCCCGCAGAGAAGTTGTCCGGCTACTTGATTCTTCAGTCTAGACGGGGGAAATACTCCATCGTGATGGACACAGTATACCTGAGACACTCTACTGCATGTAGTAGCATCATCATCGCCATCGTCATCATCATCATCAAGATCATCTGGTGTCGATGTGGCCGCCGCCAGTTTTCGCGGGCGGAGTAAGAGACATATGAGAACCTGGTTGGCGATTGATGCGAGCGGGCCGTTCCTGGCGGCTACGGTATGGATGCTCCGAATTGCATGTATCGGCCCAGCAGCGAAGAAAGGTCCGTCCGTGTAAGTATGAAAACAGTCAGGTCTGGCTTGACGCTGTGAAGGATAGTCTCGCAACCATCCCTGATTTTGAGCAAGTGCGGAGGCAAGCCAAGAAGCTTCGCGTTAGACCAGATCGAAAAAGTTGAGCCCCTCCTCTGTACGTACCTACTCGCTCCCGCTCACCATCCACAAAATCGACCCGAGAATAAGCAACGACCAGGTTGTAGGTACGTGTGTACATTTCCATGTAACCCGCGTACAGCATTGCATTGGCCGTTCCCCAGGTCTGCCGTTTTCCGGCACAGTGCTGCTGGCTGCTGGAGGGTGGTCGTCAACAAAGCTCGTCTTTTTCTGTGTCAAGGCCTTCCTTTTCAGACCATCAGGGATCTATTGAGACACTATGTATCCACATGGCCTGCATGGGTGGGCCAAGCCGACACCAACGGTCACATCTCAGATTCGAGATGCAGAATACAGACGCTAAGGCTGGGGCTCTAGCAGGGAAGTCCATGCAAGTGAAATTGAGGAACTGGGTCGACGCCATCACTCCATCATCCCTTGCTTGTGGTGTCTCTCTCCCTCTTCTTGCGACTTTTGCGACTTTTTCTGTGAGGAAGAAATGGAATTGCGTACCCACTGGGGACTCTCGCTGACAGCTGGCGAAATCTGCGAATATTACTCCATGACCGCACAAGTTGCGGAGGCGATCCGACTACCCAGGACCTATCGTCATCTATATGCGCCAACGATACGCCGGTCTGTGTTGGTGACGCAGCACTCACCTCCCCTTTTCGGGGACTTTGACCAAGTAGCTGGGACAGCACTGCTGAAGAGATGAGCAAATCGAAGCAGCTGAAGACTTCAACGATGGGATGAGAGTGCGCAATGCCTCCTGCGGACTCGCCGCTTCGTATCAGATGGAGCGAGCAGTGGGCGATTCTACAGATCAGTCGAGGTTCACTGACACCGCCACCAACAAATCAGACATGCGTCCGGTACCTGCTCCCCAGACCCAATCGGATCTTCCGAGATCTAGATTGCGGAACCCGGCCCCTGGAGTCGCAGATGCGGAAGCCTCCTTCCAAGCCTTGGTAGATTACAGCCCGAGAAACTGAACTTCTTTCTTTTCGCCATGCAAAAAGCAATCCAGGTCCCGCTCCAGGAGAGCGAGGTGCAGGTACCTGATCTCTCTTGCCACTGGTGTGCTGTCCACACCACATCTACCGGGATGGTTGACTGACAGGAAGTACCTAACACCATCGCGACTTGTCATGTTGCACCACATGATTGGGAGCTTTCCTGCTATCTTCATTTCGGTTTAGGTTTGAGCTAACGGGCCTTGAGTGCAGCAGAGGCGGCATCCTGAAAGCTTGCCAATTTGCTAGATCGTCCTCGTCTCTAACGGTAAAGAAGAGCTCCCATCTTTGTAAGACACTTGCTTGACATCCTTCCGTGGTGAGCAGCATGACCGAGAAGAGATATGTAGGAGAGCAATCACACAATGCAAAACCACTTAGAGAACAAAAGCAATGACGAAAGGAGCTGCGGACGCCCACAATGCTATCACAATGATATACATGCATACACCCAGGGGAAGCCAGCCCAATGGGGGATCGGGGTCGATCTCTCGATCAGTACTCTGCAACAAACCCCAGGTGCCCAGATACATGCCTGCTTGCAGCAGCTCTTCAAGGATGGCGAAAGCAGGCTTGATTACAAGACCCGGATCAACCTGACGCGCGTGATCTCAGACAAGGGAGGACCCTTGCAAGACGGCTACTTAGTGCGGCGCGAAGCTCCACCAAGCCAGCTTGCGTCGTTGCTTTTGGAAGCCATTTCTCAGGATCTGTACAGCCCAGTACGTACACACAAGATGATTCCCTAAATCCCGGTGCGATAGCATCGAGGTATGTGCAGTACCTAGGATGACGCCGCCTCTATGCAACTGTCTGGATTGGTAACGCCAAGGTCACATCATGGCCATGTCTGTTTTGGAATGGCCAATGATGACGAGCAGCGAGACCAGTCACAGACAGAGTGTGGAGAACCCCAGGTCTAACCATACGCATCCTGTCAAAATCTCGACGATCATTTTTGGGGACGACAAGCTTTTCGGTACCAGGACCAGACTACCTACATACTTGCGTTTTCAGAGATTGCGACGCACCCAGCTCGTTAGGGATAACTTTAAGAGGTGTAGTACCAGGTTTACGGACAAGGAATTATGATTACTGGTGGCTGAAGCTATCAACACGAAGTGAGTGACGGAGTGTGGAGAGTAAGACGACTTGATGTTTATGTCCAACACCCCCTCAATACCTAGTGACGCTATCCACGCCGGGATGGTTGTCAGGATGGCGTCTGTCAACAGAGAGACTTGATGAATTCTCAGCAATTGTTTCTTTTTTCGTCGGGAGGGTCAGTTTGAGACACCTAATCCGTGGCTGCAGATGCTATGCCCTTCCCGCTCTGCAGTGTTTCTCCTATGTAGGTAATCTTAAAGGCGCCTCGAGCAATGGCTTTTCCCGCAGTCTGGGCAACAGACGGCACTTGTGTTATACACAGGGTTGCTATAATCAAGGTGAGCGGGCAGCCCAGCAGCAAGTCTCACCTGACAGGGCCGAGAGCGACGGCGAAGATCCAGATACGAAGCGACCCAAGAAATCACAGCGAGCACCCATGTCCAACCAACGAGCCTCAAGAGAGGCTTCCTATTCGAGGAGATCTCCAAGGAAAGCAGGTGGAAAAAGCAAGGCTGTGGCCCACTTGCAACCAACAAGGGCGGCTGGTAATAAGGATAGGTCTTATGTCACACAGAGCTAAGAGACAGTGTCAGTTTCGGGAGCCACACCCTCATCTTCGAGGTCATGATCCATGATCGCTCTCGTTCCCAGCAAACACACGACCCTGGCCAACCCTACCTACCTACCTACCCTGCCACCCTGCATTTGCGTTGGAGCCCCCAGTACCTAGTTACTTACACAATATCAGAGAGAGAGCGAAAGGCTTACCTACTTACTTGCAGCGCCACTACTAGCAGGTCCTCCAAGATCATCCACCAACCCAGTCCCGCATAGGTACTTTTTTTTCTTTCCCTTCCCACGGATGCATCCCGTCAGACTAGCGCTGATCCAGCTGGTCTCGGTTCATGTTGGTTCTGCTTTAGCCCCATCGACCTTGGGAAGCCATCTGGGACTTGAAGATGGGGACCCCTACGTGTCATCAGTCCGCTGGAGAGCAGAAGGGGCCTCATGCTCTTCTCGGCCATGACAGGGCCCCTACATACCTACTACCTACACACTTACACCCTTTCCCTCCCTTGCTGTAAGTCTACGGAGCTAGCGCCACTTGCAAAACCCCCGTCTCTAGTACCCACGATATCGCCTCGAGCTATTTCCCAAGAGATGTTCGCACCTCTTACAGCCTTTCCTTCACACCCTCTCAGTGCCCCTCTCCCTCTCCCTCCAACACACACATCACACACCCTTCTCCACCACCAAGCAGGGACAGGGCTCCCGGGGATCCATCACTTGGGGTTTCTTGACTCAGCTAGCTCGAGGCTCCATCAGGCCTCTGCATGCGTCTGGGTACGGCAGCAAACTTGTTAGGACGAGATAGGCGAGCTAGATGCACACAGCCAGGCTAGAGAAGATATCATATCTGACGGGATGGGATTTAGAGTCGACCAGGGCCAATCTCGGGGCGCCACCAGGTCGATCCTCTGTATCGATCCCCTTGTGGATCCTCGATCGAAATCTATGGAGAAAGAGAGATCCAGGCATCGTTTCTTTCTCCATTGTCTCGTCTCTGTTGTGTTCCCCAGAAAACGTCAAATATATTAAGAACCGTCAAGGGCTTTCGCCTGGTCTCAAGGGTACCCCCCCCTTCGTCGCGGATCTCCCCTTGGCCCCCATATAACCCCCTTCGATCATCCGTCCCGCGTTCCTGGGTCGGTACCAGTATCCTAGCCATTGCTTTGCCTCCCATCTTCACCCCTTCTCTTGCCTCATCCTTGAGTGATTCAGCCAGTCAGCAAAGATCATCTTGAAACTGCTTCAAGGTCTCTCGAATCACAACAATGGCTTTGACACGACGCTTGAAACCGGTCGAGCCTCTCCAATTGCATCCCATCACCATGGCATACCAGTCAGAAGTCAGGCAATGGAGTGCCGAGAGTGCAAAGGAAGATTGTGCGAGGGCTCTTACCTCCCTCTCGGTGGCCACCCCTCTGCCCCTGCCGACATCAGTACGAGAAATCAACAGTAAGGAACCAATATACTCTCCCTTGGACCCAGTCGATAATCTCTTTAACACGTTGACGCAGGTGATGTTGCTCTTCAGCAATCACAACACTCATCCACAGTCATCCCCAGTCTGAACCAGATGGTCGACACTATCGAGGCATGGCATCAGCAGGATCAGAAGCGCTCGGACAACAGCAAGGACGTACAGGCACCGCGGCGGTCCAGCTGTGACTCGACCATTTCGTGGGCAACAGACGTCGGCACCCCGTCCTTGTCCGAGTATGCGTCGAGTCGCTCGTCGAGCATCCTCTCCTCGCCGCTTCCTTCACCACGCACGCCGCAGGAGGGCCAGCTCGGCTTCCACGGCGGTGTAACTCACCAGCCCATGGTCCCGCACCACTCACTCGAGCAGCCCAACAAGTTCCGCATGCGTCTGGCACCGGGCTGGGGGGCCTTGCCTCCCCGGCAGGTCGCCATCCCCGAGACCTCCGCCACCTCTCCCACGTCCACCACCATGGCCTCGCCCACCGGCAGCAGGAAACCGCACAACCCCCTGGGCCCCACGAGGGGGGCCGGCGTGTTCAAGAAGCCGCACTGCAACAAGAAGTACGCCGACGTGTACCGGGACTACATCCTGTACAAGCGCGACAGCAAGAAGATGACGTGGAAGGAGATCGAGGCGGCCTACGAGCACGACGCGCCCTTCCTGGCGCGCTACGTGGCCCGGCAGTCCGGCGGCGAAGACGACGACGACGGCGGCGCCGCGTCGACGCGGGAGCCGAGCCGCGGCGTCCAGGGCCTGCAGGGCGTCTACTACCGCGAGAACCTCGAGATCCCCGTCGTCGACGCCGAGGGCCTGCTCGTCTTCAACGCGGACGGGTCGGAGCGCACGACCTCGATCAAGGTGCGGGAGCAGAGCCTGCACAACGGCCAGAAGCTCGACCTCATCATGCGCTTCCCGGAGCGTGTGGCGGCCAACCAGTACTGGTTCGTCGACCAGGCCGATCTCGAGCTGGCCATTGACCTGGGTAAGTCTTTCCCGCCTCTTTTCACTTGCCCTCCTTGTCTCCCTAGCTCTTTGCTGACTGCTTGTGTGTACAGCTGCGCGTCGTGACCGGCAGCGTATTGCCCTCGGCCTGCCGAGATGGTCCTCCCAGACCCAGGACAAGGACAAGAAGGCGGGCCGGAGAGGCAGCCTCAAGAACTGAATGAATTCAACTGATCACTGTAATGACGCAAGACGCAGGGAAGAGCATGTATGGTAATGTCATCGTTGACGCCTTCGGGCTCTCACGTCGTGAGCTCTGTTGTTTAGGGCGGCCTGTTTCGTTGCCATTTGTTTTCCTCGTACCTTTTTTCCTCTTGTTCGCGGCTTTTTGTCCAAAAAAAATCCTCTTGTCGATTCTCCTTGCGTTTGACCACAAAAAAAGCCGAGGATGGGTGGTATTGCTCTGTTTTTCAACACCCAGGTGGCAGCCATTGGACTTTTATACCTTTCATCTCTCTCGCTTGTATATTAGGCTTTTTCTTTTCAATGTTTATGGGAACTACAGGGATGAGAAGGAATGGAATGACTGGAATGAACTCGATTTCTTTGGGCAATGCGGAGGGAGGAAATGAGATGAGGAATGCGGAAGGGATGAGATAGTTTATCAGGGATAGGCACGGATGACGGCAATCTGGCTGCACATGGAACAAAATGTACGATACACGCGACGGAATCTTATGAATAGTAGCTTACATGACATGGTTTTAAAAGACTACTTTCCCTTCATGCACATGCCTTGAAACACACAATCACCCGCATCATGTATGAGAAGGGATATGCAGCTGTCCGTTGCAGGACGGAGGAGCCGTTATCAGCAGAGATGACCGTTGCTCTCGCTTCGGCACATTGCATTCGTCTATTGACTCGTCAAACACCTTTTGTTCCTCTTCTAGTACATGTTGGAAGACGCCTTGCCTCCAATTGTAATTTTGAATCCTCCATCATCTTCATCGCCACTGAAAGCGTCATCGTCAAATTCCTCCAGGTCTGACGCATTTCCAGTGCGATATTGGTACACATTCTGATCGTACTCATCATCAGACGCAACCTCGTCATCTGGGTAATCGGCCGTGTAGTAGTTTTCAGCTGTAAGTGTTAAGTCAAGTCAGCATTGATTTGCACATCGCCTTTTAAAAGGGCAAAGTTGGACTGGCAGTGAACGTACCATTCTCATCCTCATCGGGCTCCCACTCATCCTCGCTCTCGCTCTCGTTGCCGTAGAAGAACTCAATGTCGGGCTCCGTGTCAAAGACTAACAGGCCGACGTGTTCCGGCGCAATATTGGCAGCGTCCAAGACTTGCTCGGGAACCCTGAAGTATGTTTCTGTGACGTAATCCTCGTCGTCTTCGCTCTCGGCGCTATCACCACCCTCACCCATGTCCACGTCTTGGATCGGCTGCTTTGCTGCTGCTGCTGCTACTCCCGCTCCCTCGCCGGCCCCAGCTTGTCCGGAGGGCGCCAATGTTTTCTTCGCTGGCGACCTTGGCTTGAAGTTGGTCAAGTACGAGGAAGAAGAGGCTTTCCTGGGCGGCGAAAGCGGTGTAGTAGGGGCAGGCTTTGATGTAGCAGCTCGCTTCTTGTCCTCCGCCTCGATCCGAGCCAAGTTGAGACCAATCTGCTTCAGGGTGTACTCGTTCATCTCCCGTGCCAGATCATCCGTATCCACCTCCCACCGGTTGAGCAGAGAATTTGGCAGTCCGCCATTCGCATCCGGCTGCCCTACGGTCGAAGCAACTCTGGAGCTGGCCATCTTGGAACCAGGCCTCTTGGGCAGCCGGGGCTCCTCCTTCTGCTCGATTTCCATGCTTTCGGACGGCGAAGGCCTGGACTCGCTAGAGTTTCGACTGAGCCCCGACGCATGCTGCTCCAGGTGTTTCCCTGCCGCTGCCGTCTTCCTCTTCTTGCCCCGCTCTACAAAGACGGCCGGTGAAGCATACCGCGACCTCTTGTTGATCCCCGATCCCAGAACTGGCGGGGGCGTGGCAGGTGTCGAGCTCCTCGACAGATGGAACCTGCGCTGCTCTCCCGTTGCGCCCGCTAACCTCTTGGCTGCAGCAGAGGTACTGATAGCCCGTGGCGAGGCAATTGGCTTATGCGCCCGTTGCGAGTCCGTTCCAGCGACATGCTTCGCCGTTTTGAGGGGTGAGGTCTCGTCGCCGGGCTTCGATACATGAATCACGGGTCTAACGTCGCGTGTCTGGGTCGAGCTAAGGCTCCCGGTAGTAGTAGGATCATTACGCTTGTAGAGAAAGGTACCGGTGCTGCGGTATCGCTTGTTGTTTTCTTCGAGGCCTAAAGCAGGGAAAGTTATCGTCAGTAGGCTTTCCCTTTATCGCAGGAAGGGTAAAGTGACGTGGTACGAACGCAGAAAAGCCACCGGTCCTTCTTCAGTGCGCTTCCTCTTCACGTGAATCACTTGCGGCGGAATAGACATCGCGGCTTTGTTACTCTAGGGCTGTACCCAATCGTAAGGCGGTACTGAGGGCGGTACGGCCTGGAGAAATCTGCGATTTTGTTGACTGCGACAAGGATTTGAGAGAGGGAAATTTGGAGTTGGTGGTTGCACATTCCATCCACTGACAGGAGCAATGACACCCACTAGACTCAACCAGCTGCTTCAGCATCTAGAACAGATATACCCTCACCTCACATGCGATCGTGATGATGGAAATCAGCCAGCGCGGATCAAATGTCCCCGGACCCTTCGGGCAGGACATTTGTTTACCACCTTACTTCCTAAATTCACTATTGGGCACAAGGCGCAAAAGTAAAGTCCTGAAAGCCGAGTAAGTCGGGATTAGGGTTAGGGTTATATATAGTCGAAAAGGAAAAAAACGACACCTGTGAGATTCGAACTCACGCTCCCGAAGGAACCAGCTTGAAACACCTATTAGGATGGTTTTCACCTTTTTAACAGGTAACTAGCAGGCTGGCGCGTTAACCACTCCGCCAAAGTGCCTGTTGGAATTGTTGAGGTTGTGACTAGTTCAGAGACATATACACCCATTCCGTTCTTATTTCCAGGCTCTTGACGCACTTCACGATGCACTTACCGAATAGCTAGGTAGCTCAATATCATAGAAAGAATCAGTCAGAATGTGAACTCGAGAATGCATTTCCTACTTGTATTGTACGTGCTTATCTCCTGGATGCTGTCTTTAGGTCAATCGCACTTTGCTTGCATCTCTCAGGTGCTGTGTCGCTCTAGCCACAGGCGCATCTGCAGATTGGCAGGATATCACCACCGGATGCATGAACTGGCAACCACGGAGTGTTTCCTGATTATTCAGAACCTGCGTACAAACACCAGGAAAGCTTTATAGCTTAGCCGACAGATTTGCCAAGCGACATTTGAGACACATGTTAAAGTCATTGAAAAATCAAACTTGAGTCAATTTCTAGCCCATCTACACTAAGGCCCCCAGAGGCAAAAACCCGGCTACCTCTGGGGAGGCAATCTGGATTCACATATCGCCAAGGCATGTGTATCAACTCTTCATTTCTCAGCCCCTTCAGAATCTTATCGGCCAAGGAATTGACCCTAGCAACAATCCTGTCGCCACTAGAACTCGGCCAGAATATCATCTTTTTGCCGTTGGAATTCTGTATGACAACTTCAAAGCCAATGCGATGTGCGGGTCTTCCATTCCCGCATCGATGGCGAAACCCTTTGGATGAATTACTCCCCCTTCAACTACATCGATCCTGAGGGTCAACTGGGCGGAGACGCATCCGAGCCAGGCTGGAATGAGTATTTGCACATTTGCCAACTTGAAGTTGTGTTCTTTGGGGTGCGAGTCCAGCCCTCCGCACGTGCGCGCGGGAGAGAGGTCCAGCCTTCAGTCCGGGGTAGTGGAGTCAACATTCCATACTTTAGTTGTGTTGCCAGTATCTACTGGAAACTATTACTGTCTTTGGAATATGAGTATTCTGTTCTTTGAGTCGAATGTACTGTAATTGGTTCTAGAAGCTATTGGAAGAAGAGAATGACAAAAAGAAGAATGACAAAGATAAAAATGCCACAGACCTTGATTGAAAAGGCGACCTTCGCATTACAAGTGCGACGCTACTACCACTGAGCTACTGCGGCATAATTTAGGTGGGGTTGCGCTCTAACCCAGTCTATGTGGGGTCTCCAAGATCTCGCGCTCATCGTCAACTCGTTGTCGTGAATATAAAGACTTGTGATGTCGGGTTCTATGGCAACATATAGCTATCGCGTAGGTCTTTGGCTGCTTAAACGCAGAGGAGACATATAAGATATTCCCTACCCCTCCCCATGTGCCCTGCCTTCATCAAAACGATTGCGCTGTCCCTTCTTCCATGGTACCTTCCATCGTCTCCAACACCTGCGCTCCAAGGAAGCAATAGCAACAGACATCAAGTCCGGGCAGTGAGTCCAATAATGGAACAAATGATACCGTTAGACTCGCCACCATAACCTAGCCAAACACTGCAACCTACACAGCCTTTTGTCTCACAGGATGAAACTAGATCAGAGGCACAATGGTCATCATCAAGCTTGCTTTGCCACATTTTTTCTTTGCAGGGCAACGCATCAGTCTCTATTACTCGGTAATTCAATGCTCGTTTAATGCTAAACACTGATAGGAAACTTGTATTCCTTATGTACTCCACAAGAATCCCCTCTTCCCGTCCCAATCTGGCCGGCCCCAAAACAGGACCTCAAAGACAGACCTAGGCAACGAGCAGGCTTGTTGGGCTTCACCCGCTTCGTATGTCCCTACCACTTGATTTCCACCATACTGCTCCCATGACAACGGCGGCCGTTCCGGCGGTCATCACCCTAGAGAGCCAGTCAACGACCAAATTCCAAATCGATCAGCAGCGACCCATCTGCGTGCGGATGTGCTCCTTACACATTCCGATTACTGCCCCACAACCTCCTAAAGAAACCACCGATCCAGTCTACAAACACAAGTCTGAAGAACGTACGGATCCAGCCACTATTCTTGACCGCATCCACGCTGGGGGAGTGAATGGATGTAGGCGTACCTGCTCGCTCTGCTTGGCTCCGCTTCCTCAACCGTGATGAAGGCTCCTCAGTGCTGACAGCTGAGTCGGACTTGTCCTTGCTTAAATCGTCCGAGGGTTTGATGGTAGGCGCCGGCTTCGCCTTCGGTGAGCCTTGATCTGTGCCAACTTTCGTATTGGCATCATGGCTCGATGCTGTGGAGTCGGTACGATGGAGCACTATCTTAGGGCTTCTTGACTGGGCCTCCTGGGAGGACGGGCTGTGCTGGGCCTGCTTTGTGGTCCTCAGGCCCGAAAGTTCATCGCCTGGCCCCTTAAGGGCTACTCCCTCGTCCTCATCGCTGGCCGGTGGCTTCGAGGTAGGCTTGGAGGTTCGTGGGGGGCTGGGCAATAGGACGACAACATCGTCTACATCGCCCTCTGCAGCAATATCCTCTTCGATAGACTGAAGAGATACGGCAGAAGATGACCGATCTGGTGTCTGTGACCCTTGAGATCCTCGTGGGATATCCAGTCTCTTGACGGGACGGGGAAGAATAGGGCTAGTGGAAGGTGAAAGGGATAGATACTCGCCGCCGAAGTCTGCCGACTTTCTTCTGCCAGGCACCATCACTGGAGACAGCGGGGCACCCTCAAAAGATGGTCGATCTTCATCAAGCTCGGTCGATATCCTTCGAACCTTCTTCATGATCTCGTCTCGACTCGAGGGAAAACGTTCCAGACTTGGATCCGACAGGTCAAAGTCTTCTATCTCGTAATCGTGGGTGGACGTGCTTTGAATTGAAGCACGGCGATTACGTTGCGAGGAGGCATCAAAAACGACTGAATCGGGACACTCGTGGGCAAATAATGGCGGTCCATCCTGTCCCAAGTCTTCCTCCAAGTCTTTCGGGCCACTGAGGCGTTCATGGGCAAGCAGGGGTGGCGCTGAGTCTTCCTTCATCTCCTAGATAGCTGCTGTAAGTATGACTTCGTACAAGAATACCAAGTGGTGACCTACCTCATTCTCATCCAGCCAGCGAGCCGTTTCCGCAACCTCGGCCGCGGTGGCGGCGACCTCCGGCATCGGCGTAGAAGACAATCTCCTGAATCCCAATCTGCCCGCTTCCTCATCCGGGATCTCGGACTCGGGTGGCTCTTTGTCAAGAAGCGCTGCCGAGTCGGCGACCTCTGCAGCGGTGCGGACAAATCCTGGTGTACTAGCACCGGACCGAGTCTCAAGTACGTCGCTCTTCAATGCCTGCAGAGGGCCTTTGGATGCAGGACGCTTCACCTCGACGACATTGTTGCGGTTTCCCATGTCATCAGTTGCTGTCTGATGTCAATACCTACGAAATTTCAGCAGCTGAGAAAGTTTGGCAAACATACCTGTGGGAGAGTCCTCATTCAAGACCCACCAATCGCCGGTGCCAACACGGAACTTGTACTGGATCTTGGACCCTTCTTCCGCGGTGAGTGACATTTTGAATGTATGCTGTCCATCCTTGTCTGTAGTGTACTCCATCTCTTGAGGGGTCCATGCTGGATCTGAGAAGGAGCCTGCTACAAAGATTGGAGGCTGAGTGCCCGCCTTACGGTAGGTGATGGTGATAGGTATCTTGGTTGCAGCCATGATTGCAGGGCCTTGGGTAGTTGTATCACTTCGAGTTCATAGCCCTGGGTTCAAAGGGATAGACAAGCGCCTCACTGTCGCCGTCTGGTAACAGGAGGAAAAAGGTCAGCGCTGTAAGTGCAGGCTGGCACTGAAGAGTGATCAAGGGGGTGATTTTGTGCTTTCGCAATTGCAAATATTTGCGCGAGTACCTAGGTAGAAGGCGACGCAAGCAAGCCCAGTGGTGGGACCTGCAAGAAAGAACAAAGAAACACAGACTTACTTAGCCAGCAGGCATGTAAGAAACACAGTCCTTGATCTGTGATGTAGACAGGAAGAGGAGCTAGAATGTATCTAGTCTAGGCATAAGAGACCAGACCAGACCAGACTAGACAAGAGGGGAATTAGATACAGAAAGTAGAAGGGATGTGAAGTTTTGGACGATGTGTAGGAGATGAATTATGATGTCGATTGGGGGGCCTTGACGAAATCCTGATGGTGCTCTTAGGACCTCAGTGCTGTTGCCAATCGATGATCTGATTTGTCCGTCGCAGCGAGGAGCACCTCACTGTGCTTTCACTGAGCAGGAAGCCAGAAGAGGCCGGCAGCTATTACCCCTCAGCAAGCTTGCACTACGTCCATTATTTAGTCTCAACCTCGACCGCACTGCCTTGCACACCCTCAAGCAATAAATTCCACCTTGAGGGCCTTTTGAGGGCCGAATAATTGGGCGATTGGTAGACCCCTGCACGTGGGAAAGCCCAAAGTACGTACTTCCCTTTGGGTAACCATCCCCGCAACACAGGTTTTGGGTTCTGCAAGATGGCTGGCTTCATTTCTTCCCCCAGCTGGTGGCAGCTAGTGACATCCAACATCGTCATGGGTGGCTCTGTCATTGAACGCCATGATGGACAGGGCCTTGATGTGGAAAGCTCCAGGGCTGGGGCCGGGGATCGACGGCGTCAGTGAGACCCATTCTTAGTGGCTCTCTCCTGGAGCTTTTGCAGCGAGATCCTGGCACCCCCGATCTTGTGGAGGCTGGTTGAAAACGTTTGTTTCGGCATAGGCCGACATCATTGCACAACGGCGGCTCCCTGCTGATAGCCCAATTGACATGAACTATGTGTACTTAGGTAATTTATCTTGAGGCAATCCATTCAACTTCCACAGCACTCGCACCCAGTAAAGCAGGTCATCATCCCGGTCATTACTGATGCTGCACCTGATGATGGCATGTTTCCACGAGCAATGCAGCAATTGAAGCTCCACCCAATGACCCACATTGATCACGGACTAGTTACAAACAAAGTTTACAGCAGCCCAAACTGAATTACCTAGGTATATATAAATAGCCGTCGCCATCAGTAGGACGGCATCTGAAGTGCTTATGTGTAGGCAAAATACAAAAATGATTTCAGAAGAGACAAGATGATGCCAATGATATCGAATAGAATATTAGGTATTGATTCCCATTTACCGGAGCCTCCGCTGTACTTGTACATGCATACCAAATGCACGATTGTAGACTCCACCGAAGCTCAAGCTGTTCCCGGGTGGAGAGCTCACAGGGGTGCGAGGGGCTGATCGAGTCCGTGCTGTTCCCAGAGCTTCCCGCATCTTAGGCTCCGCTTTCAGTGGCACTCACGTGGGAACGCGTTTCTTATCGGCCTGGATAACAAAATCAGCCTGGAATTTTTTATATTGCGATTCAGCGAGCTTGATGATAGGGGATGCGCATGCCAAAGTCCATTTCACATCCAAGCAAAGGCAGTCTTCAACATGTGGAGGGCTTCTTTAGACTCGATATGCCCTCTTTGCAGATCGCCACTTCCTAGGGTCGTGCCGCGGCTCTCTCAGTCATGGACCGCACAGCGCTGGTTGTCCAGTCGACCTGGCAGGCGCGAAACCCCGTCCAGAATGGTCCTTTCTGACCGTGTTGCGCGACCACCCACATCGCGTGATGATGCCGACAGAGGCTCTCGGAGAAGGCCAGACGGGCCTTTCTCCGGTATGAATCGCACCGTTGCCAATATTGATCCTTCCAAGAGACGGGGCCCTCCTCCTGCCTCGGCGCAGGCCGATAAGCGGCGATCTCGGGGCAAGGATGATCGCAAGGGCTTCAAGGCATTGAAGATGCAGAGCTCTCTGACAACAATCGGGTACGGACAAAGGTCGCATATCAAATCACGGCTGCCAGAGTTTGAGGCTTTCGACAACTTTGACCTCCTCCCTTCGCTCAAGGAAGCTATATCCTCCGATGTCCTGAAAGGTCTGATCGATATCAAGCCCACGCCCGTACAAAGGCTGGCAATCCCAGCACTCCTTGGCCAGCAAGCAAAGACTGGCCGTCATACAAAAAGTGCTCCGGCTGCTGGTCGGCAGGAGTTTCTACTGGCAGCTGAGACTGGCTCCGGAAAGACATTGGCATACCTCTTACCGGCCATCAATGCCCTCAAGGTCGCCGAAGCGCAGGATCCGGAAATACTCTCATTCAACGAACGGTTAGCAGAGGAAAAGATGAGACGGAGCGATCCCAACTACAAAGGCCCTCGTGTATTCGAGCCCCATCCTACTACAGCACGCCCAAAGGTGGTCGTGCTAGTACCCACAGCTGAACTGGTTGACCAAGTGGGAGCAGTCGCGAAGCTGCTGTCGCATGCGGTCAAGTTCCGGGCCGACCTTCTTTCTGCCAATATGTCAGCCAAGGTCATCGAGAGGAATCTCTATTCGCCATCCGGCATCGACATGATCATTGCGACTCCCCATTTACTTGCGTCCATTGCAGAGACGGATCCGAACGTCCTCTCGAGAGTTTCGCATCTGGTTATCGACGAAGCTGACTCGCTGCTTGACCGCAGCTTCTCACAAGTCACGACCAAGATTGTGGATCGGGCTATGCCATCGCTCAAACAACTTGTCCTTTGCTCGGCGACTATCCCAAAGCGCTTGGACAATTACCTGGCCAAGCAGTTTCCAAACATGCACAGAATCACCACGCCGAATCTGCATGCCATTCCTCGTCGAGTTCAACTAGGTGTCATTGACGTCTCCAAGGACCCCTATCGAAACAACAAGAACTTGGCCTGCGCGGACGCCATCTGGTCGATTGGCAAAGAGGCTGCCAGGCACGACGGCCCGATCAAGGGCGAGATTGACATCAAGCGCATTATGGTCTTTGTCAACGAGCGAGAGAGGACGCAAGAAGTCGCAGATTACCTCGTCTCCAAGGGTATAGACGCCGTCGCCCTCCACCGTGACTCCCCTGAGCATCGCCAGTCCGAGATGCTGGCGTCATTCACTTCTTCTGAGCCCATGACTGCCCCTCCGCCCACATCCGAACAGCCCACAGGCAAGCGGTCCTTGCCTAACACAAAGGTCATTGTTGCTACCGACCTGGCCTCGAGAGGAATCGACACACTGGCCGTTCGCCATGTGGTCTTATACGATGTACCACATACTACCATCGACTTCATTCATCGCCTGGGTCGCGCTGGACGCATGGGCAGAAGAGGCCGTGGCATCGTCCTCGTGGGTAAGGATGACCGCCGCGATGTCGTCGCGGAGGTTCGAGAGAGCATGTTCATGGGGCAAGCCCTTGTATAAAATAGTACTCTTTCCCCCCTTCCTGTATTTCAAAACTGGAGCTTCACATTGTGAGAGCTTGTAAAAACTAGCTGAGTTGTACAACACTGTATTATAAAGAGATGAATAGACTTCTAGAAACATAAAAAGATAACGACTCGAGCATGGAACACTAGTCATCCTCGTTCGCAACTCATAGATCGTCCTGCTCATTTGTGAATGACATCTATCTGTACCTTGATACATACCTGCTGGCTCATAATGCCTGGGCTTCGACTCTTTAATGTTGCGTCAGTCTTTGTAAGGCCCACTTGGATATCGGTGCCGAGTCGGCCAACCATTACCAACCATAGCATCGCATTCACAGACAACGTTGAAGCACACTAGTTGCAAAGGTAGAAATCCTAATATAAATATTGCTCCTTTTCCATACTCCAATATTTGGTCGAGTGCCGATGAGTGAACTACTAGGATTATCAACCAGCAGACTTATCACTAATCAGACATGGCCAGCGAAGCCTGCTGCGAGCGCAAGCCTGTGGCTGCAAACTACATCTCGCAAGGTCGCTACGATGTCGTTGGCGGCTTGAGAACTTGTGAGTCGGTTTCTAGTTAACATCCATTATCTAAGCCTGATAAGAAACAACAGATATCGTTGGGCCCGAGCAGTCTGCGTCGAAGGCCATCATTGACATCTACGATGCCTTTGGCATTACGTCGCAGACGATCCAGGGCGCGGATCGCCTCTCTGAGCTGGTGCCAGATTGCATTGTCCTCGTCCCTGACTTCTTCGAGGGTGAGGCCGCCAACCCGGCCTGGTTCGGCCCCAACGCTGGGCCAGAAGCCAAAGCCGCCGTCGCGGAATTCATGTCGATCAAGGCGGAGTTTACCAAGAACGTTGCGGCCTTGGTGAGAGTCCGGAAAGAGGTCGGCCAGCGTTGGCCCGGCGTCGAGGAGAACGTCGGAGTGTTTGGTCTTTGCTGGGGTGGCAAGAGTGAGTCCATCCACCCTTTTCTTCATGAAGCACAACCTGGGTCTTCGCGTGGGGAAAGACACTGGAGCTGATCTAAATATATCAATAGTTGCCGTACTCGCCTGTGGTGAGGATAATGAGGGTACCGGCCGCAGATTCAACGTCAGTGGTACCGCGCATCCTGGGTAAGTGCATTCATATACTCTCTCTCTCTTCACGGCACACTTGGCGGCATTGGTAACATTGCTGGCCCGGCCTCAGGCGACTTGACGCTAGGGATGCCGAAGCAACCAACGTGCCGTATATCTGCCTCGCGTCCCCAGGAGAATCGGCTGAGGTAGTCGCACAGATAAAGGAGATTATGTCACGACCAGGCAAGGTCGGCGAAGTTGAGACCTACGGGTCCATGTTTCATGGATGGATGGGCGCGAGGGCAAACCTTGCGGACGAGAGTAATGCGAAGGAGTATGCGCGCGGGTATAAACAGGTAGCTGACTTCTACGCGAAGCACTTGTGAAGAAGGCAACTTAAATGGACGATTCCTCCAACCCCAAACTTAGTGAGACCAAAGAATGCGAGAATCGATGTTGTTGTGAAGGTCCCCCATCGTCTAAGTTAGCATGGCTTGGCACGCATAAGACCATGTCAACAATCCCAGCACAGCCATCACCACGCTTATCGATAAGTATTTGGCGGCAAGTCAAGTCTTCCGCGCCCAGTTTCTAATTTTGTTTCTACACACTTCGCAAGGTCTTTGCCGTCAAGGTACTTTGCGCGTGATAATTGTCAAAATGAACAAAGGTTTATCGTACGGACTCAATATCAAGAAGAAGCCAGGCCTCTCCAAACCTGGGCCTCCCAGTCGCAAGCCCATCTTCGGAGACGATGACGGCTCGGATGACGATGCGCAAAACTCTGGCGCTCAGGAGGAGCAGATAACGGAATTCGACGACTTCTCGACAGGCGCACCAGAGTCTGGTCGCAGGGATAGAGGAGGGCTAGGAAAGTCACGGCTCGGTGCCCCTACGCAGCCACCGAAGAGCAAGCACGGGCCGCAGGCGCTCGGTGATCTGTCGAGCGCGCTTTCGTCGCGCAAGTATGCGGAGGAGGCAGAAGCCCTCGACCCTTCCATTTACGACTATGACGCTTCGTACGACTCCTTCAAGCCTGCCAAGCGGACTGCCAAGGCGGATCCTGAGCGCAAGCCCCAGTACATGAGCAACCTGAAGAAGATGGCCGAGGTGCGGGAGCGCGACCGCAAGATAGCCGAGGACAAGAAGATGCAGCGGGAGCGGGAAGCCGAGGGCGACGAGTACGCCGACAAGGAAAAGTTCGTCACAGAGGCGTACAAGAAGCAGCAGGCGGAGAACCGGCGGCTCGAGGAAGAGGAGCGCAAGCGGGAGGAAGAAGAGGCGCGGAACAACAAGTCTGGTGGCATGACTGGCTTCTATAAGCAACTGCTCGACAGAGATGAGGAGAGGCACGCCGAAATCATGAAGGCTGCAGAGGACCATCAAAAGGACGGAGGCAAAGACGACACTGCGGCCGCCGATGAGGATGCCGAAGGAGAGAAGAAAGAAGCCGAAATGGCCCGGGAGATCAACAAGAAAGGCGGCTCAGTCGCGATCAATGAAGAAGGCCAAGTGGTCGACAAGAGGCAACTTCTCAAAAGCGGACTCAACGTCGGCGCAAAGAAGAAGGCAGAGGTCCAAAATGAGGCAAGCAGGGGCCCAACACGGTCCGGTCCAAGAGATGGGAGTGGTGGTGTCTTTGCCGGCAGCAAACAAGCCATGCGCGACAGGCAATCTCGGATGCTCGAGTCTCAATATGAGCAAGCTCTGAAGCGTTCTCGGGACGAGGAAGAGGCTGAGAGGCAAAAAGTCGAGCTGGCTTCCAAGAGCAGGAAGACCGAGTCCGAGATCTCGAGCGCCAAGGAGAGATACCTGGCAAGAAAAAGGGCAGAGGCTGAGGCGAAAAAGAATGGCCTTGCAGAAGGACCTTGAAGAGCGATTTAGATACCCAGTCATTGAATATAGATAAACCAATGACAACAAATACACCTTCATACACTATGATACATGGTCTTGTTGTTTGCACCTTCAACAACCCTTCGCGGCCCAATGCGATGCGCTTCCGTCCGAAATATGCAGAGTCACCCCCTAACAATGGGTAGCAGAGAGTTACATATAGTACACCACTTCAGTAAGAAAGCTGTCCCCTACAATCCCACTTATAAGTTCAAAGAAGGGTTTTTAGCCTCCTGTTGTATCCTCTTGATGTATGCCGTATTGACCTGGTTCCAGGCGGCCATGTACTTCTCCATGCACTGGCTCATGCAGGTCTGCTCGCCGCTGGACAAGGAGGTGCCGGGCTTGGGTACGCATTTATCGAAGCAGACGTCATTGATTTTCTACGAGTAGCAGTCAGGTTAGTCAGATGTCCGAGCAAGTAAGCAGTAAATGAGTTGCTCTGTATATCGATGTCGTACCTCAATCAGTGTCCGGGCGTTGTTGGTGTGATACTCCAGCATGACCTGCTTGATGACAGCATTCTTGACAGCCTCGGAATCCATGTTGCTGGACGTGGCTGCTGCGGGCGAGGATTCTGGAGGTGTGGGTTTGGACGAAAAGAACATTGCAGAGCACAAGCTGTCGGATTGGGATATTTGCCGGGGTCTATCAAGCTTGGGGCACACTGCGAATGAATGTTAGACGACGATGATGATGAAGGCTTCGCTGGGAAAAACTGGGGGACACCAAGCAAAATGTGGCTCCGGTTATCGATAAGGATGAAAGCGCTGCGCAGCAGTGTGTTCTGAGTTGAGTGTGGCGTTCCAGGCGCAACACAAAGCCTAAAGCAGCACTTGAGCCAAAGCTGGCCCGGGTAGCTCCCCCAAACGGGTTAACCTTACTTCAAAAAAGGCACCCGGGCACCCCAGATTCCAAGCTAGGGAACCAAAGATAGAGGAAGCCATCAGCACTGGCCACACGCAGGGGGAAAAGGCCACCTTGGGTACATCACGGGTGGAACACGCGAGGGCATTCCAAGTACACTTTTGCCTTTCTTCGCGCACGCCTCCAATTTTTCTAATTCTCTCTTGTGCCATTGCTCTCATTCCGTCGGGCCTGACGTTTCACTTTGTCCAATTTTCCTTTTCTTCATTCTATTTCGCCCTTACCTGTGCTGGTGACCATGTGGTTTCAGACGCTGTCGGCCTTGTGCCTGGCGGCGACCGCCTGGGGCGCGATCAGCACTGACGACGATGGCGTCAAGAGCATTGGGGTAAGAAATTGAGTCCCATGTATCTATGTGTAGGGAGTTATGGCAGCCGATTTGCTAACACTTCTCATAGCTGAGGACGCACTCGCTCCAACAGGTCAGCATTGCCGCTGTTCGCAAGCATCACAGCCCTCGATCAAGTTACTGACATGTGGTTTCCCAGCCTTACCTTGACTCCGATATGCAAAGTCGGTGGTATGATTTTGGTGGGGATACTATCATTCGAACCGACCAGTACGACGCAAATCAACTTATCCCTGCGGTGTGCGACTGATCGAAGCTAATCAAACGTTCTCTTTGCCAGGTACATCCGTCTGACATCCGACCGCCCTTCACAAACGGGATGGCTGTTCTCGAGGGTCCCGCTGACCGCGACGAATTGGGAAATCGAGGTCGAGTTCAAGATCCACGGCAAGAATCAGCTCTACGGTGATGGCTTTGCGATGTGGCTCACGAAGCAGCGCGCTCAGGAGGGCCCTGTATTCGGCAGCACCGACAAGTTCGAGGGTCTGGGCATCTTCTTTGACACGTACAAGAACAACCGGCCTGGCGTTGTCTTCCCGTACGTCATGGCTATGGTCGGTGATGGTCACACTACCTACGACAAGGACACGGACGGAAAGCCCAACGAGTTTGCTGGTTGCTCGGCAAGAGGTATCCGCCACGCCTCGGTCCCGACCAAATTCCGGTTGACATATTACGAGGACAAGTACCTCAAGCTGGATCTCCAGTACAAGTCGGAGAGCGAGTGGACGCTCTGCTTCGAGACCAACGAGCCGCCAAAGATCCCCCAGGTTGCTTACCTGGGCTTCAGCGCCGAGACGGGAGAGCTTAGCGACAACCACGATATCATCTCTGTCCAGGCCAGGAACATCTACTCGTCGTCTCCTTCGGCCAAGTCATCTCCCGGCAGTGGGCGCAAGGGCGGCAAATACACTGGCGACGAGAAGAAGGGTAGCTGGACCTGGTTCTTCATGAAGATCATCCTCTTCTGCCTTGTTGTCGCTGGAGGCTATGTCGGCTTCACTGCTTGGAGGACCAACCAGAAGCGGTCGCACCGCTTCTAATCAACAGGGACACGAAGTCAGAGCTCTTGGAGAGCAGCTAAGAATGAGCAGTAAAACACATCATGAAAGGCTCATGATGGAAGGGAAGGCACAACATATGAGGGGGAAACATGTCGCATGGCGTTGTGGCATTACTTGGCTATATGATGAACTTTTTCCAAGTCAAAGCCCAGGGCGTGACATTTCGTTCGGTGCATGATTCGACACGGAAATTGTACGATTGATAGCACTTACATGACCTAAAATACCTTAGTTACGCCAGTTCGGTCTCACGAGGCTGGAATAAACATTACTAGTCTCAGGCCCCATGTGGGATTCCGCTTCTCTGGTGCGCAACCATGGTATGAATGAGCAAGGTAGAAATATCTACCTTACCTACTTTATACGGAGTAGTTATTCCCGACACTGCTCTACCGATGTCGAATTTTCAGCAGGTGGGATCATCCTATATCTACCACGTACGCTTGAGCAGACAAGTAGGTATCAGCATGGACAGTTCATTTACCCCTACCAATCCTACCAATTCCGTACAGCTACATACCTCACAATACAGAAAACAGTGGCCATTATGTATGGCTCCTGTCCTCCCAGGTGGGTATACATACCTTGGAGCAAGCGGAATGAGATGCTTGAGTCAAAATTCCTCGCGCAGCGACCCAGAGTGATTAGCTTGAACTTTAGATTGCTAGCATCTCCCTCTTGAGTCGGAAGCTGGCTGGCCTGGAAACGACTACAAGATCCAATTGGAAGATTCAAGAACATCAGGGCAAGCTACCTATCCATGACAAAAATGACACGATATTCTTGATTACGATATAGGGGAAAGCAAGACTTGATCGTACTGATGCATGCCCCCAGGCGATTATCCCTGGACTCTTGAGGTTGTCTGGTGATCAAAGGTGCCGAAAGCACTAGCTGATTCAAATTGCCCATGTAAGCAAGCTACTTAAGTATTTGCAGTAACAATTCGCCAATTGAGAAGAGGCGTGAGTACCTCTCTTATATAGAGTGATGAATACGTCTTCTACCAAAGCCATCCTCATCCCCAGTGATGAAGACATAGGGGCTTGCCAAATACACCCTTCCGTAATGTTATTTGATATCCTGACCAGGAGAGCAGCCAAGCTGCAAAAGCAATGCAGCTCTCGCTTTCACCCCTCGCCTGTGATCCAACCCCGCCGATTGATTAGTTGCTTCGTGCATGTTGCAATGACGCTGGCTCGAGAGCACTAAGCCGGGTTGAGGGGCGCTGAGTGACGATCCTTGCAACAAACTGGGCTTCGGGCTTGAGAGCCGAGCCAGCACTAAGGCAGGTTATATGTAATGCGCGCTGTAGTTTCTGGACCATCATAATATGACTGACTCTTGCGCATCTTGGACTTCTCCTTCACGGACATAGGCAGACAATGGGCATTGCTAGCAGAGGAGGGGTCTTGGGGGCCAGCAGCAAACAAAAGGTTATGACTAGGAAAACACCACAGAACCCCCCACCAGGTCGGTCTAGGCGGACTGGCATCATCGATGGGGCATCAATTCGATCGATATCAGCTGGCCGGCTAGCCTATGATGGTATGCGTCGGGAACAAGCTGATGTCTTTCTTCCCCTCCTAAAAAAAAAAGGACCCGCAAATGGCGCGCCGAGAGGGCAGAGCTCCATTCTTGCACTCTTCGAGGAACCTTGACTTCAAGACCTTGGCTTCGAAGATCGCCTTTTTTGCCGCCCGCCCTCCGATCACTCGAGTCTGATCTGGTGCTACAGTCCAGTTTTGCCAGACTCTTTTCCAGACTCAGCTAGGCCGCTGGCCCTGACAGACAATCAATTCCTTTTCAAAGCAAACCCCCAACCTGTTTGATCCGATTGTGTAAATCTTGTACTCTGTCGACCTGACTTTGCTGCCGTGGTGTTTGATCCATTGACAGCTTTTCTTTCCGCCCACCTGCTTTCGCTCGCTCCCTTCTACATACTCTCGCCCTCCCATCAGCAACCCCACCTTTTGCTGCAAGCAATTGCTTTGTTCGCTACGTACTTTGGGGACCCTCTCGCAACCCATCCTTCTCCTCCTCCCTCGATCCAGCTTCCCCTCCCAGAGCTTCGCCTTACACATCCCTACCTGTGCTGCATCGCGACAGCCCGGGCCGTGCAACATTGACCATCCCGACGACAGTGGCGCCCAATTGACAACGCCCATACGCGGCCCAGAAGGAACACTGGCCTTACACCTCCGGCAGCTGGTCTCGATTGCCTCCAAACGCTTGCTGCTCCCATTGCCTCTCTAAATTGTCCATTGTCGTCGGTCTGAGGTCAACAAAGAAACCGTCTCACGCCGTTTTCCTAGTTAAGAAGTCTGCAACCCTGTCGCCGAGTCTGACGAAGCGCCGCTTCCGACCTGTGTACAACTCTGTTTGCTGCCTTTGCCATTCGCAGCTACCAACTTACACCCAGGAGACCGGTGCCATCTCTGTAGTCTTTCGCAACCCCGCCATTGCAGCAGCGAATAGCCACAACCATTGCGTCGTCGAACGCAGGATCCGGGAACAAAAGCTCCAGCTCCAGCTCCCGGCCGTCTCTTAATCAGGTACTTTGTGCTTCGGCGACCCGTGTTGCTTGTACCTACCTGCCCCTCCAAGACCCTGTTGTGACGGTATGTTCACTCTGATCCCCTCTCTCGAAAACACGTAAACCGGCACTGTAACTTCCTCTTTTCTATAGGTATTCTCCCCGCAGCCGGCTTCTCTCTCTTCCGCCTAGACAATTGCCCTGCCAGTTGTATCACCCGCGAGATCCTTCCCATTCGTTTGCCTTGCCTTGTACTGCAAGCTGCCCCGGCCCGCCTTCAGCGATCCGCGGCCTGTCCTTCGACTTCAGTGCCAAGTCGGCCCTTGCCCTTCCAGTATACTTCATGCCTAGTCTCGGTTTTCTCAAGAAGAAGCGGACGAGGGACGCCAACACCGACCCTTCTACTACAAGCCAGCCAAACAGCCCAGTTGCTCCTACTGCCCCCAAGGGCGGCGACAGCAGCACCTCTGCCACTTCTCCATCGCCGCATATTAGTGCGGCGGCTGCAGCTCCCCAATCCGCGCCGGCGCCAAAGCAAGAGGCGCAGGAGAAGGTATCGTCAACCATGAACCAGCTACCGGTACAACAACCACATTTTGCACCACCTGCTCCCACTCCGTCCCCGGGCACGGAGCCGCAGAATCTACCTAGTATCTCCAACTTGATCAACCCGCCCCAGCACGACGGCAACGCCCAGTCTTACCAGCAACAGGCGCAATCAGCATTTCCCCTGCCTCCCACAAACGGTGGAGCGGCCGGTGCTTCGCAGAACCAAAACAGCATGTCTCAGCAACAGCAGGCTAGCCAAGACTCACAAATCAGGGTGACCAAGGGCAAATACTCACTTGCCGACTTTGAGATCCTGAGGACTCTTGGAACTGGTAGTTTCGGCCGAGTCCATCTCGTTCAGTCGAGGCACAACCAGCGCTTCTATGCCGTCAAGGTGCTGAAGAAGGCGCAGGTTGTCAAGATGAAGCAGGTCGAGCATACCAACGACGAAAGGCGGATGCTGGGCGAAGTCAAGCACCCGTTCCTGATCACCCTGTGGGGCACGTTCCAAGATGCACGGAATCTCTACATGGTCATGGACTTTGTCGAGGGCGGAGAGCTATTTTCCCTGTTGCGCAAGTCGGGGGTAGGTCTTCTGGTTCTTGATTCTTCAGAAATGATGGGCATTTACTAACATCTTCGCAACTAGCGATTCCCCAACCCTGTCGCCAAGTTCTACGCAGCCGAGGTCACACTCGCATTAGAGTACCTCCACTCAAGAAACATCATATATCGTGATCTCAAGCCAGAGAACCTCTTGCTGGACCGCCATGGCCACCTGAAGATAACAGATTTCGGTTTTGCCAAGCGTGTGCCAGACAAGACGTGGACGTTGTGCGGTACACCGGACTACCTGGCACCCGAGGTCGTGTCCAACAAGGGATATAACAAATCCGTTGATTGGTAAGTTTGTTTCAGCAGGATGACGAGAGGAAGAAGTATGTTGACCAGCTCTATAGGTGGTCCCTGGGAATTCTCATCTATGAGATGCTCTGCGGGTACACGCCATTCTGGGATGGTGGTTCGCCGATGAAGATATATGAAAATATCCTCAAGGGCAAGGTCAAATATCCTCCCTATCTCAACCCCGACGCCCAAGACTTGCTGGAGAGGCTCATCACGGCCGATCTCACAAAGCGCCTGGGCAATCTTTTTGGCGGATCACAAGACGTCAAGAACCATCCCTGGTTCGCAGAAGTGACGTGGGATCGCCTAGCGAGAAAGGACATCGATGCCCCTTACACACCGCCAGTCAAGGCCGGTGCTGGTGATGCTAGCCAATTTGACAGGTACCCAGAGGAGACGGAGCGGTACGGTCAGACGGGTCATGACGAGTAAGTTCTACCACCCCTACGTTCAAATATCAAAGACTGACTTCTTTGTTCCAGGTATGGCCATCTCTTCTCTGATTTCTAAGGAATTACTAGTTGGTGTGGTAGCAATGCGCTGCTCTCAGACAAGTAGCACAAGGACGGTCCAAAAAAAGTCAACTCTTTGATCCCGACCAGTCCTCGATACAACAGGAATTACCTTGAGTAGTTCGAAACATGGGTCAGCTCAGCATCATGGCCCTGCGTCGGTATTTTCTAGATTATCAGACGGCCCGGCCTACCAGGATTGGGACCACGGCCAAGATGCGTGGGTAGAGTTGGTGCGCCACCTCGCAGTGCTTGTGAGATAAGTCATAGGGTGACAATTGCGAAACTGGACATGTGGAACATAAGTCTAGTAGAGGCTTTACCATTGAGGGAGCAAAAGCAAAGACTTGTGCTAAAAAAGAAGAAATACAATGGATGTCAAGGCCCAAGTACTGCCAATCGTGGGTTCAAGTAGCCACACGCTACAGATATACCTAGGTAGGTATGATTCATGAGTCAACCCACGACTATTCCTTGCATGGACTGGCTCCAACGGTCTTCAACGGAATCAAAGCTACGGATGGAACGACGGAATAGATCCTCTTAAGAGACCTATCTGTTCTCTTATGTTACCATCGGTGTTGATAGGGTCCAGAACGATCCATCCAAAAAGCCTCAATTCTCCCAGCTTTGCGTACCGTACCCGCACCCGTCACCCCCGCTGTTGTCCGCCCCGCCCCGCTCCGCTAGCACTCCACTAAGTGGCGACCAAGGCGTCGTCCAGTTGGCCGAAGCTCACCCCCGCCTGCCGATGAGGATGCCCCGCCCACATGTCCCTAACCGCAATCGCTACCGGCGCTACCTACACGCTGGCTGGGTACAGGGGCAGGGATTCAATAGCTGTTACCAGGGAGGCCACCAACCTCCACCGTTTTTTTTTGCTGCCAATTGAGTGTGATGCCCCGTGCAAAAGCTGACCGCCTGCATGAGTAGCTTGGTGAACCCATCTGCAAAAAAAAGTGATGATCTCGACTCTTTGCGTAAATTTTCTCTCTGCTTGCTTAAAACTTGTCTCTTTTGCTCATTCTCATAAACATTGGGCAGCCACTGGGCCCCTGTTCATGATAGTCTTGCTCTAACACACAACTTTTTGCGCGCGTTCGACTGGGCCGCTCCATGCGATAAAGTAGACGACATAAACCGTGGAGAAGCGGTCCTAAGCGGCGGGGAGTAGGAAGCACTGCCAAGATGGACGACTACATGTTCCAGTACCATGTGCGCAGTTGTAGAAACGTCGAGGAAAAGACAAGCTACCTGGAGATATTCAATTATTCGGTAGGTATCCGCAGCGCCCGCGCCAACCCGGCGGCGGTCTTGGCTGGTAGCGATTATGGAGCTAAGAGAAGTTGGGATATCTAGGACCCTTCACAGAACTCTGTAGAAGAACACCCATTGACTGATGATGAGTTCGAAAACTTTCTGCATCAGAGGGTAAGTTATCAAGGACTCCGAGAGGCCATATCACCGCCTTACCACTGCCACTTCTTCGTATTGCACGGGTTGCATACTGTGGATGGGCAATCGCTAATGGTCATGGCAGGGTGCATTTGAGCCTCCGAAGCTCAAGGAAGGTGTCCAACTCCTCAGTGGCATGAGGTTAATGTACGTACCTCCGACCAATCCTTTCGGTTGACGATGGATCAATCCGCTAACAAATGGGCTGTCGATATCTAGCCTCCAGAAGAATGCCAAGCACCCGGAGACCTTCACACGGCAGTACATTTCATTCACCGCGGAGCAGTATGAGTCCATGATAAGCACCTTGAACCTGCCCTTCCGTGCCATTGAGGGTACTGCAGTTGTCGGGCCTTTCTTCTGGTGCGCCAACGACCAGGACGACGACGATCCGCACCTGCAGCTCGTTTATCGCAAGTCCGACGTGCGCAAGAAGGGCAAGACGCGCGGCTGGGAGCTCATGCTGTCGCACTCGTACAAGACGGGCATCACGACGGGCTATGCCAAGGGCACCGAGTCCTCGGATCTGGTCGCGGCCATCACGCATCTGCAGGCGTGTGCGCAGCAGGTCGCGCACCCTTTCGTGCTGCCCGTGATCATCCTGTCGCACGACCTCAGCCCCAAGAACGACCAGAAGCAGCGCGACGCGCGGGAGTGGCTTAGGAAGCTGGAGCATGCCGTGAGCATGCGCAACGAGATTGTCGAGGACGAGGGATACGTCAAGGACGCCGCGATCGATCTGGACCAGATCAATCGCGACCTGGTCGAGTGCCACTCGCAGGTCCTCTGGAAGCGGCCCAAGGCTTACAAGGAGATCGTTGTCGAGATTGGTAAGGGAATGGACAAGTTCCTGGGTAATCTCCCACCAGACCGCAAGACGTCCGAGCTGGACAAGCTGCACAGGAGCATGTTGAGCAGGCTGGACTTTTACGCGGCCAAGTTGAAGGGCATAGAGCACTATGCCGCTACGACGCTGGCACGGTTGGATATCCAGCGCAGTGCAGTAAGTCCAGATGCTGCCCTTTTCCAGTGTTTCTGGTCCTTGTTGAGTGTCGCTGATTGACCGTTATAGCTCTACAACATCATCGCGCAAAAGGAGTCCAAGCTGAACCTCGAGATGGCCGGCCAGCAGCGGCGCCTAGCCCACGCGTCCAAGCGTGACAGCACCAGTATGAAGACGCTGTCATTCCTCGGCGCCATCTTCCTGCCGGCGACATACCTCGCCTCTCTGTTCTCCATGACCTTTTTCAACTTCCAGGAGGACGACACGGCCGTGGCTCCGACGCTGTGGATCTACTTTGCCATCACCGTACCGTTGACGCTGGCCATCGTCATATCATGGCGCTATTGGGACAGGAGGCGCGAGAAAGCTTTTGCGGACGAGGACTTGGACTTGGAGTCCGGCATCGACAAGCTCGAGGCGCAGATCATGGCGAGCATGAGGAAGAGAACGATGAGTAAAGTCAGGACGTGGGCCGGAGTGCCGTTGAATAAGATGGAGTAGGATCAAGTGGGTGACTCTGCAGAAAAGGGATGCCGTTTGGCTGCGGCCATGACTGCATGAGGGCATCTCTGTTATCCTGTTTTTCTGTCCTTCCCTGTTCTCCTACATTTCTGGCGCATTTGGAACACGGAGGTTTCACGACAAATGACTTAACGAACGACGATATGAGTACAAAACGACCATAAATTGCAGTATATAGACAAAATAGCTACAGGTATTTACTAACGAGGATTTACAATCACTGACCTCGAAATCACATGCATGATAAGTGTCGTCGACTGAAGAAGGTGCACCTGCCTAAATCACGTCCATGCATGCAAGGCGGGGGGTCCTGATGCACATCAGACTCTCAATCAGACGAAGAGAACTAGAGTTATATCTTAGCCGCCGCAACCACTCCTACATTCCATCCCCCACGTGCCTCTGAATCCGGTCCCTAGGCACCATCTGCATCTTTATAAGAAACCTCAATGATCGAGGACATTCCGGACGAGAGTCTTTATCTGTTCCAATAGAAGATGGCTCGAGCTGTCTGCAATGTTTCAATACAGTCAACATGACCGGCGTTGTAGACAACAACCGCCATGTCGAAGACTTCTTCCTCCGGAACGGGCTGCCATCGGAAACGAGGAGCCTATGTCGTGAATACATCAGCACCCACTACCCGGGTCGACCAGTGGAAGATGCCCAGCCTCAAGGCTTTTGCTCCTACACACTATATGTTGGGGAGGACATCGTCGTGCAGTTCCGGCCCTCGACACATCAGCTTGATATAAAAGTCGCTCAAGATGCTCGCCGGGTTTACTGCGATTTGGCGCCCGAAACACAGCTTCTTGGCAAGCTTTTTGCAGATGTTATCTGTGTGTACTCGATGAGTCGATTACCTGGGATTTCACTCGCCAACTACCGAGAAGGCCAACGTGATAGCACACTGGCATACGAATCCGAAGATGGCCTTGACCATCGCCGAGACGTGATCAACGACTTTGCTAGCCTCTTGCATCGAGGTTGGCAGTACACCGTCCCCAGTGACTCGGGGCGCTTGGCTACACTCAAAGGCACAGTGGGCGCGTCTCTACGATGGCGACTCAAGATCATGCAATCAGGACTTCCATCGCGATTCCAATCTCATGTGACAGCCGTCATATCGAGTCTGGAACGTATCGAGGCCTTGCCATGGATATTGACACATGGGGACTTCATCCCGTCCAACATCATGGTACGTCTCAACGGAGACAAGCAACATCAACATATTCCAGGTCAGATTGTGCCGGGTAAGCTACGTATTTGTGGCTTGCTTGACTGGGCTGAAGCTGAATACCTGCCCTTTGGCGTGGGAATGTATGGTCTAGAGGAGCTCTTAGGCGAATCAGTTCTTGAAGGCGGCCAGAGCAAGGGCAGCCGTTATCCGGCCCCAAACAGCAGACTCGAATACTATGATAATTACCAGGAGCTTCGTCACGCTTTCTGGAAGGAACTCGAGGCACGTGTACCGCAGCTGAACTCGGACAAACAATTTCGTGAGACTGTCGAACAGGCTCGAGTGCTTGGTATCTTGCTGTGGCATGGCATCGCCTTTGACGACGGCAAGCTCAACAGGGCGGTACAACCAGGGAAAGACGATGAAGAGCTCCAAAAACTAGACTTATTCCTTCTTGGAAACCCGTCAGGAGGGATCGCAGTTAAGTCCCTCCGACAGCCGCTGAGAATCTGGGTGCTCATCAAGACCGCATTCTCGTACCTGCGACGGTTGATGTTTGGCAGAGTTGCAACTCGTAAATAGACTTACTTGATCAGTAGAGCTGTTGTCGGTATGGTAGTGGCCTAGAAGTGATACAAATACATATCTTTGAGGACAAAAGCTGTGTCCTCTAGTTCCCAGTCAAATGAAGGGTGCAGTTGTGGTTGAAACTGGCGCATCACCAGGGACGCTGGACTAAACAGGACCCCTGGCCTAGACTCTCGATTTGCCATTGGATCAGGACCCTACAATCGCTGTAATTGGCGGGCCATGGCCCCGTAAGTCGGTCGTCTTAGTGGGTGAGTTAGCCTAAGGTACGATGCTTGACGAGGTGGGGGTGACGACATAGCCTCGCTTGGTGGCCAGCTTGCCAGCTCACTCACAGCTTGGCTACGTACGGTGTGGGTAAAAACAGGGAGACAGAAGGTGATCAGGATAGCCTGCTTCGACAGTCTTTCATTTTGAAGAAAGCAGGGTTATTTTGCCTCCAACATCGTCACTGTTTTGCTTGAGTACTCGTTTTCTTTGTGTACCTTCCTAGCTTGAGAAACTCAAAGGCTGCTTTCCATGTGTGGAACCCACGCAGCAAACTGGTCGGTCACTTACGCGGCGGATCTTCACCGTTAGACTTGAACTGAAGTGCTATCTGACTTTGAGTGGCATTTTCACATCTTTTGGATCATCAGCTTCTTCCAGTCCAGAAAATGGCGGAGGCACCAGCTCGCAGCACTGGTCCGCCCAAGGACGACCTGCATCAGGCAGGCGGTGGTGTTAGTGGTGAAGCCCAGACTGTCAAGACCCTCAACGCTACGCTCATCAAACGCATGGAAGCAATCTTCAAGAACCACGCCGAAAAGACAGACAGCTCCTGGCACCCGGAACAGCTTACAAGCTTTGTCAAGCACACCCAGGGCGAAGGTGACCATGCGATCTCACCAGGTCTTCTAGCCAAGAAGGAGCTTGGGTTCAACGATTTCTTGGGGTACATGACTTCTACCAGCGCCAACATCATGGCGCCACCGAAGCCACAGGACCTTAGCTGGCCGCTCTCGAGCTACTTTATTAGCTCCAGCCATAACACCTACCTGACCGGCAACCAGCTGTCGAGTGACTCGAGCACTGAAGCTTACAAGAATGTCCTGCTCCGTGGCTGTCGCTGCATCGAAATAGACGTGTGGGACGGTGACGATTCCGATGTCGAGTCTGAGACGAGCGATAGCAGTAGCAGCGACGATGATGACCCCAAGAAGGTAGCGAAGCGCAAGACCAGGATGAATACCGTCAAGGGCAAGCTGCCGGCTTCACTCACATCTCGTCTGGAGAAGACTACCCTGGGAAAGAAGCTGGACAACTATGTCGACGGAAGTACCGAGTCGAAAGCTGGCCCTGTGCCACCCACAGCACCTGCGTCTGCTGGAGCGAAAGCCCCAACCCCGGCAGCTGCCTCAAGCGCGGCGAAGCCTCCATCACCCCAGATCGTGGAGCCAAGAGTCTTGCACGGATATACTCTGACCAAGGAAGTGTCGTTCCGGGATGTGTGTATGGCCATTCGAGACTATGCCTTTACGGTGACAGATTTACCCCTGATAGTCAGTCTAGAGGTACACTGCGGAGCTCAGCAACAGGAGGTTATGGTCAGGATCATGGAGCAGATTTGGGCAGATTATCTTCTCCCTCAGCCATCGAAGGACGCCCAAGACCTCCCTATCCCAGAGACTCTACTCCGCAAAATACTTGTCAAGGTCAAATATGCGCCGCCTGACTACAACACCGATAAGACAGCAGCCTCAACCAGCGCCGAATCCGCCGAGTCTGAGGAGGACAGAGTACCTACGGAGGCTGGTCCGAAGGCTGCAAAGAAGCCATCGAAGATCATCCAGGCACTGAGCCAGCTGGGGATCTATACCCGTGGAGTTTCTTTCAAGAGTTTGACACAGCCCGAGGCTTCGATGCCAACTCACATATTCTCACTTTCCGAGAAGGGTGTGATGTCGGTCCATGAGAAGCAGAGCGCGGCGCTTTTCAAACACAACAAGAACTTCTTGATGAGGGCGTATCCATCCGGCCTGCGGATTAGATCCTCAAACCTGGATCCCGTTGTGTTTTGGCGCAAGGGTATCCAGATTGTTGCTTTGAATTGGCAGAGGTGGGATGAAGGCATGATGCTCAATGAGGGCATGTTTGCAGGTACTGGTGGCTACGTGCTCAAGCCTGAAGGTAAGCTTTATAATGATTTTCTTATAAGGCTCAACAGCAGAGTACTAATCTCGTACCTACTCCCTAGGCTATCGCGGATTAAGGAAATCTGGCGATGCCGACGCAAGCGACACCCAAGCCACGGCAGTTGTCCACAAGACCCTCGACCTCACCATCGAGGTCCTCGCAGCGCAGTCCCTGCCCCTGCCGGAGGAGGACGACAAGGCGAGCTCCTTCCGCCCCTACGTCAAGGTCGAGCTGCACGTCGAGGAGCCCGGCGAGCGCCACGGTAGCAAGCTGCCCGCCGACGGCCGCGAGAAGGAGGGCGAGTACAAGGCCAAGACCAAGTCGCGCAAGGGCTGCGACCCGGACTTTGCGGGTGAGCCCTTGCGCTTCGCCGGCGTCCCGGGCGTCGTCGAGGAGCTCTCGTTTGTGCGCTTCACCGTCCGCGATGACGAGATTGGCCGTGACGACCTCGCGGCGTGGGCGTGCGTGAGGCTCGACAGGCTGCGCAAGGGGTACCGGTTCGTCCACCTCATGGACGCCAAGGGCCAGGAGACGGACGGCGTGGTGCTGGTCAAGGTGTCCAAACAGTTGTCATGACAAATGAATGGATGAATGTTTCCGAGTTAGCGAGCATTGCCATTTAGATTCACGTAGTACAAGTCACAAGCAGTCAACATTGTCAGTTTTGCAAGATGATAATATTTGCTGTTTGTTAAAAGTGTCCAGATTGATGCAAAAAGCTCGACTTGAATTTGTCTATGCCTCCCTTGGAAAATCCTTTGTAACGTGATTATTTAGACACTCGTATAACATACAATCCCCAAACTGCTGCTCTCCAGCCAAGCGCCCGGGAACCCAGTTTGTCCAACACCACAACGCCGAAGAGAGACCGGTTTTTTACGCTCCATTATCTAGATAGGCGGGTAGATAAGTGATCGTTCTTCAACCCCTACCGCCCCGAGCATTTACCACTGCCACAGGACCTTGTGGTGCAGTATCCGCGCGCCGAGCCTCTCGTACTCCTTGCCCGTGACCCACGAGTCGTTGGTGGGCAGCTTGGCGAAGACGCTGGCGCCCTTCCAGACGACGACCTGCTCGTCCATGTCCCTGGCGCTGCGCGAGACGAGGATGCGCTCGGCGAGGTCGGGCCGCAGGGCGCGCAGGCGCTCCTCGAGGTAGGTCGCAAAGTTGGGCGTCTTGGCGCCGCCGCCGATGACCATGATGGAGCCGACGAACTCGCGCAGGCGCTTGTCGTCGCCGCGGGCGGCGTTGTAGATCGAGGTCATGATGGCGACGTCGAGCGGGGCGACGGGCAGCACCGCGTCGCGCTCGGCGGCGAGGTCGCGCGGCGAGGGGCCCTCGCTGACGAATATGCCCGGCGGCGGCGCCTGCGACGCCTGCAGCATGGCCGTCTGGGCCGGCGTCAGGCCGCCGTTCTGCGGGCCGGGGGTACCGGAGCCGTTGGCGGCGCTGGGAGCCGGACTGCCGGTGCCGTTGACCGCGTCCTTGCCGGCGCCAAAAATGAAAGGGGCTGGGGTGCCTGAGCCCTCTGGAGCCGGCGAGGGGGCGTTGGACGTCGCGGGGGTACCGTTGGTCTCGCCGCGGCCGAGGAGGTTGAAGGGCTGGGGCTTCTCCTTGCTAGGCGTCGAGACGTCGTTGATCGCACCGGCACCACCATTGGCATTCGCGGCTACATCGGGATTCTCGCGAGCGAGGATGGCGAACTGCGCAGCCGATGTCGGGTCATCCGGCAGGTCGACGTCGTACGCGTTGTACGAGCGCTCGATGAGCTTCCGGCGTCCGCGCAGCTTCGTGCTGTTGTCGAAGAGGGTCGGGTCGAAGAGGCCCATGGGCGCCAAGATGACCTCGTCGTAGGTCTTGAACTGGTACTTGTGCGTCGGCTTATTGGGCGCGCGAAGATGGAATTGGTAAAGCTGGACCGATATTTCGGCCTGCGACATGGTGCAGTGCTTTTGCTTCAGCTCCTCGGCAAGCAAGAAGTCGTACCGCCTCCTGAGGTTGATCTCCTGGTAAGGGAAATGGTCGGAAAGCATCATCTTGATGAAGGTCTCGGTCACGTCGAATCCTCCGTATTTGAGGTTTATCCTCGAATCCTCGATACAAAGGCCGTCTTCGACACAGCTAACGGCTGTCTTCTGGGCTCCGACATCAACGACACAGGCTTGCGTGTAGCCTGCGCCAAAAGTGGCGCACATACTCTCCTGGTAGAAGCAAAGCTTGTTGAATTGGAACCAGCCCATGCACGACTTGAGGGCGTTCTCGACGTATTTCTTGTCGTACAGGTCGGGAATGACGAAGACGCAGCTGTACTGCCTCCATTGTTGGCGATCGGTGAGACCAAGTTCTTGACGCAGGGCCAGCTCCAGGATCTCTTCAAAGTCGTCGTATAACCTTTCCACCTCATCGTACTCGTTCTCATTAAAGTGGCCGTACTGTATAGGCCACCACAGCTTGATCTTGGGTTCCGAGTCGTCAGGTATTCGCAGGGCTTGCTGACCCCAGATGACGTTCGGGGCGGGATCGGGCTTCTCGAGCTCTGCGACATCGGTCCATTCTATTTGTAAGGGATCGTTGTGCTGTGGGATGACCTCCGGCTCAGTCCGACGGTTGTAGTTGGCGACCAGCTCCTTGGAGTTGGGGAGGACCTTGCGTTTGTTGAGCCTCATGTCGATCTTGAGGTCGTCGGACATTTTCTTGTACTTCTTAGACCATTCCTCGCCGTATTGCTGGTCGATCTTTTGCGCCTCGAACTGGCGGCGCGGTAACGCTTCGTGTTCTTCTGATTCTGTCTGCTTCCACTTGTAGCCAATCACCATGGGCACTGTCTTGGGGAGCGCGTCGCTGGCAAAGCCAATGCGCAAATTCTGGCTTCCGGGATGAATCACGATGATCTTGGACGGGTCTAACTCGTCGAGAGGCGCATCGGCAGTTCCCTCCTCGGGCGCGGCGTCGGTAGGTACCTCGCCGTTCTGATTTAGAGCTCGGTCGCGATCCTTGGCCGTCTGGACCAGCTTGTCTCGAGTAGCGTCGCTCTGGCTGCGGAGGGCGAGGATCTGGTCCTCACGCTTCATATACTCCCTAGATTGGCAAGTCAGTACCAATGCGGCTGGTCAAGCCCCGTGAACGCGGCATGCTGAGATCGCATACGTGTAATAGTTCTTTTGATTGATGGGAATGATCTCGGGCCAGCTCGTTTGCTTCATATTATTGTCGGTGCGCTCGAGTCCTGGGAGCACCGTCAGTAAGACCATTTATACATCGCTTTGTCCGACAGCATACATACCTTCCCGAAGGAGGACGCGTTCGCTGACCTTGCCAACCATCTTGAATGCGTGCACCGTCGGGGATTGATTAGGGACGGCGGTGGTCGTGGGTTGGTTGGGTGTTGGTTGTCTCAACGCTAGAGAGAGGCAGCCTTTTGCTGTCAAAAAGATCGCTGCTCTTCACGGCTTGAGTGAGGTAAGGCGTTGGTCGCGCTATTCAGCACTCAAAGCCGACGTTCTAGCCCGTCGGGACGTTTTTAGTGGTTCACGGGACCAGGGTTCTTTTACGAAGGTTGCAGGCTGAAATTTCGAGCCCCCTGTCAGGTATCGACTGCTAGGGGGAGGGTTATCCCAGTACCCAGAACCATAGGTCAATACCTTGTAGCGATGTCTTATTTACCCTTACCACCTCTGTATATCTGTATGTGGATTCCAGGTTGCGCCTCAGCTTCAACCATTAAGTGCCTCGACGCATTCAATTACCATGCACCATGCGCACCCAGCAGGATGGGCAACGCGGTCGAATTAATTGACCAAAACCCAAGGATGACGTCGTGTATCATTGACCAGACCACGTTATTTCTTGGGCACCATCTAACTGCAAGGACCTGACTGACCACGCTCAATCACCATCGCTGGAAAATTGGACCTGAAATGCAAGTTGACCAGCAAGAGATCTAGAAGTACGATTTTGACCCATACACACTTATCACATTCGATTTTGATACAATATTTCCCCTTGACTTAAGTAGACATACATGTTGAGCTATTGGATTTTATAAGAGGATCGAGAAAGTCACGGTCTCGTGTGTCTTGTCAAAGTCAAAGACTAGACGACCATCCAATTAGTCACCTGACGTCCACGAATGACGTCGCCACCAGCTCCAACGTGGCATGTAGTCAGTCCGCAAGGCAACCTTCACTCATAGATCAGAGATTCATGACATTTTGAGGAAGGGAAGACAACACCTCTTCTGACTTTTCAGACATTTTATCAGCTAGTATCAACATTCTATCATTCCCAGTCTTTGGGGTACCCTCAATCACCAAGTTCAAAGCCAGCACTGGAGGCCAAACCCCACACTCCACTTACACCGTTCAGCGGCGACCTCTATCCTTTCTCTTACGCATCGCAAGTCACAAAATGCCTCCTATTCCAATTTACAGTGGAAGCCCCATCAATGCGGCCAAAGCATCTGGCGTAACGCCGGAGACCGCCCCTCCGGCCGAGGGCGCCGCTGCGTCCGGACAGCAGCAGACGGCGGCCACAACAACTCGTCCAGCTGCTGAAGGGCATGCATATCCAGCAGCCCGGCCAGGGCAGGCTCCGTACGCGCCAGTGCCGACGGGGACCGCTCAGATTTCTCAGGGACCACCTGTTCAACCCACTCCAACGACCCGGCAAGAAAGCGACGGTCCTCCGGCGCCGCAGCCCGGAGCGGTTCCGGTCCCTCCTGGCACTGGCCACACGTCTCATCTTCCCCCGCCGCCGAAAGCAGGCGAGAAGTTTATTCCACCTACCCAGAGAGAAGCACAGCAAGGCCCTGTGACATCCTTTATTCCACCCCAAATGGGCGTTCCGGCGCCCACTATGCCGTATGCTGAACGGGGGACCGCAACCGCTACCGGCCCTGGCTTTTCCCAGGGAGCCGCGGAAGACGCTTTCGAGCATCCGCCTGGCTACCACCAGAATACCGGTGCCGCGGACATGTCCAGCTACACAAGACCGCCGGCCTCCACATACTCTTCCTACGAGTCGGGTCCTGGGGGGTTAGGCAATGAGGACGATGAAGGTGTTTGGGATACGGCAAGAAAATTCGTCCAGACAGCCGGGAAGAAGTTGTCTGAAGCCGAGAGCGAGGTCTGGAAGAGAATCAACAAAGACTAGAGACTTCGGGCCATATTCACGGACTTTCCTTGTTCTGCTCGCCGAGGCTCGTGACAATACGAAAATAGCAATTCGTGGTCATCTGCGGTAGCCCACAAGTCCGACAAACTCGTAAGATCTTATTCATCTTTCTTTCTCATAGCGTCTCCGGACACAACTCGTACCCGACGCTTGGACTCTTGCTCAACACCGATTCAAGGCGATCATGAGAGGTCTTTACGTACATAAACCGCGTCTCCCGTCCTCGACTCATAGATAGATACTGAATCAAGTTAGATCACATCCCACATGAGTCCTCCGCGTCCTGGTCATCATACAATAAAGGTGAAGATCTTAGTTCAGTAGTCTTGTGCCAAGTTTATGCGATACCCGCACTTGGCATCTTCCGGCACCTGAGAGGGCGCCACTCCAGCCCTGCCCGGGAGAACATCCGCGGGAGCAGTCTTGTACGAGGTGAGAGTTCCCCATTTCATCAAGGATCTCAGTCGATGTATTCCTCCGAACTTGGCCCAGGCCGGCTAAGATGAGCTAGAAGAGACAAAGATAGAAAAATGTATCGCGTCATGATGGAGGCAGCCTGGGGCCCCTTGGTGATTTTCATAGGATGGCGCAGTTATTGACCAAGGTGCTTAACGGCAAAAGTATGAAGTAATTTCCCAAAATGGACAACTTTGTCATGCACGCAAAGTAGGTGTCCACGTTAGCAAGTAAGTCAAGCTAACCCCCCCCCGATGTCCGTTCGCCGGCGTCTCCGGGCGACAAACAAGTCGAGGGAGGGGCAGCATCCCCACAGAACACGTCGAAGGCTCGTAGAAGGATGCTTAGCGGCATCTTGAGCAGGGCAGGTTGAGCAGGGGAGTAGAGAGGGCTGGCAAGGATGGGAATTGAAGTCCTCGCGACAGTGCGATTATGTCGCGTCAAGCATTTCTACCAGTACTTACCTGGGACACGCCTGGCGGATGAGAGCTGGTTGTCTTTACATGATGAACAACCACAATGAAAGATCCTCCCTCGGAACCGGTGTCAGACGGCTCAGGACCGAGTCTCCTGCAGGCGACGCGAGCGTGCCTGGCCGGGCCGTCAAAGAGAGGAACAAAATCTAGGTTGGCTACGAGAAGTGCGTCTGAAGGGCGGCGTGCGCGGAAGCTACCACGGCTGACCTACCAAGACACGCCCATTTTCCGATCTTTTTGAGGTACGCATGAATTTCAATATTGATGTGGGACGGTACAAGCCTTATAGCTCAGCTCCTAATAGCACCCAGGCGCGCCACTTGCGGAGAACAGAACAGATCGCGGAGGAACAATACCTAGCTGGGTAAGCGGTAGCGAAGATGGGGGTGGGAAGAGTACATGATCGCGCAACAAGTCCTTCTGCTCAAGATGTCACCTCTTCTTCTTCACAGAGAGCCCCTGGATAGCTCTGGCTGGTCGCCGAATATCTGGCAAGATGACGTCGACATTGGCTCAAGACTATCTTCATCAACATCTAAGCCACGCTGGATAGCTATGGAGCAGGAGATGAGGAAACAGGTCTGCGCCACCAGGGACGAGACAATGGCTCGACATCAAGGTGGGCTGGGTAGGCGCTGATGATCCCGACTTCGGAAGTACATCGCTACTCAGCTATGACATGTCAACGTGTACGGAGTACGTTACGGATCAGAGGAAGAAGAAGTGGGAAGTAGAGGCCTCTCAACACCGACACTGACTAAATGTCTTGTCAGCACCATCCAGACACGCGTGGTCAAGAGACCCGAGGTCCACAAGGCTGGTCCAGACGGCCCCGGATCGCTTCGCGAATGTGTTTCCGAGTGTCGTATCGACGGGAATCGCTGCTGTTGCACATACACGCGCGCACACGCAGACCACACACGAGCAAAGGGTTTTGTTGAGTTGGCAGACCAACCGACGTCAGACGGGTACTTTAGGTATTCATGAGTAAAGAGAAAGATGTTGAAAGAGAGAAATACCAACAGTAAAGTGAAGTGACGGGCGGGGCCACAAAACGAGACAGGGGCCAGGGATTTCTGTGACAGATCTGAGACACTTAAAACCCCCTGCCAAACCTTAGCCATCCCTGCAACAGCCCGTCCAGACCCCGGCCGGGCCCCGCTGTAAACCACTGACAGCGAATCTTGTTGCGTCCCGGCCAGGGGGGCTCCAGGCCCACTGCTGCCACTGGCTCCCCCTCCACATCTCAAAAAAGTGCAGGCTGCAGGCACTGGTCAGCCCCTGCAATGATACTTGTGGTCCTGCCCAATCACAGCGCGGGCCGACCCAGTCTAATCGCGGACTTCGAACGACGCGTCGTCCTTCTCGACTGACTCCCCCTTCCCACCATTCTACAGAGTACAGAGTTATATCCAAGCCATCTGTTATACCCTTCTCTTCGGCTCTGTATTCGGCGCCTGGACAACTCTGACCACTCACTTGGGCAACTACTGTTCGTGACCTGGCTTGCTCTGGACCAGTCAAGTCGATTTCGCGGGATCTGCACCGTCATCCCTCGAGGCCTATTTTGTCTGTCCCGATAGACAAGTCTCTTCTCCCGTGTTTAAGATATAGCCCCGACGGCGCCGTTGTCTGATATCGTGCAGCAATGGATTCATCTAGACGATATCAGTGGGTATGGTCGGCGTGCGTGCCAAGTCCCCAAGCGAGCAGAACGGGAGACGTGCTGCGAGGATGAGGATGAGGATGAGTCGCTTGCGCGCGTGCAGCAAAACCCCAAACCCAAACCAGGAGCACGGTGATGCCAAACAGCGTGCCGATGTTAGATTTTCCTGCCAAACAGTCTCGTTCGTGATCTCCCCTAGGTGCAAGTGATTGGACTGGGGTAAACGGGGTAAATGGCAAGTTTCTAGTTTCCTGCAGTTTCCTGATCCGTCATCTGCACGCTTCTTTGAAATAACCTATGACGGATTTGCGGTGCCTAAGCTCGGCGTCTGGCAATCTCTCTCTCTCGGGGATCTGAGGAAGAGAGGCTCGGTAGGTATCATACGAGCCCTCGACCCTTCGACCCTCCAACCCTTCAACCCTTCAAACATTGAACCCTCGTCGTGTCTCCGCCGCGCACACACGCTCACCCTGCGCGCGCGAACGCACCAGCTTCTGCCGCAGTCGTCGACTGCCAAGGCCCGACATGCCCGCAATTGTTTGGATTTCTTCGCCGATCACCCTCGTGCCTCGAAATTCTCCCCTCAGCCTGCCCTGGAAGTTGTCGGGCATCGCCACTCGTCGAGGCATAGAGATGAGACAAGCCACCTCCTCTGGTGCTCATCGAGAGAGGGTCTCTCTACCCTCCCTCTCTTAAAACCCCCCCTGCTCCGCTCCCTTGTCCCCTGTCCCTGGCCCGTTGGCACTGGGGCTGGCCCACATGGGAAAACCCCCATTGAGTAAGGCCGGTTTCTTCTTTTTCCTCACACATCCTTTCATCACCACTCTCGAGTCTACACCTCCTTGCTTTGCCTTGGGTGCTAGTCCAGTCTTGTCGGCCTGGTAGTCCTTTGGGCTCCATCTTGCTCCCTTGCATTTCCTTACCGGTGATTTTCTTTCGTCTCTATTCCCTGCGCCAGATGCCCGAATCTGATCTGGTCTATCCGGTTTCGACAAGTGTGGGATGACTGTGTCTGTGGGTAGCCTGCCCGTTCTGTTTTATCCCATCCCCCCCTCCTCCCTGCTCCTCCTCTTCTTCCCACAGAGAAACCATGTCTGGATCCGTCCCTGGTTCATCGGCACCTCGATCCCACAGTTCCCCATCATCGACAAGATGTAACCCTGTACACCCTGTACGGCGGATCCTTGCAACTTGCCTCGTTCTGGCTAGGTGGGAGAGGCAGGAGGCGGCCAAGCACCGCTCTCGCACACCATCCTGTTCTGCAAAGCCCACAGACAACAGTCTCGTTTGTATCAGGAACATCCGGCTTAGCTCCTACCGGTGTTCCGAGCCTGACCGTGTTGGACCATTGGTCTGGCCGCCTTGCTGGTACCTACCTGCTCCGTACCTAGTCGTGAATCTATTGTAACCTGTTCTTCTTATACCCTTGAGGTCCTGCGCCGCCCCTCTACCCAGATGGCTCTCTTGCTCCTCTTTCGCGACGTCCCACACTCCCAAGCCTGCTGCCCGCTTCTTCCATTGCTAGTCACTCCTTTTGTCTACTAGTTTGTCGTATAATATTTTCCTTGCTATCACACTCTGGTTATAATACACCAAGAGCTGGCTCTCTTCCCACCCGGGTGCCAGTTTTGCGTGCACATCGGTCGTCGAACGAGTTTGTCCTGGACTCCAAACTCACCACATTCCTTTTTATCTCCAACACCGGCCCATCACGCCCAACTACACCGTCCTCGCCGCTCTCGCCGCTGCGTGCTCATTCACACTGCCTCAACGCGAGGCATTACGATCATTATCGTTTCAGAGAGATTATTGAGGCTCAACCCGTACCCACAACACTCATTATTGCAACACACCTCGGACCACAGCCCGCCACAAACCCAACCAGGCCCTCGATACATCACGTCTTCGCCGGAGATTATCGATCGTCCCAATCCCATCTAGTCATCCCACTCGCTCACGATCTGGTCAGTAGCAAGACCCCACGAGGCTCCTAACTCATATACCTTGATCCTTCCTAGGCTGGGTGGAGCCTGTCAACTGGGCGTCCGTTCACCTCGCTCATTTCCGTCTTTACATTCATGCTAACGTATTAACATCCTCCCCAGCTTCCGGTCGTTGATAGATTAACCACACCACTCTCTTGTCTTTGTGTGAACCTCGCGGTGCCATGGACTCTGGTCAACCCCAATTGTAAGCCGCACCCTGGTTCCCTCTCTGCCAGGATCTCGTTGTTAACACACTTATAGACGTCAAGAGATACAGGCGTCTTCTTTCAACTTCAACCCCAATAACCACTATAGAAGGGCCGGTCCCCCACCGCGGCCAACCCCCATCGTCACCATGAACGGAAATGAGATGCCAGTAAAGACCGACACGATGGGTGCGCCTCAAGGAGTCTGGACTACGCCCACGTCGCAGGGCATGCGGCCGCGTCCCGCCACCATCCATGAAGGCTTCTCATACGTGACTGGCGACGGCTTCGAAGGTCTTCCCTCGTGGGACTCGTCTAGTTTGTCCATGCAGCAGACGCCGAGCGATAGCATGCCCTCTCGCCCAATTTCTGTCCATGAACAATTCTATCCAACCACAACTATGGACGGTGGTATGTCGAACATTGTTGAATCGAGCTTGAGCCATCTTGCTGACTGACTTGATGCAGGTAACTGGGTTCAAAAACCGTGCGGGGAGGACCATCTTGAGCTGCACCTGGACACCGACCTCGGCAACATAGGTCAGGCCTACACCACCGACGAGGCTATCCCCATTCTGGACCTCAGATACTCGGGCCCGCCGTTGGAAGGTGATGCTCTGAACTTTGACGCCGGATTGAATCCCCGAAGGATGTCGGGGTCTTCTTTCACCATGTCAACCTCGGGCGGCTTGTCAGACATGCCTTCTTACGAAGATTTCTCTGCCGCATTGTCGGACGCCCCATCATTCAGCTCAGACTATCCTCCGCCGTCTAACAGAAACTCTTTGATGTCGTCAACACAGTTGTCTCCGGTCGCATCGCCAAGAATGACACCCCAGACCCGCTCCGAACTGGTCAGAACTCAAAGTCGCGGAAGAGCCTCTCCATCGCCGCGCCCAGGCATGCGGTCGGCTCCTTATAGTGTCGAAACCGGCCGGAACAAGAGGTGGTCGACAGGATCCTACGGGACCGGCCCCAACAAGCGGCCGGCGCCTTTCGTGTATCATCATCCCCACGATCCGTTCGCAGCCCGCATGTCATCACGGCACTCGTCTCCGACTATTGCTCAGAACCAGCTTCCCCTCAACTTCGGCAACCTGCAAGCAGTCCAGCAGCCTCCTTTCTATATGGCGCCAAACCCTGCCTTCCCACGCCATAGTATGCTTCTGCCCTCTCAGCTGCCGTCGCAAGCATTCCATCCCGAGATGCATCACTTTGACAACCCCCCACCATTGCTTTCTCATGGGCTTTTCCGTATGCTTCAGAGCAATGGCGACCCTCACTCCCTGCACGGGCACTATACCGACCTGTCGGATCCACCAGACTTATACGCATCCCTGAATGAGGAACAAATTCCGCCACCACCTGAGGACATGAACCCGTCGGACCCGGATTTGGTGCCCCACGAGCAAGAGCTCAGATTTGATGGTGATCTCTACACACCGAGATGGGTCCGCGGTCATGGTAACAAGCGTGAAGGATGGTGTGGCATTTGCAAACCAGGGCGTTGGCTTGTCCTGAAGAACTCGGCTTTCTGGTACGACAAGAGCTTCACTCACGGCATCAGCGCTGCCACAGGCAATCCATTTCAAGAACCGCAGGAGACGAGACGGATGGATGGCAACCCGGATGTGTGGGAGGGTCTGTGTGGATCTTGCAATGACTGGATAGCTCTTGTATCGAGCAAAAAGAAGGGCACCACCTGGTTCCGCCATGCGTACAAGGTAAGTCTGATCAACCTCACCTCTAAGCTGGTATGAGCTAACCTGGAGACCAGTGCCACACCCATCCCAAGATCAAGGACGCCCCTAAGCGCCGAAGAGAGAGCAGTCACACACGCCTGGCCGCTGCTAACATGGCCAAGCCCAAAGTTGAGCCGCAGACACCGCTGACGCCGCAAATGACACCAGCAAGCATGTCTGTTGCCACGACGCCAACTCCAGCGCACCCGCAGCCAGTACCACACATGCAGGCACAGCAGCTTCAGCCGCCGCAGATGCAGCATCTGCCGCCCCCGCCGCCACCGACGTCGCATCCGCAAATGGTGCGCATCGAGGTGACACAACCGCAGCCACCACAACAGCCACAGGCAAGGGTGGTGATGAGCTCACTGGACGGGATGACCAACATGATCTGAGTATGGGGTTGCAGGAGACTCGATTTCTACGCAATGGGGTAGCGGATGCAATGTGTGCGATTCAACCCGCAGTGGGAACAACAGAACGATTTTGCGAAACGCGACTTTTCACTCATTTTCATATTTCGAACTACGACGACGACAAACTCGGATAACTTATAGAATGGCATTCAGGGACTGGGACACGAAAGTCTTTGGTCTGGCCTGGGTCAACAGGAAGCAGCCCAGGCTTCCTTTCCACCTGGACCACACCTTCGGATGAACGACTTACGGTCATTTTCTTTTCTCAATCAGAGCCGGTGATAGGCATGCCTGGAAACACGGAAATCCGAGAAACTCTCGGAAGGCGACTCACACGGAGGAGACGGAGATGAAGTTTGAATACCCCCCAATGCATGAATGCACAGCATGACGACTTTCCTTTACTAGTTTTTAACACACTTCTGAAAACCACCACAGCCTGCAGGGCCAGGGAATGGGAGCTTAATCGGCGGGCTCGAGTTGAGATCACGACAACTTGGTCCTGCAGGCAGGTTGGTACACACTGTTACGCGAGACCATCGACAGTCTCGTCCCCCCTACTGAATTTCCTTACAAACTGTCTTGACCTACCCTTTTATCTCGCTGTTGACATGCGAACACTTTCTTCCCTTTAATCTTAGATAGCTGCTTTTTTTCGGGAGTGCGAGCGAACCAAGAGGGTGATTTTCTGGTACGAGACCCTGCAGAGGGTCTTTGGAAAGAGGAGGAAAAGAGGATGGGATGGATGGATATACCTAGGATACCAGAATAACGTTGAATGAATGAAGCACCGTCTGCATTTCCAAAAAGACCAACTCACACCTAGACAAGATGTATCGAGTGCTTTGTTTTCTCTCTGTGAACCGGCGTATAAGCCCCCTTCCTAGTCGTACGGAAGTTGCCGTTGTCATGAGTTTCGAAGAGGCGTTCGAAAGGGGTCGTGTTAGAGCAGTTCTTGGCTCAAGACAACTCAGAGGCCGTTTGGTTTCGAAGAAGTTTCGAGGCAGACTTCTAAACATAGATCACTTTGCTTTGTGCGTCTCGCGACACCGACAGGGCTGATGAGGTGTTCTCATCAGGTCCCGATGTTTCAAAGACGTGGAGGACGGAGGACGGGGTTGACACACAGAAGTCTCGGATCATGATGTGCAACCGAGTACTGGGGTGAATGTCTTTCTACATGCGCGTGATACTATCTCGTACATACCACCGGCGTCAAGAACACACGGATGCACCTTAGAGAGACACAAGCGGCTGTATTCAGGAAACTGCAGACGCAGGTTCGGCGCTTAACGCATTGAGTCTTTGCCGCCGCGTGGGCTGCCCGGTGTCACAGGGACGGGCTGCATCACTTACACGGGCTATACCGGCACTGAGAGACCTTCTTCTTTGCATATCACCTTGCGTCGATTTGATCAAAAGACTTGTAATTGTCTCGAGCGCTAATCATGGCCAGAAAGATACAAGACTTTTTGCAAACAATATCAGGAAGCCGCTGGGGTGGTCGCAGATCAGAGTACAGGGGCTGAGAGCATTGCATCTGGTAGGGCTGAGCGCCGCCAATCACTGCTTCTGATTCCCGGGCCGCAGATTTCCGGTGTTACTGTCTCCTGCCTCTCCTTCGCCGCTCTGGTGTAGAACTCAAGAGACCAGACATTCGGTTAACAAACATGGAGATTATTGGGCCGAAGAAGACAATGGCTTGGTTCTGGTAGCGATTCGCACGGACGGAAACCGGCTTTCCCCCTCCTCGACGAACCAGTCGTCTTACCGGGTGAGGGCGTATCTCGCAATCTCCCACATTCATGCGTGCTTTTCAGCGCACCTTCGGCGGACCAAGATGACGTGCTGCAGGTAGCCGCGGAGGGTGTCCCTGCCAGCGAGTCCGACATGCACCTGTCTAGACCCCTATTGTCAAGGTGACCTGTCTCTCGATTCGATTGCCCATTCAAGTAAGAGTGTTATCCGGGGAACATGCCCGGTCCTGTGACAACTGAACCTGGTGGCACTTGCATATTATCTATACAATTCATACCGAAGAGACCCAGTTGGCATACAGAGATCACCTTGAATTCTCAAGAATCAGTAGGCATGATCAAGCGATTGAACGGGTAGTCAGTCGGCTGTACGTAGAAAAGGGGCAAATAGAGAACGGCATAGTCGGTGCTTTTGAGTTTGAGCTACTGCTTACACAGCCATTCTTCGACGACTACTAGTGACTTGCTTGAGCTGGGTCGTTGGCCACATAGAAGATGGGACGACACGGACACTTATGCGGATTTGGGAACCATGGTCTATCCCGCACAGGCAGGAGGAGATGGGATGGCATTTAGCGACCGTTTGACCGAGCTTGGTGTGCCAGTGAACTCAATTGATAGCACAAAAGACGAGACGGAGGCCTGGTCTGTCAGATCATGAGCCTCTCTCCCTCTCTGAAGCGTCCTTTTGTCGTGCTTGGCTCAGCTGTCGACGACGGCAGGCGGAGAGCTGAACAAAGCCCACACTCTCCATAATCATAAGTTCCAGTAATGGGTGAGTGACCCCACGTCCTAAGTCAGTAACTAGTGTAGATGGCTAGCGATCTCCCATATGTATGTAAGTTGAGGAGAGTTTGCGCTGCGTGCGGGATGGCCCCTGCCGCATCCAAGGAGTGGACCGCACCGGCCGGTCCGTCCTGTCCAGTCGTTGGCTAGCCACCGCCGGCCTTTGCGACAAAAGACGTTGGTCGTGAAACTACCTTAGTGACTTTGGTGCCGTCTCCTGACTCTTGCAGAATCTGGAAGTTGGTGCGCACGAACAAGCAGCTTCAACAAGTCTTTCGGAGGATCTGAGCCCACCCACCCTTCCATAAGCCATAAGCTTACACTTTCGCATCCGGTCCCTCCCAAGCGTCTCCAGGTTGCGAGGTGGTTGCCCGCTATTCAGGGCCATCTCCACCGTTGTGCCATGGCGCTGGATGGGCTAAAACCTGCTTTATTGGTGATTGGGTCCACGACAGCTGGCCAGAGGACATTTCGGAAATTGGAGCCCCAGATTTCCCTCCAGTACTGGTCCCTGCTCACCTTCAGCAAGCGTGCTTCTGGCACTGGTTTCTACCGATCAGTGCTCTGCAATACCGATGCAGACCAAGATGCCAATGTGAACAAGGCCCAGGTTTGCCTGTGGGACTTGTGGAGGAGAGGCACAGGCTACCGGAGCAAACTGCGAGTCCTGTCCTCTTTGCTAGCGCTCTCTCAAAATTGATAGGGAAATTCCCTGGTCCGTAGATCCCACGTCACCCCCCAGAGCAAGGCCGCCATCATCCCTGCTTGCGGGCATGCAACCTCTTAAACCGCAAAGAGGGCATGCAAGCCAGTCTCAGCTAGGTAGTGGATCATTCGTTTTTCTTTGGGTGAACAGCCACAGGCACGAGCTTTTGCAGACACTGTTTGCTTCGGCGGCAGGCTAGCTAGTGGGAAAAAGGTGAACAATTTGATCGAGATCGACGATGCAGGGCAAATTTGATGGCATGGTACCTGCGTGGCGGCGTATCACCCCGTCCCGTTCTATAGCAACCAGCGAGAATAATCCGTGCCTGGAAATTGCGGCCGGTATGAACTGGCGTGGCAATCTCGAGGGAAAAAAGAGAAGAGCGTCAAATTTGCGGCGATGTATAATGTCTCACCACGACTGATGGCGATCTTCATGGGCCGAACCATGGAACTAAGGGAACCGTGCCATGGCTTGGCAGCCCCTCGACGAACTTCATCTCGAGCATACCTACCTGCCAGAAGCCTTGCTTCGGCAGCTAATGGCCAAACTGGATCGTGGTTCCCGTAGGAACTGAGTTGATGCGGGCCTCGGGATGGAGCGAGGGCAGAAGAAGCAATGCGTATATAGTCGTCAAAGGATCTACCAAAGGGTCTAGGACACACCCTACTGAGAGACCAAGCTTGATGGTATCCGCGGCCGAAATGTAGCCTCCCCGCCCGAGGCCGGCCCTTGGCTTTCGTCCCGGACTAGACCCGAGAACAAAGACACTTGTCCGTCCCAGCATTCCTGGGGGTCCCTCGATTCGGGGATTGTCACATCCCCCTTGGGACAGGCTCTCTACATAGTAAGATTATCAAATGCCATATAGAACGCCGCCCCGACTAACGAAAAGGGCCACAGTTGGCTAGTCGAGCCGCTGAGATCATTGGTGGCGAGCCACAATTCCCGCAGCTTTCCTTTCTATGAAGTTTTACTTGCCGCAGAGATTGATTCCTGTCTGACTTGCAGGCGGTTTGGAGGACCTCACTGACGAAGAAGCAACGGTAAGAGAGCGGGAGGTTGAAATGAGGGCAGTGGAGGAATAAGCAACATTGCATATCCGCAAGTCATCTTGGCAGCCCTATCGTCCAGCATCAGTAATTACGACTCGCACGTGCTGCAAGGTGATATATCACAGCGGCCTGATTGTTCTGAGAGGTCGTGCGCACTGCGCCGCCTCTGTCAGCATCACTCATCAGGCAGGTCTACCGACAACGAGAATGGTGATAATCGCATACCCCATGGCAGGATCTAGGCATGTCCGTAAATAGGTAGCGGCCGATCTCAAGGTGGTGAAAGGTGCGCTGAAATGTGGAGGCAGAACTGGGGTCCCAGGGACCAAGGTCGTAAATCGATCAAGCCCGAACACTCTGACTTGCCTGATGCGGAAAGGTAGGCTAATGTAATCTGATATTCCGTGAGAAGACAACCCTGTCTCGGCCCTGCGAATGATGAAATGACAAGACTGGGGCGTTCCAATCACCGAATACCTAGAGGAGGGGAGGACTGGGTACCTGTCGTCTTGACCGGCCTCGACTTTGTCTCGTTGCCGTCGTCACTTCACACAATAGGTATGTCTGTCTGTATGTAGGCCTCAGGAGGCGGGTATGGTTCGCCATGCAGCATGTTGGTGCAGAAGGAGAAAATGGCTTGAGTGGTTGGGGGAGTTGTCGATGGCCAGTTGGTTTCCTGCATCCCACTTTTTTGACTCACAGATGCAGTAGCCGCCTCCACTGATGCGCCTGGACTGGAACGACTGGGTGAACCAAAAGGGCCTCTGACGGCGATTGCCAGTTGCTCTCGTGCCCATGCAGCCAATCAATCATGCCCTTGAAGACGAACAGGTTGTTTCAAGATGGCCTAACAGCTCTCCCGTCCAGTATCGTAGTTGGCTACCAGAGGAAAAGAAAGAGGGACATACAGATATCCATATCGGGTTGCAGAACGTCATTCATGCTCAAGTGCTGGACATGGTTTGTTGTAGCATTCCGTCGAAACCATTTCGAGAAACCACTACCTTACCTGAGGACGGACGAGAAAAAGAAAATACAAGCCAGACGTCTACGGAGTACTCCGTACTGAAAGAACAACCAACGACAAGGCAGAGGAATCAGAACAAGGGTTTGGAATGGCTTTGAATGTCTATCGAGTCAAGAGCCTTGAGGAGAGATTACCCTTCTGTCACAATCACCCAGGGTCACCGATCGCTGTCAGATCGATCTCTCTGGCGGTGCTTGGTGCTGGTGGCCTCATGCCAAATCGAGTAGTCGACAACTAGCGCCCATCTACAGAGCTTGACACGTTCCTCGTTCCTCCTCAAGGGTCTGTTGCTTGGCCTGTCAAAAGTCTAGGTCGAGTTGAAGAGAGAGAAAATATTATTCTGGCCACAAGGGAAGGGGCTGAGGATAAGGTACTGTAGGAGGGTCCAGCCCTTCAAAGGGATGCTTAGGACAAGTTGAAGCCCCGAAGAGGAGACGGAGACCACCCAAAAGCAACAGCGCATCAAACGCAGGGAGTAGTGAGGACGGAGCAACAAAACCAGGCTAACGCCCAAAGATTGTCGACCCTGGAACCTAAGCAAAAAATGACAGGTCCCCGTCCCGGTGCCTGGGTCTCTTTCGCGCTCTCTCTCTCTGTGCTGGTTGCGCTCGCTATTTCTCACCATCTGCAGGGACAGTGTCATTAGTGGCGACTTGCTCCCAATTAGCCCCCGGGCGACCACCGACCGACCGAGTCCACGGCGAGTTTGTCTGATCCATCAATCCATCCATCCCTGGCGGGAGGACGATTGTTGGTACAGTACATGACTTTACTTGTCTTTTCTCTCCCAATGCTGGCTGGCAACAGTCCAATCCGAGCCTTGATTCGTCGCCGGTCGACAGATCCAACAGACGCCATCCTCAAGGCCCCGGCGCTTCGGCTCGATAACAGCAGCACCAAGTGATTGATTGTTCTGTCATTTGGTTGCCGATGTGCCCTTGGTGCTCCGCTGCAACATACGTGGAATTACCGGCCCTTTGCGGTCCACATTGATCCCTCTCTCTCTCGTCTGGTCTCCTCCCTCCCCGTCCATGGATACGTCTCTTGTCTCGTCTCGTCTCGTCTCTTCTGCCTTTCGTACTTGTGCCATACCAGACCTACCTAGCCTTTACTAGCCAACCTGGACTATGCAGAAGCCGCCCGTCCAGTCCACTTATCCACACATCCACACTCGGATATCCCAGCACTCCAGTGCTCCATCCACTCACTTACTTGTAGGTAGTGCACCTTGTCGACGACACTTTCTGGTTTCCGTACCTTTTTTTTTTCAGCCCCCATCCTCCCTCGGCCGGTACCTGAACCTGGCTAGGGTAGGCTGGCTTATATGTGCTCCTCTTTACTCTTAGTCGACCTACCGCCGTACTCCGTAGTAAGGTAGCTCGTTCTTCTCGTCCCCCTCCCGCCTGAAAGCTGCCTGTTGCTTGGTCCCGGTCCTCACATGTCTCCTCCTACTACTCCTCTTTCTTACCTTCTTTTCCTCGTTTTTCGCTCTCCTCTTCGCGATCCTGCCCTTCTGTCTTCATTCTTAATTTTGTGACTTTATCTCTCCTTGCCGGTGTTGCTCTTTGCAGCAACCCACCACAAGGGGAATATTTCGAGCAAAGGTACCAGGCCTTACCTACCTCGACTTGTGCTGTTGTAATATGCCGGGTATTTGCTCTCCCTCCCTGCCTGCACCCCACTTCCTCTGCCCTTGCCTGACTCTGCCTGGCATTCCACGGACCTACAGATGTGATAGATAAAGTTAGCTGACATGCATCCCAATCATCCCTTTGGTAGGCTTGTAATGAAACCATACCAACGAAAGAGAGAAGAGAGAAAAAAAGAGCCACTCTTCCTGCTCCCGAATCCCCTTCCGACTATTACAAGAAAAGCTCGCTGCTTATTGTAATGACCTACGAGACTACGAAAAGACCTTATAACCCACATATTCCGTGAAACATCGACCAACCCATTCTCTGCCACCCGTGGAGCCTAATACACTTGCCGAGTACCAACATCCACCATCCGCCCACGCACTGTTGCTACGCTCTGTCCGCTTGGCTTGCTCGGGCCTCCCTGAGACACTGTTACAGGCGGAACATTCCAGCACTTGTCATCCATTAGAAAGACACCAGGCAAGGAGAGGGAAAAAAAGACTGTCTTTCCCACCCAGATTGACATGCATGGTCTGATCGGGGTTGGTCCATGACAAGAGCTGCCGATACTGCTATGAGTGGAGATCAGCAGGCTTCAAGGTACGAGCTTCCGCCTTTTCGATATTCGACTTTCTCGCTCCCTACCTTGCCTCACTTACCTCCATTCTACTTCTTCCCGTATGCTTGGCTTGGCCTCTGACGAGCTACGATCTCGACGAGCAAGACATCTGCCCTTCTCTCGCCTTCGCCGTCTTGTCTAGTGTGTGTGTGTTGTGCGGTCCAAGTAGCTGACATCCTTCTTCCTCGTCCAGCTTTGGTGATCCAAACGCTCAGCCTCCGACTCCCAAGCAAACACCCACTTCCAATTTTGCGAGTCCTGTCTTTGAAACACCCAGGCAGCACCAGGGTAGCTTCGACGGTTCAACCGGCGGCTGGACCCCTCGTTTTGCCGAGGAATATTCCGTCTTCAACGCCACACCGGGAAACCTAAGAGGCGGCTCGGGCCCGTTTGCGGATTTCTCAACCCTCACTTCCTACCAGCAGTCCTCGGCCTCGAAAAGGCAATTGTCTACTGGAGACATCGTCTCTGAGATTGCAACACATGTCAACCACTTCTCTCCGAACCCCAATCTGCCTCCCGTCGATCCCTCCCACAGACTCTCGTCCTCGCCCGCCCTTGCCCAAGGCTCAGATCACGCAGGTGAACCAGGCCCTGTGAGCAGCTCTCTCGAAAGGTCGTCTAAGAAGCCACGCCGTGCTACGGTGACGAAGGAACCGCAGGGACAGACCGCCACTCCGCCGCCGTCAGGTCGAAAGGGGGAGCGGAAGCTTGCACCCAAGGTTCAAGCCGACGAAATGCAACATGAACAGGGTTATAGTCAGCACGACTTTGGGACACCTCACCAGTCGACCATGGGCACATTTGTGACCACGCCCAGCGCCGTTTTTGGCTTTCCCATGTCGGGAAGGGCCACGGCTCCGGCTTTCACAGACTCCCGGCCGTTCTGGGACCCAGAGTCTGGACTCTCAGGGATGGATGTAGATTTCGGTGGTGCCGATGTCTTTCAGACGCCCACCCCGACGCAGCACCGACCAATGAACTCGGTCGAATGGGCTCGGAACAACCAAATATTTCAGGACACAGGAGCTGTTCCTCTGTCCATGGGTCAAGAAAACATGCAGCAAGCACAAGATGGCTTGCCGGCAATGTCAAAGTCTATGGTAATGTCGTTCGACGGCGTAGACCAGAACATGTTCACTGCTAGCTACCCGACGCCGATTGACGACCCCTTTGGGATCGTTGACCCGACTGGAGGAGTCAACCCGGGCTTGCTCTTCAGCAGACCCAATTCCTCCAGCATGGATGCAAACAGCTTTATGGCCGAGATGCCTAGCTCATCAGCACCCGCAGCCCCCATGACCCGCGGTGATCCAGACCAGATGGTATCCAAGGCTCCGATGAAAACGGAATTGCGCAGGTCGATGAGTACTCGAGAAGTTGGTCAGAATCGGCCAAGGGAGTTGACCTCGCTCAGCTCGCCCATCAAGCCTACTGCTCGTCCGGGGCTTTCCCGCAGCATGAGTGAAAACCGTGGCAAACGCCATCTTATGCGCTCGTCAGCAACGTTACCTGTACTGGCACCCCCCAACATGCTATCTGGTAACTCTGAGAACGGTCGTCAGTTATTGCATGGCAACCGACAAATCTCGAGAGGTTCTCCTCCGAAGAGTAATATACACTCCAGATTATCTAGCCTTACCTCCATTCCCGAGAGCGCGGGACCCAAGCCGAGGGCACAAATCGTGGTCGACGCCAATGGCAGAGCAAGTATTGAGCAGATTTTCGCGCCCACTGGACGGGTGTCTGCCAGGTCAAGCCCCAAGAGACGCTCAACTCTGAATCCGGTGAACAGGGCTCATTGGGACTACTCAGAAGAGGATGAATCGTCCAGCGATGATGAGCCTATCATCATACCCAGCGCACAGAGCTCGTTCGTCGAACCTGACCCCATCAAGGCCACCTCGCGTGCCGCCGTATATGCGCAGCGGAGCTTCAGCGACCGCAGCAACGCCAGCGCATCGGGGCTCTTCCCTTCGGGAGACCTTTCCTACAACGACCCCGAGAGCGAGGCGGAGACGGTCATGAACGAGCCGCAGAACGGATCGGGCGACGCGGCAAGCGAGCTAGAGAAACTTCGGCACGGTCGTCCTGCAAGGCGCATGAGCCACCCCAAGAAGCTCAACCTAGGAACGAGCTCCGCACGCAAGCAGCGCGTCTCGACCGGCAGTTTCAACGCCGGCTTCATCCCACACTCTTACTCGGAGAATCATACCATCTCACCCACGACGCTCACGGAGACGAGCCTCCCCACGCCGTCTTCGGATCGAGGCCACGGCGTCCGCTGCGTCTGCAACCGACATGAAGCCCGTCACTCTGGAGAGGACTTCATGGTTCAGTGGTAAGTTTTCTCCGACAACCTCCCATCTCCGCTGTGCGGGTTTCTGGAAAATTCGCTGGTTAGCTAACATGCCTGATTCTAGTGAATCCTGCGAGATGTGGCTTCACGGCCGCTGCGTCAACATCAGCAAGCGGGATCTACCGTCGATGTACATATGTGCCTACTGCGCCAACACGCCCAATATGCGCGGCGGTAGGATGCGGGATACGCATGGCCGGGGCCTGGGGCTTATGGGCCCTCCAGGGTCAGCTACGTCGCCGCTGGCACACAAGTCGTTTAGGTCCTTCAGGTGACGAGAAGAACTGCTACCCATACGATATTTTGGGAGTAGTAACGCAAGGAGCTCGGTGACTGGTGTACCAAGGGCCTCGGGTCTGGAGGAAAGCCCCCTTTGGCGAAGTCGTGTCCATAACATCTGGACAGGAGAAGACCACTAGGTCTTGACAAAATACAAAGAAGAAAGGGAAGCACAGCGAGAAACTCAAAGACGCCCTTCACAGGACGCTTGCCGTGTCGTACATATGATACCCTAATAATTACTTTATTTTGGATAATTACGATTGCTACAACAAGGAGGTATTAGAACCGAGAAGAGATAATGATTATGATTTATATGTCGAGCAGCAAGACCGAACTGTCCTGTGAACTCTGTATGTTGTTTGAACAGCTCACGATGCCGATGGGCAGCAATGCATGTATGCAAGAGTGATGTGGCTAGGCGCGCGTATGGGTACGCTTTAGTGGGATCTGTTGAGCACATCCCGCTCTGTGGATATGCGCTCCTTCGCCTGTTTCTCGAGGAGCTCGTTGCCAATGGATGCACTGGGCCAATCTTTGACTGTGTCTCGGTTTCATGTGCCGTCAGTCGGTGACAAGACTGCAAGTGAAAGCGCGGTAAAATCCACGACACAAACGCAGTACTGCATGACTGGCAAATCCGACCTGCAAGCCCAGCTACATCGACCAATATTTGACCGCTCTTCCGGAGTCTTTCCACCTCTCGTCAGGTATCGGAGAGCTCCACGATCATCGGTACGAGGATCTCACGCGGCCTCCACGTCCTAGTGGTCTCAAGCTCCCGCTTTTTGAAGATGGCGAGGCAGCTGGCAGGCTCGTTGAGCCACGGGTGGTGCATCGCTTCCTCGGCCGTCATCCTCACCCGCGGATCATGTACAAGACAGCGACGAACAAAGTTGAACCAATCGGGAGACAAGAGATCTGGGTAGTCTGCTCTGCGGGCGTCGAGGACGCGCTGGATGTGGTTGTCAACGCCCAGCGGGCCATAGAGTTCGTCGGCTTCGATGATGTCTGTGTGCCCCGCCGATAGCTGGAGCACTAGCAATCCAAGAGCCCAGATGTCTACAGCCAGATCGTGTAAGCGGTCCGAGACGGTACACTCCCTATGGTTGAGGCACGAATTAGCACACCTGAACAGAACCTTGATTGGGACAATGGCCTTACGGAGCTTGGTATTGGCGAGTGCCAACGTTGGATGACATCCTGCCTCGGCTAGCCACTGCAGCACACCCAAAGTCCGATATCATGATACGATGCGTGGCCTGCGGACCAACGGCACATAAAATGTTCTCGGGCTTGAGGTCGCGGTGAGCCACCCCTTTGGCGTGAAGATAGACCACGGCACGAGTGACCTGTCTTATGACCCATCTGATCTCTAGCTCGCTAAAACTCTTCTTTCTCTCGAGCATCGAGTACAGGTCTCCGCCAGTTGCCAATTCTGCAAACGAATATCTGATAGGGCATTGTCAATCATTCCAGCTCTCGGACTTCAGTGGCCTATTCATACTTACAAAGTGGCCGAAGTCCGAAAAGCCTGCTTCAGGCTCGCAATGTTTGGCTGTTGATGAATTATTAGACCCCCATTAGCATCTGGGCAAGTACCCAAGACTCACATGGTCTAGTTGACTCAAGATGAAGGCCTCTTGGTCTACTCGGTCTATACACGCAAGCTCTCGTGAACTCGCAAGTGAATCTAGATTGTGTATCTTGCAAACCAACTGCCGACCTGTTCTTGCATCAAAAGCCAGGTTGACTTTTGCATATGCACCAACACCAAGTGTCCTATCGGTTACGATATATCGGTCTTTGAAACTCTGTGAACTGTTAGTCAAGGTATCGACCGCGGGCAAGAGGATTATCCCACTACCCAACGCCATGAGAAACAACGGGTTACTCACGACAACCTCCTTGAGCTGCGTGTGGCTCAAGTTTAAGCCAGCATACTGTGTGAAATCCTGGTGAATCCTAAAAGACCAATGAGGCTTGATTGTCACCTCGTCCCCGTCGCTGAGTAGCACGGCGGGACTGATGTCTGGTTCTTTCCCGCACAAGATACCATTTACAAAGGTGCCGTTGCATGACTGCCGGTCTCGAACATAGACGAGGGGACAGTGCCGAGATGTCTCATCAAAGAGTATCGAGTAAAACTCGAAATGATTTCTGGAGATAGCCGCATGCTCAATGTGGATGTCGCTGCGGCATATTAGTATAAGTATAAATATCTGGAAAGCGATCGCGAAGGGCTCCTCACTTATTATGCGGATCTCGTCCAACACGAACCGTCTCGTCGGGATAGATGCCAAACCTGACTGCGCATATTAATCAGTAAGTGTTACCAGAGAACAACCATTCTGTGTCCAAGGATCTTCCCCTTGCAATGATAGTGTTGCCTTTTCTGTGCAGTCAATAGGGCAAATGGGCGTAACATACAAGATTCAGGAGGCGAATGGCTGCTGTCAGTGACGACTACTTCGCCCAGAACGACATCGGGAAGCATGATAACGTGAAGCACATAGAGAGGCCTGGCTGCGACGGATTCTCGGACCAATATTTCCTTTTCGTAATATTCTTGAGGTACCCAAGTACCTCATGTATTATTGATATTGTAGCGTCACCAAAAGAAAACCGCACTGGCATTGACTGGGAAACCTTGGATACGTTCTCATGATATGGATTCTTGGACAGAGATTGGGATTTGATGATTGATCAGAAGGAAACTGTTCATGAAATTCATTCCTTTTTCTCCAGCAGGACAGGCACGAGCGAGTATGATACGGGAAGGAGGCATCTTGGCAAGTGGGTGACAGATTAGTTGACCGTTTGCCTTGTCGATGAACCTCAATCCATCACTTAGTACACAAGATTATCCTCTACCTTGACGTATATGCATCGTTCAGGTTGTTAGCAAGTTTCAGTAGAGATTGATCCCAAAATGTCAACCTTTCTGACACCCACTTGCTTGGGAAACATCTTGGAAGGCACGAAAGTGACCCGCAAGCTTCGTTCTGGCTACAGCTGCTGAGAATAATTATTGTTTATGAGTGGCGTAGTATGTTGTCTTATCTTAGCGGTCTATTTGCTACTATAAGCTGTCGGTATTCGACGTCTTGAATCTCGTAGTCCTAACATTGATGTGATGTCTGTCTCATGTAGATCCAGAGTGTAGTAGGGACCTAGGTACACTGCCCCTTGTGGCTTGCTTGCTTGCTTGTCTTGAACTAGGTGGGGAAGCTTGGACCTGGAATGACGTCGATTGCAATTGGGACGCACGTGACTGGACTGGCTGCCAGTTCGGTGCGGAAAATCTTCGGCACAGGTGTTAGGGCACACACCCACCATCGAACCCACCCACCCATATTACTATTACCTCGCCCGAAGCTTTTCATTTTCTCGATTTCCTCTTTCTTCCCTGCGACATCACCACCAGTATCTCATCCACGAACAAGTGAGTAAAACCCATCAACCACCTCGCATTGCCCTCTGGACTGCATTTCTGCATCCTATTTCCCCTTCTATCAAGCTTTGAAGACTTTTCGAAGCTTTTGCTCCCCTTTGCCACCCTGCCACTGACTCGCCTGGTCATCACGTCACTAACCCCGCACACAGCTTCCGTCGTTCAAGATGAGAGCCAAATGGAGAAAGAAGCGTGTTAGACGCCTCAAGCGTAAGAGAAGAAAGATGAGAGCCAGATCGTAAGTCGTCTTGAATTCTTTCGTCATTCTCACACTCGAAAAAGGTTACTAACGGTCGCGTGCCTTAACAGCAAGTAAACGTCTCTCCATCACTCAGCCTTCGATCAATCTTCCCGTTCCGCCAGACAATGACCGGACTACCGCACACCACACTTACACACTCACTCGCACCCAACCTCGATATATGAATCAGCACCCTTCCCTGTCGGAAGCACCGTCTTCACGACACGAGGAATGGCTTACTGGAGCTCGACGGGGATTACTGGATGACGTGCATCTTTGGCAATTGGCGAGACGGAGACCCACGGATTGATCGCTATTCAAGATGGGGCTGGGAGAATTAGGAAGGGTTTACAGAAACTAGGCTTGGAAGCTTGTTGCGTTCTACGTAACCAGAATTGGACCTAGGAAAAGTTGCCGACAAATATCAATGCACTTGCTTCCTTGACATATAATCTTGCCCCATGTTCACAATTGGTGATATTTCAGTAAACATGTTTACGCAATTAACCGCCCTCGTTTGAATTGGAATGAAGCGATGTCTAACCTTGCATTAATTGCAAAAAGTCTTCAAGAGCGGACGTTGAGTGCAGCTGTTCTCTATCTTCCAGATGCTGTCAGTTAGCAATAGCGACCCACTAAAATTTTCTCGGCGTGCAATGGCGCAGGTAGTGGGGGTCCCAAAATTTTTGGTGACAAAAGCCAATCCTCCCCATGCTTCCAGAACCATCACAGAAGACATTGACTGCAAGAACTTCTTAAGCAGGCATGGCTGAGGGAAGTGGAACGAAGAGGAAGAGGGCTGACAAGCCCTCTTCTTCTAAGAAGAAGAAGGTCGCGGTAGCCGAGGCTCCAGCTCCTCCAGCAACCATCAGAGTATCCCAGGTTGTCAAGCCTCAATTCTCACCCCCAGTGATCGGTACGTTTTGTTGCAGGAGGCTGTCAACGGGCTGGATTGTGACTGACGAGAGATTGCAGCCACGACACCAGGGCTATGTATTGCCGACTCAGTTCATTTCGAGTCCTACACCCAACCACCCAAAGCTAATCCACGGAAGCGACAGAGTGCAGCCGCTCTGGGCGACCTCCTCCTGCACTCATCTTCACACCGGACACTCGACTACACGGGGCGAGAGGATGGACCGAAAGGTGCTGAAGCACCTCTACGGCACTATATTGGGGTCTTTGATCCAACAAATGGCGAGTTGCAAGTAGTTGAAGCCCGAAAGATGATCATCAGGGGCGCTGTCCGGGCTCAACAGGCTTCAGCAGAGGCCATGGCCGATCATACCGGCAAACAGGTACAGTTGCATTCGTATAGTTGAGTGTTTGCTACATTGCTAACGTACAGCAGTCCGCTATGGATCTGAAGAACGAACTTGGCCAAACGTTCGGCACAAAGAAGGCGAAGAAAGCGATTCTGTCTCAGACGGAAAATGCCATTGCGCCGAAGCGCGTACCGGGCGAGAACGCCAAGCCCCAAAAGCTTGACGCTGCAGAACTTGCACTGATGGATTCGCTCAAAACTACCACGTCACGAATGGCGACTAAAGACCAGCTGCAGGCCGCAGTCGACCAAGCGAAGCCCGTCCCCAAGGGCAACTACGACGCCGAGGAAATACAAGATGTTTACGTGCCAGAAGAGATCATTGGGAATGAGGTCCTGAACTCGATTCCCGTGCGGGATTGGCAACAATCTGTGAAAGAGGGAGAGGCCATTCACCTCACTTCCCGTTTTGTCGCCCAGCGCGTGGCCCGGGTGGCCGCTCACGAGAACGCATTGCAGCGTCTGCGTGTGCTGCGATATCTTTACTGGCTTATACAATTCTACAACGCGGCAAAGCCTGGCAAGCCACGAGGCACGATGCGGATCCCGCCCAAGGACAAGCTCAGAGCGTCGCTCGTGGGCGCCCCGGAGGTCGTGGTTGACAATCTTCGCCACAAGTTTTCGGAAAATGGAGAGCTGCGAAAATTCCACATTGACCTCTTGGTAACGCACTGCTGTGTCTTCGCCAGCATCATCGACAGCTTCGACGTTATCACTACTGATCTCCGAGAGGATCTGAAACTGGAGCAGAAGCTGCTAAACCAGTACTTTATGGAAGTTGGCGCCCGAATGAGGCAGGTCAAGTCGGCGGGCAGGTCAGACACGGCTGCGAAACTGGCATTGCCGCTGAGTTTCCCCAAAATACCACAGAGGCGTAGCAGGTGAAACGTGGAATACTAGGTAGCTTTCAAGCAGCTCACCATGCTGGTTGATGTTGGCTGGTGTTGCCGATGGGCGATGGTTTGCTGGAGTCGAAGTTTGGGGTGGAGATAGCCTAGAATAATACCCTTACGGCGTACCTTCATGGGTACCCACCAAAATGAATGAATGGAGTTCCACTGTGCCTTACATAATCAGGCCAGTGTCCCCCATGATTTCACATACCGGGTTTTTGAGACAGGCAACCTCATGATTGCAAACAGGACAATTCGACATGCTATAATGTTGAGAAACTATTATCGGTTGTCCGTGAGACTTTCACAGCTGTGAGAGGACTGTAGTGGACTTAATTTCTGGATGCTTGGTTCACGTAGCCGGGCACGACAAGAGCGTGTCAGAGCAGCAGACGGAGCCATCAGGGACTTTGTCGACGCCAACTACGACAAGTAGGATCAGTAATAAGGCGGATCCCCGTCCGTACGTCCATGCTCCGTACGTTACTCCGTAGATAGACGCCAAGCCAATTGCCCATCGACTTCCCCATGTTCTGGTCCTGGTTGAGCCGCATCCACGTGGCCCCACCTTCTCCGCGAACAGTCGCTCAGGCTGCGTAGCCGCAGAGTAAATATTCGACATGTGAAGGCGTATTTTTTATTTTTGAGTTCCAGACTTCTCCAACTCTTCTTTTTCACGATGATCTGCTGTTGCGAGAAAACGCAAGCCCGGCTCGGCGAATCGCCACAATGCCAACATCGGAGCCCGGCGATTGTTCAATCGCGTCAGTTGAAAACAATTCAGCAATGGCGCTAGCCTGCGGTATGTTCATCGACGCCGCCACCATGGGGTTGATGTTGGTGATGGCTTGATGCGATTGTCGAGTGGTGTTTTGAGGGGGTCGCAGCTCCTCACGCGCGCAACAAAGTGGGGAATTGCCTGCCTGTTTGCCTGGCAGAGCTCGGACCAACCCGTCTTTCAGTGCAAAACGGGGGCGTTTGATTGGGTCAAGGGGGGCCCTTGCGCCTGACCCATAATTTCTCCCTCCCCAAGGAGCGACCGCGACAACGCGCAAACATCACTTCGCACCTCGATTTTCCCACCAAGATCGCCTAAGCACCGCACTGCACCAGCTGCTTGCCTTTGTTCCCGCAAGCTTCGACTTTTGGCTTGCTCGACAGCACCGACATCGATCCGATCTCTCATCCCAACACATAGCATTATTCACATCACTTGCATGGATACCTCGAAGTAACAAAGCCCTTTTTTCCTTTTCATTTCTCCCGGGGCGAGCAAAGTGTTGCTACATTGATCCGTGGTCTGCCGCTACTCAGATCCACCATCAACACTCGATCATCCGGGATAGCTGTAAGCCAAGCCATTCGCGTCTCCTATCGATGCTCACTGTTGTATCCCATATTCTCCACGCGCTGCATCGTCGTTCTTTTTGCTTCTCAAGACGAGGCCCGGTGTACTGACACGACACGACTTGCCTGCATAGTCCGAGATAACCCAGCGCCTTCGCGAATTGGGTCAGCATCACCTCGACAACGTCAGGATCATCGATGACGACCTTGGCGGCATCGAACTCTCTCCTTGCGTCGTAAAGCAAAACTCCAGCTTATTCGCCTTGTTTTCTGCTCTGCCACCTCATCATCCACGATGCCGAGCAAGAGGAAGAGAGACATCATGGACTTTGATCCTAACAAGTCCGACTCTGAGGACGAGAACTTTGAGCCGGGAGAAGACAACCCACCTCGGCGCATCAAGAAGAAGTCTCGCGGGGGCAAAGATAAGAGCTCTGGCTCTCGTAGAAGACAGAACCGATACAAAGGCTCGGACATTGACGATGATGACGATGTATCTGACAGTCAGGAGGACTCTTTTGCCGAAGGCTATGACGACGAAGATGAGGAAGAGGAAGACGAGGATCTGCCTACCAACGCTGCCGGTCGCCGCACTCGGAAAGCCGCGCGCAACCATCAAAGCTACAGAGAAAGCAGTCCCGATGAGGGGAGCGTTGTCGGCAACTCTGAGTCCGAAGGCGAAGAAATGGAGGACCTCCCCAAGACTGCCACACAGGCTAAAAAGTCTCGCGTTATCACTCTGAGCACCAAAAAGTTGGACAGCAGTAGGCTCCAAAGTTTGAGGAAATCATCGGTGCCGGCCTCCTCCGTTGGTACCCGTCGCACTACTCGTGCGCATACCGAGGAGGCCGACGAGTTCCTCGAGCTCTCCAACTCAGGGAAGCATGCACAGCCGGCCAGTGCCTCGAGGAGCAGAAGCCCTGAAGCTTTGGCCCAGAATTCTCGCCCAACTCGCGGTACCAAAGGGCTGAAGAAGCCGCCGTCCACCATTGAAGAAGCCACTCAGGAAAGCGGCTCGCGCAACGACCTGGAAGAAGACGAGCTTATTGGTGGAATGGATGGTGCTGCAGACATTCCCATTGACTCTGCTGAAGTCGAAAACGATGATGCACCTGATGTTCTCGCTGAAGACGCCGAGAATATAGCAGAAGGCGGTGATGCCAAGGATGGCGAAGAGATGCAGCTCGAAGAAGACGACGAAGACGATGTGCCGGTTACTAGACGGACCCGCGCCTCTCGTGCAACTGCTGCTGAAGAAGCCGCCCCCGAAGAGGCCGATGACGAGTCGGAAAACAACACAGGTGGCCGTCGCTTGACTCGCGGCTCGAAAAAGAAGAAGTCCACTCAAGAACCCAGCAGTGATTTTGAGCCGAATGAGGATTCTGGAGAAGGTGAGGCGTCTGGCTCCGAAGCTTCGCCTACAAAAGGCGATGTTGCAAGCGATGGGGACTACTCGAGCCCCAGCGGCCGGGGCAGGAGAGCTTCACAGAGGCGCGGCACCAAGCGCCGCCGCGGTCACGAATCAGAGGACGATGTCGAATTCAATCCTGACGAGATGGACGCTGAGATCCAGGAGTTGAGGGAGAGTTCGCATTCTCGCCCTCGCCGCCGTGTGCGCTCCCCCTCGATCTCGTACGAGCAGCTGCCCAAGCGGCGCCGCGTCACGAAGCCTGTTGATTACAGTATTAAGCCTCTGGATCAACTGGTCGACCAGGACGAGGAAGAAGACCCCGCACCTACGCCGGTGCGCCGTCGAAATGCTCGTGCCGGCGCCAGCGGCGCGTGGCAGCGCAATCTCTTGTCTACTTTTGGACCCTTCGGCGGCGGCGGCGGAGCGGGCTCCCTTCTTGGCGGTCCGTGGGGCACTGGTGCGACCGGCGGGGTGGAGTCGGATAGCAGTGACGATGAGATGGTTCACAAGCCCGGGGTTGGCGGCAATCTCGGCATGACCCCCACCTCGGCTGCGGCGCCGCCCGGATTCGCCGCCCCGATCAACCTCGAGGCATTGACCGGTGTGGCTGCGACCCCCAATGTTGGCAAGGTCAAGAACCAAAAGGCGTTCGCCGATGCTGACCCGCTTGGGGTTGATCTAACTGTCGACTTCAGCAAGGTCGGCGGTCTGCAAGGCCATATTAACCAACTCAAGGAAATGGTCACATTGCCTCTGCTATACCCGGAGCTTTTTCTTCGGTTCAAGGTCACACCTCCGCGTGGTGTCCTCTTCCACGGTCCTCCTGGTACAGGTAAAACGCTTCTGGCAAGAGCACTCGCCAATTCTGTTGGTGTCGGCGGCCGCAAAATCACGTTCTACATGCGCAAAGGTGCTGATGCACTGAGCAAGTGGGTGGGTGAAGCCGAGAAGCAACTCCGCCTCCTTTTCGAGGAGGCCCGGAGAACTCAGCCGAGTATCATTTTCTTTGACGAAATTGATGGCCTTGCCCCTGTCCGGTCTAGTAAACAGGAACAGATCCATGCATCTATTGTCTCCACTCTCCTGGCGCTCATGGACGGCATGGATGGTCGAGGCCAAGTTATCGTGATCGGTGCCACGAATCGTCCCGACAACATCGACCCAGCCCTGCGACGACCAGGCCGTTTTGACCGCGAGTTTTACTTCCCTCTGCCGGATGTAGAGGGCCGCCGATCCATCCTTGACATCCACACTAAGGACTGGGGACTCTCGGATGAGTTCAAAGATACGCTTGCTGAGAACACGAAGGGTTATGGTGGTGCTGATCTTCGCGCTCTTTGCACCGAGTCAGCCTTGAACGCCATTCAGCGAACATACCCTCAGATCTATTCTGCAAAGGAGAAGCTAATTGTCGAACCGGAAAAGATTAATATCCATGCCGCAGACTTCATGATCTCCATGAAAAAGATGATCCCCTCGTCCGAGCGGTCAGCTACATCTGGTGCGACACCTTTGCCTAAATCAGTCGAGCCTCTTCTTCGCGCGCAGTACGCCTCGACCATCAAGCTACTCAACGACATTCTCCCGCGGAAGAAGAAGACCACTGCCTTGGAGGAGGCAATGTTCGAAATTCCCGACGATGCAGATCATGGTTTCGGCCGAGAGAATCTGAATCAAGAGTTTGAAAAGTCGCGGATCTTCAGGCCGAGACTTCTCATTACCGGCCTTCCTGGTATGGGACAGGGCTACCTCTCTTCTGCTATACTCCATCATTTCGAAGGAGTACATGTTCAGAGCTTTGACCTCCCATCTTTGCTTGGAGATGGACGTGTAAGTGTCCATTATTACTACCAATATCTTCTGGTGAGACTAACAAGAAGCAGCCTCTTGAGCAAGTCATTGTTGGATTATTTGTAGAGGTGAAGCGTCACAAACCTGCCGTTATCTCCATTCCCGACATCAATGCGTGGTATGATACGTTGGCAGGCCCATCGTATACAACCTTTGTCACCATGTTACGGTCGATACCTCCTACCGACCCTGTATTGTTATTCGCTACAGCCGATTGCGACGCCAAAGATATACGGCCTGAGGTCTTGAAGGACTTGTTTGGATTTTCAAGAAAGAACCGGATGGCCATTACCCGTCCAAACAGAGTAAGTCGGGCCCGCAACTTACTTCCGTTAAGCATACGCAGCTGCTGACAACCACGCAGGAGAGTCGTTTGGAGTATTTCACAAATGTGATCTCCCATATCAGGAAGAGCCCTAGTGACTTCCCGGACCCCGCAAACCGCAAGAGGAGAGTGCTGGAGGAGCTTCCTGTCGCACCGCCACCGCCGCCGAAGCCCAAGACAAAAGCCGAGATCAAGGAAGAGCTCAAGAGAGACCATCTCATGCTCAACCTCCTCAAGGTACAACTTCAACCGATTATGGACCAAATGAAGAAGTACAAGAAGTTCCGGCAAGGTGTCATTCCAGATAGTCAGATCCAGTATCTCTGGCAAGAGGCGGACCCGAATTACATTCGACCGGACCTCCCTGAAGCCCTGCTCCGTCCTTATGAGATCGCCAAGGACAGAGATGGGATCGAGGGTCTCAAAGAGACTGCAACGGGCAAATTTTTCTACAACCTGGACCTCGCTACTATCGAGGAGCGGTTGTCGAATGGCTACTACGCTAGACCCAAGGACTTTTTCCGAGACATCCAATCCCTTGCCAGAGACTCCCGGAACATTGGTGACAAGGAGCGCGTCCTCAAAGCCAATGAACTTGTCAGCAATGTCGAGGTCGACGTCGCCGAGGTTGAGGCTCGACTGGCCCAAGGCGACTGGGAAGGCTTGTATCAGCGACAGGCCCAGAGGGCCAGAGAGGCTGCGGAGAAGGCACGCAAGAGAAAGGCCACCCAATCCATGATCGACCTGATTCAATCCGATGTGCATGATAGCGATTCGCAGAACCCGGTTGGGCCTGTTACGATTGGCGAGACCGTGCCTGGCACCACCGCCGCTCGTTTTCGACTAATGAGCCCGCAGGCGAGTGCGGCCGGGGCCGAGGCTGCCAATCAGCACCCTCTCAGCAACGGCAATTCTGTGCCTTCCCGTGCGAACGGCGAAGACACACAGATGAGTGGCATGGACGAGGAGCTGACGCAGCCCGTGTCCCAAATGGGCCCACCATCGCAGTGGCCCAAGACGGACCCAAGGTCTCTTGATCATTCGATCCGAGCTACTGCTGGCAACACTCAGATATCTCAGGTCTCTGCTATCACCACTATTCCACCAGGCATGTCGCCCTCCGCAATCGTGAATGACGCCTCCACGACAAAGACCTCTGACCCCTCGACCAACCGTTCTTCCGGACCATGGAGCGGTCACGCGACCAATGGCTTTCACAGCGATGTTGCCGAGCACAATAGCTCGCAGCTACCTGACACTCAGCCCATGGACGGATCTGGGCCCAGCCAGGCAACATCCAGCGACGGCCAGTGGCCACACTCCCAGGCTCAGGGCATTGCTCGAGGCGTAATCCAGCCACGCATGGGCTTCGGCGGCCGAAGCGAGCAGAGCAGCCCCACATCCACGGAGCCCGGCAAAGCGGCCATCACTGGCGGTGGCCCAGCTCATGATGGAGATATCAGCCACTCGTCATCCCTTCGCAACTCTGGCCACACTTCGTCATCATCTTCCTCCCAGCAACAGCAGACCATTCTGCCGGAGAACTACGTACACAATTTCCTACTGGAGTTGACGGAGCGCACCTCTGGGTGCACGATCGAGCAGCTTGAGCAGATCAGCCGGGAGCTGATGGACGAGATCTGGCGCACGCGAGGCGAGTGGAACCGCAGCCGCGTGCTAAGCGGTCTGAGCAAGGTCTTCAATGACACCATCAGCGATATCGAGGATCTCCAAGGTGTATTGCCTCAGAGCCAAGAGCAGCACGACGACGATCACGATCAGTACGCCAGGTTTGGTGTGGCGTGAGGTTGTAGCAGTGTAAGGAGGGGACTGTAGGACGGAGGTGTGTGTACCATATGCAGGCAGCAGTCATGTAATCGGGCGGGATTAATATCCTTGGCTCCTCTGGCCGAGTGAAGTCTTTTTATAGAGCAAAAGTCGTTGGCGTTGATCCGCTTTTCAGGTTTTTTCCCTTTTGTTCAGGCATAAGAGTCCATACCATATCATGAATAGGCGGGCGTCTCTAGGCATTCATACAATTGCATGTTCATTTGACTCGTGCTCAGAGCCTCATTGTCATGTCCGTGGTGATTGAAGTACACTGGGTACTGACAAAACTCACTGAATGGGCCTCTCTCTGAACACAGGAGCGGTGAAGAGATTACGTAGCACAAGACAAGAAGCACACTTATTGGTATGTTTATTATTACTGAACCGTTCAATCTTGACGAACATGACTATCCTCTTAACGCCAACAAAGGAAATAAATTACAAAAAACACTCTGTGGTAACGCCCTTGCTATGCATATGCACCCTTGTACATGCAGCACTTTCACCGCCTGTCTATGCAACCTTCTATGAATTGACTTCGGCAAACCAGGTCCTCAGCAGACCGGCCAGAGCGCCCGGCAGGTCCTCGAGGTGGTGCACAATCAGGTAGTACTGGAAGGGGAAGGTGTCGAGGTACCGCTCGATGACCACCTTGCTGTTGCCCATCTCGTCCTTGGAGAACTTGGCCTCCTTGAGCTCGAGCACGCTGTCGCCCTTCTTCTTGCTCGCGTCGTCCATGACGATGAAGACGATCATGATGCGCTCCTCCATGGCCTCGCGCAGGAGGCGGCGGATGCGCTCGTGCGCCGAGGACGGCGTGAGGCCGTCCGAGAGGATCAGCGACAGCTGCCACAGGTCCTCGGAGCCGCGCGTCGCGTTCTGCTGGCGGGCGAGGCGGAACTGGTCGATCGTCCGGCGGATGAGGAGGCAGATGTCGGTGCCGTCCTGGTCGAACGAGAAGTTCTGCAGGACGCGCGCCCCGGCCTCGTGCGTGGCAAAGGGCTCGACGAGGTCGTGGGCGGTGAAGACGTCGGCGCCAAAGCCCATGACGCCGACCTGGCCGACCTCGAGCATCGTAAGAGCGCGCGAGACCATGACTAGGGACTCGAGTGCCAGGTTGCCGGAGCTAGACTCGCCCATGCTCTTGCTGTCGTCGACGCAGAGAAGAATCTGGTAGGCACGCTTGGTAGGTATGCTGCGGCGCATCCAGATCTTGTCGCGTTTGTAGCTGGAGGCGATGTATGGAATGATCTTCTTGATGTTCAAGCGCTTGCCGGTTCGATACGCACCAGACAATTTGGTCGACTGAGATGGTGTTAGGATGAGTCGGAGCTGCGAGGTAAGGGAGAGTGAAAGTGAATGAGTCTTGGTCTGGAACTCGCTCCACTGATGAAGGGATTCGGAGAAATCCCGTAGCTCGCGCCCGGTGTCCGTGATGTGGGTAGTGGAGAGGGCTGTGGATGTTTCTTGGATCTCTTCATCCTCAGCATCATCCACTCGAGTCACCTCCTCTGGAGGAGGCGACATAGATTCCTCCCGGTTGTAGGCACCCTGTCTTGTCGCGACACCTGACCGGCTCTCGTCTCTCTCCAACTTTTCCTCTTCAGCTGTGTCGATTTGGTCCGCTTCATCCAACTTGTCAGCAGCCTCAGGCTCCTCCGGAGGGACCATGTTGTTCGTCTGCTCCATATCATTGTCGATCGCCATAGAGTCGTCGATTGGCTTGACCTCATCTTCAGTAGCAGTTCCCAGAGCTTGAGTATCGGCCGGGGCATTCTCATCCTGCAAATGTTGAAACTCCTGCATGGCCATTTCTGCCTCGTTCTTGTCTTGCTGGCCACTGCTTTCGTCGGGCTGAGCCGCTTTGATATCTCGCTGGTTTCTGTACCACTGCTCGAGAGCGTCTCCCAGCTTGCGGAACGGTTGTGCATCCATGGCATCGTCCTCTTGCTTCTCTGGACCTTCCGGCGGTTCACCGTCCATCCTTGAGGCGCGCCCCTTTTTGCCAGCACTGGCATCCTGCTCGGCCGCACTCTCGCCCATTTCCCCGTGATCTTGTTGTGCGGCGTTCTCTTGGCTCTCGTTCTCGGTTCCCTCGGCCTGCTCTTGATCTTGACCTCCACCAGTGCGAACATCGCTTGGTGCAGCATCCTTGTTGTTTTCCATGGCCTCTTCAGGGGCCGATTCCAGACGTGGTTTCGGCTCCTCCTCTTCTCCCTGTTCCTCTTCCTCGGGACCCTGGCCTTCCTCATCTTGCTGATCAATGTCCATTTCCACCTCTTCTTCGGATTGAGCTTGGTCTGCTTCAGAGTCATCGATCTCGGATACGACATCCTCAAGCTGTTGAGAAGTATCCTGAGGGTTCTCTTGATCTTCAGTTTCTGATTCGTGCACATCCAAGTCCTGGTCATCCTCGCCACCATTTGTGGACAGGTCATCCAAATTATCTTCTGCACCTGAAGATGCGCCGTCGTCATTGGCATCGATATCCATGTCGTCAGGCAAGGCGAGTGTCTCATTTTCTTGGACATTCTGGTCTTGCCTGTTTAGTTCGTCCTGCGGCACGACATCGTCTTGCTCGGGGCCGACTTCTTCGTCCATCTCAGGCTCACCCTGCTCATTTTCATCGTCTTGCTGTGCCTTTTGATCCTTCTTGGGATCCTCATCCACTGCTTGCGGTTCGTCGTCTTTCTGCTGACCCTTGGGTGCGTTGCCTTGTTGATCCTTTTCTGCCTCTTCCTCATCTTCGCCATCCCACATTTTCTCATCGACTGCAGTGGGGTCCAAGTCGTCCACGTCACCAGCTTCTTCATCCATGTCGTCCTGCTCATCTTCTTCGTCACCCGATCCAGTCTTGTCCTCGTCGTCCTCTGGTGCCCCTGCGCTCCCCATATCCCCCTCCATTTCCTCATTGCCCATGTCAACGGCATCTTTCTCGTCCTCCATTTCCCCGTTCTGATCTTTTCCAGGCTCCTGCGCCAGTTCGGATAGGTCTTCATCAGGCTGGATATCCTTGCTGATATCCTCGGCGCCTTCACCGTCTCCAAGACCGGTGCCGCTCTCCAGATTACCGCTCTCGCCTGACTTTTCATCGGACTTCTCCTGGGGCGTGCAGAATCCTTGGCGAGCGATTTCTGTGAATGACTTGCAAAGATGGTATGCCATCTTGCTTGTGGAACGGTACAAATGAGCGAGCTGTGAGATGGCGTTCTGACATAAGCCCATATACTGCTGGAGGACAGGAAGCAGGACTCCAAGTAGAGCATAAGCTATGCGGTCAACGTCCTCGACTTCTCCATTTACCGTCATGAGTGTAGTCACACAATTGCTTACGGCTTTCTCAATGGTTGAGATATGAAGTGACTTTATGGCAGTCGAGAGACAATCGGTGTAGTTGACAAGCCATGAGGCATCTTCGGTAGATGTCGGCAATGCCGCAGCTTCTTTGCTGAAGTGTTGAATGGCATTCAGTATCAATCTCGTAGTGTTGACCACTTCGGAGTTCAGGGTACTCAACGAGGTCCCGCGCGGATTTTGGAATTCAGAAGTCGTAATCAGAGTCCATTGGCCTACTTGTTGAAGGATGAAACTCAGATCCGGTCGCTCGTTGCAAAACATGTCGAGGGTGTCTTGGAGAAGTTGGAACTCCTGCTGAATTTCGTCCTCAAGCTGGAGGGCTCCACTGCTGGTGAAGCCATGGGGAAGAACTTCAAAAGAGCTTTGCCTTCTGCGGAAGACATCAAGTCTCTTGGCGGTGGCATTAAGATAGTCGCTGACGGGCTTGTTGTCTACTTTGCCCAGGCGCCCATGAGTGTCGACCAGGTCGACTGCGAGTTGCACGACCTGGTAAAGCCATGACAAAACCCGAGGCGAATCGGATAGTTCTTGCTTGATCTGGATCGGACCACGGTCCTTCGACGCAGTGAGGACGTCGATGGAGGAGGCCGAGGTTTGAAGTGACGCCAATGCCTGTGATGATTTAGAGAGATTTTGGCGCTGTTGTCGAACCACGAACAAGATGCCTTCGAGGTAGCCGGTGCTTCGATGGATCGTGTCATGGTTCAGATCGCTGTGATGGTCATATCGAGCCTCTCTGAAGCGTGGAGCAAGATCCAGTAGCTTATGGAAGTGGTAGTCCAAGTCCAGCACACCTCCTTCGGTACTGACTAGTACATCAGCCTGCGCCAAAACCTTGGAAAGCGACTTCTGCGCCATGAGCGTATTTTCCGCGAGATTGCGATTGAACCCCATCTGTCGGATATCCTTGAGGGTGTCGCTGAACAGCTTGGTCTTTCGGGTCTTCAGATGTTTCACAGCAACCTTGTTGTCTTCTGTCAAGATTCCAGGAGTTTCCTTCCTCAACTCAGCTGCTGATGAAAGGAGGTCTACCACGAATGTATCCACGATGGACGAAGCTTGTAGAGCCGATTCAGGTAGCCGTCCTGTCTTCGCCATGATTCCAACAAGCTTCTTAGCATTCATCAAACGTCGAGTCTGTGAATCATTACCCCATTCGGGCATGATCTGTTGGCAAGCGATCGCGGCTCTCTCGCCAATGTCCAGAGAGACAACATGGCTGGCGTTCTGAGTGATCTCGGCAGGTTCTGAGTCTGGGAGACCTTGGGCTATGATAGCACCGGCAGACTGGCCTAGAACGGCCCTGAATTTGCGAACGAGCCTGAATAGCTTCTGGTGTGACTTGACCGCACTTTCTCTGAGGGCAACGATATTGGTATCTTTCCAGCTTGCGAGAAGTAAGACTTCTTTCATCTTCTTTTGGAGTGGTTCTCTGCCTTTCTGAAGAGCTTCGGAAATCTTGTTCTCAAACCGCTCATAGAAGGTGATGAAATTCTGCATAGCGTTATGAATGACACTCATTGCAGGGTAGTCAGAGACAACCATCTCCAGGTGCTGCTGCATTTGTCTCAATAGGTCCAGCCGAGCCTGGAATTGTCCAATGATGGAATTGACGAAATAGGCGTCCAGCTCCTCAAGTAAGAGGCTTGCATGGTTTCTGAGGTCTTGGCCAGCCTCTAAAAGGGCCAGAGGACCAGCAATGACTGCTTGATATGCAATAAACCACCATGAGTTGGCGTCTTCCTTGCACTTCTGAACCTCCATGTCGAATAGCTTGTCCCAGGTAGTCAATTCTAGGCGACGCCACGCCACAATCATATCAGTGACTTTGTCATAGAGCGACGGTTTGATGTACTGCTTGCTTGCATAACCTCCGAAATGCCATTCATAGAGGAATGCGTGAAGCCTTTCCAGTCGCGGAATGATTTCGGCAAGAGACTTCGAATAGCCAAGTTCGAGAACTAGGTCGCAGCCTCCCAGCACATCAGCGATGGGTTGCAAGTGACCTATTTCGTCTATCTGCTGCAGTTTCCGGAAGTGTGACCTGATTTCGTGGACCAGGGGGACCAGTTTCTGAACTTCAGGCAGGTTAGAGCTGGCGTAGAAGCTAGAGGCTGAGGCGTTGTCCGAGTGAAACTGGCTTGTCTTCTCCTGCAGGTTGAGGAGCGCAACAGGTAGTAACGATCTGTCCAAGTGAAGTCCGCCATCGAAGGTATAGGCGTCAGCGTTTCGCGCAACTTGACGCCCAAGCTGTTTCAGGAAATCTTTCAATGCGTGCTGGCTCTCTTGAGGGTTGGAGACGATATGTCCATGGATCTTGGACAGTCTGATCGATAGATCACGGACACTTTCCAGCTGATTTTGTGCTGAGAGAGTTGCGGTCGCAGACTCTTCAGGGTCCGTTGTATAATCAGGGAATAAATCGTTGAACTCCTTCTGATCGATTTCCTCTTCATCTTCAATGCTACCACGGAAGTGGTAGAGATTGTTCTTGCTCTCCTCGGCCTTGCGATCCGCATCCAGCTTCTTGCTCCATTCCTCGTAAAAGAAGTGAAAGCATGCGAGGACTGACTGGCGGAGAGTAGGCGATAGTTGAAGAGCACCCTCGATGGCACGGCTCGTGCTTGCATAAGAGAGAAACTCGAATCTGCGGGACGGAAGAGCCGTAACGTCATGGCAAACTAAACTTCCACCGAGGAATGGGGTAACAGCGAGCAAAGCTGACAAATTGTCTCCATTGGTGGTCGTGTCCGATTCATGCGTGTTTGTCAATGATAATCCGAGCTGAAGACACCGGAGCAAATTGACGAGAGGGACAGTGATGTCTTGATAGGCTGTGAACTGTCCAGACAGCCGCTGAATCAACCGTGAAACGTTGTCTTGAAGCAGTCGCAGTTCCTGGCTGTTTGTCTTGTCATGTGATGAAAGGACAGAGAAGTGCGTCGATGATACATTGTCTTTCGCAATTGTATCAAGCACTGGATTGAACAACTCCTTCTGTATCCTGACGATATCATTACTTGATGGACGGTGAATGGGAATTGCGGCGACGTCGGGGCCACGACCCAGCTCTGTCAGTTCCTGCTGGATGAGACTGTGCCTTATGTTTGAGCTCTGTCCTGTGAAAAATCGCTCAAAGTTTGACAGAACTGAGAGTTTCTGAGCTAGATTATCGCAGAGAGTTGCATGGAAGTCCCGCTCCATCTGGCCTTTGAGGTGCGGATCGAAGACTTTGTCAGGGGTGTACAGCTTGATGGCCCCAAGCGCGAATTGCACCCAAGCGATCGCCGTGAACGAGGCTCTCGGCTGCACTCCGCATCTTGACGCCGCCAGAGCAAGCAACGCAGTGAGGAAGTGAGCATCCATGATTTCGCCGAGATGTTGAGGGCATGTACCGTTTCGAAATGGAGAAGTTTCGTTAATGCTTGTCTGCAGACCCGTGGCTGTGAGAGTGACTCCTTGTTCTTGAATATGGGTTGCCATTGCTTCGAACACGGAAGAGAGTTGGACCCCCAATATGGCGTCGTGGGAAGCGACAACGTCATGGAGTAACTCCCAGAGAATTTGATTCAATTCTTGGATATGGTCTGAAACGATCGCCTCAGATGATTGAACTAACATCTTGCCCATTGCGGGAAGTTCCGATTCAAGAGACCGTAACGCGGAGAGTTTGGCTTCTGACATAGAGTCAAATTTGCGCAACAAGTCTGTTATCATGGTCCCGGTCCATGGGTGGATGCTGGTTTCCTGATATAGAAGATTGTCTAGACCTTGCAGACGGCGGGAGAAACCATTAACACTGCGCAGTCGCATGGCACATAGAGTAGGCAAATCAGAGAGAACGACGAGATCGGTCATGCTCCTGTTCGGCTGTGTCCGGGCGGAGAGATTGCTCAAGACCAAAGTCTGCCTCAAGCTTTCAAACTGTTCCGCAAAGTACGGTCGGTCAAACGTGTTATTATCGTCCATTCGTCGCTCGAGATTAGCAATCTCAGTTTCCAGAGTCTCGAGAAGCTCGGCTGCGTTGATGTTGTGCTCCCTGATAGCACCGTATGAATCTGCCAACGCAACCACAATCTTTGTGAGTTCATGGAAGGGAGCATCGGCTCGCCACTTCAAGTTATCGAAACGCATGGCTAGCCGTTCGAGCTCTATGATTTGACGAAGAGACTGGGCGTCGCCAATTGGGTAGGGTCTAGCAAGGAGCCAAATGAGCTCCATGCTGAGTCCTGTTGACAAGGTAAATCCAGCAGTAAAGTCATGGAGTAATCGATGGGTGAGAGTCTGTGCAAGTTGGCGAGACGCCGGCTCCATGGCCTGCGAGAAAGCATCCTCAAAGACTTTGACACCCTGCTTGAGGTGAGCTTGGAATCTGACCTCTTCGAAATGCGGCTCAACCAGTAGTTGGTAAGTTCTCCACCAGTAGTGAACGGTAAGCCTGACCAGGAGGCGTGCTTTTGAACTATCCACGTCTTGGCCAACATTGGCAAGGAGGAAGTCGTGGAGCTCCTGGAGAATTGTCGTGAGAAATACGGACGCTGAGACAGTCGAGTCAGTCAGGACTGTTGCTACTTGACCTGCAATTTTCGATCGTTGCAGTCTGTTTAGTAGGGACGGTCGAGAAATGTTCATAGTCTTGAACTGGCCTTCCAGTGCTTGATGGGCAGCAAGAAGTTCAAAATAGTAATCATAAGCAGTGCCCAACCAATAAAGAGATTGAGGTGAGAGCTTGAGTACCGGTTTGATGAGGGGCATGTTATGCAACGGGTGGAGAGGTTGCATGATTGCGAGACTTCTTGAGGACGGGCGGCCAGCAATGCTTCCTTTCTGACCTGAGTCAATCATAGAAGTGCACAGCGACTCCGACAGAGCTTGGCGTTGCCGATGTATGGCTTCGCGGATGGGCAAAGCATCTGAAGACTGCAAGAAAGAAGCCATCTCCTCGAGCGCCCTAGTTGCGTCCCTGCTCCGAAGCTCTGCAACATCAGACTGTGTAAAGTCGTGCGAAAACCGCTGGAGGAGCTGTGCGTCCGCGATAGATATGTTGTCAAGAGCCAGCTTCATCAAACCGTTGGTATCGGCGAGGTCGCTCTTCGAGAAGGACATGACGGTCTGGAATCTGGCCATCCTCGCTTCTATTGATGTAATCTTGGACATGTACTGGCCCATTTGACTCGAAGGTTGATCAATGTAGATCTCAACCGACCGATTCCGCATCGCTCTGGAGAGCTCACCATACCGAGGATCCATGGTCAGGAAAATGCGAAATTCGGGATGCGGCCTGACGATACGTGGCTCGCCGTCGGGTCCACTATGCTCGTTGATGCTTAGGAAACCGTCAGGGCGCTCCAGAAGAGAGTTGAGACGGTCCAAAACAGAGGCACTGCAAAGATTTGCATTGTCTAAAACGAGCCACTCGCCGGCTTCCAGGGCACGAACGATGACACCGTCGAGCCACTCGAAGCGAGGATTGAGCAGAACCAGGGGCCTTTGTAGTATTTCGTATGCTCTCGCCAGGCAACCAGCCACATCTGATGCTGAAGGGATCTGAGGTACAAGATCTTCAATGGCTTGCACAATGGCTTTCAGGTCGCTTGAATCGTCGGTAGAGATCTCCAGAAGTCTTATCAGGCTGAATATCTCCCGAGGTGCTGTCTTAGGGAGGAGGCTCAGGGTGTGAGTACAGAGTGCTTCCCGAAGCTGTATCATGCAGGCATGGATTTCTCGTAGCGGGTCTGCCTGTTCGAAGCCACCGACTAAGTCCATGGTATCGACATCAGCATTGAGTGGGAAGACGACCAGCTTGCGGCCTGCGAGGGCGGCGATGTGATTCAGAAGAGCGGATTTGCCACTACCCGAGGGCCCAACGAGGATACAGGGTAGGTCTTGCTTGATACAGACCATCAGCGATTCGATCTCCGCCAGCCTCGAAGTCTCGTCGATGTTCGGGAAAGGAGTTGGCTGCGCTAGCTGATTTCGCTCCAATAAACCATAACCAACCTGCGCGGTCATGGAATTCAGGTTGTGATACAGACTATGCTCAACATGATCCTTGTTGAAGGACTCTCTGAAGAGGTTTCCAACCTGCGCTCTGTCATATTGAGTACGGAAGCGCTGTCGTACGATGATGTCCAAGAAGTCTTCAGCATCCGCATGACTAAGTAGCGGGCCTCCAGATGCAGCCAATTCTAGCCAACGAAGCGTGTCTCGTAGGTTGAACTCCCATGGAGAACCCTGGGAGCCAAATGACCTATTGATCACTATCTCGTGCTCAAGTGCGGATACGAAGGCGATGATCTGGCGGATTGTCTCAGGCGCAAGGTGCTGTGCTCGCCTCTGGGCAATGCGTAGCTGGTCTTCTGTAGTGAAAACATCGGCATACACCACAATGAACCGATTAACAAAAGAGCTAGGCAATCCCTTCCTTCCACCGCCTTGGTGGTGAGGGTTCTGGGCGGCAAAGAGACGAAAGTCGGGGTGACGCTTGAAGACCTGGTCCAGCTCTGAAATGTATACTTCGCCGCGATGATCTAAGCAAGCATTGAGGCCTTCTAGTACAGACTGAGAAGCCAGATTCATCTCATCAAGAAGAACCCATTCGCCTCTCTGCATAGCTTGCAGGAATGGTGCATCCCGCCACGCAAAGTTGCCTGCCTCCGCACCTTCAACTGGGATGTCTGTACCAAATAGATCCATGAGATCTGTTTGATCAGACAAATTGATTCGCGTCAAAGGCTGACCGCAGGCGCGAGCAATGGCACTGACGAGCGTAGTCTTTCCCACACCAGGGTTTCCCTCAAGAAGAATGGGCTTGTCCATCTGCAGAGCACGCACAACCCTCATTGCATTCATCTTGGTGGTCGGTGCTGTGAACTCGAAGCTGGCGTCTAGTTCCGCGCCCAGAACCCGTGGAATGCTAAAGTCCCCAATCGAAAGTAGGTTGTCACTCAAAAGGAGGGTTGGTTCCACCTCGTACATTGACCCGAAGCCGCCAGAGACTCCAGCGAGTTCGCTGAGTTTCTCGAGACATTGGCTCCTCTGTTCCTTCATCGTTTTGGGGTCGACGGCGATCATAGCTGATGGGTTAGCCCCCAGTGTATCAATAAAAACGGTTGCAGCACCGTGAAGCAAGGCTAGCATCAAATTTTGAGATCCGCATTGGTTGATGAACTTGATCCAGACGAGGATATCGCGAATCGAGAAAGCAGCAGCAGATGACGACCGGAAGCTTTGACCAAACCAGTAGGAGAAATCGACAACAGCGCTGCACAAGCTCCTGAACTCGGGACGAAGCTTGGAAGACACAATATCTAGGATGTCTTGTTTGTTTGCCAACGGCGGCACCCATATCTCGGTGAAACGATTCCTTAGAGCGGGTGACAGCTCCTTTTTGCCGAAGTCACCACCAGGATTCATCGTCGCAAAGAACTGGAATCCGTCGGCGGCTTCAACCACAGGATCACCCAGGCCTTTCTCGGCGAGCAAGAGGCTGCGCTGAGGCTCCAGTACAGAATTCAGTCGTTCAAGGACAGAGTCATCTGCCAAGGATATCTCATCAAGAAGAAAGAGTTGTCCAGTCTTCATAGCATGAACAAGACTGCCATCAGACCATTCGAAAAGGGCCTTGCTCTTGGCGTCACTTTGTTCGATCTTCTCCACTAGGTCGGTAGGAAGACGAGCCTTTTCTGCCGAGCTCAGCGCCATGAAACGCTTCACAAGCTCTTCTATAGGGCCATCAGTCGGCAGAGACAAGGACTGAAGGGCATCCACAAGGTCACGCCTGAGCTGATCCAATATGGCTCCCCGATTCCGGACTGGCCGTTGAGACCCAATCAAATCTCCAGTCTCTGTGTTCTGGTGCGCGTTGACAATGTGTAATTCCTTCCCAGTTGCTTCGGCAAGGATCTGACAGACCGTTGTTTTGCCACACCCAGTATCGCCCACCAGGAGCACTGGCTCCTTGTTTCGGATAGCATGTGCCAACAAGACATAGAGTCTTCGCATTGCTGCCGTCCAGACGACACCTTGGCTGTTAGCCTTGTCATGAAAATATCTGAGCTCTGGCGATGAGCGAGCGTCATACATCGCGTCCGTGTCAATTTTGGTCTTGAACACCGTCTCGATGACTTCCTTCACGGCGACGCGCTCTTCCTCATTGCGTACCCTCTCGGCAAGGAGCATAAAGCCATTCATGGCAATTTGATCCCGATTATCTGCTTCCCGCAGCGCCCACCGGAAGAGGTCACGCAATGTCGCAAAGCTGTCCTTCTGCTCGAACACTCGGCTTGTTTGTCGCAAGCGCGAAAGTTCCTTGTATACATTGACTATCCTCTCACAGTCAGATGGAGCGGTATTTCGGCACCTCTGTTGCAGAATGTAGCCCAGTTCACTCTCCGGGATATCGTCAAAGTGCAATTCGAGAAATCGATTCCGGAACGCACGACTGAGCACTTTTCTACCTCCATAAAGTCCAGGTGGGTTTTGCGTGGCAAAGAGCATAAAACTCTCATGAGGTCGCACGATCTCTTGAGTTTCGGGGATCAGAAGCTCCCTATTATCATCAAGAAGCCGATTCAATGCTTCGAGCACGTCTGTGGGTGCCAGGTTAAGTTCGTCCAGAACGATCCAATGGCCTTGTCGCATTGCTTGAACCAGCACTCCTTCCTGGAACTTCAGCTTGCCGTCGGGACCAGAGGCATACGTGCCGAGATACTCCTGAAGATCAGTATGCTCGTGGTTATTGATACGCACGAACTTGTTGCCGCTGAAATTTGCCAGATACTCGATCATGCTGGTTTTTCCGGCTGAAGTCGGCCCCTGGATCAAGACCGGGAAACGCCGCGTTGAAGTGGCACGAACCAGATTCAGGAGATTGCGTTCGACATAAGGTGTCCGAATGTAATCTGTTCGCTCCTGGGGCTCGAGTGCACCCTTCAGAATCCAATACTGACGCTCTTTATCCTTGTCCATGAAACGAACGTAATCTCGTCCATCAGTCGGATACTTCGGGGTCTGGCGTAGGAGGCTTCTAGTCCGGTTCAGGTTCTTCTCGAAGAGATGGTCAAGAATCAGTGGCATGACAATGTTCTCCGATTGCTGGCTAAGCAGAGTGAGGAAACCCATGCAGAAACCTTCATACAATGCTCTGTCCAGACCATAGAAGGCCGCCACATCATTGACATAAGTCAAAACACGTGTCAGCGTCCGTAGACTGAAATGAGGGACCTCATTTGCGCCATCCACTAAGCCTTTCTGCTCAGCGAGATGCTTGATCGCCAGATAAAGGTTGGCTACGCGGTCCGCAGCTCGGTCAATCGTGTTGCTGTTGCCTTTGAGGTAAGTCTTGATGATGACGACCAGATCTTTGACATCTTTGTCAGGACTGGAGACGTAGAGTTCCGTGAATCGAGACCTTAAGCCAATCGGCAAGTCGCGTTTGCCAACATCGGTTGCTGGATTCATTGCTCCGAATATTCGAAAATCGGGGTGGGCTTTGATTCTCTCAATCTCGCCTGTTTCTGATAGGAGGATGGAAGGTGTTTCATTTGGATCCGATTGCAATAAATCTGCAATTGCCTCCAAGGTGTCAGGGGACGCGAGATTGATTTCATCCAACAAGACCCAGTCACCGTTACGGACTGCCTTTACGATTTTGCCCTCTACAAAGGCAAATGCGAATCCTCCGGAGCCGCCAGAAAGCTGGATTTCGAACTGTTCCAGATTCTGAGAGAAGGCATTCCACCTTGGCTTGAGATCTAAAAGAGAATCAAGGCGTGATGACTCGGTCTTGCGGCGTTTTGCTGGCTGGCCATCCTTCGGCTGCTTTGCTCGGTCTCGCTCCTGCTTTTCTGCCAGCTGCTGCAGTATCTGCTCGAACATCTTCGGCGCTTGCCGCCACAACTTGGCAAGATCAGACCATTTCCCCCTCGCAAGGCTCTTGTCGATACGATCAAGATACCGTTCGTTTCTATCCCTTGAGATACCAGTTGCAAGAAATAGGTCGTCAAATTCCTCCTTGAGCGGCACGGCGAGACTTCGTACATTCACGGGCTTGAAACCTCCGAGAAGATCACCAACCTCACTCTGTTGGGAAAGGTTTACAGCAACAAGCTTATGACCAAGTGATTCAGCCAGCTGCTGGACAACTGTCGTCTTTCCAATGCCCGTCTCGCCCACCAGGAGAACTGGTTCTCTGACCTTGACTGCTATTGAAATCTGCTCCAAGAGTCGCTTGGCATGCGTGGTGGTCGCAAATGGTCTCCGCGACTTCGTCACACGTGCCTGGCGCCGTACTTTTGAGAGAGTTGCCCGGCCCACGACAATCTGTCTCTCGTTCTCCTCTAGACGAGGGACATGAGTTGTGACGAAATATTCAACACGCTCTGGTGATATCCTCATTTCTTGCCCAATTTTGCGAACCAGGAGCTCTCGAACACGCTCATCCTTGGCACTCCCAGAAAAGCAGTCAATTGCTTCAAGAAACATTTGGTCGATGATTGTGTCGTTGATAGGACCATCAGGCGCATGGCCTGCGGCACCTAAAAGCTGATCGAGGCGCCTACACCACTTTAGGAGATCTCTTGAACTGAGAGGGCGCTCAGCAACACCTCGACCAAGTGGAAGGGATGTAGAGTTTTGGGTCAACCGCATCAACTGGTCAAAGACAGTGAGGATCCCTGGGGCAAATCTGACGAGCGACGGAAACGTGTTTTGAACAATGCTCTGGAGCTCTTCTTGCGGCAATGCTTTCACATTCAATACCCTCCAGAACCGTGATCCCATAAAGCTTGGCGGCGTTGCTTGGCCATTCAAGCCCAATGAGCTCCTAATGGTTGCGAACATTCGAAAACTAGTCGGGGCTTTGATGGTCTCTCCGCGGGTCGGAATCAGCAGCTCGCGACGTTCGATGAGAGGAAGCAACGTGCTCATGACTTCGTTTGGTGCTCTGTCAAGGTCCTCGATTAGGATCCATCTACCTTCTCTTACTGCAGTGGTAAGAATGCCAGGCCGCCATTCAAAGGAGCCTGGCTTCGTTCCAGTCGTGTAGAGTCCGATGAGCATCTTGGCATCTGTCTGTTCATTGAGATGCAAACTAACCAGACCCGAGTCCATGTTCATCTCCCTCGCTGCTTCAAGTATTAGAGATGTTTTCCCGGAGCCTGGAAGGCCGTGAAGAAGGATCGGCTGCGAGTCTTGTAATGAGCTCGCCAAGCTTTGCAGGTTTTCCACAGTGGTCGCGGTCTTCACGAGCGCTGTAGACTGCTTGAGGAGACTGTGCGATCGGGGAAGAACAATGCGACCCCAGGCGACGACGAGAGATGTGAGTGTGACAACGCAAGGCGGTGACACTGGCACCAAGCCATGTTGTTTTTCCTTCGCCTCAAGCAGAGACTCTTTTAGACTGCTCGCTCTCCTTCGTTCAGCAATAGATAGGAAGACATAGTCTACCTGGGCACCATCGAAGTCGGCCACCATGGTCTGTTTTTCTGGAATGAATGTGTCGATGAGACTCTCCAATTTATGGTCAGATGCGGCGTACACCTGGCAAAATATCCTGATGGCAAGATATCTGACCACATAGTTATGATGATGGAATAAGTCTTGAAGCGAGACGGGGACGAGCGGCGAGTATGTTCGTCTATCAAAACACACAAGTCTCCATACTGCCAGTAACTTCCTCACCAGTCCAACTTCCGAAGATGGGGCATCCGAGCCAGCCAAGTCAAGTGGTCGAAAACGTGAACGCGGAGAGTCCTGTGAATCATTCGGACTGTTTTCGACGAGAAATTTCTCAAGTAGTTGAGACAAATTCGGGCTGAAAGGAAGTATTCTTGCAAAAGATGCAAGGATGCTCTCAAATCGGGCAGATCTGTGGGCGCTGAGCAGCCATCGTGCCGAAACATCAGCAAAGACGGGCTCAAAGTGAATGAATATGCGCTCTGTAAGTTGAGGCGCAAGAGCCGCCTCTGAGATGGCGTCGAGAAACTGCGATGAGAAATTTCCCTCCACGACGTGACGCAATTCGGGCGATAGAAGCCCCAGTGTGGTCGCATCACCCAACAGAGACTCCCTCTGCAGGCTTACGTCGTACGTCGCCATATTCGGCGTGAAAATCGCGATCTTGCCCGTTGCCCTCACTGATCATTAGTCTACGATACAGGCGGCGATACTTTTGCAGGAACTTTTTTTTGAGCAGGGGCCAATCGATAAGCTGATAAGGTCGGAGACGGCCACCAGTTTCCCGACCCAATCAGAAGCTCCACAACCTACAGAGTACCTACTAAGTTTTATGGCGCCAGCCAGAAAATCTGTGGAAACCTCATGTGCCTGACTTTGTGAGAGCTTGAGAAAAAAACACAGCTTCCCTCGACATTCCGTCTTCATCGACTCGACAGTGTGTCCCAGCTGTCAAGATGTCTCTGTCTTGCCGATATGCAGCCCAGTGCTGCGCCCGTCATCTGCGCGCATCGCCCGCCGTTCGCGCCTCGACATCTCTCGTGCAGCACAGGATAGCGCGCCGAAACAACTCGACCGAGGCTGTCAACCCCAAGATCGCCGGTATTGTCGACCAGATCAGCCAATTGACCCTTCTGGAGACCGCAGACCTCGTTTCCAGCCTAAAAGTATGTGATGGACAGACCTACCAGCGAACAGAGGCCCGCTGGACTTGGAAAAGGAGCTGACATTCGCGTTGACAGTCACGACTTAACATCCCTGACATGCCTATCGGCGGTTTTGCTGCTGCTGCTCCGGCCGCCCCAGCCGCTCAGGCTGCAGAGGTCGAAGAAGAGGCCGCTCCGGCAGCTGCGGAGAAGACCCTTTTCAGCGTCAAGCTGGTGAAGTTCGAGGCCGGCTCGAAGCCCAAGATCATCAAGGAGGTCAAGAATCTGCTCGGATTGAGCTTGGTCGACTCGAAGAAGTTCGTCGAGAGCGCCCCCAAGATGATGAAGGAGTCCGTACCGAAGGACGAGGCCGAGAAGATCATGGCAACGCTGAAGGAGCTGGGCGCCACTGTCGAGATGGAGTAGGCGGATATTCCGCCTGATTAGGGGCACTACCGTTTGAACCAGGATGTCACGATAAGCTGCCATATAGCACCGCCTGTACAAAGCACCTGTAACAATACATTGAACACATATTCTTGCATCTCCTTTACACGACAGTCCGTCCATGCTGCAGAGAAGGGGATTTGGATCAAAGGATAAATCCCCGGTCCAAGCAGAGATGTGAGGTTATTTACTTCTTTACTGAATTCAGGGTCCTTGAACATGGGTATCTAGGTGCAAACACTATTTAAAACAGACCGTCTCCTTCAAACGCCAGCCTTCTGCCTGCTTTTGCCTTGTCGTAATCAGAAACCAACCCGAACCTGAAAACCGAACGCCGGTCACATGAAAGTTCAGTGCAGCTGTCTCCCGTTGGCTGTAGAGTCGGTCTCACGATGGGAGCAGCTCATCCGGAGACATCGTTCACGTTCGACCAGCTCCTCCTCGCCCATAATGTGATCGTCTTCTCCGAGATCACTGGTCTCCTCCCATAATTTCCACATCTCTGCATCATTGCCCCTAGGCACAGCCCAGATATTCTCCCTAAGACGCTTGTGGCGCTCCCGGTCCTCTTCGATGCGTTGCTCAACCTGCTTCTTGTCAAGTCTCTGAGCACCACCGCGACCGCGGCCTGCTTTAGGAATGGTCTGCGACGGCGGCATGTCACCGATGTCACCCTCGCCATTCACCGGTGACGAGAGGCTGATATCGTGGGCAGCTTCCCGCTCTTTCAAAACCTCTTCAATTTCAGTCACAGCCTGTTTTTCGAGAAAGTCCTTCTTTTGCAGACCATGGAGAACCTGGGAAACGCAAGGATTAGTCTCCATGTGCAAGAAATACACCAAGTGCTTGACATAATAGCCATTACCTTGCGGACTACTTTGACGTTTGCCGCGCCGGATCCATCCTCCGGTGCTACGGCATCGACGACTCTGATGATGTCGCGCTGAAGCATGCGAACATAGTTGACATGGCCATTCTTACTGGCGTGCTCAAGAAAATGCTCGATGAAATACATGATGTTGGCCCGTGTGTTGACGGGGGTTTGGGGCTATTGTCCGAGTCAGCATCTTGATATACAACGAAGAATTTCTCATGAGGGTTTTCAGCCTCTTACCTTCTCAAGCTGCTCCAAGATGCACGAGTGCAGATCCTCGTCCATATCCTTGAACTTCATCGCGTAGACCGCGGCTTTTTGAGCCGAGGTGACGGACGCATTCAGATTCTGAAGTTGCGAGCTAAAGCGCACGCGCACTTCGAATGGATCCGCCATCTTTCGACTCGTTGCGATTTCCTGGCTGCTGGCTGCTGGGATGTGAAAGAAGCCTATGCTGCAAGTTGTGCTCTAATGAGGTGTGGATGGGGCTCCCTAGAATTAAGCACGGTGTTTTGCCTGACGGTCCGTCAGGCGTGGGGCATTGGCACTAACTACGGCCATTACATCCGGTATATTGACGCCCGCTCCAGCTTCGCTATAAATGCTAGATGTACTGGAAATGGATTTCTTCTCGGTTGACCTCTACTTAAAGCAAGTCCTTCAGACTGCCAACCCACAAGGGATTACACGGACATTCACGTAATTTGTGATTTTGAGATGTTCCCCGATCTGAAAGAAAACCCGTTTTCAATTGTATCACGCACTTGCCTACTTACCTACCTCTGAAGGACCCCACAGGAAGCACATCGGAGTTACATACCGTAGTGCGCTTCCCTATCTCATGATTAATCGAGTATTTGTTCTCTACATCTCCGTGAAGATTTGATGAGCCCGGCTGTTATAGACATCCTCATAATACCATTACCTGATTCCTTATATATAAGAGCTGAGCTTGTTGAAGGTGTAGCCAAAGCAAGACCAATCTATCACCAGCACCGTCGAATCTTGACCGAACAAACAGGTTCAAAGCAGTCGGTCCCAATGATCCTCAAATGAGAATGAATTTGTGTTCTAGGGGTGCTGCTGTAAGGATTCCACTGTCAATTTTTGGTCGTGTAAAGTAAGTTGGGCAATGCTTCGTTCTGCTCACTCACCTGCATTGTGTTGTTCCCGCGTTGCTCGTTGTGAACCTCAAAACTAAGACATAGCAGTCAACCAAAACTTCAACTTCGGAAGGGACAATACCAGGCTGTGCATAACTTGCTAAAGGCAAAATACGTCACAGTGCCTAGGAGCCAACAAAGCTTTGCTCGAAGATCGCCACAGCTTGTAGAAATAGCGACTTCCCGCAATCGCGGAGCCCATTCCGGTACAATGGAGAGTACTCACCGACCCGAGGCACATGAGACGAATGAACCTCTCACAGTATCTTTCCTTGGCTGTGGTTCTCTCGGGCTGGCGATTCTCGAAGGTGTCCTCAAGTCTCTTGCGGATGACAGGTGCGACAGGAAAGGGTGGCCTGCTCGTTTGCCAGATCGCTTCGTGGCCTGTGTACGCAGTTCACAGAGCGCCGAACGAATTCGATCTGTACTCAGTGATCACCTGTCTTCTGTCGAAGTACTCCAGAACGAGAATGTGACTGCTGTGCGACAATCCCAGGCCGTCATTCTCGGATGCCAACCAGACATGGTCAAAGATGTGCTTAGCGAACCAGGAATGGCCGATGCTCTCCGCGACAAGCTCCTCATCAGCATTTGTGCCGGCGTGACAGTCGAGCAGATGCAAGCTTACCTTCAAGAAAGCGCTCACTCTGGAGATGTAAGCGCAGACCGGTACCACATCGTCCGTACCATGCCCAACGTTGCGAGTCTCATTCGAGAAGGCATGACCATGATCGCGACGAGTGAACCGCCGCTGCCGTCCGATATGATGACGCTGGTGACGTGGATATTTAGCCAAGTTGGTGAAGTGGTCCACCTCCCCCCGAGCCACATTGACGTCGTTGCGGTTCTCGGCGGCTCTACGCCCGCCTTCTTCTCCCTTGTTCTGGAGGGCGCTGTTGATGGTGCTGTGGCTATGGGACTACCTCGAGCAGTAGCCCAGAAGATAGCAACCCAAGCCATGCGAGGCACAACTGGTCTGATCCAGAACGGCGAGCCACCCGCCATACTCAGGGAGAACGTCTCCACCCCAGGGGGATGCACCATCGGTGGTGTGCTTGTTCTCGAAGAGGGCTGTGTCCGGGGAACTGTAGCACGCGCAGTGAGAGAGGGGACCGTTGTTGCAAGCCAATTAGGTGAAGGGGCCCGCAACGTGAACGGGACAAGGCGATGAAGAGGAAAGCAAGACGTTAAATTTGTTATTACAGGACACGCCACCCCATAGTTCAACAGTTATCGCACACAGCAAGTTCTTTCAGGTGCGCCTTGCTTTTGACCATTATCAGGCAATAATCTTGGGACCCTTCCGGCAAGACGGCCCTCATGACACCAAAACGCCGCAAGCCCCAGCCCTTCCAGAGACATTGATCAGCTGCAAAGACCCTCCTGCTATGCTCCCATCTTCCGTAAGAAACATGCAATGCCCTAGGCCCCTTCAAGTCTGGCTTTCTTGCTGCTCGGGCCCTCGCCGGCTGCATCCAGCTTCCTCTTTCCGTGTGCGTCAGCACCATGTCGGTTACGGTATTTGAACATTCCCAAAAGCCGGAGATACTCAAGCTCCACACTTGACACAGTTTCCTCGAGTTTGTCCAATCGCTCACTGCGATCAAGCTGCCCGAGTAGCTCCTTATTCTGCCGGTAGATTCGTTGCTTGACCCACAGCCGCCATAGTTGGAGCTCATGTTGTTGCGCGGCAGTGCCCTCATTCTTCCTTGCCTCTTGCTCGAGGCTGGGGCGTACCGCATCCGGGAGCTTGGATAGCAGATGCATCTCGACAACCCGTGCGAATTGACGAGGGGCAATCTTGGTGCGTTTCCTGAGGGATTCCAGCTTGGCCGGATCGACCATATTCCGCGGAGCAGGCCCTTTCTTGGGAATTTTCACGCTCGTGTCGATACGAACTTCGTTGAATTCTGGAATCTGCAGAAGAAAAGCGAGATCTGTCAAGTCTCGTAGATCGTCGAATGCTTCGTTCGGATCCTCGACAGTAATCTCGACGGTTTGTACATTGTCGAGATAGTGTGCGAATATCGTGCTGTATAGTCGCGCGGCATGGCCTTTACCTTGGAATGGGGGTAGAATGATGAATTGAGAGATGCGTGTTCGGCAAGGCAGCTCTGCGAGGGAAAAGTCGCCCTTGGGCAGTTCGAAATCCTTCGTGGCCCCAGGAGCAGAGCCATTGGGCGTGTAAAGAAAGAACCGATATACTGTGGAGTATCCGACGAACTCATAAGAGAACTCATCGTCGGCACCGAGTACCTGCCGCTTTCGATACATGAAGAACACTGTCCAGCGGTCAAGGGAGTCTGAATCGTCTGTTCCAATGAAGCTACCGCCCTCGATGAAGAGAGGTACGAGGATCTGTATCCTATTGACCACTTGCTTGATGGCGGGATCGGCCAGGCTCCCTTGCCAAATGGAGTACTCGCCATCGCTTGCCTCAAACTCTCTCAGGCAAACCCCTGGAGGTGACCAGTCCTTAGGGACTGACTTGATCGCCTGCTCAAAATCTGGAGCCTTTTGGAACGCCACTGTGCACTGGGTCAGCATCTTCTACCTAATTTCGGAGCGATCAACCAACCCTCCGGAAGAAACTCCTTCAAGATCTCTGGGATGTCCGCCGCCACTGTCTCCCCGATTGTCTTGAACTTCTTGCTATGTTTGATTTCGAGATTCGGGCGCATATCGTTTGCATGGTACCGTAGGTTGATCTTCAGATCTTGATACCCAAAGATTCTCTCATCGTCGCCAAAGATCGGATAGGTGAATTTGGGATGGAACTTGGCTAGTGTCTTGACACCGGTCGAGGAAGGCTTGACAAGGCTAATCTCCAAAGCCTCGTTCGCATTTGTCGACCCTACAAAGGATATCAGTTTTGAGGACATTGCAAAGCTGGGGGGTACAAAACCAACAAGTATCGTCAGCTTGCGCCATGGTGCGTGCTGATTGGGATGTCGGCTCTGATCAGTCGAGGTGATGCCTTTGGCGAAATCGCGTATCGTATTGGCGTCGTCTCGGCAAATTGTACTTGCTAAGACGGGTTGAGTCCGGGATAAGAGATGACGAGTGGTTTCGCTGGTCAATTTTATGTTAACCAGCTCTCGGCTGTTATCCTGATGCTAGATGTTCCAACGATGCGAGGTCTAGTACCTAGGTAGAGTAAAGTGGTTAGGTGAGGTAAAGGGACGCGCTATCGCGAATTGAAGACCGCGTTTGCACCAGCACTGGGGTTTAATGGGAAAAGCACAGGCCTCCACTTACCCAGCTGGTACAGACACGAGCCCACTAAATGTGCGCTAAATGACGGAATTTGGTCCATATCCGTTGCCAAGACTGTGCTAATGTTTTGGACCACCCCGAGTGCTGGCAGGGACGTAGCTTGGTGGGACCTGGTTGGTTCGACAGCTGCCCTGGCATGTTTATCAAGGTGGCAGCAAGTGGGTGACTGATTAAAGTAATTGATGGTTTTCCTTCATGGATGTAACAACCTCGAACATTGATGATCAACCAGGTTTATCCCACTAGCTAAGCATGATAGGATCATTCAGGCTGTTAGTGATTTGGGTAGAGATTGATCAAATACCGTCCACCTTTCTGCCATCCACTTAGGTGGCAGCTTTCACCACATCATATTCAACTTCGATCGCCGCCGCCATTGAAACGATTCGCGCGTTGAGTCTTCTGCTGTATTCTGCGGCTGCGATTCACTATCCTCGCGATGGGGGGTATACTCTTACTCCTCGTCCTCTGCGTAAGTGGCCTATCTTATGTCTTTGAACATCACCTGCTAATTGTTCCAATTTGCGCAGCTGGTCATGGCAGTGGCGTACGTATTCCCAGTCCCAGTAGATCCTTGAGATCTATCGCGCTGACCGTGCTCTAGCTCCTTTTTGGCCGGTGCTCTTCCGCTTTCCATGACCTTGTCACAATCTCAATTGCGCCTGATCTCGAGCATAGGTGTCGGCGTCCTAGTTGGCACATCGCTGATTGTCATCATCCCAGAAGGCATTGAGGCCATCGCAGCAACGGGATCCTCCTCGCATACCCATGATCAACGCCACTACCGAGTGTCTACAGGGTCTGCCGTCCAATGGGCACGTGGCGGACCAGCGTCGATTGTATCCGACAAGATTACACAAGTGAAGCGGGCAGGGGCATCAAATGGTGAAGCTGCGGACACCCTCTCTGAACTTCTGGGTACTCTATCGGTTCCTCTGCCCGTTGAGAGGCGCAACGTGCAGAGGGATGAGTCGAAGGACAACAAAGAAGCGCCAGAGTCTACGCCGAAACAACCAGAGGCTGCTCCAAAAGATGAGCACACGCATGCCGGCGAGAGCTCCTTGCCTACATTCTTCATTGGCTTCTCTATGACTCTGGGCTTCGTTTTGATGTTCCTGATTGACAGGCTACCTCGGCATGCGACCGATAGATTCCAGTCGGCACCGACGACGCGGCACATCAGCCTCGATAATCTCGCGTCCTCAAGCGTATCAGGGGAGGAGGAATCAGAAGGCTTCCTAGAATCTCTCGCACCGACTCCGAGACAGAGCAGAGGCCTGGCCACAACAATTGGCCTCGTCATACACGCAGCCGCAGATGGGATCGCAATGGGCGCATCAGCCACGACATCCGATATGAAGCTGGGCCTGATTATCTTTGTCGCAATTATGATCCATAAGGCGCCAGCAGCATTCGGTCTCACATCCATCCTGCTTAAACAAGGCTTGTCAAAGCGAGCAGCTCGTGGGCACCTCATCGTCTTTAGTTTGGCAGCTCCATTTGGGGCCCTGACCACCTATGTCCTGGTGTCGCTGCTCGGCGGCGGATCGATGGAGGGTGAAAATGGACAGTGGTGGACAGGAATGCTCTTGCTATTCTCGGCTGGTACATTTCTGTAAGAAGATTCTTTCATCCTCATCGACGGCAGCAAACACTGATCGATTTCATAGCTACGTTGCCATGCACGCCATGCAGGAAGATGGGCATTCGCATGGGAGTGAGCACCAAACCGGCCCCAACGGGTACGCGGATGGGAATCATGCTACCCAGAGGAAACAGAGTCGGCCAGAGATGAGAGACACTGTGGCCACGGTTGCGGGAATGCTGCTCCCCCTCTTAACGCAATTCGGCCACCATCACTGATGTAGTCATTCGTCGCTGGCGAGCGTTCTTCCAGCCTTCGAAGATTTCATGAGACAAAATAGGCCGAGGTAGAATAACATGTGCAGCTGAGCTGGCAAGCTTGTGTCCAAGGCAGTTTCATATTGTATTAACGCAAATAAATTCTGTACGACAAAAAAAATAGCACGAGCCAAGCTGAGTCTCTTACTTATTGCTTGGGTAAGTGTATTCGAAACATGAGCAGAGGGTATAATAGCAAGTGCCTCAATCTGTCCCAAACCGAGCACTTAACCGGCCAAAGCATCGTTCGGCTCAACATTCCCCTTTTTGAGTCGGGATTCAGAAAGCATGTGTACGTCCGTAACGTAATACTTTGAAACGAAGCGAGACCTTTTTAGCCTTAACTATCCTGTCGGAGGTTCTTCGCTTAAGATGGTAGGTACTTTAACGCGAGCACAAAAAGCTGGTAGGAGAGCATATGTTCGGTTTGCTTGAAGGCACTAATCATTGACTCTGGCATATTTGTAGGCGTCGAGTGAGTGCTCATCCTTCGACTTCACTTGTGTCACACGGTAATTGCCGTGGACACCGTCAATGAGTGCCTGATCTTACGGTCTAAACCAATGAGCACGTAATTGTCTGCCTGAGCTCCCATCGAGACCAAACCGTGGAGAAGCACAGAGCAGACAGCAATCACACGACAAGGACAAGGACTGCACGCAAGCTCAGCCGCAATATATGTGCCGAGAATGTGAAGCACCCTGCTAGACTCACAGCGCAGCGGACAAATCATCTTGCAGGGATGTTCACATATGCTTCCCATGACCCTCCATTTCAGGACAGCGCTTGCAAGTCTCGGAGTAGGGCCAGATCTATCCTTCCATTCACCAAATCGGCATCTCTCCCACTTACGGGGTTTAGCCCATGGTGCTCCCATCACCCCGCAAGTTGTGACGGACTGGCACCGGACTGTGAGCAACAAGCGCTGGAGTCTGGTTACTTCGGCGGTTCGACGAAGGTCCAAGCGGGGGTTCTCCTCTCTCGGGAGTGCTCTGTGGTGCAGGCTGATACCCACCTTATGTATAAAGTGTCCGGGATGCGAAGGACATGCTAAGGTCTTGCCTAGGATGCTCGAGGTCATTGGACCCCGGGCTTCGAGTCTCAATGACCCGGGAAGAAGAAATTGAAGTATTGCCAGCCAACTGTCCATTCACAAAGTTATTTTCATAGCCTCACCATACTCACCGGTACGCATTGCCGCGCCCCGAGTGACTTCCAATGTTCGGACTGGGGCTTTTTCTGAATTGGTTGCATCTCAATTCAGGTAGGCTGACGGGGGAAGCGGGCGGGAGTGAGCGCATGGTGCCGCGCTCCAAGCCTTGCACCTGCATCTATCCCTTCGTTCCGTCACTTGCATGAAGACAGGGCACGAGGAACACTCGAGCTTAGTCAAGTCAGCAGCATGCTACAGCTCCTAAGCCTTTCGCCCATGATAGAGAAGGCTTACAGAAATGATTTTCTCTTTATTGGGGGCCTGTTTTTTGGGCTTCGGCTGGTACAATTGAAATTCCTGAGAATGGCTGGGGATTTCTGAGCTAAGACACACTGCTTGCTTGTGTAAGTGGTAGCTTGGCCACTTCTGCCAAGACAGTAAGTAGGGTAATGTGATACAATGGACTTTTCATACTTTGACTGGACGTAGAATCCATTTCAAGGGCAATCATTGAGAAAATGGACGGATCTCCGCAGGGGCAACGCACTTAGAAGACTGAGGAGCACCGTTCGAGACATCTGCAGAACAAGGATGCATGCTATCCACCCAAAACTGCAGAATGAATTCTTAGACAAGCTATCAAGTATTCAGATATTGACTGTGTTCAAGTCGAGGCTATACCAATATGTACGGGTTGAAGCAATACTTCCCAAGCTTTTGAGTACCTGTTCATCCCTAACACCTCTGCTCTGGATGTCTGGTACATCAATGATCTATCGATGGCTCGTCGGTTGGCGGCCCGGGCGTCGCCCCTGTAATTCATGGGAACCATCCCTGGGTAGATTAGGTACATACACCGTAGTTACTTAGACGCGATACAATTGAGTCCATTTCTTTGCCCATGCGCTCCCTGCACGGGCTCCGTGTGCTCTGGAGATTGAGGTTCATGCTCGCGCCGTCCCGTGCACGACTGTACTTGGTTAGTTTCGCATGCAGATACGTACATCCTTACCTGCTCGGTCGGTACGCTGACACAGGTCGACGATTGACAATAACCTACCACCATGGGCGCAAAGCCAATGCCAGAGTTAGTCGATCGTGTACCTAAGTAAGTATGAATGCCCATCTCGGGTCCAAGAGGGACGGGCCTACCTTGGGTAGGTAGCTAGTCTGGCTGGCAGCATGCCCAAGCCAAAGCAGCGGCAGTCGTGGCTCCAGTGACAGGGACTCCTGACGTGATCCAAAGAGGATTTCTCTCCGCGAAAGGTCCAAAGCCAACGCAGGTGCATCCACATACGAAACGCAGGTACCTCCACTCTTACCCTGGACGCTACGAAGTGGGTGGCTCATGAGTCGATTTGGACCGAGCCTTTCTGAGAGTCCTGGGAACCTTGGAAGTATTGCAAGTACCTGAGTAAGTAGGGGCCCGGGGCGCAATGGCTCATGTGCTCCTGAGCATCCAGCGTTTTGGTGGCTGCATTGGGCCTGACTCTTAGTCCGGTACCTAAATAGGTACCTTGCCGTGCCGCCGCCTCCACCAGGGGCTCCCGCCAAAACTCCCGTCATCTCATTCGACCAGCCCTTTGGCTGACCTACGCTTTCTAGACTCTAGACCGTACTCCTCCTCCCTGCCTTTTCCCACCCTCAAAAAGCAGGCTATTTCAGCTTTTCCAGTCTCTCGGCCACCAACGCTGCTGGCTTCTATCCAGTTGATCGCCTCGCTCTTCGGGAAGCCGCGCGCTGGTTGTTTACATGTGATCGAGACGCAACTTGTTCATCCCGACCTCGACGCCATTCGGTTCTGACCCGCCTGGACCGGTTGACTCCCCGGCTATGTCACTGTCCCTCTAGCCACTACAACATCCGCCCTCATCCCTTCACTACTTAGCTTCAATCTCGATCAACGTACTCGACGTTGCCGTTTCACTGTACAGAAACGTAAACAGTACAATTTTGGGGTCTTGATCTGGTATGGGGGTCTTGGCGGCGCAAAGATAGCCTCGTCAATCAGTGCGAGACACCCCTCGACCGAACAAGCCGTTTCGATATCCTCTCGACCAACACCTCCGCAGTTATTCGAGGAGACTTGAATCCCTGCAGCGGCCTTACCCCCCGGATATCTTGTTACCCCATCATCGTGCACGTCTACGCGTCGTCTTCTGGCATTATGGCCGGGTACCCGCGACCCCTCAGCTTCTCAGAAAGGCGAGGCAGTACGTTCAGCTGTGATGATCTGTCGTTGAACACCAGCGGCGTCAAGATGCCACAAGCTCGCCCTCCAAGGGGACCACCCACTCCGAGCATGACTACCCCGGCCGAGAACTTCGAGCAAGCTTTGGCTGGTTCGCCGCCTCATCCCCCGACGCCTGCAGCGTCACCTGGACCCGGTCATGTTCAACTCGATTGGAGCGATGCTGCCGATGACGAAGACTTCTTCCTCGCCAAAATCCGCCAACATTTCCAGACCTGTACCGCACCTCAGAGAACCCGGCTGTTGGCCGACCTCCTTAACCTGTGTACCAGTCAGCAATTGAGTTTTGTGCACCAGTTTGTCAGCCCACTGTTGAAGAAAGACCCCTTCACGAGTCTTCCAGATGAGTTGTGCTTGAGGGTAAGTTTGGACAGCGCTCCACACCTGGCATGCAAAGTCACTGACGCAGTGTCCCTAGATTCTGTCTTTCATCGACGACCCCAAGGTGCTTGCCCGAGCATCGCAAGTATCGCGACGGTGGCGGGACCTTCTGAGTGATGATATGACCTGGAAGAACCTTTGCGTAAAGCACGACTATCAGAGGAGGCTGTCAGAGGTGCAGTCGGCAGCAGCATCACACGCGGCTCGCCCTGGCGCGTTCCCCTTGAGCGTTTCAGACAGCGACTTCACAAATCACAGCTTTCCTGGTGCCTTGCCTCAGGCCGCCATGCATATGTCGAGCTCTCGGAGTTTTGACGGTTCGACAAGTTCGAGCTTGCGCCCGAAGCTCAAGTCTTACAAGTCACACTTCAAACAGCGATACCTGGTCGACGCGGCTTGGAGGACAGGTGGACACAACATAACGCGGAATATTACACAGGACGGGGGAGTGGTTACGAGTCTTCACCTCACTCCAAAATACATCATCGTCGCTCTCGATAACGCCAAGATCCACGTGTTTGATACCGAGGGCAATGCGCTGCGGACTCTCCAAGGCCATGTGATGGGGGTATGGGCAATGGTGCCTTGGGAAGACATGCTTGTCAGCGGTGGATGTGATCGTGACGTCCGAGTCTGGGACCTTTCAACCGGGTAAGTTCTTGCAACCTCAAGCTCGGCCGACCACACTGCGTATATGTTAACCCTTTGCCTTCAGGAACTGCCTGCATACTCTGAGAGGTCATACATCTACCGTTAGATGTCTCAAGATGTCGGATTCCAACACCGCAATATCTGGCTCCCGTGACACAACACTGAGGATATGGGACGTGCGGTCGGGACTATGTAGGAATGTCCTTGTCGGCCATCAAGCAAGCGTTCGATGTCTCGAGATCAAAGGTGACATCGTTGTCTCGGGTAGTTACGACACCACTGCCAAAGTGTGGAGCATATCCGAAGGGCGATGCCTCCACACTCTATCTGGGCATTACAGCCAGATCTACGCAATTGCCTTTGACGGTGCTAGAGTAGCCACGGGAAGTCTCGATACAAGCGTGCGGATATGGAATGCCATGACGGGGTGAGTATTCTGTCACACGAACATTGACACGTGGGTAACTAACTGCTCGCAGCGAATGCCAGGCTGTTCTGCAAGGACACACCTCGCTGGTCGGACAGCTGCAGATGCGCGGAGATACCCTGGTAACAGGTGGATCCGATGGTTCTGTCAGAGTTTGGTCCTTATCCAAGTTCGTCCCAATTCACCGCTTGGCCGCGCATGATAACAGTGTCACCAGCTTGCAATTCGATGACACTCGCGTCGTGAGCGGAGGTAGCGATGGGCGCGTCAAAGTGTGGGACCTCAAGACGGGCCATCTTGTGCGAGAACTCATCGCTCAAGGAGAAGCCGTGTGGCGAGTTGCATTCGAGGAGGAGAAGTGTGTCGCCATGGCATTACGAAATGGCAGAACAGTCATGGAGGTAAGTTCAACGTCCGCGTTCGGCTTGCATGAGTGAACCCTAACCTAGCCTCAGGTTTGGTCCTTCTCTCCGCCAGAAGAGATGCTTTACGACAGGCCGCTTTCTTTACCCCAAAGATCCACAGATTCTTCCGACCGCGCCTCGAGCGCACTGTCACTGGATTTCAGGAGGTCACAAATCAGGCTCCCAGGACTGACCAGGCAAGAATCTGAGAGCCAGGATGTCGACATGAGGGACGCGGGGCCGTCGACCGCGCCTCTACAGTCCAGCAATGCAACTTTCTTCCATGACGACTAAAGTTTAGATCATCTTGTCTGGCTAGACAACTACATATCGAATGTCCGGAACCCTCACCCCGGTCAGCCGCGCAGAACAACATTGGCATACACACATTCACAAGCGGTGTATTTCGACATATCTTATCAAGGATCGTGAGGGCCTGCCTTATTCTAGCGAAATCACTATTTAGGCATACTTGGCGTGGAGGCACTTTTTTGGTTATGATCTTTTAGACGAAGTAAGACTTGGCGTCTACTTGACAAAGGCGTTATTGCATGGGACGCGGCTGGTCGGGCGTCATACCTTAGAAGACCCGTAAATGGGCGTCCTGCACCTCCTCATTTGGCCAACTAAGGCGTTGCAAAGGCTCTTGAGCCTGTCAAGGGCAGAGCAGGAGCTTGGCCGGGTTACGGGACGTTGGTATAGGGAGCGACAGCTAGGTATAATAAGCCTATTTGCCTCGAACACGGGTTTGATGTTCCTGGTCAGACATAGGCAAAGAATGAAGTATGAATCCCGGAACCGCAAGTGTCCTCTGTTGAGTATCCCCGAGTTCTTCCAGTGTATGCCGTGTTGTTGCTGTCTCTTTGTGAAGAAGAATTTACACGACGAGGCCAAGGGTCGGCCGGGTTCGGCGGGAAACGGCTCGGGGAGATCCCCCCAACCTGCGCCCCGAAATTTACCACAGAAAAGATCCCTGGAAGAGTGAGTCTCGGTGGTTTTTGGTGGCAGCTTCGTCAGGTGACGGAGAATACCAGGCCTAATCCAGACTAGCGCCTTTCAACAAAGCTCCAGGAGCGCCAATTCCCAACGCCAAAAGTTTTGATTTTGGGAAGGTCCTGTAGTACCAGTGATCTCCCAGCTCTCTCCCCCCCCCGATTTGTGTCCGAAAATCACCATCCCTTCACACTCATCGAGCATCGCCGCCATGTTCTCCAGAGCTATCAAGGCCGGCCGCGCGGTGCCTCTGCGCGCTGCTCGCGTACCGGTTCCCGTTCTTGCTGCTCGGAGGACCGTTACTACCAACGCGGCCTCTTCCCACGTCGACCAGAGTGCTGTTCCCAAGGTAAGAGATAACGCTCCTTCTGCGCCTTTTTCCCCCCAGGGGCAACCAGAATTGGTTGTCGCATATACTTTCAAGGATCGCCCAACCAAATATGTATTTCGTTCGTATCAATGTGTAGGCTAACTCGATTCAAATTCAATAGTCCGACGAGGAGAAGTTCTCCGTCAACTTGAGCGATGAGAGCTTCGAGACTTACGAGATTGATCCCCCGGCGTACTCCATCGAGGTCAGCAAGAAGGAGCTGAAGGAGATGTACTACAACATGGTTGCCATTCGGTAAGTTGCGTTGAAGTATCCGGACCGAGACGTGTGCCTTGAGACTGATGGCGTAAAGACAAATGGAGATGGCTGCCGACAGGTTGTACAAGGAGAAGAAGATTCGAGGTTTCTGCCACCTTTCCACGGGTCAGGAGGCCGTCGCTGTTGGTATCGAGCACGCCATTAACAAGGACGACGAGGTCATCACTGCCTACCGATGCCATGGTTTTGCTATGATGCGTGGTGGCTCCGTCCGGTCCATCATTGGCGAGCTGCTGGGACGCCGAGAGGGTATCGCCTACGGCAAGGGTGGCTCTATGCACATGTTCACCAAGGGCTTTTACGGCGGTAACGGCATTGTCGGTGCCCAAGTTCCCGTCGGTGCTGGTCTGGCCTTCGCCCACAAGTACACTGGCAGCAAGAAGGCTGCCGTCATCCTGTACGGTGACGGTGCCAGCAACCAGGGTCAGGTCTTCGAGGCCTTCAACATGGCCAAGCTCTGGAGCCTCCCCGCCCTGTTTGGTTGCGAGAGTGAGTCATTGGTCAGATAAATCAGGGTGGACGCGACGTTGCTAACCAGTGATCGCTTAGACAACAAGTACGGTATGGGTACTGCTGCTTCGAGGTCTTCTGCGTTGACCGACTACTACAAGCGAGGACAGTACATCCCTGGTATCAAGGTCAACGGCATGGACGTCCTGGCTGTCAAGGCCGCCGTCAAGTACGGCAAGGAGTGGACTGAGGCTGGCCACGGCCCTCTCGTCCTCGAGTACGTCACGTATCGCTATGGTGGTCACTCCATGTCCGACCCTGGTACCACCTACCGAACTCGCGAGGAGATCCAGCGCATGAGGTCGACCAATGACCCTATTGCAGGCCTGAAGCAAAAGATGCTCGACTGGACTGTGGTGACTGAGGACGAGCTCAAGGCTATTGACCGAGAAGCTCGAAACCACGTCAACGAGGAGGTCGCTGCTGCCGAGGCTATGGCTGCCCCTGAGCCCGTTCCCAAGATCCTGTTTGAGGATATCTACGTCCGCGGATCGGAGCCTCAGTTCATTCGCGGCCGCACGCCGGATGAGAACTTCTACTTCAACTAAGCTTGCCTTGGATGAAAAACTCCTGTCAGGCCACAGGCAGGTTTACTCGCAGTCCAGGTGAGACCTGGCACGCCCCGCGATGCGTTACAATCGTCACTGTCACCACCATGATTACAACATAGCTTGACCACAAATCTGGCGCGTCTCGTATGTACACTAGCCTAATAGAGGATTAAGGGAAAGGAATTGAAATTGCAGCAACAAAGTGTTGCATAGAATTGGATGCCTTGTTTGAATTGTCCGATAAAAGTACTTTTTTCCTGCATAATTTGACGGTCACCCAATGAAGCTCATATAGACTCAGCCCAGCATTGGTTTTCAAAACCAGCGTCCTCACTCCTGATCTGCTTGGGCATGTCGTCGTGTGCTCCGTTGAGACCTTGTCCAGCACGGGTTTTGGCGCCGAAGCTGAAGCCAAGGCCCCGTAAAATTAGCACACAAGGCACACTACAGGCGGCAGGATGGAGCCTAGAAGTGCCTAGCCACACGTGATGGTCGCGTCATATACTGGTAGCCCTTTTGGGGAAGCAACAGCCAATTTACGCGGTCCACGTCTCGCCCCTGCTTCGCACGCGTCAAGCTGAGAGCTTTGTGAGAGAATGCACGACCACCACAACCAATAAAATAACCAATTGCGCCTCACCTGCCTAAGTGCTCAGAGACCTGTTGGATGCGATTGCTCTTTAGTGCCGCTCATTCTCTCTCAACTCCCCATCCTGTTTATTTCTTTTCTTTTCCCCTGAACTCTGGTCGATTCCCCTTCTCGTCCATCGTCGAGATCAACAAGTGTGGCTTCCAAGCAGTTCGTCAGACTATTCGCGACGAGCAGCATATCCTCTCGATTGCTGCTCAAGATGGCTCCGAAACAGGCCACCTTGGGGTACGTTAAACCCAAACAGATGACTTTGGGGCATGTGCAAATCCCCGATACCCATTTGTGCACACCAATGATCCCCCGTTCTTTCACTGTAGAGATCTGGCGGCTTCCCTCAAGCCCTGCTCCCCACGTCAGTCGTGCGCTTGTTCTTGACCTCATGTACTAACAAGCTAAACAGCAAGTTCTTCGGTCAGCCGAACGGCGCAAAGCCACCGCCGCCCCAGCAGACCAAATTGTCTTTCGCGACCAAGTCCCGGGGTGGGAGGGCCCGAAGCTCTTCGCCAGGTCAAGCCGATGCCCCTGCACAAGAGTCTTCCCGTGCAAGGTCGCCCAGGAGGTCAGACGGCAGCACCAAAGAAAATGTGACCCCGGAGAAAGGTGAGAGGACGGCCATTGTCGGCTTGCATCGCAGATCGTCCTATGACTTACACCGATACAGCAGACTCGAAGAAGCGAGCGCGCCGCGCCAGTCCGGCATCGTCCAGATCGAGATCAAAATCACCGAAGAGTAAAGTCAAGACTGAAGAGTCGGACGACGTGAAGGAGCCACCAGTCAAGCGAGCACGTAGAGGTCGCAAGGTCGTCGAGGAAGACGATGAAGAGATGGAGGATGTGGCTGTGAAACCTGAGCCTACCGAGGAACCGACAAAGAGCAAATCCCCCGTTGCTTCGTCGGCCCAGAAAAAGAAGAAGCAGCCACAAGTGAAGAAGGAAGCGGAGGTTGAGGAAGAGGACGTCAATGACGAAGCTGCAACTGCGTCATCTTCCGAAGTCGAAGAAGACGTTGATGAAGATGAGAAGCCCGAAGTCGCAGCAAAGGCCCGCAAAACTGTCCAGACCGTCTTGAAGACAAGCAACAAGGACGCCTACCCAGATTGGAAGGCTGGTGACCCCGTGCCCTATGCGGCACTCTGCAAGACTTTTTCCCTCATCGAGCTCACGACCAAGCGGCTAATTATTATGGAGTATTGCTCGCTGTTCTTGAGGCAAGTCATGAGGTTGACACCCGATGATCTCTTGTCCACCGTCGACCTCATGATCAACAAGCTGGCCCCGGACTATGCGGGCATTGAACTGGGCATCGGCGAGTCGCTCATCATGAAAGCCATTGGCGAAACGACAGGTCGCAGCTTGGCCGTGATCAAGCAGGACCAGAAGGAGATTGGCGATCTAGGCCTCGTTGCTGTCAAGTCCAGGTCAACGCAGCCGACAATGTTCAAACCCAAGCCACTAACGGTGCGAGGTGTCCACAAGGGCTTGATGGGCATTGCTACGATCACTGGAAACGGCGCTCAAGGCAGAAAAGTCGATGCCATCAAGAAGCTTCTATCGGCCGCCGACTCCAACTCAACGGGCAAGGTTGACATTACAAAGGATAAGGGTGGCCCAAGCGAGGCCAAGTACCTGGTGCGCTTCCTGGAAGGCAAGCTCCGTTTGGGTCTTGCCGAGAGAACGGTCCTCGTGTCCCTCGCACAGGCTGTAATCGCGCACGAGGCACAGGTAAAGGGCGGAACTCCTAGCACCAGTGATGTGGAAAAGGCCGAGGCTATGCTCAAGACCGTCTACAGGTATGTTCGTCACTGACACATTGATGCACAACGCGCACTAAACATGGGAAATAGTGAACTGCCGAGTTATGATATTATCATTCCGGCCATGTTGCAACACGGCATCATGCATCTCAAAGAGAATTGCAATCTCCAACCCGGCATTCCGCTCAAGCCCATGTTGGCCAAACCCACCAAAGCCATCACTGAAGTTCTGGATAGATTTGAGAACCAGACTTTCACGTGCGAGTACAAGTACGATGGCGAACGTGCTCAAATCCACTATGTCGCCAAGGACGCAGACGAGGAGCTTAGCCAGGCTCTTCCTGACGCGAACAAGGAGGCTGCGAAGGGTGTTGCCGCTATCTTCTCGAGAAACTCTGAAGACTTGTCCAAGAAGTATCCCGATATCCTGGCCAAGCTTCACACTTGGGTCAAAGATGATACCAAGAGTTTTGTCCTCGACTGTGAGACTGTTGCATGGGATGTAACGGAGAAGAAGGTATTGCCGTTCCAGCAGCTCATGACCAGGAAGAAGAAGGATGTCAAGATCGAGGACGTCAAGGTGAAGGTTTGTGTCTTCGCTTTCGACCTGCTCTATCTCAATGGCGAGGCCATCGTCGAAAAGTCGCTTCGAGAGCGCCGCGAGCTGCTCACGCAAGCTTTCACGCCAACGGAAGGCGAGTTTGCGTTCGCAACTCACATGAACGGACAAGAGCTTGAGGAAATTCAGACCTTCCTCGATGACAGTGTTAAGGCTTCCTGCGAAGGGCTGATGGTGAAGATGTTGGACGGTGCGGAGAGTGGATATGAGCCGAGTAAGAGAAGTCGGAACTGGCTGAAGGTATGTCCATCCCCGCGCTCTTTGCATGCAGGAAACACGGTCTGACTTTGTCTCTGTATAGATCAAGAAGGATTACCTCTCGGGTGTCGGTGACTCACTGGATCTTGTCGTACTTGGGGCGTACCATGGCAAGGGCAAGCGCACTTCAGTGTACGGTGCTTTCCTCTTGGCATGCTACAACCCCAATTCGGATACATACGAGACAGTCTGCAACATCGGCACTGGTTTCTCCGAGGCAGTTCTCGAAGAGCTACATTCTCAACTCAGTGAGATAGTCATTGACAGGCCCAAGCCCTTCTACTCACATAGCGCCGGTGGTCAGCACCAGCCTGACGTTTGGTTCGAGCCCCGTTACGTCTGGGAGGTCAAAACGGCCGACCTGACACTGAGCCCGCGCTACAAGGCTGGCTGCAAGGAAGGCGTCGACCCAGGCGGCGAGAAGGGCATCAGTCTTCGGTTCCCGCGTTTCATCAAGATCCGTGACGACAAGAAGCCTGACGAAGCAACGAGCAGTCGGCAGGTGGCAGAGATGTACCGCAAGCAGGAGAGCGTGACGAAGAGCAAGGGTCCTGCGGTAGACGACGATTTCGAGTACTAAACTCTGCTATGAGTGAAGTTAATGGAAAGGGCTGGCATCGTGCTTATGATGAACGCGGGTTTGCGTTGCTCGGACAGGGCTGGTCGATATTATTGCTTTTAGCCGTGCACTATCTTGATGGAACGAATCATCGTCACTTGTAAGGGACTTTCTAATGTGATACGGCCTTTATCAAAGCCTGCTATGTAATTCTTACTCATTATGTCCGGCTCTAAGTAGCTTCCGCTCAAATGGTACTCGCACTATGTTCCTAAATTGCCGCTCCTTAGAGGATGGAGGCTCTATGTTCAACCGGACTAAGGGGCTGGTCTACAATATCGCCCGGGTGGAGGAGCCCGCGATCCTCACCATCCCCATCCGAGTCCCGAGACAGGCCTCCCGCCGCGCCAAAAGCCCTCGCATCTCCGCGTGACATCCCCGCGCCGCCGCCAACCCCGCTCGTACGCCGCGTCTCCTCGGCGCCGTTGAGCACGTACGACACGTCCTTCTTGGTCAGCAGCCCTTGCAGGGCGCCGCGGTCGCTGAACAGGACATAGCGCAGGCCGAGCTTCTGGAAGTAGGAGACGACGAAGTGCAGGCGGGAGCGGGCGGGCAGGGTCAGGGGCGTCTGGTCCATCCAGGGCCGCAGGTCGAGCGTGGCGCGCGGGTCGGCCATGGGCTGGTGGGAGAAGAAGACCTCGGCGTCGGGCCCCAGGGAGCGGGGCGGCTGGGTCGACGAGTGCAGGTTGTAGGCGAGCTCGGCGCGCGAGATGTAGCCGAGCAGGACGGCGTCGCGCGGGTCCGATACGACGGGGAAGCCGCGGTAGGGGTGGGCGTCGAGGATGGACTGCAGGGAGGCGACGGTGTGGCCCGTGGCCGTGAGGACGACGAGGTCCTCGATGCGCGTCATGATCTGCGAGGCGGGGACGTCGGGGACCTCGGTCTCCTCCGAGTTGTTGAGGAAGGGGTACTCGTTGACGTTGATCCAGGCCTCGTAGATACCCTTGCGCGAGAAGGCGTCGCCGACCCACTTGGCTATCATGACGGCGACCATGATGGGCAGGACGTAGGTCAGGGCGCCCGTGAGCTCGAACATGATGACGACGATGGAGACGGTCATGCGCGTGACGCCGGCCAGGGTCGCGGCGGCGCCGATGATGGCGTAGGTGCCCGGGATGATGCAGGGTATGTCGGGCTCGCAGCTGCCAAAGGGGAAAGCACCGCCGCTGTTGCGATGCCAGATCTCGAGAACGATGCCAATGGCGCGGCCAAAGAGCGCGCCGATTGCGATGGAAGGCAGGATGATGCCGGCAGGGAGTTGCAGGCCAAAGGTGATTGCGGCGAGGAAGAAGCCGAGGATCGAGGCAAACACCAGGAGCAAGATGGTGCCCGCCGATGCGGCGCCAGTCTTGCAGAGACCAAACTGGTCATCAATGAGCTTCGAGCACTCGGAGAACAGGTTAGACACCAGTTCCGAAGTCTGTGCCCTCATGTAGAGGTTGGGGTAGTTGACCAGGGCGGTCAGCAGTGCGACGCTGGCCACCTGGACCAAGGGACCGGGCAGCCACGGAGTAGCCTTCTTCCACCTTGTGATAGCCATGTTGGCTTTGATGAAGAGCCCTCCATAAACTCCCTGTATATAAAAATCAGCTGTTGGTCAGAGCAGAGGTGTAGGCCGAAAGGGAAGTCACATACACCTAATATACCAAGTAACACGAAAGGGACCAGCTCAAAGCCATGCCAGCCTACGCTGTATGTCACTTGATAGAGAACAAGCTTTCCTGATCTATACGGATCGAAGGCTTGTAAGGTGACTGCCGCCGTCATGGCGCAGACGAAGCTTTGCCACATAGTCTTGTCGGGGAAATAGTACGACAGTTGCTACATTGAGTTAATATAGATCCGAAAGCAGGCATTAAGGAGCTCTAGCAGCCTACCTCTAAACTGAAAAGCACACCTCCGATAGGTGCGCCAAACGCCACTGAGATGCCCGAAGATGCAGCGGCTGAAAGAACCTCTCTTTTCCGGGCTACTCCACGTCAGACCGGTCATCGGCAGCAGCATACTCAGTGATATGTCACTCACCTTCATTGTCGTTGATGGTAGGAAATAGTTTTGTCAATACATACGCGCAGCAGCACGCAACGTGCACGAGAGGGCCTTCTTTGCCCAACCACATGCCCGAACCAACCGACAGACACTACTTTCGCCGTCAGTATCATATTGATTCAGGAAAGGTCGGTTGGGTCTTACCAATCCCAATGACTTCGTAATAAGCGTCCAGAGGCCAAGGAACCTTCTAATGACAAATCCACCGAGCACCGTTTTGATCTCGGGGATACCGCTATGCTTGGCATAAAACGCATACTCCTTGACCAGCAGCGCTGAGCAGAGAGCCAGAGTAACCTGGTCGGGTCAGACTTGAGCAACATTACAAATTGGCTTGAAAGGGATACTCACCGCAAACAAAAGAAAGAAGAAGTATTCTACAAACCACTTCCCGCCAGCAGAAGTGACGCCAACCGCCGTCGCCCACGGCTTCCAGCCCAAGCATTTGGCACCCTCGTCATATCCATAACAACAGAAGTCCCGATTGAGGTAGAAGGCTCCGCCGTCGGGACCGGAGGAACAAAAACCTGTCTTGAGGTCTCCCAGCCAGTTGGTAGTGATGTCTATCGCAGCAGCCAGGGCGCCGACAGCAAGGCCAGTCAGAACAAGGATAACCCAGATCTGACTAGAGTCTAGAAGCTGCCGTACGTATCCAACCAGTCCGCTTGCGCTGGAATACAGCACCCGGAGTCTCTGTCTTTCTTTTGTATATTCGAAAATCCAATCGATCGCTGTAAGATCCTCGTACCCCACACGCCGTCCGGGCCCTTCGACATACCAGTCTAGTGGCATGCCGTCCTTGGACCCGGGATTGAGGTCTGGGTGCAGTCCGCGCCTCCTTGGCGAGTGTGTACCCTCCAATGATCCACCAAGCGCTCCCTGACCCCTTGCGGGCGATGCATTCCCGCTGCGACTTGAGTCGGGGCGCGAGCCCGTGAGCGAAGAAAGGAAGCGGGCGGGTTGCGAGAAGGCGCTCTGCTTTTGTTTTCGTTTGAATGACATTGGCTCGTTTAGATCTTCCGCCAGTGGGTCGTCCCCAAAGACGTCGTCGGCATCGTTGGCATCGCCGAGTAGGTCTATTGAATCGCGCTCGTCATGATCGTAGGGGCTGCGCTCGCTGCTCTCGGGCGTCCAAGCTGCTGAAGAGGCTGCCGAGCTGGACGCGCCTTGCGACATGCCATGCGTCCTGTCCATATTGCCTTGCGCGCAATCACCAGAGTAACATTCCGTCCCCGTACTCCTAATCCATTGATCCGTTCGAGGTCTGTTGTCGCAGGTTGGACTGTCGTCGGGGGTGGCTTGGATAGCTTGATGGCACAGGTGTTCCTTATCGGCGGCGCACTAAAGGCCAAGGCAGTGACGCCTATTTCAAGTTCAATTGCACGTTGCGGATGCTGATTCGTGCACCACTTAGAGTCTCCACCCACTTAGAAAGATCTCGCATCTGCGCCAGACTGCCCAAGCCTCAACTCACTTACACTCATATGACATAGAAAGACTACTTTGATATCCAACCCTGAAAACAGCCTTCATATTTTACCGATTTCCCTTACCCCATCTTATAAAAGGGTCTGAGTCAGCCTCATGATGGAGCCCGAGCCGGCACCCCAAGCTCCCACCAACGAAGATATCTCCATCGAAAAGATACAGGGATTGCTGAGGACCAAGAATGATACCTCAAGATTCGTCGGCCTTGCCTTACTCAAGTCCGTGCTAGACAACTCAAAAGAGCTCAGAGAGGATGAAGCAGCGGTTTCTGAATTGTGGGACTGCATTTCACCGAAATTCCTAGATCGGCTGTTGCGTACTGGCTCAGCTTCAAACCCGTCGCAAAAGGATGCGAGAGATATGCTTGACCTGGCCGTTGCTGTCTTGCACACTTTTACCATTCTACTTCCCGAGAGCAAACGGTCTGGGCAAAAACTAGTCGGGAGGATACCAACGCTAGTTGGTTCTCTGCTTCACAGGTACGTCTTTCCGGGCTGTACAACCCTTGTGGTCTGTCTTTGTTGCGTATTGACTTGAAGACAGTTCAGCCGAGACAACTGATCTCACCTTGCAAACACTCACCACGCTTGTCAGCCGGCCTGAAGGAGCCGATGTCTTCAACAACTTAGAGGACATCAGCTCACTTACAGAGATCGCACCATCAAATAAGCTGGTCTTAGATATCCTGTCTTTTTCGTGGCTCAACTCCATGGGCAACGCAGAGAATAAGGCTGTGATGCGCTCCAAAATCGACCAGACTATCCAGTCCTTGGTGTCGACCTTCAAAGGGACCGATGCCGTCACCTTACTGGACTTCCTAGCGCAGGTCCTGAGGGACCTAGATTCTCAAGTAAGCCTCGCCCACCCGCTGATGAAGTATGTCCCACCACTAACATCATGCACAGCTCATCCCCCACGACCCCAAGTGGTTGGCGCAGATCGTTGCATTCATACGCAACCTCGTGATCAGTCGGCCGACACCAGCCGGACGCGCAGCCTACACCAACCTCGCGGCAATCCTCCTCCAGCTCTACCCCATCACCGTCCCGAGCCTCCTCTTCTCCGACGGCAGCCGGACCTCGGCGCCAAAATCACCGGACACCAAACCCTTCTCGTACATGCTCCTGAACCTTACCCTCGTGGACTTGCGTGCCTCACTACCGTCGCTCCTCGAGAAGCTCAACAGCCCAGACTACCCCTCCATCTCCCGCCGCCTCGCCTCCGCATTCGACATCCTCTCCGCCTTCATCGGCCACCTCGTCCGCGCCGCCACCCTGGAAGACGACCACGATGCCACCTCGGCCCTTAGCGGCATGCCGCCTCCAGACCTCCTCCTCAAGCTCCGCAAGTCCATCGCCGAGACCGTTTCCCTGACGATAGAGCACCTGCGCGACCGCTACGACGCCTCCGTCGCCGGCGCCCCGGGCCTGCACCCTTCGGCCCGCGACGCCGTCCCCGCGGGGACCAACCCGTCCCTGACGTGGGACTCCAAGACCACGCCCTACTCGGCCGCCGCCGACCCCTTCGTCCTGTCCGCCGTCCGCGCCGCCGCCCTCTGGCTCCGCGAGGACGACAACGACACCCTGCGCCGCGAGGCGGCGGGAGGCCTGACCGACATGCTCCTCGACCTCTACGGCGGGAGCTGCGGCGGCGGCGGAGGCGGCTCCGCCCCGGCCTCCTCTCTCGACTTCCGCCGCCCCGTGCTCGTCGCGCTCGAGGGCATGACCGCTGCCGAGGGCGCCGACGACGACGACCCGGACAACGAGGGCGCCGAGGCCCTGCTCGCCCACGACGGCTGGTCCGTGCTCACGCGCGACATGCTCTCCATCCTCGAGACTGCTGGTGTCACTACGGGCGCCAACGTGAATGCCGAAAGCGAGGCCGCGCGCGGCATCGAGATCGTGCGGGTGCTCATGCCCATCGTCGAGGCCGAGCAGCCCGGCACGCGCCAGGCGTGGATGAACCTCGTGACGCTGGTGGCCGGCTGGCACGTGCCCGACCACGACGAGGACGGCGGCACGACGGTCGGTCAGTCGCCGGCGCTGCTCGAGTTCTACGTCGCGGTGCTGCAGCTCGTGACGGCGCTCCTGGTGAACGCACACGAGGGTATGAGGAGGAGATACGTACATTCCATCAGCGCGGTCCTCGGCATCGTCGCTCAGCTGCGGGCAAGAGTCGATGCCGTTGGCGAACCAGGCCTTTCCGAGTCTCTGGAGGACGTGCTCATTACTCTGGATGGATTGCGATGAGGCAAGATGGAAATTCTTAAGCAATGATTGTACACACCATGATCGTGTATATTTGGGGGGAGTGCTACTAATTCTCGATACCCATGCTCCATAGACATACATGCAAAAATGAATTCCATGTCGAGCTTCAACTTCTCCGCCCACCATGATACCGTCGTCACATCCTGCGAGACTTGCGTTCTTGTTCCTTTCCAATGCTTGCCACATCTCTACCCACGCTGTTCCTTCATCTCGCGGGTTTCTCAAACTCTGAGGTTCCGACTCGGAGCTTACACGTCGTGCTTCTGGCGGGCCGGGTCGCCATGCGACTCGGTGCTTTTTTCAGCCCACAACGCGAGCCGGCTTTTGTTTCCTGGAGGAATAAATAGTCGAGAGTGAAACCACCCTGATTGCAAAAAAATGTTTGAACAAAAAGTTGAATGAAGCAGGTACATGAAAGCTCTGATTATTATATCAAAAAGCAAGGATTGACAGTGAATCCAAAACAGAGAAAAAGTCAGACAGACCGACCAACCAGAGATTATGAAGAATTAACCAATTTTGTCTTCCTTGTCGGTTCCAAAAACATCTCGATCGAGGCGTCTCAGTTGGCGACCTCCTCCTCGACCCACCCGTTCAATCCGCCCTGGATCGCGAGCCCGAAACCGGTGCCCATACCGCCAAAGCTGGACTGGTATTGGTGGCCGCGACGCTCGCCATCATTGTTGGTCGGGTTGCCGGGGATGCTGTTGGGGCTGGTGCCGCCGTTCTCGAAGCCAGGGGCCAGAACCGGGAGGGAGACGGCGCGGTTGTGAGAGCCTCTGGGACCTGGGGCGAGAAGCCCGCCAATAGTGGTAGGACCCGAGGAAGGCGGACCATTCGTCACGTAGCCATTAGAGATACTGGCGGACTGCTGGTGGCCAGAGACCGGGCCCTGAGGGACCTCGAGGGTGATGTCATTGGGCGACGAAGAAGCAGTACCGAACAGAGCAGCCTGCTGGGCGACAAGCGCTTGCTGCTGATGCTGCTGATGTTGCTGTGCCTGTTGGGACACGTGGTTGAGGTACATCGTAAGAGGGTTGCTGTTGGTATTGAAGTTGCCCTGAGATGGCGCAGTGGCATTGGTTGGCGAGCCACCATTCTGGGAAGAACCATTGGGAGGAGGTGACGGAACCTCACGAGGTGACTGCTGCGATTGCTGGAGCTGTCGAGGCGGGTTGCCACAGCGATCCTTGCCGAAGTTGACCTTGAACTTCTTGTACTCATCCTTGCTGCGGATGGCCTCGATGGCCTTGATAGCATTCGCAATGTTGGTAAAGTTGACGAAGGCGCAGCTCTTCTCGCGAAGCGTGTTGACCAGCTCAATCTCGCCAAACTCGGAGAAGTCTTGCCTGAGTCTTTCCTCGGTCCATGTTTCATCCAGGTTGCCGATATAGACATTTCGAGAAGCTCCACCGCTGACCGCAAGAGCGATCGCAGGAGGAAGCGCACCCGAGTGCTTTCCCCAGCCGATCTTGAGCCGCCTGTTGTGAATCATCAGACCCTGAAGGTTGCTAAGAGCGTAGAAGGAAGCAGCAGCAGTCGGGTCAATGAAAGTCACGAAGCAAATATGCTTGTCCGGGATGTATCGGATGTGGTGCAGCAGACCACCACGAACAACGTTGCAAATCTCCTCAATGGTGGTTTCGGGATGAATGTTGCCCAGGTAGATGGTTCGGTTACCCAAGTTGTTGATGCCACCGGCAGTCGTGGCGACTGCGGCGGCAGCGACGGACTGCTGTGCGAGAGCATTCGAAATGAGATCGCGATCAGCGCCAGTGAGCATATGAGCGTAGCCGGGAGCAATACCAAGGTATTGCGCTGCATTCTGCTGCTGAGTCTTGGAGACGTAGGCGCATCGGTCCTTGCCATAGTAGACGCGGCGAGGCGTCTGCCACTTGGCCTCCTGGGGAAGCTGCGAGACTGCCTTTATGGCGTTGGCAATGGAGAGGAAATGGACAAACGCAATGTTCTTCTCGCGAACAATCTTGACCGTGTCGATGGCACCAAACTTGCCGAGATCCTCACGGAGCTCCTCGTCCGTGATGTCCTCCGGCAGATTGCCCAGATACACATTGCGCGATGCGCCTGACTGCTGGACAGCTACAGCCACAGATGTTGGCACCTGAGACGGCTTGCCCCAGCCAACCTTGATGTCCTGACCCTTAATGCAGAGCTTTTTCAAGATGGCATCGGAGTGGAAGTGGGTGGCGGAGCTGGCGTCGAGGAAGGAGATGAATGCGCAGTTCTTGTCGGGAAGCAGACGAACCGACTCGATCTGCCCGCTGCGGACATGGCCAAGAATCTCCTCAGCCGTTGTGTCTGGGGGAATGTTACCAAGGTACACAGTGCGGCTGGTACCGCTAACCATGCCGGGGGCACCCATGGAAACAGGAGAAGTGGGCTGCATCTGCATCTGCATTTGACCGTTCATGTTGTTGTAAGCACCCGTGGGGGACTGGGGCGAGTAGAACTGGGGGGCACCATAGGTAGAAGGCGAGACAATAGCTTGGTAAGCCTGGGGGGACATGTTCTGCTGAACTGGGCTCTGCATGCCGGTCTGCTGTTGCTGGTTGTTCTGCTGCTGGCTCTGCTGGTATCCGAGCTGGCCCTGGAACTGCGAGTTTGCGAAGGCCGCAGGCGTACCGGGCTGGAACGGGCTACCGAGGAGCAGCTGGGAGGGCAGGAGAGGGGTGAACTGCATGTCGAAGGCAGTACCCGGGCTGGTCATATCGGCGGCATTCGAGGGAGGCGGCTGCTGCTGGGAAAGAGGCTGCGTGTTGATCGAAGGGATGTTGCCGCGGCGGGGATGTCGGTCAGCGAAGCCAGAAATGTTCGAGGTGAAGGCGCCGTGGGAGAACCCGGTGTCGCTGTTCGAGGGCTTCGAGACGTGGCCGGGATAGCGGCCGACGGGACCGGCGCTGGGACCGGACTGACCGGCGCCTGAGAGATCTTGCATCCCGAGTAGATGCGGAGGGACAAAGTTGTCCCTTGCGGCGTGAGATAGTACAGCCGTTTTGACAGATTAAACGTGCCCCTGAGTAGGCACGGGAGGCGTTAAGCGAGAAGACGCGTTGGAATGTACCGGTACTTGGGGTTCAAGTACTGGCGGGTATCTCAAAAAAATGCCCAAAATTATATGCCTTTCGAAGAAGTGAAGGTTGGTTTCTCGAAAAAACTACCACCCGAACAAGTTGAGTGACTGCCCAAGCTCAAGTGTATATAGCGATACCGTATGTGCGATTGCCCAAAGCTGGCGAGCAGGGTATCGGAGCAAGGTCTCAAAAAAGATATACTCTAGGTATATGTGAGCAAGAAGCTGCTATCCTGGTATCCTGTCGGAGCTGTGATTCTCAAAGAGAGACGAGAGACAGTGCGCGTAGCTGCGATCCGAATGACCAGCTCTTTTGTCCAAAACGATCTTAGGGGTCTTTGGTCTGTTGGAACAGGACGACAAAGAATCCGGAACAGGTGCTTGAAAGGGTTGACAACTAGAGCTTCAGCAAAGATCGACAAGGCGGTTGGCTCGTCCACAGGTTGTCGATATATGAACTGGATGTCAAGTTTCGGGGGCAAGCTGGCCTGGCGTATTAAGAATTGTATATTCCGTATAAAGAGTGTGGGCTGAAGTAAGCTGGTATTGCTGAAAGGCACGAGAGAATAGGGGGTTGTCGAAGAAGTACGAGCTTTGGTAGGGTAGTTTAAACAAGTTCAAGAAGAGAAAGGGTCGCAACACGCAACAGAGAGCGCGGTCTGCAGGTTGAAAGAGAGAGAGGGTGTGTGGGATAGAAAGCTGAGCGAGTGAGCGAAAAGAAAAGGAAGAGAGTGTGTGAAGGAGAGAAGAGAGAGGTATCTCCTGGTAAAAGGGATTGGAGTAGCAAAAGCGGAGGAGGAGGAGGCAAAGGAGACGAGGAGAAAGGATGGAGGTGGAAAAGGATAAAGAGGATTATGGATTAGGACTAGGGAGGGAAAGTGAACAAACGAGCGGACAGGGGGGTCCAACTGGTGCAGAGGTGGACTTGGTGGTCCCTTCAAGAGGTGTAGATTGCCAAAAAGGGACGATGTTGAATTGGCGCCGCTAAGTTTAATGAGCTACAGCCAGGGATCAGAAAGTGAGAGCGACCAAGGCTACTAAGCAGGCAGGAGTCGTGCTCTTTCCCCCAACTGTCTGACTGACTGACTGTCTGTCTGTCTTGTCTTCATAGTGTCTTTCTTTGTTCCTTTCAGGCACAGACATTATCTCTATCTCGACAAGGTATTTGCTGGCGGTGCATCGGTCTGCATCCAAGTTGAATCATTGATGTTCTGTCTGTCTCCTGGCCGCCCTGATACGGGGCGCGTGGCAGCAGGTATCACCAGGCCCGCCAATGTACCCACCCGGCCAGCCCACCGGCTTCAAGGGGAGCTTAGGTACCTGCAGTAGCAAGGACCGGGGCTATCAAGAACATCTCGTGCTATTCTCTCCCTTCCTCTTTCTATCTCAGAGCAGGCGACTATTCTCCAAGTTCCACCTCGTACTTCAAAGTCTCGAGTCGCGATATATCATCACCCACCTGTGGATTATTCGTGTTTGTTGCGGCCGGAAAGGGTGCTAGGTAGGTAGTCCATCTCGTCTGCCTCGTACCTTGGACTGCTGGATCCCGGCATAGATACCCGCCTAAAAGCTGCACTACCAGTACACTTGGGGATAGCGCCAGGTACCAAACCCTCAAATTCACATCTCGATCCCTTAAGGTTGCAAGACACAGCCTTGACGAAGAGATATTGTCTTGAAGCTTAAGAGATGCACATGTATCGTGCCACTCGCCCTGTTCATCCTATGATCGAATTACTCCTCAGAATCTTGAGAGATCCTTCATCAATGGCTCCCATGCCCTCTCTACAGAGGAGTTACTACCCTTCACCAAAAAGTTCCAGACCCCATGGTGCGTAGGATCCCATCTAGGTTCAAGGTCGCATGTTATCCCGGGGTGCTGGACTGGGTTGACGGGCTGGAAAGGAGTCCAGCCTCCAGGTTGGGTCGATCAGGGGGCTGCAGCAGACGCGCCTACAGATTCGCTTAGGCTAGAGCCTACGGGGCAGGGGCAATTGCGTTTCTCCATCATTGTCCATGTAACTCTAGCACTTCTCCTACTCCGTAAATCGCACAAGTTGATACATGCTTGCATTGTGCTGCGGCCGTCGCTACCGTCCGAGCGACCTGGAATGGGGAAGACTTTCGCCCAGGGGAGGTAGAGCCTCCTGACGGTTGCACGGGGAGAGTTTCTTATGATCTCCAATAGAGTTCTACAAGGGGCGGATAGATCCCCCAGCCCTTAGCAACTATTGTCCGCCTCAAATCCCGGGATTGGCCACTCCCCGACTAGTAGAAACGGCGCGGCTGATGATGGGTTGGTAGGCAATAGGTTGGCATAATCAATGACAGACAAGACGGACGGAGAGCGACAGACAGACAAAGGACATGGGCAGGGAGAAAAGCATGTAACGAAACAAACTTACGCTGTATGGTAGATACTTGCATAACGCAAGCTAACATTCTCTTCCCCAGAGCGGAGACGGCACGCCCTGCATCTTGTGTGGTTTTATAGAAAGGCTGTCTTATTATTCCGCCACCCCCTACGTCTCTGGCGAACCGGCAAAAGGAGGGCTGCGGTTCGATGATTTACAACTCTCCATATTCCGGATGGTCAAAGCATTGGTACTCCCTCTCCGTCTTATACGGCGAGAATCCTCATGTCTACCAGAAAAGGGGACGGCGTGTTTGCGTAACTCCGGATAGATATACTTGTATATGTTCTGTGCTACAGGCTCGACTCGGCCACGGGCGCTTGCAAAGGATCTATCTGGGTTTCTTTGGCCCGCCAGGTCCTCTCCGGATGCAGCGAGGCAGCTCGTACGACGAGGAATGAGACGAAAAAACACGATACTTGCAACGAAGCACCAGATACCCACTGGCGTGGTTTCGTCCGTTTGTCGGATCTGACAAGCGCCTGTTCCACATCCACACTTTCCCACCGACCATTGCAAGCCAGTCCTGCAGGGACGCTGCAAGCTCGACAGTCAGTGGGCGATTAAAATGTACCTAAACCCAAAATCAATGCAACAAGGGTCACCCATCGAGCCTGGCGTTTGGTCTGGAAGTCTGGATCGACACTGATCTGCCCGAAAGGGGCCATTCCCCTGGATTTACATTTCTCGGCCGCACACCCCTTACAGAGTTACTTACTTCGAAGCGACACTCGTTCGTCGCCAAAACACCAAACCATGCGGTACTAATCACAAATGATATGACGCTATTCACGCAGGCATGCACCCACAACAACCGCGTGCGCGGACCTTCGAGGGGAAGACGCAGGAGGATCTGCAGTGCCTTTCTTTGACACGAGTACAACCCTACGTAGTAGACTGCCGCCCGTCCGACCTTGTTCAATGCTTTACTCCGTACTTGATGACGATGGTGCATATATAGCGCCTCGGTCAGGGTCCAAAGTGACGCACCCGAGAGCCGGCAAGCTTGGGGGCCAAACATAGAAACGCACAGCGAGAAAAAGCCAAACCAGGGGAAAGCTGTGCGCCACCGTCGTCCCAGTTCTTCGTCAAAGGGACGATGAAGGTGTTCCTGGTTGGATGCGGCCGGGTTCCGTACCCCACCACCCCGAGGATTTGTTCCCGTCCGCATTCAGCCTTTTTAATCTTAATGACTGCACTTACACCAGGCCACGGCAGATGGTGATCAAGCAAGGACAAAGAACGCTGATCAATCTGTACTGCGTTCAGAACGCTTCACGCACGTGCCGATCTACTCGTTGCGTGACACGAATGTTGATCCGAGGTGGGTGGGCCATGACAGACACGGAGCCTTACTTGTACAAATATCTCCCGGCGTAGTACCCCGTACTCAGATTTCCAGGATAGCTTAAAACCAGACGACAGAGGAGGAGATGAGGCCAGATGACGGAGACTGGAATGACTCATGGTTCTTCAATTCGTTTCTCTGGTCCTCGCCGCCCACTTTCGCTTCCAGCTCGACCCATTTCCACCATGTTGCTTTTGACCATCAGCCAGAGCGAATCCTCGTACACCACCGGGGCCGCTGCCAGGGCCGTCTCCTCGTCAGCGCCCTGATATGCAGGTGCCGCCTTCACGATGTCAGCCCTGCGATATTAGGCCCCTCCATACCCCTGAGAGTGCGGATGTGCTCCGGCATCATCCACTCGCCTGCCTCCGGTGTGCCGGTTCCGGAAGCAAACGCCGGGTCCAATACGTCAATGTCGACAGAGAGGTAGAGTGGATCGTCGCCGGCGCCGAAACGCTCCAGGACCGAGCCGATGGCGCCCCAGACGCCCCGGCAGTCGATGTCGTCCGCCACCAGCCGGACCCGGTTCTCCGCGCTCTGACGATGAGCCCTTCGTTGCCAGCGAGCCAGGATATGGAGCCGTGGTTGAAGTGTCCTTCCTCCGACGACCAGGGCAGACCGTCCTTTTCGGGGCCCATGTGTCGAGGTGCGCTGCATAGGTTTAGCAAAGGCCTGCCTCAAGCCATGAGAGCCTTATATCGAGTAAGGACGAGTGATTTCGTAAGGTCAAATAGGCGGGCGGCCTGAAAGGGCTGTCAATTTCTCTCCGGCTCTGCTAGAGTTTCCTTCAGTCTGAACGTCGTGGTGATGGTGCCCGCATCCTTGCGCGAGTCTCGGCATTGTGATCAACGTCGCGAAAACGAAAGCAGGTGTGTATCTCATGATCCTCGGGTACTAATCGACAACTATAATGTGGTTCTTGTACAATGGCCCGTGCCTCTTGATCGTCCCCTTGCCCGGTTGACAAGAGAAGAAGCATCTGAGAGGTCTATCGACATGACGATCGATGTATGAGAGTCCCCAGAGACACTCACTGATTCTACTCTAGTCTGGATTTGCTTGTCGCAGTGTACAACTAAGCTTCGGCCCGCGAGACAGCCAGTCACTGTCCTTCCACCGCGAGAGTCATGTCCAGCGGCAGGCAGGCTACCTGGATAGCTGTTGCGACGACTTGGCTCTGTGATGTTGTTGCCCACAATGGTCCTTGCGTTGTGTAGCCTTGTCTGAATGGGAGAAGGAATGGTCACATTCTAGGGCGGATCAGTCGCAGGCTCTAGATTCTTTGCAGGATGGCAGGGTCTCGGTTCGGTTGAAGCTGTGCGGGCTGGCTTTCATTGCTCTGGGAAGGAAATATGTGGAAATAGGGTATAGTTGACCCTACAGATCATGAGTTCGCGCCCTTTGCGTCGTGGACAACACTGGCGGTAGAAGTCTGGCAAGTGACGGGAAACGCGTGCGCCCCAAAGCCTGGAGATCTTGTCCGGAGGGGTCTGTGGCCACTTATGGCGAAGGAGACATCATGTCACCGGCGATCAAAGCACGGAACGCAACAAGATCTCATCGACCACATTGGAGAGGGCGGAAATAAGGGAAATCAAATTGCACTCCAAATCGCCAAACTGTCCTATCGAAGAATCCTGCCGTGGAGTTATGAAGTTGCCGCTAACCCCCAAAACGGTAAAAAGAGAAGCAACTAAGAAAGGGGATATAGATCACGCTGCTGTGCTGGGGGGCTATTCTGTATGATGAAGGATGATGCCGTCTCAAAATTTCCTTACACGCCAAGAACAACACTCGGTGTTCGAGGTGTCGTGACCAAGGTGAAGGTATTTCATATCGACCCTCGGGTTCTTGACGGACATTTCTATGCTCGGCCGCGCCGTAGAAGAATGATGTTATTCACTGCACCCAGTTTCTAGACTGTGGTATGCCAACGAATATAAGACCGGGTGTTTCACGAGGCGGGAGAACATGACAGACACCACAGTAGCGTATGAGACATGGGCAGGTCTGACACGGCCGTGAACCCCGGTACTGGACAAGCTTACAAGTCAAGTTGCCCGTGGTCATTCTCCCCAAGGCGCGTCGGTATCGACAAAAGACGCCTATCAGAGCAGAAGACACTTGTGTGACTTCTTCTTGGGCGCTGGCGGCTCTAGCGCAGCAACAATGGCCTGTAGCATCCCGGGTCAGCTCACACGCTGATCAAGCATCTCAGTCCCGAACTGACTACTTACCTCATCGAAAACGTCCTTCAGCTTATACTGAGTCAGAGCACTGCACTCGACATACTTGACGGCACCGAGTTCCTTCGCCATCCGATCGCCATCCTCCTTCCGTACAGGCTGCATCTTTTGCTTTGACAGCTTTTCCCGTACACTTGGGTCGTCCCGCAGATCTACCTGGGTTCCAACGATGAGGCAGGGCACGCCGGGGCAATGGTGGTGCACTTCGGGGAACCACTTCTCGCGCACGTTCTCGAATGATGCCGGCGAAGTTACGCTGAAGCAGACCAGGAAGACGTCGGTTTGAGGGTACGACAGGGGTCGTAACCGATCGTAATCTTCTTGACCAGCAGTATCGAACAGACCGAGGGTGTAGGGTTCGTCACCGATCCTGCGAGGACTTGATTAGCCTCGCGATTCAAGCTGATGGAGTCGTCAACGAAGACAGCGGCATGCGTCTCTTATCGCCTCATTATTGTCTAGGTTTTGAGGCCGGGCCAAAAGAGTTCAATTCCAACGCATGCATCGGGGTAGAGGCGTCTTCATCGAGGCGGGAAGTTGGTGCGTTGAAGTGCACTTACATGACAGTAACGGCATAGTTGTCAAAGACAGTCGGTACGTATTCGGAAGGGAATTTGTTGGTCGTGTAGCTGATCAGCAAGCATGTCTTGCCGACAGCACCGTCACCGACGACGACGCATCTGTATTACACAACAACCATCAGCCAAACGATTCATGCGTCCAGATCAAAACCCCGGCATCAATGCGGTGACGACATCTGCCAAATCCAAGCGCCCCAACCTGCATCAGTTAGGGGCCGCGAGTGCGGATGGTAGTTGTTTGGCAGGTTATCGTGACCGGGCCAAGGCAGCAGTTACTGGTCTGGCAGCGGTGGAAATAGCGCAGGGAGAGGGATGGACTCTGAAGCGGACAGGGAAGACTAACTTGATCGTTGCGACAACCATTGTGAGAAGCGAGAATGGCCCTCCGAGGAGAGCAGTGCGTGAGGGCGTGTGGAAGCGGCAATGCGAATGGTTCTGCAAGGGAAAAAGCTCGGGGTGACTCCCTTATCGCGCGCGTCGTCTGTCTTGTGCTGATAATGGGGGGTTTGATTTGGCCCAGCAAGGAGTGGCTGGTGGAGTTCGCAGAGCGTCAAATCTGTCTCAGGCTAGGGCAGCTAACAAAAAATGTAGACTGGAGAGAAGAGGGGTGACGACACGTCGGAAGAAGGGCGACGACGGAGGCGAGCGGATTCGAGGTAGAAAAGAATCCGTGATCAACAAGACAAGCAGTAGAAGAAAAGAAAACAATTTGGGAGGAGCGTGATACCCGCGTGGACTGGACTGGACTGGGATGGCGCTGGTGCTTCAGCCTCGTGAAATTGGCTTTTCGTAGGAGGGAGGTCCTGCAATGTGATGAAAGTGGGTGCGGGTGCCCCCAAAGATATGGATGGATGGATGATGGATGGGCGCGAGCAAGTTGGGGTGGACGGGCGATGGACGTGGTGAGAACAGCAGCAGTAGTAGGTTGGTGGGTTCGGGGTTGCTTCACTCGCAGCTAATTTGCACTCTTCTCTTCTTTCGACTTTGCTTCTTTTCTTTCCCTCCCTTTTCTTCTGGAAGGGAGAAGTAGGACGGGATGGGAGTTTATTAGTTAGTAGGTACTTTGGGTGGGCGGACTGGGGTGGGAGAGAGAGAGACTGGAAAGGGAACACAGCACAGGCCAGAGAGACAGCGCAGGGCAGAACAGGACAGGCAGATTGTGAGCGAGAGGCGCGCTCTTCCAGTTGCCAATTGCACCTTAGCCTTGATGAAATGATGGGATATTCCCTAACCATCCTGAGGCCACCCCAGCTAGGGCGGCATGGTTGTTGGCTGTCGGCTTGTCGCATGAATTGGCAGACACGCAGAACAGTCTAGTCTTGCCGCTAAAGAACCCTCAACAGGATCAGAGCGGCGAGTATCATCATTCAATTGCGGATACAAACCAGAACCTTTGCATTGTCCAGTCGTCGCCGCGGGCCACTTCCGACGACACCATGGGTTTGTTTCTCTGTCAATGTACCAAGTAAAACCCTAGTTACGTATTGCCCATGTGTAGCGTTCCCGCTGTCAAAGCTCATGATTCAACGGTCATGTATGGAGGTACCGACTTTACCTGGTTACCCACATGGCGCTCGACACTGCGCGCAGATGAAGAGGTACGGAGTACAGACTTGCCGTACCAGGCACTTGACGGCCTACCATATTTCCTTTGTACCTATCAATGCTTGGATTCGACCTCGAATCACCTCGGTGACTCGGTCTCCGTCACACAGCTGCTGCTCTGCCCACGATGGACCTCCGTACGACCAACTACCACGAGCACCTAGCCACTCACGCGCCCTTGAAAAGCGTCAGTTCAGGGTCCGTTCAGGTGATTCGGCAGGGTCTGACATCGGCGCTGCGCCTGGCAGGCCGTGGGTTGGCGGTATCCTAAAAAGTACCTATCATTTGTCCGTGGCTAGGTCATTATTGAACTGGTGGCTCTCGAAATACCCATGTAAGCCAGGGTCTGCATCTCCTATCCACCTATCCTTGCCTACCAAACGTGCAGACTCGAGGCAGGTTTCTCAGGCAGAGGTACAACGTAAGAATGCAGGTCTGAGGTCTTGACGTACTCCGTACCTGATCATTTAAAATGGCGAAGGAGCTGGGACGGGTCCAGGTCAGGGATGATGCCACTCTACCGGGCAAAGACTGTGGCCGTCCACCTGGTGTCACCAACAGTCCCCTATTCCAAGTCGCCAAAGCCGCAGATGTGATCGTTTCTCAAACATCATCTCACAGGCTGACAGACGACGACCTGCAGCGGGCCGCAAGTTGCTATTGCCCTCACAGGCTGCTGCTTACGGGACGGCGGAGCACCCTGCGGTACACGGCATGATCCTTTCATATCCACCACATGCAGTTGGAACTTTCTACGCTTTCTTTTCCTGCTTCCACCCGTCTTTCGCCCGTTAACCCAAGACATCATCGTCGGCAATGCATTGCCGCACCGTCCACGATGGCTAGTCATCACGTGGAGTTCAAGAGACTGTCTGCTTGAAAGTGGTTCTCCATCGGACAATTTGTGTGATCGACTCCCAGGGTGCAGCCCGCTGGAGCCGGGATGACCGATGAGACGTGACGTTGTTCATCCTGTCCTACGGTAGAACGAAGTCAAAAAGTCGTCCCTGGCACGAGCGATTGCCAGCTGCCAAATACCTAGGTAGCAAAGAAGGCGGAAAGTATTCCTCTGTGTGGTGTCAAAAGGTATCATCTCCTGCGTCCAAGCGGATTGCCTAGACATCGTTTAGCTTGGAGCTTTCAAGAATACTACGAAGGTTGCCGGCTGAAATCTCGACACCCATGTCAGGTATCGACTGCTATGTGGAGGGTTATCCCACTACCCAAAATCAAACAGGTCAATACCTCGCAGAGACGTATTACTTACCCTTACCACCTCTGTATGGGTTGCAATTCATCGATTAGGTACCTAGGTAGGTTGTTCGTTTGTGGGAGATGCGCGTGCATACAGAGTACCTACAAGGCCCTTTCAGTGGTTTCTCATCTCAGGTCAAGAAGCCAATGCCTCTTAACCCTTGTCGTGCCAAGACGTTCAAAGCTGTGAAAGATCTTCACGGATGGTGGAATACTTGCCAGGGTCTGTAAGTCTGTGAGAAAACAAGTGAGATGAGATTCCTGGGCTTTTGATGTAATTTCGCCTCGCACGCGGAGTCCGGAGACCTCGAAAGCGCTTTGACCAAGACCCCTGGGATGCCTCCAACTTTCGTACAACAGTTCAACATGCTCACAGAGCGAGTCTATGGAGTAGTTAGTGAAAATGACAAGACGTCTCCTCGGAAGGACAAGCTACACCCAAATATCGGTGTAGAGAATAGTGGACAGCGAAGGGGGTGGTTATTGCTTCGTACTCCGTAAACGTAGTTACAGACTGTGCTGTCCAGCAGGTCGACTACGCCGCCTCTTCAGCCCTGGACCAACCACGGACCCACCCAAGCTCTCACGTACCACCTCACCATGTTTTGTTTCACCAACTCTCACCACTGAGACAGGATACGCGGGAAATCCCGACAACCCTCCGCGAAGCAAAGACCCTTGATGGATGGGGTTGACTCGCTGCGCCTGTCTTCAAAGTCTCAGTCTGTCTTATTTTTCGATTCCTGCCCCTCACTTAGGCTCATCCTCACTCCACAAACCATGGACCTGAACCCTATCGACCAGCTCCTCGAGCGCTACCTGGTCTTGCTCGATGAGTACACCACCCTGCGCGAGTCCCTGTCGACCGCGCAGTCAAACATGTACCACAACATCGCCAGGGCCAATTTTGCTGCGGAGAGGGGCCTCCGTTATGGGCAAGATCACTATGACGAGCGCATGCAGGCGTCGAGAAGAGTCGAGATCACGCCGGGTCAAGGGTCTCCCGCCTCACGCTTTACCATCCGCACAACGGCTCCCAGCAGCGGGGATGACGTTAACCCCACTGACCGTGACAAGAACGAGAGGCCACTTGATGAGCCATCCGAGCAAGACGAACCAGAGGATGATGCTGATGAGGCACGCCATGAGAGCAAGAGGGCTCGGGATCCGCTGCAGTGGTTTGGTTTGCTGACGCCCATGGCGCTGCGTCTGGCTCAGAGTCAGGCGATTCAAGTGACAGAGGATCTCATTCCCAGACTCGCCTCGGTGAGTGCCGAGATGGAGGCCCTCGAGATCGAAGTGCGGCGAGCAAGGAAGAAGCGAGCCAAGTCGAACGTGGGAAAAGATGAGGCTCATCAAAGTCGCACACCTGCAGAGATCTCCCTCTGATCAAGCAAGCAACTCATAGGGGTGGCCAATCAGTTTCTTGGGCTTGACAATATACCATTTTTATTTTCTACAACTGACCTCTAAGCTACATACCCTAGCTTACTGTGATAGCACAGCGTGTGCATTAAAAAGAGTTAGAGATATACTGAACCCAGTCCCCAACAGGTATCGAGAGTGTCGCAAGTCATACAAATGAGGGAATAGGCGCCTTAGTAACCCGCGGGCTCTGGCTTCTCCGGGAAAGCTGCCGATTTGATATTCATACGGCACTGCTGCTTCCAATCTTGGGGCGTGTACTTGTCAACTATCGCCTTGAACTCCTCCTGAATCAAATCGTTAGCGTCTTTGCAGCCATCGAGAGGAGACATGTCATTTTACATACCAGTGTGCAAAATGTCTCGTCGCCTTCTAGGTGTTTGCCCGCAGCCCTGCAACCGGGAATAGTCACAGGCTCATCATTGTAACGTATCCGGACGAAATATCCCTCCAGCTTCTTCTTTTCCGCCGGGGACAGGTTTTCGCTGGGCGTACGGCCTATGCCTGGGGGTGGCCTGCCAGCAGGTGAACGAGATGAGAACCATGAGCCGAACCAGCTGGACTTGTTGGAGGCCACAGCGCTCTGCACAACGGGGTCCGCAGAATTTTCCGCCGTAGCTGGGCTGTTTGCTCGCCGGAAAAGCTCGATGGCGATGTGGCTTGTGAAGGGCGGCCACTTCTCGGTTTCGAAGGCCCCGAGACTGGATAGCACGCCCGCCAATGTGGTATCGTGACAGCCACTCAGTCCAAACTTGATCGGCGTGTCCCTTTCTGCCGATTTCCTCATAAGCTCATACTCTCCATCTGCAGTGCTCTGCTCCACGCTGCCAACCATCCGCGCAACAACGTCACCCATCAGGCCGCCAATGCCCAGCATACGATACTCTCGGGATTCTTTGTAGCCGCTGTACCACTCTTCGACCCCAATCTTCTCGATGATCCGGTGTGCCTTCTCGTCGTAGAACTGCTTTGGCAGTTTGGTCTCTGGGCCGTGGGCAGCAGTTGAGTTTATGGAATCCATGATACCAGACAGTCGTGGCCGACCATCTACAGCAACGCGCGGGTTTTCTGGCGGCATCCACTTCCCATAGATCTTGTTCAGATACTCCATGTCGTCGGTAGTGTTCCACCGATCAGCTGTCCGCTGCGCAAACGCCCGGGAAAGCTCCGCAAAACGACGGCAATGCTGGTCGTTGGGGAACAGCGTCTCGTCCTGCGGCGCCCGGGCCAGGATAGTCGGCGGCGGGAAGGTGCCATTCTCACCCTTCTCCCTCGTCTGAACGGGATACAAACCGGCGAGAGTCTGCTGAAGAGAGTCCAAAGCTCGGGGAATAGGCGTGGCACGCAAATACATAAAGTCCGTGGATTTGATAGTAGCCGGGATGAACTTTAGCCGGTCGACATAGAGACTCCGCAGCCGGGTTCCAAGCTGGTATGTGGTGATGCGGCCGGCATCAGTGAGCATGCCCATGTCGCACACGGCGTCTAGCTCGCCGGCAGGGCCGGTAGCAACTATAGGGGCATCATTCGGCCCAAAAGCCTCGAGACGGCGTTTCCACTCAAACGTGCTGAAAGGTTCTTGATGAGCACTATCACCACGTTCGAGGACGGCCGACTTGAGCTGCCGGACCGCGGAACAGTACGGCCAAAATGGTTGTAGTCCAGCATTTTGAAAACGGGCCGACACGGGGGTGCGCTCTCCGTGGCGCAATAAGACCTGTACCAGCTGCAGCTCTAGACCAGCCGGGTAGAGCTTCCGAAGCTCGTCGTCCGTGTATGGCTTTCTTGGCTGTAGGGTGGTCATCGTGCTTGTTGACCGACTAAGACTAAGAGAGACCTCGTTGTTCCTCAAGTCAAACTGCACTTCTGAGGACGGACGCTATGTGAAGGGGTGAGATGAGGTGTATAAAAGTGAAAGTAACGCTTCTTGCTCTACAGCCAGCTCTACCACAAGCACGTCTTTTGAGTCAACATTGGGTGTCGACCAATCTCCAATTGACCCGCCAATTGGGAACTTCAGGCCAATGATTTAGGGGCGTGACGTACCAATTGATCTTGCCATTAAGAAGCCGAAGCTACTAAATGCCCCAGTTTTGATGTCCCCCCGGCTGGTTAGGCACAGCGATCGGCGATAAGCCAGGACAGCTCCAGCTAATTTTATCAACCCCAAATTTTTGTACCGACATACTGTCAAACGGGGCGCAATCGAGTATTCCAATATATGGCCTCCAGCACGATTCAAGCTCGCCGTTCCTGGCGCTGATAACATAACGAATCTCGACAGTCTGGCGCTGAACCTATTTGCTCGCTGGCCATGAGCGAAGCGCGAGCCATCTGCCTTGCGTGCCGCTCTAGGATTTTCGCATCTACGACAGTAGCACGGTCGAGGTGGCTTTCCCGAGCTGGCTATGCGACAGCATCGCCAGATGCACAGTCCGAAAGTCACAATGACAGAACGCTTGACAATCCGCCTGCCGCCTCGGAGGATAATTCTTCACATATCGATGGCGCATTGAATCGCGGCCCATTGGTACAACACGTTACTTCTCAGCGAGATTTGACGAAGCCGAGCCAGCGGAAAGAAAGATCGAGGCGGAATGCTCATACGCAGACATCTATATTCCAAAAGATTGTCAGCAAAGAAAAGGAAGTGAAAGGGGCGGAGGAGGACCAGAAGCAAAGAGCAAGCGGCTTTGAGCTATATCAAAATCTAGCGAAGCTCAAGGAGTTGAGGGGGCAGCCGGACGTGCCTTTGGCAGCATGTTTCGACTTTTTCAGCTCAAGGATCTACCCACAACTCCAGGCTGGGATCCCACTGCCCAAAATCTTCCAGAACGATCTCACTGGCCTCTTCGACGACATCCAGCAAACGAAGGACGAGGACCCTGGGAACAAGGACCTGCCCACAATAACGGAGATGACGACCATCAAGAGACGGCTAGGCTTTTTCAAGCCATTGCACTGGACACCGCTAATCATTAATCTCGTCGAATACATATCACAGATGAGCACCTCGCCTCAGGACTTTTACTCTACAGAGAGCTTTGAAGTGTCACAAGCATTGCGTGCTGCTCTGCTCCAGGATCTTGTTAATGCGTGGAGAATATTCAGCTTCCCACAGATTCTCTTGGATCATGGCGAACTACTTCATCAGGCCGAGGACGAGTTCCGACTTGCTCCTGTGAGGAGGGAGCGACTCGCTCGGCTGTCGTCTCCGAACGCCATCGATGGTGCCCTGCGCACTCTATTCCCTCAGTACGTCAAGAACCAAATGAAGACGCTCGCGCCAGCCGCCATTTCCACCGCTGTGCTCCTTACGGATCCCGCCAAGAGTAATGCTGCTGTTCAGCAAAGCGCCCAGCACTTCATCACTGCGGTTACACAAATTCTCTCGGCAGTACCCGTGGATGTGAAAATGCTGCAGCGCATGTTCGCTACTCGCATCGCCCTGCGAGAGTATGTATTGGAGCGTTGGCCTTCTTTGGCCGAACAACTGGACCATCACGCCGAGCATCCTCAAGCCCGCCAACATCCGAAGGGCCAGACAGTTTCCAAGGGGAAAGACCCGAGCATTCTGCACAAGCAGCTCGGCCAGGCTCTGAAGTCCAGGGACCTCAAAGCCTGCGACAAGGCTTGGTTGAATTTCTGGGGACCTTCGAACGCACCTGATCCTGAGCGAGCGGAGATTTTGCGGCAAAATCGATTAATGTTTGACTATTTCATCATGGTATATACAGCTATGCGACAACCGAATAAAGCTGTGGCTGTCTGGAATTCCTTGGGTAAAATTGGCCTTGCACCGAGCATTAAGACCTGGAATTCCTTGATCGAGGGTTGCAAAAGGGCATCGAACGCCGCCGGGATTCGGAACGTGTGGGCAAGGCTGGTGGAATCAGGCATTCAACTAGATACTACCATCTGGACTGCTCGGATATCTGGTTTGATAGACACAGGCGACCCAGAAGGAGGGTTGCAAGCTTTGGAAGAAATGGCGAGGATCTGGCAACACTCGCTCAAGAACGGTACCACTCCCACGGCAGTCAAACCCACTGTCGAACCTGTCAACGCCGCAATTGCAGGACTACTCCGCTACGGAGCCAACGATGCAGCTCGAAAGGTCTTGGCCTGGGGCAGTCGACACGGTATCGAACCTGACATCTTTACTTTCAACCATATTCTGCGCCCTCTTGTCCGACAGGGCGCCACTGAGGAAGTCGACAAGGTCTTTGCCATGATGAAGTCCAAGGGCGTACAGCCAGATTTCGCCACCTTCACTATCATCCTTGACGGTGCTATGACAAGTCTGGGCGACCAGGGGCCACAGCAACAAATCGAGACGGTCAATCGCATCCTTGCCGAGATGGAAGCCGCTGGCCTGGAAGCCAACCTGCAGACCTATGGCAAGATGATCTACTTGCTGCTCCAGGAAGGCGATCGTACTCAGGATTCGGTCAAGGCCGTGCTGGCGCATGTTCGGGGCAAGGGCCTCGAGGTCTCCTCCCACATCTACACCATGCTCGCGGAGCATTATTTCTCAAGAGACCCTCCTGACCTGGCTGCCGTCCGGGACCTCATTGAGAAATCTGGTCTTTATTCCAAACGTGGTATCGATCGTGTGTTTTGGGAGAGAGTCGTCAGGGGCTACTCCCAGGTCGGAGATACGGCCAGTGCCCTCAAGGCTTTCCGCATGATCAAGGGTTCGATGTCCGTGACAACGTCCACGCTCAGCGACCTCTTACAAGCCCTCATCAACAATGAGCAGTGGGATGAGGCATCTCAGCTGGCGAGAAAGGCCAAGTCGCAGAGGGACTTGGCACAGTCTGACACGGCCGCGCCAGATGCAAGAGTCTGGAGACATCGATTCTGGCATCTAGTCTCACAATATGGGCTACTACGGGATGAGTCGCAAGAAACTAAGCCGCGAGCAAGCGAGCCGCAATAAATCATTGCGGCGTGTACAATATAATAATCATATACATAAACCCGTATATACCCATTCATATCGAGTGACTCCATAAATGCAGCGTCCCAAAAGTCATTTCGTAGCCCCGTTCCAACGCCTGCAACAGCCCGTATTGGTATCAACGACTCCCGCCATCCGTAGATGGCCCTTCCTTGACATAGGACAAGCTTCTCACGACTCGTCCATCTGCTCGCCCGAACTTCCCGCTCCGCCCAGAATCGAGACGACCTTCTCCATGCTCTCCACCTCGCCTTCGCCCAATTGCCTCCCTTCGCCCTGCCAGTCGCCATCTCGAACCTCGCCGTTCTTCCCCAGCTCCAGCCCCCTGACATTCTCGAGATGCCTCTTCGTAGCGCCCTCCACGTACTCCAACCGTTCTCTCCGCCAGCCCCTCCTGCCATCAGCATCTCCCGAGTCCCGTTCACTGGGTAGGAGATCCGGCCTTAAATTCCTCAAACTCGTCGACAGCGCCCTCAGGGCCTGCAGCTGTGATAAAGTGAAAGCCGTCGTCGTCGCCATCGGCTTCTCGGCGTCGCCCTCCGTCAGGTCTCCTCTATCGCTCATGAAGGCCAGAGGCGCCTCCTTGCCGTCGGCCGCCAAGGTCTCCCGCTTCACCCCCTTCGCCGGCCGGCCCGTCAGCGCCCTCAGCTCGCCCAGCAGCGCCTCGTTGCGCGCCTGCTCCGCGTGCAGCATGCAGTTGAGCTGCTGGCTCGCCTGCAGGCGCCTCCGCAGCGCCCCTACCGACTCCGCCGTCGGCGCGTCGGGGCCCTTGGGGCTCGCGAAGTCGAGGCCCTCGTAGTGGCCGAGGCGAATCCAGTCGCGGTCCTGCGGGCGCACGCAGAGGATGTTGCGCAGGACGTAGAGCTCAAACTTGTCAAAGTTGCGGTCGATCGAGGCGCAGAGCAGCGTCTCGAGCTGGTGCGTGCCGTTCTCGACCTCGTGGCGGTGCAGCTCGGCTACCGAGAGGCCATCGTGCTCCTTGTTCTGCTTGAAGCCCAGGGAGGCCGGGGGCGCCTGGAGGAGGCCCTGCTCGACGCTGTTGAGGGCGCGCTCGGCGAGGATGTTGATGCTGTTGATTATGTCGTCGAGGAGGCTCTGACAGATGGGTGGGTTAGCTCTGCAGTACGTGAAATGTGCTGTATATGGGCGTACTTACGACAGGCGGATACCCGAAATGTTCCGTCAAGAGCTCCGTGTCAGAATTGGACGTCGACGCCATCTTTTTGCCGCGTTGCGATGCGATCTTATAATCTTGGCTGTGAATAGCATCAAAGACGCGTCGCGACTTTTGGTATCAACTTGCTGATAAGGGGTGCTTATCGCTCGCTGAATTGATGGTGGGATGAAGAGGTGGTGGCGCGCGTTGCAGGGGCTTAGTGCCTGAATCGCAAGGCGGCAGCAGCACCCAGCGGGATCGATTTCAGGGTCTGGGTGTCTTGTCTGGGTCTCGGGTAGGTGATGCGCGACAGGGGCTTACGTCACAGAGCAGCAAGCACAGCCCCAGCTAGTCGGCGCCATCAGTGGCTTTGGCGAAAGGTCGGCATCGTTATATCAACCCCGCTGCTGAACTGGAAAACGTCCTTTGATGATGGAGAATACGACATTGGATGAGTCCAAAACAAGAACTCGATACAATACAGAAGTCCATTTTTATGCCGTCGACATATTGATTACCTGACGCTGCTTGGATAGGTTGCATTGCACAGAATTGCCCATCATGTCAGATTTGATGAACATCGCCAAAAACGGCTGGCATCCCGACAAAGGAACTACACTCAAGAAGCAGGTGGTAAGTTTCTCTGTTGAAACCCCAATCCCGGGTCTACTCGTAACTGACAAACGGTCTAGACTAGTCGTTTAAAATGGAAGAAGGGGGAGGAGACTGAGGATCCAAAAGACCATGTATCGCGTCCGCTCTCGCAGCTGAAGGACCCGGCTTCATTTGGTCCACCTCCAAGGCATGTAGCAGCCGGGGGATCACCAGTGGTCGCCAGTCCCAACCCTCCAGCCTTTTCCAGTCGCGCTTCTCCAGCTGTGCCTTCAAGGTCTAGCTATGCGCCAGCTCAGCACCCGAGCGCTGCGCCGCAAGCCGCACCGGAGGAGGAAGAGGAAGAGCGAGAGCCAGTTCCGTATCGGGTTGACACCACCGGCCTTTCGACCTCACACCTACCGCCACCCCCTGTCCGAAGGGACGGCGCTGATGGCCGCACTCCATCTCCTCAAGCGCCGGTGGCAGCTCGGCCAGCACCGGCAGCTCGGCCAGGACCCCCCAGCTTGCCGCCCAGACTACCACCTCGTGCGCCATCCAATGTGACGTCGGGGTCGACATCACCGGCCAGAAGCCCGGCGCCCAAATTGCCCTCGCAAAAGTCATATCTAAATCAGGGTGCCGTCAACAGCTTAAGCAACGCCGGAGTTTCGGTTCCGGGCTTGGGAATCGGCAAATCCGCTGCTCAAGCCCCAGCACTCCCCGGCCGCAATCCGTCCTCTGAGAGCACTAGTAGCCCATCGCGCTTCGGTAGTGCCGCGACGGCATCTCATGTCAACGAATTGCAGTCTCGCTTCTCGAAGTTAGGGACTCCATCGACCCCGTCAGCTGCAACGCCCTCGGAAGGTACCACGTTCGCACAGAAACAGGCTGCGCTGCAAACAGCCTCCAACTTCCGCAAGGATCCTAGCATAGTGTCTGTCGCGGATGCGAGGTCTGCCGCCTCTACTATGAACAACTTTCGGCAGCGTCATGGCGACCGGGTCGCCGCTGGAGTCAAGAGCGCGAACAGCTTCAACCAAAAGTACGGCCTTAGTGACAAACTAGGAGGTACTATAGGAGACGCCTCAAGCCCGGCCTCTCAAGAGCAACCCACCACTCCTACTACGAGCTCTGCGGCCGCGTTGGCAGCAGGGAAGAAGAAGCCCGCCCCACCGCCGCCGAAAAAGAAACCGGGGTTGGCAGCGGCAGCAACATCGGGGCAGGCATCAGGCGGCGCACCCCCGCCGGTGCCTTTGTCTACGAGACCACAATTCTAAGCCATCCAATGGTCAATGACGGGGAAAGCACGATAGCGGGATGTACCTAGCTGCCACATGAGGGGGCTTTAGTCACGCGTTTTCACGGAGTATCAGGGCATGCATTGCATCTTGTAGAATTATTCAAAGGGATGAGCCAAACAAGGAGAGGCCATTTGAAGCCCGAGGAGGCAATTCATCAACATCGTTATTCTAATGCAATTAGTTGAAGCACCGTGGTCCTCAGCCAACGAGCTGGATCGAAGCCTGGCACGGCGATGTTGTTTCGGCACGCTATAGGCCAAAAGAGAAGAGGCAATACTTTTTTCTACCAACAAGGCAGGTTAAGCATAAAAAGTCTCGACTAGACCCCCCATGCTTAAACCTTGGTCTCCTTCAGACCGTGCTTCCAGACGATGATATACGGGGTAACACCATCCTCGCGGTAGTTCAGGAGAACAACCCTACAGATGAATTAGAACCATGTCCGCTGTTGATAGTCGTGCGGAAACAGGGGCAAACTTACATTCCGTCGGGGTTCATCGACTCGCCAGTGTAGAACTCGTAGTCCTTGAAGTTGGGCAGGAGGGTGTCCTTGACGAACTTGGAGGCGCCGGTCTCGAAGGCCTTGATCTCCTCGGCGGACTTGCCAGCCTCCTGGAGGGCAGCCTTGACAGCCTTCATGTAGCCCTTGAGGTAACCGAGGAAGGACTTCTTGTCGAAGCTGGTGGACTGGAGACGGAAAGAGTGGACAATGTTGTTGACCTTGACGGCCGTGTCCTCGAGGGCCTCCTCGGCCTCCTCAGCAGAGGCGTTGGCACCGATGTCTGGCAGGGAAGATTGCATGTTAGTCGGGCTGCACAGAGCGAATAAATTGGGTTGCGCTGGGTTAGAGCATACCAATTTCGACACCACCCTCAGTGATCATGGCGCAGTCGGCCTCGTAGACAATATCGTCGACGAGCTTGAGGTCGTACGAGTCCGAGATAATCTCGTCTCCGGTGAGGATGTCCTGTTTGATGCGGGGTCAATACCAATCCCTGTCGTGAATATATCTAGAGGGGTTGCGGGGGTCAAGGGCGTCACATACGGTGTAGATAATCATCTTGACGGTGGTCTCGAGGACAGGCACTGATCAGAGAGGTTTTGGAAAGGGTTTGGGGAGGTGGTCGACTAGGGATAGGGAGGTCGCTGGTAAGAGATTCTCAGGACGGTTCGAGATTTATACCACGTTTGAATGCGAGAAGAAAAAAAGTGGGAGGTTTGTTGCCATGGCGGGGCTATCGAAGCTAATCTAGAATGGCCTTAGCGGGGAAAAGCAGGACTCTTTTTTTCCCTTTGCCTGGAGACTGGGCCAAAATACGGTAGTCAGCCAGACTCGAAGCAAGAGGCAAAGTGGAATGAATGCCTGAGGCGAGTAAATTAACGTTTCTGTGGCGGGTCAGTCAAATCCAGGGGTTGGAGCATTTCACGTGCGTACAGAGCATCCCTAGGCATTTGGGCATATCAATCGACTAATTGCTTGAATCGCCAGATGGAGTTGATGTGTTTACGGTCCGTTAAAGTAAGCACAGGGAGCCATTGCCTCATCCCCTATTCCCACCTTGCCTCCAACCCGTGGGTGGTACATTTTGCTAGCTTAAATACCTTACCCAAGCGTACCCAGGTAGGTATGTAAGTCAACGAGGCGCCACTGCTATCCGTAAAGGGCAATATGAGGTTCATGAAGCTTACATGGGTTTAATGCCCTTGACTGGATGCTGGAAGCTGCGCCAGCGTCTCGGAAGAGCTGCTACATGACTGCAATCAAATAGATACAGGAAAGAAAACTATAAAGAGCAGTCAGTCGTCCGAGGTTTCAGTGTCAGAATTCCAACTGTGCCCAGAAAAAGCAGCTGTCAGTGGTCCGATCATCAATTGATGTGGTGGCGACTTTTGAAAACAGCAGACCCCGGAAGGCCGGCTGATCTAGCAAGCGAAATTGATAAGATCGAGCCCACTCCCCAAGCCTAAGCCCGAGAAAGGAGAGTCAGGCGCTTTTCCAATCCTCGAATCTTTCACGTCGCAGCTCCGTCATCTCCGACGGGCAAAGCAGATTCATATTCAATTCAAGCTCGCCACGACCGACCCCCAAACTTTCCTTTCTCTCATTCATAATTACTCAATTTACTCTAATCTGCTCTGCATCGACACTCCTTCAGAGAACGCCACAACCAACTCTCGACTGCCTTTTTTCTTTACTGTAGCGCGTCACGGACCCCTCGCTGGTCATGGTCAATTTTACAGACTTCAACAACATGGCCAACGCCACGGTCGCATCGGATTTGCCTCCCTTGCCCTCATACACTCTCTCGCCTATGCCAGATCTGCTGCCTTTCATTTCCGATTTTTGGCTGGGCCTGCTTCTTCCAGTCATCGCCTACTGGATCCTGTCCATGTTCTTTCACGTCCTCGACGTCTACGATCTTTTCCCGCAGTACCGACTTCACACTCCCGAGGAGATCACGTCGCGAAACCATGTGTCCCGCTATGAGGTCGCGCGCGACGTCATCATCCAACAAGTCATCCAGATTGCCGCCGGTGCTCTCTTGACCATCTTCGACCCCCCGCAGATGATTGGCAAGGAAGAGTACGATGTGGCGGTTTGGGCCAGGCGGATCAGGATGGCCCAGCGAGCTCTGCCTGCGCTGCTCAACTTCCTGGGTCTGAATGCCGCCGCCATCTCCAAAAACATGTCGGCCTCGCATCCGCTCCTAGCCGGCGCTCTCGCTGGCGGACACTACCCGTTCCTCACCACGTCCCTCGATGGAATCGCCGGCGCCCAGATCCCGACCTTCGCTGGCTGGGAACTCACACTTGCCAAAGCTATCTACTACCTAGTGATCCCCGGTCTTCAGCTCTGGTTTGCAGTTGTTATCGAGGACACCTGGCAGTATTGGTGGCATCGGTTCATGCACACCAACAGGTGGATGTACAGTAAGTTGGCGGGCCCCGAAACTCCAAATTGCCCCCAGTATGTTACGGATGGCTAACTCTACCCCAGCGACCTTCCATGCGCGACACCACCGTCTGTACGTTCCGTATGCCTACGGAGCCCTGTACAACCACCCCTTTGAAGGCTTCCTTCTCGACACGGCCGGCGCAGGCGTTTCGTACATGCTGACAGGCATGACCCCCCGAATGAGCCTCATCTTCTTCGCCGGCAGCACCATCAAAACGGTGGATGACCACTGCGGATATGCTCTGCCGTGGGACCCCTTGCAGCGGATCACGAGCAACAACGCCGCGTACCACGATATCCACCACCAGAGCTGGGGCATCAAGACCAACTTCTCGCAGCCCTTCTTCACTGTCTGGGATCGAGCTCTGGGCACCATGTGGCAGGGCGACACCGCCCTCCGCTACGCGCGGGATCGCACAAATGCCGTCAAAAAGGCAAGCGCAGCCAAGTCCCAGTAGACTGGATGTGTTGGGGTGCCGGCGTGTGTGGCGGACGTTTCCCTCACTCTCACCCTTGTTTTCATAACATTCGCTTCCTTGTATTAACCAACTACCATCTTATTTAATCATGAGGGATACGATTCTGGATTGCGGGAGACAGAGAAAGACAGCTTCCTTTGAAACGATCAGGCATCAGGACGGCGTTGTGTACAAACCCAGAGATTTTCCTTTTTGTGGGCAAGGGATTACCAGGCGGACTCGGTGTTCTTTGGCGGTGCTTTTTTAAAATGGGAAGAGCAACTCATTCGTTCTTCGAGACGGATGGAAGCATATTTGTCAAGATTTGCCAGGGCCGAGTCTCCCGAGGCAAGCTTCTGCGAGGCTTTCCGTTCAGTAATACATAATTTACCTGACTAAACAAGTTTCGTTTCTTGTGCAACCCGCTATGTTCTTGGAGTAAAGCTTGATAACCTGCCTATGAGGCCATGCTTGCATCTAAAATAAAGCAGAGGGACGGAGCAGAGCCGGAGTTTTCCAATAAGCCAAGAACGAGGGTCCGTCCCGTGGCCGTATGCTCTGCACATTGGTCAGATGGCTTAAAGCGGTGTACGATATAGCATTTGTATGAAGGGCAAGCCAGTAGATCAAAGCTTGGTTAGTGATACGCCCGTATCTCGGGGATATAACATACACAGGTGGCACCGCAGACGAGACATGATACGGAGACAATCAATGGTCTTGTGACAGGCACTGGTGTTTTCGTCGAGACAATATCTCGAGTACAAGCGATAATGACTGAATTGCACGTCGACCTTGCGGCACTGCCGCAGGAAGTGGTGCACGGTTCTACGAAGGCGTTCGGCTGCTATAAGTGTGAAGCCCTGGTGTGAAGGCACTTTCACGGCATAAGTAACTAAAGTGCCGTTTATCTCGGCATAGGTACACGCGGGAACGGGTACTCCTTCGCGGGCCCGAGACAGCTTTTCTTCGTGACTGCAGGCGATACAGTCCTCGCAACTGTGACGATGGATGACCTTTGTCTGTGCTTGCTCCCAAAAATAGTCACGAGGGGCGTTGCAGAATCCGCTGGGGATGCAAGTAGAGTAGGATGTATCTACACCACGCGACGGAATGGTGGGATTCATTCCTGAAACGCACCGCCATTGCAGGTCGCAACCCCTGGCCTGCCAAGCAGTCCTGGAGCCGCGTTCTCAATTGTCAGAAACCCTTGAATTCTAGCTACTCTTTGAAGCACATGTGTCTTTGGTGAAATCCCTTGGAGAAAGATACGGAGTTAGAGTAGACGATCAAGTCGGGCTAAACGCGTGCTGCCAAAGACAGACGCGCCAGAGGACTCGAGGGAGGAATTTGGGGAGAATAGTATGGGCTCATGGATCAAATCCTCAAAGGTGGAGAGCTCAACTATTTTAGCACCACATCTGTAGCGCGTCGTTTGAAGCCGTTTTGGAGTGTGCAGAGATTAACACCAAAAAGCTCCATTCATTGTTATACATACCTACTTTGAATTCGTCGAGGAGTTTAGACAGACCGAGTACCTTTACGAGCACGACATTCGCTGTCGTGCCATCGTACCGCAGCGAATAGACCTGAAACGCTGACCCGGTCTGCGCATGAATGCCACAAGCCCATCATCATCCCTCAGCCTCGAGGTCTCTCAAGCCACTGCCACGATGTTGCTTGGCGGACGGCGTGTGTCTGGGTGGGGTCCGCCGCGGCCGTCTCGGTCGCTGGGGAAATTGCACTCTGCTAGGATCGTGAGGTCGAAATGGACTCCCAATCGGGACTTAGCGCAGACTTTGATGGACAGGAGGTTCACGTCCAGGCTTATGAATGGAGCGGAGGATCGAGGGACGAATCCCGGCCAACTCGGAGATATTTTCCTCATGGTTGGTCAATAAGGCTGAGAGAGGTGGAATGACAACCCGAGTCTCGTCACCCCGGACTGTTCATTGATCAAAACAATACGGAGTAGTTACCTTCAGTCGTACAAGCACAAACAATCAAACATTGAATTGACACCTCAGTGGCGTTCGCGGTGATGGCGGACGGGAAGCGCAGCCGGCCCAGCAGAGTGGAGCGCATATTGATCTTATTGACCAGGGGTCAAAGTGCATTTTCTGCTCGTTCACGTCGCTGAAGCCCAATCACGGTGCACAAACAGCGCCATATGTCCATTGCCCAGCTTTCCTGGAAAAGGAGATGGGGGGTGGATATGCACAACCAGGAAAAGCTGAGACAATGCAGATCGGAGACAGCTTCAAGTCACTGAACCCTTGTTCCTCCACCCAATCCACTCAATCACTCAATTCTTCTCCCAAAAAGCCATTCAGTCATCCACCCATTCCAGCGAGACGCGGCGACCCACCACCACCACGCTTCCTCCTTGTCGGATTCGGTGTCTCACGGCAGTCTCACGCCAACGAAAGGCCCCGTCCGCTCTCTTAGCAGCATTGACTAGGTACCTAGTCTGCTCGCGCGAGGTGACGCCCGACCTACCAAGCAAGAACGAGTATTGTCAATCAGACCAAGGCAGGCGGACAGACAAGCAAGCAAGCAAGAACGTGAAATCAAGGAAATGCGGCCTTGTCTAGCCCCGTGGAACTATCGAAGCCGCCAGCCGCCCAGGTTCATGTTTACTCGTCCTGACTGGCACTTGACCTGTCCACGTCACTAGCCGGAAGCTTATGTGACGATGGAGCTTTGCCCACACCTCATTTCAGCTGGGATGGGATGACGCCCGGAAGGTTTCGAAGAACAGGTTGGTTGGTATCCCCGTACCACTTCCCCTAGTTACTCGTTTGCCGGGTCTTTCTATGATGCATGCCAGCAGGTACATGCATTCTGTAGGTATGAGATGCCGAGCAGAACTCCATCTTTCAGCCCGTACGTATCTGTCGTAAGTACGCTTGATATGTACAATTCGGGTCCCGGCAGTGTGCGGCAGTGCTTGGATACACAGCTTTTGATGATCGTCAAACCTGGCCGTGATCATCATACCCAGTAATCGCCTCTCATCATATTATCTCGGGCGACCCGACGTCAGAGCTCTGCCAGGTTCACCGTGTTGCCCCCCGTCAATAACAGTGTTTACCAACCTACTCCTCTGCAAGAGCTCTCATCTCTTGTTTCTTCTCCAACATCTTCTTCCTTGATCGTTCTTCGCTACCGGCTCAACCTCTCCTTCGTTCCCATCCCGCCATAAGGGTCCCAGTGGGGAAGACGCAATTAATTTCCCACATGGCTGCATGGTCTGAGCACACTGGGCGATATTAGACGAGCCTCAAGTCTGGCCAATCTCTGGGCCAGTTCCTGTCCCAAATTTGACGTTTATAGTCAGACCAGGGTCCCTTCCCTCTGCCGCACGGCGGTTCGTTGGCTTGGGGTCGCATAAGTCTTCGTTGATTCAGCCCCGTTGGTCTCATCCCCTCCACAAGAGCTACGCTTTATTGCCTCCTAAAAGTGACAGCGGCAGGGGCAGAAGGCGACTGCGGCTTACTGAAATACGTCCCCAACCCCAGGAAGTCATACCCGCGAGACCCGGCAGACTGCTTCTCCCCCCAGACTGGCAGATCTCACGATAATTCTGCTTGAAGAACTGACAGTCGTCTCCTTCTTTGATCAGTGGACTGTTCGGCTGGACAACAGCATTGTTTGCTCGGCGTCTATCATCTCTAAGCGCCTCTCACTTCCCGTGGTCGCGTTTCGTCTTGTCGACGCATCGCCAACCGCATCCTCGACGCCTCAAGCGCTGGCTGGATCTCGTCATTGGCTGGACGGCATTCTCCTTCAATCTGAACTGCTTAAAAACTCAAAATCCATACCTGATACCTGCGCCCAATATTTCGACATGTCCTCGAGGTAACCAGCGTGCTCTCTTGGTAGAGAGAGCTTGTACCGCTTATACGCATCCCGAGTGTCTTGACCGCGGCGAGTTGAGCTCGCCCCTTGAGATATCATCATGGATCCAACCACGACGCTTTTCACATTCATGCTGTGAGTTCTATTATTTATTCAGTTATAAACTGCACACCTTTACTTGGCAGCACACACACCACATGTTGTCTCTTTTCTCGTACCGGCATCTCCGTTCCGCATTGCCCGAATTCAGGCCATTCCTTGCCTTATATCCTCTTGCCTATTTTTCCGTTATTGTACGGCGGTATGCCATCCTACGGATTACCAATGCCACACCTGCACACCAATACCCCTGAGCAGCAGAGGAAGTCTTCTCTGATCAATTACTACAACGGGGGTGCCAGGAAGGAGGATTCTGATGGGGTAATTATCCTTATGCATGGATCCTGGCGTGCCTGGGTCCCAATACCACTTCACATCCTATGTACCACGTCAGCACCCGACCCGTATCGGATCCTATCATGACGGGCCTGCCTGAGCCTGCCCAGGTAGCCCTACGAAACGGCGGATTCCTCGCTAAACCTCGTGGACACCCCTTGTCTCTTACCTTCCGTCGACCACCTTTCGATCAGATTGGCGGCTTTTTCATGACGGGCAAGCCTAAATAAGGCAGATGGATCCCTGTGTCAGCCAGCTTAGTAGGCTGGCTGATCGAGATGAATCCCGGGGATGGCTCTTCCCCCCTGCACAGGATTTTGGCACAGACCTCTGGACATGACAAAGCCCAGCATGTTGACAACAAACAAATAGGCAAACGCATCCCTCCGTCCAGTCCGTCCATCTTGTTGGTTCCTGGGATAACTTCTCCAACCCTTACTCTATGGAACGCGACATACGACGATCTCGAGGCCAGTGGCGTGGATGTTACACTTTCAAGGACATTATCTGCGACGGACACGACTCGACTGTAGCCAAACGTGACGGTGGCCTCAAAATGGGCGAGACATACTATTTCTACGTAAGCTCATGGTTTTTATAGTCGTCAAAGTCTCCCCTGCTGACAGATGTCCAGTATGAGTTGGATGGTGCCACCGAGGCACACGACCCATCACAGCCATCCACAACCGCATGTCCCTTCTTACCTGGCCAGACGGTCAACACTCTGACGGTCCCCATGGAGCACACCTTACGGCAGAGAAGCGCTTCCCTAAATTCATTGCGAGACGGTGACTTCAAAACCATGGACCCGAAGCACAAGTATGTGACACCGAGGCCGCCGCCGCCAGTACCCGGCCCAGGCACCCTACGACCGGAGACCTCACCGCACAAGCGCCACAGTTCGCGCTCGGTATCACCGCAATGGAATCCGCGAAACCTCTTCAAGCGGAAATCTAGCTCTTCGTCAAGGGAGAGTGTGACAGAGTCCTCTGACCCCGAGGAGTACCGACCTGTATCACATGCGGGTGACTACCAGGGCCGACCATCCTTCGCAAGCAGTCGAGCTACTACATTTTCGGCAGAATCGCTCCATCGCTTCCTTTCTGACAGCTCGTCTTCGCCCGGGCGACCTGATAGCCTGGATTCCAAGACTTCTCCCAAGGTAGTCATCCCAGAGGACATCGCAGAGGAGGAGGACGACGCCAACTTTGCCGGCACTTCCATCTCAGAGACTATCTCTTACACCGGGTTGTCGCCGCCACCGATGCAGCGCAACTTTTCTTCGACGACTACCCTGAAACTAGCATCGAAGGCAGGGGCCAGGAACGACTCGCAGACGACGATCGAGCCCCCTTCTTATTTCGAGATGCCGACTCGCACACCACCCGAACCCCCACGGCCGACGACGACCGAACTCCACGTCCCTCTCTCTCGTTTCTCTATCTCTACTACCTCTTCGAGGGCCACGACGCCCATGACCTCCGCCTCGATGACTTCTACTCACTCGCCTGACCCAAACGATCCACCCTCGTTCTACCACTCTGAGGAAGAAGATGACGATCCCGTCTCATCCTTTGACGAGGACCGGTCGCCATTCCTGCCGTCGCTCAGTTACATGGTCGACTCTGGGACCAGCCACCGAATCCCTGGCCAGTCTTCTCTGGGCGAAAGCGTCGCCGCCGCTTTCGCGGGGTACAGCTTGCCCCGGTCGTCCATTGACGGCGCTATCGCCTCCAAGGCTGAGGGTCGTACCTCCATGGGCTCGCCGGCCCTGATCGCAGCTGATGACACAGAGCAGATGCGCGTCGGAAGTTCGTCGCTACTGACGGCATCAGCTAGCAAGACATCCGGTCTGGATGATCTGGTCAACGATATGGGCTGGCTTGCCGGGGTGATCGGCGGCAAGGGCACCTAACGATCTGTCCCATCTCGTTGCTACGAGGAACCCATCTTTTGTTTCCTTCAAGTTACTGATACCATTTTCTTTTTTCCTCGTCTCGGGGAAGCAGCAGAGCTTCCCTGTGTACAACATTATTTGCATCTTTTCTCTTTCAATCTAGACTATGAACTCTTCAGTTCTTCAAAGCGTTGAGTATTTGGGCTGGAGGTACACATGATAGACGGACGGTTTAAGACTTTGGGGAAAATTGGTATCATTTTCATTCTGTTACTACTTTACGGCGGATCAGTGGCTATACCCCTATTTCCTTCGGTTGTCAGGAGGACAGTGAAAGAACAACAACAGGGTTGTTCAGTACAGTACTGGAGGGGATTGGCATGACGCATGGCATGACAAGGACGTTATTTGGAATGTACGGATTATTGCAGAGCACGCAGGTCTCGAGACCTGCGATGAATATACAACCCAAATTGGCAATTTTACTCATCATTGCTATATGCTTACTTGACCTTGCAGAATAATTAGTCTAACCAATCGCAACTCCAACTCGTCATCCACAGGCTGTTCGTGCGAAAGGGGGGGTTTGCATGTTGTCAGTCAGTCATCATAACGGGCAAGGGGATTCGAGTTTACCCCTTGCCCCTGAACTAAAACACGATTTTCCCGCGCCTGAATGCGAGAGGCCCGAAATGGTGATCTCCGCAACCCAGGATAGGCCCTGCATGCGCGTGTGATGTGCCGTCAGCCCTACGCTTACATGCATGAATTATCGACAGGGGGGTTACTGTGGGTGCTGGGTAGGAAGCCTGTCGAATTTTTTTCAGCTTTCGCATCTCTTTCGACATCGGAGACGTCGTATCTACCGACCTGAGAAACAGCCAGGTGGTACACATGTATGTATGTACATACACATGTCCAGATGCAGGCTGCCGCTGTCCAATTCCGCGGATTCCGAACGCCATCGACAAGGATCTCGCAGGGGTTCTTCCATGTGCAAAAAGAAAAGAAAACCGACAACAAAGTACCGTATGTAGAAATTCACACAACATGTGACTTGACCGGACATGCCGGGATGGCCTATAAGGCGCCTTGGTAAGTGTAGCAAGTCCAAAATCCAGGAGACGAGTAGTGCACATATTATAATATTCTTTCTATTCGTTAGGGTATCGTGTGGTGGTGAAACATCGTGTAATAATACAGGACACTCTTATGTCAGCCCTTGCTTCAAGCTGTTTGCGGCTCTGGTTGTGTCGGCTGCACGCCCTCCATGGGCTCGGGCTGCTGGCCGCCAGGCACGCTTGCAACCTGCGGCGCCTCTCCCTCTTCCTGCTTTACTGTACCGCTGGCTTCATCGGCAGGTGCCGGTGCCGGTGTAGTATTGGGAAGTTGAGGAGGAATTTCGGCCTTTTTCTCGTCCGCCACCGCTGCCGAAGCCGGCGCAGAAGCCGGTGCAGAGGCCGGCACTGCTTCAACAGGTGCAGGGGCCGGTGGCGGGGCAAGTTTTGCCCTCTCCGCTGCCTCTTGCTCTTCTTTCTTCTTCCGCTCCTCCTCTTCTGCCTTCTTCTTGGCAGCCTCTTCCCTCTCCTTCTTTCTCCGCTCATCCTCCGCAGCTGCCGCTGGACCGCCCATGAATCGGATCGGCACGCCCCGAGCTGCTGCGCTGCCGGTGCCAACCCACGCACCGATAAGTTGACTCCACTTGTACTGCCCGCCGTGGAGCTTTTGAATCTCCTTGTAAGCATAGCTGTTGTAGTACGGCAAACCCGTCCTCGGATCCCGGTATCGCGCCGGGTGGTTGGTAATAACACATAGAGGTGCATGTGCAGGCTCTGCGACGGATCGTGAGTATAGGTAGTAAGTCAAAGAACCAATGCATGTAAGCACTTACTTGCGATTTTGCTCATCTTGCGACCAAACAAGATTTGCGTCTGCACTGTCTTGTCTTTGATGGCATCTTCGTCAAAGTTCTGTAGTATAATGCAGCTTCGTGTAATTTTCCCGTCGGCAGGGAGCTCAGGCTCTTTGGCAGCGGAGGCCGGGTCCGCAGCGGGCGGCTCGCCATTCCGAGGTGTGCTTGCACCTTGTGCTGCTTCCGGCAACTTCGTGGCCGTTGCGTCCGGCGCCGCTTGCGAGCTTTTCTGTAGTTCTGGAGGTGGTGTAGGTTGTGAAATTGGGTTGGTGGCTGGGGCTAGACCTTGAGCTGGACCGGGCACGGAAGTGGAAGTAGACGGGGGAGCTGAAGAAGGGACCTGAGCCGGAGCCAGCTCAGTAGGAAGTATTTGCTGAGGGGCCGGAGGCGGTGGTGGTGGACGTGGGGGCGGCGCCATGCCCATCGCAGAGAGCGGACTTGGTGATTGCGAAGGCGGAGCTAGGGGTGACGAGGTTTGAGAGGTGTTTGGTGCGGCCAAGACGTTTGATTTGCCGCCTCCCATGGACGTTAAGCCTAGCATAGGCGTTGAGCCATCCACCATGTTCGGCGGCGCAAGCATGGAGACTGGCCGGGCCAAACCGCCGGCAGGGACGGGTCTCATACCGGTCGGCGAGGCCAGAACGGGCGGTACCATGGGCGAAGAGGCACCTATGGGCCGGAAGACTGCATCCGTTGTGTGGAAAGGGGGTGCTGTAAGGTTGGGTGCTGCCAATCCTGACCGGGTTTCGCCCACGGGCAACGCCGGTGCTGGCGGGGGTTGTAATGAGGAGGGAGGGGCTGATATAGGAGGGGGTGTCGGACTTGCAGATGCTGCTGGATTTGTGACGGGCTGTGCAGGTGCAGTAGGTGGTGCGGGATTCACGATTTGAGAGGGAGCGGCATCTTGCTGTGTCGGTGGCGTGGAGATCATCTCGGGCTTAGAAATCTCGGCTTTTGAAGCTTGAGGCTCAGGCACGGCGGACTCGGATGTTTGTGGCTCTGTGGTGGGCTGTACCGTCGAATCAGCCGGCACGTCTTGTACCGACGGCTCCGGCTCCTTTGTGGGTTCCGGTGCCGTCGCCGGGCCTTCCGTGTTCTCAGGCTTGTCGGCCTCGGGGACCACAGGAGGTTTAGATTCAGGTTGGGCCTCTTTCTGAGCTTGGTTCCCATCGGCATCCTCCATCTTCACATCTCCTGTAGGGGCATCGTTCTTTGCCTTCTCCGCCTCCTGTTCTGCCTGTGCCTGTGCCTGCGCCTGCGCTATTGCCGCGGCGGATTGTCGCTTTTTCCTGGGCGCCTTTTCCTCTATTGACACCATCTTTCCAAGGTGCTTCAGCATCTGCTGGGCGCCAGTACCACCCTCGCCTGTAAGATCGACGACACCGCTCCAAAAGGTCACGACAGGGCCCTCAAGAGTCCTATTATAGAGGGCCGCGATCTTGGCCTGCCTCTCCTCCTCGCGCTGCTTCTCTGCCTCTTCCCAACGGTTCAGACTCTTCGCATTCCGGCTTTCGACAAGTTCAGCCTCGGCGAGACGCTCGGCTTGGGTCAGTGGCGGCCGCTTGTTCGCTTCCGCCTTGCGAGCCTTGCGCTCCATGATCTCGAGTTGCCGCTTGCGACGCTCTTCGCGCTCTACCATCTGCTGATGGAGCTGAACCTTGCTGATCCGCGTCGTCGACCGTTCTGAAGCCCGTGTTGGGGCATCGGCCATGGTCGGCAGCCAACTCGCTCGCTCGCTCTTCTTCTTGGGTCGAGGCTTTGGGCCCTCAGCCGTAGCGGTGGAATCTGCCTTGCCTGCGGCATCGATCCGGACCTTCTTTCGAAATTTGGCGGGTATCGCCTCATTCTGCTTTCGTTTCCTTGCAGCTAGCTTCTTTTCCTTTTCTTTCCTCTCCAGCTCTTTCTCTCCTTCGAGGTCGTCGTCCTTGCCCTCATCTTGGTCCTCTTCGTCGGAACTCGAGTCCATCTGGACATCAGACGCGTCGTCCTTCTCGACATCTGTGAACCCTTGGTCGTCCTCGTCTTCAGCGAACAGCAGTTCGAGATCGGAATCCTCGTCGGCGCGTTCCTCGTTTGCCAGCATGCTCTTCATCCGGTTGCCCGCCGTCGCGCGCTTGACTCGTCCCGTCGCCAGCCATTCTACCTGTGTTTGCTCCTCTGAGCCCGAGTCGCTATCGGAGGCGCTGGAGAGCTCGGACGACTCATCGGGCTCGGATGGCCGCCGCTCATCATCTGGCGTCGCCATGTTGTCGCCAATCAACGTCGTAATCGCCTACGGCTCGCCCAAAAGAATCAAAATTGTTGGTTATGAAGTGGCTACATGTGAATGTTCTAGGATGACAGTCGAGGAGAGACGGAATCAGTCGTGTGTCCTACGTCGTGAAGTACGCGTTTGTGTATGTGGAACATTGAAATTTGTACTTGTAGATGCAACTTGCAGGTCGTAGTTAAAATGTTAGGTCAACGCGGTATATCGGCCTCCCAAGAGTGGGACTTATCGCGCTAAAACACATCACTGTGCCCCACTGAAGACTGCCACCACAGTGTGTGATCTCATATCCAATTGCCTCCAGGGCTCAAGCCGGGCCAAACTGGGATGTTTCTTCTTAAGTCGTTGCATGAAATGACACCGAGACTACAGTTACAGTGGATTTGAGAATTCATAAACCAAATGAGGGCCTTATGGTATGTTTTTTTTTAAATACTGTATTGGTATTTCCCTAATGATCGCTACTAATGATGAATTCCTAACGCCTGATGGACCAATCTTTGGCCATTGTGTACTATGTTTGTATATATCAAAGTTGAGTGGCTTTGAACATTCAGATTTCTCCAATCTCTTCCCAATCGTCGTGATCTCGCTCCTTACATCTGCCAAACCACGAGCGATGCACACACTTCCCCTTAGATGGGGAAGATTGCGTTGTGCTGGCTGTGGAAGAGGGCGGGATGGTGGGTAGAGGAGGAGCTTCGGTGATAGCGTGTGACGTCGTTGGGCTCACCGTGAAAGTCTTGTCTTTGCATCCCCAGAAACGCCCAGGTGTCTCACAAGTAGTGGTAGGAGAAGTCGAGGTTGTCGTAGGTGTTGCGGTAGGCACACTAGTCGGGGAAGTGACAGGTGCCGTTGTTGTCGTCTTGTCCTTGCAACCGAACCAGCCAGGCGTCTTGCAGGTCGATGTAGACGTCGATGCGGTTGTCGTGGATGTAGTTGTAGTCTTGCCACTTGTAGTGGTCGTTTCGTCCAAACATCCCCACCAGCCAGGCGTTTTGCAGGTCTCGGTCCGAGTCCGAGTCTTAGTCGTGGTGGAGGACCGTGAAGTCGTTGTGCTTTCAGTCCCATTGCTCTCATACATCTTCCAGTTGGCACAGTCTCGACACTCCGGTGTGTATTTGCATTCTGGAACAGCATCATACTTGCGCAGGACGTCCTTGATGACCGTGTGAATCTTATGGGTGCCAATACCCACACGCCAGCCAAGATCTGCGACCACATCATAGACGCATTCGTAGCCGGTGTGGCAGGCTGTCTCCAAGGCATACCCAGCGTATGAGCACGAGGCAGTTGCGCCGTTGCAAGTACCCATATAAACCGGATCAGCTGTGTGGCCAAAGTGATACGTGCCGGTGTACTCTCGGGTTTGTGGATTTTGAGGGTCGGATCCTGGAGGCACGGGTAGACCAAGGCGCCCAGCAGCCAAAGCTTCTGGAACGGCCTGGAATGTAACTGCAGGTAGGCCGTAAGTCAAGGCAAGGAACGAACCAACAGCGCCACCAAGCGAGTGACCCGTAAGCCAGATGTTGGAGTTGGGGTAGAGCTCGGTGACGTTCGAATACAATTCGCGAGCAGCCATATAGTAACGGTTCTCCTCCCTCAAAGCCTTGGAAACGCAGGTTGTGTTGCAGCTATACGTCCCCGTCGCGCAGTCGCATACTTGTCGATACGTCCATTGGCCTTGCTGTCCGCAGCAGCAGCTAAAGAACAAATTGTCATTCTCCTTGTCGTTGGTGGTCGTCCCATCTCCATCAAATACAGCCAGGGTCGTGCCCTTAAGGCCAATGACAATTGTCGAGTTGTTCTCATCGGCAAAGATATGTCCCCGCAAGCCGTCCGTTTCCCACCCGAAGTCGGCGCTCTTGTTGAAAGGTTGACCGACGTCGAACCAATCTGCATCCTCGGGCTTCTCAACGTAGGCGTTTGAAGTCATATACGCCATATTGAGAACGGTATCCTTGTCGGTGATGTTGGGTGATGGTACGTCATCGACGGTCCACGAGTCGGGCGACAACACAGAAACGTAGCCTCGCTCTCGGGCCATAGCTACCATAGGATCGACAATGCTGGGACGTCGGTCCACAAGCCTCTCGATTCTCTGCGCATGACTTCTCGCCCTTAGGACGGGGAGTCGCTCCCGCCCAGACCCGTCTTCAGCTGCAACCCAGACCTGCGCGTCTTTACTCAACACGTCCTTCCTCCTATGTAACGTCGGGTGCTGGTGGGTTCCATGATGATAGATGTGTCGGAGAGTCTATCAAAATGATTAGCCGGCGGCGCTCGAGATGCAAAGGGAGGAAGTTATCAAAGTGGCGACGACTTACAAAGGTATGTTCCGCAGGCGCAGGTGGTTCTGGCCGTAGAGGAGATGATATGGGCTCTTGAGGCAGAGGAAGAACTACCTGCTCAGAAGCGCTGTCGTGACCCCAGGCACCGACTGGTGTCGCGGAGAGGGCGAGGAAGGATAAGAGGGCATGGGCGGTGACCCTGCCCGCAGAACTACACCGTGTGGACCCTTCTTTCCGCCGGGGAATCATGGCGGTCGTTCCAGTTTCAAATCGCAAATGACCGAGCGTATGAGGAAGAGTGTTTGATTCGAGAGTAGATGGAATGAGAAACCCCTGAGGCGGGAGAGGAGCGGGTGGTCGTCGTTGTTGTTGTGTTGATGATGATGCTGATGAACAGGGACCGGAGTCGGCTCATCATGGACTGGCCGTTGTGGTTGTCTGGTAGGCCTAGGCCGCAGGGAGCGCCACGCACCCCGCGGGCTTATCGGGTGCCTGGTATGACAACATCAGTGTCGGGCCTTAGCGCATCTTGTGGGCCTGGGGCGTGGCATGAGACGCGTTCTCCAGTGGTCACAGGCGATTTCGATGTAGCTCTCATCGACAAACGATAACACTCCTTGCCCTGTGCAAGCCAAATTCTTAACGCAAACCCAGATATAATACCTCAACCATTTTACACCTCTTCCAGCATGTGACCCAAACCCCCATGACACGGAGCTTTACCCAGCCAACCAAGAAGACTCACCTAATATTACTGCGGGATACTCACAGCCAAGTGATTCCTAAGTACTTTGCCCATATGATACAGCCCCGTCGAAGTAATGACTTGAGCCTCATGATTTCCGCCAAGGTGCTTAAGTATAGTCAGGACTGGCTATAACTAAAGATTGGAAGAAGTCAAGATGAATGAATGGATCACCAGCCCCCCACTGCTACGATCCGCTAAATTTACTACGGCTACTGTGCCGAAGCGGAGACTTTCAGGTCTCCAGCCGTTGCTAGCACCGAAACTTCCTGATAAGATACGAGACACTCTCTCGAGCTGCATGACGAGTAACACCAGCTGTTTGCGTTGGTTGTCACTCCAAGTCGCCAGCCGAGACACCCGCTTCCGAAGTTCCTCTTGATATCATCGCACTTTTGCTGGCCAGACAGTTGTTGCTCATAGCCTAGGGGTCTGTTGTTAGTATTTCACTTTGACAAGCTCACGGCTCTGGCAGGCAATTCGTGCCTATTGCAGCATCCCCGTTAATATACCCCGAGTTTCAAGACTAAGCGAGCTTCTTCATGCCTCGGGAGCTCTAACAAAACCAGTACTGTCTCCCTACTTTTCCATTCTTGTCTGCCTCACTGTACACCTACGCCAAGCCGATCATTACTCCTGCTTGACGTCCTGACTTGTGTCCCAAAGTCGCCTTCCGCGAAAAGGCTCCATGGCACCGACGACCCCAGTCAAAAGTACGGCTGGGAAACGCGCAAGCCCGCTCAAGACTACGGCACGAAACAGCTCTCAGGACCACATGGAGTCAAGTGGTGCAAACAGTAATGGGAATGGGCCTGCCGAGACAGTAGCTCAGCGTGGACGCACTGCCAGCCTGCGGAAAGAGGACCACGAGAAGCAGGAGGTGCCGGATGCATTCGAGTCCAACGATGGGGAGGATAATAACGAGACACCTAGAGCTTCTGTCGATCTAGATGATCTTCCAATAGAGCTCATTGGCTTGACAGACAGGTATTTACGACACCGATCTCTTCCACGGGTGATAAGCTTGTTGACATTCATTTTCTCAGCTTCATAGAGTCACTCTCAGTCAAGGCGCATCCGACTCCTGCAAACATTGACAATGTCTCCCGATTGTTTCAAGACTTTTATGCCCAGGCAGCGGCACACATCAACACCCACCTGGCCGCCTTGGCCACTCGCCAGACCCGTGAGCAGCCAACAACACCCTCAGCTGGACCACGAGCATCAGCAGCTAGCCTATTACGTGCAAAGGCGGCATCAATAGGCAACAAAGACAAGCCAAAGACGCCACCAGCAAGACCGGACGTGGAACACCAGATGATCACGGCTGAGGAGCTGGCAGAAAGAAAACGAGCAAGGAAACAGCTGGAACAGAAGCGTGGGATATATGAGGAAGCCGTGGAGCGGCGGCTGTGCGAGGGTATGTATGGGAAGATATATCGGCATCGCAGCACACAGGACGAGGCACAGGACGACAAACTCAGGTCAAAGACAGCGGCTTTAGCAGTGGTCGGCATAGGCCCGCTAGACCTTGGAGTTGAGCTCTGGGCCCCGACTGATTCTGCGGAAGAAGCTCTGGAGAAGCAGGAGGAGGTTAAGAAGTGGCTAGAACCAGCACGCAAGGAGCTGATGGAGATGAACGACTCGCGGTATCCTCTTGGAAAGCTCAACCACTTGAAAGCTGCCCACAAGAGCATTGTCGACACCTTGTCCCACTTTCATCCATCCTCATCTGCGGACGAGATCATGCCTATGCTCATCTATAGCTTGATTACCTTACCGCCGGATCATCTTAACGTGGTGAGCGATGTCAACTTCGTTCAACGCTTTCGATGGGAGCAGAAGCTGGAAGGGGAAGCAGCGTACTGCCTCACCAATCTCGAGGCCGCAATCAGCTTCCTAGACACGGTTGACCTATCTACACTACGGGCCGACGAGACTCAGTCTGGGCCACCTAAAAACACCAGTGCACCGGGTACGCCAAAGACCGAGACTTTCCCGCCCGCCTATCACCCGGGCATAACCCCAGTGGCACAGAGCTCGGCCGAAACGAGTGCCAGCAATGCACCAGGACTGAAGCCTACGACCTCTCCTGCAGGCATACGTGCCGCCGTGCAGCTGCGTAATCGCCGACTTAGTGACTTGGTGAACACGCCAGCGCAGGCCTTTGGGGCAGCCAGCGATGCCGTGATCAACTCCGCCGATCAGGGGCTCAAGAACATCGGCAACAGTCTCGGTGACAGCTACAAATTCTTCCTGGGAAAGCTGCGGGAGCGCTTAGATACGCCCACCGCAGATGTGCTTGTTCCAAAGACTTTAGATGATGCAAGGAAACTCATAAGCACGCCGCCGCCACAGGTGTTGGATGATGAAGGATCCGTCAGCGGCGCGAGTTCGATCCATACTCTAGATGAACACCACGCGGGTCCTGGAGCCCGGGAGGACAGAATGCTGAATTTTATCACCGGCAAGAAGATCTCCCGAGACCACAGCGCGGACAGCTCGAGGAGCAGTGTAACGAGTGGCTCGAGAAAGGTCGCCTGGGCGCCCGATGAGCCGGGCAAAAGAGAGACGTCCACCCCGGTATCAGGGGCGTCGAATCCGGCACTCATTGATTCGGTCCGCAACCTCGGCAGCTCTCTGAACCCGATGTCGAGATTCTCGGGCGGTATGAACATGATCCGCGGACTTGGCCGTACAGCATCTACCCCAGTGGCGCCGACTGTTAAGGACACAGCGACTGCTGGCAAGGGAGCTGCTGACGGCGGTGACCTTGCATCGGTATGTGTTCCCCATCGCAGTACCTAAATCTAAGCCCCGGATGTGCTAACAGTTAGACCTAACAGGCATTCCCTGACATCGCCGCTGCTCTGCCGCCAAAGCCGCAAATAGCCCCGCCGAACAGGAGATTCATGGAGCTGCAAAACCCAGCCGATCTGCGTCTGGGCGAGGTCCTCGAGCTCCTGAGAGATTACAGGAGGCTGGCTGGCGCGTTGAAGGATATGGATGCATTCAAGGAGCCATGAGGTGCTCTGGTAGGCTTTCCCTGGTCACACATGAAGACCATCACGACCATGGTAGGTAGTTGATAGAGCACGACGACGGACATCTACAGGACAGGCATTGTAAAGGAGTTCAAGTGGCGGTGGGATATTAGCAAGACCTGATATACGTATTAGAACAAATGATAAAACTAGAATTCCGTTTCACGTTGCAATGCATAGAATCAAGGAATGTACAGGTTTATTGGCAATATTCGATCTTTATTTGTCCTGTCCTGGAAATCTATTCTCTGACTGGTTTTATATCCTTGATTCTCCTCTCTCCCCCATGGCCGGTCGACAAATGAAACAGATATGCTCTTCTGTGAAGGGGGGCGAGGGAAATGCTACACAAGGTCACCCAAACACCAGTCTGCAATGCAATGATCATCTCCCTTCTCATCCTCCCGTGCAAACAAGGTTGGCACAGACAAGCTCGCTCGCTTGCCTTGTTCCATCACCTTGTGACAATAATGATTTTAAAATAAGATAAAGACAAAAGGGGGCGTATATACTCTGAAAAAGATGTAGAAGTAGACTGGAGGCGAGAAACACACCGGGGCAACCTATTAGTGCGCGCCATTTAGTTTGCTAGGCGACTTGCTTCGTTCGTCTGCAATGAGTTTGTCCATGAACGCAATGTAGTCGTACTGCGGTTGGCCCCTGTCCTCGGCCATGTCTGGCCCCGTGTGTGCCGGGATGATCTCGACTAGCTTGTCAATGACCTCATCCGGAACGAGAGAGTGCCGCAAGTCCATCTCGGTCACGTACGGCTTGCCGTCAGCGACCTCGCGGAAGGACTGGAAAACCTGCTCGGCCGTGTTCTGATCCTCGGTGACGTCGACCATGAAACGGATAAACTGCTCGAAGGTGACCCTGTCACGTCCGTGAGCCGTGTCCACAAAGTAGTCGTGCATCTCGTCTTCGGAGAAGACCAGCCCCAAGGATGCCAGTGCTGCAGAAAATTCGAGCTCCTGGAGGGAGTTGGAATCGTCCCGGTCGAAGTGACGGAACACAGACTCAAATTCCTCGAGCTGAATAGGTGTCAAGTTGGTCATGTTGCGGGCGACCATCTGATTATCGAGGAAGGATAGCTTCTTTGATACAGATGACTTCACCAGGCCCAATTCGTAGCAAAGCTCGTCATAGGTGTAGGTCGTGAAATCGTTCTCCTCGATGTTGGCTTCCTGACACTTGGCGTCGACTGCAGCAATCGACTCAAGATATTGGTCGAGAGGAGGCAGATTCTCGCTGAGCTTCCTGACGTGGTGAAGCTGATCTTCGACATCTCCCTCTAGCCCGGAGATAGCCAGTTGCATAGTGTTCAGGGCGAGGGCGAAATCATTGGCCTTGTCAGCAAAGGATTTGCGAAGAGCGTTCTTGATGCTGTTTCGTTGTGTTAGTTGCTGGTCTCGGCCTCTGAAATAGCAGTGGCAGCACTTACTCTCGAATCGTCTCGTTGATCAATTGGCCCCTCGTCATTTCCACCTTTGCCAAGCTAGCCCACTCCGACTCCATGACCTCCAGTCGCAACTCGGCCGGCGGCTCGTAAGGCCTGAGCCGGTAGGTGCCCAGTTTTGTCTTGATGTTGCCAAGCAGCGTTGCCAATTCGCTCTTCTCAGCTACCCAGTCTCTCTTCTTGCCCTTCTTATACGAGGCGAAAGCAGTAGCTTGTGCTTTGGCATCGGTGTACGTCCCTTGGAACGTCGACGCCTGCCAGTCCTGCATCTGTGCCCTGATGTGCTTTAGCAGCTCGGCCATCCTCCTTTCGTAGGCATGCTGCATCTCCCATGCACCCTGCATGTTGTTGACGAATTTCTCGACTCGACGTCCGGCATTCTCGACCTTCTCCATCTGCGAGAAGGCATGGAACCAGTAAGCAATATAGGTCATCAAACTGCGCTCATCCGGCTTCGCCACGTCGCACACATCCTCCACATCGAGCAGCTTGGGGATACCAATCTCCTTATGAGCGATATCAAAGGCCATCTGCATGTTACCCCTGTGGTCTGACTTGTCGAGAGCGTCATAGTCGATCAGGTCGGGGCGGTGGATATCTAGCAAGGCGCAAAAGGCCAGGCCGTCATTCCAGCTTGCACTGAAGTCACGGACATCCACTTCGTCGTAGCAAGCGGTTTTCCGTTGGCACCATAGAAGCAGGCCTTCTTTTGCTGTCATTCCCTCCTCGTTGATGTCGCTGATGGTGAACCGTAGAATGAGAGTCCATATGAGGCCCAGAATAATCTTCCTGTTCCCGTCCACGACATCTTCAGCACCAATGTTGGTCATCTGAATACCCCTGGACTTGACAAAGTTGAGTGCCAGGTTGGCATTCTCGAATCGTTGCACGCGAAGCTTGGGCTTGGCGGCATATCGGCCTAGAGACTCGCTTGACAGACATTCTAGAAGATGAATAAGGATAACCTGGTCAAGGCAAAGCTGGTTAGCTGTCGTGTTGATACTCTTGTAGAGTAGGGTAGCAGGGTTGCACACTCACACCGTCGCTTAGATCCTTGACCAGGTCGGTCACCTCTAGGTCTCTCTCCTGTATCTTGGTGTTGAGCCACTTTGTAAAGGTCTTTTGTTGCACGGTGATCCACCGCTGCTGCTCTGCAAACGCCATTCTCGTCAACCCTTGCTCATGCGGCGGCTCGGTGGCGGATAGGGCGTCTTGGGGGTTGGCGCCGATGGTGCCCCGGTGGAACCTCTTGGACCGGGGCCCCTCCTTCTTCTCCCTGTTGCTTCCGAGGCCGAGGCTCGTCGATCCGGAACGCTGGAGCCGGGCCGCATGCAATTGCTTGGCGTCCCTCCGGCTGCGAGTGAGGGGCGGCGAGTGGTGCTGAGGCTGCTTGTACTGGAGCGGGGATGTGGCTACTGAGTAAAGGGATGAAGCGGTGCTAATAACAGATGCCCGACGGGAGTCAAAGAACGATTCAGCGTCCTTGTCGCTGTAGTCAGACGAAGACGCAAAAGAGGTGGTGGATTGCAAAGAAACCGAGTGCGGTCGCTGTGAGTATTTCTCGTTGGGAGTAACGGGCAAGTAGTCGTCGGGAGAGCGGCTTTCGACGTCGTCGGCGGTGATGGTGGGAGTGATAGCGTCACCGTGCGAATGTAAACAATATTCAGGGAACTTTTCGCTGGACCCTGCGTTGCCGGGCAGAGCAACCGACCCGGGGTGGTGATTGCCGCCCTCAGGGCCCTGCTGGGCGTCAACAGTGCTGTTCCCCGCTGCCATTGTCGCTAACATTGGCCGCCGTTAGTGGCTCGCTTCGCTGTATTTCTGCCCAATCCGACCACTAAGGCGCGCTAGACTCGTCGATTGGCGCTAAGCGATAAGATAGAAGCTGGCCCAACTTATCGCGGGGTTCGCTTGCAATCCCTGGCCTCGAATCCCTGAAAGCCTTGTTTTCTTTGCGTGTTCAACCTCGATAGAGTGGAATGAATGAATGACAAGGCACCAAAAGGCCGAGGAATCACGCAGAAACAGAGAAAGAAGGAAGACTACCGCAGCAACAGCACAGCTGGCGAGAGAAAAGGGAAGATCAAACCAGAACTAAGAAAGTTGTTGGCAGAAAGGGGAACATCTACCTCTTTAACAGAGGCAAAAGCGTCAAGAGACGAAACACTTAGCCAGTGGTATTGTGGCAACCTTGATCATGCCTTTGGCCCTCACGCGTGGCCAACTACCTTCAATGGACCAGCCTTCCAGACAACATCAGGCGCCGAGTATCATCAATGAAGCCTGAAACACGCTCTTCCGACCCGGGCCCAAGGGCTCGACACATGTAGTGTTGCCCGAAACAGCTGTCCTGCGACGTGGTTGGCTTATTTGTACCCTGGTGAGAACCGTCTACGACCTCCAAGCCACTACGTTCGACAATGCACATAGAGTTGACCCCAGACCTCGACCTCAGTCCAGTCCCTCCAAGTGGAGGTCGACTACGTTGATCACAGGGGATGCCCTTGTCTGTAGCTATTCTTGCCCATGGGGTCCATCGCTCACCGAGGTCTACTGCTTGGGATTGGGTCGAGTCTGTCCGTCGAGGTCCGGAGGTCATTTCGCTAGGCGCCATTTCTTAAAACTTCAACCAAGTCGTTGACAAATGAACAATTGATCCGAATGATGTCGAGTCCCATACATACCTACTCATCTGTTCTGGAATCTTACTCTCTGGAAGCCCACTTCCAAGTCAATCAATCCTTAGGGCGGACTGTATGGCAGCTATGCATAATTGTTAGGTCTGCCCGCTGCAACGCCGTTTGCATCAACCAACCGGTTGGATTTAGCCCCCTATTCTTCCCCTATCTTCGCGGTTTCAGTTCTTGGTTGGCCCGTCGTCTGACTTTTTGCCTCTTGCTCTCGAGTTGGGATGAACCAGCCCGTGCCGAAATTGACTTCGTAGATCTGCCGATGGAATCAGTGCGATTGTCTTCCCGAATGCAACAGGCCCGTGGGATTAATGGGAGTTGTGGTGTTGTGCACGAGGCGGCGGCCTTTTTATGGTCCGAGAGAAAGGCCACACAACTCAACATTGAAGGTGTGGGTTCTTGTGACGATGGTTTGGCATCCGTGCATGTGCGCTGCGCTTGTACGTATGTATATTTATCCCTGGAATGGCGTTGCCCCTGGGCTGCCAGGCTGTCCAACATGGGTCAATTAGTACTGTACGAATGGAAAAAATGAACACTGTCCACCTGGGTACCGATTTTGAACTGGGCGTACTGCGCTGATCAGGGTCCCGAATCCATGTCTACCGAATAGGCAATTTTCACGGGTTACGGAGTACGCAGTACGGATACGGCTGGGCATTGGGAAGGCTAGCCGGGATGGCTCATAGCCAAGTCATTATGTTTAAACCGTTCCCTTGCACCACCAAGGTGGATGCCCTTTAAACTAGCATCTACACTATTCCGCAGATGGTATCAAGATGTCGCCGTAATGTAACGCATCTTTAAATTGACTTCATTGTGGGTTTGCCAACCTTTTGAACGGCTCGCCAAGGCCTGATTCCAAGGATCCTCCGGCCCATTTACCAGCGACGAGACAGACTATGGACAAAAATAAAATAGAGTCGTTTACCGCCTTGCCGCCGGTGCCCCCCAATAGAGCCGAAGCGATGCGCGAGCCGCGGATGAGGGTGTAAGGGAAACGCGGACCGGAGATGATGAACGCCAGCAGTCCTACACCCCCCATAGACTTGCCCATGACATACGAGATGCCATGCGTCGATCCTTATGCGGCACAGCAGAAAGAAGCATCTCTGACTTCATCCGTAGGGCAGCTAGTGGACGGGCAGCACCGCCTCCCCCCAAGGTATCCAGGTAGGAGCTCAGTCCTCATCTCTTAGGCTTGGAACCCTTGGAGACCAGACTCCACTCTCCGTCACTGTCATCACCTTCAATATCAACCCACCGGACCCCCTGCTCGAGATCGCACACGTGCTCGTGGATTTTCCAGGCGGCCGAGACCCCCGATCGGCCCCTGGTGTCGACGCTTAGGCCGTTGACGCCGGTGGCACGGAACAGCCTGAGCTCCGCCTCCTCCACGCTGGCTGTGGGTCCACCGGACGCGGTCTCCCCGGCGGATTCTCCGAGACCTCGCTTTGCGCCACCACCACCGTCACTTGTGCTGTCCCTGCCTCGTCCCGTGATCTTTCTTATCTGTAAAGAGTTGCTCTTGGTTCCTATTCCTCCCTTCTCGCCCACTGTGGTGTCCGCGGCCGTGACGCGCTCGGTGGCGGGATTGGAGGCGGTGCTCTCCAAGTTCACCGGCAAGAAAGGTCGATCAGCAACGCGCGCAGCAGTGTGGACCTCCTCAAAGGCGTGTCTGCCTTGTGCTGTGTTATACTGAAGGTCTAAGTTCATGTCAATATGGAGACCCACTATGCAAGCTCCGAGTGACATCGGACCTTACAGCAGGTCCCAAGGCCGATGCTTACCTGTGATGATAACCGTCTTGTCTCTCTGGTCCTCGGGATAGACGTGTTTCATAAGCGCATTATTACGCGCAATCTCTTGGGACCTCTTATCGGACGTGATCGATGTGGCGGTGTTGACAGACAGGTCAACGACGGTGGCGTCGTTGCCGGCCAAGACTGCGAGCCCCTTTGCGATTGCGAGCTTGTCCTGATCTGTCACCCCGTTGATCCAAATGACATATGCAGATCGCGTGGTCGCCATGGCTCCAGTATTTGGCGTTTCGGAGGAACGAATCGATTGGACCTGGGGATCCGGTCTTCGAATACTGTTAGTTGTGAGGAAGCCAAAACTGATCAGAGCAGTGGACGATAGGAGCAATACGGTCCCTTCAAAGTCACTGCATCATGAGAATGTTCTGAACTCGTAGTGGAGGACTGGAATTGGTAAAAGCGGAGCTGTCGTCACATCTTTTGCTCTTGTCACTGTGAAGCAATGAATGTTTAAAATTTGTCTGATTGTGAAGCCAGTGTATTGTTGCCTTTGACGTGAATGAATGGGAATATAAATGCTAAGGTACTATGCAGAACCAATAACTCCTCTAAAGTTTATACCAAATGTCCCAGAACCTTGGTCTAGCCTTTCTGAAAAACCCTCAAGTGAATGATGTGTATGGCCATAAAGTTTCCAATGCTCCTCACAATGCATACCAATCCATAAAGAAACTCTAATACTGCCCCAGGTCGACCCAGCTGCGATTCTGAATCACATCCACAATGTCCTGGCCCTTTGCTGCAAGCCTCATGCGGAACCCATCGCACCAAATGAGCTCCAACGCAGCATCGCCATAGGTAGCATTTACCTCTTTGTAGAACTGCTCAATCAAAAACAGGGGTGCTACCAAGAGATCCGGCTGTACGGTCGAGTTGAGCGCAAAGTCCAGACTTCGGCAGACGTTGCCCGCTATTTCCCTGACCTTCTCCATAGTGTATTTGTTGATATCGATGTGTAAATTCGGTGGTAAGTCGGGGTAGATCTGAGGAAATGCGTCGACAACGGGCTGAAAGATGACCGAATGAACGCGCTCGATGCACGGGAAGAAGACTACCAACGACGTCCAGTAGTAGATGAACGTAATGGCAGCAACAGAGTTCTGGAAGGCAAAGGTCTCGCCAAAGGGGATGTGGGCATGCGCATCGGTCGGGCTGTCGATCCAAAATGCCAAAGGATGGGTGATGTCCACACACCCAGGATTCACAGCAACGTGCCATTCATCAAGAAGCCTCTCCACGCTCAAGCAGTTGACAAGAAGGTCTTGCGCCATCAGACGACGAGCCATAGTAGGGTTGTACGGCAGAATTCGATCGCAGCGTGAAAGGAGGGACGGAAGGAGGACAATTGTGTCGAAGAGCCTGTCTGTCCAGGACTTGGGGTATGTCTCCCATGGTACTGTCAGCCATTGGGGCCCAGATAGGAACGTGTTCTTGCGATTGATCAAAGCAGCAGAGATCTAGAATTAGGTCAGTATTGAGACCATATCTTGATGGCCAGGAACGCAAACTCACCGCCGTGGGACGGTAGACCCGCACGAAAAAATGATGGGCAGGAAATCCCTTGAAAGCCTCCGGCCCTAGTTGTTTTACGGGATCAGACTGAGATTCGGTACTGCTCCATGGCGGCAAACTATCGTGCGTAAGTGAAGCATTGTGCTGAAAGATCAGTCAGCCCGCTGTGCGGTGGTCCATAGAGCAGAGTCGTATAGTTTGACGAACCTCGTAAAGATACAAGCAGATACTGTCAGTTACAGCTGCTTCTATATTTGGTGTATTGCTGCTGTTGGACTGGCTCAAGTTCACCATACATTGTGCATGTATGGCAAACTCTGCTTCTGTTGCGGGCGGGTGCAGGTCGGCTGGCGCATAAGGTTGGAAGCCCGTCACCTTGAAACTCTTGTCACCTACCCCATCTGTCTCCCGATTCAAGGACTGAAGGCCTGTCCGTAGAGCTGCGAGCTGGACTTGATGGAAGCTATCGCGGTTGGACACAGAGATGAGGTCGTCCCAGGCTGGTCGCAGGGGCTCCGCGGGAATGAGAGTCGCGACAGCAGTGGCGGCGTCGCTCCGGCTCTTTTTCGCCTGCTTCTCCTTCGGAGGACTAGGCCTTGGCGAGACACCTTTTGGCGAAGCGCCCTTTGGCGAGCTACCCTTCGGTGGGCTGCCTTTGGCCCTCTTGGATTTGACGACTCGGGGTGGGTGAGATGAACACCGACCTCCATCATTGAGTGTCCCTATGATGAAGACAGTTTCGCGCTCGTATCCAGCGCATTGTCTCCCACTGTCAAGACACTTTTTGCAAAATGGTCGCTCATTATCGCACTGCTCTCTCGCGTTAGAAAAAAGTCCAAGAAGTCCCACATCTCGGGCCATCGGTAACGGGGGGGTCATGCCTTCACTCTGCGAAGTCGGCAGGTCTCGCAGCCTTTGTATTTTCCTGGAACTCCAACCATGGTGTCAAGTTTCGTCTTGGAAATAATTGTCGACCATGACAGTCATTGACCATGGTTTCAGCGCTTTATATCTCCAGACTTGGTGTTGGAGGGGAGGCGGCACGTTTGGTTGCTTGGCCGAGCAGCAAGGAAGAAACAACAATCAACGATTCAAGGTACAGGAATAGGATTCAAATAGAAGGAGTCTGGGCAGCGGGTCGGTTGATCAGGGCTGTGGTATGGAGAAGTAGAGTCGGCAGTTCACGACAGACCAGGGACTCGGATTGACAGAGACGCACAGTATGTGGCATTTCGTCTCTGCAGTCGCCACAGGGGGGCACTGTTTACCGACCGAAACAGGCATGGTTCTGGACTTGTACAGGGCTTGGGAGAGAGATGGCATGGCTGCAGGGAACTGGGAAGGGGTGGCTCTCCAGAGATTCGCACACATGTAGGTGAGTCGGGGGCAATGGGGATGGGGTCCCGGTAGGTTCCATCGAAGCCACTAAGTTTGGATACACCTTCTTTTTCATTTGTGGCATGACGATTGGGTTTAAGATGGGTGGTCCTGGCAAGCTTTGACGTATCGAGGTGGGGATAGGAGAGTCGACAGGGCTGCATCCTGCGGGTGGGAACGGCGCGAGACCCTAGCGATCGATGCACCGTGAGCTTAATGAGCCACGGCGTGGGAGAGGTCAGGGAGAGAGAGAAGCGAGGCGGTGCCGTTGTTCCATATCCCTGAATCACCTTGTTGCGTAAAGTATGTACCAGGAGGATGGAAACGCGCCATAGGGCTGCAGGGCGGCAAGGATCGACCAGAAGCAAAAGCGCGCGGCGCGGACTCTCACCAACGGTTGTGGACCAGGAAGTTATTTGCTGGAGCCCACTCGGCGAATGATGATTGAGGACACCCCATGTACGGTCCAGATATGTTACCTTGCCTCCGTGCCTCCGTTCTTGATCTCACCGCGGAGTGCCCGCTAATATGGTACGTACATTAAGGTGGTGACGATAGACTACCGAGAGACGAGAAACCCCCGAATCTCGTCGATGTACATCTGTAGGGTTGACCTGTCTCACTTTTGCTGGCCAGTCAGCTTACCGGAAATGTCTGTGTAGACACGGACGATTCGTACGGCAACAAATAAAGTAGAATAGCGGGTGTCGATCATTCTGACCATGAAGATAACCATAATGATGGCAGTACGAAAGAGACCAATGCAAACAGCACTGATCGACACGGCATCAACGACGGCCGGTGCAAAGGGCAAAGATGTTAGAGGTCAGCAGCCTGCATGCATCTGTTTGTCCTTGCATTCAATTCCGCGCGGAACAAAGTGACTTCCAATTTCCTCTTTGCAGCATAGTCCCGAAGCCCAGCCCAGCCAGCCGGTGTGAATTCGGCGCAGTCCAGCATTTTTGTGGGCCCCTGAACGAGGCCGATTCTCTGGAATTCGTTGGCCATGGTGGGACTCCCCGCAAATTATGTACAAGAAGGGTGCCATACCTGAGTGAGCAGGGGCGAGCAGGGGCGAGCAGGGGCACCACGCGGGTCTCGCTTGTTCACACGGGCAGGGTGTCGCTTATCCTACCTTCTAGCGTCCCTGGCTAGCCGTCTGGGCACGCTGGGCTAGCTAGGCTGACAGGGGTTCCCGGCTCTCCCAAATCTTAATCACTATGATGCCATTCTGGGGAACCTCTTGTTAGTGGTTTTACCTTTGACCGTACTCCGTATGAATGTCCAAGATTGGCAAAAATAAGAGATGTTCCACAGGATTGCGGAATCGCTGCGATGTATGTGTTTGATCCTGCCAATCAACAAATCTTGACGTGGTCGGCTCCGATCCTCTGGCACTCCGGCCGGATCGTGCCGCCGCACCGCCACTTCAAGATGTATCAAATTAAGGCGTCATTGCCGTCCATTGCCCGGGATTCGGGCTCTTCTTCAGATCCGTAGGATCGCTCCCGTAGAGCAAAGAGAATACGGCAGAGAATACGGCCGGGGCGGTGGGTTGGTAGCCTTGTCACACTCCAGCGAGGTCGATCGCAAGGTCGTTTGTTATTCTTCCACCTGGCAGAGGATTTGGCCGGATGCCACCACACTGAGATGATCGTCAGTTGGCGACCATCCAAGGAGGAGGGATGCGAGTAACGCGGGAGAGCATACCAAAAATATCCAGGGCCTTCCGTGTCGTTGCCCGATTGATAGAACTCCCAGTCGCGAATACGTGCAATTAGGCCTGTGAAGAAAGGCCTTCTCACTCTCGACACCACAGCCCGTTCCGGTCTTTGTCCTGTTTCATAATTTCACTCCAGACCATCCTCTCGTGAGTTCCTGGAAAGTCTTCCCCTTATTCTTGACGACGTTCAGTGTGGTAGTCAACAACTTGGTTCCGGCCAGACGATGGGTAAGCATTCTGCTCAGTGGTGGTAAAGGAGAAGCGGCATTCCATACCATGCCAGACTCACCACCGCCTAGTGCTCGAGCGGCCTTTTGATGTTTGTTTGCGACCACCTGGTGTTGGTGATCGAACATAGTTCTGGTCTTTTGGGGCGCCCCCGCGATATTTGTAGACTTTCCTCAGAGAGGGCACCCGACCAGACACCTCGCGAAATACTGCCTATCGCTTCGTTGACATCAAACCATCCCAAATAAGGGCATCTGCAGTCTGTACAATCTCGACCAAGGTTAAAAGAACCGCCCATCTCGCCACATTCGACTACAAAGCTTCATCGAAGTGGTCCCCCCAAGACGAACAGACCGGCAAATCACCAAGCCCGACGATTATTGTACCCCGAACAAGACGGTATAGTAAGGAGGGGCACACATCCGAATTTTGAATATAACCGAAAGAAGCAGAAAAGAAGCGATTGAAATTCCCTAGAGAATGCCATACAACTTCAACGATGAAAATGGAATTGGAACTGACTGACCACACAGAACACTGATCAGGGGATGTTGTATAAAGTGACAGATTAATGCATATCACTTTGTATCAAAATCAATACCGGATACCATCCATGAAAGGCTCGGGGACAGGAGTCTTCTTGATCAATGGTGTCGACTTAGGTGATTTCACTGGAATCTGGACGTTGCGAGGGCTGGTTCCCTCACTTTCAAACCCTTCCAAAGCTCAGAGATGGTTCCAAAATGCTTCGAGGGCGTTCAAGTTCCTTTGATCAATTGACATGAGGCATAGTCAAAGAGTCATTTTCTTTTCTCATGGCAAAAGCTAATGCCGCTGGAGTAAGGAGGTAGACTAGCCAAATATAAGACATCGATGCGGTAAAGCATACTCCTTAAATAAAGAATTTATGATGAGGTTTTCACTTCTCAAAAACCAGTGAGCCCTAGTCGATTAGCAAGGATGGAGCTCAGGGCTTAGACATGTACATGAGTATTGTGATGAGACTGGGAGCGATTCTTGCAAATGATAAGTATTCATCCCTGAAATTTGCTGGGTGTGTTTTGATGGCAACAACGGTCAACGTGGCCTAAAAAGGTCATGAGTACAGTAAGTAGACGATCTAGGTGAGTAGGAGTACAACTCTCTATCCTTTACTTGGACGCCTTTTTTCTGTAAAAAAAAATGCAAAAAGAAAAAAGAAAAAAGGCAAAAGGAGAAAAAAAGAAAAAAAGAGAGAAAAAGAGACATCCTTACTGTCAGGTCGGAACGCGTCCCTGTGTGATGGGTCGTGTCATGATCCTTCTTGGGGAGCAGCTGAAGAGACGCGCAGGCACGTGATAGGTGCTCTGGCGCTGTGCTGTGCCTGAAGGAAGCTCTCTTGGAGTTTCAGTTGTAGGTGGGTCCAATTCTTTGCATTTCAGCCAATCATAGCCACCACCTCCCTCAGCCTTTCACTGGAGCTTCGTCAGAGCTGCAGCCTGTCAATCGCACCTCGCGACCTGAACAGCTCAATCCATCAAACACCTGGCTGCATCATCACCTCTCTCCACACACCACCACCAACTTCTTGACGCTGCGACTTCTCAGTGCGAAGACAACGTTCTCTCATCACTTTGATCTCTAAGTACCGATCAGCAGGTTCTTCATCATGGCTTCCGGCTACGACAGAGCTCTGTCTGGTAAGTTCCCATCCATCATCATGTGCCATAATAGACCGCTAATTCAGTCAATTCAGTCTTCAGGTTTGTACTTCTGATCTCCATCCTTGCGTTTCAGTATCTCACAAAAGCGATAGTCCCGATGGACATGTGTTCCAGGTCGAGTACGCTGGTGAAGCAGTGAAGCGAGGTCCGTGACACCCAGTTGGCGGCACCTTTGACGGCAAGCTGATAGATTTTACAGGAACGTGTGCGGTCGGTGTCAAGGGCAAGGACATTGTTGTTTTGGGATGCGAGAAGCGATCTGCCATGAAGCTGCAGGACACACGAATCACCCCCTCCAAGATCGGTCTTATTGACACCCACGTCTGCTTGGCGTTCGCCGGCCTGAACGCTGATGCCCGAATCCTTGTCGACAAGGCACGGTTAGAGGCCCAGTCACATCGTCTGACGGTCGAGGACCCTGTCACGATAGAGTACATCACGAAGTACGTCGCTGGAGTTCAGCAGCGTTACACTCAGAGTGGTGGTGTTCGACCTTTTGGTATCAGCACCCTCGTTGTTGGCTTTGACAAGGGCAGCAACGTTCCTCGACTGTATCAGACTGAGCCCTCGGGAATCTACTCCGCATGGTATGTTTATAATTTCCCCATTTGCAAATCTTACAACATACTGACGGCTTGCAGGAAAGCAAATGCCATCGGCCGGTCGAGCAAGACGGTCCGCGAGTTCCTCGAGCGCAACTACAAGGAAGAAATGGACAGGGAGCAAACCATCCGCCTGGCGATAAAGTCACTGTTGGAGGTTGTGCAGACTGGAGCCAAGAACATCGAGATCGCTATCATGGCCCCGGGCAAGGCGATTGAGATGCTTCCCGTCGAAGACATCGAGAACTACGTCAAGAACATTGAGCAGGAGAAGCAGGAGGAAGCCGCTAAGAAGAAGACGGGTCGAACTCCCGGAACTGGAAGTGCCGCAATCCTGACTCGGGGTGCGCAGGGCGACTCCGAGGAGTAGAAGACTGGAAGGGCAGGAGAGGTCGGAGTGATTCGCAGACACCAAGGACAAAGCGCGGTTGATGCTATGCCATAGAACGCTTCTGCGCTGTATCATTTTTGAGCCGTAAACTTGTGTAATAACATTACCCCCTAACGCCATGCAAATGACTTTGCGCAAATGCTTCCTCAATGTCGATCCCCGACGCCTTAACCGAGCCTGTCTGCATCTTGGTCAGGGTCAAACATTGTCCGGCCCTCCTCTCCCTTCACGCGTTCATCTCGAAGCATCCTACTGTCCATCCTGACATCGTCGCTTTCGATAGAAATAGCCGGCTTTGGTGTGACAGCGTCGAGGACGAAGTGGTTGTCGCAATGCGGGCAGTACTCGTCGGCCTCCTCAAACTCTCTCGCATCTTTTCTGAAGCACTTTTTGCACTTTTTACAGGCGAATATCATCTCGAATTTCTGGAGGAGAGCGTGGTCCTCTTGTTCCTGGTGGCATTCCACGCAGTCGAACCACTTTCGGCCTGTAAAGAAAAGCTTGGTCAGCGATCCGATCGCTAAGTGGCGCAAGCATTTTGTACGTACAGCAGGGCGACCGGATGGCCACTTGGGCATTTAGAACATGCTTGCTGCGAAAAGATCCATCAGTATTAGCTACGCCCGCAGCGGCTATGCCCACTGGCCGTAGTCATGGAATCTGCACAAGCACTCACCACATTGTAGAATATGCTGGTTTGGATATAGGTATGCGGTCGCTCTAGATCGTAACGCTGATCAGAGAAAACACTTCGTAAACCACCCTAGATATGCCCGGAGATAGTGGCAAATAGCTCAAGTCGGAGATCGCGAAAAGTAGATATGTACGTAGCGGAGAGGTAGGTAGGTAGGTGTTGAGGTGGTGGTCAGGCACTTCCGCGAAGTACGTAGTGGGGTGAAGCTCAAGAGCGCCAGACAATGAAATTATTCGGCGCCACTTTCCCCACAAGCAACCCGTGGACGCGCTTGTTCGGGTGTGTTAAGTTGTTAGGTAAGGCCCACTATATCCCTGTGGCGCCTGTTACTCAGCAATCTTCCTTTCATCATTGATGTCAGTTTCAGCACCATCTATCTATTTAGGCAGACAGACCGGGCTTCCTTGCTACAATCAATCCATCTCCCCCATGCGCTCTCACCACATCTTCCTCAAATTGTAGTTTATTGAAGCTGCCATCGCCCTGGGTCCTTCTGCCCGCCATGCCGCCCAAGCGCAAAGCGTCCGGCAACGTCCGCGGCGCCTCCAAGGCTGGCAGGGCGTCCAACGTCTCAACACCAGGTCCCGAGACGCCACGCAGCATTGGAAGCTCAGACGAGTACAGCGACCAAGAGATAGCCAGTGAATCGGAAGTAGAGAATCTGGACAAAGCGCATGGGAAGTTCTCCCTCGCGGGTTATCAGCGTAAGCCCAAGGTTGTTGGGCACGACATAGCTTCTCGCCACTTTGGCAAGAAGGACTTCTCATGGCTCAAGTTGAAGCCTGATCATGAGAACCGTCCATTATGGATCGATCCTGAGAAGGGGTTGATTATCCTTGAGAGCTTCAACCCACTTGCGCCTCAAGCACAAGATTTTCTCATCACTATTGCCGAACCTCAGTCAAGACCTACTTTCCTGCATGAGTACATGTTGACGACCCACAGTCTCTACGCGGCAGTCAGTGTTGGGCTGAACCCCAAGGATATCATCAATGCTCTCAATCGCTTCCTGAAGACCCCTCTTCCTGATGGTGTCCGTAGCTTCATTGAAGGCTGCACCGAGTCCTATGGAAAGATCAAACTCGTTTTGAAGAACACCAAATATCTAGTGGAGACTACAGATCCAAACATGCTGCAGATGTTGCTGAAAGACCCTGAGATATCTCAGTTCAGGGTACACGGCTCCGAAGGGACCAGTCTTGCTCCCACCATGGGCGGTCTCGTCATTCCAGGCACCAAGAATGCTGCCGGTGTCCGCGAGGCAACCGACATCCAGGCTGGCGACAAACAACCGGGTCAAGAGGGAGACAACTCTGAGGAAAGCAAGATCTATGCAGCACTCAACGAAGAAGACGACGACGACGACAAAGAAGCCGTCCATTCTTTCGAAATCAAAGACGAAGGTGTCGAGACCGTTCAAAAACGGTGTTTGGAGTTGGGATTCCCCGTTCTGGAGGAGTATGATTTCCGCAATGATGAGGTCAATGCAAATCTGGAGATCGACTTGCGCCCGGCTACCCAGATTCGACCGTACCAGGAGAAGAGCTTGAGCAAGATGTTTGGTAACGGCCGTGCCAAGAGTGGAATCATCGTCTTGCCTTGCGGTGCAGGCAAGACCTTAGTAGGTATCACTGCGGCATGCACAGTCAAGAAGGGGATCATCGTGCTCTGCACAAGCTCCATGTCTGTCGTGCAGTGGCGGCAGGAATTCCTGAAGTGGTCCAATATCAACCCCGACGATATTGCTGTCTTCACGTCAGATAACAAGTCCATGTTCTCGGGCAATACCGGCGTCGTCGTCACCACCTACTCCATGGTCACACAGACTCGTGAGAGGTCGCACGATGCAAAAAAGATGATGGACTTCCTTTCCGGGCGAGAATGGGGTCTCATGCTTCTTGACGAGGTTCACGTAGTGCCGGCCCAGATTTTCAGAAAGGTCACAACGCGCATCAAGACACATTCAAAGCTGGGACTGACAGCAACGCTACTTCGGGAGGACGACAAAATTTCCGACCTCAACTTCCTTATCGGGCCCAAGCTCTACGAGGCCAACTGGATGGAGCTGTCCGAGCAAGGGCATATTGCTAAAGTCCAGTGTGCAGAAGTATGGTGCTCCATGCCCACCGAGTTCTACGAAGAGTATCTCAAGGCGCCGGGGCGGAAGAAGCAGCTTCTTTATGTGATGAACCCGACCAAATTCCAGGCGTGCCAATATCTAATCAACTATCACGAGTCACGAGGAGACAAAATCATCGTGTTTTCTGACGACGTCTGGGCTCTCAAGCGGTATGCCCAGAAGCTGGGCAAGGCCATGATTTACGGCGCAACAGCTCAGCACGAACGGATCACCATCTTGGAAAACTTCCAGCACAACCCTGCTATCAACACGTTGTTCCTTTCCAAGATTGGCGACACATCCCTCGATCTCCCCGAGGCAACTTGCCTGATCCAGATCTCATCACACTATGGTTCTCGTCGTCAGGAGGCACAGCGACTGGGTCGCATTCTCCGGGCGAAGCGGCGTAATGATGAAGGGTTCAATGCATTCTTTTACTCGCTTGTATCAAAGGATACCCAGGAGATGTTTTATTCTTCCAAGCGGCAGGCATTCTTGGTGGATCAAGGTTACGCCTTCAAGGTTATCACGCAGCTGCAGGACATTGAAAAAACACCGAACCTGGCCTTTGCCCAGCCATCGGAACGGCGCGAGCTACTGCAGGACGTCCTCGTGTCTCAGGAAGATGAAGAGGTCATCGATGATCTGTGGCACACAGGTAGCCAAGGACGCGTGCAGAGGCGCAAACCAAAGGTCCGTCGGACCGCCGGGACGCTCAACGAGCTGAGTGGTGGACAAGACATGGCATACGTCGAGCAAAACAAGTCGATGAACAAAAGCCTCAAGAAGAACAAAAAAGACAGCCACGCGTTCTTCAAGAAACTCCAGAGGGAGCGGGATAGGCGCAAGCAACAGTGATGGTTGCAGCAAGGTGTCTTGCTTGCACGTTGGACAGTGCATCATTGGCGTTGGCTGGTTGATTTTCCTTTTGCTTTTGCGTTATCGCACGGAACACCACCTTCAAGATTAAAGAACTGTTACATTAGAAGACTGAATATACCCAGCGCATGCGAGTGCTATGATTGTATCAATACCAGGGCGTTTGTGCCGATGTCTCATTTCGTTATCGTCCGCTTACAGTCCCCGAATTGCGGTGAGTGCCTTGCCCGATCACGGCGACCTTTTTCATAGTCGAGCTGACAGCATCATCCGGTTTAATCCGATGGGTGCTTCGATTTTGGACGGACGAGACGTTCCGTCGTGCGGGTGTGTATGATATGTGAAGAGCGGCCGACGACGGACGGTCGCGAACCTGTATGGATAGAGCATCATCTCACCTATTCCCAGACTGCTGCACCTTGGGCCCCTGGCTGTGGCGGGACAATACATATGCATGCTACGTGAGAATTTCTTCTCTGATTGCAGACCGCTTCACGGCTTGCTGCCGGAATATTCATTGTGTCTTGCGCGATGACCCTGGTGGCCGCTAACACGTGCTAGAGGTTGCCAATATCTGAGGCTGAACCAGAGGAAACCCGGCAAGGGGCCAAGCGAGTGCACAGGCCATCTGCCGAGCTGTTATCTCGCATGGAGCAGCGGTGGACGTCTTGGCTGGGTGCTAAGTACAATACGAAACAGCCAGACGATAGGGGATGAGTGGTAGGGTATTGCTGTCTGAAGCATGGTGAATTGTCATGCTGTGCGGTACCCTGCATGCGGTGCAGTATGCATGCATGCATGCATGGGAGCCACCATGCCTGACACCCACCAAGACAGTCACCTACTTGCTACTTGTACATAGTAAGGAGGATGGATATGCACGAGGAGATCTCCCCGTTGAGAAAAAGAGGGTTCGGTCGGGATGTTTCAGGCGGCCTAGGCTGGGGAAGCACGGCAGAAAGAATGGATGACGTTGGGTCGGGTGTGGCGCATTTGTAGGTCGTACTTGTAAATGTACCTATGCCGCATACCATCGCGGCTACGGGTACCGTTCAGGAGAAACGACGGTACACCCCGTTTCCAGCTGGCCTCCACGCTTCGAGGTTCCCTCGTTCCGCGCATTATCAGAGCCCGGCTACTGGCGTCACTTTTCAAGATTCTCACGCTACCCTGGCTTAGCCAAGGCGGAAAAAAAAGAGCTCTAGCGAAAGCGCTATTATACGACGACGATATTGGAACTGATCTGACTGGCTCCTTTTCGTTGTGGCTCTTGCTGCTCTCGACCCTCTCCTCCCTCCATCAGGTCTTTTTCTCCCTCCTCTTTTCCCTCACCCTCGGGCCGCAGGTCTTCCATCCTCCAACTTTTTCCATTGGCAATCACTGTCACCACGTTGCCTTGCTGCTCTTTGCTTTGTTCCTCTTTGCCGATGCCGTCATAGAGCGCTGTGATCTACAGTTCTCTCCCTGACGCAATTGGAGAAGGGCAACTAGGAGAGGCATCTGATTCTCCACCACGAACAAACAAAACAGACAAGCTGCATGCCGCAGGTTGTCCACTTTCGGTACATCTTCAAGATTGCCAAGACGCCAAGCATTCATCTCCAATATCAAAGACAGGTGACAAAAAACCACACCATAACCTAAAGATTTTAGCTGTGGATGCGGCGGCTGGGTCGAGACCGTTGCTCACCTCAGCGTACCCTGGGAAGACCTTATTAAACGGCTTGCAAGAACCCTCGACAGATTGCAAGGCCTGTTCCTTCGCCCACTAAAGGAGTGCCCGCGCGCACGCACTCACATGCATCTGCCGCCTCAAAGCAACCCCCGACCGACTATTTTAACGCGGACGAGCTACCCGACTTCGTAGCGGGCCTTGGCAAAATCCACCTCCCCGAGGCCTCTTTGAACCTCCCTTGTCGTCTCTTTCTCACAACCAACCCAGTCCTTCCAGAGTCCCTTCAAGAAACCGGGACTGGCATCAACTCACCTCACCTCACCTCGCCCTAATTTGCAGCCAGACCTGTGCACCAACGCTTCCCACTCCAGCCAGCAGCAGCAAGCCATGCCTGTCGCTCTTGCTGTTTAAATATCGCATCTTGCAATCGAAGCTCACCTCGCCAATCCAGGTCGACAACCCGGCCACAACGCGATGCTATTTCAAACTGTCCTGAAATACTTGCAGGATAGAGACGATTGCTAACACCCAAATTCACCGCTGCTACAAGTACGCGATGATATTATAACGCCTCATTCACCCTGTTTTCGACGCGCTCATTGTTGAGTCGCCTCTGCACAACCTCACATCCCATCTCATCTATCTGTCTTCCCTCCTTGCCTTGTGCCATCCCTTCGTACGTTGACTCTGGAGTCTCGATCCCTCCCCGATCTGCTTCTCACTTTTCACAACCTCAACAACATACGTTGCTGCCCACCATGGAGTCATTCAAAGACATTGTGGTCAGCGAGCTGAAGAAGCTTCGACCATCCTTCTTCCACAAGAAACCGCATTTCAACTTTATATCTGCCCACTGTAAGTGCCTGTGAAGCTTTGGTTGTCGAGACACAGAACCTCATCATTGATTGAACTCAGATATCTGGATTATTGGTCTCAGTCTGCTGGGTTCGATCATCATGTATGCTTCCGGCCGAGGCAACATGGCCTACATTGATGCGTTGTACATGGCCACCTGCGCCAACTCGCAAGCTGGCTCCAACACACTGGACGCAAACAAACTCAACACCTTCCAGCAGGCCCTGATCTACTTCTTCACTTGGACTTCCAACCCCATCAGCATCAATTCTTTTGTCGTGTTTCTTCGCCTGTACTGGTTTGAAAAGCGGTTTCAGAGTGTTGTTCGCGATGCACGGTCGAGACGTGGTACGATTTCCAAGTCCAAGTCGAAAGCGAAGCCAGACCTCAGCCGGCTTGAGAGGGGCGTCAACGGAAGGGACATCACCGTCATGCACAACGGGACCCCCACACGAATCACTAATGATGGCATCTTACTCGATCCCTTTGTAGAAAAGAAAGACGCCGCCGACCAGAGCAATGGCCATGCGAATGGCGTGCCGCCCGAGGAGGACGTCGATCCCAAGAGTAACCCGCTATTGCGCTCTGAGAGCCGCCGCCCGGAGATCAAGTTTGCACAAACGGTCAAGAGGAGCGACGGTGTCGACGACACCATGAAGATTCCGGCCATGCGCTCTGATGAGGACCACATCGCCATTCTGCAACGGCAGCGGAATCAAGACAACGACGAGGTACTGCGCATTCCAGGTCCCCGAGATGCGGAGCGAGGAATGCGACCCAAACGCGTCACCGAACGGGCTGCCCAGCGAGATGAGGCTGGCGGTAATGCAGACGAAAATAATGATGACGATACTGATGACGACGACGACCACGGTGAGGACGGTAGCGACGAGGACCGTGGCCGCGAGAGCGATGATGAATCGGATGAGAGAATTTCTTCGAGAAACAGTCACGACCTAGCGCAAGATGGCCCTGCGACTATGGCAACCAGACAACAGGCAATCACGATCGAGGAACCCGAGAAGCCAAAGCGGGAAGAAGTGGTCGATGATACCGAGGCTGTTGCCAAAGCATTGTCTCCGCTTAGACCGCGGATTCCAAGATTATTCAACAGCAGAGACAAGAGATACCATCACGAGGATGAAGCAGCTCATGCTCCTACGTCGCAGATGAAGCGGAGGCCTACCTTGGAAACTATCCGGACTGCCCTTACGCGTGACAAGAACGAAAACGAGATCACTCCCTACCTCAGTTGGGAGCCGACCCTAGGTCGAAACTCGGCGTTTCCCGATCTGACCGAGGAGCAGAGGGAGGAACTTGGTGGCATCGAGTATCGGTCCCTCAAAACGCTCGCCTTAATTCTCGTGTTCTACATGTTCGGATTCTCTCTGCTCGGCATCGTCGGTCTTCTGCCTTGGATCCTCCACAACAACTACTACGGTTCCATTGTCGACGCCGCGGCTCAAGGCAGGACTTGGTGGGCCTTTTTCACGGCAAACTCGGCATTCACAGACCTGGGCCTCACTCTGACTCCAGACAGCATGAACTCGTTCAATACCGCGGTGTGGCCCTTGCTGTTGATGAGTTTTCTGATTGTCATCGGAAACACGGGGTTCCCCGTTATGCTTCGTTTCACCATTTGGACCCTCTCACATTTGGTCCCCAAGAACACGGGTATCTGGGAGGAACTCAGGTTCTTACTGGATCATCCCAGGCGATGCTTCACTCTCCTTTTCCCCTCAGGTGCGACTTGGTGGCTCTTCTGGTTGCTCATCATTCTTAACGGCTTGGACTTGATATTTTTTGTTGTTCTTGATGTAGGTTATGATCCTGTCCCCGCAACTCGGCTTTTTCTAACTGTCTCCTAGCTCGGCAGCGGACCCGTATCTGCACTGCCCCCGGGCATCCGGGTTCTCGACGGCCTTTTCCAAGCTTTTGCCACCCGTACGGCAGGCTTCTCTGTTATCAACATTGGAGACCTGCATCCTGGTGTGCAGACGTCGTATCTCATCATGATGTACATCTCAGTCTTTCCCATTGCTATCTCGGTCCGCCGCACCAACGTCTACGAAGAGAAGTCCCTCGGCATCTACAGTGGCAGCGAGCTCGACGAACAGGCTAACATCACGGATCTCGAGTATGTCGGAGCTCACTTGCGGCGCCAGCTGTCTTTCGACTTGTGGTATATATTTGTCGGGTTCTTTATTCTTTCCATTTCTGAAGGCACAAAGTTACAGAACAACGAATTTTCAATGTTTGCTGTTCTGTTTGAAGTTGTCAGTGCGTACGGTACCGTCGGTCTCAGTCTTGGGTATCCTGGTGTCAACGCTTCGCTCTGCTCTCAGTTCAGTGTGGTCGGCAAGCTCGTTATCATCGGCATGCAAATCCGTGGCCGGCACCGTGGCCTACCATATGGCCTCGATCGTGCCATCCTCCTGCCCAGCGAGTCGCTCAACGCCAAGGAGGCCGAGGACGCCAATGCCCGGATGACAAGAAGAAACTCGAACGTGTCTTTGGCAACCGAGGGACCGGGTTCGAGCGCTCGTCGGGCGCGCAGCAGGAGCATTGATCGCGTCAACAGCAATTTGATTGCTCGGGTGCTGCATCCCGGCCCGCCAATGCCGCGCGAACACAAGCCTTCCACGGGGCTGTCGAAACGGTCCAGCACCCAACCACGCGTGAGCGAGGAGTACGATGATGACAGACTTCACCCTATCAGATCCGGGACTGCACCCTCTTTCCAGTCGTCAGCCACTCGCGAGATGAGATGATTGCAGAGAGGACCGCCCCTTCGGACTTCTGGGCAGGTGTCCTCGATCACTTCCATCCAATCCCAGTGAATATTGTGGCACACACCCTTAGTGCACATAGATGGCGGCTCTTGTCAACTTCCTTCTTTTTTATCATGTTTGACGTACATGACCCTTCTTTATGTATTTATTAATTATTCAACAAAGCCTGGTGCACGGGATGCAATTGACATAGGCTTCGGGCCAAGTGTGATTCTTGGCTGTCGGAAGGAGTCTGGGTTTTGTTTGTACACATATTTACCTAGACACTTGATATACAACAGCTCACGCTGAAGAGGGCACAGGGGATAGCTGCCTACATATGTAGGCAGGACAAACAAGATCCTGCCTGACAAATACATTGATTCACCGTACAAGTATTGGCATTCGTAGATGTGTCAATGTCAGTGGTCTATGCCAGTGGTGGATAATACATGTATTCATACAAAGATGGTTTCTATCAAGACTTCAATGTACAACACGGGCCTGCCCTGCACGTCAACATGGCCGATGATGCCCCCCATACTCAATCGTCGTCGGTCCTGTCGTTTGATTATTTGGCCTTTCCGTCCTTGCCCTTGGCACCACCAGCAGCACCCTTGGCCGCGGCACCACCACCCCTCGTCCGCAGCACCTGCCTGCTCTTGCGCCAGGCCTGGACGAGGCCGTCGACGCTGCCCATGTCGTGCTTGGGCTGGCGCATGTAGGTCAGGCGGGCGCGGCGGGCGCGCTTGGCCCGGCGGTGGATGATCTCGACGCCCGCGACGTTGCGGCTAAACACCTTGAACCACATCTCGACGCCGACGCGCGTGAGCTGGCCCCTTAGGCAGATGGCCGTGTCGATGCCGCGCCTGCGGATCGAGATGCACACGCCCGAAAAGGGCTCGGCGCCGCGCCGGGTCGTCACCATCAGCACGTCGCCGACGCGGGCGCCGTGCGGGTTGGTGCGGGAGAAGAGCCGGGCCCTGGCGCCGGTCGGGTCCATGCGGGAGATCTGCAGGGAGTGGAGGGCGGCGAGGGGCGTGGCGCGGGGCGAGGTCGTGTTGGGGGGCACGCCGAGGGATGTTGGTATCGGCGTGGTGCTGGTGGGTGGTAGTGATGATGGCGAGGGAGTGTAGACGGCGAAGGCGGTGCGGATGCCTGTCGGGTTCTTTTTGGAGGGGATTGAGTCTTGGAGGGGTTCTGTTAGTTTGTAATGTGAGGGTAGAGAGGGGATGAGGGAGGACCTACGGAAGGTGTGCGAGGGGAGTGCCGTTGACTTTGTCGTCGATTGTGTCTCGGCGGCGCTGGCGTACGACCGCAGGAATTGGCGCTGTTGCCTGTTCTGTCGTAGGACCGCCTTGAGACAGCCGAGCGGCTGCCGCCGTATCGGTACGGCGTTCATGATGGGCTGTTGTCGTGGTGGTCCCGACGAAGGCTGCTCTCCGAGGGGGGAATTGGGAAGTCTCGTGAGACGGTTTGCTGATGTGAAGTCCAAAAGCTCGTCGGTCAAAAAGTTCAGGCGATGGCTAGACAGGGGTTTGGTGATAATTGAGCGTTGTGATTGGTTGGTAGCTCTATAAGTGGAGCTGGCTAAGACCCCTTGTACCGGTAACGAAATTTTGGGTCCGCGACTGGTGATCAGAGAATACGAGTAGTAGAGAGCATCACACTGGTTGTTTCTCCCTGCCATACATCAGCTTTCGACAGGTTCATTCTCTTTGAATTGGGCCGGCAGTAGTGGGATACCTAGGTATGATGTCAAACAAGTCAATAGGGAGGGCCCTGAGGGCGAGCTCCTCCCTGTGTGAGACGTTCTCACGGGCCAGTCTGTCCCAGCAGGGGAACTGCAGGCCATTCTCCTCCACGTCGTCAAGACCAGGCACGTCTGCTTCCATGGCCAAATGGCTACCTTGAACCCAGTCTACAATAATACTAACAAATTCTCGCAGTCCACGTCGTCGCCTTCTCACCCACATCCTCCCCCGAGCTCGACGATGTCCTCACCACCATCCGCAACAAGATCCTCCTCCCCTCCTACCTGCCCCAAGACCAGCGCAAGCAGCTCTTCTCGCCAAAGCACGAGCAGAAGCTGCGCAAGGACCCCATCACCATGGAGATCGACGGCGAGGTCCTGCGCTTCCGCCACATGGACATGATGAAGGACCTGCCCAACACGCGCAAGCTGCTCTACGACGCCGTCTCCCGCATGCAGACCCGCGCCGACTTTGAGAACCTGCCCCGCCTGCTCGAGGGCCTGTACTCGGCCGGCCGCCACCTGCAGACCCGCGACTACGTCCGCATCACCCGCGTCGCCGCCGACAGGGGCTGCCTGCACACGGTGCTCGAGGCCGCGCGCATGGTGCGCCGGACGGGCCTGCGCCTCGACGTCTCGGAGAAGGTCGCCGAGCTTCTTGCGTATGTGCAACTAAAGTCCATCGACGCCCAGCACGAAGGATCCAAGGATGCCGTGGAGTCGACGGACAAGGCGCTCGCGTGGTCCGAGATGATCGTCGAGATGCTCGAGGACAAGACCCACGGACGCAAGCTGCCGCAGGGCCAGGCGGACGAGCGGTTCCCTCTGCACCTGGATCCCCAGATACTGGCGGTACCGCTGCACATGGCCGCCATGGTCGCCACGCAGGCGCACGGTGGCAAGGACCTCGACGGAAAAGTCGCCAAGTACGCCAAGCAGGTCGTCTCACTTTGGCCTGCGGGCAAGGGGCTGCTTGAGGTACACCCCGCAGCGCAATACCAGAAGGGTGGAGAGATGGTCTACCTGACGGAGAAGAACAAGTTCGTCTTCATTGCCGCGCCACTGCTCAAGGGCATGGACTTGGCCATGGAGGTCGTGGGCCCAGAGCTGGCGGCCGAGCTGAAGTTGAGGAGAGACGCACTGGCGAACGAAATCGAGGAGGCGCTGAAGCAGATCCGCGATGACCCGCGGGCCAAGGGCAGGGCCATGTACAACAAGTTGTTCCAGAGCGAGGGTGCTGCTCCTGCGGCCGAATAGGTAGCCTACTGACAGGCAGCATATGTTGTATATAACATGTATTAATACAATGTCTCTATTATGCTATAGATTTCACTTTTTTTGGTCTCTTCCCTTGCTATATCACATCATCTATGGCAGCACAATATACTTCTCCAAGTGCTTGGGAACGGCGCCCAGCAGGCCCTTGTCCGTCAGCCACTTCTTGGAGAACAGCCGGTCGGCATACCGGTAGGCGCCGTCGCACAGCATCGTGACGACGGTGTGGCCGCGGCCGAGCTTCTCGGCGACCTCCTTGGCCGCGACGACGTTGAGCGACGAGCTCGCGCCCAGGTACAGCCCTTCCTCGTCGAGGCACCGGTACACCATCTCGATGCTCTTCTCGTCGGCGATGTGCAGCGAGCCGTCGAGCAGCTCGACGTCGGGCGCCAGGTTCTCGGTCACGCGGCCCTGGCCGATGCCCTCGGTGATGCTGCTGCCCGTGCGCTCGACGAGCTTGCCCCCGCTGCTGATGTACGAGTGCAGCACGCTCCCCGGCGGGTCGGCCAGGAAGCACTTGACCTTACCGCCGCTGAGGTCCTTGAGCGCGCGCGTCGTGCCGGCCAGCGTGCCGCCCGTGCCCGTCGCGCACGTGAAGGCGTCGACTTTTCCTCCGGTCTGCGCCCAGATCTCCGGGCCCGTCGTCTCGACGTGCGCGCGGCGGTTGGCCGTGTTGTCGAACTGGTCCGTCCACACGGCGTTGTCGAGGGACTCGGCGTGCCGGCGCGCCTGGTGGTTGTAGTTTTGCGGGTTGTCGAACGCCACGGCGGGGACCGGGTAGACCTCGGCGCCGAGCAGGCGCAGCAGGTCGATCTTGCCCTGCGACTGCGTGTTGGGCATGTAGATGACGAGCTTGTAGCCGCGCGAGCGGCACACGTGCGCGAGGCCGATGCCCGTGTTGCCCGCCGTGCCCTCGACGACGGTGCCGCCGGGGCGCAGGAGGCCGCGCTCCTCGGCGTCCTTGACCACGTAGAGCGCCGCGCGGTCCTTGACGGAGCCGCCGGGGTTCATGAACTCGGCCTTGCCGAGGATCTCGCAGCCGGTCTCCTCGGAGAGGCGGTTGAGGCGGATCAGTGGCGTGTTGCCGATGGCTTGAGAGGGAGTCAGTCGCTTGCTCTGTCATTATCCTAGCCATGCCCAGTACTCACCTCCAGTCAGGCCCTTGGAGACGCCCTGCGCCTTGGAGATGGCGATGGTCTTGGCGGCGGGCTCCGACGCAGCGGCGACGGGCCTGGCGGCCATGACGGCGCTGGTCGCGAACCTCCGGACGCTCTGGCGGAACATGGTCGGCTTTTCTTTTTGGGAATTGGTGAAGGATAATCAAACAGCACACGCCTAACGCCTTGCAGGAACCTGGAACCTGTCTAGCCTCGTTTGTTTGAGGTGAGGACAGATACGGAGGCTCAATTTGTCATTTTGAAATTCCGCTCTCAACCGGCCGACGGACCGGCTGTCGTCAATAAGCTCACTGCTCGGGTGGGGCAGGGGTGATGGCGCCATTGACACCATGCCTCAGCAGGGTTTAGCCTGTGGTTCCACCGAGCTGCGGCTCTGGGGATGCGCTGAAGACGCCTAACCCAGGGAACCATGGTCACTAGACTCATTGAGGAAACCCGTTGCGCCCTGAAGACGAGACGATAGAGATATTCGAGACTGTTGGAGTGATGATGGCTACTTATTTGGTATTTCACTCTCTGACTGTGAATCATTCTCCTCATCTACATGAAATTATTACTTCATCCACTCATTGCCCCAGTCTGTTCCCAGATCTCATACTGTAACATTGCATTGCATAACAACCAAACTAGCCCCCACCATGAAATGCTGGGTCAACCTATCTGGATAGACCTCAAGAACTACTAGATCCGTCCAGTACGACCACATATGGTGCAGGAAACAGACCTTTGGCTCCCATGTAAATCCCGTGGAACCAGTCGCCGTTAATATCCTCAACCTCTTTGATCTCGGCGCCCTTGGGGAATAATAACTCGTCGTCAGACCCTTCGGCCGGATTCCAAGCAAAGCGAGCCAGCGCACTTGGGCCAAAGCCTCCGGACCTGGGGAACGCCGCACTCTCATTGGCATCCGCCGTGACATGGACGTCCTTTGCTACAAGACGGCCCATTTTGCGGTCTCTCTCGTACCACACCCACCGCTCCAGGCCAGAAGCCGCGTGTTCAGTGTGTTGTGCTTCCGTGACTGTCTCAACTAGTAGTCTCCGGCCGCCAACGAGGTCGTTGAGCAGATGCCGTTTCTGACCGCCTTTGTCGTCCTTGAATGCCACAACAACCATCCGGTGGCCACGCGGGCATCGTCTCCAGCCATTGGGCCCATTTTCTGCGCTGATTTCTCTCTTTGAAACAAGTGAGGTATAGCAGGGGTGACAGACATCATAGTCACCCGGCCTCGATTCTGGTATCAAGGAGCTGGTACATGCAAAGCAGTGATATCGGCTCTGGGTTGGTGGTATCTGGTTTCGGCATACATCGCACCGCGTCTTGAACGTCAAGGGTCGAAACCTGCCGATGCTGATGGCATTCGGACCCATAAAGAATGTTGCAGAGTGCGGCCGGCCGGGCGTTCGGGGAGTCGATGGCGGCGTGGGCGTCTGTGAACTATAATGCGCCAGTGGTAGGAGCGGATGAGTACAGCAGCGCCCGACGTTGACGCAGTCATTACAGAAGCCCCAGTCGCCATCGTTGCAGTTGTCACATCTCCAATAGCAGTCGTTGGTCCACGCTAGACACCTGGCGCAGAATGTACCGCTCTGCAGCCTGTCGAGTGGGTTGTCGGATGTCAGTGTCTTCCTCCCTTCTGCTCCGCCAGGTATAGTCTTGGGTCGGAGGTAGCGACTTGCGGAGAGCATGTGTGGCTCTTCCGCCGATACTCGTCCGACTTTTCGTAAAGCATCCCACTTCTTCCACGCTGTGTTGTGCTCGAAACCAAACCAGTGCAGACAGCCCTTGCCCTTCCTGTAGCAGTCCAGGCAGATGTTCCAGTTGCCACCTTTGCATGTCCCACAGTTGTAGTGAAGGTGGTATTCGATGTGCTGTCTTCCGCACCTCTCGCATGAAATCGACGGCTCGGGGTATAGCTGCGGCCTGGACCGGTGAAAAGCAGAAGAAGGGGATGCCGGAGAGTGCCAGCCATCAGGCACTACCGGGGAACCTGCAAAATTGCCCGACATTGGTGGCGCCGTGATGTCCGCAGGCCGGTCTCCGCGCCTGCCTCCAAAACCACTGTGACTATCTGCTAGAGTCGGAGAAGTAACTGGCGATTGAGTTGTTTGGGGTAGCCTAGCACTGAACGATAGACCCTGAGAATTTGGAAGGTCGGTTCCACCAACGACGGGCGAGCTAGAACTTCGTACATCTGAGATGCTAGGTCGTGTGAATGGGGGTGCTGTGGACGCTGAGTCACCAGTACCAGGCCTCATTGCCAGGTCTGTTTGTGATCGAGAAGCAACTCTTGTCTGTGGCTGTGTGCCAGCAACTGGTACCGTCGAGCTCCGCCCTTCGCTGGTAGTCCTTCGACGGTGTCTTCGTGGCTCCTCACGCACGCCCAAGTGACTGGTGCTTGAAGATGGCGGCGGCCTGCTGCGCTCGGCTGACTGGCTCGCAGCGCTTGGCGTCCTGGAGTGCGACTGCGACTGCGCCCTTTGTCGACTCGTCTCCCTTGACCGATTTGCTCGTGACCTAGCCTCAGGGGGCGTGCTCTCCCTCTGATGGCGCGATACACTACTTGCATTACTCCTGCGGGTAGCCTCGTGGCGCGATCTTTCCCGTTGTCTCCTTCGGTAAGCTTCCGTGATCCGACGACTGAGCTCGTCGTTATTGCTCAGGTCGATATTGTCCAGATCCAGACCGTCAAGGAGACCCTCCTCCTGAATCTGTCGAGCGAATGCCTCGATTTCCCTTTCAATATCCAAAGATCCCGGGTCCGAGGAGCTGATGAGCGACCTGATGGACGACTGGTGCTCTATTGCTCGCCGGCGTGTCTCGGCCGACTCCGCGCGCTGCCTCGACCCGCTCCTCCGTCGCGCCTGCTCCCCGTTGCTGTCCTCGACCTGGAGCATGGCGGTCTGCTCCGCCCGCCGCCTGTTCTCCTCCTCGGCGGCATGTCTTCGACTCCGGTCGCGCGCATCCCTCGCCCGGGTATCTCGACTTCCCTCCCGGCTTCCTCGTGCCGCCCGAGTCCGTGAGTCTCCGGAGCTACTCCCGTCCCGCCTTCTCGCGGCCGAGCCGCCCATGGTCTCCTGCAGACTCATCGCTCGCACCTCTTCGATAAGCCTCCTGTCCTCCTCCTCGGCGCGTAGCTCCTCTGAGGTCTTCTTCCTCAGGGTAGGCATCACCTGGTCTCCAGGCTTGTACTTGCTGTTCATCTCCTGCTTCTCCTCGTCTGATTTGCTCTTCTCCGGGTTGGCAATGAGATACATGTCAAGCAAAGTGGCCACGGTGGCGTTGTGCCTCGTGTCCCGGACCGGAGCGCGGCATGACGGGCAGGTGAAGACTGGCGACCCGGGGGCAGGAGGGGTCGGCGCCGTCTCGGCGGCGATGGCCTGCCAGTTGAACCATTCCTTGAGGCAGGCACCACAGAAAGTGTGCAGGCAGTCGAGCAGCGTGAGGGGCTGGTATAGAAGCTCGGTGCATATCTGTGTTGCCGGTGCGTCGTTAGCATTTTGGGCACTGATCATGAAAACCCGCGGCGGCGCACCGCATGCAGAGTATGCGCCCAAACCAAGGAATCGCGGGGACCAACCTACCGAACAAGTGAGCTCCTTCTCGAGGTCGACACCAGGCCTCGGAGAGTCCATAGCTACCTGCAAAAGCTGCGCTTTCTCGCAGAAGCCCGACGACTGGTGAGTAAGGAGGGAGGGGAAGGGAAGAGAAGAGGGCAACAACCGGCGTGGTCGCCGCCATGAAGCAAGCGTCTTTGTACGGCTGGGCTTGGCCTCGTATTATGAGGCGGGCACCAAATTCGATGCGGCCTGCATCATAAGCCCTGAAGCTCGTGCTAGAGGGCGGGGCAGCCCGATTCTAGCGCCCGTGGAGGCGCTAAGGGGAGCAATTACGAGCATTTTGGGAGGGCAAGCTAGGCGCCTAGCGTTGGTGCAGGTGTTCTTCAGGGCTGTTTGTTGGGCTCTCGAGATTCAATCAAATGTTGCCTGCATTGATCCATGGATGTCCATGGTTCTCTCTCACGTAATGGTCACTGCTACTATATTTTTCTTACATGACGCCAGAGTCTTGCTTTTCCGATTGTTGGCTTGGGCGTATGAGTCGAGTCACTGATCTTTTTCGAACAATTCATTGCTAAAGTAGCATCTCTCACTGTCAAGATTGGACTCCAGCATCACGCATGCCTAAGGTGCAATTCTCCATCCCAGAGTATCGGGAGACAATCGTACGAAGTACTAGGTATATTAATAGCTATTCTGATGTAAGTGGGCCCGTCACTCTCTCCCACACGTTCGTTAGTCTATGATCTATGTTCTATATCTATGAGCTTGAAACCAAACGCCGTCCTTCTATAGGGTATTCGAGAGATTAAATTTCTAAGAGTATCCCATCATGTCGGGATGAGGAAAAGAGCGAGTGCTGCAGAACGCCAAAAAAAAAATCACGGTCGTCGGAATTCATGCAGCCTCCAGCTTCAGCGTCGCGAGAGCTTGAACCACGGTCTTGGTAGATACTGGCACTGAAACCATCGGTGCGGGACCTGATATGCGGCCAGGCCGCGCAAAGGCTTCTCGCGCCGGGATGCCTTCGTCGTCTTTGACGTCGAGGTCCGCGCCAGCGGCCAAGAGGAGTGCCGCAACGCCTTCACGGCTATTCCGGGCGGCTAGATGAAGTGCCGTCCAGCGCCGGAATCCTTGGTGATTGATATCGGCACCGGCGCGCAGCAGCCGTTCGGCAACCTCAAAGTGGCCGTACCGGGCCGCCAGCATGAGCGGTGTCCACCGCGACCGATCGACGACGTTGGGATCCGCGCCGGCGTCGAGCAGCTGCCGAGTGCATTCCGCGCAGCCGGAGCGGGCCGCCACGTGCAGCGCCGTCTGGCCCCGGATGTCTAGCTCATTGAGAGGCGGCTGGTAATAGAGAAATACCGCCATGACATCGTGCATGTGACTGTCCGCAAGATTTTGCAGGTAGGCGTTGACCCAGCCCGAAGTCTTCATCTCGGTCGCGACCAAGGTGAGGACGTGAGGGAGTAGAACAGCGTCGGCATATTGACAGGTTGCACGCACTGACAAGAGTCCGGGTTTGTCAAGATACTTGAAATACAAGTGTTAGTCTCTCAAACATTCTCAAATGAGCTTCAGGTTTCTACTTACTTTCGTAATTTGCTCCACAAGCTCAACAGGGAGCTTATTAAATCCAGACGGCTTCATTTCCGTGATCGTGCTCACAGCGTACAGCTCAAGAAGAAAGCAGACTCCAGGCACGGCGACTGCGCACTTTGCTCGTGATAATTATCGTCTGAAGAATTTTGAGCGTTCTCAAGTCCATTTAGCCACAGCACTCCGAGGTGATTTTGAGTTCTTGATTTTATGGCTTCACCACTGCCTCAAACATGCGGCCGTACCACTACCCAATGGCGTCTCCTTTTGGCCTCCCTGCGACGATGACAGGGTAGGCGAAGCTGACTGTAATGTAAGGTTTTGCCTCTGTTCGGTTATTTTGGCGAAAATGGCGAATGCTTGTCAGTGCCAGGGCCTGCTTATTTGCTGTTGCTTACCTCGAATGAGATACTGTATTGAATCTCATCCTGAAGGATTAAACAAGTTTGTTCTCCCATACACTGCCCCAGGTAGAGAAAGAAGACGGAAATAGCACTGGAGCCAAGTCATCAGAGAAAAAGAAAAAAAATTGCACGCCCATTTTCTTTGCGACAGTCAGATCGTACGTCAATCCGGCAACTTATCGTGTTATTGTCGCGGCATCTTATCATGGCCGAATAACGGCCGGCTTTGACGGAGCGTGTGGATTTCTTGGCGCTAGCGACTCCATCCACGATGGAGTCAGCAACCAAGAAGAAAAAAACCGGCCATTGCCACCATATTGAAACAGCTGACACTCGCACCTGTGTTTGCTGTTATATACGACCGTGTTGCCTGCTGTGAGGACCTCGCGCGGTGCGAGTCAGAACCGAGAAGATTGCGCGCTGCTCCTCTCGAGAACTGAAGAGGATCGCACCAGTTTGACACCACATGAACATAGGACATCGCCGTGAAGAGATATCGCAGGGCGGCGAGGTAGAACCTGCAATGAGGCGGGGATGATGAGTGCTAGAGATACATCCCTATGTAGCAGAGCTACATGTCAGGAGTTTGGATTCAGTTTGGGAACAGACTCCCGAATGATTACCTTTTGCTCTACTCAAAACGTACACAAGCCCCCTCTTTACTCATGCGTCCACTCAGCCTTCTTCTTCTCTGCAAACGCCTTCATGCCGATCTTCTGGTCCTGGCTACCGAAGATACCGTGGAATACCCTCCTCTCGTACTCAACGCCGTCGCGCAGGGGCAGGTCCTGGCTCTTGTTGACAACCTCCTTGGCGCCGAGGATGGCCACCCTGGAGTAGCCGGCGATGGTCTCGGCCGTCTTGAGCGCACCCTCCATCAACTCCTCGTAGGTAGCGAAGGTCCTGGCGGCCAGGCCCCACTGTCCGGCCTCGACGCCGGAGAAGGACTTACCGGTCAGGATCAGCTCCATGGCCCTTGACTTGCCAATAGCCCGGGTCAGACGCTGGCTACCGCCGGCACCGGGGATGGTGCCGAGCTTGATCTCAGGCTGGCCAAAGTTGGCACCCTCGGTACAGTAGAGGATATCGCACATCATGGCGAGCTCACAGCCGCCACCTAGAGCATGGCCGGACACGGCAGCAATGATGGGCTTCTTGACCTGGGTGGTAAGGTTGGACCACTCCTCAATGAAGGACTTGGTGTAGGCCTTGGCGAAGGTCAGAGGCTGCATCTCCTTGATGTCGGCACCGGCCGCAAAGGCCTTTTGCGAACCAGTCAAAACAATGGCGGACACGCTGTCGGAGGCGTTCAGCTCGCCGAGAGCTTGGTTGAGCTCCTGGATCAGAGGGGTGCACAGGGCATTGAGAGCCTTGGGCCGGTTCAAGGTTACTATAGGGATCAATTAGTACCATATGCACTCTTGTAAGGGATACATCTTTGAAATAAAATGAAATTTATACCTTGACCGACGCCAGGCCTAGGCTCAGAGACCTGAATGTACTCATAATGCCGTCCTGCGGTGGCAGAGAAGCTCCGGGTAATCTGGGGTAGAGATGACGCCTGGAAGCGGGAGGCTAGAGGCCGCAGACTGCGAATGGAGTTCATTTTCATATGCGAAATGCTGAATAGAGTTACAGGACGGCCAATTGAAAGTTGGATCACCAGGATCTTTCTCGTCTTGAACTAGAATTATTCTTTGGTGTTATGGGAATGGTTGAGCTCGGCTGCTTGATAGCTTGCTTGAGTGAGAGCTTCCCCTCTGTAAGCCCGTGAAAGCCGTCTACAACCGAGGGAGAAGCGCCAGTGACGCTCCGTAGTTTCTGTCGGACCGTCAAGAGCTGGCAAGTTGCAGCTGGCAGTCTAACCCAGCATCCCAAGTTTGAAAATGCCATGTGAAAGCATCCCTGTCCTTCTAGAGCGACTCTAGTAAATTGCGCCTCCACGGCCACGTAAAACATTCCCCTGGACTGGCTGGGACTCTAGTGTTCTGGACCAGTCAGCGTTGGCGATTTGCATCTGTATGGATACCCTGCAATCTGGCCACTCTACCTACCAAGAAAGTAGTGGGCTTGTCACGACCAGAGATTTTTATTGCATGTCTACAGGGAGGCTGCTGTCGCGATAACGCACCTGGATCATTAAGTTATCTCCTTTAGTTCACTTCTCCAACTTGCCAAAGGCTGCCTCTGCATCCCACTTAATCGAATCCCACCTTTTGTCAATCATTCACACAGGTCTACTGCGAGCTCTTTCGACTTCATACATCGCATAAGCACCTCGATCCTGCTTTGTGCTAATAATTCTTGACCATTCTCTTGTTCGCATCTTCGCATAACCTTCACAATGGATTCCGGCGAGCCCGAGCAGACCCCTTTCGCGTCTGTGACTGCGCACACCTCGAGGCTGCAGCGCCAGTACCAAGCTCTCCTCGATCAGTCAACACCCTTTGTCCTGTATCGATGGATCGGCACCGGTGTCTTCCTCTTGGTCTTCTTCCTGCGCATTCTGGTGGCGCAAGGCTGGTACATCGGTATGCCTCCCTAACCCCTCCTCCTCTGCCATAGAAACTAATCATACGAACGCAGTCGCCTATGCGCTGGGTATCTACCTGCTGAACCTGTTCCTCGCCTTCCTGCAACCCAAGTTTGACCCCTCCAACGATGCTCTTGACAACGACATGGAGGATGGATCGGCTGGAGGTCTCCCGACCAAGCAGGACGAGGAGTTCCGACCCTTCATCCGGCGTCTTCCCGAGTTCAAGTTCTGGCACTCGGCCACTCGTGCCGTTGCCATTTCTTTCTTTTGCAGCTGGTTTGAGATCTTCAACGTCCCAGTGTTCTGGCCTGTCCTGGTCATGTACTGGATCATCCTCTTCGTTCTGACTAGTAAGTTCTCCTACACATCTCGATCGGTTTGCATAGATGCTGACCGTCCATTTGCAGTGCGCAAGCAAATCCAGCATATGATCAAGTACCGCTACGTTCCCTTCTCTTTCGGCAAGGCCCGATACAACAAGAACAGCAACTAGGGCGCTCTGGACGGAACATGCAATCGAATGATTTGAGAGGCACTTGCCTTTGACACGACGACGCATTGTACGATGGGCTTGAGCAAGGCTGGAAGCATTTTCTGGGTCCTGTATAAAATATACGATTGTAATTCGCCTCGGTCATGACTTGACTCGGGCTTCAAAGTGGCACTTTACGTGCCCCATATGCTTGTTTTTGTTGGAAAACGAAAAGGAGGGCATTCTTTGTTCTTCTTTTTACTATGCTCCTCGGCTTGGGAAAGACACTAGGAGTTGTGGTATTGGCTGGAAGGAGCATCGTGAAATTCCCAAACGGAGGGAGAACGGCACACTGGAAGAAAAGAAGGTGCAAAGGCAGTACTTAGACGACATGATAAAAATTAATTCGATCCATGAAAACAATGAATCATCCTATTGACATGCAGACTTGAGAAGTTCGTAATCTTGTCTGCTCAGTGGGCGATCACTTGCCCGTGGGAAGGGGAAGGCTGGTTGGTGTCTTGAGGTTGCTGCGCTATTGTTGCAACACCAATCAACCGTTTTCGGCCTCACCTAAACTTTTCCTTGTTCGACTAAAACCTCACCAATCAAACAGCTCCACCAACAACACAGCTTCTCACGGAGAGCATCGCGACTCAAGAGTCTTGCAATCACCAATCCAATCACTCTCTTCCATCCTACCGAGCAGAACTTTCAGACGGATCAGTTGCGCGGCATCGACGATGTCGTCCTCAGCGTCGCGCTCGAGCGGCGTCCATCAGGACTTCATCGCCAGAATCCGATTCTCCAACGCCCTCCCACCACCGCCATGCCCGCCCAAACTCCTCGACATCCCCAACACCGGCCTTGCTAGTGGGCAATACACGACGCCCGGGTTTGCTTCTCGGCTGGCGAGGGAGCAGCCGTTGAACGTCGAGGCAGATGCTGAGCTAGGGATGCCCCTCGACCTGGTCGGCATGCCAGGCGTGTTTGATGGAGATGAAAGCTGTAAGCATCCTCCAATCGCTCCGTAACCCATCAGATTTTCGTGTCTCCTGGTACTGACTCGACAATTGAACAGCGATCCAAGCTCCTGCCCACACACCACAGGTCCACCCGCACGATCGCGCGCTCCTGCGACCGCTGTCAACACTAGGCAAGCCCAAGGTCTCCGAGGCCGCCGTATCTTTCCTTCGACGTACCGAATACATCTCAACGGGTGCTGTCAAGCGCTCCGAAGCCTCGCCTCTCCGCCCAGGTGCTGGTAATGCCAAGGCCAAGCGACCTGAGAAGAGGCGCTCTCCCGAGCCCGACGCGGGCACGCCAGCCTATGTGCGTCGCAAGATCGAGCACAGCTTCGCCGTCACCCAAAAGGCGCTGCGCCCAGAGGGACAGCGCACTGTTCGCCATCCCACTCGCAAGGGTCTGCGCCTAGTCGAGGCTTACCCCATGATCCCCGACCTCGATGCCTTCCCCGACAGTGGCGCTTATGTCACCGTCAAGTTCACAAACAACCCAGTGTCGGGCCACATCGCTGGCGGTGCTACGGGCACCTCCAAGTCATACGACACGCGCCTCCTGTCCGGTATCTTCAAGCCTATTGAGCGGTCGTCCGCCGAGGAGCAAGCATACGAGGCCGCCCTGGAGCTGTGGGAGCAGGACCCGGAGCGCAATCCCAAGCCGTCGAACACCATGAACTACGACTTCTACCTGCCGGCGTCCCAAGAGACGGGCGAGAAGTTCCGTTCCGGGTTCGACGTCGACAACCCGGCCCGCGATGACGCTGAACAGTACACGGGCCTGTCTAATGGCCAGGGCTGCTTCCAGTTCAGCCGCGTCCGCGGGTATGAGGCATCTGACGAGAAGGAGCTGGCGCACGACACAAAGTACGACGAGGAGATCATCTTGTCGTTTACCGACAACATCCCAGGTGGCAGCGTTGCCGGCGCATCCAAGGGCGCCGTGCTTTACTACCCCGTCATGCAGCGCAGTACCGTCCGCTCGCAGCGCGGCAAGAACATCGCCAAGGTGACCGGTGGCTTCGGCGTCGTTAGAGACGACGAGCAGATCATCGATCAGCTGGACGTGACGCTCGAGGATCCTAGCGAGGAGATGCTGCAGCACGTTGCTAGCATCAAGGCTGACCCGCTTCACTTCCATGAGCACGAGGAGGAGGAGGAGGAGCAGCAGGGCGAGGCTGAGGTCGAAGAGCGGCCTCAGGAGGTGCAGGAGGATGATGACGATGAGGATGCGCCTCGTGGTACCCGGGGCGGCGCTGATAGCGACGACGATGCCCATAGCCCCGCCACGAATGGCAACCGGCGCGCCGTTGAGTCGGAAGACGATGCCGAGGCTGAGGAGGAGGATGAATAGACGAGAGATCGACCGTGGAAGGAAGATATATAGCAAGTGCTGTGTATTATAGTTTATCAAAATGAATGACTGGCGCACAGGTCGTGCAGCTTGGGGAGCATGTCATAAGCCAGACAAAGGCGTTAACAAACAATATCTGTTGTCCAAATGCGAGATCACACTGCCAAACCAAACGTCTCCGGATCACAGAGAAGGGGCAGCGGGGGACATTTCGAAAATATCGTTGATTTATTAAGGAGGTCGTTCCAGCCTCGTCTATCAGCCGTTGTGTACTTCGTTCTATGACAGCGTTCCCATATGTTGCATTTTATAGATATCGCTGCTCCCCAGGTATCATTCATTGCACCGAGACAAGAAAGAGCAAAAAGACAGAAACAAGATTTGATGTTACAAGTAGGTATATACATAAGGAGGAGCGCCCTCGAGCGCTCATAATGTTCGCGTTCATTATTCGTATTCTGCTGCTGACTCTGGAGCGGGTCTTTAACCACTCGCCCAGCAAACTTGGTCAGACGGTTCATACAGAGAAACCGATCTGTTCACGGTCGTCGTCAATTACGCGACCATATCTGTATCCTGTGTTAGCAGAGCTTAAACCGAAATGTTTGAAGCAGGCAATATCGAAAACTCACTCTAGCAATAACCTGAAGAACCACACCTCCAGGTCGTCGTTCCTCAGGACCTTGTTAGCCCACTCCCTGCCCTGCATGGCCAGGCGTTCCGCCTCCCTCTTCCCCAGAGGCTCGTCGGCAAAGAAGCGCACGGCCTCGAGCCACTCGTCGCCCTGGATGCTCAGAGGTATGTAGTGCACCCACGGCTTGAGCCACTCAAAGTGCCACTCCCTAAAGACGGCAAACTTGTACACCAAGCTCCTGCTCTTGAGGAACGCGTAGAAGCGGCCCGAGAAGGCATTGCCGTCAATATCGAGCAGGTACTTGTAGCCCCAGGCGTCCTGCTGGTCGACCATGGGCTTGATGTCGAAGAACTCGCGCTGCGCGTCGCAGTCGCCGGGGTCGCACTGGCCCACGTGCGAGAAGTAGACGTCCATGATCTTCTTGTAGTCGGTGCGCGGGACGACTTTTGGCTGCCAGTTGGGCTGCTCGTCGTCGCCCTTGTTGACGAGGACCTTGGCCTGCTCGACCGCGTTGATCTTGTGCACGAAGCGCTGCCTGTGCTGCCGCCGCCAGCCGCCGTTGCGGCTGAAGCCACCGGTCGTGGAGCCACGCCAGTAGAGTAGATCTTGCTTGTGAGTCCAGTCCATGTCCTTGGTCTCGTCGTAAGCGACCTTCTGGTACCAGTACCAGGGCGAAGGGTAAATGATATCTGCAAATGCAGAAATCTTTGATTGCGAGAAGATGGGGAATAGATCGTGCACGATGTTGAAGGCATTGGGCCGGTCGAAAAAGCCGTACGTCTCGCTAAGAGAGGGCGTATAGCAGACATCTGACATGGCAGTCTCGTTATAGATGAAGCCGAGTTCGCCTAGGCCGTACTTTGCTACATCGTCGGCCCTCTCCTCTTCCTCAACAGCTCGGGCAGGGCTGTCCGGAGGGCATGACATCCTCGAGTGGGTCCAGGTCGGCTGGTGGGCAAAGACGTTGAAGCGCGTCAGCTTGGTCTCTTCGAAGGTTGTACCGTCGTTCAGCCCCTCGGGATGATATGTGAACGAGTTCCGCGGCTGCTCCACGGCGTTGGCGGCAGGCATGTTCACTGCTCTGGCTTTTTGCACGAGCTTGGCCATATCTTCGTGGGGCACGATAACCCGTGGCTCGTCATGGGTGTTGAAGCAGAGATCCATATCCGGCAAGTACTGAAGAAACTGCTTCATCATGCCCTGTGTAGCCTCGCGTTGCCATTCACCACCCCCGGCGATATTGGTCACCTTGCCGCTGCGGATCTGTACTCCCAGCAGGGCATTGTTGAAACCCAGTGCCTCCTTTGCTCGCTTGCGAATAGTGGCCGGATGGAGGCCCCAGAAAGGAGTCAACAGTTCGTGGATCGTATCAAATTCGTCGATCAGCTGCACGTTCCGGCTCTGCGCAAATTCGTACCATTTGTCGAAGTTGGGCGGAGGAGATAGTCCATATCGCTTTTTGTACTCGGCAACTGCCTGGGCCAGCGTTCGTGACTGTCGAGACTTCAGTTCCTGTAGCTCCTTCTCCTCTTTCGTGATGAGCTGCCATATCGGATGGCTGCCTTCCTGCACTGGTATGGGATCCGTCCTCAGAGGTACTGAATCGGAGTCATGGCCGCCATATGACGTCCACGATGGCGGCCGCGTGTCGTCTTTCCGAAGAGGTCGTCGTACGGCCGGCTTGAGATGTGAGAGGGAATAAAAGCATACACCGACGAAAGCTAATATGCCAATCAGGTAGTATTGTCGAGGCCGCATTTTGTGAGAGGGGAGCTGCCCGTTGGCTCGAGCAAGGAGCTCTCACGCAGCACAGTGGGGTTTCGATTTGGTGTTGTAGATTTATGCGCCGCGAAGCCCGCCAAAAGCGCGATTCTGTATGATGCTGAGATTTAGAAACCGCAATCAAGTCCCGTCAGGATGGGCTTGGTAGACATGGATTTAGCCCTGCACACTGGCGAAGTGCATGGTTTCACCAAAAGATTCCCAAGTAAGAAGCAGGAAAGTCGCCCTGTAATTTTCTCTTGACCATCTCCAAACATTGAGCAATTTCACGTGTAGCAGAACCCCCTGTCCTTGAAATTACTGGCATCGGCTAGGCTAGTTGGCTAGCCGTCAAAAGGATCCGGACCCAGTTTCCGGTCGGTACTTTGGCGCCTCAATGTCTTATCTGCACGTGATGACATCCTCCAATCATATTCTCCCAAATGGCAAAGCCGTTTGGATGGTCATTCTTTAAAGAATGCATTGACTGGGGTTCGAAGCTTATTTCATATGGCATTGTGGACAGAAAGCATTTGGAGCATCACCTAAGTGCAGTCCATGTGCAATTGGCGAGTGTACTTGATCACACCCACAAAAATTCACCAAGCAGGCCTTCTCAAAGCACAACCCTTGCAAGACATGTGCACACAGGCAAACAGAAGTTAAGGGGGAACAAGTCTTGGTCTGACAGGGTAGTTATCCTATCCTGTATTTGGACGAATATGCACTTTTAGTCCCAATGTCCATCATGGGTGGTATAAGCCGTGATTACCCCTAGAACGCCAACTATGCCATGCCCTCATTACAGCCCCGCCTCTAGTAGAAGAAGCCGATGATCTTGCCGGAGACGTCTAGTAGAAGATTAGCACACGCCCATAGCCGACCGAATATTTGTAAATGGCAACTCACGCTTGCGACGGGCCTCCTCGTGGTCCATGATACCAGCAGAGGTGGTCAGGATAACGTAGCCGAACTGACGGGCAGGCAGCAGGCGGACAACCCACTTCTCGAGGTCGGTGAGGCGGACGTTGAAGCGGGGGGAGATGACACCGGTCTTGTTGAGGCGGCCGTTGAGCTGGACGACGATCTTACCGGCGCGGTGGTCATCGACCTCCTCGAACTCGCCGATCTGCAAAATAAATGTTAGCGGAGTGTTGCGAAAGATTAAACGTTGTACGTCATGAGAAAGTTCAGAGAACGTGTAAGATTCTCTCGCATATTATCTATCGGCAACTTAAAAGACTAGAGTCGTTGAAGCATTTTGAGACCGTCGTCCAGTTATCATGCCGAATGGGGGTTGGGCGAGTGTGTCGGGGTGCTTTGGGGGAATAGGGGCCTTGTTGGAGAGGGAGAACATACGTAACCGTGCTTCTGCATGACCTGCAGGAACTTGGTGATGACCTTGGACGAGGGTCGGATCATGACCTGGCGCTTGCCGGCCTTCTCGGCGTTGTTGATGCTCTTGAGGGCATCGTGGAGAACGGAGGTCTTGACCATCTTGACGGTTGGAGATTCTCAAGTCGGAATTCTAGAAATGAGGTATCTGCCGGATCGAAAAGGTTTCATGTTAGCCCTGGAAGGTCCTTGAGCATGGAGAGTGCCCTTCTGACGAGAATGCAAGAAAGGTTCTGCCTGCTCATTGCCGGAAGAGATGCAGCGTATTGGGCGGACATTGCGGTTCCTCCTGATCGTGACCAGTTTCCCTGCTCAACCCATCCCAATTGCTGTCTCGGCCTTCGCAAAGGGCTGTCCCATTCTTGTCTTCAGGTCATCGCGACAGAAGATTGTGTCGACCTACCTCGTGGGTGATTGTGTTGGTGGTCGGGAATTGGCAAGTTTGAACGGTGTGCACAAACCAGAATCCTTTTCTCGCAAAGAGGTGCAAGATTTTTGGGGCGGGCCGCTAAGGAAATATTGTGGTGGGTTTTTGGTGCGTGCGCGCTTGTGGAGTGGCCCGTGCACATTTTTTTCCTTAGGGCAGCCCCAGCAAATTAAGCGAAAATCCAAAATGTGCAGCGAATCCCGCCATCATTTGTCTCCTCCGAAGGAACATCAAAAAAAGATCCCAAGTTTTCCTACTTTTCTACAAAACAGCAAAAAAATTACAGTCCCTTCGAGGATCGCACCGACAACTACTTGACAAACGATCAACCCAAGATGGTAAGGATCCCTCGATTTCCGATAGCACAATGACCCGGCCTCTCGGTCTTCGCCGGCGCATTTGCGGCACCGAGACCCCTCCTCCGACTACACGTCGAATCTTTGCTGGAAAGGCGGACGGTTTTGGCTAACTTATTGTTTCCCTGGATACAGTCGGACGTAGAAGAGACCAACGCCCCCGAGGTCGCAGAGGAGGTTGAGGTTAGCGCCGATGCTGCCTCCAAGGGTCAGATGTCCGTTCTGGACGCCCTCAAGGGTGTTCTGAAGCTGGCTCTGATGCACGACGGTCTTGCCCGCGGTCTCCGTGAGGCTTCCAAGGCCCTCGACCGCCGCCAGGCCCACATGTGCGTCCTGAACGAGTCTTGCGAGGAGGAGGCCTACAAGAAGCTCGTCATCGCCCTGTGCTCCGAGCACAAGATCCCCCTGATCAAGGTTCCCGACGGAAAGCAGCTCGGCGAGTGGGCTGGTCTTTGTGAGTACCCTCGGCTTCTGGAGCGGCTGTGAGGATTAGTTGCTAACATTGCTTGATTTGTAGGCGTTCTGGACCGTGAGGGCAACGCTCGCAAGGTCGTCAACTGCTCTTGCGTCGTCGTCAAGGACTGGGGTGAGGAGTCGCAGGAGCGCTCCATCCTCCTTAACTACTTCCAGACCGAGCAATAGAGGGTTTTCAACATGGGCGTTATGATGGCGGTTGGTGCATAGAGGATGATCGGGATCTCCAATCGCATTTTCACGATTTTCGGGATGTACTCTTAGCTTCCTCTTGTCGGCAACGACTCAGGTCATACAGGCTGCATGGCAACCTCTACCAAAAGGAATAAAGTAAAACTGCGCACCTACTGGGCTTCTTTGCTGCTGTGAAATAGATCGTGGTTGGATAGTATTGGTTGCTGGCTTGAGTAAAAGCTCACTTCCTCCCTTCCACCATGATTATGTGGTACCCGTGACCCGTCTTCACTTCGCCGTACTTGGGGCTGGCCGTGGTGCTCGGCTCTAACGTATACGCCAGGGTCTCGAACTGATGATCCAAACTTCCCCTGATCTTCCATCCTAATGAGCCTCCTGTAGTGCATCGTTAGTTAAGACCTTCCATCGTGTCTTAGGATAAGGTCTCGCCTACCTTGTCGCGCCTTGTCCTCTGAAAACTCTCGTGCAACATCGTCAAACTTGGCTCCATCCCTCAGCTTGGCCAGGGCTTCTTCTTTCTTTGAGTGCTTCTCGCACTATTGTGTCGTGATACGTCAGTAGCGGTTCTATGGTAAACCCTGTGTGAGGGGCTCATGCAAGGAAATACAAGGGAAGACCGACGAGTATGTGTCGGACGTTGATGGCATTTGCTGCCTTGAGCTTGCTGTCCTTGTCACCGCCGCCCTTGGCCTTCCCCTGGTCCTTGCCACCAGCGGCCTTCTTCTTGTCTTCACCCTTTGCCTTGGCCATGGTCACCAATTTGAAGTCAGGTTGCTTGCTTGGAGACACGAGAGAATGAGTTTATGTCGTCGGAAAGAGCAGAACCCCACCAATTGAAGGAACACCAAAACAGGTACCCCACCCAGCGAGCCCATATATATATCGGCGATTGCTATCCCACTACCTAAACGTACTTGAGGTAGCAGTCTCTTAATCCTTATACAACGAAACAATCAAGTCTAGCTGTTGCGAGACTTAATGCAAAATATTCAATATTATTAGAACACTCTCCTAGCTTCAGGAGTTGGCTCATCAGTTGGATCCTTGATTCTCGCGGCATGCCACTTGTCCCCAGGCAATGATAGTCGCACGAGACTGCGGCGTCTCTTGGGTTCAAATTTGTCGTCGGACTCATCTGCACCCAGCTCCTCACGCTCACGCTCTGCGTGCCAATGGGTGCGCGCTGCCTCTTCTTCCTGGTTGGTAATGTACCACTGTACATACCTCATCTCACCATAAATCTGCGTGATCTTCTCCTTCTCAAAATTCTGGTACAGCGTCCACTGGTCAAGCTGCGAAGGTTTGGGGATGCCTTGTAGCAGCGCAAGTGGCTTCTGGCTCTCGATACGCTCCATCGTCAGTTCCAGCCGATACAACTCGGTGACTTCGTCCAATTTGAAGCCATATTGTCGAAGAACGTATCTTTGCCCTTGAGATTCAGTAGGTATACACAACATTCGGGTCTGAGGCGCACTTACAGTCCATCGTATCGAATGCCACCTATCGGTGCGAAGAGACTTCTGAGTTGGTAGCCTCTGAGGATCCTCATGCGGCAGCCGACCTTGCTCAAGAGTGGAATATGCATCTCCGACCGGTGCAGGCTTCGTCGGATGTACTTGACTTTCCTATCATCTAGACTCTCTTCCTCTCCTGTCAGCAGAGGTAAGGCTGCAATACCATATCTGCCCCTGGTCGGCTTCTCCTCATCGCTATCAACCACCCTATCTCGTTGTGCGCAGGAAATGTTCAGCCACCATCTAAAACGAGCTGATGTCAGTAGGGATTCAGTACTGTAAAAACGTCAACGGCGACATACTGCCCGGGTCTAAACCTGTAGCTCTCCTCAATCTCACACGCCGGGGTGACTTGTTTCGCCTTCCAGATTACGATATTGTCATCAGTCAAGGACATGAAAGTCACGTCGCGTAGTGCACCATTGCTCAGCATAGCGCTCAGCCGTCTTTGGTCGATCTCGGCGTACCTCTCCTTGAAACGTGCCTTCCAGCTCTTTTCGAGGCTTTTCGCGGCCGTCATGACAGCAAAGATGGTTCCAGGCACCGGGTTGGGCTTCTTCAACGGATCCAATAGATCTTGTAGCAGCTTGTCCAGGTGAGCCTTAAGAAGCGTATCAAACGTCAGAGACCTGCCATCGTGAACTTCGTCTGCGAGAATTGAGTTGAGAAATTGGGTGAGTCTGTGGGTGTCGGCTCCGAGTGACTGGTTCTCCGTCAAAGACGCCCTAACAGAATCACTCAAGGTCAAGATCGATCTGATTTCACGGTCATACGGCGTCTCCATATGCATAGCGGTGTGCAGAGAGACTGAAGAATCGGACCTGTCCGAGATAGAGGTTGCGCGATCTGACAACTCGGTGTCTCCATGGCCTCCGATACGGGTGATGGGCGAAAGAGTTTTGGGGATCATGAGTGACATGTCTGGGCTGCGAGCACCATCAAGAGACTCCCTTGTATTCTCCAGAAAGTTCCAGTCATTTAGGTTATCAATGGATGGGCTTGTGTGCTCGGGACCGTCAGTTGAATCCTCATGAGTCTCCGTGCCCTGCGAGGCGCCTGGCAGTCGAGACGCAATTATCCCCATCGCGCAATATGGGTAGACGCAGTCGCTACGTCTTATCCGACATATGGTACTGTATGGAGAAACGTCGTTGGGATGAGCCGTCGCGATCTTGGTGACATGTGATACATAAGTTACGACGAACAAGGACCTTCAGGCTGAGAGCCGACTCCCAGGTGTGCCATCACCACGGACAGAAGGAGCTCTTCCTCCACTTGTGGTCCTGGAGGCATTGACATAGGTACTACAAGACATGAAGTCACATCCTCTGAATTCAAGACGATGTTTCCCATGGAAGGTGAGCTTAAGCAGCTGCCATCATGCCGTAAAGAGCAGCATTGTACCTGCCAGCAAAGGTAATTAGAGCAGGATGGAGAACACATGTTGTCGGTCGCAGTGACCAACGGTTTTTGACAAGATCATGGGCACATATTTAGTCGAACTCTCTCAAGTTTGATCAAGTACAAGAGCCGCTCCCTTTTAATGATCATGCGACAACAGCAGGTGGTCAAGAGATTCGGGTCCTTCTTTCGACGCCAAGTTGAAAGAGTCAGTTGATAGCCCTGAGGCATGAGGTCAATCTGCGTGCTGTTCCGGATACCTCCATCAGTTCGTTGAAGAATCATGGATATTTCAATTTCCACGGATAATGAAGTGTCGTCGTGAACACAGCTATCAAGGCTTGGGCAGCAGTTTGGGTGAATGGCAAGGTTCGTCAGTGGTGGCATCTTGCATCAGAACGACAAGATCCACGAACAGCCACAAACTCAGTCCTTTCGGGCATGGAGCAATGCAGATATAGGAGGAAGAGAAGTTATTTTTGCTGGTGGATTGATGAGTATGATCTCGTTGGATTAGAGGCTGGTTGTGATTGACGATGCTGCTTTCAGTCTATTTTCTGGCAAATGTTTTCCGACCCCGGAAGCTCTCCACCTTGGCGTCGGAACGACATGGCGTTAAGCCATGGTAAACCCATCTTTGCGAAGCTCTTTTGGACACTTTACATATATCTTCTAATTACTAGAAATCCATCCAGAATTGTTTATATTCACCGATTTTCAAAGAGTCTACCTAAGTATTCTTGTCGCTGCAGCAAAATGTCGTCTCTTATTGATCTCACTGCCATTGTGACCCCGAAGCCGGGCAAGACGGAACGGGTAAGTGTCCACAACTCAGCTCTCGCAAGCCAATTGCAAAGTGTGTGTACTCATCATCCGTGGCAGTTCCTTGAGCTCTTTCAGAAGTGCGCTCAGGCCGTTGAGAAAGAACCAGGCACCCTGATCTACGAGGTGCGGAAGGGTCTGCCGGACAAGAACAACGGCAAGCAGCAGCTGGTGGTCCGAGAAGTGTAAGTCAAGCGATGTTTATTCTTTAGGATCTTGACAAGTTCTATCGATATTGACGTCCTGGATTAGATATGCCGACCCTGCGGGTCAGGACGCTCACATGCAGAGCAACGCGGTCAAGACCATGATCGCCGAGATCGAGGGTGGTAATCTCGTTGAGAACATTGATGTCATATTCACTGGAGGCTCTGTGGGTGCTCGTTCGAAGCTCTAGACACTCAACATGGAGCTCGGATTGTGGAATGATGTCTCGGTATCAAGATGAGGAAAACAATGAGCTATTGTTTCCTTGATCTCCCAGGGGAAAGGCTGAAGACAGTACCATACTAGGTAGATACTTGTGAATCCGGCACCTAACTTCAAGAACTGCACATAGAACTTGTTCAAAACCTTGACGTTAAGATGGTGCATCTTGTGCGAGTCTCGTGCTTGCCTACCTTGTGCTGAAAGCAGATGCCCCAGAGATCAGGCCGTCGAGTGGTGCCTGCCTCGCAACACCTCTGGCGATATGCGATCTGAGCTTCTGCCCTTTTGTCCACAAACTGAATAAATAGATTCCCTTCTTTCAGAAATTCAAAATCTCTCCCTCATCTCCCAAACAAAATCATCAAAACACCACCCAACTTCAAGCATCCTCTTTGGCAGCTTAGAAGTGTTTCTCCATCATCACCACCCTTCCTCTTCAAGGAGGCATCTCCACTTCCTCCATTATTTCCTCTTTGAGCAAGCGAGAAGTGCACGGTCCCCAAAATCACTCACCAGTCCTTATCGACAAGCTTACCGCCTTCCCAAAAGCGAAGGCGGTGACGAAATAATGGCTGGCAATATGAACCCCACTACTGTAAGAAATTCAATTAATTCCTACGCGACTTGAAGCTCCCCCTCCTCCCCTCTACACTCACATCAACACCAGCACAGCAACAACAGCTGCTCTGGCAACCTTTTCTACTCCTCCATCCCTACCCACATCTTCGAAAGCGAGCTTTCGCTTGTCATTCTTTACAGCTTTGTTTTGCCTTGGCTTCTTGTTGACATCTATAATCAGGTCGGATCCGACGACGTTTCAGTCTCCAACGTCGACGATCGCCAGTACGAGGTCAAATTCATCTTAGATTGGCCGGAGTACGACATGGCTGGTCAAAACCCGCCCACCGGGCACTATATGCCTTCTGTTCGCCTCGCTTCTGAGAAGAAGCTTGGCATCATCCATTTCGCTGTCCATGTCGACCACAATTGGCACGGTGATGTCCGCAAGCGGTGAGTGCTACCGAGTGATCTCAGTTTTGATGGACCGCAGAAACTTTCGAACCTGTCGCAGATGTTGATCTGAATTTGAACTGACCTGAGAAAATCGGTAGGTACTCTGACTTTTTGGTCAATGAGGTGACTCGTAGTGGCGAGGTCCTCCGCTTGACGGATATGATAGAGAAAATGGTATCTGAGGTAAGTTTTCCCCTTCTACCTACCTTACAACCACGGTCCTGCTGCTTAATCTCACATCTAACACTTTTACAGTCGCAGAAGGCGAGAGAGCCGAAGCCCAACCCTCCGAAGCCGGCGGTCCAGACCTCCGGCCCACCAGCATCCGAGAACGATGTCGACGACACCATCCCGGAGGCCGATGTCCAGAAGCTGAGGGAGTTGCTGGGTGATACCACTACTCGAGACCTCCTCGGGATGTATTCCGCCATTGTCAAGGCCAAGGCGCCCGTTAAAGGCCTCTCTGTTGCCCTTGCAGTCATTGACGATCGTGCGGAGCGCGGACGGCTTCATCAGGTGGGTTCTCCGACATCGCTATTTGCCCGTCCTGACTTGTTCACTAAACTTCCATAGGAAATCCGTCGAATCTTCTCAAGCCGCATCGAGACCCAAGTTAACCCCAACACGAGTCTGATCACTGCCACTCCCTTTCCGACGGGTAAGAACCGCCAGCGCGGAGGTTGGGGCTCGAATACGGGTTCGCATGGCCGCAAGGATCGACGGGGTGGCGACGCTAAGCCACGCGGCGAATATCTTCACTTCACTCTCTACAAGGAGAACAAGGATACCATGGAGGCAATCAACCAGATTGCTAGACTGCTGAAGATTAAGTCTTCTGCTTTCGGCTTCGCTGGCACGAAAGATCGTCGAGCTGCAACCACTCAGCGCGTGAGCGTCTTGCGCCAGTCCATCGAATCTCTCAACTGGCTGAACGCTCGAAACCCTGCTATCAAGGTCGGCGACTTCAAATACCATGACAAGCCGATTGCGTTAGGTCAGCATGGCGGTAATGAGTTTGTGATCGTGATCAAGAATGTCGAACTTGATCACATCCAAGATTACTCTATGCTCCACAAGCTTGAGGCGACCAGGGAGTGCGTCCAGATGAGTCTGGACAATCTCATCAACCGCGGCTTCATCAACTACTTTGGTCTGCAGCGGTTCGGAACGCACACGATTGGTACTCAGGATATCGGTCAGCGCATCCTCAAAGGCGACTTCGAGGGTGCTTGTGAAGCTCTTCTCCATGTCGATGCTATGTTTGTCGACAACGCTCACACTGAGAAGGAGCTTGAGAGCGTTCACCACCGTGACGAGATTAACCGAGCCCGGGCCGTCACGATCTGGAAGATGAGCGGCGATATGAACGCCGCCCTGAAGGTCCTTCCCAAGCGGTTCGGCGCCGAATCCTGCATCATTCGGCATCTCGGTCGCAGCCCTGAGACTCGCCGTGACTATTGTGGAGCCATCTTGCAAATCACCCGTGGCCTTCGCAATCTCTACAGCCATGCCTACCAGTCCTACATCTGGAACTGGGTCGCCACCTATCGATGGGAGAAGTATGGCCGTCAAGTCATGAAGGGTGACCTGATTCTCGTCGAGTCCGAGTCTCACGCCGCCAAGGCACGGCCTCCTGCAACCTACATGGGCGAGGAGCCCGACCAAGACGAGGACGAGTACTACCAGCAAGCGCGACCGCTGACTGCGGAGGATATCGCTAGTGGCCAGTATTCCATCTTTGACATCGTCTTGCCCGTTCCAGGCTACGATATCTTGTATCCGGAGAATGATAGTGGCGACTACTATGCCGAGATCATGGGACGTGAGGAGAATGGCTGCCTCGACCCGTATAACATGCGCCGTCGACAGCGCGAGTTCAGCCTCAGTGGGCACTACCGCAAGCTGATCGCACAGTTCACGACCGTGCCCAAATTCATTGTCCGCCCCTACACCGAGGACAGCGAGCAGATGCATCCTACGGATCTCGACATGCTCCGTCTCCGAAAGGCGAAGGACACCTTGATGAACCACGAGGACAAGGCCGCGGCTTCCGCTTGGCGAAACCTCGCTGCGAACCCTAGTAAGCACGACGATGAGCTTGCTGACGAGCGACGCCGCCAAAAGGCCATGGAGTCTTCAGCCAAGCAGCCCGAGAAACGCATTAATGATGAGTATATCGAGACGACTCTGGATGATCGCAGCAAGAGGCAGAAGACCGACCAGGCTCCGGTCGTGAGCACGACCACGATTCCTGCTAAGGAGAATGACCAAGCTTCAGCTGTGAGCGACGCTGAAGCCAAGAAAGACGACCAAGAACCTCCTCTCGTGTATGGTGAACCGGTCGCTTCCGACACCCCCGGAACTGTGCCGCCGCACACTATTCGGTACGATCTTCTTGGCATGGGTGTAATTGCTCTCGAGACCACTCAGGGCTTTTATCCAGACGGCAAGCCCATGCCACCGACATCGCGTGAAGTCCAGATGGCGCTCGAGGCGGCTGCACCCTTTCCGATGCACCGACACGACGAGGCCCCCAAGCCTGACGACCAGATGGTCACCGATACATCGCAGGCCACTCGTGCCCCTTCCCCGCCGAAGCGGCCGTCGCGTGAGCCATCGCCTCGTGAGTCGAGGTTTAGCCGCGAGCCGGCGCCCCAGCTTTGGGAGGACGACCCTTTCCTTACTGCCCCTGAGGGTCCCAAGGGCAAGGCGATGGATCTCAGCCCTGAATACACAACGGTCCCGGAGCACCAGAAAAAGATTGCGGTGATTCTGAACGTCCGTCTCAGCTCGAGCAACTACGCCACTATCTGCGTGCGCGAGGCTATGGGTGCCAGTTGGGCAGAGAGGGAGTTCCGCCGGACTCAACTTGGACTTGCTGCGACAGCGGAGGTCCCGGACATTGCCATGGCCGACCATTAGCTGGACTTCGTCTTTTGGTCTCGAAAATCAGCGATGTCGCATTGTGTCTTCCTCGGGCAGCACGTCTCGCGCATCTCATGCTTTTCTTTCTTGGCTCAACATGCTTGCTTGGGCTGGCCTTCTCCCATTCTTAGTAAGGTCGAGGTGTAACATATACGTTACCTTCCGGTCTGAAACGAATCATTAATTCCCCATCATCAAAATTCCCCACGGTATCATCACAGGCACACACAACCCCCCCACGGCATTATTATATTCACTCACGGCATCATCACGTCCCCCCAATGGCATTTCACTATCTTCACTGAATCAAAATTTCCCTCCAGCACACTGCACCATTCGCATTACGGGTTTTCCAATCGGCATTTGCACATGTTCTTCTTCGCCGACACTTGTTGTCTTTCCCTGTACATTCTAGGGCGGATCTTCTGTGTCCTGGCTTTGGGTGGATTATTTGGCATCAATCATGGTTGGTGGCGTTTACGAGTAACTGGCATCAATGGATGATCATCGTTCTTAGAGCAGATACCCTTTGCATTGTTTTCTCTTCATTCAAACCGAATAGCATAGTCGATCAGGTATTTGAGTAATATCACTGCCAAGGAATTGTCTTGCATAATATCGTACATTCGTAGTCTTTTTATCTCTTGGTGATTTACAGTGATGAGCCGAGCTCGACCTTCCTTCTTGAGTAATGCCGAAAGCATTTGGCCCAGCCTCTAGAATCAAGGGCCGACAGTGATGAATTTGACTGGTGTCATACATATGATTTGTCTCGGTAACGTGATAGCCTCCTGTTTTGAGGCGAGGCCTCTCTACCGGATCGCCTGCGCCTGCAGACCGTGGCGCAACCACTCGGGCACAAAGGCCTTGATCCGCACTGACCTGCTCTCCTCGTCCTCGCCGCCCATCTGCATGACGAACTCGCCCGCCGGATCGTAGGCGCCGGCGGCGGCCGTCTCGCCGGGCAGCTCAATGTCGGTCATAACCTCGAGGCGGCACAGGGCCAGCCCGATGTTGCCCACGCCCTTGAGCCACTTGCCCGCGCTGCGACCCTTCTTGCCGACACGCCCGATACTCGTCCCGCACGGCACCTCGTCGGCCGCGACGGCGGTGTCGCCTCCCCCGTCGCCGCCGTTGCCGTTCTCAGCTGCTACTCCAGGCGCAGGGTGATAGGCGAGAGCAGTGGGCGCGGCGGCGTGCTCGTCGTAGAGGACGCAGGGCAGGATGCGCTTGCGCACGACGCCGCGGTGGCGGGTGCGGATGGTCAGCTCCTGGCCGACGTAGCAGCCCTTGTGCCAGTCGACGCCGCCCATGACGTCCATGTTGGACTCGTGCGGCAGGGCCGTCTCGCGCAGCAGCTCGTCCTGGCCCTCGGGCACGCCGCGCAGGTACCGCCGCACCGTGTACGATAGCTCGCTGGCGTCCGGTAGGGAATCGAGTCCGGCGGGACGGGCGGTGCGAGGGGTCAGGATGCGCTGGCCCAGGTTCGGGGCGCGCGTGTCCGGGTGGCGGATCGCGTCGGGGCCCGTGTGCGCCTCGGCGAGGGATGAGGCGGCGTTGTTGTCGTCCCAGGCGTGCCAGACCGAGACTTCGTCGGGCGCGAGGGCGCGGACGGCGAACTTGGCGCGCAGCTTGTAGCGCTTGATGCTGCGCTGGAGCTGGTCGACCTGGTCGGCGTCGACCTCGATCAGGTAGGCGCTGCCGGCGGCGGCCGCATCCTTGTTGAGGAGGGTGTCTGGGTAGATGAAGACGTCGTGCAGGACGCGGCCCTGGGCGCTGAGGAAGCCGCCGTAGACGCCGGAGCCGAGGTCGACGGGGCGGCCGGCTTGGTCGGTGGTGCTGCGGGTGACGACGCCCTGTAGGTAATTGGCGGCGTCGGGGCCGGAGACGGAGATCAGGCGCCGGGAAGGGAGGGCGGCGATGCCGGATGCGGGAGGCTGCCCGGCCGGCGGGGAAGTGGTGTAGGATCGCCGGCCCACGATGCTACTACGGGCCCGGCAGCTCTGGCAGACATAGGCCGAGGGTGCGAGAGTACGGCCTACCACGAGTCGTGCTGGCTGCATGGCGGAGATAAAGCTGAATCCCTCTCAGGGAAGGTAGGGCTCTGCCTCAAGGAATGGAAATGGGGGGCCCTGTCTTTCGGAGCACCCCAAGAACCCGTTGATCCTTCGATATCCAGCACACCCGATTGTACGTGTGGCTGAGACGGGTTTGCGCGCGTGGAATCTGACGGAAGCTGGGTATCTGGATGACGTACCGCGGATGCTGCGGGATGGACTGGATTTTTTTCCCATGGTGAATTTCACGGTCGGAGGTTGCCAAGTGCCGACCTTCCGCCCCCCCCCCTCAACTTCGTTGTACCTTTGTACGCCCAAGATGACTTCTCCACCAAAAAGTCTAGGCCTGGCACATTTGCTCACCAAACTTCGGCACTCAGGGAGATCCTCGCCGCACCTCGCATCGACAAAAGAAGCATAGCTGCCGTCAGATTCCATCTCCACTTCTCGCGTGTTAAATGTGTCCGACATGCAAAGTGTCCGAGAAGGGGTCGAATCGTTAAGGCCGAGCCCTGCAACCCCAAGTGGGTGTCAGAAAGGTTGACGGTTTTGGGTCAATCTCTACCCAAGTTTTTAACACACTGAGTGACCTAGATACGCTTAGGTAGTGGGATAACCCCCGGTGATCAATTAAGAATTGAGGTACATCGAGATGGCAAACCGTCAACTAAACTGTCACCCACTTGAACCCGTAGGTACCTCAGATATACTCCTCTCAAGCAGACCAAGCCCGCTTCTTCCCTGTCCACGAGATCGATGTTGCTCTATCTGATCGATGTAAAGATCAACTTGACGATATTTTCTCGCTCCTATTCATTCATCTGAGACCTTGCTCTGTTCCGAAATAGGCAATCTGCCGGTGCAAACCCTCGATGAAGCCATTTAGAGTTTTCAGCCGGCGACCCAGACAGCTGGATACCCGCCACTATACTCGTTTGGGTGTGTTCGCCGCTGTCCGCCAACCTTGACCTTCAGCTGTCAAGGGACATGACTAGGGCTTTGTCTCTTCAGCCTCTCCGCAATTACGGCCTTGTCCTCCCTTGCACTTGAGTATTCAAGCGGATGGCTTGAGCTTCTTTGCTGGTCCCAGAGGTTCGGTCCCGAGCAGTCAGACCAAGAGAGGCTACCCGTGCTCCCCACGCTGCCTCTAGTATCGTCAGCACAATGTTCTGGCCGAATACGGTTTAGAACACGGCTTGACGCCACAGAGTCCGGCGAGCTGGTAACGAGTAGGGGAGAGCCATGTTTTATAGATCTCTGCAGATCTGCACGATGCACTTGGCCGAGAGGATCTGTCCGCGATCGTGAATTTACACCAAACCCTCGATCTCGACTGAAACATGGCGTTTCATCAAGCCAGCATGACAGCTCTTGTTTGACACCTTCTAGGCTCCTGTCAAACATGCAGGTAGTCATGCTTGACTAAAGCTGATGTTTGGGCCATGTCAAGCTCGTTTAGGGGCGCCGTAACGGTGGCATGGCAGGCGAGTGGCTGGTTGGCGGACGGCCCATTCCTCACTTTTGAAGCTATCGTGACTGGCACGTAAACGCTGAACAGCACATCAGCATGGTGTAGGCGCTGGAATGCGCCCAGGAGTCAGAGCTTACGCCCCGAGGCGAGGGCAAGCAAGCCAACAACGTGCGCCGCATTCATCTAGATACTTTTCTATCTAAGCATATTTGTGGCTTTGTACAACCTACACCCGTCTTAATCGTTCTTCTAAGCGAGTGCGAAACCTTGAGCACTGCGATCAACACGTTCTGTGGCTTACATAGGGCCAGCGACCGTTGAACCTAAGCTGTTGACACGAAGTTGCGATTGGTTGGTAGGTTCCTTTGGGCTGTTGCAGGGGAGTCAACCAGAACAAGGCCGTAACAGGGCTCCGGGTATACCGTCTGCCACGGCTTGAAACGGTCAGCCAGCAGCATCTCAACCATGTTCGGCGTGGTTTTGGCTTCCAGCCGTGCCTGTGTCACCGTCCTCTGGGGGTCCAGACTCTCGGGTTCCAACGCTGACAAGACGGCACGCAGTATAGACTTAATATGCTTCCAGCTAACCCTCATCGCGGGAGGCCGGTGTGTTGGTCCCGGCTGTCGGGAACACAGCAATGTCACTATCAAAGCCTACTTCTTTCATTGGATCTCGATCCTTCAGCAGTGTCGAGGAACAAGAGCAGGACGGCGACAGCCGTCCCCGTCGAGTAAGGTTTGTGGGGGACACCGAAGAGGCCTGGACCACGACCAGATGCTTGGGTGCCGAACCGGCCAATCAGGACCGGCGTGGGGAGGACGGGCGGTGTTAAGAGCAGCCTGCACGCCTGGTAAGGCCGAGTCAGGATGGACTACCGGAAATAGCACTCGCAGAGTCTGGTCCTTGTCAAGTGTAAGACATGACTACTAAATTCAAAAAGGAAAATGCTCTCAGGAGATCACTAATCGCCATTCTGCTTGTAGAATCTGTTGTGCTCGCCTGACTGAATGTTTGTCAGTTGATGGTAGTTTTGCTATCTTGAAGACGTGACGTGAAGACCGAGACCGGTGATCAAGGGTCGTGGGGTCTGGAACACATGGGGGCGTGTACGGAACAGGGGGTGCGACAGATCAGATACGGACGGCTACTTTATCTTATCGCACCTACTAGGGGGTATGGATCACGGTCTGACTTGATCTTATCATTTCTGGGGGTCCAATGGTCTCGTCTTGGTATCTCCACCAACCAGACGGATTTACGAACACGCGCGTGTCCCTCGGATCAATGTGTGTACGTAGAGATAGGTAATGTTGCATCCCCGCCGGGTATGCAGGTGATCGCCTTGTTTCACGAAGGTGTCTTTGTCGTTCTCCCGTGGTAGCCGCAAGACCTTTGTGTGTGCCTGTCATCCCCCGCAAAGTCCGCCATTCTATGCCCAGGCGTCGTGAGCCGGGCGGAGGAAATGGCGGCATCGTCGGGCGCAACGATACAATGCGTGCGTGCGTGCGCATGCATGAGTTGCGCTGATGTTGGGCTGTGCGTCGTCCCGCAGCACTGTCGTGTCCTCCGCCCGCAAAGGAGACGATCCATCCATCCATCTGCCCTGCCCAGCTGACATAAGTTAAATTGAGAGGAGCCAAGTAGCCATTCTGCACCACGATCGCGACACACCCCCTCAAGATTGTCGGTGCCCCGATTCGGAGACCACTATGTACACCGCCTACTGTCAATTTGCGAAATTGATCCCTAGACTTGTAGGCATTTGAACGATAGATGGTTTTAAAAGGGCTCGAACCATGAATTAACTACTAGAGAGCATCATCGTACGAACTAACAGTTCCCCTCTTCAAAACATGGGCGCATTCTACTGGAGACACCCAGAACTTCATGATCTTATCAAGGTTCGCTCGGTACGGCTGTGAAGCTCGGCACCTTGAAGGCTCCGTGTTGGGTGTCCCGGGTCTACCGCAGGAAGAACAAAAACTACTGGGCGGTCACTTGGCGCGCGAACGGGCGTCCGCGGCCGCGGCATGTTCTTATTCGCCGAGGTGCGAATGGGAGAGGGAAGGGGTGGGTGTACGTGTAAGGAAGAACTCACCGCAGCCAGGCCAGCCAGCCAGCCCACGGTACCGAAGAACCGGGATGAGAGAGATTGGCCAGATCTTGCTCCTCGCTTATTATTCCCGAGAGAGCCGCCAAGGCCGCCCGTCCGCCTTTTGGCTCTTGGGGAGGACACCACGCTGGCTGACAAAAGCAAGGGCGTGCCCTGCGGGATTGGTCATCTGAGCCTTGCTTTGGTCATCCAGGGCGTCTTAGTTAATCAACAAGATGAAGGCGTGCTAGGATACCTGCACACCCCTCCACACACCCGGTCGGCCAGTTGCTACCTCCGATGCTTTTTAGCTGGTGCTGCCCCTCCCACCCGAAACGGTGGAGGGAGGGGGGGTGTGTAATCTGTCAGGGATGGTGGATGATTCATACAATCTCATACGCTATGCTGGTCACTGTCATGGACTTTAATTTTTTTGAGAGTGGTAGTGCTCGGGCCCGTCTGATCTCTAATGTCCGCCGATTCCGGCACCCTGCCTCGGGTCGTTCTCAAGGTTCGACCATCGTGAATCAAGAGGCGTCATGATCAGCGAGATCGGGACAGAGCAGTGTCGCATGGCGAAATCGGGTTTTCAGTATGCTGTAGATGAGTCAATCAATTGATTGTCGTCGTCATGATTTCACATTTGCATTGCATTCATTGAGGAATAGGCTTCATAGTTTGTTTGAATTGTTTTTCAATTGTATTATTGATTGATTGATGTTTCTCCTTTCGCTGAGCTAAGCTTATTGTTGATGATCGCTTGTCAGAGAAAGCTTGTCATCCCCGGTCATCCATCACTCGAACCTTTGTGTGCATCCTTTCCTGTCTTGAGGAAAGGGTGTACCAGGGAGCGAAATCGTGACCAATAATCCTCCTCATCCTAATCTCTTCCTCCAATTGCTTCCCTCATTTGAGGTGAAGCAAAGATATCCATAAGAAAACTGAGTGGTGGTGGTGGTATTGCCATGATGTGTTGCAAATGCGTGTCATCATCGCTCTTCGTAAAAAAATAAAATCGCTTTGCTTTTTCTAATCCCGTGATGAAAATCAAATGTGGTATCTTTGCTGTAGAACGCCGCCCGATATGCAAGAAGTCAAGGAAGGTAGTGCTTCAGTGAGACCAGGAATGTCTAGTACACTGATATCGCCGACACGAGCCTCGCGGGATTGCGGGCCGGTAGGTAATATCCGTCGTCGTAGAAGGTCTTTTCTGATACCGTGACTTCCTGCTCCTGCTTGCCGGCAAAGGTAGGCAGGACGGTGCTGGGCGGTGAAGGAGGCATCGACTCGTCTTCTGAAGAGTCCGAGTCGTGGTCGAGCTCTGGCGGCTGGGCCGAGTGTGATGGTGATCGGGTCAGGGTCAGAGCCTCGAAGTCCTCCTCGTCGTCGTCCTCAAAGTCGTCCACCAGGATGGGGGTGGGCGAGGCCATAGGCTTGGAGGCCACCCGGGTCAGGGGGATGGCGTCGGCCATCTCAATATCGTCCTCCTCATCCTCGCTGATGTCGCTGTCCGAGTCCGAAGAGTCGGAGTCGGCGTCCTCGGCGTGCCAGTCCTCCTCGGGATCCTCGACAACGGTGTCGGCCCATTGTACGTGGCGGTCCTCGCTCTTGGGGGAGGCGCCGCGCACGGACTGGTTGAACCAAGATTCTTGTTCCCGCTCGGCATCGGCAAGCTCGAGCATGAGGGAGTCCAGGAGGTTGGCGTGGCCGACGAGCAGGCGGAGGTTGTGGTCGGGGCGGGCAGCCTCGGAGGAGAGCTTGCCGCGGGCCTTGTGGGCCAGGTAGTAAGTTTGCGTGATGCTCATGGTCTTTCTCTTGTAGTGGGAGACGAGCAGTGGTGAGGCAGGGGCGACGGGGGCAGTCTTGACAGACTGGACTGTTGTTGTGTTTGGCGATGAGAGTGTAGAAGTCATCTTGAGGTTTTGCGTTGGGCGGCTATCAAGGCTCTTTTGTGCAATTGCGAAAGCCTGGGCTATCAGAGTGTGACTCAAGGCAGCAGACCCGATCCCGGAAGGGTGTGTCTTTAGAGTGGATGACTGGGTTTTCTACTGGCCCAGTGTGCTGAATTTTGCTTGGCTGGTGGGGCGCCGTCGCTGGTCGAATTCTTTGCGAATGAGTAATACGGCGATAGCGTCGATTGCGAATCTGGAGTGAATGTCGCAATGTTATGATGTACTTGCATGTAAGAGTTGTGTTTGGTATGATGATGGGATGGGAAGACGGTTTGTATGTATGATGTCTTCTGTGTGTCTGATTATGTCAAATCTGTTTGTTGGAATCATGAACTGGGTCCCGGAAAGCCTGATGGGGGGAGGGAGGGGAGAAGGGATTCTTTTAACTATCATGGGAGAGACATGGGAATAAGTTACATGGAAGACAATTCACCGTATTTTCGCATATGTCCGGCCGGGGCGGATGGATGATGATGGATCAGAATTGGGGGGCTTGGGCGTAAAGGGCCTTGTCATGCTCGCGTTGTCGCTTTCGTTTCGGGAAGTACTTTGTACACGAAACCCGCCCGGGCACCCACAGCCCCGAAGGACTGGCTGGCTGACGTACCGACTGACTTGTCAGCATCTCGTCGCTGGTCTCCGGCATCCAACATGTCTCCGAGCAGCGCCAGCGTGGTGCGTGGTGGGCCCCCCACCAGGCAGGCCGCGCTTCTCTCGCGCTCTCTCGCTTTCGGGATGCCATCCTTTGAGTGCTGCTTCACCTTAGTCATTTGTCACCACCAGCGCGAGCGCGGTACATGGTCCAGACCACCATTCTGTCTCTGACGCAGACAGAGTTTGCAGCCATTTGATCATTAATCACCGAGTCGATGCGAAGTACCCCGGGCCTCCAGCTGGCCATTGTCTTGCCTTGGAATTACAAACAACCCTTACTTTTTACCGTCACAGCGGGTTGCTCTGGTGCCGTACGGACTATGGGGGAAGATCATCGGAGGTAGTCCAAGCCCATAACGCCGCGTACATCCATCCTCCGTCACCACCTACAGCAGAAGCAGACTACCTATCTGACACTCCTACCAGCGTTTTCTTGCTTGGCTCATCTCGGCGACAAGCCCCAAAACTCCCTTTAACCACGAATGCAGACGTCACGGATTTATTCCCACTAAATCCCTTGCAAAATGTCCAATACAGAACCGGATGGAAGGGTAATTGATCTTCTATTCGTCCGTCCCTGTTGCCCTGGTCTCAGCCCTGCAAAAGGAAATAGTGCAGTGACTCCCTGATGAGCTGGCACCATTACGGCCGGTTTCTGCGACATGTCGACATTGATTTGCTGACAGGCACAACGCACGGAGAACCTCTCACTATGATTCATAAGCCCGAAGCCTGGCGGTGATTGACAAATCTCCCACGCCAATGCACCCAAAGAGGCCCATGCCAATAGCAATGCCCCATTCAAGCTCCTGTGTTTCGTCGCATATTGTCTCCTTGCCTTATTTCCAACCAATTCTTACCCCACGTTGATTACTCAGGGGGAGATGCTCCTGTTGATTAGGTAGCAAGGCAGGGATTGGAATTGCTCTCGTCCATTTTTCAATCGAGGCACACCCTTTCCGGGGTAAGGTTACCTGCTTTACTAGGTATGTGTTATGCTCACCGCCAACTGGCAGACCGCTCAGCTTTGTTGAGTCAACAACACTGCATTCAACATTTCGTTTTTCATTTACATTTTGATCGTGCATGTGTGTGCGTTTCGAAATGAAGACGGAGCAAGTCCGCCCCTTCTGATCAAGCTATGCATGCTGAGGGTGAAGCTGTCGCAAGCATCGTACGTCCGAGGGTAGATGCTCCGCGTGTCGTGCCCAGCCCAGATATCTCCGGGCTCAAGCCAGATCGCACTTTCGAGTCAAGACATAATTACATGGCTGTTGCTCTGGTGTCTGCCTGTTTGCTTAGGGGTACTTTAAGGTTGGCAAGGGTTTTTTTTTTGGCGTTTGCCTGGTGGGTTAGGCCGGGCCCGCACGCGGACGCGAGCAACTCCCGACCGCACTGATTTTTTCTGCGAGGATCCTCACTCCTGGAATTAGTCACATGCGATGCATCAATCAGCAACTTTTGCTCATCAGGAACTTTGCATCATTCTCCGGTATCATACTTGCCTACTTTGGGTAGTAGATCCCGAATTGAAACATCGCATCAGTTGTATTATCTGCTTCTTTTTGTTTCACGCGGACTTTGCGTATTCGAGATACGGAAGGGTCCCCCTTGTCTCGGTGCACAGCATCCTCCCGATTCCAATTGGACTTTTTAGGTAGCTTGAATCTGGGCTCGCTGTCGCATAGCATGAATTGAGAAAGCGAGATACGTGGGCCGTGGGGAACGGAGACATCTGACTGGCCCGCTGGCGAGCTCCGTTCCATGTTCCGCTTGTTCGCGAATGCGAGGAGCAACATCAGGCCGACGGGCGATCACTGATGTGAGGCACTAGTGCTCCATCTGTAGGGCTGATCGCTGTCTGCAAAAACTGTTAGCCGCCAGGCACCACCATTTTTTGGCTTGGGGCTCATTAAACCAATTCCGTCTGCGCCACGAAATACGAATCCCATTGCAGGCGTCATCCCTCCTGAGACTGCAAAGACCGTGCAGCAGACGCGGCCCGGCTTAGGTGTACACACAGACAGTCAAGCCGTGCGTTTCGTACTCGCTTCGTACGCCGCGGACGCAACGTAGTATACCTATGCGCTTCACGTTTGTTTTTTTCTCAGCCTTTCTTACTCCCCCACGCGCGCACTGCTGCAGGGCAATTGAAAGTGCTGATGGCGGAGCACAGCAGCGGCGGACTTGCAGCGGACTTTGCAATGCAAGGCATTTCGCACACCCCGCGAGATATATTGATGCAGTATCGGCGCATACGAGATACGCCGTGCGACAGTCCCGTTGCAATGCACTTACACGGGCAGTGTACCACTCTATCGGTGACGAAATCAGAAAACCCCCATGCACGGAGCATGCCTCGGAGACAATGCTCGGTCGCAATTGACACGTCTCCAACTCATGACAAGCCATACTACGTAGACGAGACATCAGTCCCTCATGACCTAGGTAGGAAGTGTAGATCTAACAAGCCGAATTACACTGGTTGCCCGTGGCATCCGTTTCGACAACGGAGATCGGCGTCTGCCATGTCTCCGAGCAGAGGTCCACTTTAACGGTCTAAGTATCGAATGAGGTGCGTGCTCTTACAACACAAAAGTGCCCCACTTTCGTGCCGGCTCGGAGAGGTGGGTCTTTCTCGTCCTCGACATCCCGAGTGCCTGCTTCGTTGTTCAGGGCGAATTGAGCAAGTATGATAGCGAAAAGATAATCAGAAGGGCCGCAAACAGGTCCGGGCCTAAAGAAAACAGGGTTGGCGGAACGCACGGCATCCCGGAGTCGTGGGTTGTTTCGAGCGAGCGCGGGGTTTAGCTAGGAACTGAAACCCATGTTGCGAGGAAGATATCGGATCTTAGAGCTCAGGTGACACTTTTCAAGATATCCATCATCAGCCTTGCTTCTCGAAACCTTCCAGGCTCTTTTGCGGGGAAGATAGGTTCAGAGCAAGGGGGGGCGTGTGAGTAAATGCTTTGTTCCTGAATTACCCATGGACTCCACGACGGATTGGTCCATGTGACGATAAAAAGGGCGCGAGGCATTTACCAGGGGTGCCGGCTTGCTCTTCGGCCTTCCGTGCCCTCCCGGCCCTCCGACCTTGCTCCGGGTTTGTCCTGGGCAGCAACGCGAGACAAGTCTGTGAGTCAATTGCACGTATGAATATCCGGAGGGCATTATGCTGCTCCAAGATAGGCGTCCCGGAGATGCACGCTATGGTCATGGACAGCATCAGCGCTGAAAGCTTACCCTTTTCAGCCATGGGTAAGCTGCGATGCGACCTTCGTCTTGATCTCCGCGGAGGCCTATCCCGTCCCGGCCGTATTGTAGGACCCTGAATTTGTGCTGGTCTTACATACTCCGTAGAGCGCGATTATCTTGCAGTTGCTCTTAGAACCGACACCGACAATGGTTTCTCCTCGCCGAACGGGGAGAGCGAAGAGGTCGGCTCGGTTTCTTGCTTACATGCAGTTAATGTGCATCGCCCATCAATGAATTCAATGTAACTGTGCTAGGTAACCTTGTAGGCGCCGTGCTCAGGTTTGTCTTTCTCAATTCTACTAGAAATGGGTTGGATGCACACACAAGTTACCATGTGGGCGGCCAGCATACACATTTGCGCATTCTTGATTTGTCTAGACATCCAATGATGAATTCTCGTCGCTCCGTTTTAATATCTACCTCGTATTGCCCAGTACTCCCCAGATAAGCTGTCCTACAAGGCCGGCATACAAGACTGGGATTGACCATAGCTTGTAGCTTGTGCATGGAGCTATATACCCAGCAGCACGGTAAGCTCCCCATATCGGGGGCCGCAGAACACCCCTTGCAGTCGCTTGGCACCTGGGTATGCTGTACCATGAACAAGTAAGCGGCTTTATCTCAGCCACAGCAGCGTTTGTGTGCCCAGTCCAAGATGCACTAGATCCACACCCGCCTTCTCCCCATCGCCGGTTATTTACCAGGGACAGCGTTGTGCTACTGGCAAGGAGGGAGGCAAGGGCCAGTCCACCAAACAGTCTCTTGTGGAATATTTGCCAGGCTACATACAGTGTCGCAGAATCGTCAAAGTCAAGGCGAGGATCACGCTCGCAGCTTTTGCTTTCCACGCTTCCGCTTCCCGCCCACTTCTCTGTTCTCCTCGATCTCCAACATTGCCTCGCGCTTCTTCTCACCCACGAGTTTGAGGGCGTCGCGGATGACTCTCGTCTCCAGGTTGACGCCTTCCTCTTCCCAGGCCTCAAGGGGCCTTCCAACCCTCGCCTCGATCGCCAGGACCAACTGCACATCCCTCTGGCCGACAAATGTCACCGAGTCACCCTTGCGGCCGGCACGCGCCGTACGACCGACGCGGTGGATGTAGTCGTCGGGGTCTCGGGGGATGTCGTAGTTGATGACCATGCTAACCTCGGGGATATCGAGACCTCGAGCGGCGACGTCAGTGGCCACCAGAATGCGAGCAGCGGACGCCCGGAAGCGTCCCAGGTTGTCGATACGTTGCCGTTGCGGCAGTTTGGAATGCAAAGAAGTCACTCGGTGGTCGAGGAGACGGAGGAGATGGTGTAGATACTCGGCGGTAGAGGTGCGGTTGCAGAAGATGATAGTAGACTTCTCGACGTTGGCGTCGGTGAGAAGGAAGCAGTGGAGATAGTGCTCACGATGCGTGACGGGGATCTGGAGATGCATCTGGTTGAGGGTTGCGGGTATGGCCAGCGCTTGCGTGTCCACCTCAGAAACAAAGACCGGCGGCTTTCCTGGTGTCCTGGGCATGTCTTTGAGGGCGCGAACCTCGGGGGTGATGGTGGCTGTGAATAGTAGGGTCTGCCTCTTTGATGCCGGAGGTAGAACCCCGAGGCATTCCTCCACGTCTGGAAGCATGCTGCCAGGACCGTTGTTGGCGAGAAGACGGTCTGCTTCATCGAGAACCACAAAGCGCACTCTCCTCAAGCCACAAATGGTGTCCTCGCCGGACGATCGAATATGGTCAGCCAGTCTTCCTGGCGTGGCAATGACGATGTGCGGTCTCTGAGCCAAGGCAATAGCTTGAGCCCTCATGTCGGCACCTCCAGTAACGAGAATAGCTTTCAGAGACTGTGGTGCTGAGATTGCCTTAAACTGCTCGTAAATTTGCAACGCCAGCTCACTAGGATAGTTGTTAGCCAGAGAAACTGGTTAAGCATGTAAGTAGGTAACTCACCGAGTCGGGGTCAGAACGACCGCAAAGATGGCAGACGGGTCCGAAGCCCACTTTTGCAGGATGGGAACAGCAAAGGACACCGTCTTGCCGGAACCCGTACGACTGCCACCGATACAGTCCCGGCCCTTGAGGATTTCCGGGATGGTGCTCTTCTGGATACCGGTAGGTCGTTTGATAGCCATGTTGGCTAACGACTGAACAAGCCATAGCTGGACGTTGAGCGAGTCAAACGTGGTGCTGGCATCTGTCGGTACAGAGATGGACTTTGGAGGGTTCACTATATGATCCGTTTGTGTGACTTGCTCAGCCTTGCGCTTGATCCGCGAAGGGACGTTGATGGATGAGATGATCTTCTTGACCTCCTCATCTTCATCTTCGTCTGCGTCTTCATCCTCGTCGGCAGTCTCGTGCTTGTGACTACTGGGTCGCTTTTGAGGCTGGCTTTCCTGGCCATGAGATGCCCTCAGCTTCTTGCGGGGCTTTTCGCTGTCGAGGTAATCAGATTCCTCCGACTCGAATCCACTTGCACTCCCCTCAGCCTCAGATGAAGATTCGGGTGAATCAAACGGATCGACAGAGGTTCGGAGGCTCTGCCCCCTGGGTGTAGAGGATGGCATGTTTGGACTGCAAGATGAAACGTCCCCCTAGCAGCACCATGTAACAGATTTCTGTCCGTCACCGAAAGGAGCTCTTTCCAGATTGTGTTTGGTTCGTCCAATATCAGACTTCCTGCGAGCAAAGATTTGAAGGTTCATGTAAAATTTCAGGGTACTTGGTAAATTAGACTGTGATTGGACAGGCGGGTGGGCCCCGGCGGGAGCTGGTTGGTCGTCAGTAGACGCGCGCCTGTAGCTTTGCCTGATTAGCGACCGGGGTGGGCCTGTAAGTCCCATTTGCCCCTGCTAAGACACACCCCGACCCGACCTGTTACGGGCATTGATTGCCAGTCTAGGGCCCCTGATTAAACTGGAATTCATCTACCGTCACCGAGCTCGTGATGCTGCTGCTGCTGCATGGTCATTCGAGATGCATGATCAGATGCAGTCTACTAGTCGCCCAAGTCGGCGATCTCCACCCTTGCTTAGCTCGGTGTCTTCTTTTTCTCAAATCTCAAATGCATTGTACGCACCGGGGTTGCTCTGTTGGGCTGACCAAGACTGGAGCAGCTCATAATGAATGGAAAGCGGGAAGACAACGTGTTACCAGCAAATAAGCAGTCAGCCTGCATTCGGGGCAAATGGTCGATCCCCAAGCGGTTCGGAATGCCAGTCAATCACATTCATGCCCACAGTTGTTTGCATGGAGGGTCGAGTACTTTACCTCTCGAATCGCACAAACGGCAACCCCGTCATGTTAAGCCATATCATGCGGCTTGCCGATGGCTAATATGACACAATCTCACCATATGCATTCTCTTATGCTATCTCCCGTCGAAGCACTGTGATAACAGAAATGACAATTTCGTCTTCTTACGTCCCACTGTCAAAGAGACAGACGACCTACGGCAGCTTCCTACCGCTGGTGCTGCTCACTCGCAGATTCAGGTAAGGTGTGCTGCACAAAAGCGGCGTTACAGGCATCATTGCTGGACTCGGCATGCAGGGGCCAAAACGCGCATACCGTTCGATCAATGGTTGTGTCGATCTGGTTGGCAGGAAATCCCCAGTCTCGTAGCAAATAACGAGGCGGGCTCCTGGGGGTCTTGACAGGTGGAATCATCAAGCCCAAGCCCAAGACAACTCATCTCATCTCCCAGCTGGATGTGGGTGGGTTTGGATTTGTCGATGGATGTACAAAGCTGCCAAACCTGGTTCCACCCCCAGACCGGATCGCCTCCAATTGGAGCTCCCCCGGGGTCCTGTTGTCTGTATCACCACCCCTTTCAGCCATCGAACCCTCGATGCTCGATACCTTACCGAAGAGGGCGGATCTTCCTGTAGAGTATTGTGCGCGCGGTCTGGTCAAATCACTTGATCTACATGCTACCTTGGCTTGGCCCCCATGTCGTTCTGAGTCCACATATTTGCATACGGCCACAGCGCGAGCCAAGTATTTGTTCAAATAGGTTTACCTGTCTCCATGAACTCTGTACTTCTGGTGTGATGGCCGTCTTATCCCTCTGCCATACATCTCATCTCGCTTGCCTTCTTTCTTCAGTCACAAGACGAACCTCTTGGCCTCTTGTCTCCCTTGTTTCGGGATCCTGTCCCAGACTTCTCTGTTGTTCCTCCTGCTCCTGAACACTCCTGAATCCGTCCCATTCTCGGGAGCCCCTCTTCTTCATCAATAGGCGCCCGTGACTGCGTTAGCTTCCGCGGCCGGGCTTGGGGGGACGGACCTATTCAAGCTACGCTCGAGCTACGTTAGCACTTAGCAGGCCGCCCGCAGCGCCAATCCCCTCCCGCACTCCCTGAAAAAGCGGAGAAAGAGAGCCTGAAAAGGACCCAGCAGGACGCGACGACAAGGACTGTGACGACTGCAAGGACTGCCAGGACCACCTGTTGGTGGTTGCTTCCGAGCCCCTCCCCCCACAACTCAGGCGTTAGCCCGTTGGATGCCCCCCTGTCGTTCTGTGACGGACGGTGCCTTGTCACCACCACCACCACCTCCTCCTCCTCTCGACCACCCTTCTCCTCTGTCCAGTCCCCTCCACCACCACCACTACCCATCATTACCTACCGCCTTTCAAAACCGGCCGAACCACACACACGCACACACACACGCACACACACACACACACATAACCACCATCACTCGCTTCCATCACCTCAGTCTAACCGGGCATTCTCTACTTCGTAAACACATTCAGCCAGCAAAGAGGTGCCGCCCCCTCCTCATTCTCTCTACATATACAGTACGCTCTTGAACAGAGACGAGACCACGACTTGCGAGCCCTTGTCTGAGCTTCCTGTCGAAACCTGCTGTGCTGATCCAGCACCCGCTCAGGCTCTGGAGCGGCAACGACAATCCTTTGTTTCGCTACACGACGTAACATACGTCAGCTTCTCAGCTCGAGGCTGTCCAACATACCTACCTCATAAGCGGGTTTTATCCTTTTGAAGGCCGACTACCGTTCTTGTGTTGCCTCACACAACGACGTTGTGCTTCGAACCTTCACCCGTCGCCCTCTTGTGTCGACCCCTTTCGCTCTGTCGCCTGGATCGTCAAGTCCTTGGTCAAACTTGTCCAAGCTCTACCATAGCATCTGCACACAGTATCCCGTAGCTCGCCACGATAGCAGCTACGGAAGCATTGCCTCAAGCTCGCCTGGCCCGATAGGGTCTGATAGCAGACGTAGGCAAAATGCACGACCATGAGAACCCATCCGCTGCGGCGGCACCACATGTAAGATTTCCTATTTACTGCAAAGGCTCGCAGTTGTATCCCGCGACACATACCCCATCGGACCCCAGCCAATCTGCCGTGTACACCTTACAAGATCTTGATACTAATCGGCGCTCCTTCCCAACTCATATAGGCCCCAACGCCTTCGCTAGATCCCTCATCGGCAGCGACCGCGTCTCCTCCCATCCCCATCCTGTCCAGTCCGGCGCCTCTACTACGACCTGCCCTACCGGGAAGCCGCGCCGCCAGTGGTGCTCGCACGCCACGTCTCGGCCTCTCTATTCCTCCTTCTCCCAATGTCAAGCCCGTGGGTGCCGCAGCGCAGCAACCTTCCGGCCGGCCACCCCTCCCCGTGCTACACCTTGCCACTCCCATGGGTAGCACTGTCACTCCCCACGAGCAGCCTCCCGGACGGGGACCACAAGGCGGACAGAGCGCCTCGGGAGGTAGTGAGAGCAGCGCAGCCCACAGCAGGTCCGGCAGCTTCGGTCCTCTGGATGGCCGCGCCAGCAACCCAACCTCAGCAGGCTCACAGTATTCCGCCCTGTCATGGGCAAGCCAATTTGGCATTGGGTCTACTAGGCAACAGGGCACTCCCGATCCAGTATCAGCCGTTGGCTCTCTCTACTCGGAGAGGAGTGAAGGTGGTGTCGGGATGGAGAGAGAGGGCAGCCTTCACGGCCTAGAGGCATTTGACAAGCTCAGCTTGGAGAAAGCAAGGACCTTGGACGTGGAGGAGCTCGATGACGAGGGCTGGCGAATTGCCAGCCTGGAGAAGAGGATCACCGAACTCGGCGGCTTGGGAGAGGGTGCAGGCGGTGCAGTTACCCGATGTATGCTGCGAGGAGGAAAGACGGTGTTTGCTCTCAAGGTAAGTCGCAGGAGCTGCTCAGTCGCGTGTGGCTGTCGCTGATATGTCCCAGGTTATCACCACCAATCCCGATCCAGACGTGAAGAAACAGATTGTCCGAGAGCTGGGCTTCAACAAGGAGTGTGCATCAGAGCACATTTGCCGCTATTACGGCGCGTTTGTCGACCCTTCCACAGCCACAATCTCTATCGCCATGGAGTTTTGCGAGGGCGGTTCTCTTGACAGCATCTACAAAGAGGTGAAACGACTTGGTGGCCGGACTGGCGAGAAAGTGCTGGGCAAGATTGCCGAAGGCGTCCTCCGCGGTCTGACTTACCTTCACTCCAAGAAGATCATCCATCGAGATATCAAGCCTTCTAATATCCTGCTCTGCCGCAACGGAGAGGTGAAACTGTGCGACTTTGGCGTCTCTGGCGATTTCGGAACCAAGGGCGAGGCCAATACCTTCATCGGTACCAGCTATTACATGGCACCTGAGCGTATCACCGGCCAGAGCTACACAATCACCTCGGATGTCTGGTCTACGGGAGTAACATTGCTCGAGGTGGCGCAGCATCGCTTCCCCTTCCCTGCCGATGGCACGGAGATGCAACCGCGAGCCGGACTCATCGATCTCTTGACCTACATCGTTAGGCAACCCATTCCCAAGCTTAAGGACGAGCCGGATGCGAACATCGTGTGGAGTGAGAACTTCAAGTACTTCATCGAGTGCTGGTATGTTGCAACCTCGCTAATACTATTCAACCTTGTAGTAGCTGACTGACCTGTGATGATGAATAGCCTTGAGAAGGAGCCAAACCGACGTGCTACACCATGGCGTATGCTTGATCATCCTTGGATGGTGGACATGCGCTCGAAGCGCGTCAACATGGAGCGCTATTTGTCGCAAGTTTGGGGCTGGGACGACAAAGAGACCCAGAAGGGACCTGATGGAGGTACCTTGTGAACGGAAAGTTCCACCTAACGCTGCGACCAGCAACAGACCCACGGTCTTTCAGTGCCCGAACGAGAAAAGTAGTTTTGCATTGTACGACTTGCGCATTATCAAGAAAGCATACTTCTGAAAACTTCACCAGAAGTTGGACACCTTTGCCCTAGATCGACTAGGTTTACGAGAACTACAACATCTCAGGTCTTGTTATTCAGGATCTGCCCCAAATATGACGAGGCTACGATTTGTTGGCAAGTTTTATACCATCAGGACTGGAGGATTTGCCGAGTTGCAGTTAAAGGATTGAGAGAAAGAGAGGAGCATAGGATACGACAAGATTGGCCTTCGCGGGATATAATCCTACTACTGAGAGCTCGAGCTCACCAGATGCAATAGATACTGGTGGCCGAACATGAGCGAAGTATGGTGGAGGAGATCCTGTCGAAGGATCGAGCGCTTTACGATTTTGAATGCTTTCTTTGAAGCTAGCGGCAGTATTTTGGATTCGACTTCGTCAACATGCACATATGAACATGTATATACCAACCAAACAAGACGGTGGGCTGCAGAGTTTGCTGCGCAATCAATAAGAATGGTTTATGAACGAAACTTAACCGGGACCTGCTCGTCCACTATGTGATATGCCGGCATAAAATTGTGAGGTCCAGTAATGTTGAGCATTGCACCGAATGCAACGATGGAGGTGACTCTGTTCGGTCTCAAATGAGTTTAGTCGAACTGATAGGGCATGTAGATAAACACATGTCTAGTTGTTTCATATTGTTTTGCAAAAGGGGTATCTCATAGTCTAAGGAAACACAAGCGAAAAGTCATGGTCCGGACTGATCGGTCGGTCAGGATGTCATGGTGGTGTCTTCACCTGCCGCCGGCGTGGCGCCAAATTTGGGCACTCTTGAAATGAACTTGCGCACCTCGGGATCTTTGACCTCATCCCACTGCGGCACGAATGGCTGCACCGGCGTGCCCTGCGCGGCCAGGCTCTCCTGCCTCCGTGCCTCGGCGGCCTTGAGACGCGCGATGGTATACGTGTAGATGGACCGCTTGTCAAATGGCGTGGTCTGCGAGCCCAGCAGTTTCCTCCACTCGGGGTCGGCGGTTGAAGTAGTAGCAGCGTCTCCCTCCACCTTCGTCGTCGGCGCCGGTCCAGCCTTGTCGTCCCCGAGATCAACACCGCTCTCCCTCGCCTTGCGCTCCGCCCGCCGCCGGCTCTTCTCCTCCTTGTCCCGCAGCTTCCTCTCGATCTCGGCGATCCGCTCGTCCTCCCTCCTCCGCTCCCTCTCCTCGGCCTCGCGCACCGCCCTCTCGCGCTCCTCCATGCGCCGCCGGCCGGCCTCGCGCAGGCGCTCCCTCTCGGCGTCGGCCTCCCTCTGGCCCTGCTTTTCTTCTTCGGCGGCGCCCCGCGCGCGCGCCTCGGCCGCCTCGAGCTCGTCCTTGAAGCGCCGGCGCTCGGCGCCCATGAGCTCGGCCGCTGCTTTCCGGTGCTGCGCGGCCGACCGCGCGGCGTCGTAGGCTTGCCTCGCGGAGGGCGTGGCGAGGACGTCGCGCGCGCGCGAGAAGAGCTCGTACTTGGCCGGGTCGTAGGCCTTGCCCGCCTTGTCCGGGTGGTACTTTAGACCCTTGCGCCGCCAGGCGCGGTGGATGTCCTCGGGGGTCGTCGAGGCGTCGACGTCGAGCAGGGCGTAAAAGTCGTGGGTGCCGGCGCTGTCGCGCGCGTAGGCGACGAGCTCGGCGTCGTCCATGGTGGCCATGGTGTGTGCTGGTTGTGGGGGGCGAGCGTCTACTGGGTTGGACTGTTGGTGTAGGGACGCTTTCTGTGTGCGAAAGGGTAAATAGATGAGCTTGTGTGCGGGAGAAGTTGACCGTTCCTCAAGATGTTGGTTTTGACTCTTGAAAGATGGAAGTTTACAGTGGGGCGGTGTTAGCGGAGGACGGCATGCCACGCTAAAATTGTAGGCTTCTCTAAAGCAAGGATCTGCATAGAATGAACACCACATAAGGTACTGAAGTGCTCCAGCTTCATAATATCATGGAAAATCTTGGTTTTCCTTACCACTTATTTGGATTTGATTGTCAAACTAGGCAACATGCACCATGCATAATTACTTCAATTTGTATCAATATGTTGCCTCCAGCCTCTGCACCAGGTAATCCCCGCTGTTGATGCCCTCGTACTTCTTCTCAGTTTCGACCCCATAGGTTCCAGGGATGGCGTCGATATGGCTTTTGAAGTTGGGATTGCAAAAGTACCTGCTCAAAGTTATATACTGTGAAATTGGGAAAGAGAGAAGCAATTTGCAATGATGGGGATGGGGATGGTTGACTTACGCGATGCTGTACCGAGCTGGGTAAGTGTCACCCTCGTCTTTGTGAGGCGGCTCAACGACCCTGTGTACGGTACTCTTGATAGTGTCGTTGCTCCATCTGGCAAGCAGGTCTCCGGCGTTTACAACAATCGTGTCGTCTATAGGAGACGCATCGACGAACTGGCCGTTGGGGCTTCGGACCTGCAGTCCGCCTCGCGCGTCCTGGAAGAGCAGCGTGATCGAGCCGTAGTCGGAGTGCTCGCCGGCACGGACTTGACCAGGGTTGATCTGGAAGACTTCCTTCTTCACAGCTGGGTAATGCAGCAGCCGCAGGGTATTGTCGCCCACATCGACATAGCCGTCAAAGAAGGCAGGATCCAGGCTCATGCCAATGGCGATAGCTCGCATTACCTCTACATGGATGGCCTTGCATTGGGCGAAGAAGTCGAGCATCATCTCTTTGAAACCGAGAATGGCCCCAGACTCTCGGGGCCATTGGTTAGGCTGCCCTTCTTCGCCCTCACGGCCAATTTCGAAACTCTCCTTGATGTCGGGGATGGCCTCTTTGAGTTTGGCGACTTCAGTAATGTCTTTGAGCTGGGTCGTCTTCTCGCGGCCCGGGGCCGAGTAACCCCTGTTGGCTTGAGGAGTTGTCCACTCGAGCGACATCTTGGTCTCGGGATCTAGTTCAAAGAACTTGCCTGACATAGCAAATACCTGGCTGCGTGTCTGTGGCTGGATGGGGATGTTCTTGAGGTAGATAAAGCCTGCCGTCTGAAACCCGTGAAGGATAGCCTTGGCTGTCTCTTGACGCTGAGATTCATCTCCACTGAGAAATTTGGAGAAGTCGATCAACTGACTTGGTGGTAAGTGTCATGGCTTGCATGTCGAGGCGCCATCATCTACGGTTCATGCTCACCGGGATAAGGAGGTCTTGCTCGTGAACGGCTGCAGTCTCCATGATCGCGTCGACTGGCGTTGTAGAAATCAATGACTTGTTATTCAGATGTTTGGCAATCGCTGGATTTTGTATATGTTATATTTGTTGGGACAGCAGTTGTCATTCAGAGAGAGCTTGAGAGCTACCGTAGGAGGAGAGACAAGCGGCGCTTGCCATAAGCCAAAGCAAACCTTAAGTGAGTGAGCGACCGTACATGCACCACCAGATCGGCCGGCGCGGCCAGAGCTACAAGTTTCCACGCCTATCAACTCCTACACAAGCATATCTATGCATCAAGCCAATGGGTTGTGAGTCCTGTGGCACTGATAAGCTGCGGCAAGATAAGGGAGTAACCAGACAGCATCATGCGCGGGGTTACGAGCGCGGAGCAACCCCGGCAGTCAATTGACATGTGCTTGCATCTTTCATGACCTCCCTATGCCTGCTCCATATCAACAGATTGTTTCTTAGAATAAACCCCAATAACTTACAACACTATAGTCCTCAACCTCAGACCACATACTACGGCCTGTCACCATGTCTCAACCCCCCGGCCCGCCAAGGGTGGTAGACATACACACACATATGTACCCACCAGAGTACATCAGTCTCCTCAAGTCAAGAGATACTATTCCAATGGTCCGCACATTCTCCGATGTTTCAGAGCCTCGACTCATCCTCCTCCCTGCCGAGATTGATCTTCTCAAGGCCATGGAGAGCGGTACTTCAACGACACTACCAGGCAGACCGTTGACATCTCATTTTCACGACTTGACCCAGAAGATTCATTTCATGGATACTCACAACATAGACATTTCGGTCATCTCCCTAGCAAACCCTTGGTTAGACTTTGTGTCCTCCACAGACGCGATACCGATTGCCACGTCTATAGCCAAAGAGTTTGACACCATGTGCTCCAATCATCCGGGAAGACTGTTCTTCTTCGCAGCTTTACCGCTCACGGCTCCCTTAGAGTCACTCCAGGCTTGGATTTACCAAGTAAAGGAAGCAAAGTACTGTCGCGGTGTCATCCTTGGTACTTCTGGGTTAGGACAGGGATTAGATGACCCTCAGCTCCTCCCTGTATTCGAAGCTCTGGAGTCAGCGGGCCTCGTGATCTTCCTCCATCCGCACTATGGACTACCCAATGAAGTATGGGGCCCAAGGGCTACGTCCAACAATGAATATGGTCATGTACTGCCACTTGCCCTAGGTTTTCCTATGGAAACTACCATCGCCGTCACGAGGATGTATTTAGCAGGCGTCTTCGACCGCTTCAAGAACCTACGGATGCTGCTTGCACACAGCGGAGGGACACTGCCTTTCTTGGCCGGCCGGATCGAGAGCTGCATCTTCCACGATGGTCACTTGGTGAGGCAGGGGACAATTGGCCCGAATCGCAGGACCATTTGGCAAGTCTTGAAGGAGCAGATCTATCTCGACGCCGTCATCTACTCGGAAGTGGGCCTCAGGACCGCACTCGAGGCAAGCGGTGCGGACAGGCTCATGTTTGGCACTGACCACCCGTTCTTCCCACCGTTGACAAGCGATGAGCAAGGCGAGTGGGAGAGTGTAGGCCTGAATGCCGAAGCTGTCAAAAAGGCGTTAGGCTCGGGATCGGAGGAGGAGGCGGCTGTCATGGGAGGCAACGCTGTGCGTGTGTTACGCCTAGATATAGACTAGAGCTGAGAACACTCTATCTATCTACTATATTCACCTTCCTATTCCTGGCACCGGCTGACAGGTATCAAACCATCGCTGCCAAAATCATAGTAGATCAAGCCCGCACTGTAATTTTCTGGAAGAACCTGGATAGTCAAGTTGGTGAAAAATCAGTGGACGGTTCTCCTTACGAATGTACCTGGACTATTAAACGATCAGCCAGAATTGTCCCACTACCTAAGCATGAATCGATCATTTAGTTTCTTAGTGTAGTTGGAGATCAATCAAGAACTGTCAAGGTTTCTGACACCCAGTTGGTAGTTTGGGTGTAAGTCACAGCCGTTGTTAGCGCCCCGGCGCCGGCTCTACAGTGGAGTCGGTTCGGACGACGTCACTGACAGCAGGGGCTTGGCCCACTGAATTCCACGCGGTCCGCCCACCCCGCTGTCCTCCACCGAGGCTGAAGTCAGCCCTGGAGCTCCGAGACCCTTGATCTCAAACCACTACATCCAACTCTCGACACCAGCTGATGGAGTCGCCACAATGAAGAAAACGCTGTTGCTGTGCTTTATCCACGGCTTCAAGGTACGCATCTCTGCAGTCTGACATTTCAGCAACAAGCTAACGCTGCGCCAGGGAGGAGAGGACACCTTCGGCCACAACTACCAGTTCACCGAGGACCTCCGCCAGCGCCTGCTGGTCGCCCTCCCCAAGATCGATATTCGCGTGGTCGTATACCCCAAGTTTGAGACGAGGGGGGATCTAGCAGACTGTGTCAGCAGATTTAGAGACTGGTCAGTGTCTAGCGCTGAGCCCACGCACGCCACTGCGCAACATGTTTCTAACCTCTTCCCACAGGCTCCTAGAAAAGGTCATTGACCTCGAAGTCGAGGCCCAGACGCCCAGCCCCACGGTAGACCCCTCCGTCCGCACCATCCTCGTCGGCCACAGTATGGGCGGCATCGTCGCCGCCGAGACCGTCATCGCCCTGACCTCGGACAAGCCCATCCCGGCGCCCTCGTCCACCGACCCGGACGCCCCGACCACCGGCGCGCCCGTCGACACGGGCGGCGCCCCGGCCCCGCTCAACTCGCTCATGTTCCCCTACATCCAGGGCGTCCTCGCCTTCGACACGCCGTACCTCGGCATCAGCCCGGGCGTCGTCGCCCACGGCGCCGAGGGCCACTACAGCAAGGCTTCCGAGGCGCTGACCCAGCTGAGCGGCCTCACGGGTGCCCTGTGGGGCGGCAGCGCCGGCGCCGCGGCGGGGAACAACAAGAGGCCGCAAGAAGGGACGAGAAAGGAGCCCGCTGGGGCGCTGCCGGCACCACCTGCGCAGGGCAACGACCAGCAGAAGCAAGCCGGCGGGTGGGGCAGCTGGGGCAAGATCGCCATGTACGCGGGCGCGGGCGCCGCGCTGGCGGCCGGCGGCGCGGCGGCGTACCTCAAGCGCGACCAGATCACCGAGGGCTGGTCGTGGACGGCGTCGCACCTCGAGTTCGTCGGGTGCCTGGCGCGCGGCGAGGAGCTGCGCCGGCGCGTGGCCTACATGGCGCGCGCGAACCGCGAGCTCGGCCTGGGGTTCGCCAACCTGTACACGCGTCTGGGCAAGGCGGCGCCCTCGAAGCAGGTGAGCATGGTGGGCACGGTGCTGGGCAGCCAGCGCACGTTCTGCAACCTGCCGTCGCGGCAGGCGGCGGGGGAGTGGCGCGAGGCGGTCAACGACGCGGCGACGGACGAGACGTGGGCGCACATGAGCATGTTTGAGCCCAAGGAGAACCCCGGGTACGAGAGGCTGGCCGACGAGGCGCGGGACCTCATCGCCGCGTGGACGAGGAATGACTGGTATGAGGGTAGCTCTGAGAAGGAGCAGCCTGTGCTCATGGAATGAGTCTCCTTTCGGTGCGAGTGCTTTTCTTTTCTGCTACATAACATGGACGCGATTCTTTCTTTGGAAGGGCGGGCGGGACTACTACTACTAGATTCAATGATACCACGATTTGATAGTCATGTACTGATTCCATTTTCTATCTTGCCTGAAGCAACCACTCTATTCTAATTATGTTTCATTAGTGTGTAACCCCCTTATCTAGACAAGGACATGAGACGCCGTCCGGGCGAGGAGATATGCTATGTCCTCCTTCTAAGATCCGATGCTTCACTGTTTACTCAGTCTTCTGCCTAGCCAGCACCTTCCTGCGCTGCTTGATCATGTGCGTGTACAGGATGTATGAGCCGGGGACGTAGGTGACGAGCACGGCCGCGAAGAACCAGGGCGCTAGCTCGTGGAGGCCGGCCGAGGGGCCCATGGCGTTCCAGAGCATGACGCACTCGCTGAGGATGCCGATGGGGTAGAGGACGATGAAGGTGCTGTAGCGCAGCCAGGTGAAGCCAGCCGAGGAGACGCCGCAGAGGTTCAGGGCGAAGTAGAAGTAGCGGATGACCTCGGTCAGACTCCAGGCGAAGAGCATGGACGAGTAGACGGGGCTGAAGGCGAGGTGCGGGAAGGGGTAGACGACGAGCCAGACGAGGATGAAGCGCGAGAGGACCTGCGTGAAGGTCGTGAAGACCGGGGTGCGGACGACGCCTGTTTTGTTTGGGTTATCGAAGTTAGATACAGAACTCTTCTTGAGGCAGGGGAGAGAAATGTTTGTGGAAAGTCGTACCGAAGAGGGCGTGCAGGACCTCCATGCCCGCGAGGGTCTGGGTCCAGCGCGCAAAGTCGCCGACGGAGAGGTGGACAAAGGCCGGGCCGCGCAGGGCGTTGACGGCGACGACGCGGCCGAGCACGGTGGCCCAGAGGACGGCCGAGACGAAGTTGTAGGCAACGAGGTAGGTCGTCTTGACCGGCGACGAGGGCGCGGCGGTGGGCTTGGCCGTGGCCGGGGCGCCTGCGGAGGCCTTCTTGGGTGCCATTGTGGGCCGAGGATGTGCTCTTTGTAGAAAATGAAGCTTTCAAGATGTACAGAATGGAGGCTCGACGTGTTCTATGTCGATGGTCTTATCTGAAAGGGCGTGCAGTGGTCAACAGCTTGAGCCTCGGTTTGTTGAGGTGAGAGTTGCTCAACGCAAAAAGAGAAGCTAAGCTGCCACATGACATTTTTTTTGGTGGTGATTTCGGTGCTGGAGTGGAGACCTGCCAGAGCTGCCAATGCCATCAGCTAAAGCTGCATACAGCAACTAACACCAACACACTCCCACTTGTGAATGCCCAAAATTTCAAAATGTTTCAGATCCGGTGGTTGTATGAGCAGTGCTTTCAATCACGAAAATCATAGTAGAGAAAGACAGCTCGATGTATGCAATATTATTAAACTCAATCGATTCAATCGAGTCGAACCAGATCCTTCTAAATCATTTATAGGGTATCATTCTCGCCCGACCTCAAAAGCAGATGAAAGACAATATAGTCTTGGTACAGTCATAACGGTCATAAGAATCCCACGTTCGCCTTGTTCTCTTCTCCAATAAAAGGTTCCTCCATCAACAACGGGCAAAAGCAAAACGCTCGTTGGTACAGACGTTCTGCCAGACAAGGCTGGGTATTACCCCAAGAGCAAATGATAAAGTTGATCGAGTTTCCAGGGAGAGTTTCCCTGGTTTCGACCTGGAGATATAATGTGTGGTTCGGTAGCACGCCCTTTACTTTTTGCCGGTGCCCTTCTTCAGGCTGCCCCAGCCGCTGAAGAGCCACTGGCTGCTGTGCCGGCCGCAGTGGGTGTAGACGTTGACCGTGGGTGAAGACGACAGCGTCCTCTTGGCCTCGACCGAGTCCATCGAGTCCGAACGGGTGTGAGAGTATTGAGAGTTGTCGCTCGAGGACCGTGCCCTGTTGGGCTTGATGTCCATGGGGGCAGAGGTGGTGTGTGAAGAGTAGGACATTGTGAGGATGTGTGTGTTTTCTGGATCGGAAGCAACTCTCGATCCCGAGTATGTCTTTGGTAGTGTTTGGTGGTTTGTAAGATGCTTGTATGCAAAGGCTGGCAGTAACGTCGGTTCCAAAGAAGGACGACGAAAGTAATCTAGTAATGAGTGCCCGCCGGGGTAGCTGAACAGGCACACCAGGTGCAGATGTTGATATATGTATTTGTAGAGGTTTGATTTGAACCAGAAAGTCCTGACTGAAGACAGATGACAGATGAAGGAGGGGGAGGACAGAATGAAGCTCAAGATGGAGGGGGGAGTGAGCGGCTGAAATACTTGTCAAGATGCCCACCATGCTTCCCTTGTCCCCCCTCCATCTCTCGAGAGCCGCATATCATTGTCCGCTCCGTTCCCGGCCAAGACAACCACTTGAAGGGAAGATACGTATGTACGGGGGTGTATGCAGCCCACATTTCCAGGGCTGATTCTGAGAGCCAGGGTTGGAGGGAATGCGACATGCATTACTCTGGGTACATGATGTCTTGGATGGAGACGCTGTGGGGTCCGCTAGAAGCCATCGAAGGGGGGGAAGCCAAGCAAGCCCGTAAACCGTTTCCAGGAAACAAGTCGCGACAAAAGACGGGCAGAGACAATCCGATGCCGCCACGACTCCTACGAGCTCCCGTGGTCCAATCTCGTCAGACATGCATGTCCAGGCGCAGTCCTGGATTGGCCAGGACGCTACGAAGCCAAGTAGGACTACCGAGTCGAGTGCACTAGCTCCTAGGTAGATAGCTACGAATGTCAACATGAACGACAGCAAGACAAGAAAGGAAAAAGCCAGCCAAGGACTTCTCCACCCCTCCGCGGAGTCATCCTGATTGCAACCCATTGGCGAGTCCTGAAGTGCGGGACCCGGCCCCGGTTGCGTGCTGCACAGGCAGAAACAATTCGGCTGCCTAGGATGTCGGGAATTCCAACACAACACCCCTGCTGGCAAAGGTGGCTCAGGCAGCCAAATTATCTCGCCTGGGGGGCGTGGCCACGGTACAGAGCAAAGCACGCAGTGCCATTCTTGTCCCTTGTGACGATTCAATTCGGGTTGACCGAGATGGCAATAATTCCCGCTTTCTTTGTCTTTGCGCAGTAAAACAAAACACGTGGACCGTATTCATTACTTGCTGTATCGATGAGGGAAATATATGCAAAGTATGGCGAAATAATAGAGTAATGAGCCCTGTAAATGCCTCCTAGCAACGAATGCATGTGGTGGTTAGACTGCCAGTGCAGCATTGGTCTCGACCCTCTCCGATGCCCGGCTCCGAAGCTGCAGATCGACTGGGTCCGTACCCCCATTTTACTCTACAGGTATATGCACCCAAATGCCCGCCTCTTTCGGGTTCAGTTTGGCCTGTGATACAACAGAATCCGGGGTGAGAAGGGAGCACGTAGAGGAGGGTCAGGCGGTGTGATTAACAACTGTACTGCAGCAGGGATGCAGTAGTTTAGCATGGACGAGCAGGCAAAGAGCAGGTAACTCGATCGACACTGTCCTACCGCCTGGCGAACATGGGGGCCAGTCAGATCGACCCGCATGTGCATGAAACATCAATTCACCATCCGCGCTATTCCTTTCGTATTGCGTATTCTGCTCGCTCGGAAAAAGATTAAAGTTTCTTGGGTTTCCCACCCTTGGACCGTCTCAAGACATTGGAGTATCAAAAGTGTGTCTCTGCTGCCGCTCGGTGTCTGAGCCTGGAGAGCGGGCCTCGGTGCTCGGTGCGCCTATCTGGCCTGGCGGGTGGGCTGCGCGAGCCCATTTCCCAACCGGGCCACCGATATTGCGGGTAGATAGATAGGACTTAGACTAGAGCCACGAACCAAGGTATAACAGCGAACTGGCAACATCGATTGATACACGAGCGTGATTTACAGGGAACAGCAAAGGCCTCTGCGAGGCATTAAGCGCAACGCACTGCTGCCCGTTACCCTGGCTGCCTTGTCAGGGAAATATCTCAGCTTGGTCCGCGTCTCGTCTTGCAAGTTTGACCACATGCTCCAGGTGTCCTCCGCACCCTGCCCCGATGCGGAAGCCAAGCGGCATTAAGGCCACTACCAGAGTTCTTTTGGGGGCCTGTCCTCCCTTATCAAGTGGTCTGACTCCGGCAACCTGCATGCCGGGCTTTGTGCCACGTCAGGCTCTGTTCCTATTCGTGGCCTGGTCCAGTCATTCCTCACTGCATCTTCCTGGCCCAGAGCAGTACCTCACAAGATTCAGGGAAATTGACGAGAATGCACATGCACAGGTGACTCATTATCCTAAATTCCATACGGGTTGGGCACCCAGAGTGCTGTCAGGAGGACTGAAGCCGAGCCCTACTCTTTCCGAGCACAAAGGCAAATGCATCCTGGGTCCGGAGATAGCAGCGGGCGTTCCCAAGCCAAGCCGTTGTCGGCATTTGCACATTGTACGCTATTATCGAACCCGTGACCTCTTTTTACTGTATCTGCTTGAAACCTACCATCATGAACATTGATAGTGCCCAACCGCCAAGTTACAGAGAGAGGACCCGGCCCCGCCCCCGGAACCCCACACGGAAGTACGGCACGGCCAGGGAGCATTACGTAGCCACGACTACCTGTTTCGGCGTCACCGAGCGGATGCTCACTTTCCCCACACACCAACCCGTTATGCTCCAGTCACCCAGTGTAGCTCCAAACAGATTGACAGATTGTCTCTGCCGAATGGAAACACACCACTTGTTACATACTTTTTCCGCGGCCCATCCTGTCTCGCGGGATGTGACCTGGTGCGGCAAGCCAAACCGTTGATCAGTGCCGCGGGCTCTCGACTCGAAGAGCCGTTGGAACGTGGGGTGCCTTTCGTCATACCCCCTTCGATTATGAGCTTCTAGAAGCAAGATGCAATCCATTGACAATATACGAAATTCCAACTTTACGTCCATTGAGCACTGTGAAATAGCTACAAGTGACTGGAATTAGGTCATTATGACGAGTAAATCCTTTGTGAACAAGCAGTGCCCAATGCCAGGATCAGCTGGTCGAAGTCGGTCGCGAGGGACCGGGCTCAGCTCGCCTCGGGACCTTATCGCCAACACTTGAAGCCCAATCATTCCGACACAAGACCTTCATGATAGGAAGGCCTGCGATTCAGTAAAACCGAACCAGGGTCGTTGGGTTGGGCAGGGGACTAGGCGACCTTCTAGCGCCGAAGCTTTCAAAAGCTTCCATGCATGACCTGCCCCCAGCCCCCCGGTGCCATAGCCTCACGAACCACGGGTAATGACAGCCTCCAGCATCATCTCCCCGATGCACGTGCGGGGAGGACCAGATGCACGATAGCCGTGGCTTGGCTTCGTCTCCGTCATACTCGTGCGCAGCCAATCTCGTGGAGCATGAGATGGGCGTGGAGAGATGGAATAGGAAACTGAAAGTAGTTTGGGGAAAGCTTCTAGCGTGGAAGGAATTCGGGGCTTCCATGCACCTTTGACAACCCCATCGATCGAGGAGAAGGGGGGGACCGGATTGAGGCTGAGCAAGTCCCACGAGGACAAGACGTGCAGATAGCGAAACGATGGTGTGCAAGGGTGTGCCCACCCTCGATGCTGCAAGGAACCAGGGCGAGCGATATCCAAAGGGCGTCCCCGAAGGGGGCTGTGCAAAATGTTTAATCGGACCTACGGCATCGGCGCTTCGCGCTCACCAAACGCCGAGCCCCGCGATGGCTGATGATATGTCCAAAGATGAATTCACTCTTGAAACCTTCTGTTTTTGCTGGTTCGGCGAGAAGTTTGAGTTTCGACGTGATATCGACACCGCAAACGGTAAGCAATAGCCATACAAGATATTGGGGGCTTTGACAGCCTCAGGCTTTGCCTGGCTGCTTTACGCATTCGCTCAAACTGCTCAACTTTCGTCTCATGCTCAGGGTTTCCATATCTTTCATAACTTAGTTCAAGACGACGTTGAATCACAGGGAGCGACTTGTACATGGGAACTGGACCTCGACTTCTATGCCCACATTGGAGAGCGAGGACAAAAGTCGAACAATCAAGCCATGCCCAGTTTGAAACTCCGAACTGCCTAGACCTCAATTCTCTTTTCAATGATTGTTACAGATTTTATTACCTCTGCCTGCCCAAAACCCCGTTACTTCCCAAGGATGGCAGCAGATATCTTCCCTCCGTGGGAAGTTATCCTGAGTCTTGACTTACCCAGCTCTCCTACCCTTCATCACCTCCTGTGCCTCCACCTCAATTCCATCTCCCTGTTCATAACCTTGAGCGAACGTCATCTTTGCCTGCACTAGACCTTCCGATTCTGTCAATATCACGTTCACAAATGAAAAATAACAAGAAATCCAGAAAATCAGAAAACCAGAAAGAACAAGCAGCGAAACGAGTGTCCACGGACTCAAATCCAGAGGAGCCAGTTCAAAAGCCAGGAAAGCCAGAGAAAGCCAGTAGCGCGCGCGCGGGTTGGATCGTTTGTCTTTGTTCGCTTTGTTGCATGCACTTACTTCTTCACGTTCTTCTCCGTCTCCTCGCGGATCAGGCGTCCGAGGGTCTTGTTGACCTTGGCAAACATGCCGTAGGTGCGCTCGCGCGTGACGTCGTGCGCGCCGCACAGGTGCACGGCGACGTTGTGCACCAGGTTGCGCTGCTGGCCGGGCGTCCGGCCCAGGACCTCCCAGAGGGCGTTGGCCTGGACGTAGTCCTCGGGCGTGACCTCGCCGAACAGAGCCGACGTCACTTTACCCGTCCACTGCTCGTGCGACACGCTCGGCGTGGCCGGCTTGTACTGCAGCGCCCGGTAGGTGCTCGGGTAGTTGGGGTTGGCGCCGTAGTTGCCGTTGACGGCCATGGCGCCGTCGCGCTGGAAGGGCGTGAAGGCGTTGAGCGGCCGGTTGACGGGGATCTGCTGGTAGTTGACGCCGAGGCGGTGGCGGTGCGTGTCCGGGTACGAGAAGAGGCGGGACTGCAGGACGGGGTCGGCCGAGGGCTCGATGCCGGGGACCGTGTGCGAGGGCGAGAAGGCGATCTGCTCGATCTCGGCAAAGTAGTTCTCCGGGTTGCGGTTGAGCGTGAACTTGCCGACGCGGCGCAGCGGCACGTCCTTCTGGGGCCAGACCTTGGTCAGGTCGAACACGTTCCACCGGAACTTCTCGGCCTGCTCGGGCGTCAGGACCTGGACGTAGACGGTCCAGCTCGGGTACTCGCCGCGCTTGATGGCCTCGAAGAGGTCCTCGGTGTGCCAGTCCGGGTTCTCGGACGCCATCTTGCCGGCCTCCTCGTTGTTGAAGTTCTTGACGCCCTGGTCCGTCTTGTAGTGGATCTGGACGTAGTTGAACGAGCCGTCGGGCTTGGTGAACTTGAGGGTGTGGCTGCTGTAGCCGTTCATGTGCCTGTACGAGTAAGGGGTGCCCCTGTCGGAGAACAGGATCATGACCTGGTGGATGGCCTCCTGGTGGGTGGACAGGTAGTCCCAGAACATGGTGGCATCCTTCAGGTTCGTCTGCGGGTTGCGCTTCTGCGTGTGGATGAACACGGGGAAGTTTGTGGGGTCGCGGATGAAGAAGGTAGGAGTGTTGTTTCCTGAGGTCGAGGTCAGCCACAGATCTGATTGAAGGCGAGAGCAGCATCGTCATGAGAATGGCGGTGCCATTGAAGCTCCCTTTCAGAAGCTGTGTAGGGATGTTGCAATGAAAGGAAGTATTCTTACCAACTAGATCCCAGTTGCCTTCGTTTGTGTAGAACTTGATGGCGAAGCCTAGCATTGATTTCCTTAGCAAGCTGCGGGTGGGCCAAGTACACTCCGGTGTAAGTCAAGCATACCTCTAGGGTCACGAGCCGAGTCGGCAGAGCCCTTCTCGCCTCCGACGGTCGAGAAACGGACGGCAAGCGGCGTCTTCTTGCCGATGCCATTGAAGAGGTCGGCGGAGCAGATATCGCTGATGTCGTTGGTGACCTCGAACTAAGCAGAGAGCACTGTGTAAGAACAAGTATTCACCAATGCATGATACAACTACCACAGTCACTCACCTCACCATAGGCACCGGCACCCTTTGCGTGGACGACACGCTCGGGGATACGCTCGCGGTCAAAGTGAGCAAGCAAGTCGATCAGGTGAAAGTCTTGCATGAGCAGCGGACCGCCAGCGCTATTGCCAACGCGCTGCCACTTGGTAGGGTGCTCGACCGGAGCGCCATTGGAGGTCGTATAGACCGGCTTGTCGTTGTACCGGAAGGTAGACCCGGGCTTGTCGTCGGCGCCCATTTTGAATTTGTTGATTTCTTTGCGGAGATCGCCGCTTTTCGTCGTTTGCAAGGTGGATAGGTAGAGGAGGTTCAGTCAACAAGCTTCAGAAGCGCTCTTACAGGAACGAAGTACACGGGCAAACACAGGCAAGGACAGAGTCGAAAAGGAAACAAGAAGGGGCAAAAAAGGTTTGAGTCAACCAGGTAAGCTGGAGTAAGCTAGCATATAAGTGAACGAGGGTTTGTCGGGCGCACACCGTCCGCCTCTTTTCGTCCTCTTGCTTGTTCGCCCAGGGAACGGCCATTGCTGGGGTCCGGTATGGAGTCCTCCATGTGGGACGGCGTCGGCTTCGAGGTACCGGTACCTCGCCGACTCACTCACCTCACCCTCTCACGTAACGGCGCACTTACCTGACCATACAAGGTTAGATAGGCATTTCTCTAGGCAGCTATCAAGTGAGCGGAAGCGGATGTAGGCCGCCCTCCGTGTCTATCCAGGATCAATTGATGCGCTGGCCTGGCAATAATGACACAATTCTTTCGGCGGCCAATGGAGATGAGTGGATTTGAGATTTCCTACCCGCAATCGGCGTTGCTTTAGCTAGGGGAGGTGGGCGTGCGGGGGATTTTTTTCCTGCCCTCCCAAGAAAGTTGAGATACAATGCCATGAAAGAACTTTGATTGGGGTCGGGGAGATAGGACCCCAAAAACACGGCGATCGGCTTTCCCTATCATTGTTATGTTTTACTTCTATTGCGTATTAGAGAAGCCGTCAAACTTGCTCTGGAAATAAGACACTGCAGTAGGAAGGCTTGCTTTTGGGTGTCTGTACTGCTTGTCATGATTTCTTCGTTCTGGGCATTTCAAATCACGGGCGATCGTGTCGAGCCGGGCAGAGCCCGATGCCACATTCGTCTGAGGGGAAACCAGTATTTCGTTGGGGTTATGCGGAGAAGCACAGGGCAACCTGCCACAGCTGTGACCACACCGCGTCCAACGCAACATCTTCTACCCGGATGTCCCATTCAGTGCGCTGAATGTGTCAATGCATTGATGCGAGGAATAGAAGTCAGGTCTGGTGCTCTTTTGTCAAACGCAACAATGTTGAACCGGCGTAAGACTTGCCTGGTTTGGAGAACTCGAAACTCTTCCTCTTTTGGAGATTGGGAGTGTTGCCTCATTGGGACAAAACGCGAGACGGGAGAGCTGGGACTAGGGTATTCAGACGCCGGGCCGGTGGGTGAGTGTCCGGTGCAGGTAGTCTCTCTCCATGAGAACAACACTACCATACCAAAAAGGATGGAATTACTGGGAAGGGAAGTTCAAGTGAGCAAGGCAGTTGTAAGCGACAAGCTCCAAAGACAGGCCCACTTGCCTTGCCTAAGACAGGAAAAAACACCCTCGCGCGGCGCCGATCAGGAGAAGCTGGGTTGGCCTTCCTAAAGCTGTGGCCGCGGCCGCCGCTTTCTCGACTCAAACTGACACCCGCCCCCATCGATAATAGCTCTCAGCCAGTTGGCCAAGAGCAGTAGCCGGAATGAGAACACACAAACGCTTGCAAAGACGATTGTAAAACATGATGCGGATGGAGTCGGCCTCCATGGCCGTAGTCCCCGAGCTATGCCGATGTACTGGTACCCGCCCCATTCACGGCCGTTCTAAGCCGACGGAGAACCACGGCTTCGTGGACAGCTCTCCCTTGGCTGACATACAAACTGCAAATGAATGGCTCGCGCCGCCTCTCGGAATTGAGTCGGTATTGATGTTGGACATATCACATATATGCATGTACAAATCCCGTCATCTGCTCATTGCCTTGGCCAGATATGCTTCACCACCAAACACCGGTGTGAGGTTCGTGTCTGGGCAGCCGGCATGTCGACCGCCTGCTACGTTGATCATCTGTGATAATTCACAGATCCCGAGAGAGTTATCTGGGGTTCCTGGGGAGTTGAAACATGGTACAGCTGAAAGCTACCATTTGATATTCCAAAAAAGAACAAAAAAAAAAATCCGCTCTGCTTCCTTGCCCTATGCAATACTTGTCCTCTGCTCCTTAATGTAATATCTGCCGATAAACACACCCATGTATCCTGTTTAACAGAGCATACCGAGGAAAGTTTCCAACAAACATATCGAAAAAATAATACGGGCTTGGGTGGTGCCAAGGAGTAGACGAAGCGAAAATAACCACTGGATCGAAGAGAGGCGAGCTGGGTGTGGTCTCACAATATTACGCTTCGAGGATCCTATACCCCTAGCTTGTTCATTATTAAAGTCGTACAGTACCAACCAGGCATGCAAAGTATATCATATATATGCTTGTTGCGCGTCGTCCGTGCAAGTGGTTTCCCTCCCAAGACGAGAAAGCCAGCCTCGCCCGCCCCAAGCCAATAGGCTCTCCTCCTCCTCACTCCACCAAATAACGCCGGTGCTCTCAATGCTTCGCCCCACCGTCCGTCTTGACCTATACCAAGGTACGATGGCGGTGGGTGGTTTTGCTTGTGTGTATATTTTCAATCAGGGTGTTGTACAAGGTGTCTCGAGACGGGCCTGTTTACTCTTGTGACACAGTTGACTATGTCTCATTAGCATGCGCGCCACTTCCGCTAAGGAGCACCGTAGAGTCAGAATCGCCGACTTACCACAAGCCAGTCCATGCCCTCGTTGACACCGCTGCCGTCCACGGCTGAACATGCCATGATGCTCCAGTTTCTGTCCCTGAGCTCGCCGAGTCGCAGAGCCTGTGAGATATCTGCTGCGCCCTTGGCCCCCGGCTGGTCCTGCTTGTTGGCAAAGACGAGCAGTGCCGCGTCTTTCAGCTCCTCCTCGTTTAGCATCGCAGACAGTTCCTCTGCCGCCGTCTGCAGACGCTCGATATCGGTTGAGTCGACGACGAAGATAACAGCCGCCGTGTTGGCGTAGTAGCACCTCCAGTACGGCCGGATGGAGGTCTGTCCACCCAGATCCCATACGTTGAAGTTTAGGTTTTTGTACGTAACAGATTCGACATTGAAGCCAATGGTAGGTATCGTCGTGACGACCTCTCCGATCTGATGAGGTTACTGCTCGTTAGCATCCACGGCTCGAGTATCTTGGTGGTCTTTCGCGTCTCTCAGAGGCGAGCATACCTTAAGTCTGTATAGCAACGTCGTTTTACCCGCGTTATCCTATCGTATGGCCCAATGTGTTAGTTGAGCGGCCCCGGTGCAACAACAAAGACCGACAGGTCGCAAGTCCATACCAGGCCAAGAATTAATATTCTGATTTCCTTCTTTGCCCACAGAAGGCTGGAAAACCAGGACATGCTCTGACCCATCTTGTCTAGCTGTCAAAGGTCGACAAGTCTGCAGCTTCTCAAATGGTATAGTGTGTCCTCGGGACGATCTTCGTAATCGACGGAAACAACGGGCTTTCTGCGCTCGTCTGTGACAGTGATGGGCTCTTTGGTTGTGGCGAATCCCGGGCCGCTGGTTGTCTGTCGATGTATGTGCAAGTCTCGACGACTAGAACAGTAGATGGGCGTTCGGTCAAAGGGGTAGAACTTCGTAAAATTTGAGGATGATATAATCTCTATGCTCAGGAGCAGGGGTTGCAACTTTTTGATGAGGCCGCCAGATCCAGATCTCTGAAAGGTGGGATAAGGGTCCGTGCATCCACTTCTCCTTTCCCACGTCTTTTTGTCTCACGCGACGGCGGCGACAGCGAAGAAATGCCAGATTTCTAATGCTTGGCGGAAGCTTATTAGCCTCATCGTTATCAGCAGCCACACTTTTCGAGTCAAGCCACATAACAAACTCACAGACCAGCACCAGACAGCACCTGCCCGTGGACCCCACTTCAAATCGTCCTTGCCCAAAAACAAACGGAAAAATTCTTGCTCCGTGACTCCACCCTGGCTGAGCGAGCACAGGGTTTTCGATAGCGCACACAATTTTCTGGTGCCTTGAAATCCGCCTGGAATCGAACATCACGACCAACCCACCAGACACACTCGGAATTTCGACAACAACCGTCAAAATGCCGGTATGTACTCGCACCCTTTCGCTCTCTAGTCAGAGAGATACACGAGTCTTGTATTTCACGGTGTCGACGCCGTTTTCCATCTACGAGAGAAGCCCACACTCGGGGTTCAAGGAAAATGGATTGCAGGGACATGGACTAACGGGACATCACGAACAGAGCCACAAGTCTTTCCGCACGAAGCAGAAGCTCGCCAAGGCGCAGAAGCAGAACCGCCCGATCCCCCAATGGATCCGTCTCCGAACTGGCAACACCATTAGGTACGATTCCCAGCCCATTCATCGACGAGAAAGAGTCGGCAGGATGCACGAGGTTCTAGACAACAATCATAGCACCGAGGGCTCCTCTCAGCCGACTCACTCTTTCTCGAAACACGCTCTTGTGTATTGGAGACGAAGAATACTAACGTGTTGCCTTTCAGGTACAACGCCAAGCGGAGGCACTGGCGCAAGACTCGTCTCGGTATCTAAACGGATCGCCCCCGACGACTTGCTTTTCCGCATACCCGTTTGCCTCTCTATGTCTCTCTCTCACGTACGCACCCCTTGGGCGGACATGACGTCCAATACCGGCTCTCGAGCGACGACGATGGAAAGTGCTTATGGGTGGAGTTCGGTATGGAGGGAGGATTGAGAATCTCTTTGCCGTGTGGAAGGGAAGAATCAGGTCTTTGGCCTCTGGGTCTTTGCCCAGTTATTGCATTCTATGGGTAAATGGAAATGAAAATCAAAAGGCATTGCGCTGCTTAATGATATTTACTTGTGCTACTCGACTGTACATGACCAACCACGACTGGTAACGCTCTGTGAGAACAACTGGGGTTGTTGATCCAGTGACTAACCGCATTGTGTTGAGCCTTGATTGATGCACGTATTGATGAACACAAGGACGTACACTCTACCGCGACTCGTCGTTGCTTGCGGCGAAGAATCACAAAGTGGTGGTGACAGGGTCTGGTCTGGGTAATGGCTTTTTTTCCTTTACTGCCACTCTTTGCTCTTGTAGATGGTGCTTGGACTGGTAGTAAAGATGTATGCAGTGTTGCCTCACATGGATGATTGGGCCAGACTTGACTCTTCAGTATTTGTAATGGGTCAAAAAGCCCTTTCATTGGAGAATTAAGCACTTGTAAACCATGCTACTCTTGCATTTCAAAGGCATTCTTATTCTTGACATACGCTCAGCCATCACTCGTGTTCACCGCAGTGCATTTGTTACGAAAAACGAAACCGTCATGTGTAAAAGTGATATCGCATGAAGCCTCTGCTGTCAATTATGACAGCAAGGCCAAGTTAAAAAACAACCAACGCCATCAAAGTGTGCGCAAAAGCTCATGCGACCCCCGAAATCGAAAGAGACGCTGTGTCGCGACTCCTTTTTCCATCAATCCTAATCCAACACGCCGCCGGTCTGAATTTACCGATCCTCGGCCCACTCGTTCTCACGGCGAATCTGCTCCTCCTCCTCGGGGGTGAAGTCGTTGGTGATGTTGAACGTCTTGCGGATCTCCTCCGGAGACTTGCCCTTGATCATGTTGGCGACGGTCTTGCAGCCAACATCAAGGAGGTTCTTGATGTCCATGTAGTTAGCAGCCTAAGTGATGCGTTAGCAATCGAGTATCCATAGATTGATATTGCAGATATGGGGTGGGGGGAAACGTACAAGAATGATCTCGAAGAGCATCTCCTGGTCAACCTGCATGAACTTCTGGTCCCACTCGTCGATGTCGGTGGTGCGTCGGCGCGACTCGTTCTCCTCGTCGCCGGTGGAGGGGGGGTCGTTGCGGTGGTGCTCGCACCACTCGATCACCTTCTTGAGGACCGCCGAGTTGACCTTTGAGGGCCAGGTTAGCATTCATAAACATGAGCGGCATGCGGGGGAGGAAAGGTCAGCTTACATTGGGAAGAGGAACGGACTGCGACATGATCATATCCTCGCCGAGATCTTCAATCATGTTCTTGAGGAGGATAGAGCGCTCGGCAACTGCGCGGTCGACCTCGACCTTGTCGCCATCGCTGCTCTGCAGGATAACCTTGTCGGCGTTGCCAGACATCTTGGAATCGTGACTGGTGAGTTCTTGGTAAGCTGACAGGTACAAGAAGGAATGGGTGACGAGAAAGTGTGGCGATGATGCTTTGATAGAGACGGATGCAGAAAAGAGTTCTGGAACAAGTTGATCTTGATGCGGTGGTGATATGCTTTGCAGGATGGAGCGGGAGAGGAGGAGGCGGCGGCTGCGGGTATTTTATAAGCAAATCTGGCTCACCTTTGACAGTCCTGGATTTGTTTGGGAGAAAGAGATAGTTCGAGGACACCTGCTTAGGTAGGTAGGCAGGTTCGAGGATAGGTTCTTTGAGGAGTGACGAGGGGGAGCTGAACTGAAAGAGAACAAAGTCAGTCGTCGTTGGTGGGGAAGGCGTTGGTGGATGATGGTGAGTGGGTGAGCGAGGCAGTGACTGGGAAGTGGGGAAAATTCCAGGTAACCACTGGGTCTTAGCGGGGGGAAGATTCTAGGCGAAGCTGAGAGCGCGCAGAACTAACAACAGGGCAAAGGTAAACCCCAGGCAGGCAGTAGGCAGGCACTTGAACTTCACCAGGGTCGTCACGGGCTGGAGATGAGATGATGGACAGGTCGAGGGAATCTCCGTCGATGTGAAGGCTTTTCTCTCTCGATTGTTTTCTTCTTTTTGCTTTGGCGGTGATTAGGGTAGATGCACATACCTGAGTAAGTGGGTAGATGGGTTGGTGTCTTGTTGAACGTTGATCAAAGAAGAAAGAGATCAATGTGGGAGAAAAATGAAAAGCCTTTATATTTCTAGCTGCGAACAGTAAAAACAGACTTTGTGTGTAGCCCTTTCAAGTACCAAGGTTTGAAGAAATGGTTTGCAGATATTTGCGGCCGTGAAGTGCCCCTTGTGGCTTTACATGAGCAACTTATGGCTTGCTCCAACCTTGGCCAACACGACTGCGGGCTTAAATATTGGTAAGGGAGCCTCAAAGTGCGAAACGGCCGCAAGGTACAGGTAGACTTAGATTCAGAAAAAGAGAGAACACCAAACACTAGAGGTAGACGCAATAAATATCAAACATTCTTAAATCTTGAATGCTTCCTTACAGCATCACCGAGAAGGTCTACACAATTCCAGCAAGAATGTTTTCCAGGGAGACTGTAATGCCCATTGAGTGCTTTGGGAAGTGAGGCTTTCAAAGTCGCCAATCAGATGTTGGTGTAAATGCAGTTGCAACATCGGGAACAGGTTCGACAAAGCACACAAAGACTTGCGCACATGGCACTCTCTTGTGAGCAGCCTTCTTGGTCAGAACATTGCACGCAGGCTGAATGCACCTTGATATGACGATGCTCCACTCAAAGAGCACCAGTTACCCCCTAGATCCCGATGCGGTAAAGTGCTAGAGATCTGCCTAGCGAGCTGCATGTGGTGGTGCTTTTTTTGTTCTAAGTTTTCTATGATGACTCGGGACCCTTTTCGGGGCAGTCAGTCGAGTCGAGCTAGGGGGTAAGCTCCCCCTTTAGAGCACTCCCAGAGCAGCGGCCCCTTAGTTTTAGTGGCCGCCAGCTGCACCTGGGGGCGCCTCATGGTGCACCCACCCATGACCTCTTCCTTGCTTAGCGCGTCTCTCAACCCTGCCTTTTCCCAGGGGAAGACACGACATTTGACATCGCCATGTGGCCATTTGTCCTGGCCCGGAGCTTCTGGAACTGAGTGCCCGAAATTTCCCAAATTTCCAGTCATCCCGTACCGTACCACACCCCTCGACAAAAAATCTTAACGCGCTTCATAATCAGGCTTGCGACAGGCGTGACTCTGGTGGTTCTTTTTCCTCACTCCATGCTACCCGAACATGCCACAGTCTGACCTACAGCATTTCCTTCTTTCGACCTGCTGTTCCCTGCGCCGATGCGACTACAGCTGCCTCGAGCCTTCTTGACGAGGATGCCGACGTCGACGCTTTGCTTATCAGCTACTGCATGAACTGCAAAGTGCAAGATCAATCAAAATTTCACACACCACCCGCGACCATGTGGAGGCGAGCTTATCTTCTCTTGATTCTCGTGAGGTTGTGGTTCGCTCTGTCGCCCAGCTACCTCCACCCCGATGAGAACTTTCAGGGCCCCGAGGTCATTGCTGGTAAGCTTTCACCAATACCTGAACCTCTGCTTGGTCATTTTGGGCCTTTGCGCGATCACCGCGATAGCGCAAACAGCCTTGCGCACCTTTCGCGCCTTGCCCTGACCGTACATTCCCAAAGTCGTTGACGTATCCCGAGCTTGTGCTGATCGTTACATTTTTTCGTGTTACAGGCCAGATCTTCAGCTATCCGATCCGGAGAACCTGGGAATTCACGAGCGACTACCCTATCCGTAGTGTATTCCCGTTATGGCCCGTTTATGGCTTACCGATGCTCCTTCTTCGTTGGCTGTGGATAGGAAAGGGCAATGACGGCGAGATACCTCCCATCTCCGTCTTCTGGACGCTCAGAGTTCTCATGTTTATCATGAACTTTGTTCTCGAAGACTGGGCGATATACGAGCTGGTGCAGTCTCCGCGGCATCGAAGAGTTGCGATGCTGCTGCTCGCTTCCTCCTATGTCACATGGACTTACCAGACACATACCTTCTCTAATTCCATCGAGACCCTGGTTGTTGCTTGGTGTCTTGTTTTGATCGAGAGGATCGTCGCGACTCCGGTGAGCAAGCAGTCTGACCTTGTCTCAGCAGCACAAACGCTAACACTGAAGAATAGCAACGTTCCTCCCTGATTGCTTCGACGTTATTGGGCGTCGTTTGCGTGTTTGGCGTTTTCAACAGAATTACTTTCCCCGCCTTTCTCTTAATTCCTGGATTTCGATTGATACCCTACTATTGGAATAGGTTCGTCGTCCTTGCTCTTATATATTCCATCACTATGACCATACTAACTAACCCCAGACCTTTATCTCTTGCCATTCTGGTTTCCTCGGCGTTGTTTACAACTTTGGTCGCGATTACTCTCGACACTGCTTTTTATACACCACACTCGATTTCGTGGGGAGACCTCGTGAGGCATCCGGTTGTCACGCCTCTCAACAACCTCCTGTACAATGTCTCTTCCGAGAATCTTGCCAAGCATGGTCTTCATCCGTGGTACCAACATCTGCTCGCTAACCTACCTCTGCTTCTCGGACCAGCTGCGGGGCTACTCTTCTTCCGCTCGCATCTGTCTCTCCGCATGTACTCGGCGATATCCGGGATATTCGTGTTGTCAATCTTTCAGCACCAGGAGGCGCGATTTCTCCTGCCAACGATCCCATTGATCCTGTCGTCCGTGCGGCTTCCCAAGAACAGCACGGTCCTACGGATCTGGGTGTCGGCGTGGATCGTGTTCAATATCGCGCTTGGGATCCTCATGGGTATCTACCACCAAGGTGGAGTGATACCCGGGCAGGTCTTCTTAAGCACACAGCCTGATGCCACGCAGGCTGTATGGTGGAAGACATATACGCCACCGATTTGGTTGCTTAATGGGAAGAATGAGGTGTTGCAGACTCGCGACGTCATGGGGATGAAAGGAGATGATTTGCTGGCACTACTGGATGAATTGGCAACATGTGATACCCCGGCAGATAGGAGGAGTCAGGAATATTTGAAGGAGGCAAATGGAACCTATCTGATTGCGCCACTGTCGGCGACGTGGTTGGATTCATACTTGCCGAATAAGGGATTGGAGGGTCTACGGTTCCGCGAGGTTTGGCGGTACAGGTCGCATCTGAACCTTGATGATTTGGACTGGGGTGAGGATGGCGTCTGGAATACTTTACAAAGGGTTATTGGGAGGCGGGGGCTGGCCGCCTGGAGGGTTACGAAAAGCTGCTCCGGCAGACGGAAGCGATAGAGCTATGGGCAATGATACGAATCTCATCTAATTAACGCCAAAGACCATGCCTTTTGATCCGTACATAGAATGGTGAAAACATCCAGTCTAACCCCCGTGTCGTTGGTCCGTCGCTGCTCGGAGGAAGAAAACTAGGACCCAGTTTATCTCTGGCAGTTGGTCTTTCTAGTGGATTTCTGCACCTAAATCACAGCTAGTCGGAGTGACTTTACGCTTACACACCCGCTACTGAAATCCTCTTCTCCATTATTGGTCGGAGCTCAACACCACCGACAATTTATTTGGGATCTCGTATGACGAGCAGTACTCCATGCCTTGACATCAACATCGCATATCGTCGCCCTCTTCTAAAACGTCTTTAAGGCACCTCTTCTGCAAAGGAGCAGATACGTTCGTCAAGATGGCGGGTCTAAATATGGAAGTGTTCAAGGTACGGACTATACCATCACGCCACCTCGAGTTCAATGCTCCGAAGAATGAATTGCTAACCAGTCTCTTGTTCTCTGCATAGTTCGGCATGTATGTCATGTTCCCAATCGGTATCATGTTCTACTTTGGCACCAACCTCGACCAACGCTTCGCCGTACCCGACTTCTGGCCCAAGCCTGAGCAGGCAAATAAGGTGCCCCTCGACCGAGACGAGATCCGTGCCGAGCTCGAGCGCCTTCGTGCCAGGAGGCTTCACAACAGGGAGAGGAGGCTCGAAGAGGAAGCCAGGTTGGCGCAATTCCGTGAGGCACAGGAGCAACAACAGCAATTGCAACAGCAGCAGCAGCAACAGCAGGAATGAGCGAGTGCGACGGAAGAGACAGCAACTGTGGGGCGACATAGGAGAAACGAAGGCCCTCCTAGACGATTGCATTGACCCTTCGGCGTTCCTGGGTTTCTTTTGGTACCTCGCTGATGCGAGTGAGAGGTTGCAAAAGTTCAGTGTTCTATCAAATGTACTTGTAGGGGGAAACGGGATGTTTGGCGCTGAGCGGCTTATCATCGTCCGCATTGTATCACCACCACTCCCCTCTCGATGGTCAGAATGGGCAGGGTATCATTGATTTATTTGTACATTTTTAAATATTCTACAAGAAGATGCATATGTGATCTATGCGTCTAAGCTGTCCTCCAGGGCTTCCCATTGTTCGTCAGTGAGCTCACCACGTTCGACGTTACAATAGACTGCTTGCACTTCCGGGAAGTCCTGGAAACCGGCGAGGAGATCTCGGAGTTTCTCGTACTCAAGTTTGGAGCCAACTTTGGACCTCGTATCTTCGTTGACTGACCAGATAATCTCCGCGGCCAGCACCTTGAGGTTAAACTTGGGCCCCACGTTCTGCGCAATTTGGTTTGTCTGATTCGGCTGAGTCCAGACGATGATGTTGCCTTCGTCATCCGTCTCCAGATCCTCGGCCCCGGCCTCTATCGCATCGTCCATAATCTCATCCGGACCTACGCCGTCCAGCTTTTCAAAAACCACGCGCCCCATCCGAGAGAAGAAAAACTTCGTGGGTGTTGGATTGCCCTTTGCTCGCTTGACCATGATGCCGAGGTCTTGGATAGTGCGCTTAGCGTTGTCCGTCTCAATATCGAGAATGATTGCAATTGAAGGCGGCATCATGATCTCGTACGTTATGCTTTCGAGGCTCTGGCCGCTTGACGACCGGCCTTGGCCCCGCGCGATTGCCGTCTCGATCGTCGCCTTCGGCACCCCGGCCTTCTTGGCGGCGGCCACGGCCGAGGCCAGCTGCGGGTTGTTGTCCGGGTCTGCGCCACCCCCTACATGCATCTTTTTCAGTACAAGTCACTGGAACGGCCAATGGAACAGGGCAAAGAGGGCGCACATTTGCAAAACAGTGTGATGTTCTGGCTGAAGGAACTCCGAAGCCGATTCTTCTTGACGTCGGCCGCGCCTTTGTCGTGCCGAATCTTGGACCACCGGTTATGTCCGCTCTGAAGCAGCGGGGCCGATGTGAAAGAGCGTTTGCATTGTTGGCATATCGCGGTTTGGAAGCTCCGGATGCTGGCCGTCGAGCTCCGCGCGAACAAGGCCATGGTCGTGCAGCGCTCAGGTTACTGCGGACAGGCCGAAGGCAAAGAGTTTAAAGAAAGTATAGTACAGGCGAAGTCATGGAAAATATCATACAATTGATACTACAGTCTAGGAAAAGAAACAACAAAGGCGCCCAAAAAAGTGTTTTCTGCGAAAGCGCAAAAGCTACAAATTGCCTTGAGTTCTTACGAAAATCTTCCGATAAGACGATCAAGGGTCGTGTGGGAGCGGTGACAGCTGGCATTGATTGGCTGATGACGCAGGGATTATGGACCTCTACAGCCCAGAAATGTGTACCTATTCCACCCCTGATCACTCTCTCTTGCCAGAATCTCCCCTCCATGACCAAATAAACCTCGAAATCTCCATTAACAGTCATAAGGGACGATTTACTCCAGATTGCGGTTGTCAGATGTCTTCCGCACCGTCCCCAGAAGCTTCAAATGGAGCTCCGAACGATGCAGCAGCCCCTCCACCACCTGCCGCCCCGACCAGCACGAACCCCGAACTCGACGTAGCAAAGCTCAAGGCGCTTCCCGCCGAACAGCAAGAGCTCTTCCTGCTGACCTTTGTATCGACTCTCACTAAGCATGTCCTTTCACTCGCGCCAGACGACTGCACAGCGCAGCAGTTTTACCTGAAGAAGGAGATATTCCAGATCATCAACCTCCCCGCGCCTGCCCCGTCCCGAGTCGTGCGAAACAACCTGGGAAAGTGTCTAGGCCATATCTTCGGCAAGGGAGACAGGAAACTACTTTTTGAGACTATTAATGAGCTCAATGCGATCCTGTCGGCCGGGAAATCGAAGTCAGACTCCGACAACAAAGCCAAGCATGCTGCGATCTCCTGCTTGGGCGACGTATTCGCCGCCGCCGGGGACAGCGCGATCGGTCTACACCAGCTGACATGCAGCACCTTGATCAAGACCTTGAAGGCGTCGCAGAACAATGCAGGCTTGCGGGCAGCAATACTCACAGCCCTTGGCAAACTCATCAAGATGATCGAAGGCAGCCTGGACGACAGCCTTGCGAGAGATATATGGAAACAAGCGAGAAACCATGCATCGAGCGACAAGGGATCACTGGTCGTCGTATCGGCATGTCGCTGCCTTAAGAACATGCTGCGACACACGCCATACTTTGACAACTCCAGTGATTTCGAGAGTTTGCAGAAGACGATTTACAAGTCGATGGATTACGCCTCATCTCAGGTGCGGCAGGCCGCTGCAGAGTGCCTTGCCGAGGCAATGGTCAAAGGCTACTCCGAAACGGCTGTTGGAGAATCTCTATCAAAACTCAAAAGGACGAAGACCAAGAACCTGAAGCGCGTCTCTACACAACAAGGCGTAATGCAAGATGAGGACGACATACCATCGCGATCGGAAAGTCCCGCTCCCACCAAGAAGTCGCATGATCTTTCCCTGTCCGTGTCTGATATCTTGAAGACGTTGTCGACACAGTACGTCCGCATGTCGACCACCAACAGGGCCCGCGCTGCGCTCGGAGTGTGTTATACCAAGGTTCTCCAACGCCTCGGAGAGAGGATAGTGGAAACCCACTACCTTTCGATCCTGGACAATCTCAGCATCGACATTCTGGGACACGCCAACATCGTGAACAATCGATACAGATCCTTGATCTCCCGGCGCATTGTCGATATCACGCTTCAGGATGTCGTAGGTCAGAAGCTACTTGGCGAAACAGCTCAGACCAATTGCGCGAAGACGATTGTGATCAATATCTTGAAGAACTACCCTCAGGTTTTGAAAGAAAGACCGGAGCCAACCAAGCACACGTTGATAGTATCCTTGGGGGCGCTATCTTCATTGATCAAGAGCCTCGGGTCCGCGACCAACAATTTCGCTGAGGCATGCCGAGATGGACTTCTTCAGGTGTTGCAGCACCCAAGCTACACTGTTCAGGTGTTTGCCTCCGCTTGTATGAAGGCTTTTGTCCTCGCATGCCCTCAACAGCTTCTTCCTTGTCTGTCTGTCTGTATGAACAGCTTGAACAGAGAACTGGGCCTTGTCGCTGGAGGCCGGAACAATCCTCGGAAGTGCATAGGATTTGCTCATGGGCTAGCAGCCACCTTGAGTGCTAGTCCTCTTCGGCCTCTTCATGGCTCAGTGGATATCAACAGCCGCGTGCTATCGATGGCAACCAATCTCCTAAAGTCGAGCGGCCAGCAGGAGCTACGGGTGGCGAGCACGCACATACAAGTCGCATGGACTTTGATAGGGGGACTGATGTCTCTGGGACCCAACTTTGTCAAGATTCACCTATCTCAACTGCTTTTGCTGTGGAAAAATGCGCTGCCAAAGCCTCTAGCGAAAGACAACACCAGCAGCCGCAACTATCTCGAGGCGTCTTTCCTCACTCATGTCAGGGAATGTGCCTTGGGCTCTATCCTGGCCTTTCTCCAGTTCAATCATCGGTTGCTTACCGTGGATGTTTCCAAGCGCATCGCAACCATGCTTCAGCACACCTCGGCATATCTCAAAACATTGCCGGCCAAGAAGACGAGCGAAGACATCACCCAGCGATTAACACCCGCCCTGCAACTCCAAGACTTGGATCTTATGGTTCAGAGAAGAGTATTGCAGTGCTACATCAAGCTGATCAATTTGAGCCCGGCCGGCGGAAGTGAAGCACTTCTCCAGTCGAACCTCCTTACCCTGGCCTTATCACTATTTGCGGACCCGGACAATTATACGCCTAGCTCTCTGAGTGCGTCAATTGCCAATGCTGCGGGGACTTTCGAAACGATCTGGGATGTCGCGGACAACTCTGGCTTTGGAGTCACCGGGCTTGTATCTGGCTTCAACGTGAAGGAGCTCCCTGGCCAGCACGAGAATTCTGCAGAACCCTCCCCCTTGGAAGAGAGTGGCTCAGAGAGTGCCATTGAAAGTCTGTTGAGGTCACCTGTGTGTGGCACACTCGAACACGATGCCTCACTCCTGTATATCGCAGGGTCTGACGCGCCTACAGAGCTGCCAGACCCGCCTGCCACGGAAGTAGTCAACATGGCTATTCAGTTGTTCGCTTTCGTCTTTCCCCTGACACCTGCCAAGGTGCAAGAGAGCATACTTGAGCAAACCGCAACATTCATCTCAGCAGGCTCTCTACAGCGTGACCCTGGCCGAAAGGCCGCTATCAATGTCAACGTCTCTGTCGCCCTACTGTCAGCTCTGAGGGTGGCTGTCAAGGAGACTCAAGCTTCTTCTGGGAATATCACCAATATGGCTGTCGAGAAACTCCTTCAAGAATTGGTCCGAGGGTTTGTCATCGACCCAGATCAGTATATTCGCAGCATTGGATACGCCGCTCTCGGAAGGCTATGCAATGCCTGTGGAAATTCGTTCACGAACCACGAAGTCAAGTATCTGGTCGACACCATTGTCGGCAATCGTGAGCCAAGTGCCCGAGCTGGTTGTGCGATGGCGCTGGGCTGCATTCAGACGAAGGTGGGCGGCCTTGCTGCCGGCTATCACCTGAAGACGATTCTCGGTATCATCATGTCGTTGTGCAATGACCCACACCCGACTGTCCACTTTTGGGCCTTGGAGGCTTTCGCACTCGCTTCAGATGCTGCCGGTCTTGGCTTTTCGAATTATGTGTCAAGTACCCTGGCAATGTTGGCACAACTTTATGTCTCCGACAACCACAACACCGAGGTGGCTTCCGCGATTTCCATGAACCTTGAGATGGACCTTTCCACAACCGCCGCCATAGCTCGCTGTGTTGACTCGATCATCAATGTTCTGGGCCCTGACTTGCAGGATTCCACCAAGTCACGAGAGTTGATCCTTACCCTTGTCAACGAGTTCCAACAGGAAGAGGACGTACAAGTGCAACAAGCTAGCTTGAGCTGTCTAGAGCACCTCTCGCTGTACGCTCCTGGCTATATGCAGTTTGAAGATTATGTCAAGCTCTTACAAAAGTATCTCAATTCGGAGTATCTCGAGTTACGAGATGTAGCTGTGGATGGCTTGTACAACCTGATGAAACGCAATCCATACGATGTCATTGCAGCCGCTGAGGATGGCTTCGAGGAGCAACTTTGGCTCGTTCTCGACAATGCACCCAGCCACGATGGTATTCGTAATATCATTCGCAACTGGATGCGTCAGACTTGCCTCACAGACACTGGTCCCTGGCTGCAGCGCTTCCAGGGAGTATTAAAGATGACGCGACCGAAGGCTGTCGAAATGACGAAGGCGTCAACCCAGAAGTCCGGCCCAGCGATTGACCTCCAGGATGAGGAAGTAGCTGGGTTTGCGGCGGCGTCTGGCGCGTCCAAGGATAAGGACGCGTCAAGCGGCTCAGATGTTGAGCCGCTGAGGTGGCAGGTGGTCACCTTTGCCATGAGTTGTTTGAATGACATCTTTGGTCTCATTGCCAAGGACATTGCGACCAATGGAGAGTCTCCAGCCCAGACAGCTCTGCAAGGCAGGATTGCCGATGTCGTCCGAATGGCCTTTTCTGCTTCCACTTCAGGCGTCTTGGAACAACGGATTCGGGGCTTGAAAATCATCGGAGACGTATTGAAGATGTTTGGCAAGGCGCCCGACCCCGATTTTGACGAGGCAATGCTGCTTGAGCAGTACCAGGCCCAAATCAGCTCGGCTCTGACACCGGCCTTTGCCGCAGATTCATCGCCTGAGCTTGCATCGGAGGCTGTCAATGTCTGTGCCGCCTTCATCTCTACCGGCATTGTGACCGATGTGGACAGAATGGGCAGAATTTTGAAGACCTTGGTCAGCGCTCTGGAGAACTTCTCCGCCGAAAATGAGCATGCTGGTATTGGTGATCTCAAGGGACTCAGTTCAAACGCTCAGGTCATGGTCAAAATGTCAGTCTTTGCTGCTTGGGCCGAGCTACAAGTCGCTAGTTCTGAGCAACAGTACCTCCTCGACGTCCTCAAACCTCACATTGGTACCCTTACACCCCTGTGGCTCGAATCCCTCCGAGAATTCGCCCGGTTACGTTTTGAGCCTGACATCTCCATGACTCTCGGTCCCCCGTCCTTGTCCGGAAGCTTGGATACCATCTATGCTGCTCTCAACCGCGAGACTCTTCTCAAGTTCTACCAAGAGTCATGGCTCAAGCTTGTCGACGCCATCGCAAGCCTCATTGAGCAGGACAGCGAATTCGTATTCGATGCACTGGATGGAAAGGAGACTGACGGCCCGAATACCAATGGCCAGTCCAAAGGCGCCGACATCAATTACCGAGACGAGCCAGTGGCATTCTTCTTCGTCCTCTTTGGTATCGCATTTGAGGCATTGGCAGCCAAGCCTGGTCATGGCGATTCCCTGGCGAGCCGCGAGCAAACTCTAGAGATACTGCGAGCCCTTAAGAAGATTCTACATCCCAGTGTATCTGGACATGCCATTTATCGTGAGGCTATCTTCTCGGAGACTATGGATCTCTTGGATCGTCTGTCACTCACGGAGGCTCTCGATGTGCAAAGTGTTATCGTCGAGATCGCCCGTGCTCTCTGCGTTGCACACCCTGCCGCAAGAAAGCAGGAGGAGCCGGACACTGGGGAGCTGTCTGAGGATATCGAGCAGCTCTTTGAGCTCACTCGTATCATCGTTCTGGTCCTGTCTGGCCTGTTACCTAACCTGGCCGAGGTTAATCAGCCGGTCAGACATCAGATGACGGAGGAAGCTATACTGCTCATCCGCACATCGCTCAACGCCCTTGTTGATGCTGCTGAGGTTTTCCCGACTGTCATCAAGACCGATCTTCATGCCTGCTGCATCCATATTTTCGCAACTATCCTGGCCACGCCAATATGCCAGGACCTTGTCGTGCCTCAATCGCTTCCTATTCTGAAGCGCTTCATCGCCACAATGTCCAAGTCGAGGGCCTTGGAAAGCGACGGCAGTAGCCAGACTGATGTTCAGCTCCAAGGCTGCCTTCGGCGGTTCTTATCCATATACCTCAACGCTCAGAAACGCGAAGCCCCGACCTCTCTCCCTTGTGTCAAGAACTGCCTTCTGGCTATCACTATCCTGTTCACCGGTGGTAGAAATCAGCTGCCTGCGAGTGATCCTCTCGTGGTCAGGTTCCTTGATGAGCTAGTTGATTGCCTCACGGATCGAATGGTAAGTGTTGATCTTCCGAAATGTCCTATATCATGCCATTGTCGCTAACCATGTCTTAGACGGCTCGCATTGCCGCGAACTGTGTTCGGTCCATCGTCCTCCAGCCAGCACCCACGGCTGCCGATCAGACAATCATTCGCCACTTGCTGCCGCGACTGGTCGCTTTCGTCACCAACACAGAACCCGAAGACCCTGAGCAAGCACGTTCCTTGGTCTCCCAGACCTTGAGCTCTTATGTCGCCGCCGTGTCGAAGGATCACGCCGCCATCGCCATGGCACTCGTGGTGCCTACCCTGCTATCGCGTGCGGGGAGTGAAGAGGGACAGGCCGTCTACCGCGAGACGAGCGCGAGGTTACTGGAGCTGGCTTCAGTGGACCAGGTCGCCTTCCGTGGGGTGGTGGCCGGCATGAGCGAGGGACAAAAGTTGTTTATGGAAGAGGTCATCAAGTCGGGCAGGCAGAGCGCCAGCACGGAGAAGGAAGCCCATGCCGGGGCAAGCAGCGGAGGACAGCCGAGTATCGCTCTGAAGATGAACTTTGGAGGCCAGTGAGCCTCCTCTGGATAGAAAAGAAACAAAGAAGAATAATGTCGCTAGAGTGATAGATATTTGGGAGCTGGGTTTGTAGTGTTGAGAGACCCAAAAGATGTGATTACAAGACAATAACAAACCTGTGATCTGAAACTTGCATCGTATGTGAGACCCGAGGATGACAACATCTGTGAACAACCAATCAATTGAATCGCATGAGGTTGTGGTCAGAATGTCCAGATCTTTGCTGGCACCCTATTTCTATCTTGGCTTGTAGATTTAAAGCATACATTAATATCTATTCATCATGCAAAACAAAATGCAATCCTGTAGTAGATCCATGTCTTAGATCCTCAACTTAGTCATACAAATCATTCTTTCGCCTTGACTTCCCCTGATTACGTCCTTTGCTCTGCTCGTACGACTCTTACAACAGACTCTTTCTCTACTCTGCCCAGCCAAACACCTCACTCACGGAATGCGTATTGGATCGCATGCCTGTCAGCGCAATGAGGATGCCGATGACATCGACGAGCAGCAGCACCGCTCCGGCCATCATGAAGCGCGGGCTGAAGACGCGGTACAGCATCAGGTGGCGCCGCAGGTGGCCGGCCCAGGCCATGGTGGCCAGCGACTCGACAGCGAAGTAGGCGATAAAGGCGCCCAGGGCGCGGCTCACGGCCTCGAGCAGGCCCTTGCGCTTGGGGCCGACCTTCCACAGCACCAGTAAGGGCACGGCGACGGTGGCGATGATCTGGCCTGCAAAGGTGTTGAAGATGACGACGAGGGGGCTCCAGGGGTAGCGGATGGTGAAGAGCGGGATGAAGGCGCTGTCCCACTGGATGCTGGCCATGGTGGCCTGGTGGCCCGTCTTGAAGTAGTAGTAGTTGGCCAGGAGGCCGAGGATGACGGGGCCGACGGTCTCGCCGCTGAGGGAGAGGAGGTCGAGCAACTCGGCCAGCGACAGCACCTGCCAGAGCTCGAGAGCGAGAGTGCCACTCCCAACGGGCTTGGTGAGCAGGATGCAGGCGGCGAGGATGTTGACCAGTAGCAACAAGTAGCGGGCGCCGTGGGCATTGGCGTAGCCCAGAACGGTGACCTGGGCACGGTTGGAGCCCGGTGCGGCAAAGGTATTGATGGAGATGCAGGGCGGTGCCCAGGCGAAGGCAGTGCTGCCAGCAACGAAAGCCAGAGCGAGGACAATCTGCGCAACGTATACAGAGACGGTCTTGAAGGTGCCCTGGGGCACGGAAGTGAACCAGTTACCGTTGTCGGCTGCGTCGAGGAACCAGTATCCGGCGGACATGAAGAGCGCTGTGCGGAAGACGTAACCAATCCAAGCAGGCGCGAGACCATCGTACGACTTGCTGGTTGTGTAGTATGCCTTGATTATGGAGGGCAAGGCCAGGAACACTACAACCGGAACGATGAGCTGCCACGGGGCGGAGGTGGAGGATGTAGCCGAGGCGTAGTAGGTCGAAGTACAATACGGCATCTGCTCCTCGCGGCACAGCTTCGAAAAGGAGGCGAGGCGGCCGAGAATGACGAAAAGAACAGAGTGGTAGACGGCCAGTGCCCGGTCCCCAACTCCTGGGAGGCGGAAAGCAGCAATGGCAGCGACGAGACCGAAAGAGCCCAGGAAGAAGAGAAGGATGGTATCCTCCCAGATGGTATACGAGTTGGAGGCGAAGCCCACAGACTGGCTAAATGTGAATACGACAGCCATCCATCCCCAGATGCTTGTGGGGAAGAGATTGACAACGCGTTTGCCCATGCCGAAGAGCGAAATAGTAACAGTGACCAGACTTGCAATCACAGCAAGACTGATGCCGGCGTACCACCACTCAAGGTCCACAAAGGACGATGTCGCTGCCCCTGTGGCAAAGGCTGGCACAGCGCCAACAACCGCCGCGCGAACAAGGTCTCGGTGAAGTGTCAGATGAGAAGATATAGACATGTCAGCGGCAGCTCCTTCAAGCTCCAGCTTCTTCTCAGCGAGCTCAAGCTCAGAATCTTCCAAGACTGCCATGTCATCATCCTCATCAGTAGAGATGTAGATGAGCAGAACGAACACGCCAAAGGCCATAATGAAAATGCCCAAGATCATGCTCGGGATGTCGAATCTCGCCCACAGTCCCTTACAGATATTTAACGTCTCCACCTGATACTTGGTATACGCTCTGTAGGCTGCTTCCAGGGCTTGCTTCTTGGTATTAGTTGCGCTAGAGTTCTCGGCCTGGTCATACAGATCGGCAGGAGATCCAGGCCCGGAAGCCTGCTCTATACCACGGGCGGCAAAGTAGGAAGCTTGGTATCGTTTGATCCCAGCAGCTGCCATCCTCGAAACGGCAGCCAGATTGCTCCACGAGACACCGCTCTTGCCAGCAAAGGCTTCCTCGATGGGCCAGCCCAGCGAGTTGAAGGGCACGGGGATACCCAGCAGCAAAGCAAACGTCGGCACGAGGTCGATCTGATTCACAGGGCGTATCTTGGCAGTGGCCGGAGGCGTAGCATACTCTGGTTTTGTGCGACCAAAGGCGGGCCGCGAGGAGTACATCCACAGGGCAGCCTCAATCTCGTCATCGCTCTCGCCGCCGTGGTCGCCCTTGCTGTCCATGCCGTGGTCGCCCATAACGATAAGAAGTGTGTCATCATCAATAGTCTTGGAGAGCTTGCGAATGAACTCATCCATCTGCTGCAGCTTCTCAGTCATGGCGGAATGCGCAGGGCCATAGCGGTGTCCAGCATGGTCTACACCCAGGCAGTGGCCGATCAGTACATCCCATTCGCTCTTTCTCTCAGGCTCCATGAGGGGGAAGATGTGTTCCAGTACACCATTATCCACAGTGTGTAGATCCCAGACATTGAAACTGTCGTATGCCCTGCTTATGTTGGGTTCAAAGTAGCCGGGGAACAGCGCCTCCCATGTGTCGTCGCCCAGATGCACGATCTTCTTGCCCACGTCCCGCAGCTGAATCAATAAATTGTCCTCTTCTATAGCCGTACCAGCAAAGTTGCTGCTCATGTCAAAGAAAGTTGGCAATGTTCCAGTCGTCAAGCCTTGGAGTCGCTGCAGAGTCGTGGTCGGGGGGTCGGCGATGAAGGGACGCAGGAAGGCGCGCTCGGGGTTGGCAACGGCCGTCTCGTAGAGGAAGGGGAAAGCGTTGTGGAATTCGGCATTGTCGGCGACGGGAACGGTGAAGTCGTATCGCAGAGCATCAATGAGCACTACTACAGCACGGTCGAACGTCTTAGGGTGCCAGCAGCCACTGTCCACAGTACCACGGCCAGGCCAGTCAAGATCTTGCAGGGGCGGCGCAGCGCAACTTGACCTCTCAGCAAGCACGAGACGCCTCAAGAGGAACCCGGATGTGAAGAGGGCTATCCCCGCCGCGTGTACACACAGCAGCCAGAGCCAAAAGACAGAGGTCCATATCCAGCGACGCTCAAAGGCGGATTTGCGCCGGGCCTCGAGAGCTTCGCGCTGAGCAGCGGAGGCACTGGCGCGTTCCTTCTCTCCGCTGATGATCTTGGCCGCGGCATCTTCCATCTGTTTAGCACGCTTTGCCGCCTCGAATTGAGCTGCTATCCTCTGGTATTCCGAGGGTGTCGGCTTGGTCTTGGCTTTCGGGGCCATGGTGACGGAGGGAGGGGTTACCCCTGATCAACAGATCGCGCAAAGAGAATCACTCTAATGACCAATTGAAGAATGAAGAAGGAACGAAAGAAAGTACAAACGAAGAAAGAAAAGGCTCTAGGGAAAGGCAAGTAAGGAAAGGTCTGCCATCTGAGTCTTCTTGTCTTGAGGTGTTCAGCAGGGTCACTGTGTCGAACCACCGCAGGGAAACGCGATGCTGTTGTTGCGCTTATTTTAGGTTTTCCAAGCCCTTCCGCATCGACAATTGGACGCTAGAAAGCTTCCTGGCTCCAAATCTGGCAGCTGTAGCTCCCCAATGCCGGGCAGAGATGTGCACTGTGGGGCACCCCACAACGCCGAAACTTGGGTGATGTCTCGGGAGCTGCAGGGCACTTTTAGATGCGATTACTCAGGCCAACCTTGTACAACCCGGAAGAATTGAACCATCATTGCCCATGCTTCTACTTAACCCGGGTTTGCTACCATTGTTTTCTGAAGTGACCCATGAGGAAATATGGGATCTTATCATATACTACCAAGCTTCTGACTCTTATTTTCTCTCCCTTCGAATGACGATGTCTATCTCAGCTAGCTATATGCTGTTCTCGAAGCGAATTACATACTCAAAAGCTTGAATGCTTGCGGACATGAATCTCTCAGAAAGATTATCCCCTTTCGAATTCATATCCTCTATGTTTCTCTCCCGCTTGTACCGTGTTGTTCATCTCTTGGAACCGAGAGCCGCTCGGGACACTTTAATACCTTCAACAGCTGATAGCTGATCCTTGCATCCCCGTCAAATGGAGACGGTGCAATACCCAGATTGCCCGAAAAAGGACTATTGTCTAGCGCCAAGTTGCAGATGCTCCAGGCATTAAGCAGGAGGGGAAGGCTGATGATGGAGAGGCTAGCCTCTATCCAAGAAGAGACGGATACAGTAATACCGAAGTAATAACAGATAGCTGCAGTATAATTAGCTCCGCCCGACCAATATATCCTTCGACCTGGCCCCGAGTAGGTGACAGAGTAGTTTGACGGTTCTCCTCATGGACCATGGACGAGGTACAAATATCGACTGGTCACCTGGATTATCCCACTACCTAAGCGCAAATGGATCATTCGGTCTGCGAGTAATCTGGGTAGAGATTGATCCAAAACCATCAAACCTTTCTGACATCCACTTGCACCTTCGAAGTCCAAAGCGCTCTGAACCCGAATTCATATCCCATCTGCCGAACACTTATACAAGAGTCATGGCTAGGGGAGAGGTGTGGGCGGATCTCGCAGAGCTAACCCGGATCTCGGTCGGGCCAGTGGGGCGGAGTGAATCTCCCCCAAAGCCAAACGAGAAACATATAGCTGGGTTTCCCGTACGACATCCGTCTTCACAAATCACTGGGCTGTTACTGGTTTCAAGCGATGGGGTACTTTGTATAAGTCATTATGGAATCGCCGACGGGTGCGAGCGGAGCGGGGGCCACCGGCTCCGGAGCTGGCCCGGCCTCTCGGGATCCAGATTTATCCTCCAAGCCACTCAAGCAACTTGCATGCCGGCAATGCCGTGCGCGAAAGGTCAGTTCTCATCCACTTGGCATCTTCAATCCTGTGTTAAACCCCTTTTCAAACCTCTTACAGGTCAAATGTGATCGCGAGACAACTGGATGTGGGCCGTGTGTGCGGTTGTCCTTGCCATGCTCCTATGTTGCCCCTGACGACTCTGTAGCTGAGCTGCACACCGAGACCGAGGTTTCGTTACATGAGCTCACACAAGCTGGGATCAAACGTCGCCGCATACAGAAAGCCTGTGATGCGTGCCGAATGCTCAAGGCAAAATGCTCAGGGGACCACCCATGCCAGAAATGCGAGGCCCGTGAACAGCAGTGTCTCTATCAGGGGCAGGAACAAGGGATTGGATCAGCAAGCTCCCCAGGGGTTGTCTCCCAGATGGCAAGCCCAATGGAAGCACGCACGACATCCGGCATCCCTCTCGGAGATGACTCAATTATCGCAGGTCTCGAGTACGTTTCAACGCCCTTGGCAACGACACCAAGCCACCTGGGCGACATCCTCGGGTAAGAAGCCACTTCTTCAGTCAAGTTCGAGTCTTTAATTTGTGCGTTACTGACCTAATCTGAAAGAGGATTTGAGTTGGGCAAGAAAGAAGCTATTAGGCAGTGCCTAGATGCTTACTTTGAGAACATCGACTTAGCTGACTGTCCAACCCTCCACAAGGCGTCCGTGTTGGCGGATTGGGCCAAGAACCGACTCGACACAACCTTGCTCAAAGTCCTTTGCGCAACCGGCCTTGGATATGTCTTACCACAGCAGAGGGAGGCTTCTTCTGTATGTCATGGCTGGATACAGGAAGCCCAACACACCGTGCTGAAAAGGCTTGGCAGAATCTCCATCGCTGGGCTTCACACTCTGGTGCTACTGATCAAATTCCACTACGCTTCTCACTCGACCGAGGAAATTTGGTTGCTCATATCTATCGCTGCTCGACTGGCTCTTATTAAGGGTCTCAATTTCGAGCAGTCTCCGAGCATCACAAATACTGTGCAACAGGAATGTCTCCGGCGATTGATCTGGTCGATATTCTACTTGGACAAGATATTCAGTGGTGGCATCGATGACCTGACAGTCTTTCCAACCGAGAGAGTGCATGTGCGGCTGCCATGCAACGACCGTCGGTTTCAGCGAGGGCTGTCGTCAACCTCGCCTTTTCTGCAGGATATCTTGAGAGACGTAGGGGCGAACCCTGACAATTCAGATATGGATGTTCTTGCTTACCGCATGATGCTGTTTGACTTCCGGCATAGGGTGCTCAACTACACCCGAAGAGTCAGGAGGCAACATTCTAATCTTGCCGAGTCGGAACAGGAATTGCTCGCGCTCGATCGTGAGTTAGAGCTCTTTGGGAACACCCTCCCCGAGGAACTCCAGGCCAGCGAGGACAGGCTCATGTTCATGTGCCACTCCAGAGACGGGACTGCCTACATAACGTTTTATACGATGTTGTATATGTGCCGCTGCGACTTGCATCGCTTCGTCATCCCCGGCATACGGGAATCCGCTTCACCAGAGGCCCTCGCCAACACACCTTCGGAGTACATCGATCGCTGTCAGAAGTCGTGCTTGGGGAATGCAATCAAGTTGTGTCGATTTTGGTCCTCCGTACATGAAATCGAGCCACCACGACTGACAGATTTCACCATCGTTGTAATTTGCATGTACCAGTGCATCAAGGTGATCGACCGTCTGGTTCACCTGCTACCACAAGATGGAGATCATAGTTTGGAACACATCAAGCAGATGCTCCGGCAGGCTCTATCACTCGCGTCTCATACACGAGTTACGTACCCGCGAATTCGATCTTGGGTGAGTTATATATATCACAGCAAACCCGTCACATTTCGGTGTTCTCTTCAGTGCTAATCATTCCGAGACAGTTTTCAGAGGTGGAACGACTCATCCCTTTATTAGGCCAACGGCGTAGGCCGTCCCTGACCCCGTAAGTCGCTGAAAGCTCTGTATATTGATTCAACCCTCCAACTGACGACATTTGCCCTTATTGCAGCCCGACATCTCGCGAGCAGAGAGTGCCAAATCACTACCTTCTCCGGCCCGGATACGAGCCTATCCCATACTCAAGAGAGGCGACTCACATGGATGACGACCAAGATACTTCGGAGCGCGTTGTCATTGAAGGTCCGGATCATGCCCAACAAGCAACAGACAATTTTGATTCCAGCGCCATGACCCGCCAGTGGATCACCACAGGGACCGGAGCATCCACATACGGGGCCGCTCTTCTGGGAGAAATGTCAAACTTTCCGCCCAACATCGTTTCTTACGACAGCATTCTGCCAAATCGGGAGCTTTTAGGGGCAGAATTGCACGACCCTGGAGCTGCGTTAACCGTTCCCTTTGGTCTTGACTTGCCAGCGAGTCCATTCGAGTTGCATCTAGGTGCATATGGCGATGCAGACTTTCAGCCATTGTTTTATGGAGGGACTCAGGCTCAGCAACCGGGATGAACACATAGTTTTTTGATATCTACGAAGATGACACCCTGAAATTTCGACACCCCTGTTAGGTATCGACTGCTGGGAAGAGGGTTATCCCACTACCTAACGCCATACAGGTCAATACCTCGCAGGGACGTCTTATTCACCGTTACCACGGTCTGTACATATATTACCGTGATCATACAGCCTCGACAACTGTGGCCCGTGTCTTTTATATATTATCAGACCCTCGAATAATTACCCCAAATTCCCACCAGGCGATATTATTACTGGAAAGCGATTCAGAGAGAGAAAGCGCTGGTGTTTTGGCGGCCGGATCTCGTCCCTCACTCTCACCGGATGTCGTACAAACTTCGGCCTTGGACGCCGGCATTAGTGGAGACCTGGCTCCGTTCTCAGTCACGATGGACCACTTTCCTAGATTTCGCCATTGAGCAATCAACTGACGAATCCAGGCCTTTGGATTGAGAACAGGGTGAAAAAGAGACTTTTAGATCATTTCCAGCGACCAGGGGGCTCGGCAAGTGAAGAATGAGCTGATGGACACCTACCCCGATGTCCACCTCGAGGTCTGGGGTTAACACCCGCGCGTCTCTCCACACCATCCCTCCTCGATCTATAAGTACAGGGGATCGACGGCTCCTTGAATCGTCTCTTGCCATACCAGATCCATCATCAATCATCACTCGAGCCTCTTTTGCTCTCAGTTCCCCTCTGCTTTCTGATCCTACCCTATCTACCATCCGAAAAGATGGGCGTGTTCGCCAAGTTTGGCCTCTTCAATCCACGCCTGGCCTGTGCCTGCGCCTTGATTGCCGTGTCGACGTTCAACTATGGCTTTGACAACCAAGCCTTTGCCACTACTCAGGCCATGGATGCCTTTGACAAGCAATTCGGCATCTTCGACCCCAAGTTGAAGAAGTGGGTGCTCGAGCCGTACTGGCTGTCACTCTTCAACAGCCTGAACTACATTGGCTTCGCTTTCGGTATGATACTATCGATCCCAGAGACACTCTCTCTGAAAGGGATGACTAGGCATTACTGTCGGGGGTGCTAACAAAAGACCGGAAAATAGGTGTTTTCGTTGGAAGCGTTATTTCTTCGAGATTCGGACGGAGATGGTGCATGTTCGCCATGAGCTGCTATGCTATCGTGACCGCCACCATCGCCGTTACTTCCTTGAGCCGAGAACAGATCATGGCTGCTAGAATTCTCAACTACGTCTATGTCGGGATGGAACTGGCTGTCGTACCTGCGTTCCAGTCTGAGATTGGTAAGTCCATCCCAGGGCAACAAGTAGGCGCAGAAAGGTCGACGGTGTTGGATCAATCTCTACCCAAATTACTAACGTATGCGTCCGCTAGTTCCCGCCTCTGCTCGTGGTATCATGGTCGGTTCATACCAATTCAGCCTCATGGCAGGCGGCCTGGTTATCAACCTCGTCTGCTTCGGTACCAGCGGAATCCAGGACAACAGAGCTTGGCGCATCCCAATCGGACTCTTCTACATCGTGCCTTCGATCGTGCTCAGCCTCATTTTCTTTATTCCGGAGTCGCCGCGTTGGCTTTTGCGCAAGAACCGCGTGGACGAGGCACTCGTCAATCTCCGACTACTTCGTCAGGGCCGCTTCACTGAAGAGGAGATCGACAGCGAGTTCCGCGAGCTGCGTGTCTCTCTCGAACAGGAGGTAGAGAAGGGCCGCTTTGTGGAAATCTTCCAGGGCACCAATCTCAGACGCACCATCATTGTCGTGATTGTAAACATGCTCCAACAGTTGACCGGACAAGGCTTCTCGTCACAGTATGGCACTATTTATGTCAAGACTTTGGGGACCATCAACCCTTTCGCCTTTAGCCTCATCACTCTGAGCGTATCTCTGGTCATCATGACCGGCTCACTACTGTGGGCAGACCATGCCGGTCGACGGTTTGTGATATCAAGTGCCCTGCCTAGCCATGTGGACTTACTGACATGATGAGACAGTGCCCTTCTGTTTACTTCCAGTACCATTATCTGTGCAGCCATGATGACTATGGGTGGACTTGGTGTGGAACTACCCGTATCCACGGCAAGAAGAAACGGCATCGTAGGCATGATGGTCGTCTTCATCATCGGATTTGCTAGCGGATGGGGCCCCGTCCCCTACGTCGTGACCACCGAGGTCTCCGCCCTAAGGCTTCGCGATTATACGGCTCGTGTCGGTTTCGGCACCAATGTGTTGTTCAAGTACGTGGCGCTACATCTTCCAGCTCCCTGAAATTCATGTGATCGAAACTGGATCGCTAACATGTACCGCGTTCAGCTTCGCCGTGAACTTTAGTATTCCCTACCTCATCTTCGACCAATATGCGGGCCTCAACAGCAAGGTCGGTTTCATCTTTGGAACCATAATGGCATTGGCCATCGTCTTTGTCTACTTCTGCCTCCCGGAATGCAAGGGCAAGACACTGGAGCAGGTCGACTACCTCTTCAATAGTGGTATTCCCGCGAGAAAGTTTGGCTCGACGGACGCGGCAGCTATGATGGCCATCACGAATGATACTGCCATTGTCAACTCAGCCCTGCGGAAGCAGGAAGCCGTTGATAATGTTGAGGATATCGAGCTTGGAAGTGGCCAGCGAACGGCGGGCAAGTAATAGCCGCGACTCTCCTACCAATCTGCCAGAATAATAGACCTCGACGGTGACAAGTGCTGGTGAAGCAGCATGGCAGGAAAAAGCCTCAATGCTTATGACTCTTTTGTTATTCTTGGTAGCATCACCTTCAATAGTGCAAGTCTGGCGTTTGCATGTTGCATTCATCACGGCCTTGCCGGCCGGTCGCTCGCACTCGGGCAATCTAAAATTGGATTCCAACCCGCATGTCGTTCGTAAGACTGCCCACGTTGAAGCCTTGAGACGGTGAACGATGAAACACACGAGGAACAGAGTTTATCTGGTCATCCCACCCGAAGGGTAATATGTCCCTCGGATCTTCCCATGCTCTGGATATTGGGACGGCCTAGCACTAGATACGATCGAGCACGTTGCATTCATTACCAACAAGATCATGACACATCTTCCATCTCGTTACGACGATGCCTTCAGGTAGGCAGAAAGAAGCTTCTTGGCCCCCTGAGCACATAAACTAGATGCTGCAACTACATTAGAGAGCATTCTATGGACTGAGATCCATCTCGTTTATCAGCGCGATTTCATGATAGATACATAGATCAGCCAGCCCTTCTCCCGATCATGGGCCAGCCAGATAGATGGCTTTGCACCTGCATAGTGGAGGTCCAGTCCCGGTGGGAGGGTACTCACCAGGCAGGTGGTGGCTCGATGAGGAATGGTGGCGCCTGGAAAGTTTCGTGAATCTCCACGCCGGTGCTTGGTACGGGGCATTCGCACATTATTAGCTCAAGCAATGCGGTAGTTCAGCGACTAAGACGATCTAGTCCCGGCTTGGCGAGGCTCTAGACGGCCTCACGAGCTCTGGGGAAATTCTTCTCGAGGGCACCCTTGCATAGGGTCAAGGACAATTGGGCAGAGAATTCTTATCACTTTCCTAATCCAGTTGCCGGATTCCGAACCTGAGTGGGTTAATGCCTCACTGAGAAGACTTGAGAATACCTGCTCCAGACACACGTCCTGTCAAGACCTCTTGTCGCAATACTTCTGTAATTCATGACGCTCGAAATCCCTCAGGACCTGCCCGGTCTGGTAGAATAAGGGGAGCCATCTGATGCAAGCCATCAGCCCGTTGGGACCGTTTGAAATAGATGCATTGGATGATTGCCTTCAAGAGACCAGGCAAGGAAGACTAACAAGAGTCTTTTCTGAACCATCAACGGCGGCAGCCACTCCCATAGTGCCATGTCACGTAGTATTTTCGGAACTACCTACTCATATTGTGCTCATCTCATGAGGGTCCATCCATCCCAACCCATCCCATCCCAACTCACCGAAGCTCACCGGTCGACTAAGTGGACCGGCACTCGCTCGGGTGCCCTCACCCCCCATCACAGGGCCCCTAGTTTAGACAGTCAACAAGTGAGACACTGTCATGTCTTTAACTTTAGACTTTTCGGGTCCGTGTGGGGGGGACGGCACACTCGTCATTTCCAGCCAGCACAAGCGAAACTTTGTGCTCTCTGTCCCCGATCCCTTGACGGCGGTCCCGACCCTGGATCCCTACGGCTGAGATCGTATCCTTTTCGAAACCTCGCATTCGGCGCCTCTCGACGAATCAATTGACCAGGTCGAGCACTTGAATCGCCGGGACGATCGGGTCTGCCATGCTCGAGCCAAGATGGGTAGGTACGCGGCAAGACACACCTTTGCTCATGGTCGCGGCTTCAGCCACCCATCTCATCAACGAACCAGTGTGACGGGTTGTCCAGGCCAGTCGGTCCCGCTAGAGCGACGCCGGCACCTCTCATGCATACCCGACGGCTGCACTTTGCCTCCTCTGATCGATGGCGGCATTACTCGCAGACTGATCTAGATCCCTCACCTTTGGCGTAGGCCGGTGATTTACCTTCCTTGAGTGGCTGTGGGGAAAGCAAGGAAGATACCTAGCTCCTGATGGACTGTAGACAGTCAAATAGAGCTGCTCTTGGCAGTACAAGATGCTGTGACTGGCTCACCCAAATGCACCCACTCTCCAAGGTCGGGAGGTGATCCGTTACAATATATCATACCGAGGATAAGACTCCCCTCGCCTACCGGCCCATCTCCTATGCTGCCAGGGGCCAACATTCTCTTCCTATCTTCATATCGCCATCCCAATACACCCATGATTGATTCTCTCCGAAAATGCTCCAGTTGAACTCGGTAGCTTCCGAGCAGGATATGGAGCGGCAAAGTCACTACGCGTCAACACTTCTTGTGGGGTTTGAAGTAGCTTCTGCTCCGAAACGACGCCGTAACACCAAAGGAAGTGCCCTGGCAGAGGGTTGCCGCACTTGCAGACTCAGAAAGGTAAATCATAAGTCATCAAAACGTCTCTGAAAGATCTCTAGGGCATTATCCCGAATGCCACGAACCTAGAAACCTCTATCCGTAGTTTCCATTCCTTTTAGCTGACATGCTGCTACTCAGGTCAAATGCTCAGGCAATCCTGGTGATGGCTCGTCTTGTACCAACTGCTCGAGGCTCAGTCTTGATTGCCCCTTTTCGGATTCGGCATCGGACCAAAGTAAGTCATACCCCAAATACGTTTCGGCATTACTATGAGCTGGTCCAAGGAGCATCACTGAACCTAGTTGCAGTGAATTCTTCGAGAACCACACCATCCCGCAGTCACACCGAGGCAGGCACTCTAAGGAAGCGGGCTCAGCGGGCGTGCCGCGAGTGTCACATGCACAAGACGAAATGCTCAGGAGACGTACCACGCTGTAAACGATGCGAGAGCACCGGTCTGTTCTGCGAGTACACCGTCATCAAACGCAAGTTCAACAGCCCTGTCCCTCAGGCCAGTGGGACGTGGGAGGCAACGCCAAGTCCCGAAAAGATGGATGATACGCCGGAGTATACCATGACGACTATTCACAGCATTCCGACCCCAGCATCATCAGCTGCCCACGCAGATTCTCCCGCCGTCGAAGGATTTATGACTGAGTATATACTGTGATGGTGCCTTGACTCCGAGAAACCCTAGCTAACCTCCGAGCTTAGAAACGCACTTTTCCAGAAAGACTTCGTTCTGCGGCATGTCGATGCTTATTTCGAGTACCTGTATCCTCTCCCAGGCTATGGGTTCCTCCACCCGGCGACTACCTACAAACAGATCCAAGAAGGACGGTTCTCCCCGATGGTCTCCACAGTCCTGTGTTCCATAACGACGATGCTTGTGAGCCCTGGAGCCGACGCAGTCAGCCTGGCGAGACGATGCTACGAGCAGGTCGAATTCTACGTCTTGCGCAACATCTCGAAACTCGAAGTCCACACTCTCCAGCTGGTGGCATTCTGCATTGTTTTCAACTGGATTGAAAACAGATGGTCAAAATGCTGGATGTTCCACGCCTGTGCTGCACGGCTCGTGAAGGCCTTGCAGCTGAACTGGGAGGATGACGGCCCATTCATCAACCGAGAGAGCAACAGGCGACTGGCCTGGTTCATCTTCATCATCGACAAGTATTTAGCAGGGGGCTTCGATGATCACGTCGAGTTACCGGAGGCGCGGATGTACCTCAGACTGCCCTGCAGCGACAAGTCTTTTAAGCGTGGCGAGTCCGTTGTGATGGAGACCTTGGACGAGAAGCCGATGGCTCTTCGAAAGGAGTCGGACCCGTCCATGTATGCGTTCCAAATAAGGCTCATGTCTATCCGCCATCAAATCCTCAAGTCAGTAATGGTTTTATTAACCTTGAGTAGTCGACACAATGACACTAACTGAGAATAATTCTAGAACCACCAAAGAGCTGATTCCCGGACAACGCCGCCACCCCCTGGCAACCGCTCAGGAGCCACACCATATCATCGAGAAGATTATGGATCTGCAGGCGCAGCTGGCGAGATTTGAAGATTCTTTGCCATCATGCTATAAGCGTACAGATGCCAACATGACCCGTCACTTCGGGACGCCAGAGTGGGCAGGATACGTTTTACTGGTATGACCACCTTGTACAACTCGTTCGGATGCCATCGGTAGCTAACGCTGTACAGCAAACCTGGATATGCCAACTGCATATAGACCTTTATCGATTCCCACTCCCCGGCATCAGAGAACAGGCAGGATCCGAGCTGCTCCGGAGCCTTCCCAAGGCCTTTGTCGAGTACGCCCGCAACGAAGCGGTTGGGTGGGCAGTCAGTCTCGCCCAGTTTTGGGAGACACTCCAGGACGTGGTCAGAAGGCGAGCCACCGCATCTATCAGCCTGCTCGCTGCTGATTTCATGATCGCCGTGTGCTGCATTCAGTGCACCAAGATCCTCTGCTCCGCCAAAAAATATCGCTTGTTCTCGACCGTGAGCGAGCAAAGTTCTGCTCCTATGCGGCGTCACGACGTGATCGACACTTTCTCTCTTGCGGCATTGATCCAGTCCAATGTCAATCTGCTAGATCAATTTGCGTCGTTTATCCCGCAAGTTGATCAGATTGTAGGTCCTTCATGTCTTTATTTTTCCTATTCTTTCTTGGAGTAGATCAATTGAGCTAAGACTAACATCTTCGATAGGCCAGAGACATCAGGTCCATCGTTCTCGACTTTCGTGACGATCCGATCCTGAGCAAGGACCAAACAATCGGACTGCCGGCCATTGATCCTGGAAACGATGTGAGACTGCCTGGACCTCATTACATACTGGAGACTGCGCTTGCAGCTCAACATCAAGACGAGGCGCTGGAGAGACAGCGAACCGCGGCGGTATCCGAGAGGTGGTTCAGGGAAAAGGGGCTTCCGACCATGTCGGACCCTACCACTACCTTCTTGGAGAAACAGGGTCCTGTCAAAGCCGATAGGCCAGGAATTCCCTTCTTCCTTGCCCAAGCTCGTGGGTTCGATAAAACTTCGTCCCAGCCCGCACTGCTCTACTCATCGACCCACCCTCAAGTCGAGAGCGGAACGTCGACTCCGACTCCCTGGGCCCAGCAGATACCAAGCTCTGGTCTCACTCCCCCGAGCACCTTCTCGCCGCCGCCAATGGTGACAGAGATCTCCCAATCGTCAGACGCCTATGCGCTGCGCGCCGAACGCCGAGTATCGCAGCACACAATGCCGAGCTCCGACGGCGTGGTCGTTCCGCATACCCAGGCTTTTCAGTCCTCGTATTACCAGCCGCAGCCGGTCGCAGCTTACACTTCAGAACATCAGTACCAGGGTCTGCATCGCTGGAACAGTACTTGAACATAATTATATCGACATGCTTTTCGCTGCGAATCTGTCCAAAAAGTCATATCCTAGATGATCATATTTACAAAGAGAAGTCGTCAAATCTACAATGCTCGCCTGTCGTGTCTCCCTCTTGATCCAAGTGACATGCATCCTTTCATCATAAACCCGCCCTATGCTGCCGTTGTCGGCTCGCCGCGCTTCTCCCACTGACTCTTCGGGCTCTCCAAGTCCACCTTGGGGAACCGGGGGTCCTTCTGCCACGGCATCACGTCCGTGCTCTCCACCAGCCACTTGAGGACGACACCCTCGAGCCGCCGGCGCCGGTCGGCGTACTCGGCCACCTCGGCGAGGTTGTGCAGCTCCTGTGGGTCGTTCTTGCGGCTGTACAGCTCTGGCGGCTCGTACAGGCGGTAGATGTAGGTCCACTCCTTGTCGCGCACCGAGATGGCCTTGCCCACGAGAGACGTGTCTGAATGCTGCAGCGCCGCCTTGATGTCGTACGGGTAGGGGGACTGCTCCAGCAGCGGCTCCTCGCTCAGCAGGAAGCCGCCCTCGCTGAAGGCGTACTCCCTGTGCTTGATGGCCTCGCCCCGAGAGTCCCGCCCGCCCGACACGAGGATCTCGCACATGGACTTGCCGCAGTGCTGGAAGAACTCGCCGATGCCGGCCATCTGCAGCATGGTGGGCAGCAGGTCGACCATCTCGGTCATCTCGTCGTAGACGACGCCCTCGGGCAGGCCGCCGCCGCCGACGAGTAAAGGCTCGCGCGTGAGCGACTCGGACAGGCCCGAGGGCCACTTCTCGATGAGGCCGTAGTCGCCGAGGTACTCGCCGTGGTCGGTGAAGAACATGGTGACCGTCTTGTCCCAGTAGCCGAGGCTCTTGGCCTTGTCGACGACGCGGCCGAACTGGTCGTCGAGGCGGCTGATCATGCCGTAGTAGGTGGCCATGACCTCGGCCCAGATCTCGGGCGTGGCGCGGTGGGTGCCGTGCTGCTCGCGGATGGCCTTCATGTAGCGCGGCTCGTGACCAGTCTGGGAACAAACACGGTTAGCTTTTATCGATGATCCCCTCTCGCTGCTGTGGAGGGACTTGTGGGGGAAAAGCTACATACCTTGTCATCCTTGCTCGAAGGCGCAGCCATGTCCTTGCGGTCGTACATGGAAAAGTACGGCTCCTCGACCTGGAAGGGGCAGTGCGGGAAGATGAGCGGCATGAATAGCACCCAGGGCTTGTCGGCCGGCGGCCTCTCGAGCCACTTGAGCGCGCTGCGGACGACGGCGTCGTCGTAGTCCATGGCCTGCGTCGGGTTGCGCAGGCCCTTGTAGAACAGGCGGCCCCAGATGTTGTCCTTGTCCGGCACGTCGGCGGCGCCCTTTTTGAACTGCGGCACGAACTCGGGCGTCTCGAGGAAGCCGTACTCATCGACCGACAGCTCGGTGACGGCGGGCGCGAACGTGTCGCCCCGGGGGGCCAGGCAGGCGACGTGGTAGCCGCCCTCCTCCTTGAGGGCGCGGAACAGGTTGGGCTCCCAGGGCTTGATGAGGTTCTCGAGGGAGCGGTGGCCCGAGACGTGCGGGTAGTTGCCCGTGAACATGGAGCAGCGCGACTGCGAGCACACCGAGGCCTGCAGGAAGCAGTTGCTGAAGCGGGTGCCCTTGGCGGCGAAGGCGTCGATGTTGGGCGTCTTGACGAGCTTGTTCCCGCAGCACCCCAGAGCATCGTACCGCAGCTGGTCGGGCATGAAGATGATGAAGTTGGGCTTGTCGACCTTCATGCCGCTCGGCTTGGGGGCCTGCCGGTACGGCGGGTGCTCGACATAGGCTCCGAAGCCCTTGTTCTGCACGGGCTTGCTGACTGCCGGCTCCTCCGCGCCCATCTTGATATCTGTCACTCCTGTGTGCTGCGTGAATTCTCCCAGGATTGTTGATCGGAGCAGTGGTGCTCAGGTAGTTAATCAATAGGTAGCTCAAAGAGGGGAATCTTGACTCTTGAAGATGGGTAATTGAAGCATGCGACAGGTCCCCCCGCACTTATATACACGATGCTCGAGGGAGTGCCTCGGGGAGTTACACCTTCCGCTCTCCAATACCCACTTCTCGAGCAGGAGCGCTTGTCGATTGATCTCCTTCCCCGATCTCCTAGGCCCAGAGACATGTGCCTACCCCAAAAATGAAAAGAACAGAAATGATTGGGTGGAGGGTGTGCGCAAAACTCCCCGTCTGTTGCATGCTTGGGGCATTCCCAGGACAAGATGCTGGTGTGGGGACCGATATCCGGCGCCAGCATCCACGAGATCCGCCTGCGCTTGCCTGGATACGTGGGTTCCTCCCGACGGCCGTTCGATGGGCCGACCGACGAGAGTTGGGGTTTTCCTGCATTTCCCATTCATTATTGACCTGTATAGTCTGGTTTCTTCTAGTAGGCGGACGATCGAGTGGCCGTGCACAAGATAAATGCAGGTGCGGAGGTCGTATTCGGAGGGTGTCCCGCGTTCCAAGACCCCACTTCCGGTCCCGCTACGGAGGAGTGGGGTCGGACTCGGATGAAAGGTGACGGAATCGGACGAAAAGGCGGCGCAAATAAGGCATGCCAAATGACCTACACCAATGATCATGGTTTTATAGGCACATAAAATTGCCTTGCGTGTCACATGTATCGCATGGTTCTTCATGTCATTGCAAGTACAGAGACCGTAAAGACGTAGCACACGGTCTTACACAGATCATGCCGAGCAGGTGACATATAACGCAGTGAAACAGCACCACAGCGCCTGCAAAGAATTTTGGAATAACCAAAATGTCTGATTGTTGTCAAGACATTGTAGTAATTATACAATTAGGTTGAATGTACAAAGTATGCTACTAGCACGCCTCCCCCGCTCCTTTGTGGTAGTCAGTGCTTTTGTTCCTGGCCGAGAAGTCGGGCCTTTGTCGTGAGAAACAAAAGCGCGCAGGTGTGTATGTACGTGGCACGACGGACGCTGCCAAATTTTTATATCCAGTTCCGCTATGATGAATTCGCTTTGGCGTCGATCCAAATGTTTTCAATGTGGTCATCAATTCAAAGACAAAATGTTTGCCAAGTAGCTCGCTCTTGAGAGAAGTCGAATAGAAAGGTGTCGTCAACAAGTAGAATGTCGTAGGGTATACTTCGTTTCGGTGGTCGTCTTGTGAAGCCTTCCAATTAAGCCGTCCATGAGGAAGACAAAAAAGTTGATGAACGGTCCGTGAAAGCCTTCACCAAGACTGTGAAGGGATGAAGCGGCCGATTTAGTGGTACTCGGACCGCTCCTTCTCCTTCAGGCCACCGATCTTCTCAATATCAATCGAGTAGAACTGAGACTTGCTCTCCTTCTCGTACGCCGGCAGCTGCTCCTCCAGAGGTTCCATGCCAACGGTGGTGTCACCGACGCGGACAACGACGACACGGCCGCTCTTGGAGTGGCCATGCTCATCGTGCTCGTCGGGGAAGGTGATGTGGATCTCGGGGACGTTGTCGGGCGAGTGAGGGGGAGAACTGGGATTCGCCAACATGGGCTGGCCGTCCTTGAAGACGACGACGCTGTGCCGGCCGTTCTGGGTCTGGATAGTCAGCTGGCGGTGGTTGCCACTGCGCTTGACATCGCTGTACTGAGGGAGCACCTCGGACTGCATCTGCTGGCGTCTGCGCATCCGGCGGAGGAGGATGAGGATGGCGGCAAGAATAAAGCCGAAAAAGACCAAGCTGAGGAGAGCAATCATGACGTTGATGAGGGTCTCGGGGTTGCTGCCATCGGTGAGGCTGCGAGCGGCAACGACGCCCCGGGAGGCGAGTTGCTGAAAGGACTGCATAGTGCTGTATGTCGTCGGTGTGTGTGTGGGTATAATGAGTGTGAGGGTCGGATCAGTAGCGGAGGTGCTCTGATGCTCGAATGAACCGGATCGGCGTCGGGATCGGTGTCGATAGTGAAAAGATTGCTGCTTCAAGGGAAGGATAGAATTGAACAAGGGACGATCTACGCCGCCGCAGTCGGGCAATGTCAGTATGGGTCCGGTCAATAATCAAAGAGGAGGATGTTGATGATGATCTTGGACAGCCAAGGGAAAATGGAGTCTCGAGCAAGGGCGCCAGGCCGACAATAAAAAACAACTCAAGGAAAGGCAGGATGATAGCCAGCCCCGGATTTGCCAAAGGGAGGCGTTATGAGGTAGTCCATTGAGGTTTTCGTGCCTCGCCTTTGCGAAGAATGGAGATGCTGAATAGTGGGTTTTTTGGTGGTGGTTGTTCACATACCCAAGGGATGCTCCCGCCTCTAGCAATTTTTCAAAGGTCGACAAACGCAAAAACAGCTTAGTTCCGGAAGGAATGGACAGGAGATACAGCTAAGAGAATGAAGCTGTATTCCAGTGGTGATTTTAAAGATCGTGAGGGTGAAAAGGAAGGGACGCTCTTCGAGCACCTTGAGGCCGGCGACAATGGACCTTTGGCTTTTTGGACGAGAGGTGAAGAGAGGAGAGGAGGACGAAGAGGAGAGGGAAAGGGGGGATTGAAAAGAGCCACACTGTGGTAGCATCCAGCACTCTCTCCACCGCAATACAGCACAGAGGTGGGTGCAGGTGGTGGTGTGTGCGTACGTGGTGGTGATGGTCTGGGCTGTGTCCACCTTCTCTCCCTCCACTTTCTCTCCCTGTCCCCTGTGCCTGTGCCTGGGAGAGAGACGCTGTGATCAAGGCCAGGGCGGGCACTTTCCCAGGATAGCGCTGCAAAGCTGCCAGGGGTTTGCACAGATGCAGCAACAAACAGGGGGGCTGATTGGCCACCAAGCCACCACAACGGTTGTTCCTGAGCTAGCGCCAGCCATCCTGAGGCGGCAAGCCAATGAGGGGTCATGGCTCTGTTGATAAAAACCGGGGGCGTAATTTCACGATTTGGGGGTGGAGCCTTCCCTCAGATTCGAGGTCCTGTGATTGTGATCTCTCTCTCTCTGGTCTGGCTTCTCGTCAAACCTCCAAAAGGCGCGCGCTCAATTGCAGAAGCGCCGTTATGTGTGCACTGCCAAGTGGGTGTCAGAAAGGTTGACGGTTTTGGATCAATCTCTACCCAAAACACTAACAAACTGAACGATCCATGCATTCTTAGGCAGTGGGATAATCCAGGGTGATCAGTTAAGAATTGAGGTACATCGAGCAGGCAAACCGTCAACGAATCTGTCACCCACTTGACTGCATCCTGTCTCTTGACGCTCACCATTCAGACACCTGACCATCATATTGTCACCGTCTTGTCCAATTGTGTTGCAGAGAAGCAACTGGCTTTGCGGTTTCCCTTCCTTCACCAGACCAAACATACCAAGTCAGAATGTCTAGAACGCCGCTGACGAAGACTGCTAACCCGACGTCAACAAAAACAATTAAATGCGGCGGTATGAGGCTGTTCTATTTTGATCCATTCGTGTTGACAAAGCCACGCACCGTTCCGGAACTTGGCTTTGGAGGCGAACGGCTAGAGGAATATTGATATGGCCACCATTCCTGAGCACCCCCACAAAATGCCATCATCTCGACCACGCCTCATCCAACCACCCCCGGGCTTTCGATAATGCACATTGGGACGACTTCTTACAGCTAGTATAATAACTAGCAGCATTCGAGGCATTTCAATCAGGGTCCTTTTGAAGCCTCATGCGGCATCGTCGCAATCCGGGGGCGGGTGGCTTCGCGCCACTGAAGATGATGCTGGAAGGAGCCATTCCCAGAACCGGACCCAGCCTCATACAAGCCGCCTGTCATAGTTGGCTCCCGTCAAGCCTTCCGTTCAACACAATGCCCGGATAGCTGAGTGCCAAGTATGTGGCGAGTTACGATGTCTCAGCATCCATGGTTGATTTTCTTGCATTCGGAATGTTTGACTCGATCATATGTCGTCTTCTGCTCAATTTTCTATGAAATCTCGAAGGGCAGAGCTTGAGAAACACGCACTCAGGCACGCCAGGCTCGAACGGCCGCCAGACTTTCGCGTGCAACTAGTCTAAACGTGGTAATGCTCTCTCCGATCATCACAAACAAGTGTTCGATACATCTTTGTCAGGGCGTTCCGATAGCCGCCCTTAACTGGTCGAGCCGGCTCCTCATGTTGGTACACCATTGATTGAGGATTTCCTTGCAATGATTCGTCGCACCCGCTTGCACGTTGTTTGCCAAAAGTTGCACAATCTGCTGGTAGCGCTGCAGCTCCTTGCACAGGATGCGTCCTGCTAGAGCCAATTGCTCCTCTGGCTCGAGCTCAAAAACACCAAACTGGAGTGTGGGCAGACTGCTACTTGCTGGGCGATAGCTCCTCGGTGAGGACCGGTCAAGTCCCAGAGTACGGACGACATCCTCGAACAGGGCGAGGATCAGGTCCAGGGTCGATGCCATGATCATCACCCCGCTGCTGCAGGCACGATGCTCATCGAGAGCCATGATCTTGGTGATGTCCGTCATGCACGCCTTGTTGATCCGCATGACTTCGTCCAGCGAGTGATTCTCATGACGCTGGTGGGCCTCGAGCAGCCTTACCATCTTGCATAACGAGACGATATGTGGGAACTGCTGGCTATTTGGCTGTGGCCATATTGGTACAGAGAAGCCGGATGATTTCCGGCTCGGTGCTACAGTCGGCATCTTGTCCGCCGCTGTGAAGCCTGTTGATAGGCTAGGACTTGGCAGTAACGTCGTTCCCGCATACAAACTTGTGCTCGATTCACTCTTTCCATCCCGACCGGCCGAACTGGTACTTGGCGCTGGTATGCGCTCTGTGTCGAGCTCGAGACGACCACCAAGTGTCACGTTCGTGCTGTTGTCGTTGGCTGCCTGTGTGTCCCAAGACCAGTTGAATGTGTTCCCACTCAGCTCGTCGCCGTCTTGGCCGTCGCTCTCGTGGCCAGGAAGCAGAAAGTTGCTTGGACTCATGCACTCGGCTAGGAGGTCCATGTTCAAGCCTTCCATAAGGTCGCCGGAAGGTAAATCGGCAGGCGGGCCCGGCGACCCCACTGGCGACAGAGTCACTGCCGTTGAGTTGTTTCGCTGATTTTGATCATGGCTGATGCTGTGTTTGTTTCTTTTTGAAACTCTTCCCACCATGGAGACTTTGTAAACGCAACTCAACCCGTTCTGGCGGCAGCGTTTACATCCAGACCTCTCTCCGCTACACCGAACCTGGTCAGTAGCCACATTAGCAAATGAGGTTGAGCTGGGGCTTCCTAGGCATGACGAGCACCAACCTTTGCGGCATGACACTCGGTACAAGCCGAGCGCATACGGGGAGGTCGTACGTTGGAGCTGGGTATATTGCTGCCGAACATGGGACCCTCTCGTAGGTTTGTTGACGGGCTTCTCTCCGTTCGTCATATGCGCCTTGAATGATGTGACGGCTCGAAGTGCATCAACATGCTTTCCAACTCATGTTATTTGCATCAATTCTCTCAAGATTGTACTCTTTTTTCCTATTTTAGGACCGGAGACGCTGATGGACACCGCGACTGTGGGCGCTTCTTATCACTCACCACCTTCACGCACCTTGGTGGAGCAAAGGTTGCCACAAGGATCTTGTAACTGCGACTTCTCCATCACACAAAGGTATCACCCTTTTGGAAGGCAATTGGAGCATAAGCAGACCTCAATCGCGCGGGTATGGTGCACCCGCCGGTGGTTACAGTGCGTGGGCTTTGCAACCTTGATGGTCAACAACCTGCACGACCACCCGCAACAATTGGGTTACACGACACTTAGAACCATCCACAGTCATGGGTCAAAGTTGTCGTTTAGCTCCCTGAACCACTGGTGGTTTCTGCAGTCTTATTTCAAAGCTTGTCCTAGTGGCACTGCCAGCTCCTGCCTTGGATGATGATGACCATTGGCTAACTTTATTTGGTCTTGGCTGAGGCCAAGCAGAATCCTACGCATGCTAATTCGAACATCTAATCTCTCGAATCACAAGAAGTTCCTGTCACTTTGCAGCAACGATTATCTAGCGCCGCCATAGCCGCAGTACGGTGGCGTAACATGTCATCCAACGTCTCGGCTGTCTACGTAGCGGTACCGGCGTCTACCTCTTTGTCCTCCTCGGCCCAAGCATCGAGTTTTCCCTCTACCTTCCATTTGCGGATATCTCTCACTGCATTCTTACAGGCTCCTTGGGCAAGGGCTCGATAATTGACCTCGATGTCCTTGGCTGCTTGGCTACCAGGTTCCACGTTGTCTAGCCACAACTCATACATGGCCGTAAGAAATAACTCATGCTCATCCGTGGTACCAACTCCTGTTCCATAAGACATCAGGAACGTGCTTTTGGCCCCCGTTCCGACAGTCTTGGCTTCGACCTGCGCAGTCGTTCATCGTCAACAAAGGGTTTTGCATTTAGCAGTTAAGCTACGGAGCGACTTTTCAAAGCTAGGTTTAGCTTGGTCAATCAGGGTTCTACTTACGTGTAGAAGGGGCGCAATCACCACGTCTTGGTCCAGGGTCTCACCCGCAGCAGTGTGTACTGCCCCATCAGCGAGCTTCAACCGCCGCCGGAAGTTGTTGCCCTCGCCCGATAGCACCTCGCACCCTGCTACGTACTCGGCAAAGTCGTGGGGGTTACGCCCTCCTCGCTTGATCCCCTGCCACAGCTCCTGCGCCGTCAGGCGGGGTGATTCTCCGGGCCGGTTGACTGGGTCTGTGAAGGCCACATTAAAGTTGAACTTGGGGGCTGCCATTTTCACTGGATGGGGGGCAAATAATGTCCTTGGCGGGGCGGAAGGATCTGGCTTTGTCTTGACAGTCACGAAGCTACCAATAACCTCGTGAGGCACCAGGGTGTGTACCTGGTCTCACATCGAGGTATTTATCAACTCGGAGTGCAATGCAAGCCAAGCCCTAGAGGTACTCTAGCGAGACGCTTGACAAGGCGGAGCGGTCGTTGAGACAGGTTCTAACGGCCGCCACCGGCTCATGTTTGCCGCCTTTCTGATCTGATAGAAGGGAGCTGGCGGGCCGAGCCCTGCTGCGGTCCGCATCTTATCATAGTATTACATTCAGAAAGTGGTCACAGAGACGTTGCAAGAAGGCGTGAACTGTAAGTGTCAGGAAACCCTTGAGATCAGCATGCACTTGGTAGATTCACGAGTTGATCTGCTGGTAATATGGATCAAGGAAGCAATACTCCGTTGTCTGGATTGTGAGTTTCAATCAGGATAGTTGAACTACCCAACCTTCAACACCCTTTTCCTGGCCCATCGTACACCCTGGGAAGGGGTTATATGGATGCATGGTGTGAGAAGAAGGCATGTTTGATGAGAAACAGCCCCTCGTTATTTCAGACTGTTGAAACATGCTACGTTTGGCTATCAACTATCATACAACGAGAGATAATGTACTTTTTCATTATGAAAGAGTTTCCCTGCCTGAAACGTCTACGAATTAACCTCTTCACCCTTGAAAGCGCACGAGTAGGTCGTAGATGCTACTTCATTCCTGACCACGAGCCTTGAACAGTACCTCGGCCTCGGCGTCGGGCAAGATAGCCAGGCCGTAGTGCTGCTGCTTGGGCTTCTCGGTGCCGGGCTTGAGCGCGACGTCGTACCGCCGCAGCAGGTGCGCCAGGATGACCTTGATCTCGGCGTTGGCGAAGAAGCGGCCCGGGCAGGCCCAGATGCCGTGCCCGAAGTTGATGTTGTCGAGCCCCGTCGACGCGTGCTGGAATTTGAGCTCGTTGCCGGGCACGTCGCGCAGGCGCGAGAAGCGGAACGGGTCGAAGCGCTCCGGGTCCGGGTAGATGGCCGGGTCGAGGTTGATGACGTGCGAGTTGATGGTCATGCGCGTGCCGGGGGGCAGGACGTGGCCCGTCGAGAGCTTGAGGCCGCGCGGGTTGGTGACGATGCGCGGGATGTTGACTGGGAGTTTGGTCAGTGATTGCAATGGATGATGGATGAGGTGGGAATGGGAAATTGCTTACCGAGAGAAGGAGGACTGAGGCGCTGGGATTCCTTTGCGAAGCTGTCGAGCTTTCTCAGCTTCACGAGAGAGTTCTTGTCGATGACGCCATCCATGCCGACGACGTCCAGGACCTCGCGCCTCATCTCCTCAACTTCCTCTGGAGCCAGGGCCGCGAGGTCAAACACCACATAAGACAACGCATTCGAGAGGTTGTAGATGCTGGCAAAAGTCGCCAACAGCTGGTCCCTTCCCAATTCGCGCAGGGTCGGTGGGGTTTTATACTGCGAGATAAACCAGTCTATCATGTCTCCGCCGGGGATGCTCTTCTTCGGCTTCTCGTTCAGACCACCGTTCGTCAAGCCCTCCTTCTCACGCAGCAGCGGCGCCAACTTACGCTCGTTGGTGGCCCTCTGCTCCTTGAGAAACCTGACCTGCGGCAGCAAGGGCGCAATCAGGTACCGCAGGGGCCAGGGAATAAGCTGTAGGATCATCCACGCCTTGGACACCCCGGCCGTGTAGTTGACAGTCGCCTCCACCCACTCCGGCTCGCGGCTCAGGGGCAGTCCCACAAAGGCGCGGCCGGACATGAGGGAGGCGACGCGCGACATGGCGAAGCGCGGCTTGACGGGCGTCCAATCCTTGCACTCCCCAATGTTCTGCGTCACGGCGTAGTCGACCTCGGCGACGAATGACTGCAGCACGGTCGGGGTGTTGCGGGTGAGAATGTAGCGCATGGCGGCGTCGAACTCATCGGCCTTGGTGCCCATGTACGTGTATTCACCGAGAAAGACGTCGTAGTGATGTTTTCTAAGTCGGCGTTGTCAGGACTTGATCTTCTGAATCCGTGTTGGGACCACTCACTTGATAGAAACATCCGTCTCAGGCAATGTTCTAATGGTTTCAATCTCGGAAGACGGCAACACTGCCATCTCCATGCCAGGCAAAGATAGCATGAACGGAGTATCACGACACTGTTGGATTGGCTCAGCCTTGGCATCATTACGAAGCATGTGAAACTGTTCTCACCTTGGTCTGTGCATCTTCCAGGACGCTGATCACATCTGGGGACGTGACCCGGAACACTGGGAGATCGTGACGCTTCGGTCGAAGGATGAATCTGTAGAGCAGCCATGCCACAGTTGCAAGGAGTGTTGCAAGGATGATCAAAGATGTGGAATCCGTTGGAAGAGACGGGTAACTCTTGGCCCTCTCATTGAGCCACTGCCCAACAGCCATGTTGTCTTGGTAAAGTGTGTTGCTCTCAAATCGTAACTTAGGGGTCGAATTGTTTCGAACAATGCTTCACGATAGTGTCTTGACATTGAAGGGTTTGCTTCAACGAGCCCAACCTATGAGGTTGTATGAAATGTAATCAGACACAACGGGCCGTACTTTGAATTGACTGCGTTCCAGCAAGGTCACATAAGACAGCCTCGGGAGGCAAGACGCCAGCCTAGGGCGCAGCAAGAGTGCTAGGGAGACCACAAACAAACATGGCGAGCCAGTCGAGCACCTGTTGTCCAACAGCGGACGGGGGTCAGGTCTGGTACTTTGCATACGGGTCCAATATTCTACCCTCCACCATGACCCGTCGTGGGCTCGATCCCTTGGACACCAAGAACGTCGTTGCCCCATCCCACGTCCTAACTTTTGACGTCTTCGGCGTCCCATATGCGGAGCCAGCCATGGCGAGCATCGACCTGCGCCTACCCCACCACCAGTGTCCTCCGGTCCACGGCGTGGCTTACCTGCTATCAGCTGCGGACTACAAGAAATTGATCATCTCCGAGGGCGCCGGCGTCGGATACCGGGAGGCCAAAGTGGACGTCGAGGTGCTGGACCCACAAAATGCCGGGGTCGGCCCCACCGTCGCCGACCAGGGCTTGGCACGTCCGGCGACCGTCCTCTCGACGAGAACCCTGGTGGCGCGCTTCCCTTTCCGACCCAACCCATCCCCAAGCGCGAGGTACATGGTGAGCAGGCATCTAGCTCCGTCTAATGCATCTATCCGGGTTCACTGTCGCAAGCGCAAGTGCTGACATGTCGGGGCGTGTCCCCCGTTCAGGGTCTGTTATTGGACGGGGCGGTAGAGCGGCTGCTACCGGAGTCTTATCAGCGGTGGCTGCGCACATTGCCTGTCTACACCAGCGAGAATCCAGGCGGAGCGCCTCCCCTCGGGGTCCGCCTATTCTTGGGATTCTGGATGCCGGTGCTCAACTTTGTCATGCGTAGGATCAAGATGAGGGCTAGCGAGAGGGGAGATCACCCCCCGGAATGGCTGGGTCAGGTCGTCAATGGCCTCTTTCGGAGTATGTGGTATTACCACGACTTAGTGTATTGTAGACTATGGGGTTGCAGTGGTCGGGGCTAGATGCTGCAGTTTGCTGATACAGTCCTCCTCGGCTACGGCTCTATCCCTAGTCAAGACGGCCAATTTCTAATGACCTGCATGCCTATACATGAGGGTTTTGCTCAATGGGAGAGTTTTTTTGCTGTCAAGGCCATCAGTAAAGGCTACGTTCGCAAGTGACCATGTCTCCAAGCGCAAGCTACGAAGCCACCTACGAGGAGCGCGCTCTTGAGATTTTGAAGGAGTTTCCACTAATTGGTATGAGACGAACCAAGAGAAAAGGAATGTTAGTATAAGTTGAGGCTGATCAGATCAAAGATGGTCACAATGATTTCCCCTGGATGATACGAGGCTGGTTCCAGAACAACCTGGGCAAAGCTGAGTTTGATGTCCATAACTTGCCTATCGGCCAAACCGATCTAGCAAGGCTCAAACGAGGACGCATTGGTGGACAGTTCTGGAGTGCTTTCGTCCCAAGGTACGAGATGGTCTGCCCGTGATCTGAAAATGCTGACCTGGGATACCCCAGTCCGGTCAAGACGGATGACTTCTCGACTACCCCGTTGCTAGACACGCTTCGTACAACTTTCCAGCAGATCGATCTCCTACATAACCTGTTCCGCACTCATGATGACACTTTCGAATTCGTGGAAGAGTCAAAAGCAATCATGCCAGCTGTCAAGAAAGGGAAGATAGCAAGCCTAATTGGGATCGAGGGTTTACACCAGATTGCCAACAGTGCAAGTGTGTTGCGAATGGTGTACAAGTTGGGCGTGCGATACATCACTCTCTGCCATGACGGCAACAACCTCTACGCAGATTCTGCTGTGGGTGATGTCTCTGTGGAACACTTTCATTGCAGCATGTGGTACTGAAGTAGCATGCAGACAGGCAAAACACAGCCTCACGGGGGTCTTTCGAAAGAGGGCCGTGATATGATCCGCGAAATGAATCGAATCGGCATGTGAGATGAGCCTGTGTCTTATATCCAAGCTGCTAAGCTCATTTCTCTATGCAGGATCGTAGACATCTCCCACACCACCCACGAGACTCAGAATCAAGTACTTGCTTTATCCACCGCACCAGTGATGTTTTCCCATTCATCAAGGTGTGCAATTTCCTCAACCCCAGAAGCCCCTCACTAACACGATGCAGCTACTCGCTTTGCCCGCATGAGAGAAATGTCAAGGACGAGACCCTTGATCTACTGAAAAAGAATGATGGACTAATTATGGTCGCATTTCTGCCTAATCTCTTGGAACCGAATGGTGGCCAAAAGGCTGTCATGTCACAGGTCATAGATCACATACAGTACATTGCTGCTCGCATTGGATACCGGCACGTTGGGATCGGGTCCGATTTTGACGGAATGCTATATGGCCCCGAAGGCTTAGACGACGTCTCTCAGTACCCGAGTTTGGTGGTGGAGATGTTGAGGAGAGACATATCTGAAAGGGACATTTCACTTGTATTAGGGCTCAATGTTATTCGAGTTTTGGAGGCAGTAGAGAGTGCTGCTAAGGAACGGCAATGGAGAGCCTGTGAGATACTCTACGACAACATACCCCAAATCTGGACAGATGAACAGCGTAAGATGCTGGTAGACATGGGAACGGAGAGGGCGCACAGATAGCAGATTAACACCCAAAGTTCTATTTCAAATACAGTTTACCCATAATTAGGTGCTTAGATGGGAGCAAGCGACCACTTCGGCTTGAACCTTCGGCGGTGCGCTCGCCAGACTTCCCGGCGCTTCGGTCCGGGGGTCTGCAGAGATGTGTGCTTGTCTTGTGTAGTACCCATCAATGCTGCTGCCACTCAACCTTGATGTACAGCTCACATAATACCGTACTTTCCCAATAGGTAGCGTTGAGTGTGACTTGTCTTAGCCCATGTCGTGATTCTGACAGCAAGTCGTGCAATTCGATAAGTCCTTGTCCTAGTCAAGCTACACGCAATGGCCTCCTCAACGACAAGCGAAGACACTCCTCTGAAGCATGTGAGAAGTGATATATCAATCTTTGATTCGACGACAACCACAGATACAGTAGAGAGTTTCTTTCTCGCAAGTCTTCAGTCTGTGCTTGGGTCCGACGCGGCCGCTATCAACTTGGACACGAGCTTCGTGCAAAACGGCGGTGACTCGTTCAAGGCCGTGTTGCTGGCTTCCACGGTGAAGCTTCAAGGTGGTCGTCTCACCAGGGCTGAGATTCTCACAAGCCCTTCGCTGAGGGAATTGCTTCCACGACTCCAATATGCAAATGATGGAGACACGCCACCTTCGACGCCGCCTAGTCCGGGATGCTTTGAGGCAGAAGAAACAACGATCGTGTCATCGGAACCTAGAGGAGCCGAGATACCTGGTCTACCGCCAGCTCAATTGAACGTTCCATTCGGCCCTCGGTCTGGAAATGTTATTCTTGATGTCGGACCAGAAAGTACCCCTGGATTGATGACTGTCACTACCGATGATCTCTTGACCGAGTTACAGCTTTCCTTCATTCATGGAAGCATAAAGTACCCAGGGCGCAACTTCATCGCACACTCCGAAACATATTACGATCATGATTTACCGAGAATCAAAGAGGCATGGGAGCAAGTTATCAAGAACGAGCCACTGTTCAGTAGCACTTGGATCAGCTCTTACCTTCCCGGCATCGATTCCACTTTCCACTGGTTTGAGGCAAAGACGACTTCGATGCTAGGACCTAACATAGCGAAAGAGCAACTGTCAAAACAGCACGGAAGCTATTTCGAAGTCACGCCTTGTCATACGGCTTCGGAATCGCACGAACCAGCGCAGTCAACTGTCACATGGAGAGTACACCATGCTCTGATCGATGGCAGATCTGCTCGTCTTCTTCTGGACAGGGTGCACTGCCTAGCCAACGGTAACGCTTTCAAACGAGGCCCTTCTTTTTGGTGCTGGGCATATCATCTCAAAGAATACCAGCGAAAATGGAAAGACGAAGGCGATCGCTTTTGGCACGATAAAGCACGCCTATACGAGTCCTGCAAGGGCGAGCTCTTGATTCCAGAACCAAGCTCGGCACCAGCTGTCGAGCATGGCTCTATCTCTGTGTACATTGGTGATATGCTCGACAAGCTCACTACGGTGGCCCGGACTGCCAATGTGACCGTACCGACCATCTTTTATGCCGCATGGGCCATCGTACTGGCGGACTTCACAGACTCCAACGACGTTGTGTTCGGCGCTGTACTGAGTCTGGTCAACCTGCCTATATCGGATGCAACTGAGATTGTCGGCCCTCTCATCAATGTACTCCCTCTACACGTTTCACTTGATCGCAACGCTTCCGTCTCGGAGTTTCTTGTCGCTTTGTTCAGGGATATACTCCAACTTGGGGAATATTCCTGGACATCACCAGAGAATGGGTTCTCTCGGCAATATGAAAGTGCCTTGTCCGTCCAACTTCCGGAAAATGACAAGCAAGAACACGCTGTGAGGCCGTTAAGGACTTCTGCAGAGTACGGCTCGGAGGTTCCAGTGAGCATCACAATCGAAGGACTTACCCACATCGAACTGCGATATCATACAAAGCGACTGACTGCCCTCAATGCAGAGAGACTAGCTACCAGCTTCAAAAATGCGCTACATCTCATGCAAAACCATACACTGGTGGGACAGGTATCTGATGGTCTACTGTCTTGCTCGGCAAATGCTCTGTTGAAAAGGTTCGGAAACTGCGCCTCGGGACTCACCACCCGTCAATCAGTAAAGGAAGATCTTGTCACCCTCTTCGAAAAACGGGTTCGACAGCTTCCAGACCACATTGCCCTGGATGATGGTCACAGGCAAATAACATACGGTGAACTGGATCGAGCCGCAGCTCTGGTGGCTCAACGACTATCTCAACAAGTCTCAGGCTCTGAAATTGTCTGCGTCCACTCGGACAAGTCAATCAACTGGATCATCGCAATCTTCGGTATTCTGAAGGCCGGCGGGGTGTACTGCTCATTAGACGCCTCCCTCCCTGCAAGTCTTCGCGCATCGATGTTTACCTCAGCCGGTGCACGACTGTACGTCACGCCTAACGAATCGCAGCTTGGTTGCGCACCTGACTGCAGCCACGACAAGTTCGCAGTCGAGTCAGTCCTGCTCCAGGACGGGGCAAGCACTGGTCCTTCTTTCGGTCAAAGACAAAGTGCAGTACCGTGGCAGGCGGCATATCTCTGCTTTACCTCGGGGTCAACCGGGGCGCCTAAAGGTGTCCTCTGTACGCATGAAGGCCTCGTTGCTTTTCAAAGCGACTTGCAAGTGCGACTACATGCAGGCCCGGGAGTTAGAGTATCCCAGGTTATGTCTGCGGCTTTTGACGGAAGTATTCATGAAATATTCTCGGCCCTCACGTACGGAGCCACCCTTGTGTTGCCGTCAGGTCCTGATGTTCTTGGCCCGCTTGACACGGCCGACTCGGCCATACTGACACCATCTATTGCGCGGGTACTTGACCCAGGTGACTTTCCACGCTTACGATGGGTTCGTTCCGCTCTTTCTCTCTTCTGGCCACGGGTTCTGGCTGTCTGACATGTTCATCAATAGGTCTATCTCGTAGGCGAGCCTGTCCCCCAGAACGTATCGGACAAATGGGCAAGCAGCAAGGATTTGTTCAACATGTATGGCCCAACAGAAGCAACATGCGGTGCTACAATCAAGCGGCTTCGGCTAGGAGAACCTATCACGATCGGAGCTCCCAACCCTACTACCCGCGTCTACATCCTGAACTCGAGGCACAGCCTATCTCAGCCGGGCATGGTCGGCGAGATATACCTAGCTGGTGTCCAGGTCTCTAGAGGGTACATCAACATGACTAAAGAGACCCAAGAACGCTTCTTGCCAGACACAATCATGCGAAATAATGAGATGATGTACAACACCGGAGACAGGGGCTACTGGAGCGAGGATGGTGAGGTTGTCTGCCTCGGCCGTAAAGACCGTCAAATCAAACTGCGTGGGTATCGCCTGGATCTCAACGATCTTGAGATTCGGGTGATAAGAGCAATCCAAGAGATCAGGGGAGTGGCGATAGCATGTCGTGGTGATCAGCTTGTGGCCGTTGTGCAGCCGTCCACGATTGATGTCTCCGACATACGATCGAGATTGTCCGCAGTTCTCCCAGCCTACGCATTACCTCAGCATATAGTGTCTGTGGATAAAATACCAACCACGGGTGCTGGTAAGATTGACTACAAAGCTGTTGCGCAAGTCACAGAGGAGGCAGTTCGACAAATGAGTCCGGTCACCATGACTGAGAAAGAGGTTTTGACAGCATACCGTCGGGTTCTTGGTCTTGCGGACAACATTTTTATTGATACGCACGAGCATTTTGGGGCACTGGGAGGGCACTCCATCCAACAAATACGGCTTAGCAGATATCTGTCCAAAGCACTCGGTTTGACGGTCTCTTTGCAGACTGTTATTGCGAATCCCACCATCAAGGGTTTGGCAAAGGCATTGGACGGCCTCATGAACTCAAGCGCACCCTCAGTCGCAATTTTGCCTGCTCTCGGCAGACAAAAGGTTTCTCCTATCGAGAGAGAGTGGCTGGAAAAGTATAGTGTCGATGCCGGCTCATCCTGCTTCAATGTTTGTGTGGCCGGGAGCCTGCAGCAGGACATCGACAAGAGTCGTTTCTGCGTGGCGTGGAACTCAGTGCTCGCCAGACATAGCATCCTCCGATGTCGCTACGTGTCAAAAAGAGGCCGTCATTACCAGCGAGTTTACTCTGCTGCACCTCCTTGTATTCAACGAGTGTCCGAAATGGACGTATGGGCGGAAGCGAATCGGCCCTTTCAGCTGGAGCGCGAACATCCCATCAGAGTATTGGTCTCGAGGAATCAAATACTGGTGGTTTTGAGTCACATTGTGGCGGACTATACGACGGTGGCCATTTTGCTTAGAGAAGTGTCTGCCATCTATCAAGGTCGAACACTCGAATCCATCACGAGGACCTACCACGATGTGGGTATCTGGTACGATGACAGGCCTTCGGTAGGCATAGAATTTTGGACCAAGTACCTCAAGGATCTCCCAAAACCTTCGAAGCCACTTGCAGCCCCTGACAGGAGCGGCTACGGAGGCAGGTCAACGATCTTCAAATTCGAGCCGTCAACAGCACAAAGTATTCTTCGTCTGGCGACAACCTCTGATATAACCCTCCAACAATTGGTGACCGCGACGGTGGCGCTGGTCTTGAGCCCAGATCCGACATCCACGGATGTTGTTTTGGGAATTCCATTCATGAACCGCGGAGCTGTGGAGGATGCGGATATCGTGGGGTTGTTTCTCGAACCCTTGCCCGTGCGCATTCGCTATAGCGCTTCTCCAAAACAGCTCGACGAACAGGAGTCGTCTCTGGAAGGAGAGGGCTATGTCGCTGCAGCTCAGAGGTGCATGTTGGAGGCCATTTCTCATGCGATGCCGTGGCATCAGCTGCTCGATACGCTCTCTGTGCAGGCCGACTACCCCAATCACCCACTTTTCGAGGTCATGGTAACATTTCACGAACAGCAGATGCTGTCCTCTCTAGAGATGGGTATCTCAGGCCTCGAGCCATGCTACATCTGGTCGCAAGGCGCCAAATTCAAACTCATGCTGGAGTTTGTGTCTCTTCCCAACGACGGGATTCTCCTGAGGGCCGAGTATGACGACAAGTGCATTTCAAAGTCTGATTTGGATAAGCTATTGCATCAGGTAACATCTACTATGCCACTTGTGGCTGCTGGATTGGATTATGAAGACATACGAGAGGCTCTACGGTCAGATAACATCGAAGTGGTCGGGACAAACCTTTGCCCTGACGAGGTTTTCGGTATGCCGCTGGCTAAGGTCTGAACACAATCTGGCTTATTGATTTAGACTCAAGAAAGATATAAAATTGTTTCTGTCTAAAGATTCATGCCTCTATTTTGGGAACGTTTTCATCCTGTCAAGTGTTTCACCTTCAACAAATGACCACAACATCAAGTGGCTACACTGCCCAACATCCAGCAATGGATGTATAGAAATCTCGCTACGGCCCCAGGCTGACTTAAGGCCATGTCCATACGATTCCGTACCTTTCGTTTCTCCAGATGAATGCTAGGGTCAATTCGTTTCGAACCAGTGAATTGAAGGTGGGCTTGGTTGAATGCCGACCGGGTTCTCATTTGTGCAAAGTACCCTGTTGGCACCCACATGTCATAATGGGGAGGGCTTGAGGTCCGGACCACTCCATCATCCAAGTTCCTACAAAATGTTCCATCTAAAGTTTCTGGAGTGCATAAGAGCTTTACCAAAGACTTCAGAGCAGCCTCTTTCGAAGTGGATTCTTATCTGGAGCTAAGAACAGTCACTGAGCAAAGAACGTTATGCCGGACACCACTGTCAGCGACAAGCCTCTGGGCCGACTCAACGAAGAGTACTTCCAGTGCGTTCATCCTTGCAAGGTCATACCCCGGACAGCTACATCTACTAACGCCGGCTTCTTGAGAAAAGCTCCGTAGCATCTTCGGCCTACAACGTCGAGTGGGTCCGGAATCTTCTCGCCCAAATCACCGACTTTCTACAGAGCAATGTCGAGTGGCTAGGTATCCCGGCCGGCGTTGACCGAAGCGGTCGCCGGATCAAGATGCTAGATTACGCCTGTGGGAACGGTCTCCCTTCCAGGGTATGTGTTCCGAGTTAGCTTGACACCGTCCCTGGTAGCCCTACTGCTGACACCAAGAGTAGGCTCTCGCGCCGTACGTTACAGCGCTCCGTGGCATTGACGTGTCGAGCAAGATGGCCGATGAGTACAACGAAGCAGCCCGGAAGCAAGGTTTCACCAAAGAGCAGATGCATGCTGTACATGGTAACCTGATGGACGGGACTGGGGCCGGCGTCTTGCAAAGTCCGGATTACTTCGGCTTCGACATCATTGTCATGTGCATGGCATTCCACCATGTTGACAATAGCCAGATGATAGTGGACAAACTAACTGAACGTCTCGCTCCGGGTGGGTCACTAGTCATCATCGACTGGGTGTCTCCGGCCGAAAGTGGCTGTGAAGGCGAGGCTGTCAAGCAACATGCCGAGCGGGTGGCCAAGACTCACGGCGTTGCTCACCATGGCTTCACCAAGGATCAAATGATGAGCTTCTTTACTGGGTCAGGGCTTGTGGACCATGACTTTCAATTAGCAAATGAGAGATCTAAGGTCCCCGTGGAAATGGGAGGAGAGCAACAGGTGTTCTTCGCCCGTGCAAAGAAGCGTGGTGTCTCTTAGTACTTTGTCGTCAATCTCTCCTATACTTTCAAACCATCTACTTGCTCATCTCAAATAAACCTTGCTGTGTGTGTGACGACTTCTTCAGTAATAGAGAATCCTGGTTTGACATCAAGGATCATGGGACCTTCTGCGAATTTATCAGCTCGCATGGGCGAGACGATAGATGCGCTGATGCCGAAGATCGGGGCTGCCATTGCTGACAGGGCTTCTTCCAAGATTGACCTTGCTACGGCAGAAAACCTTGTCATCCAGAAAGAGCTTCAGGAATGCTACAAGACTGCGGTATCTACAAGTCTGAAAGCCAAGGTGCGATGGCGCATCCATATGTCAGAATACATGTCTTTGCTCACATCAATTCCCAGGATCTTTCGTACCCTCAGGGTTTCGGTGGTAGTCCTGAGCTCCTAGATGCTCTGGCGTCTTTTTTCAATTCCTATTTCGACCCTTGCTTACAAGTGAGCCGAGAACAAGTTGTGGCAACACCAGGAGCGACAAGCTGCCTTGACGCATTGCTCACGAGTATTTGCGACCCTGGTGATAGCGTCTTGGTGCCAGCGCCTTTCTGGAGTAGGTTCACTTGTGCTAGCATCTTTTTGAAGCACACAAGTTGACAAGCTGCTCACTAGATGGATTTACCCTTCATTTCCATGTTCGTCCGCGTGTAAACATCATTCCAGTTGAGGCACCGTCGCTCCCTGCCAACTCCTGTCTGGATCGACAACTTCTTACTAGCTCCTTGATATCGCAACTCGAGAAGGCGTACGAGACGGCTCCCGATAAGAACCGTATCCGTGCCCTTGTGTTGACGAACCCTCACAATCCATTCGGTCAATGCTATCCTCGGGAAGTATTGATTGAATGTCTCGACTTTTGCAGGCAAAGACACATCCATTACATATCAGACGAGGTCTACGCATTGAGTGATTTCTCTCCAGAACACTTCAGAGGGCAACCTCCGGGATTTATCTCTGCTCTGAGCTTGACCCCTAGCCAAGGTCAGGGAAGTAGTCTGACCCCCCCTGAGACTCCAACCAACGCAGGGTACGATAGTATGTCTGGTGAGGGCAAGAAACGAAGGCGAGATCTTTCCGAAGTCGTGTCGTCTACAAAAGGACCCAAACGGAGAAGACCGAGTGGACTTTCAGCCGATGACGTTCCAGTACATGTCATCTGGAGTATCAGTAAAGACCTCGGGTCAAGTGGACTACGCATGGTGAGTATTAACATTGATTCTATGCATTTTTGGCATTTAAGCTAATTTTACACCCCTTAAGGCCGCCTTGGTGAGCCAAAGTCCGCAAAGCCGGCCACTCTTGGCTTCGGTGGCACTGCTGTCAAGCATGCACTTGTCTAATCTGACATCAATTGCAACAACACACTTACTGACATCTCCGCAACTACCAGAGATGATCTCAACAAGCAGGTCTCGTCTACGAAGAGCACACTCTCTAGCAGAAGCAGCCTTCAGATCTTGGAGTGTCGGTTACATTCCGGCCTCAGCCGGGCCTTTCGTTTTAGTCAAGCTTGGAAAGTATTCGAGGAAGATGGAAGATGACGTAGAGCTGCTCAATAAATTGGATTCTTCTGGAATTCTGGTGGCTCCTGCGAGTAGCTTTGGGGGTTGGGGAGCTGGTTGGTCATGTACTCAGCTGGGCTGGGTCAGGATGGTGGTTGCTGTCCCTGAAGATACATTGAAGATGGCCCTATGGAAGATTGAACAGGTCCTTGGTCTAGGACTTTCAGCCATTATATGTGTATGAGCATCCCAGTTTCCACTTGACAGCTTCTAGTAGGCCCAATGCACGCAAGTATATGATCAATGGAACACAGCAACCGCAAAGAGGCAAGAACATTCGTATCAGGAGACGATAGTTAGTTTTCAAGTGTCAATCTATGGGGAGCGTACAGTTGAGCATCCGAAGTACGAACAGATCATTGATCCTTGCTCCGATGTCTGAGCTTCCTGAAGTGCCATATCTCATTCAATCTTGGCCAGTTCCGCCCCTAGCTGGAAAGCAAGACCGCCAGCAGCAAGTGCACCCATAGCTACAGCCTGCGAAACAGCCTTGAGCTGGGTTGCGCAGTCTCCAACAGCAAACACTCCAGGGGTACTAGTCTCGCAGAAGGGCTGTGTAGTTTTGATATCCCCTGTGGGGGTAAGCTCTAGGGACAATTGCCTTGCGAAAGGCCCGCTGACCGTGCTGCCGGGTTGATGCACCTGGAAGATTCAGTGGATTGCTCAATGCATTGCTTTAGAATTTTAGAATTTCACTTACAAGAAAGCCTTCAGTGGTTGTAGTGTCGTCAGAGAATGTGAGAATGATCCCCACCCCGTCGGCCGATTGCCTCTCCAGCTTGGTTATCTGCCTGTCATCGACAGTGATGAGTCCTGCCTTGCCCTCCTTGTCATTCTCTAGCTCTTTCTTGAGAATGGTCGACAGGTCTTTGTTCCCGTGCGTGTAGAAAGTAACCTTCTTGGTCAAGCGACGAGCCATGCGCGACAGGTGCAAAGCCACCGGCGGATTACCAGCATGACCAAGCGCCAGGATACCGGAGGAGGGCAGGCCACGCTCTTCAAAACCGTGACAAAAGAGGCACCCGTATCTAGAGCGAACTTGCTTAGTTATCTGACAGGATAGGCGATGCATGAAGTCTGTAAACATACATGACATATCCCCAGCATTCCGCGTATCCTGATATGTCAGGCTGGACATCCGCAGCACCATTGGCCAAGACAACTTTTCGCCCGGTCCAAACCTTCCCTGTCTCGTCGGTCACATCAAATAATCCATGATCGTTTTTCTGGATCTTTGAAACGCCGACTTCTTGGAACTCGAAGCCCTCATACCGGCTCAAAAGGTCCTCCCGTGCCTTTGCTCTGAAAGCTGCGGGTGATTGGTGGTCCCATCCGGGGAAGTTGTGCATGTGATCAGTACGGGCATTGCGATAGACTTTATTGTCGAAAAGCACTGCGGTATACAGTTGTCTTGCTAGTCCTGTAGCGACAGCCAAGCCGCCGGGGCCGGCGCCGATGATGAGAACGTCAACATGAGGAACAGACATGGCTATTGATTCGACACTGGGTGACTGTAACGAGAAGTGTTTTTCAGAAATCGAAAATTCAGCCTACGAAATCTGATACACTGGGATCTTCTGGATTAATATCAAGTACTTGATTATTTATTCGGGCCCCGAAAGGGTTGCGCCACCGAGCACTCAGAAGCCAGGCCGGACCGTCCCATCGAGGTCAACAGGGTTGACGCAGACATATTAAGGCAGCTCGACAATCAAAAGCGACTTCAAGATCCCCCAAATCTTGGCACAGCACAATAGGATTCGATCATAGCAAACGTGACACCATGGGTTCGCTCTCAGCCAACGAAGTGCCGACGGAGAGCCTACAGGCTTTCCTCACCAGCTTGGAGGTTTCACTTGACTCCTCTCTTCGGCTGCTACGATCTCCCAAGACTCAGTCCCAGCTCAAATCTGCCCTTCATGATGATAAGCGCTTACCAGACAAAGAGTTGGCCGAGACAGCAGGACGAGTTGTCGATTTACTTGCTTCAATCGAACACATGCTAGAGCCCGCCGATCTTGTCCTGGCAGACCATTTTCTAGGTATGTGCACACGATCTTCTTAACACATTAAATCCAAACATCTACTTACATTTTACCAGGGTACACCAATACGAAATGTCTGGTTGCCGCAGTCGAGCTCAAAATCCCGGACCATTTGGCCGACAGGACAGTGACTGTTGAGGAACTTGCCGAATTATGCAAAGCAAAACCGAACCGCCTACGCCAAATTCTGAGGCCGCTGCATAACTGCAATATATTCAGCTACGACGCGCCCACCGATACATATGCAAATAACCATGTTTCCCGGTTGCTGCAGAGCGACCACTGGACTCAATGGCATAACTGGGTCGATCTGTATGGCAACGAGTTCTACGAAATTGCACGTGGGATACCCACTGCTGTGCGAGAAGGAACGACACGCTCAGCTGCTCAAGTCAACTTCGCTACCGATCAGGACATGTTCACTTACTTCCAACGTCGAGGATGGGTCCCTAGGCTGCATCGCACCTTGGGTGGGGGCCAGACTGCCATGGCACCCGGCATCCTCGCTGACTACCCCTGGCAAGAGCTTGCCGGCAGGACAGTGCTTGATATTGGTGGCGGAGGTGGTGCACTTATCGCATCGCTCCTTCGAGCCAATCCGACAATGAGGGGTGGAATCTTTGACCTACCCAAAGTCATTGATCATGTGGCGCCTTTCTTCACCCCCGAAGGTCAGTTCGCTGATGTCGCCGCACGGGTGCCAAGAGAGAATCTCATCGCGGGAGACTTCCTTCAAGAAATACCTTCCTTTGAGATGTATGTCATGAAGTGGGTGCTTCATGACTGGCTAGACCAGGATGCCTTGAAGATCTTGCAAAACATTAGGAAGGCCATTGTTCCTGGCCATGACCACCGTCTTGTGGTGATGGAATCGATCTTGGCTGAAGGCCGAAGTGGTAGGCTATCGAGATACGGAGACATCAACATGATGATGACCGCAAACGGCCAAGAGAGGACGGAGGAGCAGTGGAGGGCCTTGGCGCAGCAAAGCGGTTGGAAGGTCCAGGCTATCTTTCCGCTACGAAATGCCTGGGTACAAGCCATAGATCTGCGGCCTGAATGAGGCCGAACGGGCCGCTTCTTTGCCAAATAGAAATAGGTAGAGCATTTGAATGCACTTCTTCGAGATCCTAGCTAGCTCCCGTAGGTACCCACGCCTCCGCAGACCATCAGGGTGTACAACGGGTCTGCAGTCATCACGGACCTGACTGGCTTTTTACATAGTGGGACAACCAGTCAAATTTCAGCTGCATAACCGTGAACTCGAAGGGGTGTCCATCAAGATCCCCAATCTAGATCAAGCTTCCTGACATCTCTTGCACTGCTCAGTGATGTCCAAGCTTCGGGGCTCTCTCCATGATCTCCTTCACCGCCGGCCGTTCCAACATCCTCTTAGACCAAGTGTCAATTGCTGGCCAGTTGGAGATATCCACGTTGAAAAAAGTGAACATCCACGGCATTGAGAAAGGAAAGTAGGACAAGTCTGCCAGGGTTGGCCTGTCCTTCAACGCGATGTAGTTTTGTCCAGGCAGTGATAGTCTCTTTTCCAGGATATCCCATTGCTTCAAAGTGTTTTTGTGCAATCTAGACATCAATGTAAGTCAACATGTTACGGTGATCCTGGGTGAACAAGATATCGCGACAACTTACTGCTCCAGAGTTCGCGGCAACTGGACCGGTTCTTGTCTGTTGGGATATCCCCTCAAGAAATACAGCCAATATTTGGCCGTGGGCCTACTTGAGCTCAGTCACGGATCCAACGTTCGTTTTCAAGGTCTATGTGATACATACCCTAGAGCTGCCGTTTGATAAGCCGTCCAAGCGAGGACACTGCCTCTTTCTGCTGCGGTTCGTCCTGACCACTCGCCCTCCGTGTCAAATCTTTCTGCAATATACTGCAGGCAAGCCGTACCTTCGAACACGATCACGTCTTCTCCAGTCTCTGGGTCTTTGTCTTTCAAGGATGGAACCATGCGTTCGGGGTGTATCTTGTAAAACCACTCGTCCTTTGTGTCAATGATCGAGATGACATGCGGAATACCCAATTCTAAGGCGAGTATCAAAGGTTTAATGTAGTTGATGTAGGACGTTTGGTCAGCTTTGTTGGGTTAGATATCTCTAATGAGGCACAATAAGATCCCTTCTGAACGATCAAATACCTTTGATAACATAGAGGACAACCCGCCCATCAGGACAGATGTCTCCGTGAACGACCTCACCAGTCGAAGCCATTTTGACACTGGCTGAAGTCAGCGGAGAGGCGAAAATAGCTTGGTCTCAAGATTGCTAAAAGCGTTCCAAGAGAACATATTGATGGAATCGCGTACGCTCTTCGGCCCCTAAGACTTCTAGAGTCAAATACCGCGGCCCTTTCGGCGGCCGGCCATCCGGAATCGGCGGCATTGGGGCTAGGGCCGAGACTCAAGACATCTGTGCCATACGCTGAAGCTTTCTCTTCAAGTACCATGATTCAGTGTATGTGCAAAATCATGCTATTCGTTCATCCCTCAGTCTAGGAAGTCTGGCAGTACTGACCATGATGACGGAGACACTGGAAGTCGTTGCCAAGTATTGGCCACTGATTATCACCGTGGTTCTTCTGTTGCCCCCAATAAGGCAAAGAATAACACAGGTGACAATCTCCGCAATTTCGCTGCTACTCAATGTAAGTGTTCTACTAGAGGCTGTGTAAGGTTCTCATGACCGTGCAAACTTTGACTGCATATCACAGTTGTATCTTTCACACAAATATCAATACAAACATGTCGAGGACAAGTCTCTCCTTCCTACGGAGCCCTACACCTTTCCCAATGGGCAAGGTGATGCTGCCAAATTCCTGTTTGGCAAAGACAACAGTGTGGCCTGGGAAACGAAGCATGGCGCCGTTTATAGGATCTGGTCTGGAACGACGCCGGAAATGTAAGCCAACGCTCTACGTCATTTCCTTGAATTGCCTTCATTAACAATATCAGTGTTGTGACCAGACCTGAATACATACAGGAGATATTCAAGGATTCGGACCGTCACCTCAAAGCTACCAATAATAATTCAGGCTTCATATTCAGTCAACTGCTTGGAAAATGCGTTGGTCTCGTCAGTCAGGATGAGTGGAAGAAACTCCGTGCCGTAATGGAGACATCATTTGTCCGCTCAAATGTTCCCTTTCACTTGGAACTAATCAAAAGACGGACACTGAGTCATTTCAAGAACATCGCTTTCAACAAGACCATGAAACAAGGACTGATCGACCCGGCACTCGATCTCAAGATGCTTCCATTCTGGATCATAGCCGACATTGTCTACGGCGAGCTGTCACCAGAGCTAGAGCAGGATCTCGCTGTCATTGCGCCACAAAGAGAGGCGCTGTTTGGACATGTTATTAATGGAGGTGTTTCGAGATTCTCCTGGGCTCGTTATTTTCCCGGCGAGGCTCACCGACAACTCGAGCTCTTCCAGAAGCAGTGGTCTCACTTCAACGAGCAAGCCTACAACCGAGCAACCCGTGAGAACCTGGGCAGCCCTATTATTACCATGTTCGAGGCTGCAAATTCCGGAACTATCTCTAGGGATCATCTCAATCATACTCTCGATGAAATTCTCTTCGCCAATTTGGATGTCACCCTTGGAGGTATCTCCTGGAATCTTGTTTTCCTGGCAGCCTATCCAGAATGCCAGGAGAAGATACGTGAAGAGATCACTCGAAGGGAGTGCCAGGGAGGACTCGATACTTATTACTACGACACATCATCATACTTGTCGGCTTGTATTCTGGAAGCCTCCCGTCTCCGCCCCCTTGCTGCGTTTTCTGTGCCCCAAGCCGCTCCAACACCGCGGGTTGTGGGCGGATATCTCTTCCCCGCAGGGACAAATTTCATCGTCGATGCATATGCCTTGAATCAACGCAATCCATTTTGGGGAAAGGACGCTGATCAGTACCGCCCGGAGCGTTTTCTGGAGCAGAGTCCGACCAAAGCCAGGTACAACTATTGGAGATTCGGATTTGGGCCTAGAACATGCATGGGTAAATATGTCGCAGATGTCATACTGAGAGTCATGCTTGTCCATCTTCTCCGAAATTTTGAGCTTGGCCTGACCGACGAGGCGAAGGGTGAGTGGCAGAGAGATCCTGAATGTTGGATCAATCACCCTCGGATGGTACTGGAATGCAAACCTCGGACAGTCACGGTATAAACTGGGTGATAGAGAGGGAGATGCATTGTAGTTAGTGGATGCCATTCTAGAGACTGGTACATGATTCGTAGACGCTGAGGCTACCCCATTCGAAAACCATTGTGGTCTTTGCCCATCATATCAATTCGAATTTTCTCATGTCTATCACCCGATTTCTGACCGAAGTTGCCGGCGCAAATTCTGACCCCGTTTGCCAGGTATTGATTCTTGGTTGGAGATCATCTCAATACCTAGTTTGAACCTCACCCAGACATTGCACGCGTATGTGTGGTATCTTCTTTACCACCTTGGCTATTCTTCATCCAACCAAGACCTCTAGAAATGGGCATCATGTTGCCATCCCAATCTTCCCATATTTTTAGATAATCCACCTATCTCAGTAACCTCTTGAAAACCAAACGCCAGTCGAGGGTGGGGCATGCAGTCGGTGGACGCGCGGGCCGGACCTTCGGGGACCGCATGCGGAGCCTCTGGCCCGGGGCATCGAGCCAATCACAATGAAGGTGGACCGAGCCCCAATCCGGCCTCCGGGAACTACCTCCGGCGTTCTACGGGTTCAATCCATGGTGCCCAGGCCACCCTGTGCCGCGCGTGGAAACATGTGCACCTTGTTGTCCCGCTTTAGGAACCAATTATTCCCTAATATGAAGCATCAATTTCTAGTCCCTGTCGGAGTGAGAGGGAGAAAGCCCTGTTAGGCGACCTTGTATCAGCCTCAGTGACAGATTGTTTTTGGATGATCTGGTGTGGCTCTCCTCTATGTCAAAGCAAGTCCGGCGACAAAATGGAGACCTCGGCCGCGAAAAATGGCTGTGACGGTGGCGTCGCCATAATCGGCCTTGCTTGCCGACTACCAGGTGACGCCTGCGACGAACAGGAGTTCTGGAGTCTTATTAGCGAGGGACGATGTGAGTTCTACCATGACAACTTGAAACATAACAGATTTAACATTTTCCTCATAGCTGCTTACACTGATGTCTCTGGTCGATGGAGTCTCAAGGGCTTTTACAACCAGGAAAAGGGGAGGTTCAATACCGTTAGAGCCCCTGGCGCTCACTTCCTAAAACAAGACGTCTCGCTTTTCGATGCTGCCTTCTTCAACATTCGACAACATGAAGCGGAAGCCATGGATCCGCAGCAGAGATTTATGCTCGAAGTCACCTACGAGGCTTTTGAAAACGCCGGTCAGACATTGGGCAAACTTTCTGGTTCACAAACAGGCAGTTATGTCGGTGCTTTCACCGCGGACTGGCGGGAGAGTTTTATTCGTGACCCCGAGGCGGCACCCAAGTACGGCTATACTGGAACCGGGACTGAATTCGCCTCGAATCGAGTATCGTGGTTCTTCAATTTGAAAGGGCCGAGCATGACGGTCAACACTGCATGCTCCTCAAGTCTCGTGGCTTTGCATATGGCTTGCCAAAGTCTACGAACGGGCGAAACGACAATGGCCATTGCGGGCGGCGTAAATTTGATCCTCAACCCAGATCTTTTCACGCATCTATCGGGACAGAGCTTCTTGGCCCCCGATGGAAAGTGCAAGACATTCGACGCCTCTGGAGACGGATATGCCCGCGGAGAAGGCTGCGCTGTTGTCGTACTAAAACGAGTTGAAGATGCCATTCGGGATGGCGATTCCATCCGCGCAGTTGTTCGGGGCACGGGTACCAATCAGGACGGAAAGACAAGATCGATCACGATGCCGTGTCCCGTGGCACAAGCCGATTTGATTAGATCCACTTACAAGTCTGCTGGCCTGAAACTCGAAGAGACTGGGTATTTCGAAGCCCATGTGAGTCGAACCAATCCTTGATAAAGTTTTCTCGAGCATAACACAGTTGCTAATGCTGACCATATATGCAGGGCACAGGAACGAAAGCAGGAGATCCGGTCGAGCTTCGTGCGATCGGAGAAACGTTTGGAGCTGCGCGAGACTCACACAGCCCAATTCTTGTTGGATCAGTCAAACCTAATGTGAATAAATATCCGCCCTTTATACGACTAGAAAAAATATGTGCTAAATATAAACCCAGATTGGTCATACCGAGGCCGTTGCTGGTCTTGCCGGGGTCGTTAAAGGAGTTCTGATGCTTGAGAATCGCAAGATCCCACCTAGCATATACTTTTCAACGCCGAACCCTGATATACCTTTCGACAAGTGGAATGTCAAGGTACCAACGACACTTCAGGACTGGCCGGAAAATTCAGTCTTACGGTTGAGCCTCAACAGCTTCGGTGCAGGCGGGTCGAACGCTCACGCGGTACTTATCTAGCACACCTAGTCCTGCAAGATCTGGAGACACTGACTCATGAAGCAGATCCTGGAGGAGGCAGATACCTTTCTGAACTCGCTCTCCTATATTCACAATCAACAAAAGCTCTCGATAGAACCAACCCGGTCAACGAAAAAACGACTATTTCTTATCAAATCATATGATCAGGAGGGAATCAAGAGACAATGTGCGATTTTGCGCAAACACCTCCAGGCGGCCCAGAGACACATCCAAGATGACATTCAGGCAGAGGATAGCTATCTTTCACGTCTGGCCTATACATTGGCCGAGCGCAGATCCACTCTTTCTTGGACATCATATGTCGCTGGCTCGTCCTTGGCAGAGTTGATTGAGTCTCTAGATGATGCTGTCGCTCCTGTTCCGACGCGGGCTATCAAGTCCCCCAGGGTTGGCTTTGTCTTCACCGGGCAAGGTGCGCAATGGGCCAAGATGGGTCGGGAGCTACTCGATTATGAAGTATTTGCCGAGAGCATCGAGAGCGCCGATGAATACCTACGGACCAGTCTGGGTTGCCAGTGGTGTGTCAAAACAGAGCTGGAACGGTGTCAGGACGAGACGAACATCAACGACCCCACCTTCGCACAGCCTATCATCACAATACTCCAGGTTGCGCTGATTCAGCTGCTTGAGTCTTGGAACATATTTCCTTCTGTTGTTGCTGGCCACTCGAGTGGTGAAGTCGCAGCAGCCTACTGCATTGGTGCAATCACAAGAGAAGATGCTTGGAAAATAGCATACGTCAAAGGCTCTCTCCTTCCAACCATGCACAGAATGGCCCCTGGTCGAAAGGGAACCATGCTTGCTGCAGGGTTGTCTGAGGAATCAGCTGCCAAGTACCTTTCCAAAGTGACGAAGGGCATGGTGGTTGTAGCCTGTATCAACTCCCCTTCGAGCCTCACGCTCTCGGGAGATGTCTCGGCCATCGATGAGGTTCAGTCCAGGCTTCAGGAGGATGGTATCTTTGCACGCAAGCTCAGGGTCGACAATGCCTATCATTCACCTCACATGGAGACCATCGCCCCGTTATTTCACGAAGGTATTGCTGATATTCAGGGGTCCACATGCATCAAGGACATCAAGATGTTCTCTACTGTCTCCGGCCACATGGTAGACCCTCAGGAACTTGTCGATCCAGCTTATTGGGTGCGAAATTCGATCTCTCCTGTCAGATTTGCCGCCGGCCTGCACTCCCTTGCTACTACCGGTGTGGATGTCATTGTCGAGATAGGGCCGCACAGCACCCTTTCTGGCCCGGTCGCGCAGACTCTAACACACCATGGCATCGTGGGCGTCGAGTACATCTCGGTTCTAAAGCGTGAAGTCGACAGTGCGTCAACAGCATTGCTGTGTGCTGGAAAACTGATTGCCCACGGCCTTGCTATCGATCTTCGAGTTATCAATCAGTTGACAGCAAGCCTCCCGAAACCTCTGACGGACCTACCTGCTTATGCTTGGAATCACCATCATGGCTTCTGGGCAGAGCCGAGAATTAACAGAGATTATCGGATGAGAAGCCAACCGCGACGGAGTCTTATCGGGGCGCCTGAATCAGATCGATCTGGATCGCAAAAGATCTGGCGAAATATCCTTCGAACGTCTGAGGAGCCTTGGCTAGAGGACCATCGAGTACAGTCTTCGGTTGTGTATCCCGCTGCTGGATTCCTCGCCATGGCAATTGAGGGAATACGACAGATGGCTGATGCTTCTCGACCACTCCAGCGCTTCCGGATCCGCGACTTCAAGATCTCCTCGGCCGCCGTGGTACCAGACAATGAGCTCCTCGAGATAAGCCTCACAATTAGTCCCCGAGCCAGTGATGGTGTTTTGGATGCTGCTAGCTGGCTCTCGTTCAACATTTCATCTCGTCAATCGGACCAAGATTGGAGACAGAATTGCCAAGGCATGGTACAAGTCGAATACAAGCACCCAGATGGCTCACCCATGGGCCGAGAAATTGAAGCCTTCGGCAGACAGTGCACCCGAGACCATCTCACAGTCCAAGAGGCTTGTGCTGTACCTCGTTCTGCAGATGAATTGTACAGCATTCTTGACAGGGCCGGTCTCAACTTTGGCCCCAGCTTCCGCAATCTTTCTGACATCCGCTCAGTCCCTGGGAAATGCTGCAGTACCATCATCATCCCTGAGACCACAACTACGTTCTCGCCATGGGAGGATGAAAGACCACACATCATCCACCCTGTTGTGTTGGACGCCCTTTTCCAATGCCTGTTTGGTTCAGAGGCTTGGAAGGACGGCCTAATGAATGTGGGCATGGTTCCGAAATCGGTTGATGAGATCACAGTCGGTGCCGACATCCCGTTCCTCCCTGGCAGCCGTCTTGAAGCATATTCATCTGCAGCAAAGCATGGTTATCGAGAGATGTGCCTTGACGCGACAGCCATGGATGCCACACTCAACACTCCGCTTGTGACGGCCAAGCGCCTTCTTTGGAGTCCTATTCAGGCGGCCGATGAGACTGATAGTTCCCAAGTACTTGAAAGGCAACTTTGTCAGACAACTGTCTGGCAACCTAGTCTCCGATTACTCTCAGAAAAGAGAGTCCAATCCTTGATAAACGGGATGCCGGCAAGTGAAAGAATCAGTAAGGTTAGTGTCTTCCGGAATTTCGCATCTATTGTATGATAAAATTGGTTAACAAGATGTCAGCTTATCAATTTAATGGCCAACGAGTGCTCTGGACTGTCAGTCCTTGAAGTACATTCTGTCTTGGAACCGGAAGAGCCCCTGGTTCATCGCAACCAAACGAGTCAGGTCACTAGATTACCTGGAAACGTAAAATACGATATAACATACCTCACCCCTGAGCTCACAACTATGGCGGAGAACACATGGGGCGCTTCCCTTCCGACAGCGACATTTAAGATTCTAAGCTCTGGGAACTCTGATCTTGCGGCCAATTCGTATGATCTCATCATAGTCTGCGGGATAATCGATGAAGCACTTGTCAACACGGTCGATAATCTCCGGGGACCAGATGCCAGGTTGTGTTTGATTGAATATGTTGCTGACGGCGACGAAGGCTTATTCCTCGACTTCACGACCATCTCGAAAGATATCAAAACTCTGGCGAGGGAGCATGTCAATGGAAACTCGGCCAATGGTCATCCTGGGAATGTTCAGCATACGAATGGTGACACTGGGAGCCATGCCGAAGCATCCCCTCTCATCACAGTCATTGAGGTTGCAGATGCTGCGCCAATCTGCCAGGACTTCGCGGACAGTTTGTGTTCAGAGATTGAACTCAAGGGTCTGGTGGCAGAACGAGTAAAATGGAGTGACCATCTGCCAAGCCTTCGCAAGCAACATTGCCTTTTCTTGCTTGAGCTTGATGCACCTTTTCTGGAGGACCTAACACAGTCTTCATTCGAGAGCCTCCAGAGAGCTCTGTCGGAATGCTCAAGTGTCCTTTGGTTATCGGTACTTGAAGGCCCTGCTGGTCATATAGTTAGCGGACTCGCGAGAACGATTCGCAACGAGATGGCGGGCTTACAATTTTGCACTTTTCACAGCAGCTCGGATTTACTCTTCTCCTTTTCCCAGTGGCATCTTTCGTCAATGATTGAGATACTCCTCGGCGATACGGACGGAAATGACAGCGAGTATCGACTCGACACAGGATCCGATACGATACAGATCTGTCGAATAGTATCGGACTCTGCGCTCAATGACGAGGTGAAAGCGATTTCCCAGAAGGCTACCGCTCCTATGACGTTGTCGAAAGCCACAGTCCCGCTCAAGCTAGGGGTTCATCACTTAGGCGTCCTGGATAGCCTTCGTCTCGAACCCGATGTTAGCTTGCCGGACGAATTAGATTCCTCAGAGGTTGAAATTAGAGTCAGAGCAACTGGCGTCAAGTATGACTACCCTCTCCCAGCTTCTGAACTTCATGTATTTTGTATCACTAATCCAGCCTTAGTTTCCGGGACGTCCTGACCGTTATGGGCGAGATCCCTGACGAAAGCCTAGGCCGAGAGGCTGCAGGTCTCGTTGTTAAGGTAGGCAAAGACGTATCCATGTTCAAGCTTGGCGACCGTGTATGCTGTATCATACCTGGGGCATATACCAGTTACTTGCGCGTGGACGAAGCGCTTTGTGAGATGGTCCCCGATTCGATGTCATTTGAACAAGCTGCTTCGATGCCGTTGGTGTTCTGTACTGCATACCATGCCTTAGTCGACCTGGCCCGCCTTGAGCGCGGACAAAGCGTTCTCATCCATGCCGCTGCTGGTGGCGTCGGCCAGGCTGCTTTGCAGATAGCCAGACACCTGGGACTGGAGGTTTTCGCTACGGTCGGATCTCCGGAGAAGCGAAGACTTATCGTGGAATTATATGGCGTGGCCGATGATCACATCTTCAACTCGAGAGACCTCAGCTTCGGACCAGGCGTGCTTCGCAAGACTGCGGGTCGAGGCGTGGACTGCGTTCTCAATTCTCTCTCGGGAGATGCCTTGCGGGAGAGCTGGTACTGTCTAGCTCAATTCGGAACATTTGTTGAGATCGGGCTGAAGGACATCTTGGGAAACTCATCTTTAGAGATGCGACCTTTTGGCAACAACGCCACTTTCTGCTTCTTCAACCTCGACCTGATGGGTCGAGTCAACCCCAAGCGGCTATCTCGACTTATGAACGACACCTTTGCTCTTGTTCGTGCAAGCGTTCTGGAGCCTATCAGTCCCGTCACAAATTACCCAATCTCAGAAGTCGAGACGGCGTTCAGATTGATGCAGACCGGAAAGCACAAAGGAAAGATTACTTTGTCATTGGACCCGGACTGCGTCGTACCTGTCTTGAAAACACTGACAGGGACTTGCCGACTTGATCCTGAGAAGACGTACGTTGTAGTCGGCGGCTTTGGAGGTTTAGGTCGAAGCATCACAAACTTCTTTGTATCGTGCGGTGCCAGACACATCGCTTATCTCTCGCGATCCGGGCCTTCATCCGTACAAGCAAAGTCTTTGCTAGAAGATCTCGCGACTCGAGGCATCAGAGCCAAGGCTCTTGTTTGTGACGTTGCAGATCGCGAAGCTACAAGGCAGTCAGTGGAAACTCTACGAGCCGAGATGCCGCGCCTGGGGGGAGTGCTTCAGGGAGCTATGGTTCTGCAAGATGGCATCTTCGAGAACATGTCCTTCCAGCAATGGCAGAAGTCTCTTCGGCCTAAAGTCCAAGGTTCTTGGAACTTGCACGATTGTCTGCCGAAAGACCTCGACTTCTTCGTCATGCTGAGCTCCTTTTCCGGAATCTTTGGCAACCGTGGACAGGCCGGATATGCCGCGGCATGTGCATACCAGGATGCGCTTGCCCACCATCGACATTCTCAAGGGCTCAGAGCTGCCAGCATCGATCTTGGGGCGATGCGTGATGTTGGTGTCTTGGCTGAGAACGGGGCGGCTGGAGACATCAAAGCCTGGATGGAGCCCTTCGGGCTTCGTGAGGGCGACCTCCACACTGTACTTGGACTCGCGATCGCGAGGCAGCATGCCGACGACTGGCAGAGCTATGATCCCCAAATCATCACCGGCTTGGCAACAGGAGATGCAGCCCATACCGCTGGTGTCACTCCCTTCTACTTTGACGATCCTCGATTCTCTGTGATCGCCCGACGCGAGGGCCTCAACGCTGCTACTGAATCCAGCTTAAAAGAAACGACTCCCGGTTCTCGGCTGGCACGGGCCCATTCCTTCTCCGAAGCAGCGGAGGGCGTTGCTGACGACATTGTGCTCACCCTATCGAAGTCGTTGCAGACGCCTGCCACCGAGATCGACAGGAACCGACCGCTTTACACGTACGGTGTGGACTCGCTTGTTGCTATCGAGTTGAGGAACTGGATCGTCAAGGAGTTCAAGGCTGACATCGGGCTTTTCAACATCCTTTCTCATAATCCGATAACACAACTTGCAGAGCGAATCGCCAAGTCTAGCAAGTTGATGCCAGCGGACATTGCAGTCGCCTAGCGTAATCTCTTTGGTAGCAATAGCCTTTCTTCAACAAGTCTTATGTCAATACACACTGCTTTTCTTCGCTGTCCCTGCTCTTTGAAGTCCAGATAACACGAGCTCTACGGGCAACCGGCTGATGATCGTAATTCGGCATATCTCAAGGTTGAACTCCTGAACAGGCATTCCAAGCTCTACTAATTCATTGTGTATGACTATGTAGGATTACAAGCTATCAAAAGATGACTATCATGTTGCGCATATTACCCTAGCTACCAGCAGCAGGTCTGACTGCCTTGACACTCTTCCACTTCATCAACAGGCCGGCAAATAGTGAGGCGGCAGCAAGGGCAACAGCTATGTACCAAGTGCGAGTCAGTGAATCGCTATAAACCACTCGGACCAGGTTGTAGAATTGAGGTGGTATCGCATCTTTCAGGTTCGTCGCCCCGACCCCCTGAAATGCATTCGGGTTGGCGCCGGGGATGGCTTTTGCGATGCCGCTTGTCAAAAGGTTCGTGAAGACGGCCTGATACACGGCAATGAACACCGCCCCGCCAAGCATCTGGCAGAAGGAAATAATCGCCACTCCTATCGCGATATCGCGATCGTCGAGTACCGTCTGTGCCGCTATCACACCCAACTGAATACCGAGGCCGACCCCAGCACCGAAGATGAACTGGTAGCCGATCCACTTCGAGCTGCTGGTGTCGACGGAAAAAGTCGTCATGAGCCCGGCACCTACTGCCGCAAAGACGGAGCTGGCATAAGCAAACGGCACATAGTGACCAGTGCTGGCCACGCCACCACCTCCGATGACCGAGAACACGACAACCGCCAGGATCATGGGGAGGCACCGGATGCCTGACTGTACAGCCGAAACTTCCTGTATTGCCTGGAACCAGATGGGAATGTAGTAGATGAGAGCAAAATAAGATGATGACAACAAGAGGCTAAAGAGACTGGCCCCAATCATACTGCGGTGCCGAAGAACCCGAGGTGGGATAGTCGCATTGTCCTTGTTCCAAACCTGAACAGCCGCAAATGCGAGCATCAGTAGGACGAAAAGCACCAGGAGGGCAACGACTCTCCCAGAGTTCCATGAATACCTGGTTCCACCCCACTGGATCGCCAACAGCAAACAGACGACGGATGGGAGGAATAGCAGAGTGCCAAGCGGATCAAGTTGAAGGGCCCGGGCCTTCCAGGTCGTGGACAACGGTCGTGCTTGAGGCAATGATCGCAATGTGAGCATCGTCGTCACGACTGTGACTGCACCGATCGGAAGATTGATATAGAAGCTAGTCTTTTTAGCATACATCAATCTGAAGCAAGAAGAAGTAAGAGTTGCTCACCACCATCGCCAGGTAACATGGTCGACAAACACACCACCTAGCAAGGGACCAGCCACCGAGGCTATTCCGTACATGGAACCGAAGATACCATTATCTAGGGATATGTGAGCTTGGCCATCTCTTCTTATATCACTAGTAGCAACTTACATATAGGACGCTTTTCAAGCGGAACAGAATGTGCGATGATGACAACTGCACCCTGAAACACGCCCGCTGATCCCAGGCCAGCGATGGAACGGCCAACAACAAGGGCCTCTGATGTTGGCGCTGCACCGCAGACGGCAGATCCAATTTCGAAGATCAGAATAGCAGATAAAAAGACGAGCTTCACAGGGAAGAGCGTGTAAAGCTTTCCGTAGAACAGCTGAAATGCGCAAGTGGTCATGAGGTAGGATGCACCATACCAACCGACCATGTCAAGCGCTTTGAACTCGTCGGAAATGTGTGGGATGGCTGTCGCAATGATGGTGTTATCCTGCTCTGAATTAGCAACAAGAAAAGCGAGTCTGTAATCTTCGATATTGAAAGGGACTCGCTCACCAGAGCTACTAGAAACACAGCAAGGCACAAACCCGCTACCATAATATGGAGCTGCAAGTTCGAAACAGAAACATGTTGGACGGTATCTTGTGAATCTGCGAGATGCTGTTCCCTCTGATTCGTCTTGCTGCCGATTTCTTGCTGTGGTCCTTTTTCGTCACTGGTAGCGGCATAGAGCTGCTCAGCTGCTGGAGCCGCGGAACGCGGGTCGAATGACTCTATTTCCTGCCGGGCCATGGTAAGATGATGATTAGAAGAACGATACTCTGCTGCTAGAATGTTTCATTGGTCTGCAAATAGTAAGTAGTCTAGTTTGTGTGAAGGCGGTCGTAATGCCTAATGCTCAAGAAAGCCATGTTCGGGTTTGAATTCTGACCAAGGTGTCGTCAACAATTGCAAGACTACCCGGATGGTCAGTAGTGAGCATCACTCTCTTACACGGGCACCGACGGAACGGTCCGTACATGATGGAGTAACGGCCATCGAGAAGTTGTGGGGTTTTTGGGTAAAGGCCGAAAGTCATCAAGGTTCACAATTCTTGTGTCCACTGGCGACACTTCGGACCAGATGATGAGCCCAACGCAAGTAATGCAGAGTGACACAAGCCGTGATCTTCGGTGATGTCTCTATGAGACCGTGAGCAGTGTTCGGGATGTTCGTGAAATCAAATCGGCGCGGCAATGCCTTCCGATACTTTGAACGGAGTCTCCACCGAGGTGTGTCTCTAAGCCATCTCTTATAAGAAGCTGAAAGATACCTGCCCATGTAGAACAACGCTTCGTCGTTTGCCAGCTCCTGGCAGATCTGGAAACAGCGAAAAGAGATGAACGCCGCGACTTTTGTGCCTACCGCTCCTGGCCCTTACCACGCTGCCACGGCGTTCGCCGTTGCCCACTGCCTGGGCACAGTTGGGCTAGCATTCTCCTCATCGACAGACATATGGCATCGGCGGTTCTTTGCGGCCTTGATCTTTCTTACAACCTTGATCGGCGATCGTACGATCCGCGCCTTGTCCGACAATGCCACTGTGCGTTGTTTGATAGTCACCTTCGCGTGGTGTCAGGCGGTCAACGCTCACGATCTCCTCTGCCTTTCCAAGGTCTCCTATGACCCGACAGCGACCAGACAGCACCCACTGTCCTGGGCACTCAGCACGCAATGGAATCTGCGGCGAATGGGGACGCCTCTCCAGGCCAAGAACGTCCCGCCCTTTTCCTACAGCAAGCCGGACTATGTTCCATCGAGGTCGTGGTTCGTGCTCCGTCGGCTCTTCACCATCATTGCCTCCGTTGCCTATCTGGGCCTTATCGGACTCCAGCCTCCTGCCGAGGCGGAGGATTTCAGCGTTGAGAAAGAACGGTTCCTTACGAGATTCTCTGACGTGACGCTACAGGAGTTTGGTAAGAGATCCTTCGCCACTCTGTCGTGGATCACAGGCATTGGCGCCACGAGCCAAATTTGCTATAATTTGATAGCCACCGTGTTCGTGGGACTCGGCCTCAGCGAGCCACGAATGTGGCCATCCTGGCTAGGGCCCTTCTCGGAGGCGTATTCCATTCGGCGCTGGTGGGGGTGAGTTACTCGGCCCTCGGGACACGTGTGTTCGGTCCTCCCGTCCAGAGTCAATGATTAACCCTTTGGTGTACCAGAATCACCTGGCAGCAGACGTGGCAGCGAATGCTCACGGCACACTGTAACTGGATCTCCACGAATGTCCTGGATCTGCCCAAAGGTTCCGTCCTGACGAGATACGTCAAGATTTTCATTGTGTACTTCATCTCTGGTTTGCTTCACCTGGCCCCAGACCTGACCATCGGCATTCCATTGGCCGAGTCGCACGCGGTGCAGTTCTACACGATGCAGGCCTTGGGGATCTTAGCTGAAGACATGGTCCAGGCCCTCAACCGCCGAACTGGACTTGTACGAAGCCGGTTGCTGAAGAGGGTTGTTGGACATGTCTGGGTAGCCCTCTGGCTCATCTGGCAGGTGCCTACTTGGTCATTCGCCTCGGCGCGGTACATGCAAGCTGGACAGGATGACCTGATCTCGATGCCCTCGCAGTCTAACAGCACCAAGTCATACTAGCACGGAGGCATCTCGACCAACGATGCGCCTGAAGAGGGTATCGAGCAGAAGAGAAATCTGGGAGCTCGCAAAGCAAGATCACAACAGGCGCAGCTTCGGTCGAACCGGAAAGGCCTCGAAAAATGAGGCCATGTCGTTCACCAGCACCAAGGTGGAAGCTTTCTGAGCTGACGTCGAAAGTGGTTTACGCGCACGCGTGTCGCCCATGCAACCATGTAACAGAGAAAGTCAACAGTCGAGTTTCTTTTTGAGAAAATCTTCAGTGGGTCGAGGCTCAAGCTGAGACATTGCCACGATGGACTTTCCTCACCTAAGAGGACCAAGGTTCCTAAAGTACGAATGTGAACTAGCCCAACGCTTCACCGAAGGCGTGTGTGCTCCTTGAGGCGTTTGCCAGGGACACCCCATTGCAAATAGCGCCTGGATCAAGCATGTAAAAATTTCCACTAGCGGACATGGGCAATCATGGGTGCCAGCCCTGGCGCCCTGATTTGGCAATTTAGAGTAGGGTGGTGGGGTGTCTATCGGCTCCTCCCTTGGAGACTGTGGAGTGCCCCAAAATCAAAATTTGATGTCGTGTGTTTGTCTCGATGGTCTTCCTGCTAATCTGCCAATCAACCCCTTGAGCGGGATTCGAGGTATTCGATTCGCATCTTTAAGTTGAATGGATATGTTCTCGCGGGCCATGACTCAACAAAAGTCATATGAGAGGGAGAGCCAAATGACGACCATGAAGCAACAATCTCAGGTCCTGTTTGCCTGGGAGAAACTCTCAATCTGACCTGACACATCTCACAATTTATCAAGATATGGCGCCGCCATCAACTTGGTAGCGCAGATCCTTGGCTGGATAGAGGTAGGTTAATCATTGAATCAACCCCTGCTACTACGTAACGAAAGCAACGGGTGAATGATGCTTCTTGTATGTAAGTATGTATGTATGTACATGGGCATGCCACTCCATCCGTGGATGTACCGTACTTGTAGCTGGAGATTAACCTGCATTCCTGGGCGTGCTGTGAGTCGAGCACAACAACCTGGTAAAGCGACCTGTCTCTTGGCTAGACATCTCTTCCTGGATTACTCCGTGCCTCTCCCGCGCCGCGGCGTCGCTGAGTGCCCAGCGGAGCATCCATCTCTCAAAGGGCCTCCTTACTTGTTTGTATTGAGGTTTTGATGCAACAGCGGGGAAGCTTTCAAAATTGCGCAGCCTTGGGGTATCTATCTTGGATGACCCATCTATTTAGTTAGTAGCTACCAAACCATGTTGCCTGGCTTGCCGGCCACGACATGATGTGCATCCTTCACTTTAGATAATCCCCGCGTACATCATTTGAGCAACACTGTCCTTGTAGCACAGGGTGACACAACCTTGAGGCCCCTGCCTAGGGTTCGCCGCGCGGTAGGGTATCGGACCAGCGTCAGAAGTCAAACTGATGAAGCGAAATATCCATTCACCATCATGTAGAGCGCACTTTCCTGTATACTTCAAGGTGATTTCTTCTCCCAAGAAATAAGGTATTTAGGTGACACCCTGGTATTCTCCCTAGTACCCCAAGGAGACAGAGCGAGTATCGCTTTGGCCGCAAGGCTAAACCTACATCCATGGATGGCTCACGCCAGGTCTAAACCATAGATTTGACTCCTCGGGAATCTCCCCAGAGTTCACCTCGTGGCTAGGAACCTTGGATTTCTTGTGATTCTCTTGAGAAGACGACTATCCATTGATCCATGAGGTTCTTTTGGCAAATTTACATAAATAACCTCCGCTGCCTCCCTCGTCCGGCAGGGGGATTCTTACTTCGCAAATATATGCACCCTAGCACGCACACTACACTCGAACACAAACCCAACGCCCTTGAGCCATCTGTCCCTTTCAAGGAGGTACCTGAGTAGCCAAACTATCTCTAGTAGTTCTGGTGCCTTGCATACTTCATTTCAACCTTTACCCCAGAATCCCTCTGGCCGTCTTTCCAGAAACCACATATCTACCCTTGAGACCTCCTGTCCCTCCTGTCTTTGCAGCTTCTTACCTCTCTCTCCGTGTGCACTTCGTCTTGTTCCTCGACAGGTGTCTTCGGTTGACCTCATCAACAACCATTACCTACTTCATGGTATTATATTCTCGTTGAATAGCGTGTATATATATATACTGTGTCATTGATTGGGTCGGTTGTCAATTCCGAAGCGGCTCGAGACAAGCAGACCACAACTACACTTCTACGACCTAACCCAACGTAAGGGCACATACCAGCAGTACTTACCCTACATCGAAACAAACTCTCGCCAATCCATCCTCATCAACAAGAATCGACCTGGTGAAGCTAGCTGTTGGACGAGAGATCAGTGGCAGCAAGGAAAAAGAAAGCAGGCGGAGAGCGGCAGCTAGTACGCCACCAGCCCGAACACCGGTGCCAGCATCCCGACGAATCGTCTACAAGGACGGTGAGCACCAAGCATACCACAGAAACCCCAGCAAATCCAATCACCAGGCAACAAGCAAGCGAGCCGGTACGGGATCTTGCCTGGAGTCGTACCGACTTGTCAAGTGCAACGACAGACCGGTACTCTTCGACCGCACACGAGAAACAACGAGACAAGGGAATCCAAACCCTCGGACGACTTTCTTCGACTCTTCCTCTCCCGTCTCTCGGATCAAGAGCGGCATCCCCTGCAAGTATGAACCCTAGCCTTTTCTTTTTCCCACGACTTCCTTTTCTCGTCATTTGAGCGCTTCCTTTACGCATGGTGGCATTTTACCTTATTCCTTATCTGTCCTGCATTCTTGTCGGAAGCAGTGCGTCTGGCAGAATCAAGGTACCTGGTCAAGGAACGTCCTTGCACCAAAGGTGTCTAGGACTTGGCTTTCTGGGTCTGTGAGGGGCATCAAGAATTGAGCCCGTGGATCAATTGTATCCCTGGCCTTGGAGCCCCGAGACCCCTGTGGCGGTAGTGACCAGCCCATTGAGCCCAGCCAAGCCCACCTCAGTTGTCCCTTTGCAGCCCCGCCACCCTTGTCTTGCTCCCCTGTCGCGCGGTGCCGCTACCGCTTCCGCTGCCGCTGCCGCCAATTCTGGGCTGGCTCCAGCTCTATTTTTTCTGCCCATCCATTTTTGGTGGAGGGAGGGAGGAGGGAGGGACAGGCTTAGGCTAGTCCAATCGCGAAATCGCAAATTCCAGCCTTTCAGAAGCCCTTCTCGAGATCGACCCCAACTTACATATCGTTCTGGCCGCCTCTTTTTTGCATACCTGCGCCTGCTCTTCCTCCCTCTCTTCCTCCGCCTCGTCCTCCTTCTCTTCTTCTCCCCCCTCCCTCCGCCCTCCTACCGTCCTTGCCGTCCCTTCTCGTGGCCTTTGCCATCGATTCTTGCAAATATTAACCTCGTCTTGCCACGCACAGTCCAGCGATAGCTACGTTGGATGCTGCCTCGACCTGTGCTTACGCTGTTGTTCCCATACTCGCCTTTCCTGCATGCTCGTCGCCTGTCTCTACACATTATTGCCATTACCACATACATACCTGTCGATATTCTCGGGCAGAGTTGATAGTTCAAGAGGTCAGCGATTGCCTCCAGTTTCTAGAAAAAGCAAACACCCTTCCCGTTCCTGTTTTTCACTGCAGAGGACGGGATGCTAGAAGCTGCCCCGTTCCCCTCTTACCCTGCAACCTGCATTCCTCTCTTTTCGCTGAGCCCATGCAATTTGTTCTACCTGCTGACAGACCTTTTCCTATCAGCCCTCTAGATATATCGACCATTCTTGACATAGGTCAACAGCGATACGATTTAATCATCTGTGTGCGTTCTGCCTACGTGCGCCGGCCTCGAATCAACTCTCTTGGCTCTTCTTTCGAGCCTCGACTCTTCCCAGACACCAACGGCCTACGCGGAATCGTATATTCAAGTTACGCCGTTAGCAGTGCAGAAAGCTTCACCTACATAATACTGTTGTCAAAGTAGCCGAGCAAGACCTCTAAACATGGCGAGCGTAAGTGGTTTTTTTCTTCGCAAAATCCTCGTGGCAGCATACTGCTACGCCTCGCCGCATACAAGACTTTGAGCTAACCAGGCCTCCAAAACTCCAGCGACAAAGCCGCTTCTCCAGCTACACCGCGAATGGGGAAGATCTGAGCGCAGCTCAGAATGCAGGCTCAACCTTTTCCCACAGCGCCTGGCAGACTTCAACAACAGGGAGCATCTGGGGCCAACCACCCACTCGTGATGCCACAGGAACATCCAGAGGTATGCGTGAACTATATTCCAGCCCATTGGCAAAACGCTCACATTCGCAGTTGCCACCGAGGAGATGTACAATCTAGGCAGCTCGACACGCTCCAGCGCTCTGCCGCCATCTACAGACACTGCTGGTCCCTGGGGTGCTGGTGCTCGCACCAATAATTGGACCAGCTCCGACAACCTTGCCTTACGATCCGCCTCTGGTTCCACCTCGCCAACTCGAACAAGAGACGCCGCGGTGCCGAGAAGTGACTACAGCAGCTCTACTCCATTCTATGGAAATTCACGATCCAGGATAGCCTCCCAAGCTGGGAATACCAACGCACGTGCGAAGCCCCTGGTGGACGCCACCTCCAACAACTTCCAGAAGAACCTGCTGGCCGACGAGAAGGAGAACGCTAGCCCTTTCAACAATAGTGGCTTTGGGGCCTATGGACGCGAGAAGCGAGGATCGCAAGGGAGTGACTTCGTTGAGGACAACCACTCGCGTGAGCAGAGTATGCCGCGAGCCGGCCGCGCGGAAGTCGAACCATACCAGTCATCCGCAGCCTCGTACGGCGGTTTCAACTTTGCTGGCCCCGAATCTTCGCATATCGAAAGACCCTCGCTGTCGTCAACAGCGTCCTTTCCGTCGTCTCGCCCCAGGTTTTCTGAAGATGAGATGGCCAATAGCCTGCAGAAAGCCCTAACCTTCCACGATACGTCGGAACGTGGCATCTCGCGCGTTCAGAACCAAATGAGCCACGGACAGACCTTCCAGCTCAATGCCAGCACCCCTTCGTGGCAAGCCGACAATCGAAGTGCCTCTCGCGACTACAACGGCAGTCTCTACCAGATTCAACAACAGAGCTATCCATCTATGCCTGCCTCCCATAGGGGACATCCATCAAGCGTTCCTGGCCTGGGTCGGACCGCGAATGCCTTGTCACGTTCAGGCGACGTCCTAAACCCTGTACACGATCCGTGGCCCCAGTCATCTCCTCTTGACTCCTCGTTCCCTGTGGATGCGCCATTGATGGGACAGCCAAATCAACCGGCAACATACCCCCAACAATATGTTCCAGTCTACAGTGCAAACATGTACAGTTCGTACTTGCCTGCGCAGTACCGCAATGCCAATCAGCTACCCCCGGCAGCAGCTCACCTGCAAGCTGCACTTCACGCAAACCTAGGTCCGGCCTATGGTGCAGCTTTCAGGCCTAACCAGCGTGGGCGCGATCCTGCCAAATCAACCAGCCCCGTGCTAGAGGACTTCAAGAAGAACGCGAAGAGCAACAAGAGATTCGAACTCAAGGACATCTATGGCCATGTGGTCGCGTTCTGTGGCGACCAGACTGGCTCTCGCTTTGTGCAAAACAAGCTGGAAACTGCCAATAGTGATGAGAAGGAGCAGCTGTTCCATGAGATCTCCCCGAATGCGGTGCAACTCATGCAGGATGTCTTTGGCAATTACGTCATCCAGAAGTTCTTCGAGCACGGCACGCAGAAGCAGAAACATGACTGGGCCCAGAAGATGAAGGGGAGGATGGCAAGTTTGTCCCTCAACACTTACTCGTGCAGAGTTGTGCAGAAGGCTCTTGATCATATCCTCGTTGACCAACAAGCTGAGCTTGTCGAGGAGCTTAGGCCAGATATCAGGAGGCTCATCGACGATCAGCACGCAAACCACGTTGTTCAGAAGATCGTCCAGCTGCTTCCTCGTAAGCACATTGACTTCGTGGTGGACGTTTTTCGTGGCGATCTTTTGCAACGCTGTCGCCAACAGTTTGCCTGCCGCATTGTCCAACGCATATTGGAGCGCGGAACGGAACAGGATAAGGAATTGTTCATGAGGGAACTACACCCCGTGGCCAGGCACCTGATCGACGATCAGTATGGCAACTATGTTGTACAGCATATCATCCAGAACGGCGGCGCCGAGAATCGCGACAAGCTCGTTGCGATTGTCAAGAAGGATCTGCTCAAGTTCAGCAAGAACAAGCATGCCTCGAACGTGGTCGAGTCATGCATTGTGAGCTGCAGCATGGCCGAGAGATGCGAGTTTGCCTCGGAGTTCATGCGCTCGGCGGATATCATGAAGTGCGTGATCAAGGACCAGTATGCGAATTACGTGATCCGTAAGTTTTCCACGTTCAGGAACTGTTCTGTCTCTGTGCTTCTTCGCTAACAAACTTGATAGAAAAACTGGCCAAGAATCTCGAGGGCACCGCGGGGCAGGACTTCGACGATTTCGTCAAGGCCGTGGTCATCAGCATCAAGCGAGAGTCCGGACGCAATAATGGCGGGCAGGCTCTTCAAAAGTTCACGGATGCGATGTGGCCAGGGGAAAAGAACCTTGAACTTTCGAGCACAGCACTCGCCTCTCCCACCAGTCTCCAAATCGACACTGCTGCGCCCACGCCTGGTTTGACGAGAGAGCCAAACACGCCTCTAAGCAGCGGTCCGCCCAGCACCGACGCCAGTGCTGCCGAGGAGACTGTGGTCGACGTGAAGTCGGCTTCGGGAATTGGATCGACCGCTCCGCAGTTCCAAACCAGTGGAAACTAACAGGAGATATATGATCTTTTGTTTTTCTTCTTGTTTCCTTATTTTTTCATCTTTTCGTGTTCATGGGTTTACTATACAAGACGGGTATACACAGACACCTATGTTTCCTTCCTAACGACATCACGCATTGGAGATTATGACTAGGGGTGATACGGTCTATGGGAAAGCATATTGGAGTCGCACTCTCGGCATGGTGCGGAACTGGGCATTTCTCGATTCTTCGGTTTCGGTCTTGGGTATTTGCGGCAGGGTCTCGGGTGAAAACCAGGTACCGGTGTCAAGAGCAGGGCCGGGGAAAATATTGTTTTGTAATGCCCTTTCCAAATGGGCAGCATTCTTGTGTACAGTTATAATATAGTCATCAGCGGGCAAAACGCCTCTCTCTGTCTTGTTTTATTTTGGCAAGACGGACAGAATCGGCAGCCTAGAGATTGAAACTGACTAGCAGCGAATACAACACAAAATCACATAAACTCTTGGAGGCCGGGATCATGTGTTGTCAGTCTCTCCTTGCGTGCGTGACCATTATTATTTGACGCGCATGTATATATCAATAATGCGTCCCTTGCTGTGGAGAAAGACAATGCCAGGCCTCTCAACTTCATGGAGAGTCGCTCGGTAATTGCCGGCATAGGAGTGGGCACAGCACAGCCCTTGGAGGGACGGGTGCTTGATTAAGTGGCAGCGCTAGTTCGCACGTGCAGGGTGCCAGGTGCCGACATCTCGGTTGTTGTCGCAGGTGCACTTTAAGTGCCTCGCACCTACTTCTTACCTGAAGGAGAAACCTGAAGTCGAGCACCACATCCTGCATATGTTATCACCACCCATTATGGACTGAGAAATCAGCAGCGCCGTGTACAGCTCTCGTCTTCACGTATCCGACCCCCTCGCCATGATCTCGTCGCCATGTCCACGACCAGGTTAACCTTTCTCTACCCGCACCTGTTCCGGGCGGGAGGATTGCTCGGCGAGAACTCTGCTGCCGCTCGGGCTGCGTGGGGTTCTTGTCGCCGCTGCCAGAAACAATTACGCGCGCCAGCGCAGCACGCTGGCCATCGCCCCGCCTTCGCCGCCTCCTTTGCCTCATCTACGGCTCCGAAGCAGTCGAGCTACACGCGCCGACATGGCACAGCCGTGGACCCGGCGCCCCTGGGCACCGGCTCGACCAGTTCCAACACCGCTCCCGCACCAAACTCGACCGACGACGCAGGCGAAGACGGTGCGCAGACTTCGATAGACACGAATGCCGAGTCGCTAGCAGAAGAACAAGAGTGGTCGCAACAGGCCGAAGAAGATTCCAAGGATGAGATGATTGAGAAGGAGGCTACTGCTGCTGCTGCCGCCACCGCCGCAAACGCCAATGCGGGCACTGACCCTCCCAAGTCCGAGCAGAGGATTCTCGATCCGCCGCCGGTAATACAGCTTGGAGCGCCGGAGGACCCGCCCCCTGCTACATCTACGGGAGCAAAGAAGAGCACGAGTGGCCCCATGGACACGATACTGAGCCGTGAGCCGCCGCCAGAAGACCAGGAAAAGGGAGGCAAGCGGCCATACATGTCGCCCCCGCCTTATGTCCATCACTTTGACAGCTACTCGCTCGTCAAGCAGCTCCAAGATGGTGGATACTCGCAGGCGCAGGCGATCACGGCGATGAAGGCGGTGCGCACCATTCTGGCGCAGAACCTCGACTTTGCGCAAGCGGGGCTCGTCAGCAAGAGCGACGTCGAGAACGAGACGTATCTCTTCCGCGCCGCGTGCTCGGAGCTGGGAACCGAGGTCCACAACGGGCGGCGCGCGGCGGATGAGCTGCTGCGCCAGAACCGGACGACGCTCCAGCACGAGGTGGACATCTTGACGCAGTCGCTCAACCAGGAGCTGCTGACGCTCAATGACAACGTCAAGGGGATGTTCAACGATCGGAAGATGGCGGTCAGAGAGGAGCAGAAGGCTGCTGACAGTTCTGTACGTCGATAATGTGCTCTTGCGCAGTTGTGACCCCGAAGTATGCTGACACCCCGATGCAGATCCAGCAGCTGGCCTATAAGATCAGTGTCGACCTCAACAGTGATGCTAGGTCCGAGATTGAGCAGCTACGGTGGGTGCTCATACGCAGAGCCGTCATCGGCATCGTGTTCATGGCCTTCATCACACTGGCAACACTGCGGTACGCAACGTATCGTCGCTACGTTAGGGAGAGGGAGGCCGAGATCCGAGAGAAGGAGGCTGAGATATTGAGGAGGAATGACGGAAGAAAGGACCATCTGACATCGCCTGATGCAGCAGAGATCCTAGCGGCAAACTGATATATGGGAGTGGGTGGCTCCAGTGCTTCAAACGGATGGGTCGGTACGGATTCGGTGGGAATAGACTGGTTGATACCCTTCGCCTTGCAGGCTCCTTGCCCCGATATCAGAGGGCAAAGCACGGATTGTGTACCCATAGACTCTATAGACTTGACTTCAATTTACTTTGTAATGATTCAGACTATAGCATGGACGTGAAGGGGCAGTAGTGAATTGAGTGTTGATTGATTAGGCGTCCTGACTGGAAATGACTGCCTGGCCCCGGCAGCAAAGTGGGACCCCAGCGTTAAACCACTCTTGATTTCTCATCTCACCCATTTCTTTTGATCCTGGATCTCACCTCACCTTCCAAACATCAATCCTTCCACGCGGATTTCTACAAGACAGCTTCTGGACTCATCAAACATCATCAGTCGCTGCATCTTGTGTGGATCAGACTTATTCTTTTCTGTGATTCTATTCTTTTCCCTTCGTTACACACACATCTTCAGCACGGTCTTCGGCATGTCTTACTACCGCAAGCCTGCTGCAAATGCCGTTGGTGGCAAGGGCAGTGTCGACAAAGACACTGCTGTTCCTGCTGATGCTACCGACACTATCACGGCGTTGCGCTGGTCGCCCGTTGCCAACCATCTTGCTGCTGCCTCTTGGGACGGCAAGGTGCGCATCTACGACGTGACCAGCAGCGCCGCCCTCGACGCGACTGACCGCTCTGTTCGCGGTCTCGCTCAGATCACGGCCGAAGGCCCTCTGTTCTCGTGCGACTGGTACAAGGTAAGTGAATGAATTAATCCATACAGCTTCAAACCGGGGACAACGCCCCATGAGTTGGAAAAACAAAATAAAACATCCACGAGATGAAAAACTATCAATGGAAATAAAATAAAAGATACAAATGGTATAATAGGTAAGAGCTCTGATCCCCTTCCCCCCTCATCACCAATATCTCAGTAACTCATGCAACTTTTGCCCATCCTTAGGATGGATCTATCGTCGCCGCAGCCGGCGCAGACAAGAAGGTGCACCTCCTCGATGCCGCCTCTGGCCAGACGACCTCTTTCGTCGCGCACGACGCTCCCATCCGCAGCGCGCGCTTCGCCGACGTCAGGGGCTCGCAGTCACCCATCCTCGCCACCGGCTCCTGGGATAAGATGCTCCGCTACTGGGACCTCCGCGGCAACCCGGCCTCGGGCCCCGTTGCCTCGACCCCCTGCGGCGAGCGCGTCTACTCTATGGACTCGGCCAAGAACCTGCTCGTCCTCGCCACGGCCGACCGCCAGATCCACCTCATCGATCTCGCCGGCGACCCGACACGCCCCGTACGCTCGCGCGAGTCTGCGCTTAAGTACCAGACTCGCGTCGTCACTGCCTTTCCCGACGGCAAGGGCTGGGCCACGGGCAGCATCGAGGGCAGGGCTGCCATTAATCTCGTTGACGAGAAACTCGACAAGTAAGCTGCTGCACATCCAGAAAAGTTGAGGTCGTTCTTTTTTACTGACAAGATGGTTCCCACGTACAACAGGGGTGCTGAAGCGTTCACGTTCAAGTGCCACCGAAGCCCGGTGGAGCGCAGCCAGATCAAGATCTGGACCATCAACGACATGAACTTCCACCCGACGCACGACGTCATCTTCACGACTGCTGGATCCGACGGCACCTTCAACTTTTGGAACCGCAAGTCGCGGACCCGCACCAAGGGCTTCGTCCTTCCGTCCGACGACAGCGGTTCCAAGCAGCAGGCCACCGGATTCGGCGCCGCCAGCGCCACCAAGGTCGAGGACGCCGGCGTAGTGGGCGTGACGGCCACCGCCTTCAGCCAGGCCGACGGCGGCAAGACGTTCGCGTACGCCGTGGGCTATGATTGGTCCCAGGGCTTCAGCAAGAACAACCCGTCGCTGCCGGTCAAGCTGATGCTGCACCCCACTACCAACGCCGAGCTTCAGAAGTAGTCGAATGATTTGGGAGAGAGCTAAAGCTCAAGGGATCGGAGGGTGTATGGAAGACAGCCAGTGCCTTGCAGCTACCCAGAAGCATAAAATGCCGGGGGCTGCGAGCAACAGCTGAGAGTCGGACGCGGGGAAGTTGAACGCAAATTGGGCATTTGAGTCCCTTGGCAATCATGTTCTTGTGGAGGAGGCGTTCTTGTGGTTTTCCTTTCTTCTTTTCCTTTGTCAGCTGGTCTGGTGCATGTGCATCTGCACTGGGTTGCCTATCGGTGGACCGTGCAGATTCTGCGAGCGAAGGATGGATGAGACGAGATCTTGCCGAGAGATGAGGCAGATTGAGAGATCTCAGGACTTGATGGACTTGGAGCACTTTGGAGGGATTCTTGAAAGAGCCGTTATATTCGTTGTCTCGAATGAGAGAAATTGTGATTTCACATCAATATGTCTGAACAGAGCCACATCGCAATGGATGAAGTGATAATGAGACTTGCATTACATGTCATACAACAAGGAAATCTACAGAGTGCTAATACAACAGAACAAGCGATGGGGCCAAAGGCGTCCGGCGGTATCTTATAACCAGCTATTCGATGATCAGACGCTCCCATGCTCATATAGAAAACTCCCGTTCACTGACTCCTGTTGAAAACGCCGACTAGTTCTTGTGCAACTTGGCCTTGATCTTCTCTTTGAGGCTCCGCTTCTCCTTAGTCTCCTCGGTCTCCTTCGGTGACGATGTCTCGTGGTGGGAGTGTCCGTGGCTGGGGCCGCTGCTCTCCTTGCTGTCTTTGCTGTCGGTCTTGTCGATGCCGCCGGCGCCGACGTGGTTGTCACCGCCGACGTGGACGCCCTTCTCCTCGAGAAGGCCTAGTTTGTCAAAGTGTCAGTATGAAAGGAATTTGAATTTGTATGATTCACGCAAAACTTACGGTCTGCCTCGCGCCCAGCGCCAGGGTTGGAAGCGTCAAAGTCGCCGCCGTCGGCCCGCAGGCCCGAGCTCTTGACGTACTTCTCGCCCGTGCCCTCGCCGTGGCTGACCTTTTGCGGGCCGTCGTCGTCCTCTTCCTCCTGCTGCTGGGGCTTGCCAGTGGCACCCTCGCCGCTGCCTGTGGTCTTGCTCACGTCCTCGCCGGACGCGGCCTTGCCGGCGTCGCCGCCGTTCTGCTTGGCGACCTCGTCGAGGGGCTTGGGGCCGGGGCCCTTGATCTTGTCCTGGTCGGCGAGGCCGCCGCTCGTGTCGTTGTTGACGTCCTCCTTGCGCTCGGCCTTGTCCTCGTCCGTCGTCGGGTTGGACGGGTCGCGCACGTCGTTCTGGGCCTTGGTGCTGTCGCCGGCCGTCACCGACGAGTCCTTGGTCTGGCTCGGGCCCGCCGCGCTGCTGCCGGCGCCGGCGGCGCCGGCGGCGCCTGTGGTGGAGGTGGTGGTGTCGGCGGCGCGGCCACCGTTGAGGGCATCTTGCTCCTCTGTCACAGGTGTATTGTTAGTATCTTTAGGTTTCAATATCGAACGCAAGCGTCTTGGTTCGCGCCTGGGCAGAGGGCGGCTGTCATGGGTATGAGTGGTGCTCTGGGCAGACGTTAGTTGCATGCTTGGCGAAAGCTTGGGTGGATGTGGGGTTGGGGGAGGGCCAAGAGGCCATGCGCAGAACGTACCACCTTTGTTGCCAGCGTCAAACGGCTCGCCCTTGGAGGTGTCGCCTGTGACGCCGGAGACGGGCTCCTCGTTCGTGGGCTCGCCCCAGATAGCCTTGGAGGCGGTATTTGCGAGGTTGTTGATAGCTTCCATTGCGAGAAAGGAGCGCGGGTGTCAAAGCTAATAGGTGTTATGGAAATTGGCTAGGGTTCGTAGAGGTGGCTAGGTATAACGGTAGGTCACAGCAGTTTAGGGGGTTTGCTTCGGTATTATAAAGAACTGGAAGGGCTATCGAGATTTAACACAGGAGACAATATGGTGCGATTTGGAAAAGGTGGGAAGAGGAGAAGAGGTCAAGAGACTTTTCTAGGCATATTATAGTAGTGGTGGCTTGTGAAGAAAGATAGACGGAGAGACCGTTGGGAAGCCACAACCTCTGACGTCTTTGTTGCAGGTTTTCCTGAACCTGGAAGCGCAGGCCGGAACCCACCTGGACCAGTCAAAGCTTGAGGAGATGGGTGTTAATTCCCACAATCGGGATGGTCTGGAGTCACTGGAGGGGGGTCATGGATTTGTGATCAGCCACAGGTCCAGATCTCGGTCTACCCTTGACATAACGTGTACGACTAGCTTTCTTGGACAAACGGGCGGGGATGGTGGATGGGAGAGGGTGGCACGGTGGACAGATGATGAGGTTTACGACTCGGCCGCCGGACAGACTGGCACGACCCACTGGGGAGGCATAGACGTTTGCTTGCAGCCACCACTACGTAAGGAGAACCTTTCCATGGTTCCATTTAGAAGCAGGAGCCCCGGTCAGCTTGGTAGGGCCGGCCGATGCACCCGTTAGACCCGATACAGAGACCTGGGACCCTGGGGATCTGCTTGTGTGTACATTTTAAATGTATGTAAGGTGTATGCAGAAGCACGTATGCCTTACATACATGAAGTAGGCCATTGCGTATCTCGCAGGTCGCGTAATCGAGTGGTACGTTCTCGTCATTGTCAACATCAGTGTTATCTATCCATCTTCCTCAGTTTTCACATGCTGCTCCATCATGTCTTGCTCGCGCTGCCTGACGTCCGAAGGCATTGGATTACCAATATCCCTTTTCCACTGCGGGCATCAACATCATGAAAGTCACCAACTTACTTCATGCTGTTGTATAAATACACAAGTCCTCTCTATTTGGAGCGCGAAAGGGCGACAATCGAGAGTTCCCATCAAAATCGTGCTGTCGAAAAGGCGATGATGGTGTGGGGTTTTCACAGCTCTGATCTCCCCCCAAATGACGTCGGCACCTGTGCCCCTCCCCCAACTACGTCACCGATTTCAGCTGCAGGCTGCAGAAGAAGCTCTGAAATGCCCCACTGAAGAGCAGGCAGCCCCACCATTATCGCTGCTTCAGTGGGGTTTCTCGGTTAGTTATCATAGCTGCAGAGCTTAAAAAAGAGATACAGAGCAACCAGCGCCGTGAAGAGACCACCAAGTTTTTAAGCATGTTGAAGAGATTTGGCATCCATAACACAAGGCCATCCATGTCACTCTAAGTTTTACTCCTCGGTAGAAACTAATTAGGATTATCATACCTCCAGGGATACAGTCAATATTTACAACAGAAAGTCACCGTCCAAAAGGCGTCCTCACAACATCATCACACCACCAATGAGGCCTGCAGCCAATGCACACATCCACATGTACTGGCCATCTCGTGACGGAGCCGCGCCAGCGGCCACTGGAGCACTAGTCGGGATGCCGACGGTTGGCGTGAATGAGGCACTCGGCCGACCAGTCCCGTGAGCCGGCCTCAATGTTGACGTAGCGTTGTGGCTCGCCCCGACACTACCCTTAGTCCACGGTCCTTGTACTTCCTTAGCCCCGGCACCCGCAACTCGGACGCCACCATCGCCGGGCATAGCCGGTGATGTGGCTGCTTGCTGTTGCTGCTGGGGAATCACGGTGGTAGAAGGCGAGGCAACGAAAGTCTCTACTATAGGCGTCTTGCAAGGCACCAGCGTGACAACGTCCAAGATGACCGTCTTGTGCACCTCTGCGACCTGACTTGGGGCCGATGGCACAGGCGGCGGCGATGGCGGGGCCGTGATCGTGGCACCGGCAGGGCAGACCGTTGTGAAAATGTCAATGGTGCGAGTGACGACGACCTGGGAGGCGAGATCCGCCGGGCAGTTGACCACGTTGGCCGCGCAAGCAGTGATGGTATAGGTGGCCGTCGTGTAGAGCGTTGAAGTGACCAGGTCGACAGAGGAGGCATTGGTAGGCGCCGATGAGTTTCCAAGCGGGAACTTGATCGTGCTTGCCGAAGACAAGGACGGAGCACTGGTGATGGTGGGGAAAGTTGGACTCAAAGTGCTCGAAAGAACAGTGCTCGGTGCCGGCGTCGTTACAGCATCCAGCGTCGTCGCCGTTGTTGCGATCCCGCCAATAATACCTCCCGTCTCAGCCGGCGAGGACAGAGCCGGCAGCAAGGACGTCGCATCGCCTCCCGCGCCGTTGCCCCCCAGGCACTGAGTCAGCGTCGGCGCCGTCAGCAGCGTCGTCGACACCGTCGGTACGGGGCCGATGGTGCTGTAGTCGACCACCACGTCGAGGTGTGCGTACGCGCCGACGTTGAGGTCCCACCACTCCATGGCGCGCAGCGGGCACTCGGGCGTCGAGTCGAGCACGGCCACGAACTCAATCAGGTTGGCGTAGATACCCATGACAGCGCTCGCTCCCAGCCCCAAGAAATCGAGGCCGGCCTCGGCGCCGCACTGCACGCGCAGACGCAGGTCAGCCTTGAAGGTGGCGCGGCCGGTCTTGACGGTGATGGGGAGGGATTTGCTCGTGAGACCCTCACTGTTTTGTACATTAATTTTGTTGATCACTGGGAGCAGGCTAATGGAGGAAGACATACAAGAATGAGTCGACAACGACGCCGTCAAAGATGCTGGCTTCGAGGAAGGCATCGTCGGCCAACTGGACGTAGAAGCCGCCGGTCAAATCAATGGTCTCGTCGAGACTGAAGACTAGATCGACGTAGAAGACAACGCCGACGCTCAGTCCTGGGAAACCCAGACCAATAGGAGAGTTGGACGTGAACAGGTTGATGGCGTAGGTAGCGCCCGCGCTGGACGCCACCTCGAGGTCGACGTAGGCCTCGACACCCTGGAAGTTGAGCCGCACGGTCGGGTCGATGATCTTCTCGTCCGTCAACTTTGCCGTGACGGTGCCGCGAGTGTAACACTCCCGGCATGTGACGGCCAGGGAAACGTGCTCGGTGTCGGGCCCGTTGTTATGGCTGACATATGATCTACAGAATGCCGTCAATTATTCGGATCGTCATGCTCAAGATTGCAAGGGACAATTTACCCTTGGAATAGGACCTCATTGTTCCAAGTCTTGGCCATGCTGAAGTCTGCATGCAGCCTCTTTTCCAGGTGCTGCGTGCGGGTCACCAGCTCCAGTGCCTCGAGCATCTCGAGCTCGCTCTGCGACGAGCCTGGGGAGACAGGCATGACCAGCGGTGCTGGGCTGGCGGCACAGAAGCCAGCCCATGAGAGAAGCGGTATCAAGCGTGAGAAAAGCATAATGCAATAGCGGTTTAAAGAGTGAATATTGAAGGAGTGACTGTGGCCCAGAAATCTGTACCAGGCTGTGGATGGCACGCAGGACCTCGCGGATATCTAAAGAGCGACTGGAGTGAAAAAAAAGACAACGCGAAGATCTCAACTGCCAGAGAGGAAACGTTTATCAAGAGAGTTCTGCGCGTGAGGGATCAAGCCATCTTAAACGAATACCACGAGGCCCCATCCAGGTAGGAGAGTCTGCCTCGTGCCGGGCGAGGACCCAACACCGTCTCCACCAGATTGCACATTACACCGCAGTAGCAAATGGCACTTTACGAACGCAGACCCTCATTACAGGCACCATCTGCACGCTCCCGAGGGTCGGCACGGGAGTGGCCAAATGCCATGATAAGCCTCCGGGTAGTCCGACTATGATATCGGCTCCCCGCAGTCTGTTTGGCCTGTCACTGACCGAAATGCCACTTTGATAGTAAGCCTTCATAGATTCCATGTTCAAGCTTGGTAATCCGTCTGGCCAATTGTGTGACATTCTGGGTGGCTCGTTTCAGTGTCTGGGTCTGCCAGAGGATCCTTGTAAGATGATTGGCTGGAAGACGAAGCCCCTTTCTGGCTGCGACTCCGGCCACGGCCCAATCAAAGTGGAGCACCGCCTTTCTTCAGTGCAACCCCCTGAACTCTTACCTGCTAACTCTCACGATGGATGCTTTCACAAGATGTTGGCAAAAAAGGATCGTTTGTCTGAACTCTGGGTTGTATGGATCTTCCATACAGGGTCATCATTGTCATGATACATCAACTCATTGGTCACTGACTGATCGAGACCGCACAGGGTGGGAAAGGAGATAAGTTGACTGAGCAACGACTATGTACAGGACTGGTTGCATCAGAGCATTGAAATTCGTTGCAAATACCTTTAAAATGTACCCCCACGGGTCCAAAAGAGGTTGAAAACCCTCAAAAGGCACAGCCCAGTGTCAACGTAAGAAATATGGCATCGCAGGGCGGCGAGAATCAAGTCCATATAGACTCGTTCAAGCCACCTTCTGGAGCCGGGCCGAACGGCGGCCCAGGGCCTTCCTCAGCGACCCACGCACCGAAGCCAGCCGGGCCCTCAGCTTACCCTCCCGGTTCCCCTCTCCAACGCTGTCGTTCTTCTTTGCAGCTCGATTTATCGTCCCAACAGCCTCGTCCTGAGCACCCTGTGCCGAAGCGTCGAACCCGCCGATGAAGACAGTCAGCAGCTTAGGCGCCCCGTCCGACACGGCGCCCGCCTGGTCCGGCGCGCCGTCGGCGCCGACGTCGTCGTAGGGGAATGCGTACCCGCGGCCGTCAATGTTGGCCGCGTGCACGATGCGCGCGTAGTGGTTCGTCTTGCTGCCCTGCGAGTAGAAGGTCTCGACGCGCTCGCCATTCGGCTGGTCGCTGTTGACGAGCAGCGTCGAGCGGTTGAAGGCGGCGGCGAGGCGCGCCGTGATGTTGCCCATCTCGTCGCCGTTGGTCGCGTAGCGGCCGAACGCGCCCGTGTCACACGAGAAGACGTCGCGCGTGCTCGGCTTGGGGAAGGAACCCACGCCCTGGAAGTCGAGCGTGTTGCCGCTGGCGCCGACGCGGCCCGTCACGGTGCCCCAGGTGACCTGCGTGTCGACGCGGAGGTCGGCGGAGCGGTACTTGTCCCAGACGGCGTCGACGTAGGGCTCGTAGTAGCCCGAGAACAGGCCCTGCTGGAGGACCATGCCCGAGTTGGGGGAGATGGCGCGGAGGTTGGTGGCCCCGTCGGCGCCCTTGACGACGAGGCTGGCCCAGCCGGCGTTGTCCCTGACCTGCTGGTCCTGCAGCTGCTTGCAGATGTCGTCGAGGCCGCCGGGGCGGATGCCGGTGACGCGCTGCACGGCGCCGCCGGAGGTGCTCTCGAGCTGCAGGGCCGTCGGGATGCTCACAAAGTCGACGTAGGTGATGTTGACAAAGATCTGCCTGTCGTCGTAGGTGAACTCGCAAAAGTCCCAGGTGATCTCGTAGTTCTTGTCCGAGGTGTTGGTGATGGACGGCTCGACGAGGGCGGCGCCGTTGGGGCTCCGGTTGAGCTCAAAGTGCAAGGGCCTGTCCCTCGAGAAGTAGATGCGCGCCCCGACGAGATGCGGCACGGTGATGGTCCTGGAACTCCCCGTGCCGCCGAGGACTATGTTGCAGTCGGCAGCGAGGGCAGCGTGGTCATCGCCGGGGCTTGCCGGCCAGTAACCCGTGACACCATCACTCTGGAGTAGCCAGCGAGCATTGTTCTTGCTTGTGTCGAGGCCGGTGACGGTCACGTAGACGTTTGCGGAGGAGGTGGTGTTGCGGAGGGCGATCTGGGTCGTCGGGGGCGTGGCTGTCGCGTTCACAGAGTCATTGTTTGCGGACAACGGGTTGACGACCTTTTGAGATCGGAAGAGATTGTCGAATTTAGGAGCCATTATGGGAAGAGATGAAAGAGAGTATGCAAATCAAACGTGATAAATATGCCCAACCAGTGGATAATGGTGTGCTTAATCGTTGACTATCATTTCACCCAAGGGAGCGAAACATAGCTGCTTTATACAGGCTGGTCTCGCCCGCCTCGTTGGAGTCAAACAAGGATCTAGAAGGTATATCCCTGGCTGGGGGACTGGGTGAGAGTGGTCGTGGCAACTCCAAACCGTTCTAAGCCGACGAGTTCATGTGCTTCTCCAAGTTGGAGAGAGAGGCTTAACTCGTGACAAGGCTTGACCTATCTGGGGCTTTGGATGGGAACAAGGAGGCAAGCGTGATGAGCCAAACATAGAAGAAGCTCCGCGTCCCTTACCACTAGAACAAGCGCATGCCCTGTTGGTATCATACTTTGCGAGCAGCCACGATTCCCAATATGACGAGTCGCTTTAGACTGGTGAGAGATGTCGATCGGCGTTGAGACAAGACCACTTCGTCCTCAGGAAGGACGGGACTCCCGTGCCATGATGGCCATGCGCGCAAAAATTGGAGAAGGGCGGAACCAAGTAGCTGCAACTACTCTGACGAAAGCTCGACAGCATGCAGGGTTCTGTAAGGAGCCAGGTGGTCGGTGTCTCTCAGAAACCCGGCTGGAAAGTCTTGCTTCAAAGGATCATCAGCAGGTTTGAAACGGCTCGATTGACGTCAACAGAAGCCATGTCTTAACCAAAGAGAATGCTAGGTACCAGTGTGTGTGGCTTCCAAGAGTGTCGACAGCAGCGAAATCCACGTGTGAAGTTACCAGGGATAGACAGGGTAATGAATAATCTCCAATTGGCAATAAGCCATCTGTTAATCCTGGGATGGACAAGGACAACACATAAAATTCCAGGAACAGGCCAAGGTGAGTGGACGTGAGACCGGGAATGGGAGACTACCCTGCCAAGGAATCTGCAGGATGTAAGAGGGTGACAGGGATCTAGGTTGATGGTAAATGTCACGTCCTCCATCCTGATCAGCGTCGCCATGTCTATCCATACACACCACATCTCTCCAACTCTATTAGCGCAAGTCTCCAAGCTCGAGGTTGACTACTTGTCTCGATTCGATTGCGGGGAAAGTCAACTCTCGTCAGGGCTCGTGACGGGTTCCCGCCCGCCACCATGGTGAAGGTTGCAGCTTGCACGTCGAATAAGGGTTTGCTTTTAGGTAAAAGAGGGACAGCGTGACACTCGAGAGAGCAAGAGCTATGCGCCCGTCCTCGCTCGACATCGCTCCGACTGAAAGTTCCGCCGAGCCTCACACGCAGCGCATGTCTGTGGTGGCCTCGTGGCTTCACTAACACCGATTTAAGTCGAGTCGCCGTTTACCAGCAGACCCAACTTTGCCATGTCTGGCCGGCGCTGGCTCTGCTCTGTTGAGAATATGCACGCCGGATGCAAGTCAGCAAGGCCGCTTGAGACGGGCTGCAGCGCATCGCCCTTCTCTGGGGCCTGATTAGTCGGCGATGCTGCACCGCGTGTCTGCACCTTCCGCAGTGGGGCCGCCATGCGTGTGCTCATTTGCCGTTCTGCAGGTCATCACGGTGTTGCATCGTGGGGAAGTAGGTGTGCCAGTACTTTATGATCTGCCCACCCATTCGTCTTGTCTCGGCCAGCAGTTGGGTGCCCATGTGCTTCAAGTGCATGTGCGAAGCATCTTGTTTACCGACTCTCGAAGGCTGTTCTCTGATTGGGAACGGCGGTAAAGAGCAATTTGGACGCAATGAATTCACTGCAGGTGCGGATGCTGAAACGAGGTTGCCTTGGTGGACGCCGACTACATCTCAGGGTCCTTGATAACAACGCAAAAAAAAAGAAAGACATGAGAAGAATAAATCCCAGAGAACGCCCTCTTTTCGAACCCTCATGCCAGCCGTAATCGAACAAGCTCCGACCCGAACTTATCACCAAACACCAGACACCCAGCCCTGAAGCATCAGCACTCCTATCAACATTGACCAAAACACGCCGCCTGAGACTTGGCTGGCCTCATTCTTGGATACAGTCTGATTGGGCACCAACTGAGGGTGCGCACTAAAGAAGAACTCTCGGGCGCTCAAGTTCGTCGCCGTCGATTCCGGGATGCGACAGATGGCCCCCGGCGCTTGCGGATCCGCACAGCGCTGTGCCCAGTCCTGCTGCCGTCTAGGGGCCGACGAGTTGAAGTAGGCCTTGACGTAGGCCACCGACATCGCGGCGTCGCGGTCCGGCGGTCCTCCCGACCAGAGCGGGTTCCCGTTGCTCCAGTGCTGCAGGATCAAGTGGCCCGCGTGCTCCGGCACCGCTGAGCTGTTCATCCTCGCGAGCATGATGTTGTCGGCGTAGAAGAAGACTTGACCGGGCAGGAAGTCGATGCGGTATTCGTGGAAATCCAAGGTCGGATTGAACGGGAGATTCGCCTTGACAAACGTCCTCGTCTTTTGCGCGTCGAAGCCCGACTCGGCAGCTTCTCTAGACTGGAGCACCAAATTCACTGGGAAGCTGTTGTTGTTTGGGTTGAAGTCTTTCGACAAGAACTCCATATCGATCTCCTGGGTGTCATTGTAATACTGCAGCACCGAGGGTGGGATGTCAGTCAAGTCCTCTTCAACAACGTACATGGAACGACGTACCCAGAAAAAGGCCGAACACGTCCCAGGGACATCCGTGATTTTCAGGCTCGCCCTATACGTTCCGTACAAGACATCCAGCCTCATAGTATCGATCTCGGCCACGGGTACCATGTCGTTGACCGTGCCGCTCTTGACCACCAGTCGCAAGCCTGCATCCTGGCCATCTTTTCCTTTGCCCACCTCCAACTCTGTGTCGGTGTTGGGATTCGTCGCAATGTTCTCGACAGCAAACATCTCGCCGAATGCACCTCGGGTCCTCTCGTGGCTCAGATTGAACGCCTGGCGCTGCCAGTCTGTGTTCGTGGCCACGTCCCGGAGATGGGAAAAGTCGGTCTCGATCAGGTCGGTGAAGACGTGCTCGACCGCATCCAGGCCGGGCCCGACGGAGGCGGCGTAGCCGCATTCGCAGTCCCCAGATGCAAAGGTAAAGAGCAGCTGAAGTACGAAAAGCAAGGAAAGAAATGATGGCAGCTTTGAACTCCTAAAAGCCACTCTAGACTCACCACTCCCGCAAAGAGCCATGGCTGTGCTCGAATCCAGAGATGTGCATTTGGAGTCTGCTGTGTGTGTGAGATAGTGTGACAACAACTCTATGCAACGAAATTTGGAAAGACCACTGTGGACAGACAGTTATGTGAAACCGTATTACCGTCACAACAAATTGTGTGTCCCAGTGCGATGTAGCACAGCACCCATGCAATCCAATGGAATACAGTCGCCCACCCGGGGAACAAGACAGAAAAGAATGACCGGTAGGCTCTGTGGATACATGCAGCGCAAATGGCTCGTCCTACTGAAGATGCTCTTGTGTGGATTCGCGTGGCTTGCAGCTTCATCACAGGAGGGCAGGATCCTTGATCAGACGCATATCTGCAGACTCTCCCGGCCCTGGAAAGAGTCCAGGCCCTATGAGAGAACCTGTGTCTCTATTACTATCGTCCCAGGGGCTCGTTCAACCTTGTCTACACAGTGACACCAAATGACAGACAAGACATGGTGGCTCCCTTACCAAAAGGCGCACGGTAAACCACAAGATTGGCCAGATAGAACATGAATTTCTGACCAACAGGCAGGATTGAACGGCACGGCCGGACAAATAACTCTACATGTCCGATATATGAATATGCAGGAACCCGTTCGCGACATGGCTGGGTCCACTGATACAGAATCATGATTCCGTCCAATACTGCCCGTCCCCGAACACGAGGGGAACTCTGCTCCAGCCCGTCCTTTCCTGTTTGCCTGACTTAATAGTTCTCGGATATCAACCGGAGGTCTATAACAAAACACCCCTCTTGCTTGAGACGCGGCTCAGCTTGGAACTTAGGCGAGTCAAGCTTATTTGGGCAATAATGCCGATGAGTCGGAGGTCAAAATTATGCTGTCGTCTTCAGCATTCTCCATTGCCTTTTTCTACGTGGCTAATGCATGTAGTGGCCGCGTTGTACAAATTTTCAGGTCATCACGGTATTGAGTCAAGTTGGGAGTGAGGTGAGGTATAATTGCGCTAGACTTGCTCAAGAGATATGTCCACAGTCATGAGAAGCCGAGAGATACTAAACAGAAAGCACAATGCGATTCCAACGCAGAAAACAAGCATAGTTTCAATCTCAAAGGCAAGCAGCATCGTCGACGAGTCCTGCCGCGCGACCCTGACTCCGCTCCACCAACCAGGGTCTGCAAAACCCATCCCAAGTCTAAGTACTAAATGAGAACGCAAAACAGGACGTTCAAGGAGACCAAAAGCAGTTGCAAGATACGATCAATCAAAAGGAAATAGTGAGAAAAGGGAAAAAAGGAGAACAAAGACAGGAAAAAACGCAACGAAGCGACAATCTGTATATCGAACAAGGTATCGGAAGAGAGTCGGGAAGAAAAAGACGATACCCCCCGACGACAGAAACATTAGTAGTAGGTTCAGTATGTGTGCCGTAGCTAATAAAACAAGGAGAGAGAAGAGAAAATCCTCCGTATGGACCAGCCAACAAAAACTGTCTGTCGTGTGCAGATATTAGGTTGCGCCAGGAGCGCAGAGATCCCCGTCCCTGAGGATCATGCGAAACCGGTTGACCAACCCTGCCCTCAATTATTGCCTGTGACCACCGGAATGCAGAAAGACGACGACGCTGTATGCAGATAGGGAAAGACAAAGGAAAAGGGTCCAGGCTCAGGACGAACTGCAGTTCCACTCCGCCTCACACCCAAACCAGACAGTTGTAACGAGGGCAGTCCATAGCCTCAGTGAGTATATGCCGAGGTGATCCACCCATAACAAAAGAAATCGTTCATCATCATCAAGACTAATAGCACACGCTATCCTCATCGGCACCCTGAGATGTCATCGAGGGAGTCGTCACGTTCGAGGACGCCTCAATGTCATCCACGTAGCCGACAAGAGCTTGAGAGTGCAGTCTGAAAGACTCTCCCATCAGTCTGGTAATACTGTAACAATGCTGTCAGCTCGAGATCATTCAACGGTCAGGAATGGGTCTACTTACCCCCACACAACCACCTCATCAAGCATCGAACCCCAGAGGCGGGCAACGATGGAGCTCAGCTGTGAGGCGTAGGCCTCATCTAGGTCCTTGTCGAAAAGCTGTCGTACCTTGTTGTACATGAGCATCTCTTCCTCGGTGGCTGGTTCTTCGTCGTGTTCCAGGCGATACAACCAGAGGCTGAGAATGATCATGAGATCCAGGCCGCACAGCGGATGCTCAATGCTCCAGTTCGTCGGCGACGTTCGAGCAACCCACCGGACGCCCTGCAGGACGGCCGTTTCGATGCAGTTGTAGCACTCCTGGATGACCTTGATCATCTCACTCGAGCGCTTAACCTTGTCGCGAGCGTTGGACATGGCGGCTGCAACCTCGTACGAGTCGTGGTACCGAAGGGCCTCCTGAACCGACTTCAGGTCTACCTCGAGACGAGCCCGCGCATTGCGATACATGGCCTTGGCGTTGAAGATGAGAGGGTGTCCCTTGTGAGGAGCGCTGAGCTGTACAGTGACAGCCTCGGGCTCGCACAGAGCCAGGGACTTTTCCCACGTCTCCAGTGCCAGCCTCAACTTGTACTCGGTGACAACGTCTTGCAGTGCCTCGGGGCTACGCTTGTGGTACCACACTTCCAGGAAGAGCGCGTTGATCATGACGCGAGTCGCGAAAGCACTGTACTTGAGGGTCTCGCCCTGGAAAAGATTGTCATGAGCCTCCATGAAAGTGACACTAGGCGACGCCTTGAGCTGCTCGTGCCAGGACGCCTCGTCCGAGACTTGCAAGTTCCACAGGGCTTCAGTTGACGGTAGCTGCAGGTCCTCAAATTCGTTAAAGCTGATGGCCGGCGTGTGGTTATAAGTCAACGTCAGGAGACCGAAGAAGATGTAGACGGCATAGTACGTGCGTCTGCAGCCCTCATCCTCGACCCACTCGTTCCGGGTGGGCAGTCGGCCTTCGCGAGCCTCTTGCCGAAGCTTCAGCTCGTAACGATTGCCGGCCACCATGTTCGCCAGCAGACTCTTGATTGAGCAGGCCCACTCGAGGCCCTTGGGATCACCGCTCCAGCTGGCAAATACCATGTTGAGAAGGGAGCTCTGCATGGTCCACAGAGGGCACTTGCGAGAACTGAAGCTCTCCTTGTTCTGGAGGAACTGATTGACTAGGACCTTGGAGCCAATGTGAAGCATGTATGCCTGTTCCTGGTCGAAAGCATACAGGGCGCCGACGGAGAGGACAGCCAGAAGTAACGGCGGCGAAGCCTGGGTTGGATTGAACGACACCGGATGCAACAGAGGCAGGTGATGGTGAAACAAGCCGAAGTACGTTGCCAGATACCGGTTAATTGAAGACATGCTGGGGAGGCGGAAACCCTCCGGGATAGCATGTTCGGAATCGCTGTTACGGATGTTGTCAAGAATCATGTTGCGCTCGTCGTCGCTGTTGACTCGAGGCGTCTTGAAGCCGGCCGGCGACTGGGGCAACTCGACCGGGGTATGAGCGCGCTGCGAAAGGTAGGGCGAGTGGGGAGCTTGTGTGCCTGGAGGTGTTGGTAAGACTTTGGCAGCCGACGAAGTCGCGGAGATCATACCATTGCCATTCTGGCCATTCATAGGCGGCAGGTGGTTCGCATGGGACTGCGGAGCACTGGCCGCAGCAAATGCCTGATGCGACTCGAAAGGACCAGACACACTCGAGGTGATGGAGTGGGCCTTGGCATCGGGCGTCATGTAGTTCTCCCAAGGAGACATAGCAATCGCACCAGAGGGGTAAGTCACGGCAGGCTCCATGATGGCGGAGCCGTTGTGCGAGAAAGACCCCATGGCAGAGCTGGTTTCGTAGGGGCTTCCATTATCGCGCATCGCGGCGGTGGCTTTATGATGAAGGTCAGCCACCAGCATGGCGGCGGTTTCCACGTCAAAAATACCTTCGCTACTGGCTTCAAGCTGCTCGATGGCAGCAGGGTCGATAGCAAGCGACGACTTGTTGGGGCCGGAGACGGTCCTCGACTTGGCCACACCGCCACCACGACGTTTGCCGTCGCTATGGAGGGGGACACCGCCATCTTTGGCGTGGACAGTGCGGTCGTGTCGAAGAAGAAGATCTCTGCGCACAAAGGTACTTCTACACTTCATGCACTTGAACGGGCGTTCCTTCGTGTCTAGAAACAGTCACCCAAGGTTAGTCTACCGAAGACCTGAGAGATGAGAGACATGTAAAGCAGCGAGAAGAACTCGTTGCATCGGAAAAAAAGGGGGAGAGTGATCGGGGGACATACGTGACCGCTCATGTCTGCTGCGATGCTCGCTCCTGCTGAATGCGCGATTGCAGAACTGGCACTTGTACTTCCTCTCTGGTGCGGCGCCTGAGGCTTTTCGCGAGGCTGGCGTGGACGAGGCGGACGCAGTTGGAACGGCTACGCTTGCGGTCGGCATCTTGATGTTCGGTTGTCGCGGCGCGCGCTTCGAAACAGATGTTTAGTCGGGTGCTTCGAAGATGTAGTCGACGGCGACAAAGGAACGATTGACGACAAAAAGCGATCGTGTTCTGGGATTTCTCCAACGGCGACTCGCGAAATGAGCTGATCCCTCACAGCACGATAGTTGAAATCGCCTGGCTCTCCTCTCGCACGCGCTCCCGTGGGATTTAAAGTGTGTCTTCTTGACTGTTCCGGCTGTAAGTGGTCATTTGTGGTGGTATCCTGGTCATGGAATTTATGGAACTGGGTTTATGTGTAAGATGGCCGGCGGCCAAATCTGTTCAGAGTTGAGAACAAGTCTTGTCTATTGTCAGACAAGACCGTCTATAGTGAAAAGCTGGACTCGAGGTGAAGTCGTGTTGCGGCGATGTTGATGGGTTTGTGTGAAAGAGGGGTGGGAAAGGTTCAAGGAAAAAGGAGGGGAAGGGAAATTTTGAAAGGGAGAACGGAGGTGGCCCAGTCACCAGAGCCAGAGGAGGGACAGAGGGTCGGCCAGCCAGAGTGGGAGGAGGATACACCCGTGGACAGTGGGAAGAGGGGGGGACTTGAGTGAGCGAGTGGAGGGGGTTGGAGGGGACAACGGACGGGGGGGGGAAGACCTAGGTAGAGAGAGAGGAGGGGGGAGGTGGCCGGCGGCATCCGTACCAGGACAGTGCAAAAAGAGCAGCACAGGGAGGGGAACTCTGTGTGAATGGCTGGCTGCCACTGCTTGTGTGGGTTTTTTAGGTGGTGGTGGGTGAGTCTTGAAATGTGTGACAGCACGCGCATCCGCGCAAAAAAAGACCGCTCTTCTCTGCAGTGGAAGTACAGGATACCTCGAGGCGCTGCGCTACACCACCGTACGGACGCGACATAGTGACTCTGTCTAGGTAGTTATGTCCCTCCTTCTCTGCCCAGGCTCATGAATTCCACTGAATAATTTTTCTCCTTTGATCATCTCTTCTCTCTCTTCTCCCCCCCTAGTGGACCAGGATGCGACCCACGGAACGCTGTACCGGGCTGCTTGAAGGCCCTGTAATTAGCAGCCATGGGTATCTCCTTAGCAGGAAGACAGCATGAACGACCAGGCGACCAAGTGGAGTGGGGGAGGGCCAACGTGTCGCGCTGGTGCGAAATGAGGGGAGAAAGGGGATCATGGCACTGCATGGGTTGGCAGGTCCAGCAAGCCAGAAACACTTAATCATCAAAATCAGCCCAGATACGCAACTCCAGTTGGCTGCCATGCTCCTTTGGGCCTAGCCCGGCCTATCCCGGGAGATTTAAATTGGCACTGAAAGTCGACGCTACGGCCCTTTCTAGCGGCCATTCCCCATCCTCCGTGGCTTCCCCGTACCCTGTAGCGGCCACTTTTTGCGCCTAGCAAGCCTCGCTAAGTCTGAGGTTGCTGGTACTTTTCTCCTTGTCCAGTCACTTGGGTCGCTTGGTGGGGTGAACCTGATTTTTGTGTGCTTGTCTGGTCGCAGGATAGGCGGTCATCTCGCGATCACGGTCACAAGGGACGCATTCCTTTTCCAACTCTGAAGACAGTAAGATTGTGGATACGGTAGTTATCCTATTCCACAAAGAAAATATTTTCTCCCCCTGTTCTCTTGTCTGTTGTCTGCGAGCGGTCAAGCTGATGGGGATCTTGACCAGCTGTCTCTCCTGAGCGCGCTGATAACATGAGCGATAACTAACCGGCTGGCCCTTTGCTGACTGGAGAGGGGAGGGGGGACGCAAGAAATACAGTGTTGATCACCAACCTTGACTGTGGAATACTTTTCTACCACTCCCGCGTTCCCCCAAAGAGCCTGTGTCTCCCATCGCTCATCTGCTAAACCATGTCCTGTCAATCCACCCGACAACCTTCCAGAAGATGGACTCGTGGGGCCGTCGACCCCTCGTCTACGGTCTTGTTCCGGGCTTCCAGTCAGGCTCTTCTTCTCGCCTGTGATCACGAGACGCCTCATTGATGAAGCGCGTCGATGGCGCCAAGTCCTTTGAAAGAAGAAGCCATGTTTCGGCAGTGAGCCCCCCGGATTCTGGTTTCCAGTCGACGAGCTTCGCCAAAAAGTAAAGACGTGTCCGTCCCAGAATAGCCGTGGACGAACGGTTTGCTTGGACAGGCTGCTCCGAGATTGCGTACAGCCAAGCAAAACCTCGGGCTCCTTTCACTCTCCGCTCGCCTGCATGGGCAGCTTCACTGGCAAGTGGCCAGCACAGGCCAACTAATTATTTTGCCAAACCACAAGTCAGGATGAGGCTGGTGCCAGCGCACACATTACGGGATCCCTCGGCCAATCCTTGGAAATGTGCCACATCTTTTCCAATCTATGCAGTACCTACCCCACGACGGCTTTAGGTGCCGTTCTAGGTAAACCCGTCACCTACTTTTCTTTTTTATCCTTACCTGCGTCCACACGCTTTGATCGCCTGGAGATGCGCTGGAAAGAAGTCATAATAACGACGAGCTCTCATCAGTCATTCCCGGAGAAAATCTTGCATCGCCAATGCTATTACGGAGTAGTCTCTTTGCGCGCGGAGCTCAGTCAATCAGGAAACGCGATGATCCTTTCGATCGGCTCTGGGGGGCAGGGTACCTGGCGAGACCTTGGTCTGAGGTAGTGGAGCAAGCTGCAAATGAGGGGTAGATCTACCTCTGGCTCGCACCGCTGACCGCCTCGCTTGCGAGTACCTGACAGCTGTTGATCAGCTTGGCCAAAGCTAGTGGGAGCTACCTGGCTTGGAGTACCTGTCCATGTCACCTGGTGGTGAGTGCAGTCAGGAAAATACGAAGTGGCCCGGACTGTCCGCCCCAGAATCTCAGTCCATCAGCTGGCATGCTCGAAGGCATTCAGGCCGCCCTACCTACGAAGATGCCCAAGAAAACCCAGACAATTATAGGGAGATACGGAGCTTCTAGGCACTGATCGACTCGACTCATTCGAATGCTTCCTGGGAGTGATTGCTGTGGCTCTCTGCAGTGGCCTGACACAAGCAGTCGCAGGCACGAATACAGGGTGAACTCGCAACTTGACCTTCGGGCAGCGCACAGTATCGAGAACGAACAACTTTGCTTCTTGTCACTAGCTGAGCAGGGGATATTCATATTACCCCTGAAAGTCATTTTCAAGCTGGTTTTAGCTTGCATCCACGGCTGTGGAACTGCAAGCAGAAAATAGGAACAGTCGCAGATCATCTGTCCAAAGCTCGTCATAGGTTGGTGCCGTACTTCATACGAAGTACAGCCTCCAGGTACCAGCATGCCTCCATTACCACGCTCTCAGTGGAAGCACCGTGCCATTGAAAGTCCGTGTGCAGAGGCAATGCTGCCGCGCTGACTTAAAGGCCGAGGCTTAGGATACAAAGTCTGATGAGCTCATCGCTCATTGATCTTCGAAATCACCGGCCAAGGCATGTCGCTTCCCTTTGCCTCATTCCTGAGGTCAAACAGGAGTTTTCCTGGTTGCATTCCCCACGGCCAGGTTCCAAATTTCAACACCCAATTGCGCTGACATCAGGTGCCATATTGTCTGATCTTCGAATCGCGGCGCGTTCTGGTACCTTCAACGTCCAAGGACTTTGCCAGGCAAGTCTGGAATGGAATCCGGACACAGCTGGCGCATGCTGTTTCTTTCACCAACTCGATCAGCTGCGTACAGATTAGGTACTTAGTAGCTCATCTGGTTCGACCCCGTAACGGACTCATCGGCACGGCTCGCTGCTTGTGCAAGACGACCCGTGGAGCACCCAGCCACCCGCATTTCGCGTTGGGGCAAAAGCTGTTGCAAGGAAATTTTCCTAATTTTACTCGACAAACAGCCCGGTCCGCTCCTTGGTCACGCTCGTGGGTCCTGGAGCTATCCACCGATGAGGGAGACCAATAAATTGGTGGCCATATTACCGCGATTCCCCTGTCCGAAGGCCACGGAAGCTAGTCCCCGGGTCTAGGGAGTGGACCGTAGTGGATATTTTACACCAGACCCGCTCCCAGCAATATGTGTCGCCCTGGCATCATCCATGGCTAGGGGGTCGATGTTGCTGGGGTGTTGGAACCTTTCGAACGACTTTTTTCCACTTGGTCTCGATGCATCGTCATCGAAACCATCCCTTAGCACACCAAGATTGCAGAGTGCGAACAGGATCCACACATCCCTATGCCAATGTCTCCTTGGTACCTTGGCGTGTCCTTGTTCTGGGTGGGAGATGTCAGTGTTGGAAAGGTCTCGGATGCTGCGTGTCTCTGAGAGGCGAGGAAAATTTGCAATCAGCGGCCTCCGTTGGCTAATTTGCGAAGAGTTTTCATTAATCAGGGCCGCGAATTTTCGCGAAATGCAGCATGCCGAATACCATTTCGTCTTTTGGCTGCTTATCTCGATCGCTCTTCAGCGCCCCTGTGTCAGATCGCACGCGAGATCTGAGATAGCTGAGCAATGGCTGCGCAGCGACAAATAGGAGGCGCTGTTCTTGCTTTCGACTTCAGCTTCAGCTGTGACAGCTGGGCAAGCATGATATGATGGAATTCAATAAAGACGCGTCCTGGTAAGACATGACGGTAACATGGGAACCGCGTTAGAGCCGATCTACGAAGTAGGCTGGCCAGCTCGGCACGCCTAGCAGCCACTCGGTAGGTAGTTCGATCGAAAGCCCACGTGCCCCTTTATTTCCCAACTTTCCGGGAACCATTCCTCTGGGTCATGTTCTGGGTCCTCACATATCGTTCTAAAGGATAGCGTGGGCGAGTTGGGCCTTAGATGAACAGCCTTCTAAGTGGCATAGGCTCAAAGTTCGACACCCGCGAGTGCAAGATTCAAGTACCCGCATCGAGACAGTTCTCTGAGAACCCATCGTATCGAGAGTGCGATATCAATGCCTCACAACCGCGGACTTTGTGGAGGGTGACACACTCATGTTCGCCGTGTCACCCTGATTGTCGGCAGGCGCTGGCTGAAGACTCATGATCAGGAGCCCTCGATTCAGCCAGCCTTGACCAAGATCGTGACATGGCTTCAGTTGCCTTATCTACGTATACAACGGCTAAACTTGTACATCGCGAGTACAGCTTGAGTTAGTGCTTTTCTGCTCGTTCGCCTCGGTGTACATGCCGATTGACGAGCCTTTCGAAGGGGCGCAACTTCTCTACGAAAGCTAAAGGTGGCATAGCATGGACTACCATTGACTTCACTTGCAGTACCGTAGATGTCAAAGCTGGAAGGTTTTGACGACCTTTCAACCAACTCCAAAATCTCGATACGGGTATATGTTCAACGCAATCCAGCATTTTAGATCCTCAGACAATCATGTAGCACGCACTCCATCAAGCAACGTCACCTTGAAGCCACGGTAATCCAAGACACGAGCCTTTTGATTCTCCAGTTGACCAACGTGTGCCGGCTGAAAACATTGTATCGCGGCTCATCCTGCCATGTCCATTATCTGAGACAAGAGTGACTTCAGGCGGCTGCGCAGACACGCACACAGTCTTGGGTGTTGGTCTATAACAAACATCTGTTAATGGTAACATCCACTTTGCAAGTGCAGCGTTGCGACAGAGCGGTAAAATAGGAACGAGATGCCTACCTCAAGTTCTGTCTGTGTCTTCTCGCCCTCGGCGGGAGACTTTGCCGGAACCGCGGTTACGGCAGCCAAGGTCCGTCTTGTCTGATCTTCCAGACGAGATTTGGGCATCTGGAGATCCCAGATCGACATCTTCACAGCCCAAGCCAGACAAATATTCGCGGGTCTGGGGTGAAGATATGTGCTGCCTTAAGAACAGAACTTGACGAGACAGATTTACAGAGTATAGTATATGTCTTGCGGAGTGCGGCGACTGGTCGTCCCCTAGGTGTCAGATATCCTTAAGAGCCTCCAGGATATGCCCGGAACATGATATGTTTGCCTCTTGATCCCCATCGCGCCATCCTCCCGGGAGCTCTCCACGGGGTTCTTGTACGACTGGTGCATGGAATTGGCATCGAGACCGTCTTTAGCGTCTCGTTCTTGAACTTGCAAGGAATAATCAGCAGAGATTTTCAAGAAGAGCCTGGGACCCTTGATCCCTGGATTGCTGTCCTGGGAAACGATGAAAACGACTCGAGCATACTACCTATGCTGCGTGCTTCCCGGGCAGAGCAGACACCTACCCACTTGTTGTCACCAGCAGAGTGAAGAAAGCCCTTTGGGGATTCCAAATAGACATCATTTTTGGCCTCGCCATCATGGGACAGAAACAATCGTTGCGTTGCATGAGATTATCCTACGTCTGATGTTATCTCAAACGCGGGACAGCCTACCAGGAAGACTGGTTAAGTGGCCAATGTCACCCTTCAAAAGCATTCAATGAGGCAGAGCCGCCTGCATACCCCTCAACGAGTGTATGATCTATGAATGGTGCACAAAGAGGTACGAGGGACAAGGCTAAAAACCGTAGAGCCGAGTGTTGAGCCTATGGAGGTGGACAGGTTGGTACTCGTGCAACATCGCGAGGCTCCATCCTTGGTATTAGCACGTCAATGTACCGGCATCTCTAAGCCTCCAGGTCGTAACACCCGACCTTGAAGTAAAAAGATCCGAATGAGTAAGTAGGATAACTACTGGAAACAGCCAGTCAAGCGGCATCCAGACCGACAATGGGGCAGGGCTTTGAAAGCAGCGGTCAGCATCGAGAGCCCTGGTCAGCAAACATCTCCACCGGAATGCAACTGCAAGACTACGAAGTATGGAACCTGCCAACGCAGAGGTACAACCCCCGGTTTGTGGGTTCCTGGACCCTTTCGGGCGTTCAGAGTGTAGCTTGTCGGAAAGTCCAGCATCTTGGGATAGCCAGATGAGGCAAAAGCAAGCTTCGCAGCGGACGAGCCTCCCAGCTGTGGCCGGCCTCATGTTACTGGATTCGAGTGAGGACGTGCATATGCTCTGCAGGCCCAGAGCACAGCATCCGTGCGAGTCCGTGTGTGAAAGCACGTACAGGTCGGTCTCTGCATGTGCATCTTGCAGGAGAGGCATTCAATGCTTGAATGCGAACACACGGGGTAGAATCACGACCCGATTCCATATCTCTTCTCCAGAGATGCCATAGGCCATGTAGTCGCTGAAGAGGAGCTATCAAGGCACCAAGCCTCCCTCTAGCCTGGCTTTGCGATTACCCTGCGTCGGAACGGCACGAGCGTCCATGGTCAGGCAAGAGAAGTGAGAATTGTACGAAAAGGCAGTTGCATCGAGCGAGATGTTGGCTCAGTCTGACTGTGAAGGATGTGCATTTGCATTTGCATTTTTGGTTGCGAGTGAGGTCCCACCATTCTAGCCAGGCCGAGCCGGACCCCAGAAGGGGTCAAAACGGCGCCCGCCCCCCCTTTTGACGAGCCAGGCCTGGTGCTGGTGGTGGTGGTACCCAATCTTTTCCGCCCCTCCAATGCCTGAGTGTGTGCTGATGGATTGGATGCGCACGAAGAGGTGCTTACACAATGATTGCTGTTGTGGCTCGGGTTTTGACATTGCCTTAGTTGGACAGCAGCCTCAACATCGTGCACAGATGTCTTTTTTTAGGCAGAGAGTCACCGTGAGCCTGATACATCATGGAGTAGTACAAAGCCATGCCGTAGAGTAGGTCCATCATAATTGGGCGAGAGCCCGGGAAGCTAAATGGGAAAAAAGTGACAGGCATGGTCAAGGACCCTCAAAAAGAGGCACCCCTGATCGAGGACTTACTCGGTGGGAATAAGGTGTGATTGTGGTGGTCAAGGAAAGACACGAGCACCCAAGAGGGCCCAGAAGCCGACCGAACGAGCATCGTAAGAGAGCAACAGCCGGGACATACAGACAGAGACTTTTGTCTGTTGTAAAACATGCACTTGTCGTGCTAGCAAACCGATTCCGTCTGGTTTGTGGTTTAGGTTTGCGCCCGTTCAATTGCTTGCGGCCTTTTATCCATCATCAATCCAAGCTGTGCTGTGCTCTCTGGCTCTCCCCCTCCCCTCCAGTCCCCCTTTCACGGCCGAAACCCCACTCTTCCTCCACGCGAGCGACCGAGCCCAAAAAATACCAGCGAATTGCAACGGCGTCTCCCCCCTTGTCTTACCTACCCGCCCAGCAAGAAACCCCCCCCCCAAAAGAGCCTCGACCACTCAACGTCGCCCATCTTTCACAACAGTCAAGAAAACCTATTCGACCAGGTGGCGCCCAGGGAGCTGCTCATTTCAACAGACGAGGATCGCGTCGCGACGACGACTGCTGCCACTGACTGAACCGTTCCCGACCTGTCGCTGCCTTTACCGCCGCTGACGGGGATAGCGCCGTTTTCATCGCCCCCGCCTCCTTATCGCCCCTCCCAGGCGGTGTTGATCACCTCCAGAGCGTCGAGGCAGAGGGCCATCGCCCCCAGAAGACGACGAGGCTCTGCTGCCCGACCATGTTTTGATCCCCTTTGGCATCCCTGATCTGGCCGGGCGATAGTGCGAAAGGGAGAGGAGCACGATGCTTATGACACAGGCTGCTGCACTGCCTCCAGCACATGGTCAAAGATCGTCAGCTTTCAACACTCTGCGAACCACCAGCGGCGCCGCCGCCGCATCCAGCCAGACCGGCCGAGAGCCTCAGACACGCTCTGGTTTGAAGAGATCGGGAACTTTTGGGGACAACGACGTGGACGCTTACGGCAACCCAACGAACAACCACACCAACGAACTATACGCATCCTCCAAAATGAACGGCATCATGGGCAGCCAACCCTCCAACGGCACCTACGTGCGGGCGATGTATGACTACGAGGCCGACGACAGGACCAGCTTGAGCTTCCACGAAGGCGACGTCATACAGGTCATCACCCAGCTAGAGAGCGGTTGGTGGGACGGCATCATCAACGGTGTCCGAGGCTGGTTTCCCAGTAACTATTGTCAGGTCATCACGAACCCTCTCGAACTTCATGAAGCAGAGCAGAACTTTGTACCCATCGCAGAGCCCCTCGAGGACGAACCTGATGACGAAGTCTACGACGAGAGCTTCGATGACGACGAGGATGACACTGACGAGATCAACGCTTTGCCAATGGAGGGGACCGAAAATGGCGCCAAGTCCGGTGCCGACTTTTGGATACCACAGGCAACACCAGACGGTCGGCTATTCTATTATAATACTATGACGGGTGAGAGCAGCATGGAGCTGCCTCTAGAGTCTCCCACTTCCGTTAACGAGACCGGTCCGCGAGATCGAATGAATGTCAACATTCCCGAAAGGACACGGCCACCACCGGAGATGATGGCTCGAGGGCTTACCCAGGACGAAGACGAAGACTCGGAGGCCAACTCGGCCTCTGAGCTGGAGGGCGAGTCCATTATGCTCGGGTCAAGGGGATCAATGGTACGTATTCCCTAGTTTTTTCCTTCTGCTTCCATATGTGAATCTACCCCCGCAGTCGGCTAAATATTATACCAAAACTGCAGCCTCGTCGAAACCCTCCAGACATTGGCATCTCCCCGGCGCCTTCAATGGACTCGATCAACGGCCAACTTACGAGGTCTAGGAATGATACATTCAGTAATCCCAACATGGTCCACGGTACCGGAATTGCCTCTGCCACCTCTTTCACATCCACCGGCTTCAATTTGCCTACTGCTGCAACCATACCCCGGTCGTTCTTCGATGATGGGACCACAGCGCCCCTAACTTGGGCCCGCCTCGTCTCCAACATGAAGAAGTCTATCGAACGCTACCGTGACGCTGTTAACAATAATATGCGGTCCGAGTACGTCGCTCGCGCTGAAGATATCTCGGATCACCTCCGGTTACTGCTGGCTGCCGGATCTGGGACAACGGACAACCATTCTGGTCAGCCCTCTATTATCTCAACCAACAAGGCTCTCTATCCTCACTTCCGTGACATGATGTCCAAATTCTCCAAGCTCGTCATCTCATCCCACATCGCAGCTGCCGATTGGCCGAATGCCGAATCGGTACAGAAGTGCTTACAGGAAGCCGACGGTGTCCTGTTGGGCGTGTATAGCTACGTCGAGATTGCGAGGCAACAGCGGGGTGAGGACATCCCAAGACTATTCCCGGGATTCGTCATTGGCAGCAACGCTGGTGGTAGTTGGCAGAACAATGGCCTCGGTCCTAGAGACCCCATCACTTCCAACTTCCTCGAGGATGAGGAAGGTTACCAGGAGCCCACTGCGGTGCTAGATGGCAAATTACTGGAACGCCTGGATGAGCAAAAGCGTATGCTAGTCTCGAGTATCCGGGAACTAGAGAAGAACCTGGCCGTTTCCGACAAGGTTATCACGCCGTTCAAACACGAGCTGGTTGGCAACAACGTTTGCTCTGCGGGCGGTAGGGTTTTGGAGATGTTCAAGCCCTGGATCGCCATGATCGAGTCGGTTGACCTATCAACCCTCGGCAACAGCTTCCAAACCCCTCATCTTTCCGATTTCAGCGTCAACAAACAAAGCCTCTATGACAATATCTCTGACCTTCTCCTGGGCTGCCAGGCTGTCGCTGGTCCTCTGGCAGATGAATGGTCCGAGGTTCGCGGTGAAGCACTCGAGAACAGGCTCCAATATGTAGGGTCTTGCGCTCGAGCCCTAGAACAGAACTCGTCGCAACTTGGCTTTTCACTCCAGCTTCTGTCGGAGCAGGTGCAGATCAACATGCAGCAGCAGGCTGAGCAGCGCATGCGTGAAGAACAGTTCCCGCGGGTACCTATCACTAGGGGAGAGACGATGCCTTATGGTCCGACACACGGGCGCTCAGAATCGCGCGGGGGCCTCATGCGACCTCCTTTTAACCAGGCGCATTCTTTCACGGAAGGAGAAACGGTGGCACAGCCATTCCACGGGAAGGCCGGTAACCCTAGCAAACTCATGAGGATCCTCGGAGAGGACCCCAATCCTCAGGCTACAGCCGTGGAGGATATCCCAGACTTTCTGCGACTCGATTTCGAACAGGAGATCTCGTGGGATACGAAGACGTCGCCGCCCACGGTCAAGGGTGGCTCTTTGTATGCTCTTGTTGAGCAGTTGACCCGCCATGACAAGCTCGATTCAAGCTTTAACAACACTTTCCTCCTTACATATCGATCATTCACCACGGCTCGAGAACTATTCGAACTGCTGGTCAAACGATTTGCAGTGCAGCCGCCTGAAGGTCTGAACCAGAAGGAGTATGAGCAATGGCAAAGCAAGAAGCAAAAGCTGATCCGCTTCCGGGTGGTGAACATCCTCAAGAACTGGTTCGAGAACTTCTGGATGGAGGACACGAGCCTTGAGGAAACAAGGCAACTGATCCGCGACGTATACGCATTCGCCAGGGAGACTGTCAAGTCTACCGAAACGCCTGGTCATGCCCAACTTATGGGCGTGCTAGATCAACGTCTCAACGGCAAGGACACGGGCGCCCGGCGTCTCATCCAAACTCAAAACCAGAACACACCAGCACCCATCATGCCCAAGAACATGAAGAAACTCAAATTCCTAGATATTGATGTGACGGAATTCGCGCGACAGTTGACTATCATCGAGTCGAAGCTGTACAGCAAGATCAAGCCGACCGAGTGCTTGGGTAAGACTTGGCAGAAGAAGCCCGGCGATGGAGAGCCAGAACCGGCGCCCAATATCAAGGCCCTCATTCTTCACTCGAACCAGATGACAAACTGGGTTGCCGAGATGATTCTTGCGCAGTCTGACGTCAAGAAGAGAGTGGTGGTAATCAAGCACTTCGTGGCTGTTGGAGATGTAAGAGCAGCCGAATTCTATGTTCCTTGATAGAGAGCGCCAATGGATGGAACTAACAATGCGAAACAGAAATGCCGAAGTCTGAACAACTTCTCAACCATCACCTCCATCATCTCGGCATTCAGTACCGCGCCCATCGCGCGTCTCAAGCGGACATGGGACATGGTTCCTGCTAAGACGCAGGCCACCCTGGAGACGATGAGGAAGCTAATGGGCAGCACCAAGAACTTTGGCGACTACAGAGAAGCCCTACACGCGGCGAACCCACCGTGTATTCCATTCTTTGGTGGGTGTCTTTTTGTGCTAAATGCTGTCTGCCAAGACCAGAGATCTGACCGAACCTGCAGGCGTCTATTTGACCGATCTCACCTTCATCGAAGACGGTATCCCCTCAATTATCAAGAAGACAAACATGATCAATTTCGCCAAACGGGCCAAGACGGCCGAAGTCATTCGTGATGTCCAGCAATACCAGAACGTCGCCTATTCGCTTCAGCCCGTCTCGGAGCTCCAGGATTACATTATTAGCAACATGCAGGCCGCGGGCGACGTTCACGAGATGTACGACAAGTCGCTGCAGGTCGAGCCGCGTGAGCGCGAGGACGAGAAGATTGTCAGGTACTTGAAACTTCCTACTACCTCTCCTTTTGCAACTTCTGTACAGCAGTCATCCGCACTCTCAATGACTTGGATGTCATGACGGGGAGGGGAGACAAGAAGATCAGTTCGAGAGCGAGTCATTGTTTCTTTGCAACGCTTACTCATATATGTGGTTTTAAATAGAGTGCTGGCCGAGTCGGGCTTCTTGTAAGAAGCTATAGAACGAAAGCCGGGGGGTCCAAGACAGCTACTTCAGCTGCCTCGGCCCCCAACCGCACATGCGCCGCCGTACCCTGCTTTCAAGCCTCGTTTGCGAAACGTTATTTTGCATTTTCGCTCCTTCGCACGCCGACGCTATGCCGTCACGGTTGGGAATGTCAGGCTTTACACACGGCGGTTGTGCTTTATGCTTAATATGGATCTGACGCCTTATCATCCGTCAATCTCGCAACCTCGCCCCGACGGGGAACGGGGAGGCTTACGAATCGGTTCATATTTGATGAGACATATGACGAAAGAATTTACGACAATGTGAAGGTGGAGGGGTGTTGAGAGGGGGGAAGTGTGACACCACGAACATATTATCTATCGACATCTTGTCACCTTATTCTTTGATGGCACCTGAGACGACTAGTTCCGACATCGTGCTCAGATGTGACTGGCGAGAAGATGGCTCGCTGGCACCCTCGAGGGAATCTATTTGGTTATCAATGTTTGGTGTCGCAGCACTGGACCGGCAGGGTGGTGCGATGAAGGCAAGGAAAGCCGGAGCCGCGCCGCCTGCCTTGGCTTTATCGTGTCAGCAATGAGGTAGGCCACAATACTTGATCGCCTCCCAGTCTGGCTTGGGCATCAGACTGAGCCAGGCGTGGGAGCCGAGGGGCTAATTCGGAGCCCGAGCTGATCGACACTCGCGTGTCGCTGCATGCGAGGAAAGAGTCGGCCAAGCAAACACACTGCTAATTGAGGAAAAGAAGGATTGTCTATATTTTTCGGAAGGGATTTCTACGGCATTCATCGTCGGTCATTTCAGGGTCATCTTCTTTGAGCTGGAGGATGTTTGGAGGCATTTCCTCTCTTTGTTCGCTTCGATGTGAGATAATTCTAGAGAATATATTCTTTCGACGCTACTCAACGCAAGTGTCCAGTGTAACTCGCAAGGTTCATTCGAGTGGCATGCAGGTTCAGTCTCAGTGGCATTAATGCAGGCCGGAAAGAACGCAGTACATTGATTATACGGCTAACAGCTCCTCAGCTACTCGGCTGGTCGACCACGCCTCGAGCCAGCAGGACTACACCCGAGCCCCTTTGACTCAAGCGTACGCATCCACGACGGGCGTCGCCCCGTTCCAGTCGATCGCCGCCAGGCTCAGCACGGTGCAGTTGTCGAGCCCCCGGTCCCCGTACCCCATGAGCTTGTGGAGGCTGTACTCGACACCACCACCGCCACCAGCCGCCGGGCACGCGAACCAGTAGTCGTGGTCGCTGCCGACCCAGGCGAAAGTGCCGGGAGCCTCGGTCGTGTAGTTGAAGGGCGGGACGACGCCGTAGGTCGCGGTGCCGTGGCCCCTGTGCACGAAGAGGGCGAACATGGCGCCGCCGGGCGTGGTGGTGGTGCGCGCCGAGGGCCGGTCGTACGAGAGGTGGCCGTTGAAGGTGTCTATGTAGACGCGCTGGTTGGCGCCCGAGGCCTGGAAGAGTAGTTAGCAGAAATCTCATTTCAGAGGTGTTGGCTAGTCTGTCTCGAACTTGCCAGAAACGCCTTGCCGTCGCCGTTGACCCACAGGACCGTCTCGGCGGTGGTGGTGTTGGCCCTCGACGGCGGCGGCGGTCTGCAGGAGGAGGAGGGGGAGCCGTACCCGCCGACGACGCAGGGCGTGCTGCTCGGGGCCGCGGCGCCGGCGGGCGAGAGCCAGAACGAGCCGTCGTGGGCGTTCATGACGTAGCCGGTCAGGCCTTCGCCGGTCAGGTACGGGGACTCGAAGGCCCGGACGGTGAAGAGGCGGACCGAGGTCGGGATGTCGACGGCTCTGCTCGCGAGGGGCTTGGCCGTGACAGCGGTACAGAGGCCGCAGAAGGCGAGGAACTTGGTATGGATGGCACGCATGGTGTCAGACTTGGGCTAACTTTTCTTTGGTTTCCAATATGCTCAGGCCCGCTCGACGGACAAGGCCATGATGCTGAGGCTTCATTATATAGCACAAGCCAAGATTCATATACGAAACCGTCGGTCCATGGGCAGAGGAGATGAGACAAGCATGTCAGTACCCTTCAAATGAGTGTCTTCGCCTACTGCAGATAATGTCCGGTCATGAGCGGAGAGGTCTCTCGTTTCCGCTGCATCCATCTCATCTCATGAGATGAGGTATGGGGAGGATCAGAGACCTGGTCGCGGAGTGATAGCCATGCCTAGACAGCAGCCACTGATGGGCTTCATGACCGAGACATGGCGTCCAGCTCGGTAGGAGCGGTGGCAAGCAGCAATGCGAAGTCGCGGGGTTTCTGCTCAGCTTGCCGGATACCGAGGACGCCACGCATGTCAAATGAGGGCGACCTCACCATAATTAGACTATCTTGGTGTAACACATCCGAGGCAGACGACAACCTCCCTTGCTTGCCCTGGGCCATTGACAAAGGCAAGATCGGTGTAATTTCTGGGGTCTGATGATGTTTCAATAAGCAAAGACTTTACATGAGCAAATGTCGGCGGCGGCTTGGCGCAACCTTGCTTGTTTGGTGCGTGCAGTCATGATCATGAGCAATCTGATATCCGAAGCCGCCGAGCCTGATATGGAGCTGAACAATATACAATTGTAAGAGTCGCTATCTGTGGCAATCCGAAGGTTTCCAGTAGACTCTCCCAACGCCAAACACCGTTTGATAAAGAGACCGCAGTCGTAAATGGCTCCCATCGTTGATTCTCCCAAGGCCCTCATAGCATGTAATCAACGACTGCTATCAGAATAGTCCTCGTAGCGCCCAAGACGCGACCCGAAGATCATGATGCGCCAGTGATGTCTGAGATGTACGACATCAAAATGTCCCCAGCTCGAGCTGAGCTGCACGAAAAAGCGGCCATTCATTGGCTTCAATCGCGGTCGTTGTCCTTTTGAGCTTCTTCCTCCAATGACTTCTTCAGCCTCTCCTCCTGCCGCCTCCAGTGGCCGCCTTCCTCGTAGTCCTTGCTGATCTTGAGCGCCCTTCGTAACCTCTCACTCTCCTTGATCTTGGCATCGGCCTGCTCGTGCACCTGGTGCATCTTGAAGTTCCTCCTCGGCTGCTCGCCCTTGCGCCCACCCTTGTCCATATCGGCAAGCAGCTTCTTTCGCAAGTCGTCGCATTGTGTCTCGATCTCGTCCTCGTCGACACTAGAGAACATAGCATATTAGTATAGGAACGATCTGCGAAAGGTGGGGAAAAGTCCAATCCATACCCTTCATCCTCGAGGCGATCCCTGAGCTCGAAGACCTTGACCTCGACCTCGCGCTTGCGGTCATGCTCGAGAATCCCCTTGTCGGGTTGGCGCTGCCTGTGGCGCAGGCTGTCATAGTCCTTGGGGTAGGGCGCCGCCGACTCGCGAGGCTTGATGTGCGCCAGGTTGCGCTGGACGTAGCCCGAGGTGCCACTGCCGCGAGGCGTGGACAGGCCGACGTTGTCAGACATGGTCCTTTTGCGCCGGTACAAAATTCGGAGAGGCTTCAAGCGCGGAGATTGTTTCAACGGTGAGTTAGGACTATGATGCGACTGGGCAGACTGTCGTCGTTGATGCTGTGAGTGATGATGAAAGGCGGTCACAGTTTATCGGGCAGGATTAACTAGCGCTTGCTTATCAGTGACAACAGCGGCAGAAAAAAGTTGGTGGGGTTCGCAAGGTGCCTGTACGGAGGGTGGAGGGTGCCTTACAGGGATCCATGGATTTGCCCCACGCTCAGAGTCGAGTCATCCATCGAGGTACCCTTTCAAGGTTCTCATAAAGTATATCAAAAGTCGCCTCTGACTCTACAAGAGTTGGTATTTTTAAGGGCTCGAATCCTTCTCTTGATAATTCCAAGCACTGCAAATTGTCCTGTTTTCATACTCCAAACCTACCCCTCATATCTACTTACAAAGTCTCCAGAGTCCATCCAATATGCCTGCTCTGGACCACCAGCCGCCGCCACAGACTGGCAGCAGTGCCGATGCGGACGTAGAGATCACGTTCCCCCCTGTGACGCGAGACCACATATTGAACTGCTCGTACGATTCCTGGTTTCAAAAGTAAGTTGATCTCAAGCAAGCCGAGTCTCCACAACTGACTAATACCGACTTCAGATATCGCACATCGTGCATCAAGTCACGTATCATCCCTCTTTCTCCAGAGTTCATAGAATACATCCGCGAGGATCGCATCATCCTCGCAGATGACGATGAGCAGACCACGGAAGAGGACGATGACTGGGAGCCCACCGTCCCAAGCAGCAGCCATGCGAGGCCGGAGGTGCCGGAGTCCGACTCGGAAGATGAGGCAGACGCACCTACCAGCCTGCCGCCGAACCAGCGGTTCCCAGAACTCCACCAGAAGATCAAGGACGAAATCAAGTCCCTAGGCGGCGCCGTGGCACCCAAATTGAACTGGTCGTCGCCCAAGGACGCCGTCTGGATCTCGTCGCACCAAAACAGCATCAAGTGCACTTCTCCCAACGATATCTACCTACTCCTCAAAAGCTCCAGCTTTGTCAGCCACGACCTTGAACACGCTTTCGACGGATGCGCCACTACCTCGCAGCCGCCGCGGACGGCGTCCGGTCTGGGTTACAACCCGGTGCTCGTTCTGCGGTCCTTCTTCCACCCCCACCCAGGACTCGAGTTCAGGTGTTTCGTCAAGCACCGAAACCTTATCGCGGTCACGCAGCGCGATCTGAATCACTATCCTTTCCTCGATAGTCTGCGGCCTATGATCGTCTCACGCATCCGGGAGCTATTCGACAACAAGCTGCGTTTCACCTTCCCCGACCCATCGTTCGCTTTTGACGTCTACATCTCCGGCGTCAACGATGACGAGGGTTCATTCCGACTGTCAAAAGCCCGACTCATTGATATCAATCCTTGGGCTCCACGGACCGATACTCTGCTTTTCGGGTGGCAGGAGCTACTTGATATACGGGTGCCACAGCCCATTCTAGGCGGACTGGGGAGCGACAGCGCACAGGATGCGCCGAGCAATACCGAGGATGAGGAGACGACGGATGATGACGAGGCCGATGAATATGTGCCCGAGTTGCGGCTCGTAGAGCACGATGACCCAGCCGCCTACAATTTCAGCTCGTCACAATACTCGGCTCATAAGCTGCCCAAGGACGTCGTCGACGCTGGTTCGGCCGGCGAAGGCGGTCTCAGAGAGTTTTTACAGCAATGGCAGCAGGTCGTAGGGGGCACAGAGCCAGCTGGGGATTGGGCGGCAAGTGAAGATGGACGGGAAACTTAGGATAGAGGTGGAAATTAAAGCCAGCACTTTCCCAGAAGTGGTCATGTATTATATCAGAAACAGCCAGAAACGATCTTAAACCATGTACATAAACCAGCCACTTTGAGGCTGTAGGGTATCATATCCATGCCAACGGCCCTTTCCCACCTTTGGTCTCTGCCCCTCCTTACTATGCTGTATTGCACGTCCATCTTTCCTGTCTTCTGAACACTTGAGTTGAAACCCCACTGAGCCAGCTATCATCTCTGTCTGCACAGGCGTTCCCTCGTCCAGGAGCACAACCGGAACGATAGAGAAACCCATAGGTACGCTGCCTCGAGAAATCCTTGCGCCACCATCCTCCTGGTGTAGGCATCGGCCGTCCTCGTCCCAATAACAGAAAGCCGTGATCCAGCCCGAATATTCGGTAACACCGCTTCCGTTTGGTTCATGCTCGCAGCAGACTCCCTGCCAAAACCTCCGAGCTCGCTCCCCCGACGGGTCCCGGAAGCTCTCTAAGAAGCCATCGAGCACGGGTCCCAACACGCGCCGGTGCCACGCGGCGGCTGCGGTACCAAATTGACCACCACCTAGACGCTCGGAACACCTTGCTCGGATGAGTGCCCAGTCATCCGCTTCACCCAGGAGAGTGACATGGGGAATACCGCAACGAGTACCCCAGGAATATGTGAAGAAGCGCTGCGCTGCACCCATCAACAGGATAGCGGCAACGGCCTGGTCAGCACGCTCTGTCGTGGTGAAGGCAGGTAAAAACCAATCTCGGAGCTCCGGCTCCCGTAATTCGGAGGCAAGCAATTTAGTCATATGCATGGCCATTGCTCCATGATCGAGGCCATCCTTTAGAGTTACATCGATATGCAAAGATTTCTTAGCAGGTTGTTTTGACGCAGATTCGTCGGCATCGACATTGTTGAACAGGTTGGCACATATACTCGCATCCGCCTTGAGGTGAGTACCTAGTTGAGATAGGATGGCAAACCAGACATCTTCTGGCCGGATAAGGAGATTATGATGGTTATTATATGCCTCTATACAAGAGTGTACAAGGCCATTCTTAGTAGCGAAAACCACTGATGAATTGCTGTCGTTCGGTGCGGAAAGGCCGGATTTCAGCGAGCCTGCAAAGGAGCTCTGAAGGAGTTTCCGGGGGCGCGGTTGCGAGGAGGAATAACCTCCAGAGTCGGCATATCGATCGTTACTGAGCGTACTTCGCAGTAATTGTTCAGGAGATGACACCTCAGTGAATCTTGAAGATCGGTCCCGGCCCCAGGACTCAGCGACATGGTTAGACGGCTGTACAGTGACAGGCATCGTTACACCAGCGCTTGCTTCTCGTTCAGCGAGATTGACGAGGCGAATTCATGGCTTTAACAGTAGGCCGAAGCCGCTTTCGAGATAGACTATTAAAGGAAATCGAAGGATTCGTGAAAATCTGGGGGACATGTCACTCTAACGAAGGGCGCGTCGGTCGACTCATCGACACCCACTCGGAGGTCAATCGGGCAATTGGCCTCCGGTGACAGTCGTCACAGGCGGCACTAGACCCCATCTCGTTCACCGAGACCCGCTTTGGCTTTCGGCGGCTGTTGTGCATGGGCATGCCAGCCCACCGATCCGGATGGGTGGCTCGCCCCGGTATGGAGCGCCAAGTTGGATATAATTGGCAAGCTGCCGGTGTCGAGCCCAGCGGGTGACATTTGTTCATCTGTCAAGTCTTGCAAATCAAGAGGTGGATCTGCGGATTTCGGCCTGCTTGTGTACATATGACTGACTGTTGGTTGATGAGGGACACGAGCGGATACGACGCTTGAAATCTGATATCAGACCACTAAAACACTGACCTGTGGAATCTTCGGGATCTATCTGCAATAGACAAATAGTGGCCGGCATCGGGATGACGAGATATAGGATTGTTCAGGACAAGAGATAAGATGGGAGAAAAGTTACCCTACAGAGAAACGGAAGGATGAAGATAGAGGAGGCTTAGGGAAACGGGAACAAGCACTCGCTTGAGGAAATGACTCTGACCTTGGCAATATGGAAACATATCTCCCTGAAAAGAAAGTACCGAAGGACAACGACTCCTTGATACATCGAATCATCATTCAACTCGAGTGAAGATGAAGTCTCATGAAGCACATTGAAGACTCACAGCTTCTCGACAATGAGTAAATCTAGGCTGTGGCCCGTGCGCGCGGGACCCGCTCCAGGGCCGCCCCTGCCGAAACGCTACGCTACCAATTGGCAAATCACCTGCAGTTCCTCCCCAATTCTGACAAGGCCGAAAAAGTAAACAAGAACAACGACATTGGGAGAAAAAAAGACACACAACAGACAGCTGCCGCCAGCTGGAACAAGCCACCACCGCATCGACCCCCCCGGCCGACCTATCATCAAGAGCAAAGCTTTCTCTTCTTGTCTTTTTCTCCGACCCATTGGGGAACGTGGGATTGTCCTCTTCTTCCCGCCATGACGGGCGCGATGCGACCCATGCGCGGTGGTCGCCCCAACAAAGTCACCAAGCCCGGCAGCACGGCGACCGCGCGCCGTCCGAGCCGTCAGTCCCTCGCCGCCGCAGCGTCGGCCATAGACCCGGACCTGACTGCCGGCGACGAAAACGCCCTTGTTGATGTCACCGATGATATGGAGCTGAAGCACGACGATGGCACAGACTTCACGACCGAGGGGGCTGACCTGGGCGGGGAGGATGACGTGATGGGCGACGCCGGCACCGGGGCCGACTTGGTGGACGACGACGCAGATGCAAGTGCCGCTGCGGCGGCCGCAGTACACGCAGCTGCAGCCGCCCAGAACCTCGACCTGAGCGCTGCAAACATCCTCGCCAACGGCGGGGCTAATATCATGGGCGGCGATCACGGAGATGGCACCGACTCTGCGTATCCCGAGCCCACGTCGCAGCCAGGCCACGGCATGGACTTTGCCGAGCCGATTCACCACCAACAGGATGAACAGCACCAGCCAGACCACTCACATCAGCATCACCAGCAAGACAACATGATGGCGAAAGCGACGGAGGAGGTGGCGCGCGACTGCGGCTATGGCAGCATTGTCGTGGAGAGCGCGCTGGCCAAGAGGCTTGCGCGCGAGCGAGGGCTGAGGCCAGCACAGCAACGACGACCAGAACAGCAGCTGAACTTGGCACGGCGAAGCAATGTTGAGGCCCTGTTTGCACACATTGCAGGCGAGGAGGTGTCTGCGCCATGCAAGAACTGCCACAAAGGACATGGCCCGTGGACGTCATGTGTAGTTGTTGATGGTCAGATGTGTGGAAGTTGTGCGAACTGTTGGTATAATGCCTCTGGCGCTCGGTGCTCTTTTCACGGTAGGCCCCTCCCGCACTTCTCCATCATCTGGGATATATTGCTAACTTGGGCTCGCAGAAACCCGCAACCCCCAACCGCAGCCCATCATGCATCCTCATGCGCATCTCGCTGCTCTTCCCCCAGCGGATGCCAACCCCTACGTCATCCCTCCTGCCCAAGCAATTGCATCTCAAGTGGCCAATGCGGGTGCGGTAGGGCAAGTCGGTTCTTCGTTCAACTTTGCGGCTGCTTTGGCGACCAATGATCCCATGGTCAGATTCACTGTCGAGCGAGCTATGGCAGAGGTGCGTGGTGCAGACCGTAAGTCGCGTCAGCTCATGCTGGTAGAGATCGCCGCAAAGCAACTGGCGCTGCATATGATTGAGTACGAGGAAATGGGAGGCAGCGGCCAGGATGTGTCGCAGCACCAACAGCAGCACCAACAGCCGGCCCCCGATATGGGTGAAGAAGGCGGCGTCTGAGCAGTGGAACTGTACGCATGGGTCAATACTGCAACAAGGCAGATTATGATCTTTCTTTGGAGAAGAGGGAATGAGACTCATCACGACGCGCGGTGGAAGGAGGGGGACAAGCTCCGCGTCTTGTTACTACGCTTGAAAATGGTTGCCTCTGCTGACGAGGTTCGCATTTGGAGGCTCGAAGACCTAGGATATTGATAAGGCTGGGAAGAAGCGATTTACTCGTTGCTATCGAGAAATACTGACTTGTTATTAATGTTATACGTGGGCAGCAGTCAATCATGACCCAAAGCTTACTTCACTCAGCATAATGACGACTCAAGAATCTTGAATAAGTATAGCTTTTTCAGGGTCGCTTGATGAATCATTCCCCCTGTGACAATCTTTTATCTCCCTACCCTGCAATTGTACATACATAGTTCTCACCATGGACATATGCAACCCCCTGCCTGGACCCCTCATTGCGAGTCACCATAAATCTATCAACAGCATAGACAAATCAGGATACCTCCCCTGACATGAGACGGAAACTATTACCAGTAAAAGCTTACCTTGCCTCGCGTATCACCAAAACCCCCCGACAGACCAGGATCGGGCAAGGCCCTTGTCAGGCCGACTGAGGCCGCATTGAACGGCGGCCATGGTGCTACGTTTCGAGATCTCCCCATTCTCCACTTCGGCATGTTCCAGATCTCCGAACCAGTTGCCTTGATTCATCGCGGCTCTCTACCGCAGCCCGCCGTTGAGTGACTGGTCGCCCTGTTCAAGTCTTCTTGTGTCTTGCGTTCAGTCAGCTGTTAAGTCTTGTGCCCATGGCATGAATGTCCTTGTCGTCTCGGACCTACAACCGAGTCCGAGCGATTAGACCCAGATCCCGGGCTAGAGCTATAGCTGAATCACGGCGTGAATCGATAGAGAGCGAGCTGAATATCTGCACGGCCGAGAAAACTCTTTTGATTTAGAAATACAGTTCCTTCAACATTCAGCGAGCACGCCCAGAGAGGGTGACCAGTTGGTGGAGCACTCTGAGTTGACTACCATGCATCAGCCGAGTTGATGGACGGCATATGTGCACATATCGGCAAACTCAAGACACAATCACGGACTTCACAGTGAACCCATGTACACTTTCAAGACGAAATTGGAGCCATGTTTTATAGAACAAACCCAACCCCTTGCCAACTCGAGCCTCGCTTCTGTCATCCCGTCTCCGATCGTCTCCTCCTCTCCTTCCACCGTTTGGTATATGCGCGCATCTCTGCAAAAAGAAAATCAACAACTCTGCCGACTGCTGATCACCTAGTCCTCCTCCCGCCCACCACCTGCCTTTTGGAACCCCTGCTTTGCGTAGTGCAAAGACAGAGGATATCCCCGTGTTGCCTCAACACCAGTCAACACAGGGCTCAGCGTCGGTCTATTTTTTCCTTCGCCGGTAGACTTGACAAGAGAAAAGAAAATCAAAAAGATTGAATAAAGACAAAGAAACCGCCACACAAGAGATCTCATACGCAAAGTAATTAAACAGGTTATTCCATCACGCCCGGTGAGAAATCCGACGCGGTTTCCCCCATTCTGCCCGTCCAGCTCGTGTGACGTCCTCGAACTCGCTGTAATACAAATTTTTGTCAGACTCCCGAATGAGCCTGCAAAAGAGAGGGAATGGTGACTGCATCGTGGGAGAGAAGTGTGGACGGATATAAAGGACCGCCGACAAGAAGAAATCCGTCAATGGGTAGGCCGTCCTCGTGAGAGTGAACAACTGAAGGTCATATCAAGTCAATATGTGTTCCGTGTGTCATCGGAAGTCGTAAGCATTCGATGCAGGTATCCGGTCGAGTGCATCGTCCTGATACTTAGATCAGACCGCACAGGCGGAGGTTTTCCTGGATGATGATATCTGTTACAAGTCAGCATTGTTTCACCAACAAAACCAAGGATCTCAGTCCCGAATCGCACTTACCGTTGACAGCGGCCATGACGAACCGGATCTGGGTCGTATCCGTGGCGCAGGTGAAGTGAGTGTAGATCTGCTTCGTCTCATGCTGGTTGAGCGAGACAAAGCGGTTCAGGATGTAATCGCAGGCCGCGGCATAATCATCACCTCCCTCGTAGTCGGGGAAATAGTTCTTCATGGGGCTGACGGGCAGCTTCTCCTTGAAGCGATCGATCTTGTTGAGGAACAGGATGATCGAGGTCTTGATGAACCACCTCGAGTTGCAGATAGAGTCGAACAAGGTCAAGGCCTCCTGCATACGGTTGACGGTCTCGTCTTCGAAGAGAAGCTGGTCATACTCGGAGATAGCGACCAGGAAGAGGATGGTGGTGACATTCTCGAAGCAGTGGATCCACTTCTTTCGCTCTGAACGCTGGCCACCCACGTCGAACATCCTGTAGGTGAGGTCACCGATGATAAAGGTGGTCTCAGTGATACCGGTGGTCTTGACACGCGATCGCAGAACGTCCTGGTCGTTGGGCATATAGTCGGGGGCGGCGATACGGGCGATGTTATCGAAGTAGCTATCTCGAGTTAGTCACACTGGTCAAGAAGAAGCAATGGCGCATGCAGGGGCAACATACTATCTCGCCGAGTCGTTGAGCTGGTACTCCCTTGACCTCTTGAAGCAGTCCTGAACACCACGGTCCTTCCACAGAGCCTCAATGGCATTGCCGACCTCGGGTGGCAGCACGTCACCCTCGATCTGGGCAGGCTGCATGAAGATGGTCTGGACGTGGTACTCCATGCGCTGGTCCTCCAGGGGGAGCTCGAGTGACTCCATCGCCTCGAGGATGACGCGCATGGACTGGACGGTGTTGCTGAAAATGATCTCCTTGAACGACTCACGCTCGTCGCGAGAGTAGCCGCCCTCGTGGATAAGCTTCATCTGCTTGAGAATGGTAGACTTTCCGGATTCACCAGCACCTGTGTCGGGTGTCAGTACCGCATCATGCTGAGAATGCCCAGAATTATTATCAGAAAGCATCTCAGGACTACATACCCAGAAGTAGCATCTTGATCTCATTTCGCTGCTGCATCCGATCCCTCTTGAGCTGGTTCTCGATCTCCTCGTTGCGGGCCTTGCCCTCCTTCTCCTCCGTGCTCATTCCGCAACCCATCTTGGCTAACTGGGTGGCGCGTGCGCGTCCTTCGGGAGTTGCTGTAAATTGGTTGGAAGGTGTCTTCTTGTGCGATCAGAGCTGCAGGTCAATCGACTGATTAGCTTATAAATCCAATCCGGGACATGAGTCCAAGGGTGTTGAATTTGGAGGTGGTTCTGAGCAAATGGAGATGAGGGTAACCGGGTGTCGGGGACTGCGCTGCAAAGGATAATAGTGCAGCGAGAGAGATTGTGTGGTGTTTGGGAGGACGCCGTTTCATTGATGGGCGGGAGGCTGGGAAAAAGCAATGAAGAGTAGCAACGGCTGGCGTAGAAACGATGGCAAGGAGATGCCGCGCGGGCACGGGAGGAAATGGGGGTAAAACCTACAAGATCGTCCAGCAGACCAGCACACCCGGTTAATGCAGACGAAGGCGATGAAATCAAAGGGTAAAGTCGTGCTTGAGAACAATTGAAGCACGATGACAGTAGAGTCGCCTTCTAGGACAGAAAGGAAACCGAACAGGATCACGACCACTGCACGGACGAGAAAAAGAGGTAGTAGTAGGGAGGAGGAGAATTGGATTGAATGAGCGCCAGTGGAGTAGTAAGTAGTAAGTAGTGATGGATGGCAGAAGAAAGGTTTGGTGGCTCACCTCACCCCGTGTGTGGAACGCAGAGAGAAAAAACGACGGGTGATGGCAAACAAGGAGAGAGAGAAAGAAGATTGGCCCGGTCTGGTAGGGGAGACCAAGACTGGACTGAACTGGGGGGGTGTGAGGAATCAAGATTCGCTGTTCGCGTCTCTTGGTGGTGAGAGAGGTGAATTGGTGACTGTGAATGGGGGTTGGTGAGGAGCCGGCGTGGTCCAGGACAAGCAAGGAGGAGGAGGATCGATGGTGGAGGAGGGGGGTCACCCCTAAAGTGGAGGAGAGGCACAATGCGTTAAAACGGTACCTTACTTGAAAAGACCAGGGGCCCATCCCATTTCGATTTAGCACCCACCGTAGGTACCTGAGTAGCCAAATTAGTAGTGGGCTACTACCTCAAGAACTGGGGGTCTGCTTGCTTTGACTTGCAGCTGTATTGATCTCTCGGCTGGTCCTCAGGCACTTCTTGGATTGACAAGCAAGGTCGAAGCAATGACTTCTTGCAAGTAGTGATTTACATAAGTTGGTCTGCCTACATATCTAAGTAGCAAAGGATACAAATCCTTCCGAGATGGGGAGTGGCAGGAGAAAAGGCTTCAGTGATGGAGACAAATGATGGAGCCGTTCAATGAATTAATCAGAGGACGAACAGCTATGTACTTCGTCACTAAGCCCAGGCCATCAATCATGGGGCCCCCAAAGCCACTAAAGGAGACCTGGATGCACCCTGGGTTTCTTGCGGTTTACTGGTTTTACTGACCTGCGCACCGGTGGCACCGTCAACTGTGGGCCCAACCGTCCCCCCAAACGAACCAGACACCACACAGGATCATGCAGGGAGGGTCTAGATGAAAAAGGTGACCGCGGTCCAGACGGACTGCTGTTCTGTTTGAGGATGGCGCCCACGAGGTTCAGTTTCTTTGTTGCATGGTTGGACCCTGCTCATAGTTTTCCATCAGGGCAATGTTCGCGAATATCTACAATGTTCGGGGATGATAGCTCTGGCTGAAACGCATTCTGGGCTGTTCCTTCGCCAGCCCTAGAGGTCCCTGGGGAGGCGCTATCGCCACAGAAGCCATCGGGATCACCAATGCACATCGCATGCAGGTGTATGCTTGCCATCCTGCATTATGGAGTACTCTCGACGCTCCTGTCTGGCGGTCGGCACGCAATTCTTCGGGCGCAGGCCTGAATTACTAAGTATGTGGGCTCTACGGATCTCCTGCGACCTGGGCGCTTGATCAGCTCTGGTAAATCAGATACCGGAAATCTTGGCAGTCACTGTTCCGTCGCGGCCGTTTCCCAGTCTCGAACCAAAAATTCAAGCAACCGGAGGCTTGGATGTGGACGAATGCTGTGTGACGACAGGCCTCCTCTTCGAGCCGGAGCTGAAGGATGATGTGCAGCATCTAGATGTCATGGCCAGCATGGGAAAAAGCAAAGCCAGTGCAGCTTGCGCCGGTAGCCTGCCTTCACCATTTGTTGCCGTCCGCCGGCTCGCAGACTAGCAATGCAAGCCGGAGGTCTCTTGTCATCTGGATCCTCATACGGAGTACTAATTCGGAAGGAAAAGGGGGCCGAAAGCAACGGGACAAGCAGTCGCAGGTTGTCGCAGCCGTCATTGCGTTCGCTGCAACCCACCCCCCATCCGGCTGTAAAATGAAACCTCCTGACCATTGAGCAGGCCATGACCCTGTCCATAATATTGCCCTCTTAGTACATCATCTTGCCTCAAATTTCTGCCCGCACAGACCCTGATCTTCTCCGCAGTAGTGTCTACATGGTCCGCGATGGCCGTGCCGAGCCTTTTAGAGGTCCCCACTACCTTAGTACTTAGGTCCATTCTCTCCAACCATCAAGTGCCTTCGTCCTCCCATCCTGAAGTCAGTGTCTGTGCATACATCTTTGTCGTCGTCTGGAGTCCTCGTGGAGGCACGATGACGAAGGATGGTGTGCGCTCTTTGACCCAAAGGGACCCAAAGGGGTGGTCCTGCAAAAGTTTGGGCTACGAATTTAACTCGCGAGAACCCTTTCGACGTCATGAAGCAGAGCCAGTGACCGATTTTCGAGCGATGGGTTCGACACATCCTCTCCCGAGCTGGCGGTGGACCACACTAGCCCCGGAGACTGAAGGTTAATCTGGAGAGAGCGCGGATCTTTTCTACTGCCCCTTCAGGTATCGATGATGTCGAGAGACGATTGGAATTGTTCAGAACGACTTGCGAATAGTCTGCTGCTCCCAACCCGAACCGCTCTCAGCTCCTGATACGCTATCAGGAACTGTCTGGCTCTTCCAATTCGTATCGGACGCGCTGAGCTAGGACAATAGCCATTCTTCTTTTGGATGACTATATCAATTCGAGACCAACGCTTGTTCTCAGAACCGGCTCATCCCATAGGCAGGCCGCTAAGACACGCCGGTTGTGAGATGTCTAGGACCCAAATTCCAAGACACTCGGTTAGCGGTCGGCTCAGCAGACGCCGGCGATGATGACTTGGGATTTAAAGATCGACGTACGCATGCTGCATGCCGCTTGTCATCCGCTCTTCACTGTGAATGCGGATAGATGGAGTACTTCGCCCTGGGAAGGCTGGGTCTGTCAAATTGTCAAAAACCCAGGCATGCGTCTCGAGGTCGGGTGGCCGGTCCCAGGAATAAGTACCGTGCCGTTCTAGAAACCTCAATATTCCGGTCCGCACGAATATCAAGTAGTCTGAAACAACATCTTAATATTAGCCGGCTTGCGCATGGTGCGCGGCTGACAATGGACTGCAAATCTACCGTCTGCTGTCTCTCCCAAGGTAAGCACAGTAAGGTAAGGTAAGAAATCGAGTTCCGGGCGCCTCATGCAAACCGTTGGCTCTGGCTACTATTGGTGGTACGATGCGGCCATGCATTACAGTTCGTCTGAACAAGGCTTCCCCAGCTTGCGTGCTTTGCACACAATCCAATTTCGCTTCGCCAGGTCCATTGGCGAATAACCTGCCATACCGGGCAAGGAGAGCAATTTCACCTGGGAAGCTACTCCGTACTTGGGTGGCCACCACCACCTGAAAGCGCCCCTGGCCCACAAACGGACTGACCAGGACCCCGGAAAACCTCTTCAGCAGGAGCAGGCTTGCCACATGGATTTTGCCCACTTCAACGCTGAGAATTCTCCGGAGCGATCACGATATGGACATCTCGATAACAATGCCCCTGCATCGAGATGAGCTCTTTGGCCCGGCTGTACGTACTGAGGCGTACGCATGTAATGGAGGAGAGAGCACGGTGAGAAGTGACATCGCTTGCAATGTCCTGTTCGGCTAGTAATGAACTTGCTTCATTCAAAAATCGAGTCAACGTCGAGTAAAGTACTAATAAGTAGGTACAACAAATATAACGCTCTCTCATCCTGAGCTGCTCACGATATTGCACCAGGCGGAGAATGGTCATTTCCTGTAGTGGAGAAATTTACCTGGGCTCGACTGATGTGCAAGCGAACTAGACGAAACAGGCACGGCAGGATGTGTTCTAGAAGATGAGGATAGTGGAATCCATGGCCGCATTGAATGCATTCGTCAGGAACCGTTTTAACTTGCTTTAGCGCCCCCTGTTGCCCTACCAGGGTGCCAAGGTACACGCGGGAACAAAATCGCAACCCCTGCCTTGTCGACTCCCCGCCCACCACCCTACATACGAACACCTTACTGTAGTTGTAAGAGCACTTCTTTATCTGGGTATGTATGTGAGGTTACAGCATAAGATATTCAGCCATACTAAAGAGCAACCTTGGGAGGAAAAGTCATGAAGGACCTGGAGTACTTAGGTAAGGTATATATATTCGGCTCGAGGCTGACGCTGACCAACATAAGCCTCTCAAGCGACAGATCGACCCCAAGGAAGCTCCCAGAAGTGAAAGGGATAGAGTGACACAGTTGTGTGATTGCTTGATCAGCATCCATTCTCTGGAAGGGGTTGTGCAAGTCTTCTTGAACAAGGCCTGTACGGCCACAAACCCAACGGCAGTCCCATGCTGTGTCCGAGGAGCATCACGCGGATGACTGGAGCAGTCAAGGCTCACGGAAGTTATGTCGGGCTGGGAACCTTGAGAGAGCAAGATACTGATGGTATTAGCACCAAGGTCAATGATATTTATCGCCAATGGCGAACGTCGCCAGAACATGGACGCCGGCTTGGCCTTCTTGTTGTCAAAGCAAGGCAACATGGGTAACTCGATTAAGTTTGAATCCCCTGAAGCTCGACACTTTACATCCTTTGGAAACAATCAAGATCAACTGCAAAAGAATATCTGCACTTATTAAGAGACTAGACATTGAACTTGGTATTACTCAATGTATGCAGATCTCTACAGAGTGGAGAAAACAGCCGAGACACAACCAATCCTGTTCTGGCGCGCCGCGCCAAGGCACGGAGTGCTCCGTACATGTAGTCCAGTTCAGCTCGTCTCGGTCCTTCGCCGGACCGGACATCAGCTCGATGGCTGGGCCAGCTTGCCATTGCTTCTTCCTGGTTGTCGCAATTGCCATAAACACGTCTCGTGAGACCGCCGTCTTATCTGCTACCGCGCCATCCTGTCAGCACGACTCATCACGACCATGGCAATCCCATTGACGCGTCTTGGTGAAAGAGGTTTGTGCCCCGTACACAGCGCAACGCGCTCGGTGCCCTGAAACCCCGCTTCCGGGACCCGATGCCCATTGACTGACAACGGCTTCCGAAACAGCCTTCAACCACAGTCCCGGCAACGACGCCGAGGCTGAGTATGACAGGCTCAGAGATCTAGCTCGGCAGGAGGCCGCGAAGCGCAAATCTTGCTTTGACAGGGTAAGCTCACCGCCTGGGACATCCGATGCGCCAATGGCTCTGCCCTGTTTTCCAAGCACCCAGATCGCTAACTTACCGCTCCTGGTCGTCAGGCACACGAAGCCTACGAGCGTGGCAATGGCGCCGAAGCCAAGAACCTCTCTAACGAGGGCAAGCGCCACGATGCCGCGATGGACGATTACAACCGCCAGGCCTCCGAGTACATCTTCCGGGAGAACAACGCCACGGGGCGCGTAGCCGACGACACCATCGACCTGCACGGCCAGTTCGTCGAGGAAGCCGAGCGCATCCTCGAGGCCCGCATCCGCGACGCGCGCGCGCGCAACCAGACGCACCTGCACGTCATCGTCGGCCGCGGCAACCACAGCGCCGGCCACGTGCAAAAGATCAAGCCGGCCGTGGAGAAGGTGTGCCGCGAGCTGGGACTGCAGTACGCGACGGAGCAGAACGAGGGCCGCATCTACGTCAACCTCCAGGGCGGAGCGGTCAGCGGCGCGCCGCCCCTGCCCCAGCAGCCAGCCGGGCACCAGGGGGGATATCACAGCGGTGGCGGCGCCTGGGGCGGACAGCAGCAGCATGGTGGATATCCTGGGCAGAACCAGCCGCAATACCACCAGCAGCAACAGCACCACCCTCAGCAGCAACAACAGCAACAGCAGAACGAGGATCTGGGAAGCTTGCTGTGTGGTGCCTTTATGAAGAAGTGCTGCGTTGTCATGTAAGACCTTCGTGCGATAGGTTCAAGGCTGGTTGGGCCAGGTTGTACATACTTGGATGCAGAAGCTCTTCCAGGAGTTACGAGCGTTAGGATACCCATTTGTGAAAGAAGACCGGACTTCTAGGTGATATAAAGCTACTCCTGTAGACTGGAGATATATAAAGTAGATTTCTAATCTAGAGAAAGTTTGGTCTTTTGAAGATGTTGGCTGAAGTCTTTTGCTGGCAAGCACACATGACCGGTGGTGTGCGCTCCTTCTCAACCACGTTGCGTGAATGTATTCAAATATGGACCTCGCGGATGCTAATGGCAATCAACATCTTCAGCCTCCTTAACTAATGAACGTGCATTACCTACCTTGTCTTTTCTACATCATCCTAATCCTTCGCAGCCTGCTTTACACGCCCACGATATCCGCGGCTACCCTAAACTTACCTGCTCCCGTGCCCGAGTTTGCCTATGCCGAATATTCACATTCAACACGCAGACCATTTCCAGCGCACACACCACAGAGGAACCAGACCATATCGTCGACGTGGGCTTAGCCTCCAAGTGCCAGGGCATACTCCTGACACCACTTACGACGACCTCGTACGAGAAGCTATCTTCAGACCGAGAATGTTCAAACGTCCAGGCAAAGAGGCAGATAACCTCTACATGGCCCTCAATGCAGACCAACTCGAAAGGGGCATCTTGGTGTTGCTGGCTCTGGTGTTACTTTGCCAGCTCGGATTCTTTCTTTGGCAGGTGTTGAGTACCAGGAGGGCTGAGGAGAAGGAAAACCCGATATTGCCTAAGGGGTCTGAGGCAGAGAAGCAGAGTAACACTGCGGGCCCTGGTCGTGGGAGAAGCTCCTCTGTGGCAACCCAGACCAAAAACATCATGCCGCGACGCATCTCATTCGCACCTCCAAGCTCACTAGCTAAAGTTCGGAGCCCTTCAGTTGATTTTCGACCCTCCATCCATTCTCTCAAGTCTACGCTGAGGCTGGACGAGGATATTGCACCCTCTGCAGAAACACATCGAGACAATGATAAGCGAGTATCGACATCCTCATCGGCAGAGCCCCAACCACAGCCCGCGAAAAGGGGAGCAGAGAAGCGATGGAGCATGCTAGATGTTGACGGGTCAGACCTTTGAGGAGCCCTGAACGCTCAAGTTGCAGGTTGATGGTGTATATCAGTTCTATTGGGTGCTATTCCTAGTAGTGTCTAGACAACAAAGGGAATGGAAATCATGACGCAAGCAACTGACTAGAGAGACGAATCCGTTCTCAGTCGATCGCCCTTGAATGCACCCATGTATCTCGAACAACGTTTTGTACACTGCATCCCGCTCGGCTCGAAATTGGCGCTCTCGTCCCTATTGAATTCTTGCTCGCTCCGTAGAGGGTCTTCATGCCTGCTTGCGGATCTCCTTGGCGGCCTGCTTCAGGTTCCAGTTGCACTCCTCATATGCTCGTCCGGCGCCGAAGCCAGCTCCGACAAACGCAGGCCAGGCTCTCCGCCTGAAGACAAGGACTGAGAATACGACACCGAAGCCGAGGCCGAGGGTGGACTTGATGAGAAGGTTCGACAGGCAGCGGTCCCACTAGTCCGGTATTAGAATATGTGATCCCCAGTGAGATGGATAAGGCCTTCACTGACCTTCTCGTTGAGCAGTGCCTCGCTAACAGGTCGTGCGACGGCGGTCGCCGGGGCTTGAGGAGCTGAAGTCGTCTCGGGCATGGTGGTCTAGAGCTTTTGGTACATCTCAATTAGCGCATTTCAAAATCTCAAGCTGCTATAGATCCTTACCTCTGGGCAATTGGCGCGATTGAAAAGCGGCTCGTCAAGGTGCAATGCGACAGCTTCTTGGTTCGGGTTCTGGTATGATGTTATTTTCCCCCAAAAGCTCAAGTTACAAGGTGCTGTGGTTCGGCAGGACCCGGTCCACACCCGAGGGCGGTGAGCTTAGAGTTGGAGGGAACCACCAAAGTCTAGAATTGCGGGTCCTGGTCCCCCAAAGAACCGGCAGAATTTCAAAAAATTTAGGAGCTTTAAGCTTCAGTAAGTTGGACATTTTACAGGCGGGGCCTACCAAGGACCATTTGCTTCTGGTTGCCAGACACACCGAACGGAGGGCTCAACACACGCAACTTGGAGAACGGAATTTTCTCTGCACCATGCGCTTAGCCTAGCAGTCTAGCATTCATTTCAGGACTCGTAATCAAGGTACGCTCACGAGGACTCGCTTGTCGCATTCATGATCGTACAATAGCTTACACGGAATTGCAAAGATGGCACCCCAAGATCTAGTCCAGATCGCGAGGTCGCTGGACCAGAACGACACGCGGACACTCCCCGAGAAACTGTCACAGATATGGGATGCATTATCGGCATCTTCGAGCGGCTCATTTCATGCAGCAGAGGAGGTCATACTACGGTGGCTGTTGAAACACATGCAAGGCACATCATCAGGCCCGGAAACATGTCGAAGATTCCCTCTGACATGGAGTGTCATGGCCTGCATATTCCAGAGGATACCGCTATTCACATTAGCAAAAGTGCTGGCGGATCGAAAGTTCATCTCAGTTGTGTCACAGACATCTAAAGATATCTCGAATTCTCAGAGTGCTCCAGCTTCTATGGACGATTCATCGGATACAGTCATGGCAGATGCGTCGGAATACATTCAAAGCCCAAATCAGCGCAAGAGAAAGAGGACTTATCTCGTCAGCTTCGATATTGGTTCTCTACAGACGACAGAGGGCTGCATCAAATCAGCAGAGTCGCTCTTCACAGCCCTTCAATCGCTCCTGAATCGCTTTGTGACGACGGACGAAGCTGCACAGGAGCAGAGCATCGGTGCGGAGCATTTGAGATCACTCTTTTCTACTTCTGCTGCTGATACTATGGACTACCTCGTTCCCCTGCTACGGGCATGCGCTCTTACGCTGGGTGATCACAATGCCGGACCACTGGAACAGCAGGCTACTTGGGTTGCCACAATCAGCTCCGTATGGGATTTACATCTTCAAAATCCGGACGACGCTCCTCAAATTGCTGTCAGTCTCGCACCTGTAGCATTGCCCATGCTGGGAAAGCTCAGAGACATCCCGAAACCTTGGAATGTGCAAGTTGGGGCTGAAGTCAAAGATGCGTGGGCGACGGCCTTGGAACGGCTACTGATGAGCAATACGGTACTGCCTGCAAGGGCTCTCTTCGCAAGCCGCCAGGATGTCGAAATCCTCACAAGAGCTGCGGTTACGGGAGGATCAAGTGGCAATGCTGGTATTACATCTATCGTCCTCTTTCAGCTCGCATTGAAGGCCTGTCAGAGTAGTACACAGGCGGGCGCACGGAAGAGCAACGAAGAATGGATTCAAAAGGCTTTCGAAATCATCGAGGAGCCTATCCGTGATCTTGACTTGGGCGAGAGGAATCAAGTCATGGGTTCCATTCTGGAAATGGCAGCAAAGAGCGGACAAGCGCCCGGCCTTCAAAGCCTACGACTGGTGTGCACCCGATACGCGCTCCAGGACGTTGATACCGACTGGCACTTAATATCTCAAATCGCAGAATGCGACGCCGACGCGTTCTTGGTGTCCTCTGAAGGCAGTGACCTCCTTGATACGGTACTACAACGCGCAGCCAGTGCCAAACAAGAGTCGACCACGAATTTTTTAGTGGCCTTGGCCCATGGATTTGCTCGATCACGCGATCTTTCAGGATTTATCAAGAGATGGCACGCGAACTTAGGTCATGTCGTTTCTGAGGCACCGCCAGCGACTCTGGGCTCTCAGGTCTGGTTTGATAGCAAATTACGAAACGCTGTGGCCAAGCTTCTACAACCGTCATTGACCACTCAGCAGCTACTCTCACTCTTGGACTGGATCGAGTCTCAAAAGGGATCTTCGATGGAGACTGTGAGACTGGCGCTCTTTGACACTATCGCTCATGGGATTGAGAGTGAAGACTTCGTCGATGCGGTTGGAACTAGACTTTTCGACGAGACGTTCGATGCGACGAAAAAATCGAAACTACCGGAGCTTCAGGCTATGCGGTGGAGATTGGCAAAAAGAACTATCTCCTGGCTCGACATAGAAGATGTTCGCCGCATCTGGAAAGATATCCGGAAACCGCTTAAGAAAGTTCTCACCAATTCGAAAATTTCAGGAATCGAGACATTCGAGGCTTTTCGTTGCTCTCTTGTCGCGTGGGATACTCTCAAGTCCGTCGAGGAGGACGAAACTGATGCCAGGGGAGTGGTATCGGACTTCCTTGCCCGGATCGAGGGTGAAGTCCCAGTTTGGGCAGCTCAAGAAGAGAACGGCATCCCAACCATGACTGACAGGCTAGAGACACTGTTGGATAGGGGAGAGGTTACTGTACCTGCAGGGGCATATCTACAAGCAATCCTGCATGGTTCGCCCAGTGTTTTGAGTTCAATCACGAGAGGGGGTAAAGAGCATGACGGTCTACTCGGATCGTTCTTGAATCACGTCGAGAAGTCCAATGCGTCGCAAGACAACAGTCAAGCGTCTCCAACAATGGAGGTCTTGCACACCAAACTGAACGGTGAACACAATCAAGCCGTCATAGGTTCGTCACCAGATTTGAAAAGATTTTTGGTCGTGGGTTGTTTTGACTAACTTTATTCAGAACGCACTGTCAATGTGTTTGTTGCTGCCATGCAACCAGCCCAGAATGAAGATGGCTTCAAGCCAAGGAGATTCGAGTCAACCATCGACTTATTACTAGAGCTGCCTCCCCACATGATTACACGAGAATCACGAGAACGTATCATGAGCCGTCTCTTGTCTTTCGTTGGATCTTCAATCACCCACGGCAAAACCTATATCACTGCTTCAGACTGGAGACGGCTTCTGAGTCTGATGGTTCGTGTGATGCAGGATCCTACATTCTACGATGTATGCTCATCATTGATGATATGACCAAAAAAACCGGATGCCAATAACTGACTATCGAATAGGACATGAAGTTCAAAGACCTTGTCACCATAGGTGAATCTCTGGAAGAGGTATTGCTCAGTTCGTCTCCTTTGGAGTCACTAGAAACCTGGGTGCTCTTCAGAGAGCTGGCCAAGCTCACGATTAAGTAAGGAGTACCTGGCCGTCACTTATATGCATATCACTAACGGAGATAGGCAAATGCTCACGACCGTGGACAAGCGTGAAGCCCAGTACTTCCGTGGACTCACTAAGACCACATCCAAATGGAATAAGAAATCTTCCTCAGGTGCTATGTCACGGAGTACCCTTCTCAGCAGCATCTACTCTGCTGTACTGGAGATGCCAATCTCACAAGACACGATTCAGGAACATGTTGACATCGAAAAGATCAAGGAGCAGTTGGCTTCGCTTGTGGCAGTTGCTCTGCATCGCTTCAAGAAGTCTTGCAAGAAGGGAGAAGGGGTCATCGACAACAGCCCTCAAGCGCTTCATGTCATCGTTGCTCTCGAAAACTCCCAGCCACGCAATGACTTGATTCAACAGTCACGGCTGACAGAGGATCTCACTGAGCTTAAGGCTGTCAGTGACAAATTGTGCGCTCAAGGTCAGCAGATCGGCTGGATGTTGAGAACATTCCTGGTTGAATACTTCAGCCAGCAGCTCTCACAGATTGAGATGACCGAGATCGGTCATCTCTTTGGCTCGAACACCGAGCCTAGAGGCATCGAGTTGTCACCACAACATGCCCCTGTGGATCTTCTGATTCAGAACGTGAATGCTGTTACGAAAGGCATGGATGGCCAAGCGAAATTAAATTACCTTCAACGGCTGATGAAGGAGACGAAAAGTGACGACTCGTCCTTTGGAGAGCTCGTAGCTGCCAGCCAACTCCTTGCAAATGTGTCTGGCGAGGCCAATGGGGCTTCCCAATCTGGGGAGACGCTGGACCTTGCCATGACCCAAGGAATCCTCGCCGAGCATCTGCAGCATACACGTTCTTCTGCCGAGTTCACCATCGTCATCCAGACTCTGTGCAAGATCCTAAACAAGAGCTCTTCAACCACAACTCAGTGGAACATAGACCACCTCCTCAGCACGGTGTGTACAGTCTCTGATGAGCTTGCCAAAGGCAAGGGAGGAGTTGATCTATCGCCCACCACCCTTGGTGGTCTCTGCACTCTTGTCGAAACCATAATCAAGCGCCACAGATTGCGCCTCGAGGGCCATCTCCATCTGCTCATCACAACGCTGCAGTCTCTTCTGCAGTCCCTAATCAGCGGCTCGAGTGCAACAAAAAGGACGCCCACCAGTGTGGCGGACAGCGAGTCGCGCTCAAGAACATGGAAGGACAATGCCCGGCAAGTATCGCGACTGCTCGAACTTATATGCGAGCCCTCGGTGGCCTCGGTCACCAGATCGCAAAAGCCAAAACTAGATTCTGCAACCGATGCTGCCAAGCGATCGGCAGGCCAGTACATCTACTTGGTCCTCATGCTCTACATCAAGTTGCAACTGGAGCAAAACGTGTCGCACCAGCTTCGCGAAGCCCTTGAGCCAGGCATCTTCTCGATACTAACCATCACGTCGGAGCAAACTCGCAAGGTGATGAATGATGCTATGGACTCCAGCGGCAGGGCGATTTTTAGAGAGACGTACAAGAAGTGGCAGAGATTTGGAAAGTGGAAGGGTGTCTAGAGGCCAGGACGGCTTTTCTTGTCGATTGATTGATGGAGCATAGCCAGTGCCAATATCATAACTTGCTGATTTCTCAATGCATCGGGGGCATCTTATTGCACGGGTTTCCAATTTGCCAGGTCATCATTCATGACTAGATGTTCGAGGCGTTACGGAGTTGTCAAGGGTATTTTAATATGAAGGATATGAATTTTTACAAAGTAGTGGCTGCCTCCCCGCTGACAGCCTTCACGTCTGCTTCGAGTAGCCGCTTGGGTGGCCATACTTCTTAGCGTGGCTCTTGATGTCGCCGTGCATGGCGAGAAGTATGAAGAACCAGATAGTGTTGACAACGTAGATCATGAATCCGTCGATGATCCAGTTGTTTCGGATGGACATACCGAGGCCTCCCCAGCGCATCAGATCGCCCAAGAAGGACACCGTAACATAGTGACCACCTCTCTCCAGACCGCGGATGGCGCCGGCTGCTACCTCGTCTGGGGTCTGCTTCTTGTCGTCCTTTTCCAGGTGTTTGGTAATGGCGGGCTTGGTCAGCTCCTCCCTCTCGAAACCGGGGCTCAGGATGTTGCCGGGGTACACGACGTGGACCTTGATGGGGTGGTCCGGGTAGAGCATCAGCTCCTGCGCCAACGTGTCGGCCAGACTGCGCATGGCCCACTTGGTCGGGCTGTACCCGGCGTAACCGACGATGGTGTAGAAGGCGAGCACCGAGGCCGTGAAGACGAGGTGCTTGGGCTGGGCCTTGGGGCCGCCCGCGGCCTCGGGGCGCACCCACTCGCGCAGGATGGCGTGCGCCATCTCGGCGCAGCCCCAGTAGTTGACGTCCATCTGCCGCCGGGCGGTGGCAAGGGCGTCCTCGTCCTGGGTGAAGAGGCCCGGGGTGGCCATGCCGGCGACGCACCACACGATGTCCGGCGCCTTGCCGCCGTTCCAGGCGATGGCGTCGGCGATGACCTCGGCGGCGTAGTTGGGCACCGCGACGTCGGTCGATATGTAGTGGAAGCGCTGCCGCTGGTGGTACTTGGCAGCAGCCTGGTTCACGTTTAGTATGCTAGGCGGGTGCACGACGAAGCCTCCTACAGAGAGGGCTACGTAGAACAAATAGTCGAACTCACCTCCATTTCTTGGACGACCTCCTCCAGCCTACCCACGTTGCGGCCTACGGCCAGGACGTGAGCACCTTTCGCTGCGAGCTGCCTCGCGGCGGCACGTCCCATGCCATCTGAGGCTCCCGTGATGAGGATAGTCTGAGGATCATTGTCAGTTCTGCGCCGAGAGAAGTCTTGAGTGGAGACAAGCTGCCTACTTTATTGTCCACGGGGAACTGGTTTCCACTGAATAGACCCATTGTGCTGAGCAAGGCGGCGCCGAGAATACCCCCTGAAGCAATGGCGACCTTGGACTTGCTGACTTCGAGTAAGCTGCCCATGTGTGCTTTGGCAAACAAGAAAGGAGAATGCCTGGGCTATTTATACCACCAGGTGGAGTTGAGGTAGACGTTGAACCTTGCTCAGAGCTGCAGGGCTGTAGGGCTGCCGGATACCAAGCCAGTCAAGTGTTGTAGCTAGCTATCATAGATACGAAAGTAGTAGGCTATTTCTTATAAAGGAGGTCAGAACATTTTATCTCGAAACATGTATGGTATCCCAATCGAGGTAATCCGCCTACGGAGTAAGCACTTGAGCTCAAGCGAATCGCGCTTGAGGATTCAGGCGGTTTGATTAGCGCGCAATTGGACCCTGGCACGCCTGGACACCACTACTTCGTAACAGCTTAGCATCCCCGTTGGCGGTGAGCCCGGTGGCGCTTGAGTAGTGGGGCAATTCTCACTTGCAATGGCAGAAAAAAAAAATTCCAGGACCAGCTTGGACTGATACTCTATCCGATTTATCCACAGTTAGGTGCTCATATCTGAGTAGCAGCCTCCAAAATCGTTTCTTGATTTCTTCAGCACCCCGGTCGCGCAGCACTTGGACTTACTCGTCCGATTGCAGAAGACGAGCAGTCACGATGGCCAAAAAGAGAAAGGCCTCGCGGCAGGCGGCAGAGCCGACCGGTCCCCGAGAACTTGACCCCAAGGACGCCCGCCTAGGCCCGGTCACGACCTATGAAGACCTCGCCGACTCTGAGGAGGAGTATTTTATCAACAAAGACAAAATCATGTTGGAGGATGGTCCGCGGTCGAAGCGACAAAAGAAAGCCGACAGGGAGGATGAGTTCTTGGAACCCTCCGACGAGGAGGTGCTAGCCTACGATGATGAGGACTCAGACGACGACGAGGATGACCGACCTCCGCCAAAGTCACGAAAGAGCGCCAAAGCTATGCAGGCATCAGATGAGGAGGATGCACAAGAAGGCGAGGAAGAGGAGGACCAAGGGTGGTGGGGTTCGTCCAAACAAGAGTACTACAATGCAGACACCGCAGAGACCGAAGGGGACGCCCTCGAGGAGGAAGCCGAGGCGCGCCGGCTGCAGCAGAAGAAGTTGGCCAAGATGTCAGAGGCTGACTTCATCTTTGACGAAGACGAGTGGCTTGCGCCTGAAAAAGAAGCAGCGGATGGCGAAGACGTGGTCACCGAGGTACTCAAGGACGTCGAGATCTCCGAGGACATGTCTGCCGAGGACCGGTACAAGTTACTCCAGGCTCGCTACCCAGAATTCGATTACTTGGTCCAAGAGTTACAGGAGCTTCAGCCACTGCTGCTTGTCTGCCAAAAAGAGGCCGAGGGCAGGCCGAGCAAATCCCTCGAAGTCGTCAAGTACTGGGTATTAGGTTGCTATGTTGCTGCGCTTGCAAGCTACTTTGCCATCCTGACCTCACCTGCTCGAGATGGCAGCGACACTCAGAAAGCACTCAGCCCTGCTGAACTTCGCGACCACGAGGTCATGGAGACCCTTGTCAGCTGTCGTGAGGCCTGGCTCAAAGTCAAGAAGATCAGCTCTGCAAGGGCATCTGATGACGTGCCCTCCGACATCTCAGCTGACGAGGATATGGTTGAGGAGTCGGAGCCTGTTGTCGAGTTGGTTAAGAAGGTCAAGACGAAGGAGGAGATTGCAGCAAGCAAGAAGAAGAAGGCGGCAGAGAAGGCCAAGAAGGCAAAGGCCAAGGAGGTCGAAGCCTCTCTCGCCGATTTGTCGAGTCTCCTCGCTAAGCCACGCAAGTCCTCGAAGGCGAAATCTGCCAAGGCGGGCAGGACAGACGAGCAAGACGATCACTCCGACTTTGGCGAGGAAGACACTATTGACGCAAGAATGGCCGCTGACAAGGCCGAGCGCAAGAAGAGCCTGCGCTTCTACACATCTCAGATCGTGCAGAAGGCGAATCGCCGAGCAGGAGCTGGACGTGATGCTGGTGGTGACATGGATATTCCCCACCGGGAGAGACTCAGAGATCGCCAGGCAAGACTCAACGCTGCAGCGGAGAAACGAGGCAAGCAGCAGTCTAAGCTTGGGTCTGATCTGGACGACCTCAGTGCCGACGAGGATGCTGGCGGCCGAGATGCCCCGGGCGATGAGGAATACTACGACCTCGTTGCCTCTGCATCAAAAAGGAAGAAGGAAGAAAAGGCCTCGAGGGCGGCGGCCTTGGCCGCAGCCAGCGCGGCAGACCGTGTTGTGGAACAACAAGAGGTCGGCCCGGACGGCAAGAGGAAGATCACATACACGATCGAGAAGAACAAGAGCATGGCTGGACCTCGCAGAAAGAAGGAGGTGGCGAACCCAAGAGTCAAGAAGCGCAAGCAGTACGAGAAGAAGACCAAGAAGCTCAAGAGTCAAAAGGCCGTGTACAGCGGCGGCGAGGGCAGAGGCGGCTACGGAGGAGAGTTGACCGGTATCAAGACTGGTCTGATCAAGAGTATCAAGCTGTAAAGGGACACTTTGACATAGTCAGTGTTCATTATAATGTCAACCCGATTATCAATCAATTCAATCCATGCAAACAAAAGAAGTGACTTTCATCACATGCAATGAGGTTGCTCAACGGCTGGCGTCTGTGTAGTTGTACAACTCATTATAGTGGAGGCCCACCTGCTAGGTAATTCCCACAGCCCACTTATTGAGACCACATCATCTCGAGCTCCAAGCTCCGTCCCCCAAACAAGTCTCAACCGCGATTGTCTCAACATACGCCAATGGTACTGGCAATTTACGGTCAGGGAGGCCAGTGATCGCGGACGGCAGCTCTCACCTGAGCCACACCAGCTCATTATTTCGAGAAAGCTACCAACAGCGTCCAATATTCCACCGAGGACCGCGCCCGCATCTACTGCTGAGCTCGACATCCCACCACCACTCCATCCCCCCAGCTCACGCCGACTAGCCAAGCCCAAGATGGCGTCCTCAACCCCCGACACCGGCCTCTTCACCTCCTCGGCCCAGATCTTCTCCTCGAACCACACCCTGCCCCAGATCCGCGCCATCCACAAGGCCCTCCACCTCCAGGTCGACGACAAGGCTGCCCGCCTGCGCACCCAGGTCGGCGGCTCCTACCGCGAGCTGCTCGGCACGGCCGACTCCATCGTCGCCATGCGCAAGGACATGGACGCCGTGCAGGCGGGGCTCGCGCGCGCCGGCGGCCGGTGCGGGCGCGCCGTCGTCGGCGGCAAGGTCGCGGCGCTGTCGCGCTTCGTGACGGAGGACGGGCCCAGGATCGATAGCGGCACGAGGGCCGGCATGCCTGTTAAGGATGCAGGACTCGTCGCGAGGGCGAGGCTGCTCGAGGCGTGCGTGCTCGTCGTGGAGCGGACGCTGAGGGGCAACGCGGGCGGTGCCGAGCAGAGCAGGGGCGACAGGCTTGTCCTCGCGGCCAAGGTGGTGGTGCTGAGCCGTCTGCTGGGGAACAGTCTGGGCAAGGAGGGAGGCATCAGCGAGAAGGAAGTCGCAGCATCTGTGGAAGCTTCACGGAAGAGAATGGCCAGCCTCCGAAGGAGGGTGCTGAGGAGCATTGAGAAAGTACTCGAAAAAGCTGGAGAGGACGCCGATCGCGGAGATGTGCTCAAAGCGCTATGTGCCTATAGCCTGGCGACCAGCTCCGGGGCTCGCGATGTGCTGAGACACTTTCTACACGTCAGAGGGCAAGCTATGGCGTATGCCTTCGAAGAGGGCGATGGCGAGAGACAGAGCACTGCTCAGGACGTTTTCAGAGGCCTCGAGCTTTACACAAGGACCCTTCTGGACGTTCAGGCACTGGTACCGAGCAAACTGACCGATTCACTGCTGGGCTTGAAGAAGAATGAGTTACTTAAGGACAACACCCTGCGGCAAGTCGAAGCCTTAAGGCTCGACATCTACGAGCGTTGGTGCGGCGACGAGATACAGTACTTCAAGCCCTTCATTCGACACAACGATTTAGACGGCAGTCAGGCAAAAGAGATGCTGACCAGCTGGGCGAAGGAGGGCAGTCAAGTTCTCATGCAGGGCCTGGAGAAGGCGCTGGAGAAGCTGTCCGAGTTCAAGGCCATCGTGGAATTGCGCACCAACATTCTCCAGCTCTGGATCAGAGACGGTGGGAGGGCGCGCGGGTTTGACCCATCCATCATGCTGGATGCGCTACGAGAAGCGATCAACAACCGCATGCTCAAGGTGTTAAGCTTAAAGGTCAACAAGCTACGTCTCGTGGGGTCAGAGGTCGCCGCTACATTGGAGGCCTGGCGGGAGGACATCACAGACAAGCATGAATCTCTCTGGGACGACACCGGCCTGGACATGGACCTGGTCAACGGAGCAGCACACTTCGCGCAGGATGTCATTGCTCGCTTACACGGTCGAAGCGACGCAGTGTCAAAGGCTGTATCAAGCTACAAGTCCTGGTATCGAGTTATCGACGACGTAGGCGACGTTGTCGCGCAGCTCAAGCGGCAGCGGTGGGAGAACGACGTCGATGAGATTGAAGATGAAGAAACGATCGAGCAGAGGCAACAACTTCTCAGCAAAGACGACCCGCAGACCCTGAACACCCGCCTCAATGAATCTCTCGTCAAGGCATTCGCGGAACTGGAAGAGCAGCTGTCCGAGAGATGGAAAGCACACCAGGATCATGCCTCCAGCGGCCATATCGCCATGTACTTCTTGCGAGTACTCCGAGATATCCGGAGCAAGTTGCCTCAGCTAGATGCCGTCAAGAAGTTTGGTCTAGCCATCGTGCCCTCATTGCACGAGACAATCGCGGCTGCGGTAGTCATCTCTCCCGTGGATGACTTTGCAACATCTGCGTTGGCGCGGAAGGTGGTCGTGGGCAGAGCTTTATGGGAGGGCGAGCCAGCATTACCGGCCTCGCCGTCCCCGGGGGCCTTCAGATTCCTGCGTGATCTCACTACCTCGTTGGGTGATGCCGGTATCGACCTCTGGAGCCCGTCGGCCCTTGTTGTGCTGAAGAAGCAGGTACGGAAGCAGCTTAGTGAGGCCTGGCTTGAGGCTCTGCAAGCGGCTCTGAAAGCACGGGCCCAGAAGGATGAAAAGCCCGAACAAGATGCTGAGCACCAAGAGATTGGCACTAGCGAGGAGGCAGACAACCAGGATGACAGCGGGGACAACAAAGAGTCCGAGCCCGAGAGCCAGGAAAAGGAGAGCGTGGCGGCCACAGCCGAGTCAGATGCCCAAGATCGAGAGCAGCAGGAGGACCTGCTCACGCAGTGGCTGTTCGATATTCTTTATCTCAAGCACTCGCTCACAGTATCTAATAACTCGAAGGAAGACAAGCTGGAGGATCTGGAAAAGCAAATCACCGAGAAATCGGGGCTGGGGAACGAGGCGCGCCAACGGCTGGTCAAAACATCACAAGAGTACTGGAAACGAACGAGTCTGCTGTTCGGGCTTCTGGCTTAATCAGAGCTCAACTGGCACGGTATCTTGATGCGCATCACATACCCATCTATAATCATTACATTTTACAAGAGCCTCATCTGCTGCATTCGCTGAAATTCGTTTGCTTGTTGGCCCACTCGCCCCAACATATCCCCCACCTTCACCATGCCCTTCCTATAGCTTATGCCTCTTCTGGCCCGAGGCGATCTTCCGGAACTCCTCCTGGGGCACGCCGCTCATGAACCTGTCGAGGCCGGCAAAGACCTCGTTGAGGTTCTGCGAGTCCATGGGGTCCATCTCGGGGCGGCGCATCAACTTCTTGATGCCCGTGAGGCTGTCACCGATGAGGTGCTCGCCAAGGCGCTCGTCGATCTCCTTGCGCACGAGCTGGCGGAACTTGTCGTCCTGGCCCTTGCCGACCTCGGTGAAGCACTTGTTGACGAAGCCGGTCTGCAGCAGCTCGTCGACGGAGATGCGCTTGCTCATGATGAGGGCCTCGTTGGCCTTGCTGACGCCGAGGCGCTGGACGAGAGCGCGCGAGGCGCCGCCCTCGGCGACTAGACCCAGGGAGGAGAAGGGGGTCAGCAGGAAGGTCTGCGGGGTGCAGTAGACGAAATCGGCAAAGGCGACGAGGGCGGCGGACAGGCCGATGGCGGGGCCGTTGAGACCGACGACGAGGATCTTGGGGTGGCTGTAGAAGGCCTGAGTGACGTTGAGGTTGAAGGCGACGAAGGAGCGCAGCCAGTGCAGGTGGGTTTCCTGGCCGAGGCCGGTGGGGGTGTCCTTGATGATGGACACATCGGCGCCGCTTTTGGAAAGCCGGTGTCAGTCTAGGGAAGGCAAATGTGACGGACGGTACAGCAGCACTTACGCAGAGAAGTAGCGGCCCTTGGCCGTGAGGAGGGTGATGTAGACCTCGTCGTGGGTGGCGATCTCGCGGAGCAGGCGGGCGAGCTGGTAGTACTGCATCTGGGACAGAGCATTAAGCTTCTTGTCGTTGTCGATGGTGATGGTGGCCAGGCGGCCCGAGTACTCGACCGAGATAACGGAGTCGGACATGGTTGCTATTGGTTTTGTGTGTACGTGCACGGAGGAGGTACAAGAGTTTGAAGTGTCAAGCTTGGGGTATCAATGGCGGAAAAAAAGGGAGAAAAATATAACAGAAAATGTGCTACCCGTGAAGAGTTGAGGTATTGGTATCTCGACTGGCAGGGCGAGGGCGGTAAGCTGACGATGGCCGGAAGGGGTCCAATGAATCAGTAGCGGCAGGGCAGAATAGCCTACTATGTGTGTGACTTTGAAGGCAGTTCGTTAGTCCAGAAGACAAGTGTTGTAATGAGGAAACCCCCGGTGAAGATTCAAGCCGTCAAGAGCAATTGCTTTTGGACTGTTGCGGTGCCGGCATTGGTCCAAAACGACATCTACTTGATAAGTCTCTAAATGGGATACCGTTTCCCAGACTTACCCCACACTAATCGATGCTCAATCCCAAGGCTAGAGAAGCCGCGATGCCTCGGCTCTTCTCCTTCCCCCAATTGACCAGGTAAAAACCCCACACTTGGCTTATAGTAGCTCAAACCCCACAGGCCCAAACAAGACTCAACTCGAACTCGATACAGTACCTATGGTGGTATCTTGTCGCGTATCCAGCAGGGTCCTCCTGTTCATTAAGCACAGCCCATACAATACTGTGCACGCTTGGGCCCTCCTTGGCTGCTTGCATCAACACCCCGGGAGAACGGGACCAAGATGATATGTCCCGTTGGCGCTGTATCACAGACTTGCTTCTTGCTCGTAACGATGCGGAAAGCAAAGTACTGACTTCAGCACTTTGCCATTGAAGACACCATCGCCGTAGCCAGCGTTGCTATCAATTCGAGAGCTGTATCTCCCGATCCAAGTGCTTTGTATGCGTATCTCGCTGCTCCCACTCCAAGCTTTCCGAGAAAGCAATAGGGTTTCTGGGGAAATCCCGACTGTGTCCAATTGTCTCAGAACGTGCAGCCCTGACTTGACACTGGATCACGGATGCCAAGAGTCGTCCTTGAGCAGCGGGTTGCGGCCGAGCGGTCCACGGATTCCGCTGTGCAACTCGGTGAGGACTGAAGCTGAGGATATTCTTCATCGTATCTGGTATCGACAAAAAGCAAATCCGAGACGGCAGCAGATCATCGCCCGTGTCTTAGAAATGATCCTCACCGCTTGGTCGGTGCATCTCGTGGCGCGCGCGGACGCGGCTGGAGGCGGCTTTTGCAGGTCCTCGCCGACGCCGGCGCCAACCCACCTCTGCCCACACACCTCCACCACCATCTCGGATCGCTCCCCCAATTCTGACGACTCATGTGGTAAATGCTCCGTCTTTTCACATCGTTGGAAGGGCGCAACAAGTGGGGCCGAGTCCGGGCCTCTCGCATTCATGAATTGGCTTACTGATGATTGGGGTAAGAGAAAAAATGTTGCCGTCTTCTTGTCGAGATCATTGAACTTTTTTCTTTTTATGCCTTTCCTAGATTCAACACTTGACTGAACGACAAAACCTGAACGAACGGATTGAGGACATTGCCGCCGTCTTGGAAACACCATGACCACCAACACCATCACCGAGTCTCAGGTCGAACTCCAGCCGGTCGTGGTTGAAGCCAGAGATGGGCCAATGGTCGAGAGACCAAACGGAAGCGGCAGCTCTGGCAACAGCTCGACGACGGGCGAGGAAGAAGGCAGACGGCACGAGGTCTCCCTCCCGCCCGTAGATTCCGGCAAGGACGCCTATCTCTTCTTGGCGGCATGCTTCATGGTTGAGGCCCTGGTCTGGGGCTTCCCTTTCTCTTTTGGTGTCTTCCAAGACTATTACAGCGAACACGAACCCTTCAAGGGCCAGTCGAACATTGCCCTCGTCGGAACTTGCGCCATGGTGCGTCTCATTGATGTCCCTTCCCCCCGCGATTTGGGATTGGAATTCTAATACGCTAGGTCTCCCTCTCCAGGGCATCATGTATCTCGATATTCCCTTGGTCATGGGTGTCCAGCGCCTCTACCCCAAGCCCGCCCAATGGTCCGCCATAATCGGCCTGCTCGTCATGTGCATCTCCCTCGCCATCAGCTCGTTTTCCACCCAGGTGTCCCACCTCATCATCTCCCAGGGCATCTTCTACGCCATCGGCGGGTCGATCGCCTACGGGCCGTGTATCCTCTACATCGACGAGTGGTTCGTCCGCCGCAAGGGGCTCGCCTATGGCATCATGTGGTCCGGCACGGGGCTCGCCGGCTTCGCCCTGCCCCTGCTGCTGCAGTACTTCCTCAACGCCTACGGCTATCGCACCACGCTGCGCATCTGGGCCGTCGCCCTCTTCGTCCTGACCGCGCCCCTCGCGCGGTTCATCAAGCCCCGCCTCCCGCCCGCCGCCGCCTCGGCCGCCAAGACGTTCAACCTGCGCTTCGTCCTCGGCCAGACCTTCATCCTCCACCAGCTCGCCAACGTCTGCGAGGCCCTTGGCTTCTTCCTGCCGGGCGTCTACCTTCCCTCGTACGCCCGCGCCGTCTTGCACGCGGGACCCTTCCCCTCCGCTTTGACCCTGCTGCTCCTCAACGTCTCGAGCGTCTTTGGCTGCATCTTCATGGGCTCCCTGATCGACCGCCTGCACGTCACCACGTGCCTCCTCGTGTCGACTGTCGGCACCGCCATCGCCACTTTCCTGTTCTGGGGCTTCGCCGTCAATCTGCCCATGCTCTACGTCTTCTCGGTCCTCTACGGCCTCTTCGCCGGAAGCTACACCTCGGCCTGGCCGGGCATCATGCAGCAGGTCACCAACAAGAGCAGGGAGACGGCACGGGGAGCGGCCGACCCCGTCATGGTCTTTGGGTTCCTGGCAGCGGGGCGGGGTATCGGCAACGTCCTGGCCGGCCCCTTGAGCGAGGGCCTGCTGAAAGGGTCGCCGTGGCTGGGACAAGCTGCTGGGGGTTATGGCAGCGGATATGGCTCGCTGATCGTGTTCACCGGCATCACGGCCGTTGTGGGAGGGACCAGCTTCCTGTGGAAGAGGGTCGGCTGGTTGTAAGATTATACATAACAAGGGATGTAAACAGACGGATTGTGCCTTGTTTGGGTTGAGAAGAGAAAATCGGTGCGCGAGCACCCTAGATTGTTTATAGAACATAGTAGACTCTGGCGAAGATAGTGTGTAAGATGTACAATGTTTTTCCAATACCGTTTTTAATAACCCATTTTGATAACCAAAAGATCGCGCCGTACCTGCCGAAATGATTGAGGAGTGCCCGCTATCCCTTACTGTTGTAATTTTGGTTGATAAATTCAGAACGCCTTCAAAGAATACCTTTCCCAATGCTGTGTTGTCATCTGGAGTCTTTCTGTAGAAGCGATTCTAGACTCTAAGTCTTTGAAGGCACCATCTATCTCGAGCCGTGCTCGGAGGCATTCCTCTCCAGGACCGGTCTCTGGTCCCACCTATCGCCGTCGATGCTCTGGTCGTCTTCGCTCTCGCCCTCGTCTTCAGCATCGTAGCCTTCCTCGTCGTCTCCGAGGGCCTTCTTGCTGTAGATGAAGAACTGCGCAAAGATGCCCATGTCGAGCAGCAGCGTGCCCAGGCTGCCGGCCAGCCACGACAGGTTCACGAGCATGTACTGCCCGTAGATCCTGCGGGACTCGCCGGGAGCGCACGAGCCGTCCCGGCCGGCGCACCGCGGCTCAAAGGCAAAGATGGAGAGCACGTACGTCAGGTTGCCGAGGCAGGCGAAGAGGAAAAAGAGCATGCTCACGCCCTCGGTCGACTTGCGGCGCCAGTTGAGCAGCAGCTGCGGCAGGCGCGAGCCGAGGTAGAAGACGGCGCAGAGCCAGCCAAAGACCTGGCCCCAGAAGTTGAAGACGAGGACGTCGCCGTCCTCGGACGGCGGTTGGGCCCTGTCGCTGTCGTCGCCGCCGTGGCGGTACCCGCGCGAGAGGGCCCAGCCGGCCACGCCGGCGGCGCAGACCATCAGCATGGCCAAGACGTTGAAGGCCGCCGTCTGCAGGCTCGTCGGGGGCGGGGAAGGGGGCGGCGGGGGGACATCGTCGCCGACAAGGGGCACGGCGGGCGAGAGATGTGTTAGGTTGGCAGACCAGTCGGAGCCACGGCGCTCCAGTGTGTAGGGCCGGACGTCGCCCTGGTCGAGAAGCCCGGTACGCTCGTTTGGCTCGCCATTATGGGATCGACCATTGCGGGATGTAGGTTTCGGCGGAGGAGGGGGTGCAATCTCGTCTTTCCATGTAAAACCTCGATAGTAGAAGCATTGTCCGAGGAGGACTACGTCGGCGATCGTATAGTAGATGGCAAGAATGATCTGTTCCGAGTAGCACCACGTGAGCATTTCTGTCCGTACAAAGTTTACACGGGCAGGCAGGACTTGTGTGCCCAAGTTGCACTTACCATTGTGGGCAAGACGCCCTGAAGAACGGCTCCAATGATGTTGAAGACATCGCCGAGGAGCCAGACAATGATGAACTGGAGAGAGAGGCCATCTGCGCTGCTTCGACGGAAGTTCTCGATGATCTGCGGGGAGAAGACGACGACCCAGCAAGCGATTGAGATAGAGCTGCGGGATGGAATAGTTAGTAAGTTATGTTAAAGGGTCCATTGTGAAGAGATGGAATGGATTGAGAGGGATGACTGACCCGCAGATCCCTGAGATGGCCTCGACATCGAGGTTCAGAGGTCCGGTTGGAGGGACCATGATGTCTCGACTAATAGCCAGTCGACCTCGAATAAGAGAAGGTGCCTCTTGCTTGAACTTGGAGTGGACAGGCCCGAAAGATCAAGTAAATGACTGGCCAGGAGTCTATCCAAGAGAAGGGCATAGAGCGAGCAATCCAAACAAGCACTCTCACCTCTATTGAAAGGATGCGGAGGTATGAGGTGATGTCAGTGAAGCCAAGCCAGCCCGGATCCGGAGAAGGCTTTTTTTCTCTTAATGCAAATCTTGAGTCAAGCCAGTTTCAGCGCATCCGCACTAGAGCAGAGCGCTAGAGCGCACCGCTGTGAGACGAGACAGGCCCTGGGCACGCGAGCTCGTTTAGCGGCAGATGACGGTCGATATAGGTGGGGTACCGCCGGCGCAAAGCGAGATTGATGGGTTCAAGGGTTCAAGGTTGCTTTGCTGCCCAGATCTGCGGGGAAGAGAGCAGCATTAATTGTACCTTGTGTATCTACTCCTTAAGTGCTTCATTTTAAGTCTTTCCGAAAAGCTTGTTAAGCTTCTGGCACTGGCAGGCCAGAGCCGCGTTCCAGTCAATATCTATTACAGTGCAAGACATAGTCGGCTCAAGCCACAATTCTAGGCTTGAAAGAGAATATGCCATACAGATGCATTTGTCTGGTGCAAGTGGGAAAAGGTGAGCCGTAAGCAGCTACAGCCGATCAACGTCGCAGAAACACTAAGCAGTCCTATATCGGCAGACAGAACCTCATCCTAGGATGACTTACTCACGCCCGATGGTCACGGCGCTCCAATGAGGAAAAGACACCAAATCCCGCGCCTGAATTATCAATCCAGCAAAGCTCCATCCCCGCATCAGCTCTAGAGAACCCCACCCTTCGCTCCATGACGATGGGAGCACGCCAGAGGCCGCACCGTCGCTCCCGGCGCTCCAGCTTAGAGGGAAATATTCGCCCGGTCGACTTATTTCCGAAGCTTCGCCGAAGGAACCTCATTCTCCTCTTATCTTGTCTCTGAGAGATCATCGCGAGTTTCAAATCCTCACACAATATCTTGTGAGAGCACAACTCTCAGACCAGCTTACAAATCAACCATCTCAACATCGTTGTGTGCTTAGTTCGGTCGATCTTTGCTAGCTGAGAGACTGTGAGACGCCAGGGAAAATCCTCTGCGAGGCCGAAAAGATATGGCTTCAGCGCTTCCAGACCTGCCCCTGCTGCCGGTAGAGGACTCGATGCTGTCGAGGCGCTTCGGCCGCGAGATCGCCAACTACTGGTCAGGCGGGCCCCTGAACCGCGTCGCCTTCCTGCGCCATGACCATGCCTTCCTGCAGCAGGCCTTCTCTCACCCTTCCACGCGGTTCATGCTGCTCAACAACCTGGCTCCGGCCATCGAGGAAGGGCCTCGGCCGAAACTGGCGTTTGCCAAGACGGCCGACGTGATCCCGCTGACGGGGCCGGAACCCTTCGCCAAGACGGAGGAAGAGATGCTCAAGGAATTCAACTCGGAGGTTGACCATCCCTTGATCCTTCTCCTTGGTATTGATGAGCACAACAAGCTTGCTGCTTCAGACGATGCCTTCCACTACAAGGAGTGGAAGGGAAGCCCGTACTTTGCCATAGACATCACTCCGAAAGGCACGATTGCGGAAAAGGCAAACCAGGTCATCGAGGCAACTAAGGCAAAGGGACTCACCTTCTACTCGGATCCTAGGGCCATGGGTCTTATTGCACCCGAAGGTATGTTAATAGACATGTTGCCTCTCTGGATCGAGACCACCTAGATGTTGACTCCTCTCCCACAGCTGGAACGTATGCGCAGGCCCGGTCGCTGCTCGACTGGAACGCGCGCAACCCCTTCTGCGCAGGGTGCGGCTCCCGCACCCTCTCCGTCAACGCCGGCATGAAGCGGGCGTGCCCGCCCACCGACATGGCCGGCGGCAAGCTCACGCAGCGCCCGGACTGCCCGACGCGCAAGGGCATCTCCAACCTGAGTTTTCCCAGGACGGACCCGACCGTGATCATGGCCTGCGTCAGCGCCGACGGCACCAAGATGCTGCTCGGCCGCAACAAGCGCTTCCCGCCCAACATGTACAGCGTCCTCGCCGGCTTCCTCGAGCCCGGCGAGTCCATCGAGGAGGCCGTGCGGCGCGAGATCTACGAGGAGAGCGGCGTGACGGCCGCGCGCGTCGTGCTGTACGCCTCGCAGCCGTGGCCGTTCCCCAACAGTCTCATGATCGGGGCCATCAGCCAGGCCGCGCCTGGCGACGGGGAGAAGATCTTCCTCGGCAACGACCCGGAGCTCGACGACGCAAAGTGGTTCCCGTTGGACGAGGTACGGCACGCGCTGGAGACCTCGGCCGGGCCCCTGGGAGCGCCCCCGCCGCCCACGTATGTCGAGGGTGGGATCCGTCTGCCGCCCAAGACGGCCATTGCGCACCAGTTGATATTGGCGGTGCTGAACGGCTATCTCTCTGGCATTCCAAAGATATGAAGAACGGTCCACGTTACAACCCCTTGATTACTTGGTAGATTTCTGTCAAACGGACGGCTGTGCACAGGAGATGGTCTCCTATGCCACGCGAGTGAAGTGGATACATAGCATAGGAGTTGGCGGGCGTGGCACGGAGTTGAGGTAGAGCAAGCTAGACATCCGCATGATCAGAGAGCAGAGAAGGCTCAGACGAGAATTAAGACAATCCAGGTGAAATCAACGTTCAAGCAAATGCATTACCTAGGTAGTATTCCATGCTTTTCTTTGGAAGTAGGAAGTGACATCCCAGGGACTGATCCATCAGGGTGATGGATGCAACCCAGGCAAGCACAGACAACGAGAAGGAAATGCGCTAAACCGAGAAGGGGACGCCCCCACAATTCCCAATTCTCGCTTCCCTTTAAAATCCGCCAGAAATAATTTTCCTCTTCCTTTCCCTTTCCTCTCTTTTTTCCTCACATCAGTATGGGTTAACTCTACACCGTCAAGTGAAGAGATAATTCTAACACGGAGGCTCCGCTACGGCGGCTTGCTGAGGGTTATCATTGTTCACCATGGGTTTCCTTCCGTTCCCGGCCTCCACGAGTAAAAGTGATCACCTCTTCCCTTTATATCATGCCAGGGACGTCGTCATCGGTCCCTGACGGTGGGGTGGTTCCGACATATCTCGACCTCAGCTTCGACTTTCTTTTGCTATTGCTTCGAGTCGAGGCCAGCGAGGCGAGATCGGTCGTGTTGGTTAGCTAGTAAAGACATCCTAACGTGCGCGTAAATCGTGAGTCGTCGAGTAGTCGAGAGACGTGACATCTCGATACACGGTGATTGAGCGTTGAAGAGACGAGACGTGAAACGCCACAACCCGATCGTGAAGAGGTTCAGTGATGCCACGCCTGTCAGACCCATGACATTAGCCAGGAGAGAAATTTGCTTCACACATCAAGTACATGCACAATTGATGAGCAGTCAAGGATACGCAACACACAAGGTTATTCGAGACCACGCAATAGTATTTGATTTTGTCTTCCTATCATGGATGGATTGGTCGGCTCACAAGTCAATGTGTCCGAAAGCAAGCACTACAAGTGACCCCATGCGTTTGACAACGTTTGCCATGCCCGACAGCAGGACCATCTAGTACAGTCTCTTGGGAGGAGACATGGTGGCCTTGATGGTCAGGCTGCCAACGTTCTGCCAGCCCTTCTTCAGCAGAGAGACGAGGTAGTTGATGGCCAACATGATGTTGGCGATCAGCTGCTCAGTCTCCATACCGACGTTGCCGACGGCGACACCCATGCAGAGAACCTTCTTCAGCTGGAACTTGATGGTCGACTTGACCTCGGTGATCTTGCCGGTAAGGTCGTCGGCGTGCGAGACGGGGGTAGGGAACTTGCCGGCCTTGGACAGACCGGGGCCAAGGAGACGGGGGATCTGCTTGATCAGGGAGTCGGAAGCGACGAAGGCATCGTACTTGCGGGCAAGCTTCTTGATGAGCTTCTTGTTCTTGTTCAGCTTCTTGAGATCATCGGCAGACATGGCTAAGAGAGATTGTTTGTCAGTATTTTGGGCCTTTGGAATGTCAAGCGACGGGGGGGAGTAAAACATACCGTCGACACCGCCGTGCTTGGCACGATCGATATCGTGCTGGTCACCGAGAATGCAGATGGCCATGCTATGGGTTTGTTAGTCAAACTGAACGGAGAGTCGTCTGATATTGGAGGGGTAGATTCGTACTTGGGGCGGGGAACGCTGGGCAGCTTGATGGTGCCAGAGAAACGCTTGTCACGCTGGGGGTCATAGTTCTTCAGGCCGATCTGAAGCTCGACGGTCTCGAGGAAGTTGCGCTTCTTGGTCTCATTGCTGTACTCGAGAAGCTCGACGACGTTCTGACGCACTCCGGCTGTGGCGATGGCATGAAGGTTAGCACTGGCCGCGGCAGAACGACAAGCATCCGGGGTCGAGGAGAGGCGAGGGCAGTACTAACCGACTGTGATCTTGGACATCTTGACAGTCTTCCAGTAGAATTACCCTATGTGATTCTAATGGTGAGGATTATTGCGTCGTGATGATTTGTGATTCGAAGTGGACGAGGGAAGAATTTCGACGCTAAGATTTTCTCCCACATAAAAACTTGTGTGAAAGGCGGGACCAGGGTTTAGCGAGGTGCACCGTGCACCTATCTTATCTGGTCAAATCACGTGATTCTCAACTATCATCAAGACCACCGTGCTCACTCTAGTAGGGTTCAAAAACGACCTGACCGTGTTAACTCGATTCTCACCACAGAAAGATGTAACCTTCCACACAATTGAAGATCCAAAAGGACTGTACTTGGTGCCCGGATTATTAAAAGAACGCCGGTATGCCGCAGCATAGTCCAGTTTGTCTACGATGCAGCGTGATGCGGAGGCATGTCAAGTCACAGTAGGGATTTTTCATTGAACATGGTCAATTTGGATCTTTGAATCAATGTCTTGTCTATCTTTCCAAGTGTCTGAAGAAGAAGAAGAATAAAATGCTACCCAACCAATCTACTTCCAAACGCACCAAATGTCTTGTCATCATCATAAGGGTGTGGTAAAAAGAACAAAATATAAGTCAGAAGGCCGCCCTTCAAATACAAAAGAAGTCTATGAATGCCCCAATCCTCGTCATCATTGATTCATCCGTGTTCGAGCTTTTTTTGCTCTACATCCTCCACAATCTCCAATCGACTCGGCACAACAGAGCCTTCATCTTCGGCTTGGCGATCATCTCGAACGTTTCACAGTCCAAGGGAACAATGACGTCTGGCACACTCTCATATCCGGCTGGATCATGCGAGTGGCCTTCCTTTCTCCCCCTCCAGGGGGGAGAGTGTGCGCATCCGCGCGGCCTCAAGGTATGAATGAGACCGGCAAGGAGAATGCCGTTGTCGACCTCAGCTCTTGAGCGAGTAAATATCTAAGACAAGGCATCTCCTTCGGCGGTGCAGTGTGGCATAGGCTTAGTGAAACACTTGTCTCACGCCTTTTCCTTATTGTTTGGCTCAATAATCCGGCAAGTGTAATGACTCAAATGCTGCTCCGCCAGTCTGGTTAGTGTACAGCTCATTGGGACAGTTTAGCATTCAGAATGGTACTGACCAATATGCGATCTCATTCAGCCGGTGTGCTGGACGAATGCTCGCTGGTACGCTCCCTGCGAAAGGAGCTGGGTCGAGATCCGGGTCATTTCCGACAGCTGGGTCTGGGCCTCCTGGATGGTGCGGAGCACCGCCGGGTCATCAGGCTGGGGGAAGCTCTGAACCATGCCGGCGAATGCCTTGGTGTATCCGTTCCACTCGCTGTAGAGTGCCATGGCGGCATCCTCGGCCTGGCTGGCAGCCAGGCTCTCCTCTGCGGCTCTGGTCTTGGACGATGACTTGCGGCGGTTAGAGCCGGTCTCAGGAGCGTCCTTCTTGCGCTTTCGTCCCTTGGCCTGGTTCTGGCTGCTTCCGGAAGCCGGCGGGGAGGTGGCCTGGACTGCAGAACCTTTATCATGGTGCACACGCTTCATGTGGTCCCTCAGGTTCCATTGGCGCGGGAATCCATTGCCAGCGATGGCTCGGTCGCAGCCCTCGTACGTGCACAGGTAGGGCTTGTCCCCGTGGCCATGCATGGCGTGGGCCTCACGCTCATGACGCAGGAGGCACGCAGTGGAGGAGAACCGGGTGTTCTCGCAGGACTCAACCTTGCAGCGGTACGGCTTCAGGTGCGAGTCGACGAATTTGCTGCCAAGCCCGAACATGTCAGTGATTCGGCTTGGGGAAATGAAACGTGTGTTGAACTTACTCGTAGTTGCACTTGAGCTTCTCGGGCTTGTGGTTGCAGCTGGGCTGGCCCTCCCACGGGCAGTGGAACAGTCCATCCGACTTGGGGGTGGCAGTCTTGTACAGCGGATGGTCCCGCGCAGTCTCACCTTCATTGCTCTGGCGTCGAGCACTGAACGCTCCAGTAGGAAGGGCAAACTCGTCACCAGGGGCAGACATGACGACCCCACTGAAAAGCCTCGGAGTCAGTATGTGAGGGGAACCAAAATGCAAAAACGCAATCGCGAGGTTTGGCGTGAATACATGGGGATCGGGCTCGGGTTCGGGGTTCATGAAGTCGCAAAAACGTACCTGGGCGAATGCCCACCAAAGGAAGGCGACGAGGTGTGGGTGTCCGTGGGCGATGTAGCATTTGGTCGGTGCCAAGCATCCTCAAGAGTCACGGGAGAAGATGTCCTCGACTGGTCCGAAATGGAGGAATCCCATGAGTGGATAGAGTGACTTGCGAGACTGGGCTCGTAGTCCATGCGCATCTGAGTGCATGTGGGGTCCACATGCTGGGTCAGAGCCGCAGTAGTAAAGTCGTGAGGCAGGCCATCCGTGGTGAATCCTGTGGCAAAGCCAGGGTATGAAGACACGGACAAAGTGTCCAGATCCGAGGCAAGGTATTGGTTCACATCCATGATCCGCCCGTTGGCGAGGTATCCATCCGGGAAGACAACTGCATTACCTGCCATGTCAAAGCTTGCTAATTGAGCAGAACTCTGGGAGAGTGTGCTTTGCAATCTTGGACGACCTTTGATGGAAGAAGCCTTGAGCGTCCTCTGCTTGTGGCTACCAGTGGAGCTCTGGGATGCCATGCGGCGCATAGGCTCTGCATTGGAGAGCGAAGTCTCAACACTCGGGCCAACCGCCCATGCACTCTGGAAATCATCGGCCATCTCGGTACCATCTCTCCTGGGGGTAATATGTCCATAGGCAAAAGAGTACTCCTCGGCATCTCCGGTCTGGATATCTCCGTTGTCTGAAAACTCAGCATGGAAGTTCTGTGTTCCTTCAACTGTCGCGTCCCATGACGGACCACAAAGGTCCGCAGGTCCTGTTTGAGGAAAAGAAAACATGGTAGTGCCTGGGTTGAAAGTGTGAAAGTCACTGGGTAACGGTTCATGTTAGTGTGCTGTGTCTCCACTATGTTTTTGGTAAAACAAATCGATGCAAATAGAAAGCACAGAATGGCACAACTTTGCTCCTGCACAGCATCAAGGTTAGTCTACGATCCTCAGCACGTGGGACAAGTAGGATGTCTACAGACCAAAACTGTGTAGCTGTTCAAGCAGGACCTGACAGCAGGGTTCTTGCAATCCAGAAGGGCCGTTCAATCAGCGGGAGGGTAAAGTCCTGATGGGTTGAAATCCACGGGTCGTACAACATGACGCATCGGACACTTGCAGATCCAGAATCCATGGGTCGACTTAGTCAAGAGACGGGACCATCGGTCACAACATAGGGCTTCCAGGGGGCTGAACAACTGTTCGAAAAAAATCAGAGGATCGGGGTCGAGTAAATGATCGTGCAAAGTTTCCTGTCGATCCAGTGGTGAATGAAAGTGTGTGCGTTCCACGGAGACTGTCAACACATGGTCTGAATTCCGGCTTGGTTCAACTGGTCAGGGTGCGAGAGTCCTAGGGTGCGAGGCAAATAACCGGGCAAGACACGTTCACAGAGCATTTCCTTGGCAGAGGGTTGAAGCAATTGTCGACAGAAATCCATGGGAAAATAGGGTCCCTAGGTCCTTGATCTTGTCCATTGGTAGTCCGATCATGCGGCTGCATGGGGTAGCAATCATCATTAGATTGCGAAAACCTTGGTGACAGGTTCGCCTGCCAGTACACTATTGCTAGGCCGAGGCAAGCAATAGTGAAAGGCAGGACGGACCGTGTTGATCAAAACAAACGTCCAGAGTCCGGCGGCAAGCATGTCAGGAAGACTCCGGCAATGTTGACCTGGTGGTCAGAAAATCCACGGCCTTGGTTTGTACGGTATGTCCATTCCACGGAAATCAAACTGGAAATATCCTTGGGTCGTTTTCAGTTGTAACTCTGGGCGATACTTACCTCATTCAATAGAAATTGTCAATTATTGTTGTCATCGGTCTGGCTAGACACGACGCGCATCCGAAGATGCCCCTGATCCAGTGACGGGTTGTCATCAATCCAGCAGGGCTGTTCTGGGAACCATTTCCAGGAATTCCAAGGCAGTCCGGGAGTCCATGGATAAGCAAGAGCGCGAGCTGACAGGTAAAGGAAATGTACATGATAGCCACAAATTGTAGCGTGCACGATGGGCCTCCTGAAACATATGAAAAGCAATTGCAATATACCTCGCGGGAGTGTGGACGTCTTCCATGTCAATGGAGTTGTTGTAGCTGGGCATTTTGTCCTGGTGTGATGAAAGCACAGCGGCAGCCATTCCAAGCAGGGGTCAAGATGAAGCTCGGTCCAGGATCGACACACGATGTGCGTCGATGTAACGGCCTAGTGGCAAAAAGGATCCTTTGGGTTTGGTTGTTGATGTTCGAAAAGAGTTCAGGCAGATGCCGTACGACAAGGGACAGTCCTTCTTTTTTATGAGAAAGAGTAGCAGGATGGGAGGTGGCCAAGATCGGGCTCACGTGCTGACAGGTCGTGAAGGGGGTGGTGTGAAAGAATCAACAAGTCAACGGTCTTGTGTTGTGGACTGTTGTTCGCTTGTATTGGGCAGAAATGGTGTTCCAGTTGGGCTGAAGAAAAGGGAAGAGAAAAGTCATGTTGGGCAGAGAGGGGGCGATTCGGGTTTTAACTTGAATAACTTCCCTTGGATTTCTCTCTTCAACCCCTGTTCTCTCATACCTCATGCCCCCGTTCGACCCACATGTGCCGGTGATCAAGCCAGCAGGGTATGCCCACGACACCGTCAGTCGTCTGTATAATTGGACCTGAATCCCCCGTCCACGTCCTCTTTGCTTTGCTGTCGTGTTGCTGCCGGGCGTCATGTCTGCAAGTATGAGCTTTCCTCTGGCCGTCACAGCGGTCGCAGACGCACGCTAGAGTGTCTGGATGAGTTGGCCGACGAGAATGATAGGCGTAATAGGCTGGAGCGTGCAGCATTTGTTGTACGAGGCTTGCGACTGGGACGACTTCCTTGATTTTGGGAGGGTCTAGCGGGGTGTTCAGAAGCGTTTGCGGCCTATCAAAACTTCTAGCGATGTTGAACTGCAACTAGACAGGGGTCGAAGCTGCATGGACAACTCATCCATGCAGCCAGCCATCACACCAGGCCAACTCACAGGTGAACAGAGCAAGTCGAGAGGAAAAGTCTGGCGGCTACAGCGGATTTCTCATTTCCAACCCCTTCCAGCCCACTTGACGTGTCGCTTTTCTCAGGAGGCAGCTTCATAACCTGTCCATCGTCCGTCCTCGTTGTCTCACCGCTATTATGAAACAGGTTGAGATGAAAAGGCCTCTCATCCAGTCTCAGGCGTGTGCGCAGCTTCAAAGGCAGACTTCTGCCACGGTGGCTGCTTACACCTGTGGGTAAGCCAGCGAATTGGCTGTCAGCTGTCAATCCAACTCCTGGCTCGCCCATCACACCGGCATCCTGCGCTTGCAAGTAACGTATGTCGGCTTCGTGTCGAGGTGGCTTGACACGTTCAGTCTTTCGGCGCATATTCTTGCTGCCAATCGCCAGGCATTCACCAGGGCAGATGATGAGGGTCCCATCACAGGTGAAGCGCGTCAAAGGATCCGTGATCCCCGTGCTGCATTATTGGCTAGCAGTAATGCCTCAGTCAGGCAGTGTCGGCTGCTTTCCTCCGCAAAACCAAGGACACGAAACCGAGATAGCCAGTTCGTCGTACGGGGTTTGAACGACGCCCACATCGGTAGGTAAGATGAAGGGCCAAGTGAGTACTCCAATCCAGGGCTCAAGGGTAAGTCGCTTTCAGATAGACAGCGTTGCAGAATATTGCGTCTCGTGGGAGGGCACGACTTCTTCATCGTTTGTGAGGTTTCTCTCCGGGTTTGAGTGGGCAGTCCACGAGTCCGCAAAGAATCAGAACCCCGTGAGCAGTGATCGTGTGTGTGACGAAGGCCACGACTACCAATGATGGTGGGAGTGAAGATCAATGTCCGATCCAATCAAGCATCATGAGTGTCGACGCGTCACGGTGACCATAAAGGTTAGTCTGTAGTGGGAGCTCCTATCTGTTATCACCATTCATACCCTTTTTCAAAGACAGTTGAGGCAGGCTGGGCAGGCACGACTCATGAACAGCATTCCGTCACGTGCTGCTTCGAAACATCGTCTGGGTGTCTCATTGCTGATCGCCAATTGGCATAATCGCTCTCATGAAGGTCAAGGCATTGGATGTCATTCTCTCGAAGTCGTCAGAGGCTCAAGATCTATCTGGATAGGAAGCCAGGCGCTTTTCCATAATCGATTCAACAAAACCAGAAACCTGATGCGACTTGAAGAGCATCAAACCCACAGTACAGGCACAGGAAGATGAGCAGCGGTTCAGCTCGCTCTCTCCCTCTCACTCCGTACATTGTATTGGGGGATGTCGACGACCTCTCTTCTTTTTGCTTCGCGCTGCATCTTCCGCGACTGTGTCATTCTTCAGCCTTGAACCTGCCTATCTAACTCTAGGTCTGTAGCCATTCACATCGTGGCTAGGTCTAGGTAGCAAGACCTCGTTCTGATCGTCCCCTCGCATGATCACCCAGGATGCGGCGATGAGGCATTATCATTATGGTCGGGCTAACTAAATTGCGAGCTGAATTGAGCTTGCCGTTTTCTAACGGCCTCGGAACCACCATGGATTCGTCAGGAAGGGCTCTTCTGACCACCACCTACGGAGTAAGTAGGCGGCCATCCGTGATCCCCGCAATGATCGACAGCCACACCAATTTTGCTCCGAAAAGTCGAGCCCATGAAGCCGTTGTACACAAGGCGCAAGCTCAATCATTCACATATTGCTTCTTATGGGAATTAATTGGGATCTGGGGTGTGATCTTATTCCCAAGACAGTGAGTCTGTCCCCTTGTTTGCTCCCGATGAAGCTTCGCCCTGCTGGAGTAGCGGCCAAGAGAGGGTTGGGTTCAGCGTCTGGCATCAAGGCATGATTGGGCTCTGATCGACCCCATCCTTCCTGCCCAACCGTTCCGGCCGTCAGTCACCGCTGCTTCTGGACAAGGTCACTCCCTGCAGTCGTGGTCTATTCTTGCGACCTGGCTAGTACCTGAACTGCTCCATTGTGTCCTTTGGGCAACAATACGTCGAGGCTTTACACAGACAAGTCAGATGTCAGCCCAACGATGCCTTACAACGGCATCGTAGATGGCACCCCTCAGCCAATGACGGGTCGTATTGAACCTCCAGACATATCGTCTTATTGACGGAACTCGACTTGGCCATCCAGGGTGTTCCTTGTCCTGGACAAACCAGGGGCAGCATGTTTTGCAGCTATTTGCCTCATCAAAACCACTTTGCTTCGGTTAGCTCTCGACGATCGACACTGCACAGCGCATTACTGTCTCGAAGCCTATGAGCACTCTTCCAGGGCGCCTGACATGAGGACGTAAGCCAGTCCTTTCCAAGTCTAGCGGGTCACGAAGCCGCCTCAACATGCGGACTGGGTTTGACTAGGACTTCCCAGTCTGCCGGTCATTGGGGACAGTACTACCTACCATCCTGTCCTGCTACCGTAGTAGAGTACGATATCTGGTTGTATCTGCTCAGTAGACGCCCAGCCAGCCAGGGCGGGGCGGTCAGGGGAGCACTGGCTGGAGCTCTGCTGCTAAGCAAGCATCCGGTCCGTGAGGACCTCTTCTTCTTCTCGCCACCCGGCAGACATAAATGCTTTGGTCTGGGACAAGCTCTTGATATCCCATACTTTCATCATCGTTCAAACATATTGATGAGTAGTGATCCATCCTGTTCACGGCGGCCGAACTCCAATGTTTGTCTACGATCAACTTTTCCATACTACCTTTCCACATCCAAGGCCCAGATAAACAAACAAGCCAGGGTGCAGAAACGTCGAGTTCGCACCCGCTGCCATCGGACAGTGAAGACTGCTGATATACCAGCCAAACCTTTGAGATAGGCCGATCTCTCCGTGCCAGGACTTTGGACTACCGGAAACTCCAGGATTTTGGTTTTCACTGGTGCAGGTGCCCTCCTCATCAGGCTCAGGACCGACTCCGTCGGTGTTAGTTGCAAGCTCACTCCAACAATCCGGGATTGTTCAAGGAGAAAGAGTCTCTTCTCAGGTCTTGTTACTTTGACTTTTGCTTGTATTATTTGGCCGTTTGATCTTCCCACGGAACGTGCTCTCCATCATGGTCGGAAGGAACATGGCCCAGCCGGAATTTGCCTACGGTTCGTCTGGTGCCTCGAATGGCATCTGGAACACATCGCGGAGGTACGCTCTCACTGGTCCAAAAGCCGCCTCATCACCAATGCTGATCGATCATTCCAGTGCGATCTACAACGACTCCTACCCTTCTGGGGGTTATGATGGCGTCAAATCAGGCTACAGGTCGTCAAGGTAAGATCCTCGCACATTACACGTCGGCATACATCGAATAACATCCATGTGTTCAGCATGGTTCATCCCCATGAGAGTTCATCCAGTTTCAACCTCCCCTCTACCGCTTCCATTCCCAAGGCTAGCCATGTGCCTCGCTCAGATGCTCTGTACAACACTTCTCCGGTTTTCAGCTCACGGGCACCATCCACGGCCTTTGCGAACTCTCCACCAGGCTTCGGGTCCTACACTGCTGTGAATGCGCAAGGCTGGGACCAGTCCGGCAAGTTCTCACCCGCAGATTCGCTCGAGGACATCATGGCGTCGTCGAGCCCTTCGGATTACTCGCCTGACCAGGGGCCGGGATCTTCGATGCATGGCAAGTCCAGCAAGCACCACCAAAAGGGGCGTTCCCAACGCAGGCCCTCCAACAGAGACGAGTTTGACGGGCCACACCAGTTCCTCCAGCGCCCACCGCCGGATTATGTTGCCATGCAGGAACGGGAATTGCCTCATCTCCCGACGAACCTACTGGTGCAGGAGCAGGACAGTGTCCTGACACAGGTCAATGATCGCCTGTCTCAATGTGCATTTGATTTTGTCGCGAAGTACCAGTTTCCTATTCCGCTCACCCAGGACATGAGGCCCGTGGAGCGCCCCCAAGACCGGGAATGGACTGAGTGGGTGCATCTCCTCAAACGGCTGGCCACAAAGAGGCGGATCCCCGCCCGTGTGTTATATAATGGCCAGATTAAGCAGTTTGTCACCATCTTGGAGAATTCCTTGGAGATGAGACATGCCGCAAAGCATCAGTCCCGGCCGCTCAAGGATGACAGGAACATCCTCCAGCTCATCTCGGCCGGCATTCAAGTTGCCAAGATCCTCAAAGATGCCCAGGCCATGGACTACTTGGACAGATTATACGTTTCCACGGAACAACAAATTCATGACCGTGCTGCCGCAGTTCGGTATCGAGGATGACTGCCTCATCCTCCCCGTCAGACATCCCTGCTTGCTGGGCTTTTGGCCCGCCCAGACTATGCATTACGATGTCGGACCCGGCCATCTACTTTCTTTTTTTCCCTACTTTTGCTTTGGTGTTATCTGATTACCCGGGTTTTGCGTTCTGGGCTTCACGGGTAGCTGTTTCGCTACCAGGGTTGGCGAGCGAGGCAGGCTCTTTGATCCGACTCTGCCCATCGTGTCGCCGAATTAGACTGAGCGACCGCGCTCTTCATGCTGGAAAGCCGGTGTTGTTGGCATTGTCTATTTTTGATGCTGGAAAAGCCTTTGGGCCCTGCTGCTGGATCAAGATCTTTTCAGACTGGTTTCTCGTTCTTAATGTCGTCATGACTGTCCATTATGGTCTCTGGAAATGGTTCTACGGAAACTTGGAGAGATATCCGGGAGGTTGGGTCTTGATGTCTGCTTATGTCTGTTTAACGATGATACGAAGTTGAGGATCCTGTATGAGCTATTTCACGCTTCTTCGTTCTTGGTTCACCGGATACGCCCCTTTAATTCTAGACTGCAATCTCTAGCCGTTGCTGCTGTGAGGTGCGATTCTTGACGTGTATACCAGAAATTCTGTACCTATTACATATTCATACATTATCAATTCAAGCAGAGCAGAAACCAGAACACTTTGGATCTGTATCAGATGTCGAGATACACAGACAGGGAAGGTTGGTAGGGTGTGCACGTACGTTGCAACATCGGTCTTCCAAGACGGGCGGTTGACGAGCGGGCCGTCGCTGTTGTCCAATCCTGTGTCCAGTTTTCCCCGCGTTACCTTGCCGTCGGTCGGGGTTCGAGGGCAAAGGCAGCAGCTGGGCGTATTATCGGTACCTTTATCTTGTTCTCTTTGGCATTTAGGAGGAGAGTGGGGCTGATCGGTAGACGAAATAGGCATAGCGTCTCCTAATAATGGTTCACCTCTCTCAGCCAGCGACTGAGAAAAGACCACAAGAAATGTTTCGGCCAGGGTTCGGTCGATCGATACAGCTAGCCTGGACTGGTGGCTGAGCCGCGCGATCTCTCGAGTGACGGACGACTGCTCTTCCTCTTTAAAGAACTGACTTGACGACCTTCTTCTCTAACGATGCAACTTTCAATGATGATGCAATTGTCCGTGGAAAGGGTTGTCTGTTGAGATATTCAACTCGTGTCGCATTACAACCAGCCGTCTTGATTGGCGACAACTAGAGAATTCGGGGCAAAACCGTGGTGGGGAATCAACTGCCCAATCGACAATCGCCTGGAAACCGTCGTCGCACTTCACGGGCGTCACCTCTTCCTCCAGCTTGGGTCCTGTCGCCCGAGTCGCATTGCGATTAGTAACGTGGAGGTTCTGGTGGTTTCGCCAACCCATAGGCGGGCGAAGTGACGTCTTTGCATTGATCGTACTCGACGGACCGCTCAGGAAGTTGAAGGCGATCGCATATCAACCGGGATCCTCGCATTTCCTTTGAGAAAACCTCAGCTTCAAAGTTGTCAGGACCATCCACGACTATGGCAACATCTACTTCGTATAGAAACTCGCCGGACGATGGTCGCGATCCGTCTCTGTCCGGATCGGCAGGCGACGAAGAGTCCTGGGCCTTCATGAACTTGTCGGATGCTTCCAATACGGAATCACTCGGTATCCTCACAAGCCCGGAGAGCAGCCTGGTCTCCTTTGGTGTCAACGTGGGCCACCAGGGTCACCTGCCTCCCTCGCCCCATGGCCCTCCCTCGCCTTTCGACTTGAATGCGGACCAAGTCGGTCTATCACATCCGCCCATGGGCATGTCTCTGCCCCGACAGAGCTCTGCGTATGGCAATGTCAACCTGGAAAGAGTGACCTCCCACCCGATGGGTTTTGACACCACGACCGACACTACCTCTGCTTTCAGCATGGCCGCGGAGCAGCTGTCGACCAACTCTGTTTCAGGGTCATTCTCAGACCAATCCTCCGCCTTCGGCGTGGGTGAGCCGGACTCGTTGCTTTTCAGCCCCGATATGCAACCTCCCATCTCCAGTGCATCGCTCCCGGTCTCCTCGAACTTTGCCTTTGATTCGTTTCAACTTCCAGGTGCGCATAGTCGACATAACCCTTTCGTACAGTAGTCCCCGGCTAACCATCTCTCATAGACTTCACATTTCCCCTTTCCAATGACCTGGGCGCTGGTCATATGCCAGACCTTAGTCAGCCGCTGAATGCTGCGCAGCTCGAGTTTCTCCAGCAATTTCAGGCGGTCAACACCGCTGCGCCGTGGCAGCCAAGTAACCTGGGTCAAGGTGATATGTTTGTACAGGAGGATAACTTCACTGTCTCCTCGTCACCCGTGCAGTATTCGTCCGCAAGCAGCCAGCAGTCCGTCAGCCCTGGGCTGTCAAACATCAAGCTAGAGGCGGACAGCTCGAAATCATCATCGCCGTCAGATCCGGTTCGCAAGGTCAGGGGCAGCGGTTCCAGAGTCGAGAAGAAGAGGAAGACCTCTTCCGAGTCGTCTTCCAGCGCGGCAGCCGGCTATGGTCAGTTCGTTATTGTCACGCCGAATTCGATCAACGCCAACTCGGGCAAGCACAATCCTTACGAGTGTTTCGAGGCCATGCGGTCATCGCATAAAGGTCGCAAGGGGCCACTTCCGAGCAAGACAAAGGAGAACGCTCTCCAGGTTCGGAGGAAAGGCGCGTGCTTCTGTTGCCACGCACGCAAAGTCAAGGTCAGTCCACACTTCGGTTTTCTCCCGAAACGCGCTCAACAAGGACTAACGCCGTTTACTCTACATAGTGTGATGCCGAGCGCCCGTGCCGGAACTGCACCAAGTTGGCAGTTGGCGTGCCGCAGGTGGTCTGCTGGCAGTTTCCGGATTTTCTTGATGTGTTGTTCCCTACCCTTATCAGAGGTCACCTCGGTAAAGAAGCTGTCACCAGTTTCCTCACCGACAACATCCAGAGTTTCACCATTCAAGGCACGGAGATGCCGTGCGCTATCGAGCTATTCTCCGGCCTCCGTTTCTCTAGTGTTTTCAAGATCAAGGCCAAGTTCTTCACCGCTAGGACGCAAGAGCCTCTCGAGCACTGGCATATGTCGATTGGATCCAGCGGCGTCAACCTCCAGTCGCAAGCCGCCGTGCCAATCGGTCTCGAGACTGAGAGTGCCGCGCAAAAGGATGTGTTGAAGAAAACCACCAAGGATTATGTGCATGCCATCATCCAGGAGTCCAAATACGCCGAGCAGACGACGGATAGTCTTAGGAGCACCAGGCTGCCAGAGAAGGTTTTGCGCATCGCCCAGAGATACTTTAAGCAGACCGATGTAAGCCACCCTCATCTTTGCAGAATTCGGCAGTGTTGCTAACAGACTTTGCTACTAGTCACCGATGGTGAAACGTGCCCTGTCTATATACGCCATGCACTATATCCTAACCAGGCACCTTTGCTTAACCACCCAGACCGTCAAGAGCCTAGAGCACACGGGACTGGTACCTCAAAATCTTCCCTTCCTGACGCCGCGCGTGCTGAACCGGCAGATCAAAGCCGTCATTGACGACATGCTGACTCGCGAGATGCAACTGCTCTTCGACGCCTTCTCCAAATCACTCAAGCCCAAGTCCAAAAAGGAATGGGCGCAATGCCTCGCATCCTTCCTTGTGCTCTGCGTCTTCATGGAAGCCATCGAGGCAGCGGTAGACACCTTCGTCATCTCCCAGAATGAGGTCGACATGCGCAAGGGCGAGGTCACCACGTACAAGAGATCCGACGCTTTGAATCTCAACGCGGGGATTGAAAACATGCCGTTCAAGCAGTTTGCCTACCAGTTCCACCAGATCTATCAGACACATAGCAAGGACGCGACCACGAGGGCGTTCAACCCGCTGCTGGATGATGATGTGATGCTGAGCGGCGATCTAGACCAGCCGGCCAAGGAAATGGTGGTGGCTTTACAGGAACTGATGAAAGGTGATAACTGTAAGTGTTTACATCAGTCGTCCAGGCCGTTCCTCATATCAAGTGAGAATACGTTTGCTAACACATGAGTGATTAGGGGCTGAGCTGGACTATCTTTCCATGGATCCCATTCTGCCCAACATGGAAGATTATCCCTTCCCTCGAGACATTACGGAGAACTACAACGGCCGGTTGCTGGCCAAGTTCTTGCTTTCGTTCACCCATGAACGTTATATCTTTGGGTGAAGGCGTGCTTACAGAGGGAGCACACCCGCATGAGCTGTACTGGGATGATGAGATGGCGTATAACAGTAGGGAAGGATGGCAAGCGTTTGATGTAGCAACAATTAGTGCGATACCCACGGTCTTTTTTGGCATATTAGACTTCATCTTTGAATAGACACATCCAATACTTCATGTCTCGGTATGACTTGGTTCCAGAGCAAGGTGCTTCGCTCCTACTTGGCAGCAATATCGGTATATCACACATGTATCATCTATCTAGGGCCAAATACGAAATAAAGAAGAGAGAGGGAGCATATAAGATGTTTGTCCGTTTTAGTCCCGATGACGCACTGAAGATCTACGCCATCAGGGTGGACTGGACGGGCTGTCTAGGCCTTTGGTTTGATCTTCCACGCGAACGATAAAAAAAGAAGTTAACCATCTTGCGCACTGAAGGTAGCACAGAGGCAGGCAAATTTGTGGGTGTTCGTCGCTCAATTTCAATTCACTCCAACAACAAACAACAAGACAAATCCTTGCCCGCCTGAGAGCGAGCGGTGAGGAGGTTGGTCACCAGGGCACGCGAGAAACGTGTTCGTCGAACCTACCTCTGTTTCAATGCCCGATCGTCCGCAGAAAGAAAAGAGAGTAGAGCCCGTGCATGCAGAGGAGTCTGTCTCAATCTCGCAACAATCGAGGCTTTCCCTCGCGCGCCTGGCGACCATCACCACCTGGTTGGAAATTGTTGGGAGTGTGTTGGGGAGAAGAGAGATCGTGGAATTTCAGAGCCGAAAAATTTCACAGGTAAGGGTACCAGGATTCTGCATCACGTGGAATTATGGGTCTCTCCGACAGCAGCAAATTTCAAAGCCTCAGCATTCAGTATCATGGATCCCTTCTCTCTCTTTTCTCTTTACACATTTCATTAGCACCATAAATCAACCGATTACCAATTCGCCCAACTTGCTATCGGTCATATTGCGTGCCAGAGGAAACTCTCGGCTCTCCTTCACCCCACGACTGTCTGGTCTGTGCATCTGGAGCTCTCGGGCTTCGTCTGGCAGAGACTGGCTGGGTGGAGGTTACCTACATTTTGATCTGAACCCCTGTCGTAATGCAGTACGAAAAGGAATGACCTCGGTTTTGTAATCGGTTTTGTAAAGGAATGACCTCGGTTTTGTCGTAAGAAGCGCTTCGGCTTCGTATAGGGAGCGCTTGCCTTTCAATGACAACGAGGCAAGCGAACGAAAAGGCTTCCGTCGTGGCTTGCTTCGTCACAACTGTCCGAGCCTTTTCGATGCCTGTTTGACAGCATGCAGCCATCAGCGAGAAGCTGTCAAGTCTGCATTGTTGGAGACCGCGCCATGTGATTGACATGTGCCTCGTCCCTAACTCGAACCCCTTCGCGACGATTCTGACGTAGGCGGCGTCCTGTGAGCGCGCTTAGGAGGGAGTCCTCGATGTCTCTTGTCATTGCTTCATCTTGGATCTCAGCTGGACAAGCCTGAGCCACTCGGGGAAATCGTCCAGTCTCTTCGAGGGACACAGACCTCGCGTAACATTTTGTATGATTCGAGATGGCGTATCCTTACCTGTTCCTGCCCGAGTCGCAAGCTCAGTGAGCGTGGATCGGCGGTATATAAGTGTCTGTGAGGTGTCCGCAGATCTTGCAAGCTAGAGTCCGACGGGGCCAGCATCAGGCCAGCCCCGAGGAAGTCACAGGCGAGCCCATCGCCGATTGCAGCTGAGTCGGGATTTGGAGCTTCCATGTGGGAGCTGATTTGGTCGCCAAGCTGGTATTCCTCGCAATGCTCTCCCGAGGCCACACCGCTCTAACCGTTCCGCAAGAGAACGATGCCCTGGCTTGCCTGGGAAGGCTGTTGAGCCTTTTGTAATCGTGATATCACTTCTCTGGATAAGTGATTGTATGCTTGAAGGATGTCTAAAGATACATTTTCCGCGCTTGGTCGCGCCATTTGATAGTTTCCTCTTGGCTTGAGAAACGTTAAAGCCGTACCCCGCGGCGAGCGGCAATTCGGCAGCGTACCTGAAGGATCTCGATCTCCTTGCAGGTCAGGGCTAAAGAAACGATGCTTTTTTGTCATGCAAGGACAATCGCTGATGGTCAGGGGTGCTGTCAAGAAAAATCATGGCGAGGAGAAGCGATGAGACGACGGCGTGCTTTTCTGTTCAGGTCGCCCTAGGCTCGTCCAGGGGTTGGCCGGTAAACACAGTGGCTCCAGGCCGCTAGCCAACTGTTGTTGATGCTAAAGCTTGGTGTCCGGCTCCAACGTGCAAATCAGGTAATTCATGTACAGAGGACATGAAATTCTCAAGCATCCCTGTCAAATATGCCGTGATCGCACCGTGATGGTCTTCGGAGTCGCGGTACGGTCGGCACTGCCACCAAAGATCATCTTTGTTGAAGCCAAAGAACAGAGCATCGACCGGAGGTTGATCATTAGAGAAGAGATCGTTGATGCTTTAACATGGCTTGCATCTGCAGCGGGCGTCAGGCAACACGGGCGTCAAAACAAGTGGCGTCCTCGATCCGCGCTGCTAGGCCGGTTGATTTGTCTCACGTCGGGCCGCACAGGTCTTCCATTCCAGTCCTGTTGCGTCTTCGGAAGGCGTCGAAGGAGGGGGAAGGGGGGTTGGCATCGATAGATCACAGCTTACCCAGCCAGGCCAGCCTGGGGATTGAAGCTAAACCAACACTACTCCCCTTGCTCTCCCGTACCTTATCTTAGCCATGTCTCAACCCACTGTGGGGAATGCTTATTTAGATCTCCTAGGCTCCTTGGCGACGGTTGATCGTGAAGGATCACAGCCAACCGTCCAGTCCTGGACCTTGCTCGGCTCGGCCTGGCCTGAGCCATGACCAGATTTCCTTCCAAGGGCTGCCACAGGACGGACCAGGTCGAGTGCACGGTGGCATGACGGCATGAGCTCGGTGTAGCCCCGAGGGTGTCACCACCGCCTTTTGTTCTTTCTGTGCTGCATCCCTGATGATGCGCCCTGCCAACAGTGACGCACTGTTAGATTGCGCATAGATTGGGGTAAGCTGAGGTGATCGACTCGGAGCGGCCGCGAAAATGTCGTGGTAGGAAGCAGTAGGCTACAGGCCCGTCCGGCGGTGGACTGCAATGTGACTGAAAACACAGCTGCAGCCGAATGGCCCAGCCATTCTGTGCCACGCGAGTGACTCGACGACCTTTTGATCGCCAGTCAACAGCAGCGCCCGCAAAGTGTTGACGAAAGTACCTAACGTCAAGATAGAGAAAGATATTTTTGGCGCAATGGCCGGTCCTTACAATCCGGCTTGACATGATTCGCCTACCATATTCGCCTCCCAAAGGGCAAAGCGTTGTGTTTTTCGTCTGGGTGGTGAGAGATCACCAACGGCAACAACGCAGCGGCTCTAGGGCACCTTTGGCACCCTCCAGACCTCTCCCGATCTTCTCAACAAAAAGCAAGTTTTTCCCTTCTGACAAGAGGCTTTGTGCAGTTTTCGTTGGCTGCGCGTTGTGTGTGTGCCCCTCGCAGTGTTGCTGCAGCTTTGAGCAGAAACCCTGCTTCCCTCGTGCAGATCCCGTCTTGCTAGCAGCAGTCTTCCTTGTCTCCTCTTCTCCATCCGCTCATCCACTCCATCCCTCCATGTCAACCACAACAGCTCAAGCGCCGGTACGCAGACATCAAAGACCGTTTACTTCCCTGAATTCGCAGTTCAAGCCCCTGGGCATGACCCACCAAGTGTCCATCCTCCGGGCCAAAGATCTGGCGCATCGAACTCAATCGTGATCCCAAAGCACTCTTGTCATCGCACAGACCAGCCAGACTTGATGAACATGGCTTCTGTTTCCGGGTTGCTCAAGCTCAAAGCAAGGTCAGTGAGTTATGTGCTATATAGACAGATTAAATGCGTGTGTTTACTTGGCCCAGTACGCACTAAAGTAGTTGTGCCTTGGAGAAAGGTACCAGCCTTCTGCTCGGGGTCCACACCATCCAGCCATCCACAACATACACAACATCATTTTCCGGTGCTTTTGTCTGCCAATTCTAGTTTGTTACTTCCTTTTGTATGTACATAGGCCCACGAATGCCAAGTCACTCGTTGATAGCTGGATGGTGTTTCAGATTGGAGCTAACGTCCACTCCTCTGCAAGTAGAGGCTCTCTACAAAGTACTCCCAACAGCGAACATGATCATACACCCGTACCCGTCAAAAGGAGCCATTCTGACATTCTTTGCTTTTAGCCAGGCATATGTAGGATCCAGGCTCAGGACTAGTCGTTGATTAGCTCAGAATACTCTCGTGAGACAGTCTTCCCGGCAGCTTGGATGTATTATCACCGGAGTTCATCAGCATTACACACATACAGACATACATTGATCTTTTGTTGCCCGGCTCTGGGGTCATGAATGAGCCACCCTACCCCATCACTGACAACCTTCGACGACATCATCGACAAGGGTGGTACATGCTGCATGCCCAGACTCGAGGGCGGCCTGGTCTGACGATCAGCCTCCCTTCACTCTCATTCGCTCTGGTGTAAGTGGCCCAGACCAGGGTTTCCCAACCTTGCCCCCCTTCCATAGTGCTGTACTCAGGTACTTACAGCCTTAGGGCTGTTGCCATCGGGAACCGCTTCTAGTATCTCGGGAGCTTGGTACTTGTGAGCTTCAACATGCAGTGGCCCCCTCGGTAGCGTCTTATATGCCTTGCAAGAGTCTCACTGTCCCAATCTTGCCCTTTCACCAGCCACTCCTCCCTGGAAGACTAACAAGAGTATTCTATCATTTGTATTGTCAGCCCATAGCCTTTCCAGATGTGACCAGGCAGCGTCCGCGCATGCTCTGGGCTTTCTCGCTTCTGCAAGTCCGAGACGTGGCCGGCTTACATGGCACTGAGCTGCCAGCCTCCTCTCTCGGCGAGGAGCTCACTGGTCCGGTACGTCTGTGCCGGTGACAAAAGTATGTAAGTGACAAGGGCAGGGGACGTGGTCGTCTCTTTAGACTTGATCTTGTCCGAAAGGTGCAACCTGTTTCCAGTGCCCATCGACTCACATCCCCACTTGGTGTCACCCCCTCTGCGAACGACTTGCCCGACCCTGGAGCTTGACAGCCGATCACATTCGAGGGATTATCGTCACTTGTGCATGCTCGCCTGCTTGACCCAGCCATTCTAGCGTCATGCACTCGAGTGGGTGCGCCCTCTGCCCAGCGAAGGGACTGGTGAAGGCGAAAGATGTCATCGCTACGATTCGTCCCTTGGACAACCTTGCCATGTCGTCCAACATACGCTCCCTCACTACATAAAAACGAACCTCTGCTTCCTCCTTCCTTCCAGCCTCTTCCTTTCCTTTTCTCGTAACCCAGTCGTTAGTCTGCGTCTCTCAGCCAACCTCCTCTCGGTCTACCAGAGCAAGTAACTCCTTCGCTAAGGTTACTTATATACCCTCGCTCCAAAGCTGCCAGTGACCTTCGTTGTTGAAGCCAACCTTTCGCTCAGCCCCTCAAAACTACCAACACTACCAAAATGAAGGCAGCTTTCGCACTTCTTGGTCTGGCCGTCTCGGCCCTGGCTGCCAACGTCCCTCGCGGCCAGCCTGGGCACGGCGATGGCGGCGGCTACCAGGTTATCACCACTACTACCCAAGTGGCGGTCTCTTATACCACGATCTGCCCCGTGACTGAGACCAAGACGGCACCTGGAACTACTTACTACACCACCTACACGACCACCAGCATCTGTGAGACCCAGGTCCCGACCACAATTTACCAGACTGTCACGGGCCCGGCCAAGACCGAGACGGCACAAGAGGTTGCCTACAGCACTCGCACCACTCTTTGCCCCGTCACAGAGACAAAGACCATCGGCGGTGCCGTGCAGACTATTACCTGGACGTCCACCAGCCTCGTCGAGGTTGCCAAGCCCACCACCGTGGACGTGTACGTGACCTCCCAGACCACGGCCTACAAGACGGTCGACACGTACGTCACCACGACCTGCCCGGTCACCACCTACACGACCGTCGTCAAGGGCGAGACCGTCGTCCGCACCGAGACCAACACAAAGTACGTGACCGTGTCGACGGCCTACGTCGTCACCGAGGTCGTCCCCGTCACCAAGACCAAGGAGGTCGACACCACCATCGCCGTGACCGTCGGCGACTCCAAGACCGTGACCCAGTACCCGGAGACCTGGGTCACCGTCAACGGCACGCTCTACACCACCCAGTCCAAGGCCCCCGCGACCGTCACCCAGCCCGTGACGCACACCACCAGCGCGAGCGCGACGTCCGCCAGCGCCCCGGTGCAAGTCACCAACGCCGCCCAGGCGAAGCAGGCTCCTGCCGTGGCCCTGTTCGCCGGTGTCCTCGGTGCTCTGGCCCTGATCTAAGCACCTACTTTCCCATACAGGAAAAGCTCATCGGGCATTCCTGATATGACATTTCATATCTTTCTTCATCACACCTTTCTCCCGAGAATGTTTGAAAGAACATGACCGTTGGACCAGCATTTCTCCTATATAAAAGGGCTTTCATTCAGAACATAGCCGTGGGTTTATGGGACCAACGGCACGGGTAAACGACTTTTCTCTTTGGGCATGTTACGGCCTTTTACGCTCATTATGATCATGACACACAAAGACGCCATGTATTTGGAGACAGGCGCAAGGCATCGGAAGGCGGGAAGAAGCATATTGGTGGGGAGTAATTCAGGAGGTTTCTCGTTGACCATGTCGAATCACCAGGGACTGGGAATGGGATTTAATGGAGGAAAGGACGGATAGGGCGTTTCTTTCAGCCCAGTTGAGGTGTAATATTCTTGTACATACATTACTTTTTTAAGGATCATATAGCCGGCGCAATAGAAATGCATCGAAAGAAGTCTAGCGTTCAGTGATCACCTGCATTTTGAATGGATCCGAGACTAGAAACCCAGTGCACTTCAGAGATCACGATGGATCGACAAAGCAGACAACAAGAGTGTGGCTGGGTGCTTGTGGCGATGTTTCAAGGTGTCAGGACAGGCGAAATACCTCGTAGATCACTACAAGAGAGATATTGCTCTTGAGGCATAATGAACAAGTAACTACGACGTCAAGCCGGGTTTGAGATTATTTCGCCCACTCACCCAGATCCCCGGTTCTTTGCGCTACCAAGACCAGGTTTTCTCTGGCTTATTTCTCCTGATATAGCTGTCGTCATTCAGAGTCCGGGTCCGACTCGAAGCTTGAGTGTGTGTAGCTCCGGTATTCTGCAGACCGTCCTGGCTCGCCGCTGTCTGACATATAGACTCGGACTGCCGATATAGCCCTATAGTACGTCACCCCTAAGCTTGGAGGGTGCCATCGCGTCAGTGTACTGACATAATGAACAACGACACCTCATCATCGGGATTTCATCAACACACATGCTCTTCGGAGCATGCCCCTCGAGAGTCTTGGGTGGCAGCAGGCCAAGGGAACAAAAGAAAGGGAATGGCAGTGAAACATCAAACAGAAGGAGAAAAAAACGCCTTACAGACCGCAGAGCTGCAGTGCACCGGGAGTTTCCGTGCGGCGTACCACGTTGTCCCGAGACAAGGTGCTCAGATGATGTGCCACCAGCATGTCTTACAGAGAAGCAGAACGCACACTGAATAGATGCGGGCTGGTACCGGTCACTGACAAACGGGCCTGAATCACCTGATTTGTGAAGGAAAGAGTTGTTGCCGGCACGGCTCGAGTGGTTGCGTGTCTCTCTCACACTGCATCCTCTGCGCCATCTCCCGGGTCCGCCATGCAAACGCCCGTTCGGGAGTGTTTTCGTATGAGTCGGGCGGTAGAATGTCCACTTCTTGATACCGCGGGTCCTCGTGTCGGCGGTAACACTCTCTGCAGGCGCTGTGTCTAGGGACGGGCATGGCTCGAAGCTTGTGCCTGAGCACAAAGACGTAATGCGCTTTGCCGTCAGGGTGGAATCGAAGCAGCAGTGAGCCGACCCGGGGTTTGACGTCTCCACAAGGATGCAAGCAACCTCGATGGTCGGGTACGACGCCGTCCCTTCGAGGTGAGTAATGACTTTGGAGGTAAAAATGCGGCTTCTCGTATTGCATCGTATCTAAAACCCAGAGTAAGGTTTCTGGATCTATATGCATGTCTCTCTGTCTCTCTTTCCTCTCGCGAATGATGATGATTCCAGAAGCATCTCAACGCCAAACAGATGATTCTATCAGAGGGTATCAAATGGTATCGCTCCCGCTGGCTGTGCTTGCCTACTCTCCCTCCGAATTCCCCGATATGCAGCTCGGAGGTATACAATCTCTCAATGGGGCCCGGGCGTCCACTTCAATGACTTTGCGCTTTACTTGATCTCTTCCCGCTATGATACTGGGCTTGCCGTTGATGATGGCGTGTCAGAACGGTAGAGCTCGCTCTTCTTGCTCTCTTTCTGTCCCTGGGTGATTCTTTCCCTGTTGCGTTTTATCATGAGACCATGTGCGCTCACCGCGTCTTGACATCGACACCGCTAGCCTTGGTCGCGCCATTGGTACCGAAGCTTGCGGGAATGGGAACGGGCTGGCCCTTGGCTTTGGCGCTCAAGTTGATAAGCTCCTTCAGCATGAGCTCGCGGACAGTGCCGGTGAGCTCGTTCACGTCGTCTGCCGTAAGGCCCTCTGTCGGAATAGGCTCCAACACTTTCAATATTTGTTAGCCACTGCATGTGAACACCAATCATTTGAGTAATTCGAGCGCTTACCCTTGACGGGAATCTTCCCCGATTTGAAGACCATGTCCTTGATGGACAGAATGTGGCTGTAGTTGGCGACAACGCAGGGAACAATAGGGACACCGGCCTGGACCGCGAGGTGGAATGCGCCCTTCTTGAAAGGCAGCAGCATCGGTTCCTTGGCGTTGCTTCGGGTACCCTCGGGGAACATATAGACGCTCTGTCTGCTGCCACGGATGGCTTCGGCAGCGCCACGCATCGCCTCCCTGGCATCCTTGCTGTTGGCGCGGTCGATGAAGATGCTGCCGCTCAGGCGCATGAACCAGCCCAAGAATGGCACGCTCTTGAGCTGGGCCTTGGCCGTCACGCTGCAGTACTTGGGGAACATGCATCCAAGCATTAGAACATCGAGGGCCGTCTGGTGGTTGCCGATGAAGACAGCTGGACGGGTCTTGCCCAGGTAGTTGTTGGGATCTTCAATCTCAAAAGTAATGCCGGTGCTGAGAGCCATGACAAATTTGAAGGAGCGAGCGGTGGCCCATTGCGAGATCTGCCAGTTGCCGGTGAGGCGCAGGACGATGGAGGCTATCACTCCATAGATAGCGCAGATGACGAGAGAGAGGTAAGAGGCCAGGAGGCGGGCTGCAAAGGCCGCCTTGGGGATGACGAACGAGAGCATGTAGAAAGCGACGGTGAGTGCGGTGTAGCCAACCAAGAAATAGCTCAAGTATTGAAACATCGTGAAGAATCCAATCCCAGTTGCGGGGTACCCCTGTTCCCTCTTTTGCTATGCCAAGACAAAGAGTTGATGATGAATTTGTCTTGTTGTCTTGCTTTTTCTCTTGGAAGAAAGGAGCCAAGATCGATGCGTGAGGCTGAGCGAGTAGCTTGCCAGGGCGCACACCGAGTTGCTGAAGCACTGCCTGCAGTTATGAATTCGAGGTTTGAAAGACTCGAGAACTAAGAGACAAAGAGGCTGGCCTGTGTTTTGAGTCTTGCTGCTGCAGAATACCAAAAGGATAGGCTGGATGATCAGAGCAGTGATAACAGTAAATTTCAGGACCAGGCAGATCACCAGAACATGGAGATCACGTTCACGTTCAAGTTCCGAGTGATGTCTCCTCTTGGTCGTTGCCCGCTGGTCATGACAGGCGAATGGTGGCGACGATTGGCTGGGAAGGGTTGGGTCAGACTCCACCCACGATGGGGGACCACCTAAATTTTTGCTCTTTTGGCGCAGTGTGTGGGAGCTGAAAAGTGCCGAGGATCAGTTTTTGGTTGGGGGCACGGGGGGTTTCAGCACGTTGTTCAGGCATGAGACAGCCCAAGGGCGGGGGCGCTACAGCACCAGTAGGCCGGTGCGGGCCCTCAACGCGCGCGCTGCGTCAGTGGGAACATTTGAGTTTTGTGGGGATGGATATTTCTCGCCCTTCAAGTACCACCGGATTGCTGTGCTGTGTTTCTTGTGGCTTTCCACATTCTCAAAGAGACGGCTCAACGGGAGCATCTACTCCGTCGAGAGTCGACGAGAGACCAAATAGAATCTTGTCAGGTAAAATTCAAGCATGTGATTCATACTTAATCTCATTCAGAGACTGGCGAGAGTGCCAGCACTTGAGGGAAGCCTTAGCTAGGGGCACATGCATCACGTGGATAACCTGTTGATTGCTGCTGTCTAATCGCTGGCGCAGACGCCCACCCCGGTGCCGACTGGAGCCTGCTATCTAACTGATAAGTAAACGTGCGTGCGTTAGCTCTACTTCGTACATGGAGGGACCGTGCCGAACCGGCACCCTGAGAGCTTTGACGTACGTTACTTCACGCGCGCGCATCCTCTCAAGGGAAGCATCCTATGGCATTGAGATCTGTACCAACACCAGCCTAATCTCGCAAGGCTATCGCCAACCAATTGTTTTCAACTCTTGATGAGGCTGCGGGGACCGCAGAAGCCTGGTCCTCCCCCTTCTTGAGGCGCCCAATGGCACAGGTCTGAGACTGCGAGCAGACCATTGCAACAACCCCAATTCCCAAGCGTGACCCTAGCTCTCGAGATATGGCTGCATCGCGAAGAGGGCAACCGCCCTTGTCCGTCCGCCTACCTGGTGGCCCCAATGTTCTACCCGACCTACCGCCAATCTCCGCCCTGTTCCTGATCGATTTCGACGTCAAGGCCGGCTATACCATCACCTGGAAGCGAGCTGTGCAGGGCCTCGAGTTGGAAGGTGTCGTTGAATACAAGAGCCTGCCCTCTGGTCTGCACGCTGTGCCCGATGACCTGATATACTTTGTTCACGACGAGGGCTATGCTGGGCTGAGCGCGTTTGTCAACAAGCCGACCGACGACGAGGAGAGTCGCCATGCGCGCATGATCGCAGTTGGTGTGCTCGTGCCTCTGAGCTATGGGCGGTTAGGGCGAGCGTGGAGGCATGCCGAGGGGCTCAAGGAGATGGCTGCGTACGTCTACATAGCATGGCTGCCCCTACTTTGGTTTTGCGTGTACTAATTTCCGTGGCCATCTGGTAGACAATTGGTCGCAGACAAAAAGCAGACAAAGGTCCTCGAGCGATATTGGGAGATGAACGGCGCAAAGGAAGCACCCGCACAACAACAAGCCTCAGACTCGCCGCTTAGCTCGCCATCCGTAACCTTTGCTTCATCACGGCCAGCCTCCGGGAAGGGACATACTAGAAAGAGGTCCGCCTCGGATGGCGCGGCCCTGATCCCTCCTGGTCACAGACTATCACCGTTTCACCCTGCCTGGAGCTTGACGACGCTTCTGCACACCTTTGGCCCGTTGATTTTTCCCATTCATAGGGCTGCCCTGCTTCGCAAGAGAATACTGATTTCCACACATGCCCCAGTGCACGAGGCATGCAACTTTGGTAAGCGCCCGGAACCCCTTTCTTTACCTCATAGAGGTATCTCTAACAACGACCCAATAGTATATAATATCTCTATCCTTGCCAATATCCCTCTGTCAGTCCTGGATATTCTAGAAACCTCTGCACCGGCACAGCGGATGCGGCCGCTATTTACAATTGGTGTTCATGACATTCCTTTCCTGTTGGAGGATCGGGCTGCATCGAAACGACGAGACTCGACGGATGCTGGTTTGGAAGATGAGACCTCATCGGGCTGGATAGCCTGCACAACCGACAGCATTCTGGCTTCGAAGGACGATCTTTGGGATGTCTTAGTCACCATGCCACCCGCCCATTCAGCCGATGCCAAGGAACACGTTTGGCCGACTGTCGAACGGCCCAAGGGATTAGCGCTCAAAGCTACGCAGCGAGATCTACGTCGTTTCAAAACCCTCAAGGCAGGTCTAGCGAGACTTTCAACTGTGGCTGCACAGGAGAACAGCACCACGCCGTCGGAGCGCGGCCCCGCAAACACTCACCGCACGCGACCGTCTACTTCATCTGGTCGTAGCGCCATCCTGTCGGAAGACGACGATGCAGTCATGATTGCGGACGCTTCAGAGAAAGTTATCGAGCCATCGACTTGGGCCGCCCTTGCCTATAGCGGCTTCATGTGGTGGGCAAGCGCAGGAGAACAGCGCCGTACAGAAGAGGCGGAGGAGTCGGCGCATGATGCCTCGCTTCTCGCAGATCTAGCACCGCCCATGCCACAGAGGAATAGTAGCATGAGCCTCGCGAGTGCTGGAGCGCTGGTCGACTCCGTGTCATCGCTCACAGCACGGCGCACCACAGAAGGTGGCGAGGAGACTCAACAGGAGGAGGAGGAGCGCGCAAAGACGGAGCTGGCGATCATTGCCTACTTCCACCGGCTGACGACACAGCTGTTCTCCGTGCTGTCCGATGTAGTGGAGAGCTCCGATGAAGACGACGAACTGGAGATGAGCCCAACGGGAGGAGACGGCGCGGACAGCCCTGAGGACTCGGCCCTCTTGTCGGAAGGCGAGAACGAGTCGGAGCTGCCTCTGAGCCGAGTGCGTGTCGATAGCGATGTGCTGAACAACATGGGCTTGGACGTGTGGAGTCACGAGGATGCTGCGTTTGTTAGAGAGCTGACGGCTAGGTACTTCCTGCGGCGGGCGTATGTCGAGGGCAAAGGTGTAGAAGTCTGTGGTGTTCGTGTCTGTTAAAGAGCCGCCAGCCCACATGAAGCGGCTGCCTAGAGTCGTAATCCTTTTCGATTTCCTTATATATCCATTGCTGGTCAAGGAAGGGGAAGAAGACCATGCAAGAAGCATTGGTCAATAAAGATCATCCATAGGGAGGTTAATGGTATACCAAAAAGAAGAAATCGGAGAGTCGCTACGCCACACAACATGAACTTGAGAAACTTGAGGCGCAGCATGGCATCAGTACAAACACATGGCATCGACGAGGTCCAATCGATTGGAATGTGTACCGCACAGTGCAACGCAGAACCACACTCCCAAAGCATTTACATATTTCGATTGGGGCTTTATAGCTTCGCGCTCTTCTGCGCTTCACCCGGCGGTAGCAATACAACATCCTGATAAGGTAGCCCGAGGAACTTGTAGACGAAATGAAACCTAGAGAGAGGGTCAATATGCCAGGCTCGCCAGGAACACACCCTCTATCTCAAGCGGGAAAGTTACAATACACTTACCTGTCGCCTCCGAAGAACGGCTCTTCCTCGCCAGCATCATTGCGCACCCATAACCACGGTAGTCCATACGCACCCTTGTCCCCGACCTCTTGCACAGCCTGTCGAAGACGATCTTTCATCTCTTGCGAATTTGCAGCCTCGACCATCTTGGACACTTCTTCTTCCGAGAACAGGCGTTTAGAGTTTGCGTATGACCCATCAGGCCCATTGAAGTCCTCGGGGGCTTCACTGAGTGCTTCTGCCAGGCCGCCCGGCGCGCCCAGATCGATTGTGGGAGGCGACCACCGTCTGTGGAACATGTAATGGAACGCTTTTTGGAAAATCTCGGGCGGATAGTTTGCTTTGATATAAGTGAGAGCACGCATTGGCTTGGAAGGCGTATGGTCAGCTTGACAGTGGACTCGAGATCAGGCCTGCCGGATTCAGGGCCCAGCAGACAGACGGATTCAACATACAATAGCCGTGTTCGAAGGACCCTTGACACGCTTCGGAAGAGAAAGCTCTATGCCAGCCTTATCGGCCGACCGCCGCCAGTCGAAGAGTCCATGCTGGAGCTTAGCTGGAATGACCCATGGCGGCTTATCGTTACCTGTGGCGCGTCTTAGAGATGATGACGAGGCTGTTAAGCCGAGGGTACACTGTGACAACTCACCTTTAGCAGCGCCCACTGCGGGTAGCCAAGCGGGATGAAATCTGGAATGACAAAGTGAGCAGAGTGGGTGTGAGGTGGGAAATGCAAATGACTTACTCGATTTCTACGCCGTGTGCCTTGAGGTTCTCCAAGTCTTTCAAGAGGTATATGAAAGCAAAGTAGCTGTAAAGGGATGCTGGAAATGCGGGTAAGCGACCAGGACACGGCAACTGCCGGGTAACGAAAGTGAACATACCTAGATCAAAGTAAAAGTCAATTCGCTTCCCCATGGTGAATCCTTGCTGTGAATTTGACACTTTCAACAATTATTCGCGATCTGTGCCTCAGATGGTGTCATCAACAAGGAGGGTAGGGAAGATGTTGTCTGACGGGTCTCACTTGAGCGCAGTTGAGGGGTGGGTGGTGGTGGCCCATGATCTCAACTTGCCTCGGCTTGTGATTGTCGCAGTAAGCTACCCACAACCCACCTAGGTCAATCCCGATCACTACCTAGTCGGCACATCCCTACGTAATGAGCACTGGGTACAACAATATCACTCTTCACCAGACTGTATAACTGCCGGAATAACTTAACCATGAGGGCAGTTGGCATACTTTCAAGTTGCCGCATTACATGTACGGTACTCTACATATTGCTGGTTAATGTCACAACACCATGTCAACTCAAGCATGCGCCCAGCAAAATATCAGACAATTCTCCAGGAAGCTAAGTTGGACAACTTTGCGCTGCCGCACTCAAATATGTCTATTTTCATCAATTTGTAGTACATTTATGTCCTCAGGGTATCTCTGCCGATTCCAAACGCCGCCAATGCAATATTATGACAAGACACAAGGCTGCTGCACCATGAGTGGCTAAGCCTTGCCAGCCAACCTGGCCCTCCGGGCTTCCTCCTCCCTGATCGCCTCGCTCCGAGCCAAGAACTGTTGCCGCTCAGAGTACGCACCCTTGGACCTGCCAGCCAGCGCCAGCTCGTCTTGGATGCCCTCCTTGTCAACGTAGCCTGCCCAGTCCATTCTGCTCTTCTCAACCACGTTGAGCTTCTTGGCATCCTTGGCCTGCTCCCGCGCCTGGAGCCTCATCATCATGCCCAGGTTCAGGTCCGATCTCTGTAGTGACTGGGCGTCGATGACTGGTTCAAAGACGGACCGAAATGCTTTGCGCGGGAGGCGTCGTGAAGGATCTTGGTCCTCGTCCGGGATGTCATTTTCGCCTTGAGAAGCTAGATATAGCTTGGCCTCTGCCGAGTCTCGGGGCACAAGCTTCTCCTCCGTGTGGACTTTGCCAGCAAAGTTGTATGTCCGCTTGATCTTGATCATCTCCGATGGCTCCGTGGTGGCCTTTGTCGCGGCCGCACCCTCCATACCTGCTCCTGGAGCTTGACCCCGTTCTCCTGCTGCGGCTTGGGCGTCTCCATCTCGAGGTCGTGCTTCTGTTGTTGCTTTCCCAGCATCCTCAGCCAACATCTGCGCCCACATAGCATCGACATCAATCGTTACAGGACCAGTAGCAACAGCCGTCTTGCGTTCCGCCTTTCTATAGACACGTAGCGCGGTTAGTCGCGTGCTCCCTATCTTGCCTTGCAGAGTTTGCGAGCCACTTACTCTTGAGCACGTTGGCTCCGTGTCTTGATTAAGCCGCCTTCGCCCCCTTCAACATCGGCAGTCGCATTATCGGTGTGCTTGCCCCTCCTCCGCCGTTTCTTGCCTTTCTCGATGATCGCCTCGTCGCCAGAATTTTCAAACCCAGCGTCCTCCGCTTCGACGTCGCCAGCTTGTCGCTTTCGCTTCGCTGGGACGGGCTTTGCCGCGTCGCCTGCATCATCAGCTTCGTCGTCGGACCCAGAATTAGACGCGCGATCCGGCGCGTCCTCGGGCGCGAAGTCCGAGTCCTCAGAGGAGGCATAGTCCTCTTCGTCCACGGGTGTTTCTGGCGGCATTGTGTCGAACGGGGAAATCCAGGACGTGTATGTAGAGCGACAGAAGAGCTGCACCACTGAACTCGTGCCTGATGGAATTTACACTGGGACGTGGTAATCATTGGCCGGCTCCAAGAGGGCGCGCTAAAAATGCCACTAATGGCTTTCCAGGGGCGCCTCTTGGCGGGATGACCGGACCCTGTAATGGCTGTTTTGGGTAACTACCTACGTCAACAATTGCGGCCGAGCCTCTTTGCAAGTAGATCCTTTCACACATCAATGACCTTTAACCTCAGAGATGTGACATGCGCTTTAACCGTTGACTTTCAAGATTCTGCTGTTCAGGCCTTGAATGATGATAGCCATTTGATTTGGCGGGACGTTAAGGTTATAGACGGACCCCATTGGTTCGGTTGGTGTTACCTGAATATCCAATGAGTGGTGCTTGAGTAAAAGCATCTCTCTGATTCCCCGCTTGATGCCGGAAGCTTGAACGCGCGGTCCGGACTTGAAACTTGGGGAGCCGATGAAGAAATATTTATATGGGGAGAACATAAGCAGAACATGATATCTGTACATCGGTCCAGTACGGACACTTTGAATATCAGCGCAATTTCAACAATCGCCGCCATACTTTCTGTGGGCTTCTTGTTTGATAAGAAACGAGGATGTCTCCCGTACCAGCTCTCACGGAAGCAGAAAAAGCACATTTCATTCAACATGGTTGGTTGAAGTGAGTAGCTATTCATAGCACCGCTAGAGACACAAACTAAACATGATACCAGAATTGAAGGAGCTTTCAGCAAGGACCAGGCTGCTAGGATAATCCAAGATGTTTGGGCTCGGCTGGGAATGTCTCCGGATGACAAGTCGACCTGGAGTCAGGAGCGTGTCCACATGCCGGGACATCGTACTTTTGACTGCGCAGATATCGCGCCCAGGGCCTGGGCTGCCATCTGCGAACTCTGCGGTGGCGAAGACAGGGTCAGACCGGAGTCTCGGTACTGGCAAGACTCTCTCATCGTCAACCTGGGGACTCCTGAGAACGAAGGCAGACCTGTCCCTCCGCAACAATTATATGGATGGCATGTTGACGGCGACTTTTTCGTCCATTACCTCGACAGTCCGGAGCAGGGCCTCTTGGTCATACCGTTATTCACAGACATCGTTGCAGATGGTGGAGGTACAGTGATTTGCCCTGAGGCAATGCCCAAGGTTGCGGCTTGGCTGCATGATCATCCAGAAGGCGTCAACCCTCGGATGGTACCACGAGGGGAGCCTGGCTTTGGCGAGGAGAAACACACAGACTGGTTTAATGGCATGGCTAGAAGCTGTACAAACTTCGTCGAGGCAGCAGGCACATGTGGCGACATTTATCTCCTGCACCCCTTGATGCTGCACTCGGCATCGACGAACCCGCTTCGCCGTGTGCGCATCATCACGAATCCACCCGTCTCCATGAAAGAGCCCTTTTCGTTCTGTAGGGAAGACGGCGACTATAGTCTGGTGGAGCGCGCGACTTTGAACGCTCTGAATAGAGAGAGTCTACCTGACTGGAAGATTGCGGCACCGAGAGAAATGGTGGTGCCAGAAAGAGTCCGCATCCAGGAGCGGATGAAGTTAGAGGAACTGGCGCGTATTCAGAATTCCCAGCGATCACCGATTGCGACTGGTGTTTAATCTAAGGTCCGGGAGGAATGTCTGGTAAATAGACCTAGAAATTAATAGAGAATCAATTCTAGGTTATAATTCGACTGTCATACAGCCAAAATGAACTGAGTGATCCCTATTCGTGTTGTTAGCAGCTGCCTTGCAGAGAGACTTGAACTTCCACCTTATTAGCCCCTCGCCAATTATATCCCAGCGATAGATCAGATCTTAACTTTTTTAAACCAGTCCAACACCACCTCTCCAAATCAAATAACAACATTCTACATATTTACACCTTCGCCAACCTTACCGCCTCCTGCCGTCAAAAGTCCTGCTTATACTTCCAACAAGTGTCTTCCCTTCCGCCTGGAAAAGCGCCCCAGGCACATCCGCAATATGAGCGATAGCGACGATTACGTCGTCGAAGAGCCCGTCTTGGCCGATGATGACCCAATGCGAGCCTTCGTTCCCACGGCTTTCGGGAAGACGTCACGAGAGGCCAACATCGCCGCGCAGATAGAACAGAGCAGGAGAGCTGTGGGCAATCCCGCGGCTGCAAAGGTGAAATCAGAGGCAGAAAAGAAAAGATCCCAGTCTGACTCGGATGATGACGACAGCTTCGACGATTCGGACGAGTCTGACGACGAAGACGACTACCCAGTCTCCCATGAGCTCATCTTGAAGACTCACGACAAACCGATCACTACAGTGTCGCTCGACCCTGCTGGGTCGCGGCTGGCGTCCGGCTCTCTCGATGCGACAGTGAACCTACACGATTTTTCGTCAATGACACCCACCACGCTTCGCGCTTTCCGCACCGTAGATCCATGGGAAACCAAGAAAGCCGCCGCCTCTGCCGAGTCGCATCCTATCAACCATGTCGAGTTCAATCCGCTCTCCGGAAGCGTTTTCCTGTGCATCACGGCGCATCCGCAGGCTAAGATCATGTCTCGGGACGGCGACATCATTACCGAATTTGTCAAGGGTGATATGTATCTGCGAGATATGCACAACACCAAAGGTCATGTTGGCGAAATATCAACAGGCACCTGGCATCCGAGCGACAAGAACACATGTGTGACGGCAGGCTCGGACAGCACATTGCGCATTTGGGATATCAACAACAAGAGGAGTCAGAAAGAGGTTATCGTGTTCAAGTCCAAGGCCGCTGGTTCTGCCGGACGCACCAGGATGACCACCGTCGCTTGGGGGTCGCAGGCGCAGGGTGGTCAAAACATGCTGGTTGCGGCTGCGGTGGATGGTTCGCTTGTCATGTACAGCGGAAATGGACCTTTCACGAGGCCAGCGGCAGAGGTACGAGATGCGCACAAGCCGGATACGTGGACTGGTGGTATCGACATCAGTGCGGACGGCCGGATGGTGGTTACGCGGGGCGGTGACGGATTCATCAAGCTCTGGGATACGCGCAAGTTCAAGCAGCCATTGGTCACCGTGGCGCACCCTTCCACGTCTGACAGGTTTCCGATGACCAACATTCGGTACTCTCCTAACTCCAGGTTTATCTTGACAGGATCTGTGACGGGAGATCTGCATATACTCAATCCCGGAAACCTCAAGCCAGAGCTTGTAACGCCAGTCACACCGGGTTCACCGCTGATTGTAGTGGAGTGGCACGAGAAGCTGAACCAAGTCATCACTGGTTCTGCAAATGGCGAAACTCGCATACTCTACAACCCAGACAAATCTAGCAGAGGAGCACTCGAGGTCATGATGCGCGCCCCCAAGAAACGACACATCGATGACAACCCCGCGCTCACTATGGACCAGGGTGTCGGACTCTCGGGCGACAGTATCATTACCCCAGGTGCCAATATGGGTAGCCGCCAGAAGGGGGGCGTCAGTGCATCGGGCAAGTCAAGAGATCCGAGGAGACCGCAGGTGCCCCAGCAGACGCCATTCATGCGGAGCCAGCCCGACGAAAAGCACATTGAGGAGAACATTCCGTTGAGTCGCATGCTGTACGAGGATCCGAGAGAGGCACTGCTCAAGTATGCAGACAAGGCCAAGTCGGATCCCATGTTTACCAATGCATGGAAGGATACCCAACCAGTCACGCAGTACGCTGATGTGAGCGACGCCGAGGAGGACGCAGATGGACCTGCCAAAAAGAAGGCCAAGCGATGATGCGCGGGCCAGAGAGGCGGTTGTATCAGTGACAGAACATAGAAGACACTATTCCTCTTGTCGATGGCTACGTACAACGAACGCTACTTGACGAAATGAGCTTCTTATAAGTACCTGGCCTTTGTCGGGCTGCATTTGATCTGCTGCAATCGGCAAGTCGACAGCCACTGTTGTGCAGTCCCGGATTCGGCACAAGACCAGAGAGACTTACCGATCATGGTCAGTACCACTTGATAATATGATAGGGTCGCGAGCAGACCGATTTAGTGAGGAAATGGTTACGGTGTAAATGTAGGCACGGGCATCCATGGACTTGAAGTGGGTGGTGTTCTATCTAATAGGCAGGCTCCCGATTATGACAGCTTATTCGATGCGTACGTATTCCGTAGATAATGTTACGGATTGCCACAGTTGCTGGTTGCCGAGCTAGGATTCTTGCTGCTAATGCACGTCACTTCGATAAGTAGGGGCTCGAAGCGAAGGAGACAAGCGCGTCGTCAGTCGCGTCTTCTGATGGATTGAAGAGCAAGGGAGAGCATTGGGCTGCACTGTGTGGACAAGTGGTTTGAATAGAGTAATTCACACTGTCATCATACACCCTCACTCACCATTGTCTTTGATTGGGTGATTGGGTGCAAGAAAGCAGAAGGAAGGGGGTGAGAGGGTGAAGCCTCAGGCAGAAAGGCGACCTCCCTGTCAAGCTGATTATGTGGATCCCCCTCCCTCCCACTCCCAGGCAGGGAATTACCTTGGCGTGCTCAAATTTACTGTGGCTCTGAAATCCATACCGCACCAACCATCACACGAATCTTGTCGGTCGTGGTCCTTCACTCTGCCACTCCCCATCATCAAGGGCCAGCGCGCGCATCAAAAAAATCGCCAGACCCCCTCTGTATCCATCGACTGCCATCTCCAAAGAGCCGGCAAATAGCCTCGACGCGATTTGTTCGCGCCTCCACCCCAAGGAAAGTCCTCCTACCGCCGCCTTTACCATCCTTTCTCTAAATTTCCATTGCGCCTGGTCGAGCGGTTTTTCCCATTTCATTTGACTTTGTCCCCAACTTCGCCTTCCCCCCACACCACGGTCGGCCACTCGAGCACGCCTCCAACTTGCGCGCCGTGGTCCTTGTTCAACGCGACAAGACCTTGGTCCATCCCATCCACCATCGTCCCGCCGTCAGAACCACTCAATCTTGCTCCCAGCGCACCCCCGACCTTGGTCCTCGACGCGCTTTCATTGTTGTGTCCTTCTTTTATTCCTTGGCGACGCTGCTCATCCAAGCCATCGACGCGACTATTGCCCCCGACATCCCGACAAGCTATGCGCCAAAGATAATTCGGGATAATACATTGGAAGAACATCCACGGTAGCGGTCAGCTCGGAACTTCGTCGCGACCATGGCTACCGTTCAGGCTCCCCCCGCCGTGCAGCACTCGGGCTCGGCCATGCCTGCTGGCATGACCCAGCAGCAGGTGCAGGAGATTTTCCAGGTAAGGCCACATTTACGCTCGCCGGACCCAGTTCTGTCTCGAGTCTTTCCGGCGTCCAGTTTCGTTGTACGGAAAGCTAATTCCCTTTTCAGAAATACCGGCAGATGCAAAGCCAGGGCGTGTCAGAAACCGACCCTGAGTTCATCAAGACGCGCCACTTTCTAGCACAACTACAGCGAGAACAGCAGCTACGCAGACAACAACAACAACAACAACAACAGCAGCAGCAACAAAACCCAATGCTCCAACAGCAGCAACAGATGCAACAGGCTTCCAATGGCGCTGTGAACGGCACCCCGTCCTCGGACAATGCATCGCAACCCACCAAGGCACAGGCTACACAACCTCCCTCTTCCTCGAGTCTCAACACATCTGCTCTTCCCGCCACCTCGAGTACGCCAACGAATGCCGTGGCCGCGTCGCCCTCGACCGCCTCGAATGCCACTCAATTCACGCCTCAGCAGCTGAGCCTCTTGAGGCAACAGATCCACGCTTTCAAGCTTCTCGGCAAGAACGTGGGCGTCCCTGTACAGATGCAGCAGGCCATATTCGCGCAGCGGCAACGAAGACAGGCCGCCGCAGCCGAACAGGCAGCTCGCGCCTCGGCCACCCCGGCCGCTCAAGCCGCTTCTGCTCAGGATATCTCAAAATCTGGCCAGTTGCCTGCTGAAGGGGCTGCGCAAGAGGAAGTGGAAGAGGCTCGCAAGAGCCGGTCTTTCAAGACGATAAAGTCTCCCTATGACGGAGGTCTAGTGCGCAAGACGCTCAATTATCTCGATCACTCCAATCGCAAGAACCGCTTTATCATCCCTGGAATTTTCCCTACCGGTATCGACTTTGAGCAGCTACGCGCTGAGCGCGAAAAGATTGTTTTCAATCGCATGAGTGCGAGATATGCCGAGCTGAAGTCCCTACCTGGCAACATGGCCCATTGGGATGCCTCACAAGACCAACTGTCTGTGGACGACACCCTGAAGCGACGGGCTATCATTGAGATGAAGTCGCTCGCCCTCTACTCAAAGCAACGTGCTCTTCGCGACAAGATTGGCCGGCAGATGATGCATTACGACAATCTCGCCATGACGACGAACAGGAGCATGTACCGTCGCATGAAGAAGCAGAACGTGCGCGAGGCACGGATTACTGAGAAGCTTGAGAAGCAGCAGCGTGATGCTCGGGAGCACCGCGAGAAGAAGAAGCACACTGACTTCTTGCGTGCCGTGGAGAGCCATCGCGCCGAGATCCTCAACTCGGCCGTTAACCAACGCAACAAGATGCAGAAGCTTGGTCGTCTCATGTACCATCAACACTTCAACATCGAAAAGGAAGAGCAGAAGCGTATTGAGCGCACGGCGAAGCAACGTCTGCAAGCCCTCAAAGCCAACGATGAGGAGGCCTATCTCAAATTGCTTGACCAAGCCAAGGATACGCGTATCACTCACCTTCTTCGACAGACCGATGGCTTCTTGCATCAGCTCGCCTCGTCCGTCAAGGCACAGCAGCGGCAGGCAGCTGAGCGCTACGGTAACGAGCCCGATCTCCCAGAGGAAGAGGAGAGCGAGGTCGACGAGGACGATGAGGAGAGTGCCCGCAAGATTGATTACTATGCCGTTGCTCATCGGATCAAGGAAGACGTCACGGAGCAGGCGAATATGCTCGTCGGTGGCCAACTCAAGGAGTACCAGATCAAGGGTCTTCAGTGGATGTTGTCCCTCTACAACAACAACCTCAACGGTATCTTGGCTGACGAGATGGGTCTCGGAAAAACTATTCAGACCATCAGTTTGGTCACGTATCTCATCGAGCGCAAGCTGCAGCAGGGTCCTTACCTAGTCATTGTACCTCTCAGTACACTGACTAACTGGAACCTCGAGTTCGAGAAATGGGCGCCGTCGGTGAACCGAATCGTTTACAAGGGTCCTCCCAATGCTCGCAAGCAACAGCAAGAGAAGATCCGGCAGGGCAAATTCCAGGTTCTCCTGACAACATACGAATACATCATCAAGGATCGGCCGATTCTGAGCAAGATCAAGTGGTTCCACATGATTATTGACGAGGGTCACCGTATGAAAAACTCAAACTCGAAGCTGAGTTTCACAATTCAGCAATACTACAGCACGCGATTCCGCTTGATTCTCACCGGTACCCCTCTCCAGAACAACCTCGCCGAGCTGTGGTCTATGCTCAACTTTGTCCTTCCCAACATTTTCAAATCGGCCACCACTTTCGATGAGTGGTTCAACACTCCTTTCGCTAATACCGGCGGCCAGGACAAGATGGAGCTCACTGAAGAGGAGCAGATTCTAGTCATTCGTCGCCTGCACAAAGTGTTGCGGCCCTTCCTACTGCGTCGTCTCAAGAAGGATGTCGAAAAGGATCTTCCAGACAAGACAGAAAAGGTCATCAAATGCAAGTTCTCAGCGCTGCAGTCCCGTCTTTACAAGCAGATGGTTACACACAACAAACTTATTGTCAGTGACGGTAAGGGTGGCAAGACCGGAGCTCGTGGTCTCAGCAACATGATTATGCAACTGCGCAAGCTTTGCAACCATCCATTCGTGTTTGACGAAGTCGAGAATCAGATGAACCCGCAGAGCATCAGCAACGATCTCTTGTGGAGAACGGCGGGCAAGTTCGAGTTGCTTGATCGAATCCTTCCGAAATACCAAGCCACAGGCCATCGTGTTCTCATGTTCTTCCAGATGACCGCCATCATGGACATTATGGAGGACTTTCTTCGTTACCGCCACATTCAGTATCTTCGTTTGGATGGTACTACCAAGTCTGAGGACCGTTCCGATCTTCTGCGCGACTTCAATCGGCCAGACTCTCCTTACTTCATGTTCTTGCTGTCTACTCGCGCTGGTGGTCTGGGTCTCAACCTGCAGACCGCCGATACCGTCATCATCTACGACTCCGACTGGAATCCTCACCAGGATTTGCAGGCCCAAGATCGCGCCCATCGTATTGGACAGAAGAACGAAGTTCGCATTCTGCGGCTCATCAGCTCCAACTCGGTCGAAGAAAAGATCTTGGAGAGGGCTCGGTACAAGTTGGATATGGATGGCAAGGTTATTCAAGCAGGTCGTTTCGATAACAAGTCGTCCGAGACCGACCGTGATGCCATGCTCCGGACACTCCTGGAGACGGCCGACATGGCAGACTCGGCCGAGCAGGAGGAGATGGAGGACGACGAGCTGAACATGATACTTGCACGAAGCGACGACGAGCTTACCGTTTTCCAAGATATTGATGAGAAGAGGTCCAAGGATGCCACCTACGGAACCGCGCCCGGCTGCAACGCCAAATCAAGACTTATGACAGAGGATGAGCTTCCCGACATCTATATGTCTGATGGTAACCCTGTCGAGGAGGAGGCCGAGACTATCCTCGGGCGCGGCGCGCGTGAGCGGACCAAGGTTCGCTACGATGATGGCCTCACTGAAGAGCAGTGGCTCATGGCCGTCGATGATGACGACGACAGCCCGGAGGCTGCTGCTGCTCGAAAACAAGCCCGCAAGGACAAGCGAGAGGTGAATCGTCAGAAGCGTATCCTTGCCGGTGAGCCCTCTATCGAAGGGTCGCCAGCTCCTAGTCGCGCTAGCACCGAGGAACAGGAGACACCCGTCAAGAAGCGTGGTCGCAAACCAGGCAGCAAGAACGAGAAGCGCAAGGCTGAAGAGGGCGAGGACGAACCGCCGGCCAAGAAGCGGCGCGGCCCTCAAGGGCGCCCCAAGGCGGTTTCGCTTGTTAACGGCGCAGACAGCAAGGTTTCGGAGTCTCAGCGCAAGCTCCTGACTGAGAGCATGCGCAGACTCTTCGATGGCCTCATGAACCTCGAGGTGGACGACCCAGAGCCTGAGGAGAAGGATCCTGAAGACAAGGAAGACGATGATGAACCTGCCAAGCGACTCATTATCGGTCCCTTCGTGAAGCTGCCTTCCAAGCGAGACTACGGCGACTACTATCTCATCATCCAGCGGCCCATCTGCATGAACCACATTTCCGCCAAGATCAAGAAGAACGAGTACAGCAGCCTCAGCGACATGCAGAAAGATATCAAGCTTTTGTGCAACAATTGTCGAACATACAACGACGATGGCAGTCTTCTCTACTCCGACGCCAACTTTATGGAGGTATGTGCTGAGTAATGACAAACAATCCATGTTGACTTGTGCTAACCATTCTATAGCAATTCTTCGACCAGAAATTGAAAGAGGAGCTCTCGGCGCACCCCGAACTCCAGGAGCTCGAGGAGCCTACGCCCAAGGAGGAGTCAGCTGCGCCGACTACCACGACCGGCACGCCCCAGCCACAGCCTCCTTCTAATGGCCTGCCCAAGATCAAGCTCGTCTCGAATGGCAGTTCGGCCCAGGTTAACGGAGGCGGTAGTAGTAATGTTCAGAGCGACGAGGATTGAGGTTATCGCCAAGGAATAGCCCGACGGCGTAAGGATTGATTGCAGGAGAGGCAGCGGCGGGTTGCATCGAGCATAACTTTGCGTCGCAGTCGAGATTATTTCGGCGTTTGCGCGGTATTGCACATGATTGGGATGCAAGAGGCGTTCAGTTATTGGGATCCGGAATACCAAGGTTGAAGAGTATATTTGTACGAGAGTGAAAGAGTATGAGATGCCGGTCAAGCTTGGTTCCGTGGAAAAAGCTGCCCCTATTCTTCTTTACTCAGGGATTGCTTGGCACACTTGGTTGAGTGGTCAGAAAAGCACAGCAGACATACCGGGGTTCCGGCGCTTATACATGTCCATGTCTAGAATAAACTGTATTCTAATACCAAAAAAAACATGCCGTTATACTTGGATTCCCTGCGAAGCATGTCTAATGTTGGGAATATCCCATTTAGTTGACAACAGTCAATATGCAGGCATAAGAGCGACTTGAGAACGTTAGGCCCGTGTTGCTCTGGAGTTGGTATGCCTGATCACCTACTTCCAAGTATTATCAATAGGTACCTAGCTTGGATAGAGAACCTCCCACGTGCTGTTAGCCTATTACACCAGACTCAACCGTCCAGGTGGCTCCCGGCCCGTGCCGCACGAGGTTCCGAGCTCCCGTGTCAGCATCCACGTAATCGCAGGATACTTCCAAAGCTGGTGGTATCAGTTATCGCCTACTGTATGCCACAAGATCGTTCGAGACCAGGGGGACCATGGCTGTGAAGATATTGGTTGCTCTGTCGATGGCTCTCTCGAGCTCCGACCTACTGCAAGATTGGCCTCGGCCATGATGCAGCAACAAAACTCAATTGCTACATTGAGCTTACTGTTGTGTTACACACAACTCGTCTATATATTATCCTTGGAAGCCTCAGCGGCTCGGACATACCCCATAGCTTCCCCCGTCTCTCCAGGCATTGAAGGCTTTCCAACAATCTGCCACCAACGTTGTACAGAGCGCTGGTGTTTCATGAGACTTGAACGCCAAGAGAGACGATGCAATGAGGCTATCAACGGTCATTGTCTTGGCTACGACAGTGCTTGGGGCTAACCCCCACGCCAGTCTGGCAAGAGACTCTCCACGGCATCCCATGTGCTGCGCCGACGGCCTTCGTATCAAGACTGAATTAGGCCCATTACTCTCCGAGGGCGCATCGCTCTCGCTAGCCTCTTCACCGGAGTGGGAAGTGCTCGTGGTGCGAGCCACAACACCCAGGGTCAAGCCATCATTCGCAGCCTCCATCGAGCCGGCCATCGAAGAAGATGTTCAGCAAACGGTAGGTTAAAGCTGTCCGATATGGCATGGTTATGGGTAACTCAACTGACTGTACAGATCAAATATGCTAATAAGCATGGCATCCCTTTCCTCGCCGTCACCGGTACACATGGCTGGGATACGACCATGAACGAGTTGAACTGCGGCATCCAGATCAACATGCGTCGTATGAACAGCACACAGCTCCATGCCGAGGCTGGCACAGCTACCATTGGCGGTGGTACAATGCAGTACGAGGCCGTTCGCTCCCTGTATGAGCAGGGCCAGAAGGCTGCTGGTCTGTATCATGAACACCACTGGAAGCATCCTGAAAAAAAGACTGACGTTGATGCAGTGACTGGTCTCTGCGAATGCGTTTCGGTCATCGGACCGCTTCTGGGCGGAGGCCACAGCATGCTTCAGGGGCGATATGGCTTCGCTGCCGACAACTTGTTGTCGGCCCGTGTGATCCTGGCCAACGGCTCCGCCATCACCGTTTCGGACACCCAACACGCTGACTTATACTGGGCCATCCGCGGTGCGGGCCACAACTTTGGCGTTGTCACATCCTTTGACGTCAGGGTTCACGATGTCGCCGCCAGGTGGACAATGGTGGCCTTCGCTTTTACTCAGGACAAACTCGAAGACTATTTCCGAGTCTGGAACCAGCTCGCGGCCGAGCACCATGATGCCGTGCTTGTCGTCAACGGCATAGTGGCACGAATTCCAGACCTCGACCCTAACCATGTCAGTGGCATCTGCCCCTCCTCAAAACATCAATACTAATGCTTCCATAGCCCGTGATGAACCTTCAACTCTTCTATGAGGGCGATTCAAATTCAGTGGTCGAGGCCTACACTACTGCCTTTCGCGCCCTCGGTCCCATCCTCGACACTGTCACTGCAGACATCGAGTACAAGGACCTGTACCGAGTCGGTGGCCTCAGCATGGACAGCCCCGTCTGCCGCAAGAACGAGAACATCGCCGGGTTTCCGGCGTCGTTTGACAAGTGGAACGCCACCGCCATGCGCGCGGGCTTCAACGCCTTCTCGGAGCTCACGGCCGACTCGCGGTTCGCCACTTCGATCTGGCTGCTCGAATCGTATGGACGAGATGAGGTGCAGGAGATACCGATTGAGACCAACGCCGTCGCGCCTGAGGAGCGGACTCTCCATATTCTTGCCTCGCCGATCTTGTGGTGGAAGGGGGACGACCCTGGCGATAGGGAGGCGGCTAGTAGCTACGGTAGGCAGATTCAGGAGGCAATGCAGAGGGGCTACTCAGGTCCGCCGCATACTTATGTCAATTACGCCGTGGGCAAAGAGCCTCTGGGACAGGTATATGGCCATGATGAAACGAGGATTCGACGGTTGCAGTGGCTCAAGGCTGTCTATGACCCCGAGAATCGCTTTGGGTATTACTCACCACTGTCTCGTTGAACTTAGTTGCAAATAAGGATACAGTTCTGTGTGAACTCTTCGATTCAAGAAACTAGTTTGTGAAACCGTGCAGAGGGATAGTTGGTGAGATCTAGTGCCATATCGCCTAATACAATCTCCTGTTATAAATGACCAGTCCACATTAATACCAGTGCAACACACTTACAAATGGCACAATGCTGTTCTCGTAGGCATTCTCTTAATTTATTATACAACTATCATGAGCAAATACAATCAATCCTGTTGCTGGGTAACGGAGTGTCTTTGTTGACATTTACATCTGAGATGAGGTCTCAAGATCAGATCTTGAAACAACATATTTTGAGATTACTACTTAGAAACACATGTATATGGCCTATAACAGTGAACACAGCATCCTGGACGCTGCCAGTATCGTTCGTTTGGTCCAAAAATGAATAAAAAGCTTGGAATCTGGTCAAAATAACCTCATATTTTTCTAGCTTTCTATACTGCATTACGGCTCCGGAACGGCATCAATTCGGTCACGGCACCCCGAAATGGTTGCATGGTGTAGTTGGTTATCACGTATGCTTCACATTCTCTTAATTGGATGATCGCATAAGGTCCTGAGTTCGAGCCTCAGTGCAATCAAGTTTTTGCTCCGTGAAGGTTGTTACGCATTCTTTTTTCCTCCTAGGAGCTTCACTTTTTGTCCAATCGTACTCCCGTATGGTCTGTTTTGTTCAGGGAATCTCCCTCTTTCTCTCAGAGGTCAAAGCAACCCAAATAGAGGCAAATTCGTTGAGTTATACGTTGTTATGTTGGTGGGCCATCTGCAATCGTTTTCTGTGGAACTACGATATCTCCGGACCACTACAACGTCATGCCGATAGCGTATTTAGGCTCTCTCTTTTCACCCTTTCAGCATTGAACACTCAATTCCTTGGGAACAGACGATATACACAATTTACGCAGTGAGACGCGGAGCGATCATATCTCAAAGTTCTTGGAAGTAGCCGAAACCTGAAAGCCGACATACATCAAAGGTTCCCAATTACCAGAGACACCATAAAGACAGGTCAACCGCAATGAACTGCACAATGCGCTCCACGCAAATACTGGCTCGAGGCCTTCGCCGTCTTGAAGCCGGTTCGACCAGTATGTCTTCTTGGAGTACCAGGACAAACCCATGGACTAGCAGCCGCTTGAGCCGGTGCAATGGACGGCCGGCGGCGGCCACGACTTCTTCCGCCCTATGCTCTTCACGATTTCTACACAGCGGTTCCTCGGCGCAGCGGCGATCAATGGGTCACAATGCGGAGGAGGTGCCCTCGGAGGCGCCCACGACAGACTTTGGCAAGATGGACATACTCGGCGCCACGCCAGCGCCCTCGACCTCGGTGGATGTCTGCATGTCTGAGGGATTCGTGCTCAACAGCGGGGCGCGTGTGACGGACGGCAGCGGCGTTCTACTCGTGGGCGGCGAAGCATTTACGTGGCGGCCGTGGGGCAAGGATAAGAAGCTCGTCAATGCGAAGGGCCAGTGGGAGGTTGATGCGGAGGCAGCGTTTGCGCTGCTGGATATGCTTTGGCCGCGACCCGGTACGAACCCGTTTTCACCATTTCCCCTTTTGCCCCTGTGATTTATAGGAACACCGTGGCTAACAAGTAGGATGGGACTTTGCTATAGATCTACTGATCCTCGGTTTGGGACCCGAGATACGACCTTTGAGCCCGGCGACAAAGAAGCACTTGAGTAGCCTCGGCATCAGGGTCGAAGTGTTGGACACGAGAAACGCGGCATCACAATTCAACATGCTGGCCACCGAGAGAGGAGTTGCCGACGTTGCAGCCGCATTAATACCCATTGGATGGAGAGACGGTCTGGGAGCAAGCTCATGAGGGAGCCTCTCCGGGTATGGGAGAGCTGGTGTACGTTATGAGTGTACAATACAAACAATGAGCGAGTGACTACTCCGATCGGTTGATCAAAGCAAGAACACTGGCAGATGGGAAAAAAACACCTACTTTCAGCTTTTCTCCCGTGGAACTGTTAGGTGGTCGAATAATCGGGCTCTGGCTGGGTTCAGGGCATGTAGATATGCTCTGGACGTGGCACATCAGGACAGAAGTTTCCATGAGCGTATAAGTAAATATTATGAGAGGGAAATCACCTACCTAGGTACTTAGCTACAGTAGAGCAGGGAGTTGAAGACACAAATACACGTCTTTGTTGCATGAATTAGGTACTTGAGCAAGTAAAACGATCATTGCCAGGACGCATTTCCAGTTACAGTATGACTCGAGCCCCCCTGTATGAAGCGCTAAATCAGCCCTATCCCATGGCTGTGGGTTGTAGCTCCCTCCACCTAGTTATGACATCAATTCAGCCTGCCAATTGGAACCAGGCTTGGACCCTTGTGTCCATTCCACTGCTTCTCCGTCATCCTGCATTTCTTCCCCTGCTGTGCTCAGTCTTGGGCATTGGCTGGCTGCAGCATGTGGTGAACTCGCGACAGCTCATTTAGTAGTTCCTGCTTTTCCTGGACGATAATTGCCTTGCTTAATATCGGGAAGCAGTGTGTCCCGGCCCAACGAGCGCTAAAAGCCCTTCCTGCTACAGCATCAATACCTACTTGCCTCTTCCCGAGTCATTAGGCCTGGTACTGCCAAACACCAGCCTTATCTCTGGCCTCTGTCTCACAACCATCAACACTGAGATCTGCCTCAAGCTGTATTCTCGCCCACCAGCCTTGCGCCCGGCCGCTCACCACCTTCTGGCACAGCCTAATTCTTGTAAGAACTCCTCATCTGCTCAAGGTTTACAGGGCCAAGAGCCTTTTGTACATTCCTTGGGCCTTCTCATCTTGCCCTTTTCTTGGCTCGGCAGCACTATGTGTCATACATATACCGCGCCTGTGTCGTTTGCAACTACGGGCCTTTCTCACTCAACCATCTGCACATCTCAACATGTCGGGCTCGACTCTGGCCAGCCCGGCTCTCGGTGCACCTCACACTAACCTCGCTCTCAGCCTCCACAATTTGAAGTCGCTGGGCTTGCAGCTGCATGAACTCATAAGGCTCCGTCTACCAGCGCAACTATCCCGACGCGGCCAGGTTTTCATAGCCTCTTCTGTCATCTCTATCGCTATCCTTGCATGGTACACCAAGCGAATGGCTCAGAACGCTGCCGGCGATGTGCCTGCGCCTCTCGCGGAGAGGGTCAAGCCCAGCCGGGGACAGGCAGGCCCGCAATCTCACGATGCCGAGACTAGTGATCCACCGCTTCTGCAGAGGCACTCAGAGATAAAGTCTTTTACAACCCCTCGATACACCTATCCCAGTGTCCGGGTGTTCTACCGTCGCCATCAGCAAGCTGACCAGCTGCCCACCGATCCGGCGCCACTTCCTCTCTTGGTCTTTGTCCACGGACTTGGAGGTTCTGTGGCCCAATTCCATTCGCTCCTGACCAGTCTCATTCATCTCGCCTCGTGTCTGGCTATCGACCTTCCAGGATGTGGTCGTTCAGGGTTTGCTCCCCTAGACTGGGATGCTTATACTCCAGACTCTCTCGTCGAGCTGCTGGAGGAGATTGTGGAAAACTATAGAGAACCCAACCAAGGTGTCGTGTTCATCGGTCACAGCATGGGCTGCGCTTTAGCTGCTAGGCTGACGAGCATGGAAGCACCACACCACCTTGGCTCTAACCGGCTACCGAAGCACACTGTTGGGCTCGTCGCCATATGTCCTCCGGCCGAGCCGCCATCGGAAGAGGCGGCCTCTTCCTTCAGAAAACTTCTCTGGATACCCACCCCTATCTTCAATCTGTGGCGAGCATGGGATCGGCGAGGTGGGACGGAAAGTGCCAGCGTATTGAGATTCGTTGGCAAGGACGCCGACGAAGAGTCCAAGGTCCTGCAATATCGCTTCAATTACCAAAGTAAGACACCTGTATGGCGCCGCATGGCCTGGGGCTTGCTCCCGCGCTACGAGAATGGCGAGGCAAAGGGTGGTCTGCCAGGTCTCAAAATCTGGTCTCAATTACATGTGCCCGTCTTTCTGGTAGCCGGCAAGGCTGATCACATCACCAAGCCTGACTCTCTCCAGAAAATCGCAACAGCAATGGGCTCGAACCAAGCATGCGAGTTCGCCGAGTCGGAAGAGGAGGACGAGAGAATTGTGGATGTGGCTGCGCCCGTCGATACAGGAGCCGCTGGTGATAGAAGCTCTAAATCGAGATCAGTGGAAGACATCACAGAAGATGACTTTCTCAGAGTCAAAGACCCGGTCGGCGATGACGAGGCCCAGGAGTATCCTTCTACGCCCAGAGATGCTTCTGAGGGCTTGCCCGAAGCTACGCTGCCCGAACAGCCTACCCATCCCCGCCAGGTGGTCAAGACGCTTCTTCTCCCTCCTCCTGCCAACCACGCCCTCCTATATATGCCCTCTACAGTCCGCGTCCTCGCGGGACGAGTGTCCGAGTTCCTCTCGACTTGCGTCACTGGCCGCCTCTCGCAGAGCTGGCAGCTGCAGTACCTTTCTAGGGAGGGCAAATGGGACGTGAAGAATCTTGAAAAGTGGAAGAAGGTTGAGCCAGTGTCCAAGCCTATCGCTGGCATCTTCCGAGCCATGAAGACGCTCCGGGAGGTCGATGAAGTCCACTGCCCTGCAAACTTCCTGAAGAACTGGGGCGCGCAAGTCAAGGACATTGTTGACATCTCGCACGATCTGCCTGTCTACGACCCGCAAGGGCTTGAGAAGGGCGGCATCCGCTACCACAAGTTCCCTACTATATCAAAAATCCCGCCCACGGACAAGAATGTTGACGATTTCGTTCGTCTCGTCGACCAGCTGCGCCGTGAGCAGAAGGAACGCGCCGCTACGGATGGATGGGCCAAGGCTCCCGAGGCTGACGCCGAGGGCGGCGGCGTCTTCATCGGCGTGCACTGCCACTACGGCTTCAACCGTACGGGATATTTTATTGTCTGCTATCTGATCGAGCGGTGCGGTTATGGCATCCAACAAGCAATCGACGCCTTTGCCGAGGCCAGGGCACCGGGAATCAGGCACCAGCACTTTAGGGATATGTTGTTTGTCCGCTACGCCGACTTGCACGATGGGGCCGCTAAGTAGGCGTGCGGAACGAGCTTACAGTACTGGAGGGATTAAGATATGCTCATAACGGACACGACTTTGATACCTTTGCAGTTCTGGGTTCTCATTCTTGTGGTTTGGTTTTCAAATTGGTCGTTATCTGGTGATAGAGGTGCAATGGATTCTCGCAAAGAGTCTGGTTTCATTAAGAAATTGAGGGTTCCATGGCTTTACTTCATGCCTCTTCAGCTTTGCAGCTTTCTGCTGTGATAGTTAGGCATTTTCGACTCTTGGTTAGGATACGTAAAATCTTATCACAATCCTCCATCGCAACGATACTCGTCCAACATTCAATGATTTCATGCATGTATGACACGATATAGATCTGACAGCACGGCGAATATGTGAGTTGTCTGAAAGTTTCATTTTGTCATTCCGGGTCTCCATCAAAAGTCGACGAAGAAGCAGTCCCTAAACAACAAGGCAGACGATCCCGGCCAGACAAGCACGGGAGCGCCTGTTTCAAAGGATCATGCTAAGCCCTGTTCTCATTTTTCCATAATGAACACCGAAGCAATGAAGAGATGTATTCGCCATCCCGAATCCCCCCTCCTAATGCATTTCCCTTTCGATTGCCACCAAGAGAGTAAAAAGCAAAGAAATAAGTTCGGAATCTTCAAATTTATTTCTTGGACTTCTCGCCCTGGCTCTGCTCCTTCAGCACCTTCTTGACGATCTTCTGCTCCTCGATGAGGAAGGCGCGGACGATGCGGTCCCGGACGCAGTTACCGCATCTTGAGCCACCGTAGGCACGCTGGACGGTCTTCTTGGGCTTGGAGATCTGGGCGTACTCGCGGGGGCGGAGGGCAGGGACCTGTGGGAAACAAGACAGTCAGCGATCTGTAGAATATTTGTGTAAAGCGTGCTTGCAAAAGGTCCGGGCTTGGGTAGAGCTTTGTCGGAGTGCCAATCTCAGTTGTCGCCTTCGATATGTCCCTCGCAGACTTTGGTCGTGTGATATCCGGTCGTTGGTCGAGTTGCCAATGCCAATTTCCATTCGCAAGCCCCAAAGTCTACCCAAGTCGGTCCTCCGGCTGTCGTGTACCCGTCCACCCATCTCGATGTGCTCGCGTCGATTGAGGAAAAGAAACTTACACCAGGCAGCTTGATGCCGCAGTCACCGCACTTGGGAGCAGTACCGCGCTTCTTGATGTGAAGCAGGCGCAGCTCACCACCGGGGGTCTTGACAACCCGGGTCCGGTTGGAGGTGGTGTTGTAGCTATTTCCAAAATGTCAATTATTTCGTCCAACAAATGACCAAGACACCTCTTCCTTTCCCAAGGCCAGGCGCGTATATCGGTGGGGGAGAGAGTCGACTCACGGGTTGCGACGGCGGTAGGTCAATCTGTTGGACGCCATTGCTGCTGATTTTGTCGATTTGTCGATGTGAAAAAGAGACAAGCTGGGGGGGAAGGGAGTTCAGAGAGACGACGACACACCAAATTTCGATTTTGAGGAAATTGTGTGGGTTGAAAATTGTCTGCCGCTAGTGTAGCCAATCGAGGGGACGAGGGCTGGCACCAGTGGGTCTGGTCCACTCAAGAACGCAAGGACAGACGAGTTGAGCCACATTGAGTGAGGCTAGTCGGACTCTACATGTAACGTGACTTGCACGTGACTAGAATCACCTCGAGAGACTGAAAGATGCCCAAGTGCTGGCACCTTTCTCCTCCTCACTCGTAAACACGTAGAACATCTTGGACACGGTATATAGATAGACGCAGCCAACTCATCTGTCTTACCAGTGGAGGTACGAGGTGTCTATATGGCTATCCTAGCATCGTGTCGTCCTTAGCACCCACCGAACCCGTGCCAGCTGGTCACTACGAGGGGCTTCGACACTCTTATATACAGTCCTGCGGCTACTGGGTGACCGCTACGCACTCGGTATGCAGCAATACCTCTTCTGCTGCAAATGTTCCTGTGCGCATGGTAGTCTCACCACTCTGTTGCTTGGCGTCTCGCTGGGAGATGTCCAGCGTAGCTCTTCGGGCACTCGCAAACCTTTGAGTCCATCGCTTGGGTGAAGGTGCTTGCGCTTCCAACTTGGAAATCGAGACAATTACATGGTTATTGGCCAGCCCATCAACTGTTCGGGACCGCCCATTCTGGGTCGTCGCTCGCCCTCCACGGCTTGATGCCCTTTGGATCTCGCGTTCGGCTCTGTCCTGCATATTCCAGAATGTGCTTGGACTCTTCCGACGTGATTTGCTGTTTAAAGTTGTTCACGTCGTTATGGGCTTTGGTCATGGCAGATTGGCATGCAGAAAACAGCACCTCAGCTATAGGCAAGGTCAGAATGCTGCGGAATGGCAGATGAGAGCAGCGGGTTTCTCCTACGAGGTGGGTAGGGTTTCTTGGCCAGAGGCTGAACCAGCCTCGGAATCGTACTCCGGAGGTCTCGTAGCTGTGAAGGTCAGCGCCTATATTTACAGGTGAGAGGAAGGATCCGCTGGATAGTACCTTGATATGGAGCTCCTTGACCCGAGCGAGGGCGGCTTCGAGACGCTCCTCGTCCCAGTCCTCCAAACTGTCATTCGACGTCATTGGCTGGCCGCCATTCTGTGCTTGTGGATTTATCGCCATGGTGAACAGATCTGACGGGCAATCTTGGTCGTCGTTGAGTCCTATGCCTGGATTGGTCGGAATGACAGTGGCAGGCCGCCTACCATCCCACTGTCGAAATTACCTGGCTTGCGTGCAACAAAAGTCCCTCGAATGGTTCTTTCTAGGTACCTAAACAGGTAATGAAGGTTTAGGTCGCGAAGAGTAAGATACGATGGAGAGGTTGGCCGGAGGTGAGGTCCCAGTGCACCTCAAAGGAGTACCGTTCAGCGCGGCTGGAAGCCGAGAGAGGTGTGTCTCCAGCCACAGCACCAGCCACATCCAGTTCTCCCCCTCACTCTGGATGCTGCACGTGCTTCTGCCCTCCCCAGCCTCCGTCATCAAAAGTGGGACCTGGTTGAAACGACATGGACGAGCTTCCCGACTCCAACCTGGTCCAGGACCGTACGTCGTCAGTCATATCACACTGTCCTTCCCATCACATCCCAACATCCACTTCATCGACATACGACCAGACCTCGCTCGCCAACGACCACAGCGATCTTGGCCGTCACACTCGACAGCCTTTTCCATACAAGGACTCGCCTTTCCCTCCCTACGGCGACGTCACCGCTTCCTATTCTCGTCACTCGTTGCAGCAGCAGCAGCAGCCAGCCCCGGTTGCCGCCGCTGCCTCTTACACCGAAACCACGGACCACGTCTTGTACGCGTCTGCCATCCCCTCGCCGGGCCACCCCGCCGGCCAACCCGTACCGAACCCTGCCATCGCCGCTCCTCACCCTGCCATCATCACGCCCGCCTCCTCCTCCGCCCTCACACCCATCCAGTCGCCCGCGCTGGCTTCTGTCCCTTCTGTCAACGGCCCCCAAGCTTGGGGCTTGACCGCGCAAACACCAGTCCATCCGCAGGCGCCGGCGCTGCCGGCAGTGCAACAGCACCACCAACCACATACCTCGTCGTCCGCCATGATGCCCAACGGGACCCCGACGCGCAACAACGCTGGCGCGCCGTCGGCTACCTCCACACCTGCCGGCGCCTCCATAGCAGGCTCCCCCGCCACGCATGCCCTTGCGCCCCCGCCAGAGGGCGTCTTCGCCACGTTCGACGACCTCTTGTCCACAGTGCAACGCGCTGCCAAGGACAGTGGTTACGGCATCGTCAAGCTACGGGCGTCCAACTATCGTGACGGCAAAGCTACGAGATACGATTTAGTGTGCGACCGCGGCGGAGTCAAGTACAGCAGCACGGCGAAGAAGCGAACACCCTCGACTCGCAAGGTTGACTGTCCCTTCCGCGCTAAGGCTGTGTGCGAGGTTCAGCTGGGCAACAAGTGGCGCTTCGTTGTACAGGACGGCAGACACAACCACGAGGCGCGCGTACCCGCCGCGGTGCCGGGTCAAGAGAACACGCCGCTGGCCCAGAGTCTGCGGAGTCTGACCAACAAGATTGACCGCATGAGCCACGACATGTCGCAGGGCCTCGACAAGCTCGATAACCGCCTTGGCAGTATGGAGAAACGCCTGGATGCGTTCGAAGCCGTCATGTCAGCCCGGATGGGCATGGTAGGCATGGGTGCTCCTCCAGGCATGCCGAATGGCGTCGGCGGTCCTGGGCCCGGAGGCATGGGCGATCCATCTGGCGTCATGGACAGCCGGCTCAATGGCATGGAGGCGCGCATGTCTGCTATGGAACAGCGGGTGGGCAACGGGATGAACGGCATGGAGATGCCCATGGACGACGTGGAGACAAGGCTGCTCTCATCCACCGTGATGTAGAACACACAGGGATCGGGCGTGGCACCTGGCACCAGTTCTTCGGGCCAAGTTACGCCTCAGTATGGGGATGTGCAGGGCCGGCATTGCGTTGCCTCGCCAGGCAGTCCAAACGCCACTGCACATGTTGAGCCAAGATGTTGGAAAGCCCCAGTATATGAATTACGGAATTATCAAAGGACTCCTTGTTAATGTCGAAAGGAAGACATTCAGTCCCAAGTCGATCTTTTGGGAAACGGCGTTCAGTGGAATTTTCAAAAAAACGAAAAAGGGACAGCTGGAAGTCCCACCGAGCTTGGTATGAGGATTTGCTGTGTATAAGACCTCCTCTTTGTCTTCTCGAGGAATACTTAATAGCGACGGGGCTACGGGCGAGGGCAAATAGGGTCAATGGAAAGAAAAATAGGTTGGGTTCGGCGTTTCACCTCGAAAATAAATAACACAATTGCCCGGTAGCATCCTTACATAGGAAGCCTTGGCTTATTCTTTCTTACGAGTAGTCAATAGATTTCAAACTGTCAATATATTGACGGAGCGGCTGGCGAATGCCTCCTGGCCGCACAATGTTATTAATATTGGTATTGCATGCCTCGGATACTTCAAGTCAATAACAAATGTGCAAGGTACGATCTTTCCAGTCTCGTGTCTGTTCTCATGCGTGCTGTAACATGCCACCCCGCCATGTTGTTTCATGAGACGATCCTTACCATCGCTTGCCACCAAGACAGTCGAGATTGGGCTCGGCACAGATTTGCATAGTGTACCGCACAAAGTTCACAGGGAAAACAGGCCCCTTGATCTAATAGCAAGAATACCAATCGATGGAATTCATCTCGGCAGCATGCTGCCAACTAGCAGTGATCTATCTAATATCCATAACCAATCCTGTCCACGCGCCCGCTCATGCTTTTTCTTATGTACAGTCGACGGAGAGAGAGAGACCTCCCCGTATCGACTTACCAGCCCGTCTTGCCTTTCCAAAAACTCTTGAAAACTCCCAGAAAACGAGCAGGACCGGTAAGCGCAGATGCCATTAAAATCTTTGAGATGTAGAGAGTATAGACGTGGTATATGAAGACGGAAAAGAAAAGTAGACAGGAAGAAAATGCGGTGGGCCATAGAGACGAGACTAGAGGGCGTGAGAGACGAGGTTGTATAGACGATGTGGTTCCCATCATGACTTCGTAAAAGACTGAAGATAAAGAAGCGAAAAAAGATTCCTCTTCGAAATCCTTCGGGGTATATTTCAAAAGTTTCGGTTTGTCGCACACTCAGAAGAGAAAAGACACAATATTATCAGTCTTGATCCGTCTATAGTTCTTGGATCCAGATCTAGTGCAAGTTAGCATGGTAAGCTCTTCATAGGGTATTGCAGTCAATAAACTCACCTCCATCTTGCCGATATCCTGCCTCTGTTTCCTCGCCAGCGACTTGACGCTCATGATGACCATGTCCAGGTCGTCTTGGTCGCCCATAGTGATCATGTCGCTGTCGGGCGCATCATCGTCGCGCACCTTGATCTTGAACCGCCTCCGGATGCCGAACTTGTCCCGGATGCGGTCCACCAGATCAGGAAACTCAACAGCCGCGCCGATCATAATGTAGCGAACATCGTCTGCATGCACCTTGACGCGAATCTTGCGGATATCCGGACGGCGTGACTGGCCTCTCGATGAGCCAGACATGACGGTGCCAGGGCGGCGGTTGGGAATCATCTCAAACTCGCCCTCGTCAAAGGACCCATCGTCATAGTCACTGCCTTCTTCCTCCTCCTCGATGTAGCGTTGCGGTGGTGGCCGGCGCCCGCCCTGGCCACGGCTGGTCCTCGAACCACTTCCCCCCTGATACATGTCGTACAAGTCATCGGGATATGCCTCCTCTTCTTCGTTTCTCCTCCTTGCATCAGCACTCCTCGCAGAGTAGCCGCGAGACGAAGGGGTCACCGAGGCAGCCCTTGATGGCCTTGCTCGGGCATCAGGTGGAGATGTCGTCTTTTCATATCGCCCGCTGGGTACTGCCTTCTCGATGTTGAGCTTTGTGAGCATTGGCTTTGGACCGTTCCGGACAGATGCTCCTCTGCTCACACCAGCAGGCTTGTCATTCTCTGGCGGCGGCGTCGGTGGGAACACATTCCTGCCGACAGGAGGTTCTGATTGCTGTCTACGGCTCTGTAGGCCCGGCTTGACCAGATTCGTGGCGGCAAACGAGATGTTGTCCGCGGGTCGGTCGTCTTTGGTATCGGACTTTCCAGCCTGTTCGTTGCATTAGTTGGCAGTTCAGCGTAAGACATCGGCCTTGTAATTGCTTACATTCTTAATCTCAGAACCGGCGAAGCCAGTGAAGGCATTCGCACGGTCAGAAGCTGCAACAAGACGTGCTTTGCCAAGATAATCCTTGGTCTTTAAGTTCCGCACCTTTGCCTCGTTAGGCCTATACACGACTCCGACGGGGATCGAGAAGACGGTGTAGCCCTATTGATAGTTGTTAGTGATTGAAGTCAAGCGTAATACCAACAGGCAGGAACCTACCTCTGCTTCCTCCCGAATGGCCTCGTCGATGACGTTGTGATCTTCGACAACCTTCTCCTTGACGGCATAGGACAAGTCCTGCATGCCTGCTTCCTTCTGCTGCAGATAAATGTAGCAGAGACCACGGTTGAAGAGCACCTCGCATGAGTACAGCTTGAAGAGCAGGCCTAGCTGCGCATAGTCGATCATGGAGTTGCCGCGGAGGTAAAGAAGCGTGTCGTTGAAGTTGGCCAGGGCCTCTTCAAAGTCACCCAGCAAGAAATTTGACACACCCTGCTGGAAATAGGCGACAGCAAGATACTGGTCTAGTCTGATCGCTCGTTGATAGCATTCAACCTGAGCATGGAAGAGTCAGTACATTGACCGGCCGGCGAGAGCAGGCGTGAGTGAAGAGAGGTGGCACCTACAGCTTTCTCGTGCTCGCCCAGCGTAGCATGAATGACGCCCATGTTGAAGAGGATCTTGGAGGTGTCGGCCACCTTCTCAAACTCCTTGAGCGCCTCGTCGAACTCATTGTTGTCGTAGTTACCCAGGGCTGCGACCCAGGTCTCGATTTCCTGGACATACAGTCAACAAGCTGTGTCTTATGGACAGACAAGACAATAATTTCGAAAGACCTACCTGTTTGAGAGACATTGTACCGTTCGCAGTGAAGACCAGTTCTTTGCAAAAGCCTGTAGAACAGACAAGCGAAGCAGACTAGCTACCCAGCTGCGACCGGGTGTCGAGGAGGGTTTTGGGATTAGAGAAGGATCACAATCGCTGCCGACAAAAATCGAGCGGAAGGATTTGGGAGCCGGTGAGCAGCGCGGAGACGCAGCTTTGAATACAAAGCAGGTGGCGGGCGGTTAAACGAGGGGGGGTGGTTTATAAAAAGGGAATCGGCACCGAGACTGGATGCAACGTCTCGCTCCACAGTCGGCTGGGCTTTTTCGGCGCTGTCCTAGCTGGATCAAGACGGTAAAGACTCCCCCGCTCCCCTGCACTTCTAGCGCCCGAATCCCCCAGTCGCTAACTAAAAAGCTCGCTTTTGGTGGATGCACACGCACTAAACCGTCACTGCTTCTAGCGTTCCCTTGGCGTGTGACCGAGATGGGGATTTGATGGAGACAAAAGACGATAGAAGTTCAGAACTGGCCGGCCCGTTCCCTTGGAATTCGGTCTGGTCCGAAGGGCGATGGTGGTGTGTGGTAGGTGACCCCGAAAAAGACTCAACGCTGCACCGCTGTACTGTGGCAACAGAGCACAGGAAGGATATTGTTGTCGACAATAGCGAAAGCGAAGTAAGCTCCTGGCCGTCTTCGCGACTTTGTACTCTGGCGCGGACCCGATGGAGATTGATTATGTAGGTACGAGGACCTGCGTCGTGCGGTGTGATGTGATGGATGTGATGTTGGTTGGGATTCGATCCGCTGCAGGCCTTACATGAACAACCACTTCCTTGGGACAGGACCAACGCAAGTGATTAAAAGGAAATGTCAGAGAAGGAACGGCTCGTGCCTGCTGAGCACAAGGTAGTTCGATTATCTGTCGACTTTGGATGGAAGCGGAAAGGACTGGAACTGGATATCGACGGGAATCGTGCGTTGGATTCTTGATGTTGAGAGCGAGAGGAGAAGGATCAGATAGACGAGACCAATGAGTGGATGGAGAGACGAAATGCCGGCGCCTACGGAAAAGAGGGAAAAGGAAGAGGCAATGATACAAAAATGGGATATGCCAGATACTTTTACTCGGTTGGCCGTGACAGGCGGCCGGCCATGCGCTTCTGGCTATCATGCATGCGACACAGATTGACGGCTACGGGAGGGGTCCCTCCCTGGGAACGCAAAACGTTGATGATGCCTGTGCCCTGGCCCATGTACTTGGATACCTCGAGCTGCTGGGGGCGCCGGACAGAGGATCAAGTACGGAATACGTACGGGGCCTGGGGGCTTGGTGAATCTGCCACTGGCGAATAGCCAGGGTTTGGCAGTTCGTGCAGGGGTATGGGACAGGTGGGTGGGAGCCAAGGAGGGAGGTACCAGAGGCGTACGCGTGTACGTATGTACAAGTAGAGATGAGGCTCCCAGGGCGGCGGGAAGGATCTTGACAGCACCCATGTGCAAGTGAATGATGCCACTCCCCGGACGATCACAGACATCGCTGGCCAAGACAGCAAACAGATAGACTAGCTGGCCATAAAGCTGTAAGAAAAGATCGAATGTTTTCCATCCTCAGAATCGAACCACCAGAGCCAGCATCGCTTCTCGGCATCGAAAGGTGGACGGGGTGTCAGTGTGGAAAGGGTCGTTGCTTGAGACTCAGCGTGACAGGGTGCGGGACAGACAGACCAGGGGTAAAGGTCAATGTCTGTTTCCACGCTGTCTCTCCTGCGCCGAATCGTTCTGTTGTGTGGAGTCTGGAAAGATGATACTTGACCGTCTCCTCCTCGGCCAAACTACATTTCTACCAGTCCATTACGCACATCGTCAAGCCACCCTGGTCATAGGTGATCTTTTTGACAACCTGGATGCTCACGGGGCATACATCGACTGGTGAAAGAGGACGGGTTTGAGTGTGGCTTTTTCGGCCGTTGATAACGGCCGCCAACGCCCCAACAGCCCCCCGTGTTGGCTCTACAGGTCCTTTGCTCTCGAAATTGGGAGATTTGGGCGCCAATGGCTCCCACGAGTGGTGTGCTGAGATTGGAGCTTGCGTGGTGGGAGAAAAATGCAGAGCGCCGAGAGGGTTGTCGAGTTAATGCGGTTCCAAAATAGCCTGTCGCAGAAGTTGTGGCATCGCCGCGAATCAAGGCCTGTCTCCTTTATGCGCCCAGCGTCCCAAGCACAGCGCTAGAACCGTGATTGGCTGTGTGGGACGGCACTTGGACCTCATCTCGCACAGCTGGCGTTTCCGACGGCGCCTAGAAGCAGAGCTGCAGAGCCACCGGAGTCTTGGTACCAATGGTAGCAGGGGGGCCTGTGCTGCCCCTCGACAAGGATCCATCTCTTAGGCTTGACGACCGATTGACCCCCTGTTGAGGCTGTCGAGATGGCATTCTCCTCTCTTGCTTCACCCAAAGGTCCGTACAACTACCTAGGTAGTCTACATACTAGGTTCCTAGTTATCGTGCTCAGCCAAATCAAGGACGTCATCGACAGCATCAGTCGTCAAATGTTGCTGCTACTCTACCTCAGTCCTCAAGGAACGAAGACCAGGTCCTTGGGAGCATACTACGCACAACAGTGCCAAACACCATGATACAATCTCTGTTGGCTACCTAGGCCCTTTTTCATGTATGATATCTTTAAGCGCCGCCAACCGTCTAGTCTACTTGTTAGTCGTCGTGCCAATGTTGCCAGTGCCAATATCACTATTGCTAGATTGCATATATTCGGCCTCTTTTAGATGTGTGATTATCACGTCTGTTCATGAGCGTGACAGGAAATAGTAGCTGCATAGGCTGCACACTCAAGCCATGTTCGTCATGAGGAATGCACATTGTGATAGTGACGCTCAACTCGCCAATTGTCAATGCAGAAGCCACCATCTCATCCACAACTTGACAGCAACAGTGCCATCGATCCGGACCCCATCACATGCACTACGAAGTAGCCTGCAGTAGCCTGCTTGAGGCGAGATCGTTGTTTTGCATCCTTCGCCGTTGAGCCCCGTGGGATTCAAGAACATGTGACGCCTCTCAACATCTAATACTGGGATAAGGTAGGTAAAGTAGTCCCCGACTTGGCACCAGGTACGGCCAACGTCAACACTCCCCACTGGTCAAGATCGCGATGTTAAATTGGACAAGATCAGTTGATGTCTCGATTTTTAATTCAGTAATACGTGATACAGGTGGTATCTGAGTACGTACGAAGTAGTACAGCTTCTTGGGCGTGCCTACTTAATTAGTTCTAATTGACTGCAGGTCAGGCATAGCCTCATCCCTGAGCTGAATCGTGCAAGGCCTGTTGATCTTTCAGTTCTGCGGACCAAATGCCATGCAAACAAGATGCTAGCTTTTTTAGCATAACGACAGGTCTCTTCTCGGCTCGTCCCACTAGAGCCGTGGGGCTCTCCTAGCCCTGGAGCTGGCTAGCTGGTGGGGTTGATCGTCCAGGGTCCCAGCCCCGGAGGCCATACGAAACTCGCTAAGGCCTCAGGTGGTTTGAGATTTTGAGCCTGTCGAGTTTGTTGATCCTGTGAAACCGTCGCGAGTGAACACAAGACGATAACGTCGGTACACCGGCAGAACAATCGAGAACAACAGGATCAAAGCGCCTTGCTTTTTGACGTCATCTAATAAGTAGTTTATGATATGGGTTCAAGCCTCAGCAACCTCGGTGGAGGAGTTCGGGACCCTAGAAAGGCCGCGTATTGCTACGATTACAGCATCGATGACTGAAAGCCCGGGCCTCCGAAGCAGTCTCGGTCTGACATCTATGTAGGTACCTGCACGCAGAAGATCACAAGGTTGACAAATAGTATTGAAATTTTTGCTCAGCGGGTTGGAGAATATTTCTCCAAGTAGACTTCGAGGTACAAACTCCTGCACAGTACATAGATGTTACTAAATTCTCACTTACATGATCTACCCGCACCCCGTGAAAGAAAAACTCCCGACCACTGCCGGACTGGTGCGTTGCATCCTGTCCTGCCATAGTTCCACTTCCGTTTCTGGCTTGAATGACAGGATCTCTCAAGCAAATTAATGCTACCTTTCCTCCATGGGGATGCTCCTGGGCTTCCTGTGTCTCAAACTTCAAGTCAAGTACCGGCAGAAGGAGCATTAGAGCCCTGTGTCGATGAAAGAAGACAAGAGAGACTGCTCTTATAAACATGACTAGAAATTATCATGGCTCCCTATGCTCTCTACAAGCTTGAGTCCGGTCCCTAATCAATGATAGATTCTCTTTGATAGTCGAAATCGCAGTACTTAATCTGTAGCAGAGACTTTGTTCGGAACAACCTCGTCAACCTAAGGTAGCCCTGGCCGTTAACAGAGTAGGGGAAAGTCCACCCCTGTGTCGATCGCCTCATGATCACCCTTGCATTCGGCCATTTGTTTGAGAACACCACAAGGGTCATGAAGGCGAAAGTTGCAGTCGTAACACCCGGGCCCAACCACGTTCTGGAGCTTGATCATGGCACCAGGTGAATTATTTAATGGAACGATGACTGAGCCCGCCGCAAGCAAATGGCATTCGAAACACGAGATTCTGATTCTCAACTCCAGAAACCCTCTAATGCCCACGGCACGTACTCCTAACGCTATGCTTCATTGGTACCATCAGTTCCGACCGTGCCAACCGTCCCGTCTTCACCACTTTAAGCTTATATTCGATATCGCACTTTGTCTGCCACCAAGCCAAGCCAAGTCATTATGTGCTCGACGAGCTGTGGAGAAACGGAGGGAAATCAAAGCATTCCCTTCTGGACCTCGTCCTTCCTTTCTTCCCAAAGCGTCTTGCCCGTGCAGGAGCATACCGTCTTGTCATTGTCCCATACACCCGCACTGCGAGCAATCACCCCTACAACGGTGTTCTCGTCGTTTTGCAAGGATTGACCCTGGCTCTCCTCTTGCTTCGAAACCACCAGAGCATGCCCAATCACTTCCCACACCTGGAACGGCTTATCGAGATAAATGCTGCCCCTTCCGTCCGCCTTGATCTCGAACGTGCCGAGGAAACCACGAGGTGTGCCATCTCTCTCGTCCTTTGCGGCGCCGGTCGAGGCGCCAGTCCATACAGGCCCAGTGGAAGTTACCCCATCCTTGAGGTCACCATAGTCACGGACCGTAGCACGGTATGTGCCGGGAGAGACCCCCTTGAGGGTGAGGTCTACAAGAGTCACAGCGGGGGAAACTTGGACCATCCTGGCAAGACCCCGAACTTCCCTGTTGTTGTCATCGTCTTGAATGGACGTGACAACGGCGTTTGCGCTCTGGTTCGGACGGTAAAACGTCTCAAGTATACTGACAGCTGCGCCTGTACCATCAAGAGCCAGATTAGCTGTGCTTTATTACGTAGGCCTGCAATATTGTGACGAGATACGGCAGGATCGATGGCAGTGCAGTATCGGGGTGGGATTGCGCTGCGCCTTCAACTTACTGTTTGAACCCCCTGAGCCCCTCAATATGGCATCTCTCCCTGTGTTCTGGATCGCCTCCACGATGGCTGAAGGCGGAGCTATTTCCACAATAGCCTTCGATCAGTCCAAAGAGTCCTCGGTTTTTTTCGCAAAAACGCACAGAGCAGTTGTAAGTATAGCAATGACATACCAGTTCCTTCTATAGAGACCAGCTGCTCCTTGAGGTCAGCCTCGACCTTGGTGATCCCTCCAAGTTTGTAGACAGCATTTGAAACATCCTTGACACAACTATCACATGTCATTGGCACTGCGAACAGCGTCTATCTCCAGACTGTAATTAGCATGAAGTTTGTATCATGACTAAGCGAGTACAGACCTGGAATGAGTGAGTGACGGCCATTTTGCTATCTCGCCTGCTGTTTGCGAGTGGCTGGAGTTGTTGTCTCTCTCTAAAGGTATATGCGGTTGCAGTGGCCACAAAGACGAAACCTGATAGACCCAGAGTGTACCGACCAATCTTGTTCATCAGGCACGTGAAGCTTTTTGAGAGAAAATTGGGAAGAAGTCAGGAAGCAGATGATATAGGATATATCGGAGAATGTTCTAAGAAGAACGATTCGAGAGCAAGCCTGACACTCTTAGAGCTCCGACTTAAACTGGATTGCTATGTATTTCTGCTTTGAAATCGCATCATTGGCAACTGCTCCGTTCGTCGGGACCAGCGGCGGAATCCTTCGGCGCTCGGGACTTAGACAGCACGCTAAAATTTGATGTCTCAGTACTTTAGCGCAGCGTCACCTAAGCGCAGAGCTCGGACCAACACCCTCACGTGCAGTAACACTCCAGAAATTTTGTATGGATCAATTCAGGGTGGTCGTCGAATTGGACATGATCTCGGCATCGCGAAAGTTGACGACGATTTTCGACACTGTCGCCGACGAATTTTACGGCTAGATTCCTCGAATCGTCTAGGTAGCTGGACAAGTCAAAGATCAGTCGAGCTTGCGACTGAACTTTGAGTCAACTTTAATCATTTCTCGGGGTCGGATGAGGGACTCGCTCCCCAACATCCCCGATATCCCGTCGTCAAGATGTCCCAGACAGTCGGCTTGGTGAGTTCACATGTGTTATTCTATACCCCATGCGGTCCTCTTCTATCGTATCGCATGGCCCGGTTTGTCAAAGCTAGCTTAACTGACCTCGCCTGCCTCCAACCTCCGCAGACCCGACTTGCCTACTCACGCACATGGCACCACATCTCCGCCTCAACACCACACCCGACCCTCAGCACCATCAAGGCCCCGGCAGAGGACATTACACCGCCCACGCTGGGTCGCCTGGCCTCGCGCATCGCCACCATACTCATGGGCAAGCACAAGCCCATCTGGGACCCCTCGACCGACTGCGGCGACTACGTGGTCGTGACCAACTGCGCCGCCCTGCACGTCACGGGCCGCAAGAAGTGGCAAAAGACCTACTACCGGCATAACACGCGACCGGGCTCGCTGCGGCATGTCACCATGGACGTCCTGATGGACAAGTACGGCGGCTCCGAGGTCCTGCGCAAGGCCGTCAGCGGCATGCTGCCCAAGAACCGGCTGCGCGACAAGCGGCTGGCGAGGCTCAAGGCGTTTGAGGGCGACGCGCACCCGTACAAGAGCAACCTGGTGAGGTTCGGTGGCAAGGTCGTCGGGAGCGAGGGCTGGGAGGACGCCGTCAAGGCCGTGAGGGAGTCGGACAAGACGAGGTTATGAGGCTTCTCTGACGTTGCACCTTCGACAAAACGTATGGCGGCGTGGTGTTGTGCCTGGGAGGGAGCAGGCTGTGTATTACTTTGCCTTGGAACGGCACCGGGTCTTTACAGCAGAGATGCAGGCAAAAATCTGCCTTCGCTTTGTTGATCTTCGAGGAGATCTGTGTATGAAAATTACTTGTATACCAAAATAGAAATCCTGACTAACATCAAACAACAATCACAACCCGATGCCAGATGCTAATATTCCTCCCAACAAAGTACTAAAGTCTGCATAAGAAATGCCTGAGACTGCCTTCTTTCACTGACATGGTACTTGGGGCTTCGGTTGGCCAACTCCACAAGTTCATGCTCAGAAGCTATCGTGTCACGCATACCCAATCAGATCAGATCAAGATCAATCACGATCGGCTTACCTCGCACTTGATAAGACCATTGGGCCCAGACTGCGGTACATACACCTCGGCGTCCTCGCCCGTGTTTTTCAGGCCCTTGTGCCAGCTCAGGTCAAGCTCGAAGTAATGCTTGTTAGGCAGTGTGTAGTCGGTCCGCTGCACATCGGGCGCCGCCTCCAGGATCAACTCGCACATCTTGTACATGGTGTTTTGCACCGATGCACTCTCGTCCAGCGCGAATGTGCGCAACGTGATCTCCCGCGCAGCTTCCCAGGCCTTGTCGAACCGCTCGACACCGGCCTGGACCTGCGCCAGGTCGGCGAATGTTTTCCAAGCCCATCCACAGTCAACATCGGTACTGAGGATACGGTCCCAGGTCTCCGGCAGGGTGGTGAATTCGTCGCGGACAAAGCCGTGAAAGGCCGACCCTGTGCTCTTGAGTACGGTCAGGCCGACGATGCCACTGCGGATCTGGATGCTGTCCTTGCGGGAGACGGTGGCCTCGACATTGCGCGTCTCTTGGCCGTCCCGCAGGAAGCTGTGCGGGTGAGGCTTGCCGTCAACGACCATGCGCGTCCAGCGGTGAACGATGACCTTGACGTGGGCAGTGTGGATGTGCGCATAAGTGGCCAAGAAATGCGATCCAAGGATCGACGCAAAGAGTTCCGGCGGGTTGACTGGATTCTCCTTGGCCTTGATGTAAATGGTGTTCTTGATGGAATCCGTGGCGACAACGACACTGTTATCTGCCTTTGTGTATCTGAGAACGAGATTTAGCCAATGTCTTGGGGGCCACCGTTATCAAGGGAGTACCGTACGAGGTGTCGATATGCCCCTCGAGAAGACAGCAGACAGTCATTTCAGTCACAGTCTGGACACCAGTCTCAGCATCCCGCTGGACTTTATAGACACGGACATTGTCCTTGCCGTAGCGAGCAGAGGCAAGAGTAGGCATGTTCCTTGTCAGAGATAGGTATGGCTATGGTAACGATATGCAATCGATGGTAGTAAGGTCAGGAAGATGGACCAAAGCGGGTGTCTTAGCTAGACCACGTTATCAAGGATAAAGATATATAGAGCAGGGTTGAACACTGAAGCGCTACTGTGCGCTGAACAACGACCAGAAAAGGGGATTCACGTTTATATGTAGGAGTCGCCCGGTCTGGTCGTACTTTATGCAAGAGCTAGCTACAGATAAATGTGTCAGTCGTGCAGAACCCCCAGATCCCTACCTCACTAGGGAAGATGAGGATGGCTGGATCAGCGCCATTCTTTGATAGGTGTACTGCAGGGAATGCGGGAGCCTCGACGAAGCTTAATGTGAGGGGGTGGAACTGGGTCGAGCACAGGTGACGCCAGAAGCAAGCGGGGATCGGTTCGGGCGACCCATCGGAGTGGCCCGTCAGCTTTTCTTGATAACATCTCAGAGATAACATCAGTAACATGTGTTGTACGTAAAAGCACCCCCTCGCTGGAGATACTCCGTACCTGTGTGTCTCCAAGTTTGGCAACCATGGATCTCTTAGACGATGACACGATGTTGAGCAAAGATGCGTATTGTTGCTGTACAGACTGTGAATCACCTGGGTGCCGGCATATCAACCACGGTTAGCTGCAGCTTTTTCTTGTCACCCTTCTCGAGTCTATCCCGAGTTTTTCTTATCTGCATGTGCCTCGAGGCCGCCTCGTCGTGCTTTATCGGCGCAGCAAAGGCAAGCAACCGTGAAAGCTGAGATGAGGAAGGGAGGAGGTGATCCCATTGTCTGTTCCCCATACTTGAGAGCTAGTGTGACTGAGACCAAGGTTCACGATTACACAAAAAAAAACTATTGGTCTTCTTTCATTATGCTTTTACAAGGATAATAACTCGAGTTGAAAGCTAGCTGTGAGAATGGGAGCTCTTGGTGACTTCTAAAGCTAGTAGCAATGGGATCATCATAGGAAGCAGTAGACTAACTAATATGTTACGGGTCCATCTCGTCACTCCATACCCAGACAGTCCATTCGGGCTTGTTAGTATAAACCTCGAAAAGGTCACTTGAACGGAGAAAAAGCACACAATACCAAGATGAGATGAGTGTGAGTGGCTTCTCATAGCATCAGTTCAAGTTGTACAGCCGCCATAGAGTCTGGAGAGCAAAGGGACCCAAGCTGGAGACGCCCTATTATGTGGGCCAAGACAGCACCAGTAGCCCGCTGTGCCAAAGCGCGACAGCGCTGAGACCCCTCCTCCCCCGGCCAGGCACACCAGACTGGTGTAGATCCTCCAGAATCAAGACAGCCTTGGAATTCCATCAGCTATTGCGACAACTTAACTTCACAGCCCTGCCGATTCGCCCCGCCACACTTTGAGGAAAGCACCCTCTCATAAGCGAACGAGCCTTGACCTGGGCTCTTCCAGAACCTCTACCTGCCAGGTCCGACTTATTGGTCGCAAACCCGCGACGATAACACACGCCCCAAGCTCTCCTGAGCTTGTGAAGGGGTGATCAGCACAATCACAGCTCTGTGCCTCGAGATCTGACCTATCATTTGCGGTTGAAGCCACAGAGATCTTGTGCTTCAATTTCGATTGTTCCTCTCCATCCACGGAATCGGCACACAGCGCGTGGACAGTGCAAACGGATGCTCGATTTTGACGAATGTTTGAGCTGAGGGCTTCGTCCCGCTCGGAGGGCAAATGGCAGGGTCAGCAAACATGCTGGGTGCATCCGTGACTCCCACACAGAAGTCCTTTGGCAATCCACCGCCCGTGAATACCACCAATTCCCCGATCACACGGACCAGCCTTGACCGCGATGGCCTCCAAGTGCCCCAGCCCTCGGCGATGGGCTCCAGCGCCAACATCCGCAACCTCTCCGCCTCGGCCGTCTCCTTTGCCCCGCGGGGAGCCTCCCTGAACCCGACACCTACCCCAGGCAGTTTCAGCTCCGAACTTCGCAGCCAGATGACGTCCTCGAGGGCCGGATCGCGCGCCGATGTGTACAACATGGACAAGTTAGACGAGGATGATGATGCCTTGTTCGCGGCCGAGCAGACGCTGGCTTCGCTTCGCGACGCTTTGAATCGCGAGGTCAAGATCAAGGAGGGCTCTGAGAATATGCTAGAGGCGCTTAATAGTAAGAAGGCCAAGCAGACCAAGGAGCAGCGCCAGCGGGTTGAGGCAGAGCTCATTGCTTCCAATGTCCGCATCAAAGATCTGAAGCAGAAGATAGCGGATGCACAACGCTCTAGGGCCATGCCCACTACGCCAGTGAGGAGCAGGGGCGAGGGTATCCTCCAGAGCAGTGGTGCTCTGCGGTCCCCGCCCAGTGTCTCGAGGAGTGGCGCCGGCTCCGACTTTGACGAGCCCACAGAGTCCCCTACCTTCGCTCTGGCCGAGATCTTACAAGCTTTGGAACAAGACGGCATGCCAGCGGAATACTACGTCAGTCGTGCGAACAGCCTGGTGGAACTCTTCAAGAGGCATCAGACCTTAAAATACGACCTGGTCTGGTCAGTCTTCGGCACGAGGATGCAGGTCATGCTTCTTAGTGAGAGTCGGGAAGTAGTCGCAGCTGGCTACCGGATGATCCGCTATGCCATCTCTGACGTATCTTCGTTGAAGAAGATACGGACCCTGAATACAGACTATCTCGTGGTCCAGTAAGTCTCATTATCAAGTCGACACCGCACAACAACAATCAAGACTAACCATATATAGCTCTCTTATCAAAGATCGAAAGGCGGATCTGGAGCGCGAGCAGGCCCTGAAGTTCGTTCGCGCATTCCTCGACGTCAAGGACGGCATTCGCGAGCTTTCTAGGGCCGTAGTTAGGACTATCGCAGCTATCGCAGAGCAAGCTGAGGATAGATTGCGGCCAATTTGCCTCGAAACCCTGGCGGAGATCTTGGTTCGAGATCCGCAGCTTCTCATGGCTTCCAGTGGACTGGCACCTTTGTCGGAAGCATTGGCCGAGGGTTCCTACAAGGCACCAGAGAGCTTGACCGCGGCCATACTCTTCCTTCTTGATAGACCTCAAAGGCGGAAATATTTGAGGGCTGGATATGAACTAGAAGTGCTCTTCACCGCCTTCACTGACCAATATCTGTCAAACGAGAGCATATTGAAGCAGAACTCCAAAGCAGTCGCATCTGCTTTGAAGAGCTGGTCAGGACTCATGAATCTGTCTCTGTACAACTTCCGAGCGATCAAGTCACTCATCGGGAGCCTGATCCTTCCAAACGACACAATACGTGAGACTATTATCGATCTGGTATACTCGCTATTGCGGATCAAGTCTCCAGCTTGGGCAACATCGTTCTTAGCTGGGAGACGTTTGACTACATACGGGCGGGTGACAACACTAAAGACGACGCCACAGAAGAACAGCACGACTTATGTTGAAGATGACAACGGTGAACAGAACTTTGTCGAGCACTACACTGCGTTGCTATTGGCTATTTTTATCAAGGCAGACCTCCTGCCTGCACTGCTCCATATCACTCAAGATGTGGACACCCCATTGCTCAAGCGGAAATCAACCCTGTTGATCGGGGAAGTTTTACGGCTTTCGAGCCGTTTATTACCGCCATCGTGGCACAACGAGTTGCATTTACTTCCCGAATTATTCGCAGCAGCCACACGTTTCCAGGATGAAGATCACTTCATTGCAAGTGGCATTGTCTATCAGATCAGCAGTGTCAGCAGGACGCTGTACAAATCTTCTCCAGCATGGAATGCAGGTCCCGTACCCTCAAGCAACAATGTGGACCTTGCTTTGATTGAGGAGCAGCCAAAAGCAGGGTCCAATATCACCATCGACGATGCTTCTTTTCGACAGATGCTTCTGGACTCTGGTGTTCTCAGCCACTCGAATTATACGAAGTGGAAGTGGGATGTCGTGCTGAAGGTGATTGAAGGCCCGCTCACCAATAGCAAGCGCTTGGAGGAGGCTACGAAGGCATCCAAGTTCGTCAAGAGAATATTCAGCTTCTATCGGCCTTTCAAATACAAATTCTCCGAAATCAGCAATACTCGCAACACGCAGAAATACGTCAAGGTTGGCTGCGCTTTAATGCACAGCATGCTACAAACAGTAGAAGGCATCAAATATCTGGGAGATCATAAACTGCTCAGGCAGATAGCTGAATGCCTAGCTCAGTGCGATCCAGTAAGTTACCAGTATATTCACTTCCTCCTCGGGATACAATTTTAACAGTTGGCAAGACGAGTGGCATAACCGCGCAGACGCCAATGTTCTCCCAAGAACACTTGACAGATACCCTCTGTAGTGGCTACATCCCCATGCTCGGTGTTCTTACTGGTGATGTTAGAGGCATCGCCATGCTCGAGAGATGGAGAATGTTCAACATGATGTACCACATCGTTGATCTCAAGCAACGACCAGATCTGATCAAGCTGCTTCTCTCCAATTTCGACTACAATCCGAATGGACACACAAGGATCCTGCTATCGAAAGCTCTCACAGCTGGCACGAAAGACATCAGGATACATGCGACAAATGTGCTGCGCAAGCATGTGATCCGGCCAGGGTCTATCTTGCCCTTCGGTCAAGTGCTCGGTGACTCGAAGTGGGCAATCCAGTATCTTGTTACTCAGCTTTACGATCCTGAAGTTGAAGTTTGCGCCACTGCTGTTAAGATCCTGGAGAAGGCATGCAATAACAAGAGCTGTCTGGAGTTCATCGTCGAGTGCCGTCCAGCTCTCGACCACCTGGGCGAAATTGGAGCCCCTCTACTGTTGCGCTTCTTGTCCACATCGATAGGCTACCACTACCTCGACGGTCTGGACTACATCAGCAACGAGATGGACGATTGGTTCCTAGGCCGGAACGATTCGTATGTCAAGCTCATCGAAGCCAGTCTGGCCCGCGCATTTGTCGACAACCCCGACGATCATACACACCGTATGAGTCTTTTCGAGGACGAGAACGATGTAGAAACCGATGCGCACATTCCTCCCCATTTCTATCGCGAGCTCACGAGGACCGAAGAGGGCTGCAGATTGCTCAGCGAGAAAGGCCACTTCGAGGAATTTGCCATGACCATCAGCGAATATGGTATGCAGACCGAAGACACAGAACTGATGACCAAGGTCAAGGGGTGTCTCTGGGCCGTGGGCAATGTGGGCTCTATGGAGCTCGGGGCACCATTCCTAGAGAGTTGTGACGTTGTGGAGCAGATCATCCGCATTGCCGAGGAGCACGAGATAATGAGCATGCGAGGTACGGCATTCTTTGTGCTAGGCCTGGTCTCAAGATCCGTCCACGGGCTTGAGATCCTGGGGGAACATGGTTGGGATGCGAGCACCAATGCCTTGGGAAATTCCCTCGGCTTTTGCGTTCCTACTGACCTGGCCAAATTCTTCTCCCTGAAACCATGGAAACACGAGACGGTCGCATCAATCAAACTACCGCAAACACAGAAGACCGAGATCACTGACCCACCGGCTATGCCTTCAAGGCCAAGATCCGAGTCCCTGCTCAGCGCCTTGAGTAGTGACACCGAGACGAAGGAGCCAAAGATCGAACTTGATCCTGATCCAACAAACCAAAAGATTTTGGAACTCGTAGTTGATCTTGGGAACATGGTCATTTTCAAGCGTGCGGCTACCGAACTGATGCAGATCAAACAACAGAAGAAAGGCGCAGGATTCCGACAGCCGCAGCTACTTCGGAAAGTCATGTCACTACTCGAATGCCATCACTACCGCCTTCCTATCAGACGTATGGTACTAGAGATGTTTGACCGAAGTGTGCTGAGGAGCATCGTGTTCGACGAGGATGATGATGAAGATGAACGTGACGGGAACAGAGGTGGCGGCGGCGTGGGTTTGCATACTCACCCAGAGGGCAGCGATGAGGAGGAAGAAGACGAAGAACAGGAGGACAGTTCTGGAGATGAGCAAAGGACAGAAAGGCAGCGCTCGGTGAGCGACCCTGCAGAACTGATTGAAGCGAATGCCTCCCATAGATGGAGTGACTCGAGCCGAAGCCAGTAAAGCTCCTTGGCTGGCACCCCAGGGTATGCAACCAACCTGGCCCCTTTGATGAGCGAAGCTGCAGCAAGAGAAGAATGACCAGGCGCCAAAACCTGTGAGGCTCATGGCGGAAACGAAGGGCGTTGGCTTACTTGCATATACTGGCACACGGCGTCGTGTGCTTTCAGGGAATGACTGGCGTTATGGACAACTTTTGATATCCTCAATGACGATATAACAAGTGGATAGGCGAAAAGAGGGGACTGAGCAATGCAATCATACCGCTTGCCAAAAAGCTGTTTGTTTCTTCTCACACGTACCTGAGCTATCTGTGCTTTGTACCATAACAACATGCAGTTGTGGAATCCGTGAAAAAGACACGACAAAGGTTCCCCAAGACTGTGTGACTGACGGGTCGTCGTGATGAGGCATATTACGTGATGACAAGCTTCAAGTCGTCCCAGTCCAAGCAACTATCTCGAAGAATGGCCCACGCCCCGCCCGCCTGTAGTGCTACCCCCACCCACTCACGGCGCGGCGCCGTTGCTGAGTACAATGGACTGACTAGCACCAAATTTTATATATGAGATGCCATTCTTAGCTCTCTATAAGAAATCTAGGCGCTGCCCGCATATTCTGGGTTCAACAGAATCTTAGTCTTCTGGTGCTTCTGGTCACCGTACGAAAGCATGGCGAGCACGAGTAGAGTTCTTATTATTGCCGGTTCGGATAGCTCCGGTGGAGCGTGAGTTCATCCCCGGCCCCGAGGGAAAAGTGCTCACACATGAGCATCTATTTGAGAAGCCTCACAGTCGATCAACTGCTAATATATCAATAGTGGCCTCGAGGCTGACCAGAAGGTCATCGCTGCCCATGGCTGCTATGCCATGACGGCCACGACGGCACTGACGGCGCAAAATACACAGGGTGTTTACGATATTCATCACATCCCAACGGAATTTCTCGTGAAGCAAATCAATGCAGTCTTCGATGATGTTGGCGTCGATGTTGTCAAGACTGGTGAGTCTATGGAATCGTTTGAGGCCTTGACAGGATTACGAAGATCTTGCTGCTCCGAGTTCGAGAAATGCTAAGAGGAATTGTACTTGTAGGCATGCTGGCGTCCGCGGCTACAATTGATACAGTGGCCAAGTCTCTTGAGCACCATCATGTTAAGCAGCTCGTTGTTGACCCTGTTCGTCAGATTCTTGGGATACTACCCTTTATGTGCAGTCCCACTGACATGAGCCTCAGGTCATGGTCGCCACAACCGGCGCCAAATTACTTCCCTCGGATGCAGTAGACTCTTTACGCCACCGTCTGTTACCACTCACCACCATCCTCACGCCCAACGTTCCAGAGGCGACGCTCTTCGTCTCAACAGCGGCAGCTGACGGGAAGCCCGTCGAGGTCAAGTCTGTTGCCGACATGGAGTCCATCGGCAGGACTATCCTCGGCTTCGGCCCTGAATGGGTGCTTGTCAAGGGTGGGCATTGCCCTTTTCGCAAAAGCGACTATGTCGTTGCTACGACGGACGAGGAAAAGCAGATCGTTGTGGACGTACTCGTGGGGAAGGACGGCAGTGTGTTGAGGATCGAGACAGAGTATCAGGACTCGAGGAACACTCACGGCACGGGTTGCTCACTGGCTTGTAAGTGCCCGCCATATGACAATCGTCTTATCACTACTGACAAGACATGCAGCGGCCATTGCATCAAACCTCGCCAAGGGCATGGAGATGCCCAAGGCGGTCAAACATGCCTGCCGATACGTCGAGGCGGCGATCAGGACTGCTCCTGGATTGGGCAAGGGAAATGGACCCCTGAACCACTTCCACTCAACCTACTCGTTACCTTTTGCTCCGTGAGTTGGCTGATGCTAGTTCTCAAGCACACCCTGCGGTGGCTAACCTTGAAGCAGTGGCCGCTTTTTGGAATATCTCTTGGAGAGGCCCGATGTGGCTCCGACATGGCGACGATTCGTCCACCATCCATTTGTGCTTGCCCTTGGTGACGGGACTTTGCCCATGGAGTCTTTCAAGGGATATTTGGTCCAAGACTATCTCTATCTGGTTAGTTTTTCGATATACATAACCTCCGATCTTGCCTACTCTTGAAGGGGATGCTGACCATTTCAAGATCCAATTCGCACGAGCCAATGCTTTAGCCTCATATAAGTCAAGGAATCTAAAGGATATCACAAGCGTACGTATAAACTGACTGTTGTCCATACTAAAATTTCAAGTTTGCTGACTGGATCCGGTCTCTCAGGCTGCCTCAATAATAGGACATATCGCGAAGGAGACCCAGTTGCATATCGACTATTGCACCGGCTTCGGTCTTACAACAGACGAGATCATGAACACCGAGGAACACGTCGGTATGTCTTTTATTTACCCGGAATCCCGGTAATCCTTGTGCGGTTCGAGTAGGCGCGCTGACTGACTTCCTTTCAAAGCCTGTACGGCGTACACCAGGTACCTTCTCGAGATCGGACAATCACAAGATTACATTGCACTTCAGATTGCGCTTGCACCGTGTCTTCTTGGGTACGGTGCTATCTCCGCGCACATTCACGCAAATGAGCGTTCGAAGAAGGTGGACAACCCATACTGGACGTGGGTCTTGAACTACGTGGCGGAGGATTACGTGCAAGCTGTCAAAACAGGCTCTGGTAAGTGAATCGCTTCTTCCTACTGCTAGTACATGTCGCGCGGCGGTAGGACTAACACACTCGACTTTATAGCGCTACTGGAGAGACATGCTGCCACGCTGTCGCCAACGAGGATGGAGGAGCTGGTCCAAATCTTCATCCATGCCACCAAGGTGAGTGCTTCCCTAACAAAATATCACGATGTTAAGGTGAGCAACACTGACTCAATCATTGTCTTGTAGATGGAGATTGCTTTCTGGGAGATGTTTCCCGCCAAATAGATCATCTAGAATATAGAAAGGCAGAACATAAATAAAATCCATTGCTGGCCTGTGTTTCGGTCAAGCACGCACATCATGATCCATCTTTGCACACAACCTGGAGCCTTGGAAGATGAATGAAAGCAGTGACTTCCTCCCCGCTCTGTTCGTCCACCAGGCAACAGGTACCCCCTACTGCAATTGCCGTCTGCCGTATCTTATCGGTTGAGAAGGGGTCCAGAATACCCACTCTTCTCATATGACTGCATCATGATTGGCTGGACTGTCTCGGCCGCCACTTCTAAAGTGGGCGGGCGGTCTGGCGGTCGATCCTTCTCGCCCAAAAAATCTGATTTTTTTTTTTCTTTGGGCCTAAAGTTGAAGGCGGAAAAAAATACAAAACCGCTTTCTCCCTTTCGAGGCATCCCAAACCCTTCCAACAATCACCCCCAAATCAATCTCCCCCGCAACAGGTCACGACCTCTTCTCTCGTCGCAACCTTCTTTCACTCATTCTAAGAGCGAGTAATTACTTTTACTCGCTACTCTCCGTTTTCTGTTCATTCTACCTCATCTTGTTTTCTTCCCCCAGCCTCTCACTCGGCCGTATAGCTTGCGACCGAACCGATCCTTGGATCCCAACCTAATTTTTTCGAACCCTCACCAACACATCACCATGTCTTACGGCGGTGGTGGCTACGGCGGCCGCGGAGGCGGCGGCGGCGGTTACGAGCGCAGCAATGGTCACGGCGGTGGCGGCTATGGGTAAGTCGAGATCCCTCGCGTTTCTTGCAGTCTTGACAATCGTGGTCACATTCAGCCTCACTTCTGCCTAACTTTTTTATTTCATTCTTTGGTGATGGCAACAAACCCCATCGAGAAACGCGACGCGACTAACCTCCTCTGCAGCAGATCTAATGGATACTCCAACGGCGGCTACGGCGGCGGCGGCGGCGGCGGTGGTGGTTACGGCGGTGGTGGCGGCGGTTACGGCGGTGGTGGTTATGGTGGCGGCGGCGGTGACCGCATGTCCAACCTCGGTGCCGGTCTGCAGAAGCAGGACTGGGACCTCAGCGCTCTCCCCAAGTTTGAGAAGTCATTCTACAAGGAGCACGAGAGCGTCGAGACCCGATCCCCTAGCGATGTCGAGAAGTTCCGACGTCTGCATGCCATCACCACAGCTGGTAGTGATGTCCCTAAGCCCGTTGAGACCTTCGACGAGGCAGGCTTCCCTCGCTATGTCATGGACGAGGTGAAGGCCCAGGGATTCCCCGCGCCCACCGCCATTCAGTCTCAGGGCTGGCCCATGGCCCTGTCTGGACGTGATGTCGTTGGTATCGCCGAGACTGGTTCCGGCAAGACTCTTACGTATTGTCTGCCTGCCATCGTCCACATCAACGCCCAGCCTCTCCTGGCACCTGGAGATGGCCCCATCGTCCTGGTCCTTGCCCCCACCCGTGAGCTGGCTGTCCAGATTCAGCAAGAGATCACCAAGTTCGGCAAGTCATCGCGCATTCGCAACACCTGTGTCTACGGTGGTGTGCCCAAGGGTCCTCAAATTCGTGACCTCTCTCGTGGTGTCGAGGTCTGCATTGCCACTCCCGGTCGTCTGATCGACATGCTCGAGTCTGGCAAGACCAACCTTCGTCGCGTTACTTACTTGGTTCTCGACGAGGCTGACCGCATGCTGGACATGGGTTTCGAGCCCCAGATTCGCAAGATTATCAGTCAGATTCGCCCGGATCGACAGACCCTCATGTGGTCCGCCACCTGGCCCAAGGAGGTCCGCGCCCTGGCGAGCGACTTCCTGACGGATTTCATCCAAGTCAACATCGGTTCTATGGAGCTCGCTGCCAACCACAGAATTACACAGATCGTCGAGGTTGTTTCCGAGGGCGAGAAGCGTGATCGCATGATCTACCACCTCGAGAAGGTCATGGACGACAAGGACAACCCGAACAAGATCTTGATCTTCACAGGCACGAAGCGTGTTGCCGACGAGATCACCCGATTCCTCCGCCAAGACGGCTGGCCAGCACTCTCGATCCACGGCGACAAGCAGCAGAACGAGCGCGACTGGGTTCTCGACCAGTTCAAGACGGGCAAGAGCCCCATCATGGTTGCCACTGACGTGGCTTCTCGTGGTATCGGTATGTATCATGTCCCTCCCCTCATCCCCTCCCCTCGCATGCGACGTCCAGCATCTGTGCTTGCTGGTGCTTTACTCTCACGTCTAGGGGCTCTCTTGATTGCGCGAACTTGCCTGACAATGTGCTGTGCCGGTCTCTATGAGAGGCGTCTTGGGTTTCGTGATGTAGCAGTGACCCTCTATCTGCTACAGCTCGTAATTCTTCTCTTGTACCTTTTTGCTCTGTTCCGTGGTACAAGCGTAGAGTTGGCATTTCTTGATCCTCATCAAGCTGTCTCTCCAAGACTCCCCAAGGACTCGAGGACCTGGAGCACTGGAACTTCCACAGGCGTAGATCTTCCCGCAACGGATAGCCCATATTCCCGGAGAAAAGTACCAAACACATATCAGAGAACATATTTAGCTTTCCAAAGTCAAAACTCGTTCATGCTGGAACGTTGCTATACCCATGCCTTTCTGTATGCTAACCACTTGCTCATCAAGATGTGCGCAACATTACTCATGTGCTCAACTATGACTACCCCAACAACTCGGAGGATTACATCCACCGCATTGGTAGAACTGGTCGTGCTGGCGCGAAGGGAACTGCCATCACCCTGTTCACCACTGATAGTGAGTTTCCCCCTCATTTGCTTCCTATGAACACTAGCATCATACTGACGCCTTATCCCCTTAGACTCGAAGCAAGCTCGTGACCTCGTTGGAGTGCTCCAGGAGGCCAAGCAGCAGATCGACCCCCGTCTCGCTGAGATGGTCAGGTATGGCGGTGGCGGTGGCGGCGGTCGCTATGGCGGCTGGCGCGGACGAGGCGGCGGTGGCCGAGGTTCGTAACTCCGTTCCATGATCCATGACTGCGAGACAGAGGCACTAACATTGTCACAGGTGGCGGCCATGGCGGCGGCGGCGGCGGCGGAGCCAACTCAATTCCCATGGGTAACCGACGTTGGTAAACATGCTGCTTGATCCCATCTTGATCTACCGTATTTTCGGAGGCATTTGACAATTTGTCATCACTGGCGTTTATTGTAGACGGTCAAAGGTTTTAGACGTTGATATCCTTTCCTGGCTCGACACACATATTTCCAGATGTTGTGTCTTGCCATCTTGCCCAGGGTTTTTGCCATCATCACCATTTTCTTTTGCATTTGCATTGTTTTTCTTCTCGCGGAAACGGCCAGTGCCAATTCCCACCCCAATGAACATATCGGGTCGAGGAGAGACCGTGTCCGGTTGGACTGGTCATACGTCGTATCAAAAAGTATCATAGTTTCCTTTTTCTTGTCCGCTCTCGAAAGGGTTTGCCAGTTTTGGGCTTGGTCTGTCTCCGGCTTGATCGAAACAACATCGACAGGAGACACCCACAGCAGTGATTCGAGATTGTATCCTGCTGATGGCGAGGAAAGGCGAGAAGGGTTTCCACCCGCTCTGGCGGAACGTGCCAAATATTGCTTGCTGCTTGCAAGGGCATGAAGCGGCTTATAGGAGATTAGCACACGTTGTTGTAGTAGCCTCTAATTGACGAATGCTCATCATGCATGGAATTATGGAGTGCAGTCAGAGCGATCTTGTTCTGTCATGTTTGATATACATCCGTTGTATCAAAAACAGTAGGAAACTAGCCTTCCATTTCATCACTGCGGTTCTCCGTGATGTACCAGAATTACAGCCCGGGGCCCGGTACTCAACTTCGATCAAGACTGCGATTCTGCTTCTGATATATCAATCTTAAATCCAATCACTGCTTCTGGCCCCCTTCACGGGGTGCTGGTAGATTTCGAAATCGCTCGAAATCGCTCTCGCTGCAGCAGCTTGCCACCCTGGATTTATCCTTTCGTCCCAGTTCCCATTTTACATGATTTGGAATCACATGCTTATTATAGGAGCAGGAGCACCCCATGTGCTCCAGGGCGGAGATATGCACGTGTCTCTTCACGATATTCACCTTCCGGCGACAGGTTTGATGCATCGGGGAAGTCCGTCGTCTCTTGACTAGGTCTCGATAGAGGTTTCGAGGCCCCATGCGTTGAACTCGGATGCACAATGATTCAACCTGACCGGATTCGACCCAAACTTGGCCCGTTGCCCGGACTACGATAATCCGACTCCCTCTTGCATCATAAAAGGATTCCATGGTAATGGTGTCTCACGGGATGGCCGACAGGACTTGGACCAAGGCACGTCAGGGACCATACCCACGGAACTCGTCAAGGTCCCCATGGTCGCCAGAATGGTGGAAGAGTTGGACTGTACCACGTTGTTTGTTGACCACAGTTCGTCTCACCCTCGGACATATAAAAATACAACTCGGCCATGCCCCGAGCATGCTAGTCCCTAGGTAGTCCAGCAATTAGTGAAGTCCCCATTCGCGGCTGAGACGAAGGTCATAAACTTTAATTGAACATCCGTATATCAGGCTTACACTCCCATGGTTTTGGCGAGAGGCGGCGTTATTTTTTTCTCTTTTCTCTCTTTCGCTCTCCCTCGTACACATCTGATCTGCTCACGATACATACAGCCGAACTACCTCAACCCCCCGAAAGGTCAAAGTCGCCAGACGTTCCCCCCTGGATTTGAAATCTTTGGCAAAGGACACGAACATGGTGTACGCCCGACCGTTGGACGCAGCATCGAAGAGAGTTACGCCCGACCATGGCTTCCCGCGTCCAATCGATTGTTTCGAGCGAGACGAGGAAAAACCACATGCCGCGGTGGCTTTTCCAATAGACATGGCTCGTCGTCTAGCAGGCACGCTTCGGGAACCTTGTTCGCGACATGCATGAGATGCGAGTGACGGCGCAATATACTTGTGGCGTTTCTCTCGATGCATGCACGCCCGGGGACACTACAGTGCCGACCCGTCACTGGACAGCTTGGGGGAGAGAGGTCAAGGGAAGAAAAGCAAAACCTGTTGTTGTCAAAAGGTAAGCAAGCACCCGACTGCTGCAGTTGCGACGAAGGGATGCTGCCCGCATGTCACATTCCTGTCTGCTGCCACACGAACTCGCCACACACGACAGGAGCACATCCGACAGGAAGAAAGCCCAGACAGACAGACACGGCACACAAGGGGGACCGCATATCACTGTCCTGGTCCATCTCGACGCAACGCACGCCGGCGACGGGCGTGGATCCTGCGAAACATGCGCGCATGCCTAGGCAACTTTCACCGAACATAACCATGGTGGCCTTGCTCTCCGTGAGGAAGATCTACACCTGGGCAAATTCCAGCCCCAGGCCTTTGTCGGTGCGATAACCTCATCGTCCCAGGCCTCTGTTCAGTTCGGCACCTGCGCGCGGGTCGGGACCCCTGTAGCGATTTACCAGCCAAGGCTTATCAATCAGCCCAGACTTGGGCTTGGGGGCACACTCACTCGGACTCGCACACACACACGCATACATATCCTCACACCCTTGCGGTTGTTGTCGCTCACCGCAAGAAGAAGAACATCACGGAGGAGGGACATCTCTCCCCGGCCCTGGTCCAATCCAGACCAACAGACCCAAGGATCTGCCTGGGGTGGGAGGGTCACGGGGGGGAGATGGCGAAAGGCAAGATACGACGTGTAAGTCCACCACGGAGGAAGCCCGCTTACGGGCGCGGAGCTCGTTCGTCTTGTGACCTAAAGCCGAGCCTCCGTGCCAACCCGGCCTCGACCGACCGAGGCTGCTGCTTCCAGTGGTAACGAGACGAGATCTCGTAGGTAGAGAGAGTGTACCTATCTTGGGTCAGAACCAAGGAACACACACCACCTCCATCCTCCCCAGCAGCCAGAAACAACAGCAGGGCGCCCCCCTGCAAATGCACCCTGCGTGCTGCACTGCAGGCGCATGAGCAAGGGCGTGCAGGGCCTTTGGTTCGATGGCAGGTTTCTGACAGCTCAAATGATCCCTCTCCATCCCACTACTCCCTGTACCTCCGGGAAACTGTCTTCCGCGCGTGCTGCCTCCCTCCCACTCCATCTTCTCTCGCTCACTTCACTCTCCCCTCCCCTCAATCTCCTTGCCTCCCTCCCTTCAGGACGTCAGGGCGTTTTCCCGCATCGCCAATGTTTATCAACCTGCAATGGAGAGACAAGACAAGATGGAAATGAGACGCAATGGAACCCCTTAGGCTTGAGCTAGCCAATCGCGAGCTTGCACTCGAAAGGGCCTAGCAGGTTTTTGGCTCTCCCAGCCGCATCTGGGGTTATTACAAGTGGACGGAGCAGAAGAAAGCATGCAGCATGTGTGTGAGAGATGATCAGAGACACGCAGCAGCACACGCGTTGCGCTAGAACACACAGACGTCGAAGCCACAGCAGCTGCGGGCTGGGCGAAACAGGCACTAGATCAGCCCTGCGGAAGATGAGCGTTACTGTGCGATTTGCGTGCCTGTCTCGTGGCATCGGCCTCTGGCGCGCCTGGGGAGATTGGCGATGAAGGGGTGGCTTTCTGCCCCGTTTGCCCGTCCAACCTGCCACCTCTAGTCTGACTGTGGTTAAATTCGTCGCGGGACCGGACACTCAGCAGAGATTTGGGACCCCATAAAATTAAACCTGAAGGAGCAACAACCGCAGGAAGATCACGAAACCTCCAGAGACACGAGGCCCGATTCAGCATCTCAGGCATGGTGATCAGTCGGCTTGTACAAGTAGCGTCCGCCTGACCGCTCCACCAAGCTGAGCAGTAGTGTACTGAGTGAGGCACTTTGGCAAAAAGTAAGGTTAAAAGTTTACTAGGCCAACGACGGCCAGACCATATTGAGGGAAGGGGACCTCATCCCACACATGCGGCATTCGTAGCCCGTCGCGTGCGGATTTGGGTCGCCCGCCGCCCGTATTGCCCGGCAGGCTCGGCCGTCTGCCAAAAGCAGGTAAGCATACACGCATCCACACCAGGCCAGGCCAGGTCCAGGGGATAACGGGGAGAGAGAGCGAGAGAGAGGGGGGACAAAGGAATTGGGATCCGTCTGGATCCGTCTCCCTGCTTCTCCGCATGTGATTATCGATATGCTCGGGTCCGTGTGACTCTGACTTCCCTCCGCCTCTGTTGCGATCCGACAGCGGTACCGAATCGAGAAGCTAGCCGAGCAGCAGGGTCAGGACGCGCTGTCAAGGTTGCATTGGGGGGTCGTGTTAGACGGGGGAGGACGGGCGGGCGCGCGGTCGTCTCAATTCTGATGGTGCAGGGATTCCAGGTTGGAAAAAAAGCTGACCAGGAGCCAGACCGCGCAAGAGACTGCAGGATGCGCACCCCCGACTGAACGCACACAAACACACCCCGTTTCTCCCATGTTCAGCTCGCTAATCTTTGCTGGAAATTGTCAATTCGAACTCTCCTAGAACCCCAAATATCCACCACACCCCAAATTTCCCGATGAGCGCAACACTGCATATGGAGATCGTGAGAGCCGAGGCCAATCAACCTCGAGAGCACCCAGCATTCAAGCAAGGATACTCCAATGGCAAACTGAAAATCATCCCACAGGTACGGCATGCATGAGGGATGAAAGAGGGACTTCTTCGGCCAACGCCCGACGAAAACCCGGCTGAGCCGTCGGACAAAGCCCCGATCCGACACAAGGGACCGACCCCAACCACCGACATTGGATGTTTGTCCTGGCCCCCCCCCGGTCAACATAATTTGTGGGAAGAGTGAGACGAGCCGGGGGTCCTTTGATGCCAATCAATCCTTTCTTGACTTGTCAATATGCACGCAAGAGATAGGTGTGTAGGCGAGTTGTAACTTCGTAGACCTACGCGATGCAGCTATGCTGTCCTGAGCAAGCAACGCAAAGCAGGGTGTACCTTGGCACACAGGTCAGATTCGTCTCCGCTTGTCAATTTACTTGCATGCAAGGTTGACCATGACGGTCCTCAAGGGGCTGGCAGTGATTCCGATTTGGTGACGAATTGATCTCAGAATCAAGGTCGGCATTCACCAGTATCGCATCCAACGGCAATGACTTGCGGGCTGTTCCTGATTTTCCACGCAAAAGTACTCTGCAGGTACTCGTAGAGACCTGACTTTCTCCTCGGAAGACTTGTAAGCACGTAGGTATGAAGATCGTTCTCACTTCTTCTTGCCGATGGTCTTGTTTTGGCATTGTTCAAGGGCGTGTCTCGAGAGGGATTGGGGATAGCGAAAACAACCACGAACACGCCAGTATTGTCTCGCCTTCAAACAGTGGAGGTAAATTCCGAGTACCTAACGCAGGTGCTAGGTAGCTTGGTACCTGGACACGTCTCAGAGGAGCACGATTGAGAGGCCCATTTGACCGGAGGACGGGCCCCGGCCATGACGTCGATGGCGCGGTGAATAGCGCAATTGGGTAAGAGTCCGGCTCAAAAAGAGGTTGGCTCCGCGGAGCCCTTGGTATGGTAAACCGATAGAGAGCGGGAAGAGTCGCTGTGCGGAGCGTTTGCTTCTTTGCTGAAGAGTAATTGTCTCTATTGTTCAACTCTGTGATGTTCTCGGCCGCCCTCTGCCCTTTGGACGAGTCGGATCACTCCTTCAAAATAGTCGCTCCTGTTTGGCCAGCCCCAGTGAAGGTTGGCGTGGTTGGGTCCAGGTGCTGTCAACGCGACAGTGCCTGTAAAATTGATCGATATGGTGTGTGGCCCTCGTACAGATTACAAGTCTTGGCTTCTCACGCAAGAAAGTGATTTGTGATGGCAGGGGTCCTCCTAGTCGCAGATCCAAATGGTTCGCTCGTCGAACCATCCCCCGCAAGTGTGGTTGGGACCATCTGGGACCCAAGGGCATCATGGCAAGCATGGCCAGTGCTCTCCTCCCCGAGCCCATTTGCACTAGCGACGATACTTAGCACTGCTTGCGATATCGAACGTGCGCAAGGCTATTGGCGTGGTCTGGACAGGTGGAGCTAATGTCGACGACATATCGACGACATCTAGATCTTGTGAAACCCTGAACGATGGGGCCAGAGTTGCGTTTGCGTTCCTTTCTTACTGCGAAGGTAACTGCTTTGCTTGCCACACAAAATGATCCCTGGGCTTTGTGACGACAATGAGGATCCTGCCCCCCTTCCATATTCCAACTGATTCTTCGCCTCTCAGGGACCTGGGTTCCCGCGCTTCGAGGGCTCTCTCTGCAGCAGGGTGTGAGCCTAGCCCATTGCCGACGGGTGTCGGTATGTGCTCCGTTTGCCGATTTGACTGACTCGGGACCCCCGAACTCTGATGGCAATTCTTTTTCCCTCCCTTCAGTCAACTTGGCAGAGGCCGAGGGATTTCCATGTCCTTTTCCAGACTGACAGAAAAAACAGAAGCTGCAGAGGACGAGTGGCTACGCTGGGACCTGTAAATGAATGAAAACGTGTCGAAGCGTGTAAAAAACGCGCTTGTTTCCCCATGGCTGGTTTCTCCTGGGGAAGCGCCAAATGGCGACGCGCAGACTTGTGCCTTATGGGTTAAGCAGCAAGATCCCCGGAACCAAGCACGCGCCTTGAGGGAGCCGGTGCTGCGACGGCGTCAGCATCGTTGACGGAAACCAAGTAAGAGTCGCTCCAGGTGCCGGAAGCTACCTGCTAGAGCGAGCATCGGCCTCTGTACAAGACCAAGGTTAAAACAGCCGGCAACCGCTCGCAAGCGTTCGATTTTCTAGGGTCTTCCTCGCAGTCGGCTAGAGGGCTAGTGGTTTCCTAGCCCAAGGCACTAGCGGCGCAGGGGAGTGCTCTTAGAGACAGTGACTTGACAGGGATATCCCTCGCTCTGTCTGCGTCTTGCACTTCTTACGGTGTGGGGGCTGGGAGTTCCATGCTAGAGCCCAACAGGACTAGTCCAGACTTCTTCTTCCAACGAGAGGTTCCACTGAGGAGCTCCTCGCACGGCGAACATGGCCCATCGAAGGTCTTTGCACCGCAATCAACAAAGAAACTGGAGACTCATTCTTCTTTGCTGTTCGTCAACTCGATTCGGCAGAGCTGGTGGTGACGAGTCCAGTCCCATCAGTAGGTAGAGCCCTGCATCCGGGCTCACACTCTATCGATTTACGAAAAGATCTGCTCCACAGGAGTTAAGTACCTCGGGGCATCGGACTTAAGGTGTAATGCGCCCCTGAGCTCTCCTCGGCGGCTTTTGATCTGGGGCGGTCACTCGAGACCATGAGTTCTATATGACTTGTTTGCTGGTTTTGCGATGTGAACAATTGGCGCCGTTGAAGTCGGACTTCACATAACAAGTAGGTACTCTGTACGTAGAATTAGAGCAGCTCCCGAGCCTAAACCATGCCACAAGCACGCACCAGCAGTTCGATCTAGTAGCGAGCCTCAAGGGACCATGCTAGAGTAGTGTTAGTGCAGACCTTGGCAAGCCCCTCTCTTCCTATCTCGGGTTGCACCACCGTCGGAGAGTACCGCAGATCAATGGTCAGCGAAGGTGAATCCTCCACAAAGAAATACCTCAGTCATCATGGCTGGCAGTGGACATGCATATGAAGCAGATCATGCTCTCCTCGACGTGGTGGCCAGGTGGACCCACCCACAGCAGACGCCTCCTCCTGCGTATGTACATTCCTACTTGCTGTTGACTGTTCATGCAGGCGGGAAACGGAGGCATTTCGGGGGCTCTGATCGGGAAAACACACCTCGAAGAAGTTATCGGCAAGTCAAACATGATCTGAATATGGCGGGGTCTGGTCGCAAGGGGAACCGGGGCGAAAAGAGATGGCAGGTGTCCGCGTTTGTATGCTTCGTGTGTGTACCAGTTGGCACCCAAGCACCAAAAGGCCAAGTGAAGACGACGTGGATGGCCTGGCCAGGCTTGTCGACCCTTGCTCAATGGCAGAATGGAAGAATGGAAAACCGCACACTCCCTTTGTCCAAACTTTGTGAAGCGAAGCGATGAATCATTGCAACCCTGCAGGTGGTCGTATTCGGAACACTTCAGGTCTTGATATGCGAGGGGTGTCATCTGCAGATGTCCAGGTCTCTTCCGCTCGCTCGCTCGCCTGCCATTCATCATGAGATTTTGATTTGGTCCACTGGTTGATATGTTAGCTCAGAAGGAGGATCATGCCTTCAAAGCTTTTGTAAACCAGCTGACAGTGCTTTGACGGGGTCCTTAGTTCCCGTCGATTAGTTGCGCGCGCTTCGAGTGCCGTTGCACTACCCAAACTCCATGGCCGCAAGACACAACGCCGTGCCAGTACCAGAGCGACGGGTTGGCACTACTGTAGTGGTACGGGAGTAAACCCGCTCGTACCTTGTGTCTTTCTGTGGGACTTGGATACCTAGTACCAACCACCATTAGGCTTGAGGTGCTGATTAAAAGAGGACTGGTAGAAGGGGCCGCCAAACCTTCGGTTTTGGGCGACTATCGCATCTGTTTGGTTGTTGGCATATGGAGTATGTAGGTCGGCGATGCAACCCTGAAGCATGTCGGCTGGGTACGTGCTCACCATCAAAGCGAGGTTTGACTGACCCACGTTGCGGCTTACCGTCTTGAGACTAGCGATATGCAGTTGTAGAAAGAGAATAGAGGTAATTGTATGCACGAGCTGATTCTACCAAAATTTCAAGCTGCTGATCAGCGAGATGCCTCCTGTGATATCTCGCTGATCCTGAACGTTGACACGTCTCGAGACCTGGTTTGGGGGACGACCTATCAGGTTGGGGGCGGGTGTCGCAGGCTGTTGCAGGGCGTCGCCCCAGTCTGATTCCACCTGCTGTTGAAGAGCTGTAGTATTTCGTTGTCCAAGTAGCGGTCTAGGTCTGGTCTTGCTCCATGACGGAGGAGGTATATTGGAGCAAGCAAAGTGGTTTGTTTGTCGTCGGCTAATGCGGCCAGCGCGTGATGGTTTGATACATCCATGACCATTGTATTACTTGCTTCCACATACGGACGGGGGCGGACATGTTGCCGAGTTGAGATGAGATTGCCCCAGCCAGCATTGATTTTTTTGCGTTTGCACGGTGCCCATTTTAAATGACTTCTGAGATGCAGAGTCAAAGGGTGTCTCGAGCGTGCGTATTGGAACGGCCGGCCGGCCACCCACCCAGTCCTGGATTTGTCTGTGGTCTCATTTCAAGAGTCTTGTTTATCGAATTGTAATTCCACTTGGCTATGCCATGTGGACAAAATCAGAGCTGGCGAGACACGTGGCAGGCGCCCGGCCTAGAATAATGGTACCAAAATCTTGTCGCACGTCGATGTGACCATCACATGCCGTGACTGATAGTTCAAAGTCTCGTCACAGCGCCAACGTGTGCTCATCATCGGGCGATTGACCCCAAGGAAATCCTGTGGGCGATTGAATGTTGATAGCGCATTCATTCCATTGACTCTGGCGACTCGAGGCTGTGGGGGTGTGGTGCTCACGCCTGAGGAAACGTCCGAAGATGATTGAGTGTATGTAATCGTTCAATCACACCGAGCTCGTACAAGTACAGCTGAACATGACTAGCACCATCGTGCCGCTTGGGACGATTTTAGTTGAACCAGAAAGCCGGGTCGCCTGAAGATCATTAGCCACTGCCCCGGAAAACACAGATGGCTGATGGATTATGGCTGATGGATCTGAGGCGACAGCTGGATTAGCGCATCTCCCTAGCGCCGCCTCCATCAGCCTTAACAACCTTTGTGATGTTCGAGACGCACTTCGCAGCCTTGCACTTGAGCGTTGCGGATGATTTCAGTATTGCGTTTCTCGAGGAAACCATTGCTGCATGGGATGACGATGTTTGGTCCAGTTCTCAGAGCTGGTCTTGCCTGCAGTGTCACGACAAAGCACCCGCTGTGCTCTTCCAAGAAAAATGGCAGGTGCCTCCTTCCAGCGACAAACCTACCTAAATAAGAAACTTCACTTTCACGTCCTCGCACGCTTCATGGACGGGCAATACAAGTCAGGTACGATGCACATATTGACTACTTAAAGTACTTTACCTTACATACCAAGTGGGTGTCAGAATCGTTGACGCTTTCCAACTGATCAACCAGGATTATCCCACTACCTAAGCATGAATGGATGATTCAGTCTGTTCGCGATTTGGGTAGAGGCTGATCCAAAACCGTCAACCTTTCTGACACCCACTTGCATACTAGCTATTCAGGAAGGTAGATACCTAGCCCATTAACCCAGGTGGGTGCCTGCCTACTACCTATTGCCTTACTTAGGTAGGTAGTTGGTGGGGGGTGATTCTGTTCATTCTGCCAGGTCAAGAATGAAGCTCCCTACACTTCAAACGCTGGCAGCCAATGACCAGAAGTACAGCAGTTTTTTCGACATCGCTTTTCTTCAACATACTTCTTGGGAAGTAGCCTAGGTCAGTACTTAAAGTAGGCAAGCTTAGTCTCCAATCAAGTCCTTGCTGCAAACCTGGCCTTCTTAACACTTGGATTTCAAGCCTAGTAGTGAGAACCAGGCTATACGGAGTGCTAAGGCCAAAAAACGTCCTGCCGCTACCGCTGTAGAACGTTGCCGCAGGAGCACTGACGACGAACTACCATCTTCACACCAGCCTTAAACAGCCTGGCGTCCCACTCTTCGGCTGCTAAGGCTGCCATCAGGCGCCGTCACCGTCCTGAGAAACCGTGAACCCGGCAGGAGGGTTGAGCCGCTTCTAGTACATTGGCCAAAACTGTCCACCGGGTCGCCTAAGTCTTATTTTAGTCCTGACATCTTAAGAATATCTCGAACCACTCCGTAGGTTTGCGAATACTCATTCGCTGGATCCATTGACACATGCAGGAGGAGAACGGGTCCTGGCGTACTGCGTACTCCGTACGTGGGAGCGCTTTGCAGTGGCATTTTCCAAGGGACGCTCTCCAAGGGAGCACATTCCCACTGTTTTAGACGCCTATTTAAGCTTGTCGACGGTGCACAATCCCCAGACTTACCACACTCCACTGCCCATACCAGGGCGGACAATCCTAGGTCACTGCCAGATCGACAATTTTAGCCTGGTAACTCCGTGGCATCCTAACAAAGCTTGACTGGGCGGTAGTGGCAGGTAAGCCAGCCTGCCATGTATCACCTGGCACCATGGCATGGTTGGCTTGTTGTGGGGGATGGTCTGGGTATGCTGCGGATGAGTCGAATATGGTACCTACATGATCTTCTAATTGCCAGACCACACGCCTGACCGATGGAGAGCAGCAGCAGGAGAGCCGAGCCTTTGGAACGCCTGGAAATCGCACCGATGCTCATGCCAGCTGGTCGGGTGTTACCGGGCATTAACTTGATCAGTGACATAATGAGGTTGGATCACAATGCGCCATATACACGCCCTGCAGCATTCCTCCAGTCCAGTCTCGTTGCCTCGAGTCAGTGAACAATCGATCCCTTGTTAATTCAGCAAGGACGGCTTGATGGTCTTCCAGCCGTCAAATTGTCCGACAGATAGGCAAAGTACCTACAGTACGTACCTAGAATTGACGGCGAGAGCTCCGACTCCCCGAAACACTGCTTGAAATGTGTGCCTGACATCGGATCAAAGAAATAAAATGCTGCAATCTCCCTCAATACTTTGATAACGTTGCCAGGGTTAGGGAAGGAGACTGTTTCACGTGTGGAATTCAGCTCTGCGAGATCGTCAATGACTTGGTCGGCTCTATTCGCCTGGGAAAGTAGGCAAGTCGAGAAGCAGGAGAATGCTACCCTCGAACCTCTCTCTCTCGTTTGCCAAAGGCAGTAGGAGGAGGGGATAAGTGAGAAGGGGAAAGACGGCGCCGTAGGCAATGGGCTATTCCAGCGATTCCCCGTTGACCCCCAGTACCATGCCGGTCAGCTCGCCGTCATTCGCCAGCTCTTTGTCGGCGGAGGAGACACGCATCCACAAGGCACCCTGTCTTCATTTTGGGTCAATCGCGGGTCCAGCCACATTTTGGTCCTGGATATCTTCCAATATTGACTGGGTTGACTAGTGCTTTTGTGGAAACGTGCTGATCTGACGACTTGCACGATCACCCCTGCAAGCACGCTCGTTCTCCATCCCTGGTCTGCACAGTGCGGAGGTCCAAGGTGAGAGGGTCCCATCCAGCCACTCCAAGGTCACCACCCTTGCAGACTCACGCCCCCCCCCTCCTCTCCCAACCCTTCCCTCACCAGGTTCTGGGCACCCAATCATTTCGCAGCTCAACCAAATTACTCGCAACTCCATACAACTCATGGTTGGAGATACCTTTCGATTCTCCAAGTACTCTGGAACCTTATCCAATACGACACTCATGAGGCAAGCAAATTCTGTTCTCAGAAACAGCGGCACGTGAACTTTCTCGGGAAACGCAGTGCAGACAAGCAGAGTCGGCATCACCGCAAGTATCGACATACCCGAGGAACTTTATCCTGAACTCTCTGGAGCATTAAGTATTTCTTGATTCATGCCGGGCCAAAGAGAGGTGTGTGTCTCCATTGTGGATGTGGGTGCGCGTGTGCAAAAAAATAAAAAACGAGATCGTGGGCATCGAAGCTCTTGAGGAGTACGTACCTTGCCTTACGAAGTAGGTACGTACTCCAACTTTGGTACCTTATCCACTTGCCACGGTGCCAGGCACCCCATTTCCAACCTGGTTCTCGAGGTTCTGGGAGGTAGGTACCTGGGCGTGAGCATGAGCATGCACAGCTGCCCTGCCCTGGTCTTGCTGGATCATAATAACGGGACAAGACAAGGACTCGTTGTGAGGGGTTCTCTCATCAGCCAGAGTCCAGTCGCGTCTCGATTGCCGACTGACTTAGAAAAAATTTCCCTTTCCCTTCGTCAATCGTCTTCCACTACATATTCACCGTCACCTTTTTTCGGACAGCTGCTCGTGCTCTTTTCCGCACTACGCCTATTCCCTCATCACACTCAACACTACTACTCACCTCTTTTTGGGGCCTCGATCAGTGACATCGATACCTGCCCACAACTTTACCTAATACCTCAAGTGTACCTATCTGGGCTCCACCCCCAGCACGAGTCAGAGAGACCAAAAGTCCGGCACCGGCCCCTTCACCTGCGACAAGGGGGAGCTTTCTGCTAGCAGACACACGCGCGCGCAGTTTAATGCGTTTGGAGAAGCAGGGCCTGAAATCTACCGCGACCAGCTCTGAGGAGACCAGGTAGCGTCTTGATCGTGCTACCTGCATTCACCGAGAAGGCCGTACCAAGCAGGGTCATCACTGGCCGCATCGCTTAGCCTCGATTTTTCACGCGCCTCACACGCTCGGGGGAGCGACAGAGTCAGGCACCTTACCTACCTGCTGGGAGTGGAGGGGAACATCCAAACCCTGTATTTCCCAAGCGGCCGGAATTCCTTGTACCAGGTCGCGGCCTTCACTACTTTTTGGAGCTGCTGGGATTGCTCAGCCGTCCACCTTGGGTCCCCACCCCGGCACACCAGCAAATCAGCCCCTCTTCACCTCACAGCACCGCACCCAGCACAGGACAGGGACATTGAAGGGAAATTACCCTATTATTTACTTCCTGGCATTTGTCGTGGCTGCAGTATAAAATCAAGTCTCTCCCACACTAGACTCGATTCATCCCTCGCGCCTCGTCAACAGTCCATTTCAGAAAAAAAAGAGACACCCCACTCCCCTCGGATACCCGGCCGTCGGAGTGGCAGGAACACAGAGTCATTCAAGGACCTGAAAAAAGAGGGTGATAAGAAGAACTTACATCACTCGCACGGTTCGGTCTAGCGTCGCCAGAGGGGATCATCCTTGAGTCTGGAAGAAAGCGCTAGTCAGTGTCGGGTCAAGCCAAAGCATCCAGCAATCCACTCTTGAGCCCAGCCCTCGCTCTCCTTTCGCAATTGGCACTACTTTAGTCTTGGTCTCCTCCGCACCAAGCTGCGACCACCCTCACTTTTCCTCCCGGCCTATCTTCGATCTAAGGACGCCGGCTTTCCTCTACCCTTGCCACACTTCATCTTCCTGGGTCCAAGTGGCTGACCACCGTCCGCTACTTTTTAACTCGTCCCAAATCCTTGGTCAACCCGGGTCCTTGCGCTACCCCCCCAACTCTTCTGCCGCCATTCGCAAGCACGACCTACCTGGTTGCAACTTTCTTGCCTAGGTTCCCTATTAGTACCGGCAAAGCATCCCATCTGCGTTACGGACTGTTGGCCTTGAGAAGATTTCTCGCCGCACCAATTCACCTCAACCTGAAACTGGAAAACCTTGTCGAGATCTTTTGAGTCTCCGGTATCCAGTGCCAGACCGAGAACGTTCCCGCTGAGCAGTAGTACGATCGTGGTGCTCAACATTGGCGAAAAGCTCGTGTTGTTGATTCCATCCGTTCCTACTACGGTCGACAAGCTCATCACCAGCTTGGACAAGTGCAGGGCGCAGGGGCGACACGTTGTACGCTCCTGTCTTTCCCTCTCTGAACCGAAGCTCTATGGAACGCGGTGCGCCCGAGTACTCGCAGTCAGGTTTGCCTTCGCCCTATCCAAGCAACTACGGCGACAACCGTTCTGAGGCCTCATCTGCAGATCACGCGTCTGCTGCGCAATACGCGACGCAGCAGGAAGTGCGATCCAATAACTACTCTACGTCGGCCACCCCCACGTCTGAGTACGGTGTCTACCCGCCTTCTGCGCGGTCAAGCTCTTTCCCCGAGCACCTCCAGCGTTCATACCACCCAGCTAGCAACCACAACGGCAGCAGTGGAGGTATGGCGCAAACACCAACAAGTCCGTCCATGCCTTTGCAAGATGGACGCAACCATCAGAATCCTCAGCAGGTCAAATCTGACAGCGATGTACCTATAGATCCCTCTATCGCAGCCCCCAGCCCGACTGGCTATACCCACCAGCAGTATTCCCCCTACGGTGCACCGCCAAGCCAGGACATGTCACACGGGTACCATCCTAACAACAACATGTATGCGCAGCCTCGTCCAGACTGGGGAGGGTATGCCGGGCAGGGCGGTCCCATGACCCCAGGACACCACGTCTTTCCCCAAACTCCAACCTCGGCCGCTCCGCAGTCTCGGCCCAGTCAGGTACGTTAGCGACGCTGTTGCGCACAAAAGGGTAGCAAAAGGCAGAACGCAGCATCCGGAGATCTGGTTTTGCTCTAGCCCCTGGCACAAACCGTGGCTATGTGCAAAAAGGGCTCCCAGGCTTCGCATGCAGCGCTCTTGCTTTTGCCCCTTTGGGAAATCTCATCTCAGCAGCCAGCGACTGACATATTGTGATTTAGGTGTATTCGTTCGTTCCAATCCCTGGTGCGCAGCAGCACAAGCGTCCCAGGAGACGATATGAGGAGATCGAGCGCATGTACAAGTGTGGCTGGAATGGCTGCGAAAAGGCTTACGGCACGCTGAACCATTTGAACGCGCATGTCACAATGCAGTCCCATGGCCAGAAGCGCACTCCTGAAGGTACGTTTCTATCTTTCGCTCAATGTATCTGGGTTTGGCGAATTGTTCTTGCGCGTTCAATTCCGTCCGACAACTCTACCCGATTTCTCGCTAGCTCGGTCGCGATAGCGCGGACATGCACCGTCTCTGGTGGTTTCCGTACTATTTATTTCCCTGCTCGGCTATTGGGCTCCACCATGCACGCGAAAACTACACCAAGATGAAGAATCGCGACTGATTTGATATTTCCCCGCAGAATTCAAAGAGATCCGCAAGGAATGGAAGGCTCGCAAGAAGGAGGAAGAGGCTGCGCGCAAGGCCGACGAGGAGCGCGCAAGAGCCGCCGCCGCCGCCGCTGCCCAGAATGGCGCACCTGAGGGCCAACCTGGTGCTGAACAACCGCCCACCAGCTACGGCGGTAGCCGACCCGTGCAGCTCCCCCCGATCGGCTACCAGCCAAACCAGTATCCGGCGCCCCCATCTGCAGGCGTCCAGCAGCCACTACCTGAATACAACAGCCAATACATGCACAACTACCCACCTGCCTCTCCATACGGACAACCCCCAAACCAGCAGATGTATAGCCAGCGTGAGTTGCGGTTCTCCTCCACTATACGCGCAGACCAGACAGCTAACGTTCTTTTGTCCCAGATAACGGCGGCCAGCCCAACCACTGAGAATAGACAAGGCGTTGTGGAAGCCTCATTAGCAACGGCACCTGGCCGCTATTGGTGCCTATCAGGCGGAGAATGTCGGCCATACCACGCAGCCTCCAAGTCCTCACGGTTTTGTGCGGTTGTTGTGTCTCCTTGTTATCTCAAAGATTTCGGTCTCTCTGCGGTGGGTCTATCGGAAATCGGTTTTTGTCTTATAGGGGTTCTGTTTCCGCATACTGCATAGGGGGTTGTTTTGGCACCGGGAGGCTTGCATATGTTTTTGTTCAATTGTTTCTGCTGCTTTTCAGGTGCAGGTGGGAGGAAGTTCGGGCGGTACATCACATCAGGTCGATTGATGATTGCATCCAGGCGCATACTTCAAGGTCATGCATGCCTCGTGTATGCATGCCTCGTCTTTCCTGATCCACCCTCCTCCCCAATCTGTTTTGTTGCGTGCTTCGTGTGTTTTGCAAAAGTCGCCATTTGTTCTTACCGGTTGGCCATGTAATCGGTCCCTGGGAATTATACAATAGGGCGCCGAGTGATGAGTCTGCACACAATTCAATGTGGAGGACCAACAACGGACGAAGAGACGGTGGCGGAAACAGAGTGGATGGTGCAAACCTGCGATCTGCCTTTTACCCCTTTCTTTCTTTCTCCTCGGTTTGGTAAAAATACGAAAAGCGCATGGTTGGATTTCACGTGAGGCTTGGTGGTGGATGGCTTAGATATATATATATATAAAGATTTGTTGTTCTCGTCACCTTGATCTTGGTTGCAGATGTCGAGATGGGGGCAATTATGGATTTGGCCTGGCCTGGCCTGGCTCGCACCCAGCAGCCCGGGACCTAAGATGTCTTGCATAATGATTTGACAGCACCCCAGCGACGCGCGGGCAGAATCCCAAGGCTACGGTGCCACCACTGTCGGCTCAATCCGAGCGAGGATTAGCAACAAAAAGTCACTAAGGTGAGCAAAGTATATCCATGTAGTTGGAAGCTTGTGGCGCCGCTTGTGCGAGGGGCCACTATGTAACCTAGACACAACAGTGGCCTGGCCATCCAAGAGAGCAGCCATCTAGATGCGACCGATCTTGAATCCGAAAGAAAAGCAAACTGCTGGCCGTTTCTCTCCACCTATCTTCGCGAGATGACGGACTTTGCCTGCTGAAAGCCGAAGGAACAGCCGACGCTCAACAGCTTGTTGAAACCCAGCACTGATACAACACGAGTTTGCCAAGCTTTTCGGCTTCGTTCGGTCATGTTGTGACACCCCGAAGGTCTCTCGCTATGATCCGAGGGGGGTGGGACCGTGGTATGGACAGCCTCGAGTTACACTGCATTGGCGGGCTGAAGTGGACTCAAAAGCTCACTACGTCAAGTACTTTATACAGGCATCGGATAGCTGTAGGACATCACATGGCAGCTAAAGTACCGAAGACCCCGTGGACTGGGCTGTACCGTTGCACGATGCTATTCGTGCCTCTTGCCGACGTCTGCTTGAGCTCGGAACTCTCCCCAGTGCTATTGAAAAGGAGTGGTTTTGCTCACCATCTGTGACCAGAACAGCACGGTCTGGCTTGGCTTGGGTAGCCTGTAGACTAGGCATTAGGGCGCGATCCTCCGCTCGCTGCCTCGAAAATTCACGATGGGCTGAGTGACCAAACTCTTTGGCGTAAGGGGAAAAAAAGCTTAAACGTCCTTGGTGCCCAACGCCGTTGACGTCCAAGGATTGACGCCCTCTAGCCTGCAAAGCAGTTTGCTTGTCAAAAGGGCCCGTGCCGTGCTTAGCTCGGCCGGCTATCCTGGGATGGACATGAACTGCGGCGGCGCAGGTTGCAGGGCGGTTGTAAGTAGCAAATACGCTAGGCTGGCACCGCTCCTACCGGAGCTTGAGGTTTAGAGTGTGGAAACGTGCCCTGAAGGGGACCTCAAGTCACCCACCAAGCCCACCAAAAGCCACCCACTCCCCGGCCTGACAGGCGGCCGCGAACCCCATAAGAACGATCTCTTCCCGCCGTTGCATTCGGCCGGCAATCCACCCACCCACCTAACCAACCCACGCTCCGCGCTACCCAACGTGCCACCCAGGCACCGGGGCCCTGTCCAACTAACTTATTCCACTTACTTTACTTTGCTAAGAAAAGGCAGCCCCCGCCAGATCGACCTGGCGCCAACCCGGCAAAGAACCTTGTTTCTACGTTAAGGGGAGGCTAACGCCAGGACACCGGCCACCAAATCAGGAAGCGCCGGACGAACGTTATAAAAAGGGGGATGGCTCGATGCGCCAATGTTGACGGGGCGGTGTCGCGGCTAGCTGGACCGCAATCCAGAGCAGTCGAAGTTAGAGCTGGTGACGTCGTGAATGGTTGAGGCAAGACGATTGATCTCTGCCCAGTCAGCTCCCGCCAAATCCGCTCTCTTTTTTCCGAAACCGGCACCTTAACGGTCGCGATGCCCAGCCTTTTTCGAGCTGCCTCTTTGGGCAAGCTGGAGGAACCACACTAGGCGTGCCGGTTCGCATGGCCATCCCCACGCACTGGGTTTGCAACTCGAACTACTGTACGTGCGTGTATGCATGCACAAAGAGCCTTTCCCTGTCTCGGAACCGCACCTGGCACCCCTGCGGAGATCACTTTAGGCGAGCTATTTCGACCGGTGAAGAGATGGGCGGCGTGGGCGTGGGCAGTGTGGGCAGGGCTACGGTAGCCGGGAGCCTGCCTGATGCTAGAGACGCATGCGCAACGCCCGGGATCCTGTTGCTACACCCCAACGGGCCTAGTACCCGAGCGGAAGGTGCGTGGTACCTACGCAAGTGCGTATGCATTGCACGCACTGCTCCAGGACAACCTTTTAAGCTTTTCTTTTTTGGCGTACGGCATTACCCCTGGTTCGTCGCCCTTGTGGCCACGAGGCCCAGCCAGCCAAGGGGGGGAAGGATCAAGCAAGGCGACCCAGAGAGTGGGCAACGACGGGCCAGCCTACTCTCGAGTTGGAAAGGCTTGCATGTACGGACTGAGCGGGACCAAGTACGGAGAAGGCCTTGCGAGACCGGATCGACACACTGTGGTCGATAGCATGCGGGATGGCAAGTCGCCCTAACGCATGTCAGGTTCTGTGACAAGTGCCACCCACAGCCTCGTCTGGTCTGGGTTTGGCGTAAAATCCCCTTGAAGACCTGTCGGGTCTCGGTCCTCGCAGGCTAGCACAACGGTATACTCCATCTGACTACCGGTTTCCCTATATGATGGACGGAGTATGCAAGTGCCCTTGCATGCGAAGTCGGCTCTGGCTCCAGACACGTTGAGCTGGCGCCCGCTACTGCCGGGTGGTCCGTTCGGAAAACTGCAGGAACGTTTGGCTGTTTTGATTTAGTATGCTCACCCCCTGGAGTATTCGGCCATAAAACCAGAGAGAAAGCGACAAGCCATCCATCGGGTATTTTCTGCCCTGCTTGATTCTTTGGGGCTTGCCTTATTCAAAGGTTTTGGATCGGACCAGTCGGTGCTTTGAGAACCAAGCGGCAGTGGCGGGAGTTGCGATAGGAAACACACACAGGCTGAATTAAGGGCAATGACGTAGCATCGGCCGTCCAACTTCGAGGTAGAGAGCAAGTCCGGGAAGACAACAACCAAGGAATGCATGCTATCGCCTTGCTGATTCTGCAGGCCAAAAGAAGGAACAAAAGTCATATAGAATATGTCAGCTGGCACCCATGACCGTTGAGGCGGTTTTCATTCCATTTCGTCTTATCCCTTGTTTGCTCCTTTGACTACCACTTGCCGGCAGATAATCTCCACTTGGTAGATTCTTAGTGCATGTCCGACCTTCAACCTCGACTTTTCTAATCGTTTACGGCCTCACTGACATTATCAGCCTGAGACCACAATTCCAGATTTATTACGAGACTTTTCCGTGTGAGCACTGCGGGCCAAATCCAAAGTTGTTTCGCATCATCACGATTTCAAGCATCAAATCTTCTAGCAGCGGTTCGGTGCCTGCCGCATCGCGGGGGCCTCTGCTCACCCAAATCGAGTTGCGCTCAACCGCCAGGGGCCTACTCAGAAATCGGCCAGGTATATGCTGTCTCGGAGAATATTGGGGACTACAATCGCTGAGACGGACCATCTCTCCTGATCGGGGCCATGACGGAGCTTCGTAAAGCACTGGCTCATTCGGACCAGCAAGCAAGCGAAGTCGGGGGCGTCACCCCGGAAGGCACGAACATTCACAAGACATCTTTACCAGATGTCACATCCGACTCGGGACGGGATCCGAGAGGAGACAACGCAGTTCCTAGTCTAAGGACCCGCGCTCGCAACATCTCCCAAGCTTCAGCCGGTATTGCAGGAAGCCCTTCATCCTTTTCAAGCCTTGCCAAGTCAGACTCGACCGCATCTGCGGGACGCTTCTCCATCAATTCACATGTATCGATACCGGTGACCGGCTCTTTGCCCCTCGGGTCATTACAGCTTCACCAGCCGGCCGAGAGCCCTCTTTTACCGCCTACCAGCAGCGTCGCCGACACCACTTTGACCGAGGAAGTGCTCCGACCCGAGCCTGACTGTCTCGAAAATGGCGACTGCTTCTTGATCCTGGGACTGCCGAACGGTTCCACCGTGGGCTGTGATATGATGGCTCTGAACACAAAAGAGGCTGAGTTCCTCGGATTTCGGGACCTGCATCCCGGGCCGCATTTCATATGGGCGTCTGAGCCTAATGCAATGTCTCGGTGTGGCTACTGGTTTGTATCAAAGGAGCGCGGCGATGTGCGTGTCAAACAGTGGGATTCATACACGGAGGTATTGGGAGAAGCATCGAGCCAGTTTGAAGTCCGCAACCACAAGGATAACATCGAGTCGACGTACCAGCAACTCGTGCCATATCGCCATCGACCCGACGACTCCAAGCCACCTCCACCTCCGCCGAAAGACCCCCCACGGCCGGGATCAGTTGCCGGCCCAGACCTTGCGACTGACAGTGCCGTGATATGGCACCATCTGACCTCATATGTCACGGAGGACCTCCTTCGCCGAGTGACTGGCAAGAAGGGTGCCTCGGAGTGGATGGTCGAAACGTCAGACATGGCCAAGGGCGAAGTCAGTTTTGCTCAGGCCAGTCAACTTTTCAAAGCCGTTGCGGGCTCAGAGCTCAACTTTCTCTTCCCACGCGGCGACGTGGACCTGCATCTTCTGAAGTTGAATGGAGGTGCCCTACCAGATACCACGGAAGATATCACGAACGTCCTCGAGAATGCAGGTTCAACTGGACTTACCGAAGGCGACATCATCGGCGAGCTACAATTCAGCTTTTTGACCGGGGCTCATCTCAGCAACCTTTCGTGCATCGATCAGTGGTGGCACCTGGTTCTCAAAGTCATCTTCCGCGCGTACGGTCTCGCTTTGGCTCGTCCCGTACTCTGCCGCTCGCTCATCCAGACGCTCCACGCACAACTCGTGTACAACGAGAAATACATATCCGGCAGCGACGGGTCTGACGGTACCAACGCCTCTGGCGGAGAGCAGGCGAGGCTGGGAACTGGCGTTTTGGAAGCGACAAGCCCACGCAACATGCATCGCCTCCGTGAGGCATTGAAGCTGTACAAGCGCAGGCTGGACGAGACACTCCTGGGGCTAGGCGACGCCATCACCAAGGAGCAAGGGGCCGTCGGGCACGCCTTTGCCGATCTCGAGGCCTGGTTCTGGAAGTATGGCTGGGATCTGAGGAGCAGCAGTGACGAGTACGTCGCGGCCACGACTGCCGACGAGACTGATCAAAAGGCCAAATCCCGCCTGGGAGTTCATCGTAAGCGTGGAATTGACAGCGACGACGACGAGGATGACGAGTACGAGCCCGTCGTGGTGCAGCTCGATTCGGAGGGGAGGGAAGTCGGACTTGTAAACTGGAATTAGCGAGCTTTTTGTTCCCCCTTTTGAGCGTCTACTTGGCACTATTCTTCATTCCCAACTTTACTTGGGTGGTTTTAGGTTGTACACATATCGGATGGTCTGGGGCTGGATACATGGACCTTGGCATTATCATAGTGACCGCATATACTTTGTAATAATTTGGAAGCGACCTTCGATTCTCTGCCATACACTTGACCTAAGTCCTTCACAACTTGACTGAAACAAGACATATTCGATGTCTAGTTGTGCCATCTCGTGGCACAGTAGCAAGTTAGCAATATCCATATAAGATACAGCCTTCCCTGTCCTCGATGCAACTCGCATGCGAATCAAAGGGCCTGGGGAGCTCTACCCTGAGCGTATCGGGTTCGAGAGAATAAGCTAGGAAGCGCTCGGTCATAGCATGTCATATAGGAGGAGTCAAGCATGTGGATGCCGAAAGTGTTGATCTTGGATGTATTTTCATTTGCCGTGTCCCTTTACAAACGAGCCTAGAGAGGCCAGCCATGCAAATGCAGCAGTAAAAAGCAAAGGCTTTCCATTTCCGCGTACGGTCCTCTAAGACTCCCGAAGCCACGAAAACCCAAACAGCCATGTGGTAGCCGCCACTTTTGTCCAGCCAGGCGCACAACCCTGCCCACCGCTTTCTCATCCTCTGGTCCTCCCCCACGCCGTGGAATGCTGCCAGGTCATTAGGCAAGTCATTGCGGCATATGCCAAACCAGTCTCCCCCACCACCAAAGCCAGCCCAAAAGAAAAGACCGCTTTAACGGTAAGACTTCTGGTATCTGGCGCGGGCACCCGGACCACCGAACTTCTTGGGCTCGCAGCGACGGTTGTCGGCAACGAGGAGGGTCCTGTCGTACTGGACGAAAGCGGACTTGAGCATGTTCTTGCTGTGCTCGTCGACGAACTTCTGGTAGTAGGCGATCAGGGCCTTGGCGATGGCCTGGCGGACGGCGTAGACCTGCGAGGTGTGACCACCACCGGTGACGCGGACGCGGATGTCGACGTTGGCGAACTTGTCGAGGCCGACGATCAGGAGGGGCTCGTAAACCTATGATTGAAAATTCCGTCAGCAGCTGCCCTTCCTCTTTGCTTTGCGTGTTCCCATGTCCGCAAGACAATGTCGAATTCGTGAGTTGCCTTCCGTGCTCATCCCCTCCATAGGCCATCCCAATCCACAAATGCAAAACTATCCAACGGCGAGAATTGACGAGAATGTCGTACCTTGAATCGGAGGATCTGGGGCTCAACGAGCGAGAGGGGGCGGCCGTTGACCTTGATGAGGCCCTTGCCAGCCTGTCGAACACACAAAATGTCAGCACTTTGCTCCTCCCATCGCTCTTCCCAACAACAGCCGCTCTCGCGGGATCCGAAACTTACCTTGCATTGCGCAACAGCGGTGGCGCTCTTCTTCTTGCCGAAGCACTGGACGATCTGAGGGGACGCCATGGTTGCGGATTTGGGTGATGTGTCGACGAAGAAGGTGGAATTCTTGGGTCGGGGAAGGTCTTCGATATTTTTTCGCTTCGCACGACTGGGCTGGACGACTAGGCTTGACGAAGTTTTGCGGGCGGGGACCGATTAGGGTTGTGGCCTCTGCAAAATTCCCACACTAGTGGCTTTTGGGACGAGAGAGGCGAGGCACGTGATTCCTCACTTCCAGTCCAGTCTGGTCGTTCTTATCTTATCACCGATCTTTCTTATCAGGAGGGTAGCTCAGCGCGCGCCCCACCTGCGTCACTTGTCTGGAGAGCAAGTCACCTACCTACCTCTCCATACTGGTGGTGTGCGTACTGACCTCCACTGTCTCCCCACAGACAAGACGACAAGCCTGGACTTGGATGCCATTTCCTTGGCTGACCTCTTGGGCCAAGCCAGCTCACAGTAAATGGCAGCGAGCCATCTACGGCACTGAAAGAGGGGAGTGACTTGGCTACAGGTCACCCACACAGGACGACCATGTCCCGCAAGGGCGTCGGCCTCGCGGCCTTTGACCGCTCGCGCCTCACCTCGGCCCAGTACGCCAGCCACGGCTCCAACCTGCGCAGCACAAACGCCCAGGCCCTCGAGACCCAGCTCGCCGTCTTCCGCTCCCTGCTGCAGCAGTTCGCCCAGACGCACGCGCGCGACATCCGCTCCAACCCGAGCTTCCGCGCCCAGTTCGCCCGCATGTGCGCCGCCATCGGCGTCGACCCCCTGGCCAGCAGCAATAGCAGCTCTGGAGGTGGTGGCAGTAGTGGTGGCGGCGGCGGATCGATATGGGCGCAGCTTCTGGGCAGGTCGGTCAACGACTTTTACTTTGAGCTGGCCGTGCGCGTGGTGGAGATCTGCGGGCAGACGAGGGGCGAGAACGGCGGGTTGATCGAGGTGCGCAAGGTGCGGGAGCACTTGATGAAAGGGAGGATGGAGGGCGCGTCCGAGGTCACGGAGTGAGTTCTCTATTCTTCCGATATCCATGTAGTACGTTTGTTCTAATTCTGAGCGCTCTTCTTATCTAGGGATGACATCCTCCGCTCTGTTGCAACCCTGAAACCCCTCGGCTCGTCGTACTCTGTCATCAAAGTCGGCAGCAAGCCCTACATCCGATCAATACCCAAGGAACTCAACACAGACCAGAGTGCCGTCCTCGAGGCTGTTCAGGTCCTGGGATATGTCACTATATCAATGCTTATGATCAACTTGAAATGGTCTCGTGCACGGTCGCAGACAGCCCTGGAGGATCTCATCGGCGAAGGCATGCTATGGCTCGACAAGCAAAGGCCTGAGTGGGAATACTGGAGCCCAGGGTTCATGATGGAGGCCCTCGAGCCGATCACAGATGATTGAGAGGGGTCCGGCCAACCTCTCAAGATATAACATAGTATGAGGCCCTCGTTGGTAGGCGTGCCAGCGTCAAGCCAGACCTTGACCAGGGTTCAGCCGAGCCAAGCGTGGAAAGTCGAGTCACGGCCCTCGTAATACTGTGGCTTGTGATAGCGCTTCGGTGGCTGAATGGCCTCACGCATCGCATCATGCGCCCCATCGGATGTGGCTATCTCGAGTCTCTCGCGCCAAGTTGAAGGCAATGAGTTGCCGCGCAGGACAACCGTAGTGCGGTAGAGCAACGCAAGGTACACATACTACACAATGTTGTAGACAGGAAAATTGCCTTGCAGCGGATGTAGCACCCATGCGGGATAACACTCGATTAAACCATAAGCCGGTCTTGTTTTTGCATGATGAATTAATTCAATGTATCATTGAACCTTGGAAACAGAATATACAGGCCAGTTATCATACCATCGCCAAATAGCCTCCCAAGTGCCGATATACCCTACATCCCTTTCGCCTGTCTTTTCGTCGAGATCTAACCTACGTATTCACCCACCATCCCTCTTACAAGACAGTCTGAGCTCAACATGATCCCCATAGCCCACATCCTTCGTCATCACCTATCCACCAAGACTCAGCCCGCCTCCATCACCAGCCGACCCTTTAGTAAGGGGGGTTCTGGCCCATGGAAGGGTAGCCGCCCGGACCGCCCATCTCGGGGCCGGGACCGCTGTTGCGGCCGTCACCGAAGTGCTTCTTGCGCAGAGCAGCAAGGCGCTTCTTCTTGGTGACGGTGTTGATGTAGGTGCCGATGACGAAGGACACGAGGTTGAAGAAGGGAACCCAGGTGGCCTCGGGCAGGAACTTCTGGGCAAAGGCGAGGCAGATGGGGCTAGTAACCCACGAGACCTTCATGACCTTCCAGAAGCCGACGCGGACGGTGGCGCGGACCTGGTGGAAAGTGCGGGCGCCAGCGATCAGAGCCATGGCGGTCAGGTAGACGCTGTTCTGGATGGGTGCGATCTAAGAGGAATGGTCAGTCATGGAAAGGCTCAATCTGTATGTATAGAGCTGCGATGGGGACACATACGATCAGGTTGCTGACGAGGATCTGCAGGATCTTGGCCCGGAGGCTGGTGCGACCCTTGAAGGCCTTCTGCAGAGCCCAGATGAGGACGTGACCAAGCGGGGCCGAGACAAGAGCACCGTAGGCGGCCATCTTAGGGACGCGGGAGGTGAAGTAGTGGCCATGCTTGTTGCGGTCCTTGGCGAGCCACGAGGCGAGAATCTCCTGCAGACCGGCGAGGGTACCGGCCGTCAGCATCTTGGTGCGCATCGGGTTCGACTCAAGCTGCTTGATGTAGGCCTAGACAAAAGAGATCTCTGTTAGAATTCCATATGTTGTTGCAGCGGCCAACAACGCCGTCAGGCGCGGTGGGCGGATAGGATGGGACGACATACCATGAGGTAGCCCTTGGTGCCGGCATTCGACTTGCCGCCGGTCAGGGCGGTGCCGATTTTCTCGGCAACGGGGTGCTTTCCACTGGTACCGGGCAGAGGGCCGCCGGGAGGCGCAACGGCGCCTTTGGCGCCGGCGACGGAGGCCACTCCCTGCTGGAATGTGTCCCGCTCGATTTTAAACGACATGGCGGCGTTTCCGGTTGGCGGAGGTCGATCAGTTCGGCATGGACGGGGCAAGGGTCTCTCAGATGCGATTCAAATTCCAGACTGGACAAGCCCAAAAAGTTAGCTTTGCTTCCCCGTTGAAAAGTGAAACGTGAATTTTCTTGTCCCCGCCTTGGGCACTGATTGACAATTGGGAGGTTGGAGAGTGTCGAGATTTTTGGCAGTGTTGTTGCGCCGGCCAATGGTTTGTTTACAGCTCTCTGTTTGGCTCGGTTGCGACCAGCGACGGCCGGGTTGGGCGGTAAACAAGGGTTTGGGCGGGCGCACTCAGACAGCTGCCAATGCGAGCAATCGGGCAGTGAGATGGGAAGATGAAATGCAAGGGAATTGGACTTACAGAGGCACTTCTGGATGATAAATTGAGAATCGCGACAATGTGAGAGGGGTGTAGTTGTGTAGATGGCAGAAAGCGGCACTGGGGGTCGGGGTAATAAAGTGGGAGGAGAAGGGGAGTTAGGATAATGAGAGGCGGCGCTAAAATGGAGACACTGGAGGTTGTCGCCGATGGATGATGGATGGACACTGATGGTGCTGGGCTGGCTGTCTCGCGTCAGTCTGGTCTGACAGGGGTGGACAGGGGTGGTTTTTGGAGCTTGCTGGTCCGGAGTAAGTATTTGCCTGGGCCTGGCCTACCTGAGCTGTAGGTTCAGGTGTCGGGCTGGCTGAAGATGCAAGAGACCTCCCGAATTGGGAATCTCCATCAATGCCTCGGTGCAATGCATCCTGGCCTAGTGTGTGGGGTTGGTGAGAAGCACTCACAGCATACCTTAAGCTACTAGGCACATACAAAAAGCCCAGTCTTCTAATTGGCTGTGTCCTTTTGCACCGAGGTTCACGTCTTATGTCTTGTTCAGGGGCCTGTCTACCTCTCTGTTCGCCATGCCAGCGTCAACATTGAATCTGGCGATAGTACACAGTACTTCAAAATAGATTTATATCTACCTAGGCACACAGTGCTCATGAGAACCAACATGCTTTGATTATAGAGAATATCGAAAGAGTTTATTCAAGAACTCAACTCACTCAGGTATATCAGTGACCTCCACAGACATGGCTATAAGAATGGAACATGTACACATCCAGGATGGAATATACGAGTATTGTGCTTGGCCTGGTTTGACGGCTCTCTCTTTTCCAACGAGGAAGAAACCTCTCAAATCAAAATGTGGTTTGGTTGCTGTCCTTCGAGCCTTCCCTAAACGATCCTTGGTTCGGGGGGGAGGCCAACCTCTTACCAGAGAATGACAAGAGCCGAATTGGCTTCAGTCCCAGTCATTCAAGAGGCTTCAGTACTTTACTCATTGATTATCATGACTGCAATGCTATTACAGGGACAATCATACTTTCTCGACTTTGTGAGAGTTTGCCCATCCTACTTGTTTATGCTTTTTGAAAGCAATACTAAGCGCAAAGTGAAACGGCCTCACTTTTCATACCTCAGCGAGGTTGAGTGACTTGTTTCTCAACTGCGTCTCAGTTTTCTCACAAAAGAGTCATCCATATTGTTACTGTCGTCTCAAGCGAAGTGTTGCAAAGCCGCCTGCGATAGACGACGGCCCGTGTGTCGTCCTTCTGCTTCCTTACGAGAATCCTCACGATGTTGCCCATCGTCGAAGACGGTGAGCTGACCTCCCGAGCCATCAGCACCAGAACTCCCCGTCCACTTCCAGAATGTCCCCAGGCCTTGCCGGGCAGCACATTATCTCGCCCAACCACCACGTACACACTAAGTCCGAGGCCGATATTCCCTATGCCGGCTGCTCAGTTGCCTCGCCGCGCCCGGACCACTTGTACACACCACACAGCGACTCGACTATACACAGAGTCGCTGGTATGCGATACGTGTCGTCGGCCGCCGGCATGGGGTTGGCTGTACGTTTGTTCCCAGGATTCCGAGCTTGCATTGCTTGAGCCAGTACTCGACTCGGACCCCATTACGGTTAGGCAGTTTGCGCAAATGGCTTCTCAAGACGACCAGCTAACATAGAACTATAGGAGTGCTTCGACGAGATCGGAGAAATGCTTTGCAGAAGGGTCAAGTTACCGGTTCGCGGACCACATGTCCGGAAAGAGAAATACAGCCTACTAAAGGAGTTAACTCAAGAGGACTTGAGTTTATACACTCCCGACCAACTCACAACATTGATGAAACAACGAGACAATGTCAGTGTTCTCTTGACATACGCATGGAAACTATTCTGACCTCTGCAGGTTCATCAAACTATTCGGCGCCAAGAAGGAGGCTGGATTGCGGTCCCTCCCACTGATCCTTCCCAACAGCCAGCATTCAAAAGGCGCCGGACTATGCCAATACCAGCAGTCCTCATGGAATGCCATATGAAGACGTGTCAAGACTGTCGTCCGAGTTTCGAAGACCGGAGCTATTTGAGCCTCAGTGGTGTCGCAGACGATGACATACCAGCGACTGCTGCGGCAGGCTGGGGCTTTCACCTTTTTGAGACTCGCCCAATGAGTCACCCCAAGATTGTCGAGAATCTTGGGCTGAGACCGGTACCTCTGGTCAGTAGTAATCGTTCGTTGTCTCGAGGTGGACTTCGATATAGATTTGACTGACAATGATATAGCACCCGCCACCCGGATTTTCCATACCTGCCTCGCCCGTGTCTTCATCTTCATCTCTCTATAGCCTAATGGAACTCATTGATGATGATGATGAGCTAGAGGAGGAAGCGGAGGATTATAAGGGTGTCAAAACTAGCACCTCTGAACTAGACATAGAGGACGACGACGATACGCTCGATCATCCTCAGGATCTTCTCCGTATGGTCGACCCTGCCGATAAGCTGATCCGACCCCCCTGGACACCACCTCCAACCCCGACTCGGTTCTTCGGCGACACTTGCACGAGACCAGCTTCGCGACATGGTTCTGAATCGAGCCTTCCCAGGCCTGTTTTCGAGTCGCCGGCTGGTCGTAGTCCGAGGTCACTCAAAACGAATCATCGCATCCGCAAAACCGTGTTTCGATCAATGACACCAAGCCTGGCCTTGCTGGACAATGGAGATGACATCAAATCAGGCCGGTGGCTGCCCTCTTCACTAGTCGATGACACTCAGATCCCCTTTGTCGAGCAAGTTGATAGCGACGACCTTTGCGATGTTGGACTCACTTTGCCATTCAATCAAAAGGTCTTTGAGCTGGCATGTGCAACTCCGCTGCCGCATGGCAACGAGGAAGAAGCAAGATTCTTCAATATTCCCTTCACCACTGCCATGGAGGAGTACGAACAGAGCAAAGAACGGTTTCTGAATGTGCCGTTGGAGGTGGCGAGGGGTCTTGCTATGACGGAAGAGGCGATCGAGAGTGGTTCTGCAGATGTGATAACTCAGCTCTAGACTGAGCGACAGCGCACGGGTTGCAAAGTTGGATGGATGAATTGGCGTATCGTGGCCATGGAGGCTGGAAAGGGAGAAAGACAAGAGTCAGGCATGATCATCATGGTCATTGTACATATTGTTGAGTCTAACTGAGTGAGAAGATTGTGTCAAATGACTTCTCCAAGCGTGATGTAGCATCATCATGTGTGCCTTCAACACTCGCTCTATCTGCTGTTGCATAATACACAAAATGCTTTTCTGGAAGCGTCCTATATGCTCGCTATTGTTGTGTCGTTGCGGCCATATCCGACGATGAATCTCCCGAATGGGTGTCAGACAGGTGGTTACTTTTGGATCAGTCCCTACCCAATTACTAACAGACTGAATAATCCATCCATGCTCAGGTCGTGGGACAAGCCTGGTTAACCAGTTGACAGTCGAGGACCATCCAGAAGGAGTATCGTCAAGCTAATCTGCCATCCACTTGGGCCCCCTTTTCAGGGGTGCAACGCAATAATCTCCTCCTTGGTCCAGTACTTGCGCATGTTTTCCGCGCCGAGCGTCTTGACCTCCTGGTCCAGGTGCGTCCACAGTACGCCCCCCCACGAGTCCATCTTGGTCTTGAGCACGCCGAGCTCGAGCTCCGTCTCGCCCCGCCGGCACTTGGTCAAGTACTCCTCGAAGACGTCCATGCCGGCGTGGATCTGGCGGTGCTGCAGCAGCAGCTCGGCTGCGCCGCCGCCCTTCTTGCCCTTGCCCGCCTGGAACTCGGGCATGCGGCGCGCGAGCTGCGGGAAGAAGTACGTCTCCTCGATGTTGTGGTGCATCGTGAGCCCGCGCACGAAATACAGCCCTTCGTCGATGAACTGCCGCAGCGACATGCCCTGCGGCCGCCGCCCCGCGTCGCACGCGTTGTAGAGCATGGTCCACGTGCGCCGGAAGTGGTTGTGCTTGGGGGGAAATGGTCAGCATGCTATAAACTTTTCCTGCTAGGGTAGGAAGATGTGTCGTGAACGACAACAAGAGCGGGCAACGGGAGATTTCTTTTTCTAAAACTCACATAGGCGTCCATCATATCAGCAAGATGGTTGTACTCGCGGAACTCCCTCGGAGACAGAGGCGGGAGCGGCGCCGGCGCCTCGGGCTCGGCAGCCTTGCTGCCCTCTCCGGCCTCGGCAGCTGGTGCCCTGGGTTCGGCCGGCACGGGCGTCGTCGAGGCCATCCTCGCTACTATTGATGCTGTCGCTCGGCGGAGTATGTGTACTGGCTGGGGCCTGGGACGCAGGATCCGTGGCACTAAGCCCATCTACTGGTACACCTTCGAAGGAGGTCTAAAGTCGGTCCAAAGCTCATCCAAAATGCAGGAAGAAAAACGATAATGAGATAGTCTTTTGCAGAGACAGAGCGTCAGGCTTCAACACACCACTGTTATGGACAGCGCTCCTATTTATCACCGGCCAGAAAACAGTTGACTCGCCGCCTCGAGGATGCCTGTAGAGGGCGATAAAACCCGGTGTAAGCCATTGCAAATCGTCGCCTCCCAGTGGCTCCTGTTGGTGGTGGGGCCGCTGCCGCCGTCCTGTCAAGCCAAGTTCGAGACTTTTGCCCACTTCACACTACGTCCTCCCGGCGCTTGTCCCTTTCGAGATCCCGCGCGGTATGGAGTCTCTCGGTCTCTATACGCTTGTTAACCCATCTAATGAGCTCGTTCTTCGCGAAACAATGCGAGGTGCACCTGGAAAGCAACAGGCTAGATACGGTATTTGCTGTGGTATTATGGAGCAATAACTGACAAAGCATATCTGTACTACATCCGGGGGTATCTCTTTACGCGCCGCCCCGAGCCCGTATATCAGCCCAGAGCTTATCAATGGTCTGAAATGTAGCCGTGACATCCTTCATGAGCGCTGCGTCCGCCTTCTCTCTTCCACCCAGGCGCTGCTGCATCTTGTCCGGGTGCCACCTCACCCTCTCGTCTTTGAGCCTGGCTGCAAAGTCCTTCTCCCCGAGAGCCTCCAGATCCAGGCCCAGGACGAAGAACTTGCGCACTGCTTCTGCGTCCTCGATGTCGCCTCTCTTCCCACTCTCCACGGGCCAGGGTATCCCGTTGACACTACTGCCATCCCAGGCGTCCCAGGCCTTGACGTACGCCTCCCACTTGAGGCTCCAAGCCTTTTTCCTCCTCCGCTCTTCGCCCCTTCGCAAGCTCCTCTCCATCTCTGCCGTCACCCTCCTTGCCTCGTCGTCACGTCTTGCCTTCTCCTCCCGTTCCTTCTTCCTCCGCTCCCGCTCTTCCAGCAGGCCCGCGTGCGTCTTCTCCCACATGCGCTGCCGCACGTACGCCGCGTACTCCTCCTCCGTCATGCGCTCCAGCTCGCCCGTCTCCGCGTTGGCTCTCCCCGGGTCGTCGTAGACGTGCAGCGGCTGCCCGTAGAGCCCTTCCCAGTATGAAGCGCCTTCGTCGTCGGCCATGGCATCGAAGAGCGCCTCGCGGAAAGCCGCATCGGGGCTCAGCGGCGGAGGGGCATAAGGGTCGGCGGGCTCGGCCTCCTTGTCGTCGCCCTGCCGCGGAGGTGAACCGGAGCGCCGCCGCTTGTGCCGCCGGTGGCGGCGGTGGTGTCGCGAGCTGCGGCTGCTATCCTTATCGTCGTGGTCCCGTTCGCGACTACCGCTCCGGCTGCGATGCCGCCGACGGTGTCGCCGCTTCTCGTCCCCGTCGCGATCGCGGTGGGATCGGTGTTGTGGTTTGGAATCTTTTGATTTGAAGCGAAATCGTGAAGACTTTGGCCTGTAGTCGCCTCCATCTGCGCTGTTTCCGTCTAACGTGTCGTCCTGCGCCGAGGTGCGCTCTGGCGCATCAACATGTGGTCCACTGCCATGACGCTCCTCATGATGGGTCTCTGGGGGGTTGATGGAGGAAAGGATATGCACCCGTTTGGGAGATCTAGACTCCTCTGTCATCGTGGGCAATACGTAAAGTCCATACTGCGCGCCAAGTCGACAGGATAGGGCTCGAGCTGGAAATGTGTGTTCAAAATCCTGTGAGATAGAGAAGAAAATGACGGGGGGGTGCAACGGCGCCACCAGACGACTTTTGGTTCGACTGCTTATCTTATCGCCTCGACAGTGCACAAGACCAGACGTCACAGGCCAAAACACTCAGTGCAAACGTCAATCTGCGATTTGCATTGCCGTATGAAAGCTATGATTGTAGCTTTTCTTTTTATTAAATAACATGCCTTATTCTGTGAAAGACCTTGGTAGGCCGCCGTTTTATGCGACTCCTCCTGCATTGCAAATAGGTGCAATGCTCAAAACGCCCAACACCACAACCATGATCTCCATCCTCCGAAAAACAAAGATGAGGGCAAGCGACTTGGAGCTTCCGAGCTCTCTAGCCACAGGCTCATGAGAATGGATTGATATCCCAGTCCCTCCTTTCAGATCATTCATCTGCCATGTCATGAGGGTTCACTTCATGTGCCCTGCCCTCTCTCAACACAAGAGTACTTAATCTCTCGCATCAACAGGTCGAATGAAACAGGCTGTCTTCACAAGACCCCAAATATTCCTGGTGAAAATTCTCATTTCCGTAATTGCCATCTGGGAGAGCGTCGAGGAAGGACAGATCCAAGTTCAGTTCCGGGGTCTGGTCTGGTTCGACAGAGTCGCTGCCAGCGGCGGGAACGGACCAGAGGTCTGGTAGAGTATCGAGGGGTTCAGGTAGAGGCTGTTTAGGGGAGATGCCCTCATCATGCCCAGCTCGGAAACACTAGTAGTGCGGTCAGCATTGTCTTGCAAAGCATGTAGGGGTTGAAGGCACATACCTGGGGTGAGGTGTAGTACAAGCCTGGCGGCACAAACAATTTCGGCATCTTGTGCTTAAGACTTGGACTGATGCTTGATTTACGACTCGAAGTAGAGCGGCGACCTCTGCTGGCCGAACCATCGCTTCCGCTGGCACTTGACGAGATACTATCCCTTCGCCGCTTAGAATAGTGGCGTTGCTCCTTGTTCCGCGTGAGCTTGTAAATGAGTTGAACGAGATAGACAAGTATCCTACATAGCTGATTAGCAGGGGTTTGAAGAGCGGGGAAGAACAATGACCTACATCGTTGAGTCATCAGGCCACTTGTAAGTGCTCTGGGATGCCAAATCTGAGTCCTTACCAAACCACGCGTTTCCGAGCCCTTCCTGCTGGAGGAGATACATTGCCGTAGTGACCAAGCCAAGTTTGAGCCGAGGGAGTCCCTTTGGATCGAACATGTTGCTGGAGGAAAATGTAGTCCCAGATTCGGAGAGGTAACACTCTACGCGCCCCTTGAGACGACGCCCATGGTGATCAGTGAGACGAAGACCCTCATAGATCTTGAGAAATGACAGATTCGCATCTGTCAGAGGGTTAGTACCGTGCCGAGAGTTCTGTAGTGAGAAGGATGAATACTGACCTAATGTGATGCCTCGAGCTACGAGACGGAAGTTCTCGTCACCAAGATCGATGCGCCGTGGAAGAGGGTATCGACCGGATGGCCCAGGGACTGGGAGGGCCACGATTTCTCGGGCTGGATCAACGTGACATTCTTGAGCGTCAACGCCTAATGTGGGCCCTGTATGGGAGTTGTTAATTCCTTGATCTTGTTGGAGTTCAAGCTCCAGTTGAAACTCCAGCTGCAGCTCCAACGGCAAGTTTTGGAGAGACTGGAGTTGGTGAGTGAATTGGGCACTAACGTCTTGATTCCCGAATGGCTGCGCAGGCTTGCTGGGTAGTGGAGGCAAGGTGAGCTGCGGCACGGGCGGTTCAACAAAATTTTGATGTCTTGATGGCAGATTCTGATCGAAGGCAGGCTTGGTTGGCAATGACGCCGTGACTTGGACATCGGCAGCTGCCTCAGCTTCGGTCGCCGCATCGTCTTCCGTGAAAAGGGAAGTCGTGTCATCATCGCCAAACAAGCTGTCTAGATCATCTTCATCTTCGCCAAAAAGCGATTGGAGGTCATCAAGACCTTGAGCAGGCAGCTCCTCTGGGTCATTGAAGGTCATGACTGGCGACGACAAAGTGGGATGAAGATGGGGTGGCGGCTGGACCAAGCAAGAGACCAACAAATGCCTATGCACTCCAAGAAAAGGTTGAGAAGAGCAGTCAAAGGCGTCCCAGTTGGCCCATTGCCTTCTTGTCGCGTGAGAAAACCCCCTAGAGAATGGTGGTGGGTTTGTCACAGGTGATGTTTTGAGGATGAGAAGTGTGCAAATCTCAGCCGGAGGATGGGTGGGCAGGCAGGTAATTCTCAGTTCAGGCAACAACGCGTGCCACACCCAGGGAAGTCAAGTTATCCTCCACCCCGCATGGACACCAAGATTTCTTCAACTCAATTCACCTAAATTCGTCTTGAATATCACATGAGACGCGTGCTTATTTTACTTTCTTCATACCTGCAGTACTAGGGCCAGTGATTGATCTGCCTACCGCCACTAGAAACTTACCTTGTTACTTCAGGTAAGGCGACCAAACATCCGTCTCTAGACTACTTCTTGAGCTTGAACTCATAGGGCTCGACACCAGTAATGCCAACATCGACCCTGTACAACGCACCGCCGTACTTCTGGCTCCGCTCATCTCCCTCTGGATCGCTGGCCGTGGTGATGAAGAGCTCCGTGCCCACGAATTGAGTACAGGTGATGTTTCTCGTCGGTAGCTTGATCTCGCCGATGAGCTTGCCCTGGGGCGAGATCTTGATGACTCTTGACTCGCCGTAGATGGCATGCCACATGTTGCCCTCCACATCGATGCGGAAACCGTCTGGGCCGCCGGTGCCTTCGTGCTTGTAGAAGACACGCTCGTTGGACAGACTGCCGTCTTGGGCCGAGTAGTCCCAGGCGAAGACGGTGCCAGCTTCAGTCTGGGTGAAGTACATGATGCTGCCATCCGGTGACCAACCAACAGAGTTGGGAATAGTAATGTTGAGCCGATTTGTCTCTACCGACTGACCCCAGTCGAATCGAACAAGAGAACCTGGAAAGGGGTCGCGTTAGTACTAATTCCGTTGTACGAGACTTCACGTCACCCATCGCATACCTTCCGGCTGGAAATCTCCTTGGTCAAAGTCGGTCATGGTACCTAGCCAGAACCGACCGTGAGGGTCGGCGGCACCGTCGTTGCTCCGCGTCCTTGGGTTGCCCTCGCCCTCGACAAATCGAGTGACATACTCATACTGTCCGGTCTTGCGGTCCAGGATGGCGAGTCCATATTTCGCTCCGATGAGGATCTTGTCCTTGGGGTCAACGCCCTCGATGTCAGCTGTGACCGTGGTCCGGACGTCGAGCTGTTGCGTCTTGGCCGACTCCGGTCCCTCAGTAACCGAAACGGTGTGAAGTTGCTTCCTTGCAATGTCCACCCATCGCACGCTATTGGTGCCCTTCTCGTAGTACGGCCCCTCACCCAGAGTGTCGTGAAGGTGCACGTAGGGCTCAGTGACCTCCCAAGTCTGATAGTTCTCGGCCATGATGTTGCTATCGAGGCGGTGATTTTTGTGCGATCCTAGACCAAGACACGTAATGCTTCTGGTGCAAAATCAACAGGATACTGGTGGTCTTTTGTGAGCCGTGAGGATGAGCGGTCGGCCGACTTTAACAGGCCCACTGGGGAGAGGGAATTTAGGCCATTTCTACTGCCGGAGGCCGGAGTCTAGCAGAAACGGCCTGTCGGTCCGGCTGAATTGGCGACTTACAGCAAGCTAAATTGCGGGAAGCGCCTCGAATTGCGGGTTCGTAGGCAATATTTCTCACGGTAACAGTGAACGGAGAGATAAGACGAGATGGGTGCATTATCAGGTCCAGCCGAGGGTGGCCTCGCATTGACATTGCTGTGCTATTCTTCAGTGTCATCATCTCGTCGTACTCGTGATTTGGGCAGCTGTTTTCCTTGCGGGTGGACTGATGCCGCCTCTTTTCACCTCAGATCCGGTGCGCTTCGGTTCGGGTCCGGGGGATGTTGGTGCGGTTCGCGGGGAGCCTGAAGGGAAACCGGGCCTGGCTTCCGATTTCCACATCCGACGAATATGTACGCACCCGACGGTGCATTGCCATTACGCGCCCGCCCACGCATTCCCGCCCAGAAAACTGGAGGTTGAAAACCGAACGCTCAATTGCACATCGTCATCAGCTGCGAGTGAAATTGGCAGCACATCATCGGCAGGGTCGTCACACAATTTGGACATGAAGGCCGAGCGCTGAAGGCACGGTTGCGAGGCGGTTCAAGGGGTGATGAGCCAGGATATGCGGCAGCAGAGGGTTGCACCAAGGCAACATGTTGTCTGTCTGCTCTGGGTTTGCGTTACTTTGCTCTCTGGCTGGTTCGCCTGGTTCGCCTCTGTGCTGTCGCCACCAAGGCGGCCAGCCCGTGCATGACCAGTGCTGCACGGGAAATCACCAACAACCGAGACCGCATACGTGATGTGACCGGTTCCAGCGGACTGTTGATGATGTGCATGACGATCAGGAACAATGTCTTGCCATTCGACATGTCATAATCCAAAAGCCTCTCGACATGAGGCTGACGCTGCTGGGAAGGGAGACAGGCGAGGACCGGGGCGGCATCCGTGTGGTCGCCTTACAGATCTGCAATTGTGCATGAAGAATAAATGGGGATCCGGCATCTGTCACATATTGCCGCCCGCCTTACCATCCTAACCATCATGGTGATCTTACGCCTCGTCCAGCTTTTGCCTCTTCCCGGATGTGCCTTTTCAAACTTTCCGATCACGGAATCCCTTGCCACATTTCTTATTCTGCCAGCCACAACCGCCCTATGTCTCAGGACATCCAGGAACGGCACGCTGCGATGAAGCGAAGGATGTCCACCTACCCTGGTTGCAGACGTCTTGCATGGCTGTCGGTTGCTCTGAATGGCACCTTCTGGAACACCCAGATGCCCCAGCTTTCAACTTGTCGTTCCTCGCTGCTTTACCGCACATCGGATCCCTGCGAGTAGGATACTCAAGTGTACCTACATCTTTCTGCGTCACAGCATGCTCGCAAAACCATGCCGTTCGCTCGAGTATCCGGTCCAAATCCCTGGCGAACCGGGCTACCTGCCTGGTTAGGCAAGCATGGCGTTGAGGTGCGCTGGACGGGCTTGCTGCAACTGAGGATCACTATGATGCCGGAAGATTCGAGAAGCCCATCACAGCAAATCTTGATTCTAGCATTGGAATCGTTGGGGCGATCAAGACGGCCACTCACCTCTGCGGCGCGTGCATCATCTCGTTGGCGGTTCAGTGTGGAAAGTAACAACATGTTGGAGAACTAGATGCCTCCCTTCCGGGTTGCGATGGGTATCTCTGTCTCTGATCTCCTTCGTGGAAAGAAATCCTCCTGTAGGACGTTCGGACGGGGCCCTGCGTTTCTTCCAATTTCCCACGGGCCATCCGCTTTCAGCCTCACTAAATATTGGCGGCTGTGGCCCATGCTCTGCATTACATTGCATATATCTGCGGATATTGTGCAACAGCGTACACCTCCGCCTGTGCAACATTGTGGGAAAGCTTCTCAAAGAGTCTAGCTATGGTTGGTTCTTCCATCCAGGTACCACGCACCCGCCAGGGTTCCCAGTGGCATCTCGCCGGGGTACCATGCCGTATCACAGCATTAATCACTTCTTCTTACAGGCATCTTGACATGGAATGTTCCAAGGCCTCCTGAGGGCCCCAAACTCCCCTAACTCAGGGCAATCGCTGCTCGCGTACCCGGTGTGCAGCTCAGTTTTCCGGAAGGCACATGGTTTTCATTTGATTGTCAGCACTGGGGTTCCCATGCGACATGGCATTGCCCACGCTCTGGCCTGGTTGCAACCTACCATCAAGCGTGCAACGGGAATCCGGCATGCCGGACAATCTTGGCCTTTATTTGCACCGTGTGTTTCTGTCTCTTGCTTTGCCTATCATGAATGCACCTTTTCACCTACGATAAAGATAGGGTATCGCAAGCACATAGACTGTGGCTCCAGCTTTCTGGCCTCCCTGCTCCTTGCTCTAGGAGCAATCTTGTCACCAAACTGGAGGTGATTACGCAACACTCGTCTACTAAATGTAAAGTGATGGCACTCGATAGATACGGGCCTAGGACGAAAGAGCAGAAGCCCGACTTTGCCGTTCGCCCCGGCCCTCTGCTGGTAAATTGCTTAGACGGCGGCACCCGTATTCAATATTAATCACACTGGATTTAAATGATATCGAAGGGGAAATACCCCAGGGGTATGGGACTAAGAGCTAGAGGAATGAGACCGGTGAGAGCAAGGTCGCAACGTCTCGTCTCGAGACCGTCAGTTATCCGCGTGTGCAATTTAATTACCTGGACGCTCGTGACAAGATGATCTGCCGCTCCTCATGTTCTCGAAGTCATCCTTCGAACCCCACGCTGGGGACTTGCGAAGATGGATCTGCCGTCAACGTGACGGCAGGTGCCCAATGATTCGATTACGGAGCGGGCTGAAACGAGATGAACCCATTGACTGCCCCTGATTCCTCGGTAGACAGGCATAATGATTTGCCTGCAAGGTTGCAGTCAGCATCAGGGTCTTTGCAAGGAGGCCTTGATCACGTCTTGAACTTGTGGCCCTCAGGCTGGTGCACCAGTTGTCTCCTTTGGGTAATACTCCGTGCTCGTTCACTGACAATGCCTTCGAGCAAATTAGCTTCAGATTCAGGGAATAAGCAGGTCTCATGGGCACATTTCACATATCCCTGAGCTGCTGGTTTGGCAAACAAGATGAATAACGGACTCACACTCCCAACACGGGGGTTCTATTGGCGAGTGATGCCGGAGCCGTGCAAGAGCAGGAGTTAACTAGACACTAAAACACCAGATCGAGAGCTCCATACGGATCAGAAAGCATTACTTGACACCATGGCCATAGGCTGGCGGCTTTCTACTGAAGTCGAGTCTATACAGGTCGACATAGATGCAACCCTCGCCGCAAGTCTCCAGTCTTGGACCGAATTCCTGCGTGGGCGGTGGTTCTCGAGATTGCAGGGAAAGCTCCATCCGCTCGAGCTCTCAGCGCTTCCGCCTCATCCGATACAGTATTTTACAAGCTGTAAACAGGGCATGTAATACTATGATGAGAAAGTGTGACGTCGACGAGTACATTCCTCGACTGGCTTGACTCTGTATAGGCATCCCCAAATACTGCTAGGACATCCTTTTGGACGAGGGAAGGCTCTCCGCGATCTCACTTTGACTTTGACCACGGACTAGGTAGAGATACGGGGGGCTGATCTGCTCCATGGCCTGGAAGGATGACAGTCATTGTTGACCATGCTCGATTATCGGTGTCTGCGACGCATCTGCGTATGATGATGTTCACCTTGTGGGGATCGTCTGCCACACCTTGCAATGCGACAAGTTGGGAAATGCATATGTACTAGTCTTAGCTTGCGTTCGTTGCGACCCAATGCCACCATCATTTAGCTTTTGCCATGAGCACTTCCTCAGGTAATCTGTTTTGTCTGTTCCCAGGGTATCTATATGTCGATGCCCGATAATAACGGCGGATATATGCACGTTTTGCGTCTGAGACACCGCCGCATTGAGGCCCAATGGCATCCACAAGACAACACGGTCATATACATGCATGTGTGAGGTGTACAGAGATCAAAGATGGGAACGACAAGTTGGTGATGTGCAAAACGAGGAGCAGGAGTGACGTATTGGGGTTCTTGCTGCGGGTCGTGGGAAAGAAATACATGTGCTCCCTTTAAGATACCTACACACGACTGGCCTACGGCCCCAATAGATGCTCGACTCCGTCATTACTAACACTACGCAAGAACAAAACAGCAGAGTACATGGCCACTCTCTGGCTCAAAGGTGTTGACTGGGATCCTTCCGCCTTCCGCGAAGAAGGAAAACAGTTCAGTTCCATCAGAGCTGCGGTTCCTCCGGGATAAAGCGGTAGGCGACCAGGATCAGGGAAGTAGCGGTAAAGCTACTACCCAGGCCTAAGGGAATGGATCCGGCCTGCCTGCGCCCATCCGCGTGGACACTAGAACCCGCAAGGCCAGGGACCAGACCAGACCATGAGGTACTCGGTTCGCGACCCACGAGATACAAGTTCTTGTGCATGTACCGAGCTAAATTGGCGGCTGGCTGCATGCTAGCCTGCCTGCCCTGCCAGCTTCAACCTTGATACCTGCATGTAATAGTTCGTAGGCACCGGAGACGGGCTTGACGGGTCCACGGGGACGGAGGGACAGACTTGAGATGAAGTGCGAGAAGCGGGTAGTCTGGGCACACGGGCGTGGCGTGAGACGAAAGTTGGGGTTCGCCATGCAAGGCGGGAAATTTTTATTTTTAAAAGGCAAGGCAACTCGCTGTCTGTATGCCTTGATCGAGTAACAACAGGAGGGTCGCGACCCTTGCATGTCCCAAAGTGGCTGCTTATCAGTCTGAGAATAGGCGCGCAGGTCGAATCAGGACGTCGAAGAAGCAAGGAGCAGCAGCTGAAGTAGGAAGTCTAAACAGAGTGACGGCGTGGCTGCGCAATGATGTGCTTGCTGGCTCTGCCGCCACTCTGTTTTGCGTCTGCACTTTTCCATGACTACCTCACCTACGTGTATGAGGAGCAACGTCCTTTTGTTTGCTTTGGCTCCGCACGAGCTGTCGCAGGAGATGCATCACCATGTCACCGACCCTGCTCACCGCCGCTTCGACTTTGAACGCCCCGGAGAGGCGCAAGGGGGCATGCAGGACATCAAGTAGCTCGCCAAAAAGAGTTTAAAAAAGAGGAGACAAGCAAGTCTTCATGTCATGTCAACAAAGGCAACATGGCGACGTGGTCGGTTCGAGAGACATGCCGGGGTGCCTATTGACCGCTTGTGTAGGAATGAATAACCCTGAGGTATGAAATCCGATCCAAGGTGTTCAATCTACACATAGGTAGCTTGCTCGTTGTAACTATCGCTAGCTGCGAGATCGGACCAAAGGATTGCTTCTCCAGACACGTCGACAGATGAGAGGGAGGTATCGTATCATCATCTTGAAAGAAGAGAGTTTCCAATCCAATGCGAGATGAGTGACCCGGCGGGGGGGCCCTTCCCATCTTGGACAGACCGAAAGTGCCTACCTTAGGGACTCGACTCATTTCTATGGATTTCTCACCGGCCAGGAGGAAGGAGGAACTGTGACAACGCGGCGGCCGACTGCTGATCTGCGAGTTGAACGTTGAACATTGAAAGGCATCTCTTTTCCAAATATCTGCTTGATTAAACTTCTCATGAGACGAGCTACTTACCTGGATCCACACCATCAGCATGGGTTGTACTTCGCCTTGGAGCCCAACGGGTCGGTCACTGGTAGGTAGTGTCTTCTTTCCTGTCCCAAATGAGCTTTGACGACTTTAGAGACCAGCCAAGTGCCGAGTGTGAGGCCGATGATCATTCCATCAGAAAACACATTCCCACCTCGCCTGTCCTCCACTCTTCCCCTAGGTACTTACAAGTACAAAGCTTCGTCCCCTCGAAGCCATCTCCATCTCGCTAGATACAGGCAAAGATGAAGTCTGCCATCACCTAGGGCAGTGTATTCCAGGAGCTTCGAAATGCACCAAAAGTAGCAATTTACAAGACAACACCACCATTACCATCACCACCCCAAAGGAAAAAGAAGGATACCTAAGTAGCTTATGCTAGGTACGTCAAGTAGGGTGGGTGTGATCCTTGCTCATTGATCCACCAGACGCGAATTACGGAGCACACACTGAGCCACACGATCAGGGTGAGGCGAGAATATGGAGGGTCCCCCATCGAACTCGCTACTTGTAGGTACCTTGCGGTCACATTGATCATCACCTCTATGCCTGCCCCGGGCAGAGAGGGACATTGGCTTCTTCCCAAGTTCAGCATGGCTCCGGTAGCTATCCGGAGGTTGGGCTGCGCGACTGATCGTACATGCAATCATCTGTCTTGCAGATTCAGGCGTGGGCCCGGACCATGGAATGGTTCCAGAGACAGCCTACGGACAAGTTTTGCATCTGTGCCATCATCTCCCGCGCCCAGAAACAGGCAACACCCTTGTCATTGGGAAGTGACTTCAACGCCTCACATGCTCTGTCTGCCATGGGGATGGGATGGGACCCAGCACATAGCGGTAAGTGGGAAATATGACATTTATTTTCTTTAATTATCTGTGTGTCAATGCGACTTCAGCCCTTTCATAGTGTTCTGCCGTATCAAGCATAACTAAAATCCTGGTACCTAGGCAAGCAGACGAACGATCATGTACAACAGAGGTATCCCCAGACTCGCCAGAGGGAACCTCTGAGAGTCCAGCTCTTAAGCATTGCCATCGATCCGAGGCTGTTCAGAAATGGCAGAAATGGCCTGAACTATGTACTGCAACGAAGAACCCATCACCAGCTCCAGCCATCGACACCCACACGTGTTCAAAATTAACCCATGAAGCCTCTTCCTCTTCCACTGAAGAAGACTGAGTGACTACTTCAGTCGTAGTTCGTACAACAAACAACAAGCAAATAGACTGACCGCCATCACGCTAATTGCTAGTGTCTATTTTGTGCTGTACCGACCTAGTCACGCACGGCCAGGTCTAAGTGCATCATTGCATAACCGGGAGCTATTCTAGCATACCCGTCCAGCCTGCGGAGACACATGGGTTCGCATGCGCAATCTTGTCAGCGAACCCACAGGCCAGGTCATGTTGTCGCCGTAGCGTCGCCTTGCTTCCACTCCCCACGACTCCATGTAGCAGCTCCCTGAGCCTAATCTTAGTCAACTCTCTGCCAAGTTGGCCTAGCTCGCACTTTTCCAAGCTCCAAGCACCCACAACCACTGCGCAGACAGACGGTGTGAGAACGCGTCCATGGCCGAGAGCGGGAGAGAGACCGCCTTTTCACGACGGGGACTGGCGCTCGCTCCAATGCTGTCGTATCAAGTGACTGTCTCACCGGTCCGACACACTAGGCACGATGCGCTACAAGAGTGTGCAATGGCGGTCTGTGTGGGATGCTGATCGCAAGAGCACAACGAGTTCTTCTTCAGGGCGCGTCAAGAACTCCTGCAGGCGAGGTCCAGCACCCAACTGACCGGTTCCAATTGGTCTAGGCTGACCGGTTCATCCTGCCTTGTCTCTAGTCCAAAGTAATGTACCTTACGGAGTAGGGACCAAGCAAGGATCGGCCAGAGTGGGTGGGTGCCATGGTCTTCCGAACTGCTGGGACAATGTTCCCATCTGGCTGGCTGGCTTGGTAGCAAGGTACCGCACCTAGGGATCAGCCACGCATCAACGCTTGGCCGTTTTGTCGGGTCGCATACCAGGGCGTATCGGCCCAGGGCTTGGGCATGCGTAGGGGAGGTAGGCCATCGTCTTGTGTGTTTCCAGATGCAGACAGCCACCAGGATTCCCCATCGCCAACCGCGTCTCGTCTGCCTTCGACTGGTCACAGAGGACGCCCAGGGGCAGGAGGGAATGGGAATCGACAGCGTCACTGGATTAGCTTGAACCAACCATTCCAGCCGAAGGAATCACTTCTGAGCCCTGTCATAGTGGACACGACCAGACATGGGACCCCGGCAGGTACGTCGCTGCACCCCGGCTCACCACCACATCCAACGTCTGTCCTGTGCCTGCCCTGCCCTGGCTGCAAAGCCCCGATCAACGATGGCGTGGGACTGGACTTTGAATACCTACCATAGCAAGTACCGGGGAGGCCAGAAAAATCAAAAAGCATGGCTTCCCTCTGGCTGGCTGGGTTTCTTGTCAGCTTAAGTTCTGTTGGTAAGACAGCACATCCAGCTACGGGCACATGTTATTTTCGATATCTACATACGTGTGCCTTTTTGTTCTACTTTCTATCACCTGCATTTCCTATTCCAGACATAGCTCCCCTGCTCCTTCGGTCGCTGACCTCACTAATACCGTTGCACGCCTTGGCCATCATCAGTTGGTAACTCGTCGAAGAGTCGTCAAGCCTAGTATGACATCCCCTTGGCCTTGACTCCAGCACACGCACACACACACGCACAGATCCAGGAGGCCAAAAGAAAAGCTAGAAGAATACGAGGCGAGAGGCAAACGCCTTTCTCATCCTGAAAGGAAGCCGCCCACTAAGCTCAAGTCCAAACCTGGGCGCATCAGGGCCTCTCTGGCCATTGATCTTCCAAGGCTTCTCTTGAGGGCAATGGTTGGCTCGCTTTGCCGCAAACCAGTCCACTCCTCTCGCCATCCAGATCTTTACTGCCCCGATTACCCACAGCTATATTGCGCCAGTCATCCTGTCGTGACCAGCTGAGGTGCACCTTGGGCTTGCAGGATCCCGGCGCATCCACAGACCAGTAACTGTCAACGAGCCCATTGCGTGCTGCTCGTCTTTTCTTCCCCAAGTTGTATCTTCTCCCTTGCGCAGCTGTATTACACCTGCATGACACTGCGTCGACCATCGACGGCCTCGCATTTGAGATCGATAGCATTCTTCACATCAGCACTCCTCCCAGTACTCGTCGCCTCTGTCAGGGCTGGTAGAGAAATCTGAGCTTTTAGGCTTGGTTCTTCGCGCCCTACGTAACTCAAGTATATCCTCTCGCAGCTACGACCCCCTGCGTAGAGACCCTTCGCAAAACAACAGTAATAAAATCTGCCTCAAACCTCGCTGGCAGCTTTCGCGGTGGCGGTCGAGTCGGCTTCGTGGCTAACAACCAGCCCCGTCCGGTACCGGCCTGCGGCGAGTATTCTGGAGCAACTGGTATATCCTCCCACGGCTGAAAGACGGGGGCGATATTCGCAGGTTGAGCCAGGCTTCGACACAGACTTTCACTCGCGGAGACAGAGCAGCAAGAGAAGCGGTCAATGTCCGGATTCTCGAGGTCATCACCAGAGCGAAGGGGATCAGGACTCGATGTTACAGAGGGGATCCGCACTTCATCCCTCCTCTCAAGGCTCCTCCCCGAAAATAGCTTCGAAGGACGCTCGATGGGAGCCGACGGCTGCTCATCAGTCCGGCGACCAGTCTAAACACGCTGTCAAGACCGAGCCGTTCCTGCTTAGTAGTCCAGCTCCAGCACTGGAGGAAGACAAGGACCAAGTCCCGCAACCTGTGGTGCGAACATTTGGTGTGCACAACATCCTAAATCCGTCGGACCATCGCAGTTCCATCTCTACAGAGCCACACGCATCCGAGTCACGCGCCGAGAATGAGGAGGGCACAGCTGTCATGCAAGGCTCGCCTCATTATCACCAAGCTGCGTCGCCGCCCACTCGACCAAATCGTTACAGCGTCGAAGATCAGACATTACCGCACGGCAGTGTTTCCCTACCGCCTCTAGCCGGCTCATCTCATCCTTCTCCCTCGGCGGAACGAGCTTCACCACCGAACTTGGCACCTCACTATGGTATGGGTGGGGTGCGGCGGATACTGACACCACGCTCACCTTTGACGAGAGCATTGTCTCATAGCTCGGCTTCGTTGTCGACAACCAAGGGACGTCACGGCTACGGCGCACATCAAGGATTTCAACCACTTACACAGCAGTACGATGGCAGCCTGCCTCCGGTATCGATCGGTGACAGACCACCTGAAACGTCATACTTTTCTGCATCGTCAATGCCACCGCATCCTACCACCCGCTCGCTATCGCAGCCCGGTCTCGCATTTCAAGCGCCGGATACACAGAATTCGAGTCTCCCCGGTTTTGACTGGTCTCGACGGTCAGCGCTCTCATCAGGGACAGGCCATGGGAGCAGTCCCTCGCCCGGAGGAATGGCTCCGCTGGCGGTGGGGACACCTGGAGGAACGCCAGGAGAGCAATGGCCTTCAGCTGCTAGGGTTGGTCATGGTCAAGGCGTCTCGGGCGGAATGGGAGTTGCGGATGCGCAGCAGTTCATCACCATTACGCCCACCCACGGTGAGGAGATCCGCGTGCCCGTGGATATCCACCAGGCATCCCGACAAGCAGACGAGAAACGCTTACGGAATGCTGGGGCGTCAGCTCGTTTTAGGGCCAGGAAAAAAGAGAAAGACAAAGAGGTGCAAGTAGGGATGCAGAGACTGGAATCGCAGAACCGGGAGCTACAAAAACGCCTCCAAGAGATGGAAGCGGAGAGGGACTTCTATCGTGGTGAGCGCAACAGATTGCGACATATTATGTATCGGGAACCGAATATGAGAGAAGCCGCTGAATCTGGGCCCCCTAGCCCAACTTCAACGGCTCAGAGCGGCGGATCTTTCGTCGCCGAACATAGCCCAATGCCGGCCTTACCTCAACATCAGCCGCCCGCGCCCATTTCCTCATATCTCGGCGATCCTTCGACCATGGAGCGCCCCGCTCGACGCAGGAGAACAGACCCTGCACCAGGTATCGACTTCTCGACACCGGCGTATGGATCGCCAGGCCCTTCCCACCTGCCTCCGCTACCGCCCTCTTCCTTCGTTCCCGGTCCTGGCTTGCCTAATACATCGTCAACCGGCCAACGACTGCCTCCTCTTCGCGGTTTGAGCGCAAATCAGCCTCTTACAAGTTCTGAAAGTGGGCAACACCTTGGTTCTCTGACCCCGGGATCACAGCCCGGCCAGTTGCCCCCGTACGGGAGACACCCCTACGAGGGCCAGTGGCAGGCTGGTCCGAGGCACCCACACGACCACGGACAACGTTGATTCCCAGCTGGGTGGCACGTAACTACACTCTGTGTGCTCTAGGACATAATCTGCGGCCTGATGGTCGCTCACGTCTCATCTAGTTCGCTGAACCGAAAGGTTTACACTCTGGTCTCGCAGCCATGCCGGTATACCTGGTGATCCTGCTTCTCGGCCCGGCTTATGCCGCATTTCTTTTGTTCATCTCTAGACGATCTAGCATCAAACTCGGGCAACCGACCACGGGGGGTTGCGTCATTTGCTTTTTCTTTCATCTCGAGGACCACAGGTCATAAAACGAACAGATCGAAAGTGTCTCTCCTTTTATCTATTGACATACACTCCGCCGCACAACCTGCCTTATCTATTCCTCTTCACTACAAATTGCAACATCACTTGTATTAGTGTATTCTTTACCCAGCTTTACCCCAGTACGGACAGATAGCGGAGCGTGTCTGGCGTTTTTGGTGTTCAAGTTTTTAACAACAAACATCACACAGTGTTGTTCTCTGTCTGCTTGGCAAGCATCGTTGTTTTCTTTCTATTTCATTTTCCATCCTTTTGAAAAGCGCTTGTTGTTCTCTAGAGATACCACAGAATGGCTTTATATTGCCTCCAAAATGGGACTGGCAGGCGCATATGTCTTGGTTTCAGGGACTGCAGTCGAGGAGTTCAGGAGCGTTGATTGTCTCATTTCTTTACAATACAGCAAAGGCGCTCACAGAAAGCACACGGGCAGTCAAAGTCAGTTCTGTTCCGGGACAAAAGTGGAAATCACAGGGTCGTCAAGGCCGAGCTGCGATTTGCAGAGGGGGATTGATTCGCAGCTGGGGAATGGCTGGGTCTTCTCCCGTCATCGGGAACGCCCAGATGATGGTCGCGCAGGCGGATTCGAGCATGTAGGAGCCACAGCACTACCTCTGCCATTTGCGCCGGAAAATACGCCTCATAGAGAAGAAAATTCATGTTCAGCAGGGGAGACTAGAATGCATGTTCTCGCTGGTGAATGCAGGTTCAATAGATTTGCATGATTGGCATACACAAACTCAGACATCCACTTGACATATGATATGATGATGGCCTGCCTATCAAAAGGCTTGCAGACCATCCAAAAGCCTCTGACTCAGTACCTTTGATGAAGAGACTGACGATGAGCTATCAGCCCTGAGAGCGTAGGCTTCATGGTAGCCAGAGGAGAGAAAAGGGCCGAAGTGGTCGCCCCCGGTTGTCAAAGACATCTCAGCATTTGCCTATCTGACGTGACACAGCTCTTGATGCTCATGACCCTCGTCCAAGGCCGTCATTTCTAGATAATGACATGGCTCTACCAGGTCTCACCACACAGAGACGTTGCGTTACGGCCCTTCTCGAGAGATTCGCCTTCCTCTGATCAGTCACCCATCCCTCCCGGTTCTAAAGCCACGGGACGAGTGTGGCAAGTCGAGCCGAGGCAAGGCGGATATCTGTCACCCGTACACGCAGGCGAGCGAGTCCGCAGGGCGTTCACTCCTTCGCAGGCGATTTTTGAGTCAATGTTTCCCCATCAATGACAAGTCGGGCAAGGGAACGAGTGCGATGCGGCCTGCCGGGTGACACGATCGACGCATGCGGAGAAAATCTCCGCCATTCACGAGATGGGCCGTTCCTCGTAGCCAATGGCCAGTTATGGTGACGGCGCGGAACGTTGCAGCAGAAACGTTCGAGGCAGAAGAGGAGAGGCCAGGCGCATGTCGCGAGTGAATATTTGCTTCTTCCTCCCCGGGGCGGGCCCCCCCTTTTTTCTTCTTCAGCATCGAAGATGCGCTCCTTTCTCAGCCAGCCCGTCCCCCTTTTCGTCCGGCTACTTTCTGTGCAGTAACGCATTTTGCATCAGCACAGAGTGGATATTCTGCAAGGAACATGCTGCTTGCGCATGCCTGTCTTTGGCTGTCTCTGGTAGGGAAAAAATGAGGGTTTCGGACCGTGGCCTTTCAGCTAGGTATATCAAAGTACCTAACAGGCCTTTTCTGTTCATGAACCCCCTTTTACGCATTCCGGGGCTTATGTTCCACCTATCCGCCAGCCAGGTTTACCTCTCCCTAACCCCATCTTCAGCTCGCCGCCCGCGTCCGTGGTAAGTAAGATTGAACGAAATTGTGGGAAGCAGCAGCAGCAGCAGCACATGCAGGCGGAGCTTGTCGTGTGACACGAGAAGCCCGACATCCCCCTCCATTCTCCCGGCAGCCGTTCCCCGGTCTCATGTCACTGGAGGGGTTTTCCCCGATATTGGCAAGCCACTATGGCCTGATCATGGCCCGTGAGGCAGGCATCGAGACGACGGGGACGCACAATACAGATGCGGAGCTGCGGGTGCGAGGCATGCGGGCACCCAGGCGCGATGATGAGAACACCAGAAGATGTACGTAAGAGTATTCGATTCTATGAGGGCTGCTCAGTGGGGTATCTTGAAAAGACAGAAGGCTATCTCCTTTGCTAGCCGAGAGCTGTTGATGCCCAATGGGAGATCTCAAGAGCTTCATCTCCCCAAGTATTGGCCAAAGCTTCTCTGACCCTTGTACACACCCTCTCTCTCCCTTTTCTGTCTCGGATGCGACTTCGTACAGAGATGGCCGTGGGCCTGTGTAACACATTATTCCCGAGATCTGGGACCCAATGAAAATGAAGATGACACCCTGCCAACGCCAGCCTTTTCCAATGCTGTCCAATGAGGAGGCCCTTTGCACGCTTTAAAGCAAATAAGAGAAGAAAAAAAGACAGACACATGATTACTCATTACAGGCGTACCCGGCCTTCGCTACCGCCGCCACCACCAAACCATCTCCTAATTCCATCACCGGAATCGGTCCGGCCAAAGGCGCCAGAAGGGCGAGCCGCATCTTCATCACCTCCCATCCACTTGGGCTTCTTGATCCCCTGGCCAATATCCTGCAGCCACTTGGGGGTGTCGAGCGTATCAATGGTATTCTTCATCCGGTGTCCAAACGCCGAGAAGAAGTTATCATCTTCGTACTCGTCAGGGTGTGCCGCTGCGCGTGATGATTGACCCAAAGCCCGCCGGCTAGAGCCCGCCGTGGCGGAAGCAATGGTGTTTGAGGGTGACGTTGCGAATGGTGTTGTTGATGAACCTTGTCCTCCACGCCGCCCACCTCCCGGTACCGTCAGCACAGGGGCGGAACGAGTGCCGGCCGCTGCGTTCTCAGCCAGACGGTGCCGGATCGAAGTTCCGTGTAATTCACGCTCGATTAGATCACGACCCTCGCGCCAAGACCCTGTACCGTAGCTCATCTCATCCTCGTTGTCGTCATCGATAAGGTCAACACCAAACCCAAACAGCCTTCTGACCTTGCCATAGAGACCGAAGAGGGTCGCGCAGACGGGGATGAGGATGAACATGGGGAAGAGGTTGTCAAAATACTCGCCCAGCGGCGTGAGGTTGATCAACTGGCCGAGGAACTCGTAAAATACCGTCTTCATGTATATGGTGGGCGATACGAACGTAAGGAAATTGTAGCTCAGGGGAATGCTCAGTCGGGCCACTTGAGATGCGTACCAAAAGGCTGATTCGTGGGCGGTATTCCTCTTCACCAGGGCTCTCCCTCGCCACACCTTGACCTCGGTGATCGAGATCAATGCCGCAGTGCACATGTAGAGAAGCCACAGGAAAGCAATGAGCTGGCCAGCAAAGCCCACCTGCGCTTTGTCGCCACTCCAGTGGTGGACGACAGTGATGCTGATGACTGAAAGCTTTGGCAGGGCGACTTTGACCACCTCTGACCAGACGATGCAGGCCGATGCCAAGGCGAGAAACACCCCGAGGAAGAAGGTGGCGTAAGGCATGAAGTGATAGTAGTAAAGGTGGCGCGTGTAGGGGGTGAGGATGGTATGCCTGTCCCAGAAGCCGGACTGCGAAGATACATGGCCGAACTCGAGTTTCTTGGAGCCGGCAGAGTTCAGTATAGACTGCGTCTCGGCCGCATCCTGAAGTAGTCGGTTCCACTCATCCACCCAGCGAGATCGAGTATGCCGGGCACGCACCAGGTTCCTCGTAAGATCGGCCAGGTACTTCTCGGTGATGACGTGAGGGACGGCTCTATCCTCAGCTGCTCCAGTGCCTCGAACAGCGGCGGCGCGGGGCTGCGATTCTGGCTGATTCGTCATGTCCACCAGCTCCTCGATCCAGTCCTGGAAGTCTCGAGCAGTGCCAACCTTGCGTCGGCTGAGTTCCGACACCTGGATTTCCAGATCCTCCAAGTTCATCTCGGCGTCTTCCATTCGTTCATATACTTTCGGGGCATGCGTCTGTATTCTCCTCAACCTCCCACTGATGCTTGCATTGCGGATCAATCGGCGGGGAATGGCTACCAAGCCATGTCCCATCAGATAGATGGCCAGGACCAAACCCCAGCAGTAAGCGAGTGCCATGACCAATCCCTTCAGCGAGCGCAATTCGAAGCCATAGCTTATGATGACGTATATGAGTCCAACTATGCCGGAACCGAATACCATCAGGTGGTATTGCATATTGCTGCGGAGGGAGTAGAGCACCTTGGCTTTTGGTTCTCGATAACCGGAGTCGGAGTACTCGGCGAGGATAGGAAGAATGAACCTGTCCTTGGCATTAGTTTGTGATACTTAGGGCGTTTGGGGTTGAACCGAGACAGCGTACCAGGTCAGGGCAAATGTCAACCAGTAGGTGATCCTCCAAGAGACCAAGAGCTGCCGCTCCGGAAACCAGATACCCCTTTGCGCCTCGTCATCTGTTCTCGCGCGTGACGCCAAATCGATGGGGACCAGGAGTACGATTCCAGCAGGGAGCCATAGCGCAAAGAAGACAGGGACAAGGAGGTATGCGGGCGTGGTGCGTAATGGCAGGTAATGTCGCAGGATCAAGAGGACGAGCAGGGAGAGGACCAGAAGCGCAATGCCCGCGAATATCTCAGAGCCGACAGGCGACCGTGAGCTAGCTGCGTACAACATCGTTGAGGACTGTGGGACAGCGTAGAACGCTCATGGATTTCGAGCAAAATGGATGGGCACGGTGGTGATGTTTGCAGAAGGCTGCGCCAGCCTGCATGAGCAAGATTTCGTTGAAGGCAGGAGAGGGACGAATTAAGGTGGGCGAGGATTATGTCACACGATCGGCATCCCGGACCAGGCGGAGCTTCTTAGTGCACTTAGTAAGGGTACCTCGCAGGAACAGCGCTCGGATACGCTATGCTTGGCGAGTCATGACGTATCTTTGCCGTACTGACCTGCGTATTGTAAGTACCATTCCGCCAATTTCAAGGGTCCAAACTTAGGTAGTTGCAGTGCCACAGCGGGGGTCGAAACTCGGCACACCCCGAACGGCCGTGCAGCTGCTTTCAACATCTCCAGGTCCGACCCGGCACACGGCGCACCGGGACAGTCCCAGTCCCATCAAAGCCGTCACAGTAAAGACCTTGTAAAATGGGTCACGGACCTGCTAATTATATTCTGGCCGCAACGGCTAGGAGTCCGTTGATACGATCGACATGCTCCGGGCGACGGGCCTTCCTAGAGCTAGCCTCTCCTTGCTCACGCTGGTATCGACAGCAGCCTTTCTCCAGCCAGCGCCCCTTGCGCAACATGGAGATATCGCTCAGAGCTCCGAATGGAAAGACATGGAATCAGCCACGAGGCTTGTTCATCAATAACGAATTTGTTAAGAGCAGTAACGAGCAAACATTGACCTCGATAAACCCTGCGTAAGTGGCCTGCTCGCCATTACTGTTCCCTCGTAATTACTTTTGCTCATAAAGAGTATTTCACAGCACTGAGGAAGACATCTGCTCAGTGTATGCCGCCACTGCTGATGATGTCAATGCCGCTGTTGATGCCGCCCGGAGAGCTTTCAAACACCACTCCTGGAGAAAGCTCTCTGGAACGAAACGCGGCGCCATGATGTATAAGCTCGCGGACCTGGTCGGACAGCACGCCGAGGTCCTCGCGGCAATCGAAAGCATGGATAATGGCAAGCCTTACAGTGTGGCTTTGAAAGGCGACGTAGCCGACGTGCAGAGTGTACTCAGGTATTATGCTGGGTATGCCGACAAGAACTTTGGCCAAGTGATCGATGTTGGCCCGAACAAGATGGCTTACACCGTCAAGGAACCTCTTGGCGTCTGCGGCCAGATCATTCCCTGGAACTATCCTCTGTCAATGGCTGGCTGGAAACTCGGCCCGGCTTTATGTTGTGGCAACACTATCGTTCTCAAGCTTGCCGAGCAGACACCGCTCTCCATGCTGTATTTCGCCAACCTAGTCCAGGCAGCTGGCTTCCCCCCGGGTGTCATCAACATTGTCAACGGCCATGGCCGGGAGGCCGGCGCGGCCCTCGTGCAACATCCGGACGTTAACAAGATCGCCTTCACGGGCAGCACTGCCACTGGGAAAGAGATCATGAAGATGGCGGCCGGCACGATGAAAAACATCACTTTGGAGACGGGCGGCAAATCCCCTCTGATAGTGTTTGACGATGCCGATCTGGACCTCGCCGCCCGATGGTCTCATGGAGGCATCATGAGCAACCAGGGACAGATCTGTACTGCAACCTCGCGAGTCTTGGTACATGAGTCCATATACGATGAATTCGTCGATAAGTTCAAGTCTACGGTTGAGAGGGTATCTGTTCTTGGTGACCCTTTTGAGGAGTCTACATTCCAGGGGCCGCAGGTGACCAAGACACAGTATGAGCGAGTCTTAAGCTACATCAAGGCCGGAAAAGAAGAGGGTGCGATAATCGCCATGGGAGGTGAAGCGGCGCCGCACAAGGGCAAGGGGTTCTTCATCAGCCCTTCCGTCTTCACTGATGTGAAGCCCTCTATGAAGATCTTCAGAGAGGAGATCTTTGGGCCTTGCGTCGCCATCGCCGCCTTCAAGTCGGAAGATGAGGCCATTGAGCTTGCAAACGATACGACGTATGGACTAGGCGCGGCTCTCTTCACTCGCGATCTGACAAGGGCTCACAGAGTTGCCCGAGAACTAGAGGCTGGCATGGTTTGGATCAACAGCAGCAACGACTCGGATTTCCGCGTGCCTTTTGGTGGTGTCAAGCAGTCGGGCATAGGCCGTGAGCTGGGAGAGGCGGGCTTGGCGGCATACTGTAACATTAAGGCTATCCATGTGAACATGAGAGCATAGATATCATCCTTACTTAGCAATATACATATATCCATATGCCATCCTTTCATACATGATAGTGAAGATGTCGGGGCGCTGGCCTAAAACCCGTCCCCGCTCTCGGCGCCAAGAGCGGGAGCCGGCACCCCCACATGCACTGTCAAATTAGGTACATGAGTACCTATCATGACAGGGACATCACCTAATCTGGAACCCTCTAGGCCACCCAACAAACCAACCAAAATCGGCATTCCGAGGCTGCTGACCAGCGACGTCATCCCACCGTCTCGTGTTGCCTCGTTCACCTGCGAACGGCGGCCATTCTTCACGCCACGATAATACTCAGCCGTAGCCTCATTGACCTCCAGGAGCCAGACCAGAACCACATCGCCACCCTCGATAAGCCTAGAGACCATTACGTCATATATAGACCCTGCACTTACCCTGCGCGAAACATTACATCGCCCAGATCCCAGTCAGCTCGAGGACTAACAGACCCGACACCTATACACGATGAGATCACGGCCCATCTCGACAATCCGTTATCATGGCTGAAAACGACCGTTCCAGTCTGTTGCCGAAGAAGCCCTATGGCTTTCCGCCAGAGGCCTTCGACCCATGCAGACTTCCTGACCACGACACCAACTTCCTCCCGGCCGAACACCTCGAGGCTTTCATACAGGCCCTTACCGCGCCAGACCCAGTCCACTCTCCCGACGAGGCGTCAGCAGCCCGCAGCCCAAGTCTACGCAGTTTCAGCAGTTATGATTTTACCAAGCGCTCCTCGGTGCCCTCGATTAGCCCCGACGACCCACAGGCCGTCGCCCGGCATGCTGAGGACGTCTCCGGGGGTGCGCCCGCCCAGAACGGCAACGGGAGCGCCGCCGCGAGCAATCAGTCCCTGTTCATCAGTGCCAAAAACGACTGGGCACCAGTACATGAGAAGGTAGTTCGTTCATCCCGCAAGGGCAGACGAAGCAGGCGAGTGCGCGCCACGGGCCGTCGCACCAAGGACGAGACGCGCGAAGGATACCTGTACGGCCTCCTCAAGTGGCCATTCCTATTCTTCGTTTCTGGCTGGGTCATTAGCCTCGCTATCATATATGTCCTGACGCGGGCATATATCGCGACCTACGAAGGCTTCGTGACGTGGCGCGGCCGCCGGGAGAAGCTGCGGAAACAGCTACGAGCCACCTCGACGTACCGCGAATGGGTTGGCGCTGCCAAAGAATTGGACCGGTATCTCGGCAACGAAAAGTGGAAGGAGGAGAATGCTTACGCATATTACGATTCGAAGACAGTCCGTCGCGTTTGGGAGCAGCTCAAGAAGAGCCGCGTGGCGGCCGAGGCAGCAGAGCGCGAGTCGGCAAGCTCTGGAGAGTCAGCCGACAAGGAGGGACGGAAGACTGCGGTCGAGGATCTCAAGGTCCTCATCGAAGCGTGCGTCAAGAACAATTTCGTAGGTGTCGAAAACCCGAGGCTGTATGGCCAGACGTACTACGGCACCAAGAACCTGGTGGAGAATTTTATCGACGAAGGTATGTTTCTGATCTGCAAAGTCTCAATCACTTTGGTTGCTAACGTCAAGTCCTATAGTCGAGAAGAGTGTCAAGTTTCTGGCGGAGACGGAGCAGCTGGAGATATTCGAGAAGAAGGCAATGTTCAAAAGAATACATGCCAATTATGGTCGATCGGCACTCTGCCTCTCCGGGGGCGCCAGCTTCGCCTACTACCACTTTGGCGTGGTCAAAGCCCTTCTCGAAGAGAACTTGCTTCCCGACGTCATTACTGGCACCAGCGGAGGAGCCCTAGTGGCTGCGCTTGTTGCAACCCGTACTGATGAAGAGCTAAAGCAGCTCCTGATACCGGCATTAGCAGACAAAATCACGGCGTGTCGGGAGCCGATCTCGGTGTGGTTCAGGAGATGGAGGGCTACCGGAGCCAGATTCGACTCGGTAGATTGGGCCAAGCAGTGCTCCTGGTGGACTCACGGTTCAATGACCTTCCGTGAGGCATACGAGCGGACCGGCCGCATACTCAATGTCAGCTGCGTCCCAGCCGATCCACATTCTCCAACCATTCTCTGCAACTACCTCACCTCTCCAGACTGCGTCATCTGGTCTGCAGTCTTGGCATCGGCAGCGGTCCCCGGCATCATGAATCCAGTGGTTCTTATGATGAAGACGCGGACTGGTCATCTAGTTCCATATTCGTTCGGACACAAGTGGAAGGACGGCAGCTTGCGTACCGATATCCCTATCAAGGCGCTCAACCTCCACTTCAACGTCAACTTCACCATTGTGTCACAAGTCAATCCGCACATCAACCTCTTTTTCTTCAGCAGCCGCGGTTCCGTTGGCCAGCCAGTCACGCATCGTAAAGGACGGGGCTGGCGAGGTGGCTATCTGGGATCTGCTACGGAACAGTACATCAAATTGGACCTCACCAAATGGCTCAAGGTATTACGACATCTTGAGCTGCTTCCTCGCCCGTTGGGCCAGGACTGGTCGCAACTATGGCTGCAGCAATTTGGCGGGACCATCACCATCTGGCCCAAGTCTATCCCTTCGGATTTTGTACATATCCTTTCCGACCCGGACCCGCCGCGTCTTGCACGCATGATCCACGAGGGTCAACAGTCCGTCTTTCCGAAACTCAAATTCATCGCAAACAGGCTCAGGGTCGAGAGACAAGTAGAAAAGGGCAGACTCGAGTCGAGGCCGTACATCAGGAGGGGCAGCATCGAGACAATCATCAGCGAGGACGAGCTTAGGAATCTCCTGCGTGCTCGGGGTGGGAGCACGACCAACACTGACGACGATGAGACTACTGAGGCCGAGGGCGAGACGGTGCGTCGTGACCATGCAGACAACGGCCGCCGAGTGGTCGATCCAACTGAGGAGGCCATTGTTGACGACGAGGATGATACAGAGCCGGAGGAGGAGCTCGGGGTGGAAGGGAAGGATGGCAAGATGGAGTAAGTCGAGTTAAGACAAGCAACACGAAGTGTATAGAGTCAGGGCAGTTTGCGGTTGAGCGTTCTTGAGCATGGATAAAGGCTTACAGGTTGGAACATTGGCTTTGTGGAGTTTGCTGTTCAAAGATACCTAGATACTGAAATTTGCCTCGGTTTCACCAAGACTGCTATTGTTATTTGCGGATTGTTGAAAGCGAAATTCGGCGGATTGCAAGAGTGAATGTCAAGTTGCAATTCCCGAATGTGGATTCTTCAATTGACACAGCCTTGCCGAAATACGCAAGCGTTCCAGCTCAGTATTCCTTGCCTTGGAGGGTCCAAAGCTCTCGAAGCGAATCCCTTCGTTCCTACCCCATCATGGACATATCGACCGCACAGAACTTCGGGACATGTACGACCCTGGATAGGGGCTCGGAAGGATGCGAGCTCTGTTGTGACACCAAGTGGTGAGGGGATCAAATGTCATTGGTGATGACAACTCTGAAGAGGAGGTAGTTTAACCTTATCTAGCGCTGATAGTCTAAATCGGACAGCAGCCGTCCCCATCGAGGAGTCCCATCGCCGTTCGGATCGAAGCGAACTTCGGCCCAACTGGGAGACGGCTCCCATAAATTTAATGATGACGAATCTTTTGCGAAGTGGCCTCGCACGCAGAACGAAGCTATGCGAAGGAGGGGAATCAGCCCTACCGTTGCTTACCCACCAGAGACGGCGGAACATGAGTCCATTCCACGTGTAAGATAGTGAGGGTGGACTCGACAACCTATCACAGCGCTTGCTCGCTTTCGCATAGGTGGATCGCCAGGTAGCGCGCTGTGTACGCATCATCAGCCTCGATGCCGCACAACGCTGTTTCTGCACCGCCTCCGTGCTGCTTAGCATCCTTAAAATATGGAGCCGCATGCATGCCAAACAACACAATTCGTTTGTGTCTTCCGAGTGCCGGGCTGTACACTACCTAAGCGAGTGCGATCTGACGCTGAAGCCTATCAGCTATCACTCTTGGACGGGTACCACAGCATTGGGTTTTCGAAAACAGCACTCCTGGGCTTTGGTATGCCTACACTGCTCTGACAAGTGTGTTTCCACTCTGTTCCCGCTTGGAGGACCACCTCGCAATGCGAATGCGAGGCTGCGATTTGCGCTTGCGTAGACATGTCTCTCCGCCGCACCCCTTAGCTGGGAGCATCATATGTAGGCGTAAGCTGTGTTGTTGGTGTTGCAGTATAAGATGAACCGTCTCGTCTTCTCCCTCCAAAGTTGAGAGGAGAGTTCTCTAGATCAATCAGCGGATTCGACTTACAACAACACAGCCGAGCACAACAGCACCTTAACTCGAGAGATTGTATCACTAGATCCAACCCATCGTAGCAGCCCATATTCAAACAGTTTCCCTTCTCACTCAAGAAGTCATCATGTCTCACGAACACCCCGGCAACTTTGTCTACTTTGGCCCCGACGCCAACTGCACCCTCGAGCTCTGCGACGTCGGCACTAGCGTTTACGGCTACCGCCCGGCCCTGGGCGCCAACATCGCCTTCATTGCCCTGTATGCCGTCGCCATCGTGGCCCACATCCTCCTCGGCTTCAGGTGGAAGGCTTGGTGGTTCGTCGGTTGCGTCGTCGCCTCCTGTCTCGATGAGATCTTGGGTTATGCCGGCCGGATCATGCTATACTACAACCCGTGGAGTTTTGTCGCTTTCATGATCCAGATTGGTATGTTTTGTTGCTGCTGATACCAGACCATATTCGTGGCCGGCCGCCAAGGGAACAACCCACTGACGATGCCTCAGTCTGCCTCACTACCGGCCCAGTCTTCTACTGCGCCGCGATATACTGCACACTCGCGAAAGTGTAGGTGTTGTCTCTCCACCTCAGCCTGTGAAGCCGAGATTGCTAACCCTGCCGCTGCAGGATCAACCACTTCGCCCCATCCCTCTCACGCTTCCCTCCACGTCTCTTCTACTGGGTCTTCATCCCGTGCGACATCGTTTCTCTTGCCCTCCAGGGCGCCGGTGGTGCACTGTCCACCAACTCAGAGGGTTCCAACGAGCTGGGCGTGAACATCACGCTCGCGGGACTCGCTTTCCAGGTCGCAACCCTAGTCGCCTTCTCTGCCTTTTTCATCGACTTCCTGGTGCGTCTGTACCGCTCGCGTCACAACAGCAGCCTCGACGCTCAGCCGCCTATCAATACCCTACGCGTCCGCCTCTTCTTCGGCTTCCTGTCAGCCGCTGTCCTTCTGACGCTTGGCCGGTGCATCTACCGTGTTGACGAGCTGAGCGAGGGTTACGATGGTCCTTTGATCGCCAACGAGGGGCTGTTCATCGGGTTGGAGGGAGTGTAAGTTCCGGCCGTTTTCCCCTGAGCTTCAGATCCGCAAAGCTAATCAGCTTCTCTACAGGCTCGTCCTTCTCTCTATCTTGGCCCTTTGCATCGGCAACCCTGGTATGCTGCTGGAGGACTCTCATGGTCGCCATCACAGCAAGAGCAACAGTGTCGAGAGCGGTTCGTCGACCGAGCAAGAGAAGTAGGGGGCGGTGGATGAGGCCACCAGACCAGAGGTCATGTAATGACAATGAGCTGAATCTTTGAACTTGGCGTATGTGGAGTTTTGGATATCGGGTCGGTCCTGAGATATTTGTATGGCGCTGGTTTCGGCATGGTCTTTGCCATGGTTATAGACATCGTACCCGGAATAGATCCCTTGCATGACACAACCGTCCATACTGGAACTCATTTTTCGACACAATCTTCCCGCAAAGGCGACCATTCCTGCCGTCACACGGGGAAGTGAAGAACTCGTCACCGGCTTCTAGTTACCTAAGCGAGGAACAAACCTGTTTCGACGTCGTGACACACGCTCTCTGCAAAGCTGCAGCCGTCATGGCTACAATCCACTCTGAATTGCCAGATGCTCTCTGCAGTCTGCAGGGTTGGCCGACCATCCCGTCGAAGATAGTCCAATTCCAGCCTACTAGAAAGAGAAAGCGAGACTGAAGGAATTGGCATGGACCAAGCCCTGGCTGCGAGTCTCACTACTCCGACAGATATAACAGCCTGGCGGAGATGTACAACGACTTGCCAGGTCCAACTCAGATGACCCCACGTTCGGTTTCGTGAATGAGGGCACGTCTTCGCAATACCGTCCGTTATCTCTGCTCACTGCGAGTCTCAAGGATAAGTGCCTGTGAATACCGATCTCGAGCTTGGGCATTGTCGGGCGGTTGATTTCGTACCCGTACGTCCGGTCGGCGTCAGTTGTACGATGAATCATCTCTGGAGCCACAGTCAATATCTTCTCGGATGGCGCATAAACACTCCTCGTCGTGATGGCCCTCACCACCTACTGAGCTCAAACACCTCCTAGCAGAACGCAGTCACTTCAACTCGGCCTGGGACATCGTGTCTCTGTCGCACAGACGAGTGCGGGAGTGGGCGACACTGAGCTCGGCCAACTTGGACTCAACAACCCGCCGTCTGGCTGGCCTTACAAAAATGTTTGCCCAACCAAGTCCAGTCCAACACTAGTTGGAGATGCCAAGACAGTGATTGGGATGGTCCGAAAGATGATCAACAGACGCGTGACGTCTGCGGCGAGCGCGTAACAGCGTGTCGCTCCGGAGAAGAAAGGAAAGCCATACTGATATACCTGAACAGGAATCGGCGATCAAATCTACCGCGTGCTGTGACCGCTATTCTGCAGCTAGACTGAACCCCGTAGACGTGCATACATAGGTACGGAGTACGTCGGCGGACGGCTTGAAGCCATCCGGTAAACCCACCATGGGCCGAGATTGCACTCTCGTGTCGAGCGGAGTACCTTTTCAGGAGATTTCCTCTCGCCATCGTGATGAGGAACCACACCTTGACACAACCATGTGAAGATCCGCCCACGTTTGGACTATTGGCAGCGGGACCTCCGTGCCAAATTGGCCTGCGGCAAGGTGCCTGAGTGGGGGAGCATGGTGGTCAGAGATGAATCGATCTCGGTAGAGGGTCGACGGTAGCGCTGGCAGACGTGATGGAATCCCGGTCGGGGCTCATTAAACGTGTTCCCCACGATCTCGACCACCAGGTCGTGTTCCTTTCCCGCGCGTGTGAGAGGCCAATTTAAGCTTGAGAGGTGGGCGCGTCGTAAAATTACAGATTGGACTCTTAGCCCGGGTCCGGTGAATGGGGCGGGCGGCTGCTTCATGATTGGGCTTGCCCTGCCGCCGGGGCTTTTTCTCGACAGAGAAATCCACCATTTCGACAGCTTGGCAGCACAAGGCGAGCGCGCCATCGGATACTCGACGCTGTGTAAGGGCTCCCAGTCGTCCAAGCGGTTCAAGCCTTCACAGATGCCCGCCGATCATCGTCAAGAGATGAAGTGTGGAGATGCCCCCGAGATAAGCTTCATGTGGGAAGGGGAGTCGGCGGACGCCCAGAAATCCTGAAACAACAGAGTGTATGCTCAGCCTCGGAGCTAGTGCTGCATCAAAACAAGGTATTGCTGTCAATAGCAAATGCACATAACGTCATATCACAACTTTAGGAAGTTTGGTTGATCATCAAACAGGTCCGTAGCCGGCCGGCGATCTTTGCCCGAGTCCTGGAAGATGCCGGGCCTGAGCGCTTTCTTCTTCCTTGTGCGTGGTGAGTCGGCCCTGTTGTGTGACAACCAAGTAGGATGCGGTTCAACCGGTCCTACTCTGGTTGTCTTGCTCTCGAGCATGTGGGCAACCGGCAGGCGGCCTGTCGAGCGACACAATCGAGTTAGGTCGACGGTAATATTGGCTCTGTATCCGTATTAGGGGACCAGGCAATATGAATGGGAAACCCGGCTTTGTGGCTGGATGGGTCATGGTTCTTCAATGCCATGATAATTGCCTATTTGTGGTAGATTGCGCCGCCATTCGCCTGCCAACTCGGCTGGCCATGGACATACTAAGTAGACATGTGAGCAGAGTATGACAGAGGGGCATGAACAGAGTACAGATAGCCCCAAGAGAGTAGGGAAAACGCCGACATGGCTTCAACCCCACAATCAATTAAAGCCCTGGCAGCCTGGCACGCCTGGCTCGGTGGCATCTCGACCTTTTGCAGCAAAAGTCTAAAGCCGTCTCCGTCAGTGGCAAATTGGGGGGTATCCTGCAATATGCTAGGGTTGGTTGGAGAATCGGTGAAATTAAGATAGACATGCTGGCGCTGGGCGGGTCTGGTCATTTCGCTTGTGTTTCCGAAACGGTGATGTTGACCAGGATGCATGTTGTTTGTTCTTCGTCCCATGTGGTCAGGCTTGGGGCGGGAGCAAAGTCGGTTCCTGCATTAGCGTCCTGTAGGCTGCCCGCTCACCTAAGAGAACCAAACGGATCTCTCAAAGGGTCTGGACGGCGGACCCAAACACGGCGCAACAGGGTCAGAATAGGGGGCGTTGCAGCGGACAGCCATGCCAAACAGCACTACGGCTTTAGCGTCATCACTGTGGCGGCGGGGTGCCGTCGTCTGGCTTGCCCCCCCCGAAGACCGCCGTACGAAGTAAGTAGCTACTGGTTGCACAGGTGTTGCTCCAGACGATGCAGCAAAAGTTGGCCTGGTGAGCTGAATACCCATCAGCTCTTGGTCCCCTTACAGGCTCGTGATATAAGTAATTACTGAAGGTAAGTAAATTCAGACGTAAAGTCGGGCTTAAACCGGGTAACTGATGTCTGTTTAATGGAGATCTGATAAGACGGACATTATTGGTGTGCTACCTTCTGACCCAAAAAAGTATATGTCCACGTCGGCTGTCTCAAAAAGGAAAGCAAGGCACGACATTTAAAGGGTCGAAGAGGAAGGAAAGAAGCAAAATAGTTCTGGCAGGAGCCCCTAGCCGCCCTGGAAGCCCTAAAAATGGCATTTCTACACAGGGAGGATGCTCACTGAAGCTGAGCTCCCAGCGATCTCCCGTCAGTGTGGGTATCGCTGTCACCAAAAGATTTTTCCAAATTCTGCCATTTTCCACCCCTGGAATGCTCCCCTGACATCACGACCAGCCTCACGGATGGCGAGACGACCTGTCATTACTGAAAGCTGTCTAGTGGCATTGTTGATTTGTGTTTTCTGGCGCCATTGAGCTCTTTGGTGCAGACCGCTGTCTGTCAATGAGACAGGCAAGCCAGGTTTTGGTGGGTTCAAGACCTGGTGCTGCATTATCCGTACCCGCTCCTCCTTTCTCCAGGCCGGGATTGAGCGCACTTCGCCGCCATTTCGTAGGCACGTTGCAGAGGCCAATCTACGGAAAACCAGGACCTGCTTGAAGGCCATTTCGCAGACGAGATTGACACTAGCCCAACGGGGGTAATTGGCCCTGTGCCATCGGCGGTCTGTGTGTGGTTGACAGAGAACCGTTTGTCGCTGGGCTCTTCATGGCTTGCACGAATCACGAACAGTCGCCTGCCTTCGTGCACCCCAGGTCATTACGGAGTAAGCGCCAAATCTCGCCGAATTGCTACGGCGCGCTGCCAGGATGCGTGGGCGATTAAGGTGGCTGCTGCGGTGAGAGGAAGAGGCGCGCCACCAACCAGAGTAGTCGAGGGGATGGCTGTTTCCACGACGTCTCCACCAATCTAAATCCCTGCTCGATCCAGGAACAAGCGCAGACACCAGTGTGTGAGAGAGGTCACACACTCCCTTTTCCTGCACCCAATACGCCTGTCCGGACCTTTGGCCCTTTTCCAAGATGAGCAAAGGCTGTGGGCCGGTCATCATCTCGGGAGGAGGGCCAGCCCAGCCAACCCAACGCAAAAAGGACGACTCCATCTCTTGGTCGGGTCGGGGGGCCAGCGGAGCGGAGGCCAGACCCATGCGATGCGAGGAGACCAGGGGAGGGAAAGACTGCCTCCACCATCACGACACCCCTGCTGTCCTAATGTTCCTTCAACCTCCACCGAGCCCCTGGATTAGTGTCGAGCGGCCATGCACCGTTGGTTTTGTGCAATTTCCCCTTTGGAGACGGCCGTCTCGATGGCAAGCCACCCAGCCTATTTAACACTGGCATCCATCCTGCTTCCATCCATTCCTTTCTTCTCTTCTCTCCAGCCAAACAAGCCAATCCAGCTCTCGAGATCAACTTGACTCAACACTTGACTTCGGTCGTCCATTCTTTACCAAGCTTTCAGCTTCAGTCCACTCTTTTACCACCAACAAACTCAACGTTTCTACCCGAAACCACACCAACCCCCCAAACCAGTCAAAATGCGTTTCACTGCTGCTGCCCTCTTCGCCGGCGCCGCCATGGCTGCCCAGGCTGCTGACCAGAGCACCGTCTACAGCACCGACTACGTCACCGTCACCTCGTGCGGTCCTACCGTCACTGACTGCCCTGCCTCCTCCACCAAGGTCTACTCTTCCTCGTACCCGGTGACCACCTCCACCGTCTACTCGACCACCGTCCGCACCATCACCTCTTGCGGCCCTACCGTGACCAACTGCCCTGCCCACAGCACCGTTGTTGTCACCGAGGAGGTCCCCGTCTCCACCACCGTCTGCCCCGTTACCACCACCAAGTACGGCAACAGCACCACCCCCGCTGGCCAGCCCACCAAGCCCGGCAACGGCGGCGGTGAGGTCTACCCTACCAGCAAGCCCGGCAACGGTGGCAACGGCCAGTCCTCTTACCCCGTCAAGCCCACCGGCGGTGTTGTCACCACCACCAAGGGCCCTGAGGTCTGCGTTCCTACCTCCTCCGTCAAGACCATCTCCACCTCGGTCACCACTGTCGTCCCCACTGTCATCTACGAGACCGTCCAGGTCCCGTGCCCCTCTCCCAGCAAGCCTGCCCAGCCCTCCGGCTACCCTACCAACCCCGGCAACGGCGGTAACGGTGGCAACGGCTGCACTGGCGGCAACTGCACCACCACCCCTCCTCCCGTCGCTGCTGGCGCCGGCAACCTGGCCTTCTCCGGCCTCTTCGCCGCTGCTGCCGGTCTGGCCGCTGTCGTCCTGGCATAAACGCCTCACCAACCATTTTCTCTTGTCCATTTTTTGAGAAGTCCGGAAGGCTACGGCATATGTTCATGAAGAAACCCGCTACGGAGTAAAAAGCTGCTGGGATATGTCTAGCATTATGGCATGGCGATAAACTTTTGTGTACCTAATTTTCTAATTGTATTTGCGGAGCTTGGACGGAGGACTCTCGACGCCGGCCTCCGGGACAGATTTCTGGTCCGGAGTCGGGGCGAGGAGACTCTGGACGCTCTGAAACCTTGAACCAAACCCTTTTGACTTTTTGGAGAGACTTGACATGATCACGAACAGATGGCTCACGAGTGAAATGGAAACCATTGCTAACTTCTAGGACTCTCGACGTCTCGACATGCTTTGGCCAGCTAACAGCTCTCTAGGCAGCTCCCGTGGAATGTGTTTCACTGCGGGAGACCCATCTGAAGACGAACGACACATGGGGGTCAGAAAACGTCCGCTAGGAGTGGGCTTTCCATTCCTTCCTGACAGCTTCTCTGTTCTGACAGTCAGAAACAAACACAGCACGTCGTCAATTGAGATCGTCGCATCCCTGGCGGAGACCTCATTTCCCCAGGGAGGGGCGGACCCTTGCATGAGCGGGTCCGTTTTTCAGGGGTCGACCCGGTCCAAGTCTGGCCAGACACATGATTTGGCTGACTCGTCCTCTTTTTAGCTTGCCTCGGAAATTAAGCCTCCACGGTTACACTGTCATTGGTCTCTGGGTTGCTGGCCGTGTCGCTTTCGCGCTCGTGGATGAGAGGAGGATGTGCTGACGAGAGACCGGACGAATTGCGATGCAGTGGCTGGACATTCGACTGAGGGAGGACGATTTTTCTTCATCCGGATGATACCCTACTCCGTCTGCATCTGGGCGATTGACTCTGTCACAGAGAGCGAGGCAACCTTGGTATATGAACATGGCTGGTCGCATTGATTCATCAGACAGATTCCACACGACTGCCACGACTGTTTGAACGTGATGTGTTTGTTCCTTGCTGACACACTCCAAGCGAGCAAAGTGCACAAGATGCGGCATCGTCCTCTTCTTTTCGGATCTCTCTCACCTTGATGGTGGACGGTTTTGTGTATCCCTCGCTAGCACCAGGCTCGAAAGGTGAGACAAAGGCTCCCCCAAAGGGCGACCCGCTCCAGCCGCTTGGGAGGCACTAAGACCTTTTTCGAAGTTGGGTTGAGTGATCGTGGCCTACAATTGACGGTGGCGGTTCGGCGCTTCCCGCATTCCGATCCAAGTCTCCCCCACGGACTTTCGGCACCCAGGTCTCACAGAGGGACTCGAGGGAGGTGTACGAACGACACCATTCTCATCCCTTTGACTCGTGGCTGTCCATCCCTTGGATTGTGAGAATTTTTGCTTCGTCTTTTTTTTTTTTGGAGTCTGGGCCGATTCCTTTTCGAGATCGCCATCAGAGATTTAGGCTTCTGCGCAAGCAGTCTGCCGCGAGGGAGAACGTGTGCAATAGTGCGACTTGTCTGTGAGGTCCATCAAGCGATGGCCGGAACTTGTCGACGATGCGCAGTAGCGGGTAGGTCAAGGCTCTCGGCCTCGCCATGGCAAGCCGCCGAGTCCGTTCGCTTCGGCGACGGAGGTTGTCCGCGAAGTCTCAAGGGTTTTGCCTGAAGCGGCAACCGGAGAACGACAACCAACCTCCGCACACTCCTCATCTGTTGACTTTTTCTTATTTATTTTATGTCTTTGGTCTTCTATGAAAAGAATAAGAGCTCTTATTTGTCTTTAGAAGAGTCAACAGTGGAGAAGGTAAAACACGTTTCTTTGACCGATATAGATTGATCCTCATCGCCGCCATACTCGCCTCACTTACCAACCTTCATTATCAAGCAGCGCTGAAAGGCTGTATTCTGCGAGATTCGTCATGCTCGTCCCATCATTTCTTAAGATGGCTTAAGAGGGCCCATTATCGGTCGGAGGGGCTTGGAACGATTGGGGTCCATACAACGGCTAAAGTCCGCCGTCAATTGAGTTGGCTATCTGCGCATTGCTCTCCGCTCCCGTCCCTGATTGCGGAGGTGGAGCTGGTGCTTGGGAGGAGAGCTATGAATGGCTGGGAGAAGGTTTATTGGGCTTCATTAAGCAGCAAAAAGAGGAGGGCAGATATGAAGTGATGCGGCCAAGCTGGCCGTTTTTGTCGACTTTATTCAGGTGGCAAGTAACGTGTGCTCGGGGTTGCGTATACAAATTAGGCAGTGCTCTCTGTTCGACATCTGGTCTCCGGGAGTTTACTTTGGTTCCTGAAGCACCTTCCTGGAATCTCTCCTTGTTCTGTAGGAGAATGTTCATTTGTCGACCATTCTAATGCTAGTAGGCAGGCGCTGAGAGCCGTCTGCTGTTCGTCACTCGTTCAAAATACAAAGTTTCACACTCATTTTCAAATATCCCATTTTTGTTCGTACCTATTAAGACCAGAGGAAATCGTCGGAGACCTTCTGGGCTCGGATTGACAAGCATGGGGCCAAACACACATTTCCAACAGTGCAGCATGGGCGCCGTGTGCCGCTCCTTTGCTCTCCTGTCCCTAGTCACCTTCAACTGGGGAGGGAACTCACCTTCCATCTTTACCAGCGCACAGGATGTCGCGAGGTCGGACGCACCGCCGCCGGACACTGATGACCCGGCCGGGCAGACGACCATCACCTCCATCTCCACGAGCGTGAGCGTGAGCACAGCTACGGCCACAGCCACAGCGACGACCACGACGACCGACGCCACGCGCGTCGTCTCGCTCTTCTACATCGACGAGCGGGCCTTCGAGGGCCTGCCCTACACCCTCTTCCACCGGGACTCGGGCTCCGTCGTCGGCGTCGACGAGAGCGCGACCACCTTCGTCATCACCACGACGCGCAGCGACCAGCGCCCGAGCCCGACGCACTCGCGCAACATGACCACGGCCGACCAGCAGCAGCAGCAGATCCTCCCGTCGGGCACGTCGCGCTCGCTCAACCGCACGGGCAACCCGAGCACCATCACACAGGGCCCGACGACGTTCGTCTACACGGGCACGCGCGCGGGCGGGCCCCCCGAGCGCACGGTGGTCAACCGGTGCCGCCTGAACGGGACCAACTCGGCGCGGTGCAACCTCACGCACGTCGGCGCGGCGTGGTACGCGAGCGACCCGGACTGGAACGGCACGTACAGCACGTACAACTACACGTGGACGAGCGGGGACCGGTGGGGGTTCGCGCCCGTGACCATCACCAAGGGCGTCGAGCTCATGGCGCCGCCGGCGCTGACGACGGCGTACGAGACCGGGTCCTCGAGCTCCAACGGGGCGAGCGGGCCCGCCGGCGGGCGGCCGGGCGCCGGCAGGATCAAGGAGCTGTACGGGCTAGGCTGCACGGCTGGTCTGATGGGCGCGCTGGCGGTGGGTGTGTTTGTCCTGCTGTGAGTATGTCGAGTGTAAGTGAGGGACGGGAGGGGGTGTGGGCGTCGGGAGCTCGAAAGCCAAGAAAAGTGTCAATTGACTTGACACACTAGCAGGGCGCGGGAGGGAGCCAATGGGCTGGCCGTAGTGCGGTGTTAAGACAGAGCAGATCGAGCAGAAAAGCTTTGGCGCGCAGGGTATGTTGGTGGTGGAATGTGAGCTCTGTCCGTGGTGCTTATGCGCATGACGGCGTTTAGTGCTTTGGGGGCCGAAACGCAGGCGGGCACAGCCGCCTCGAGCTGAGGAGCAGCCGTGGCTAGTGCCGGGCTAGGGAAGACCAGATGGTATCACACGGGACAGGATGGAATCTGTGAGAAAACGGAGACGATCAGAAAACCAGGGTACAATGGCGAAGACCGTTGCAAATTAGCATGTATTGGCCTCTTCCTTTGATGCTTATTCTGTCGCAAGGCTGTGAAGGCTGTTTGAGAATCTGCGCTTAAAGTCGGTCGTGCTGTGTTTCGATGGTGCGATCTGTGACCAGGCCTAACTATTTCCCCATGCTTCTACGTATGACGATTCTTCTGTCCCTTAGTAGTGTGTATTATTAGCAACTCGGATCGTCACCTGAGAATACTAGGTTTGCTTTTACTGCTCATTGTCTAAATTTGTATCTAGTAGTCTAGGACAGAGCACACAGACTTTATGTTAAAGAATACACCAAGCCAGCAGCTTGCAAGATACCATGCATCCGGTTTAGTGGGTTAAAACAAGGTTTGTCGTGAAAGTTGTGTAACGATTCCGCCTACCTCAAGGCTTCATGCGCCAGGCGGCTAACATTGCATGTCAGTCAGCACGGGAGCGGAAATGAGGGAGGTTATCTTGAGTGTTGGAGGTAGTCGTGGACCTGGCTGGAGTTTGCGGCCGCTTCTCCATCCATTAGAATTCTCACGTCGACCTGCCCGCGATCCCAGAAAGATATCTTCATGCATGTAAATGCAAGGTACGGTGATATTGGTGGTCAAAAGGCAAGACAACCTTATCAGGCTTTCTTCCAATCCGGGCCACTCGCTGCATCTCGCTGGATCCCCAAGTGCCAGAATGGGCCATGACGGGGACGGTGATGGGCCACATTGGGTGGCCACCCTAGTCAACCTTGGGCATTCCAATTGGCCTCTAGGCGTTCCCGGCGCTAGGTCCATCGACTGCCAACCCCTGTCAATTGACGGGAGGAGACCCTTGGCATCCTCACATTCCCCATTGCACAAGCCACACCCCCCAAAGGGAGGGTCGGAGGCCACCACCTGCACCGTGAGAGGCAGCTAAGGCGATTTCCCAAGTACACGATCGCACCGTGGCCTATCCTCTCGAGCCGGCCGTTCCCCAGTCCGCAAGTAGAGGTGCAGGAACCATGCAGATACGTCATGGTGCCAAGTCTAGATCGTTTGCCGATTCCAATCCTGCACCATTGACCCAGAACAGATGCCGCCAACAGAGCTGCAAGGCTGCCACTAGACCTGCAAGCCCGCCTGCGTGCCAAACGCCTAATGGGTCAATACACGTCGTCAATTTCAACCAGAGAGAAAATTTGACGTCACTCTTTTTGTTTGGCTAGGTCCGCATGACACGAAGGGGCTTGAAGAGGCATTGTTGTTTTGTCAGTTGGTCTAACGGGAGGTCTACTAAGTGCGGGAAGCGATAGGTAGGCCCGGGAGACGGGAGACGGGAGGGCTCCAGCCAGCCGGATCGCACTTGATGTGCTGCGATAGCGAAACTCGCTTCGTGTACTTGTGCCGAGAGCGGGCAGGACAGGACAGGACAGGACAGGGCAGGGCAGGGCATCAATGTCAGCATTCTGATCTGTTGCGATTGGCATCTGCACTTGCATCTGCATCTGCCACAATTCTCCATCAATCCATGCTCAATTGTGGCTCGTGTATTCGCAAGTGCGAGGTTCAAGGTTGCCAAGAGGACCCTGTCAAGAATGCTGGGGTATTTTGTTAGTGGTGTTAGCGGTGTTAGTGGGTGGTGGTGGGTGGTGATGTTTGGCACGCCGCCGCACAGCTCCTGCTCAGCCACTGCGCAGCTGCTCGCACATGTCCGATAGCGACCTCACCTAAAGACCGTCTTGTATCCCTCCCAATCCTTCCTTCGACCTCGACTCAAGATGCCATACTCGATGTTCTTTTCTTGTGCATCCTTTATAATTAAGGCACCGCTCGGTCAACTAGATCCGACGCCGCCGCCTCTTGTTTCCCATACTCACCTTAATCTGCATTTAGCGTTTAAAGCTTCTTAGATCTCGAAATACATTCAACAACACGAGGCTGCAAATCAAGAGTCACCGGAACCACCACCGACCCCTCATTCTTGAACATTATCAGTCATAGCATCACTTTCTTTGCGACATCGACGACACCTAGCCCGAGCAGTTTTCCCTGATATCCTTACGCATAGTATCTTTTCCAAGGGGGACATGAGGTTGTTCATCTTATAGATCAATCAATCCATCGGACCCACCTCACGATACTTATACATACATACCTATCTTAAACACATCGCCATCTACATCTACCTTCAACCACTTGCACCTACTTCAAGTCTGCCGTTGCAAAGCAGCCGACACCTGGTCTTGCATTTACAAACTCTACCGGGCGACATGAGCTTTGTCCCCCGTTACGGAGTAAATTATAACATCGGTACAGCGGCGTTCCCTTCCCAGCACGACCTGGGCTTGGCGTCTGATGAGAATACAGTAGAAGCCACCAACGATAACTTCAACCACTTATTCGAGAGCCCGGCGATAGTACCAAACGATCCGACGGCACAGAACTTCCACCAAGTGCCATCGGTGGGGCTCGCCATCGACAACGGCGCCTCACACGGCATCGCCAATCTCACTCAGACTCACAGCGAAGCACTACACCCCTGCCCAGCCTGTGGAAAGCAGTTCCCTCGAAAATGCGACCTCAACAAACACTTCAAGACTCATAGTCGCCGCTACAAGTGTGACATCACGACATGTCCCTATAGCGAGCAAGGGTTCCCTACTCAAAAGGAGCTCGAGCGCCATATAAACGACAAGCACACCCCAGACCGCAAGGTCTTCTCTTGTTACTACCCATCTTGCGATTACAAGTCGCCACGAGAGTCGAATTGCAAGGCCCATATGGAGAAAGCACACGGATATCACTACGTCCGGACCAGGTCGAGGAGGTCTTACCGATGCCCCTTTGAGGGCTGCAACGATTGTCTGTCCGAGGAAGACACCAGACAAAGGCATGCCCAACTCCAGTCTACCGCGACGAGTCCAATGTACCCTAGATACACTCGAGGCGACTTTGTTCTTTACCCGGATCTGCAAAACCCGAACTTGCTCTCTTACGCACAATCTGGTATGCTAGGTTCAGGTGTCAACCCGCAGCCTGCATCGCCCGACTCGTACCTGCCCTGGACCTCTCCTGCGACACGCCTGCAGAATGTCGAGACCAACATACAGAGGGTCGATGACACAATTAGACCAGAGGATCATGGCGTTCCGATAAGCCCGTTCCCACTTGACCCCCAGTTGTTCCAGGCCGTCCCGAACAAGGCAAATGTTATGGCCAACTGGACGCCAACTAGCATGGAGGAGCCGCCTAGGATCTTCTCCGTCCCCGGGTACGCAAGAGTGACAACATCTGGCGAGATGATGTCCTCGCCAGTCAAGCCCTGGGCCGATCCCCAAGCCTACGTCGATGCCAAGGGCCATGTCAACATGGCTGCGAGGCCGGCACATCCCAGCAGACATAGTGGCTATCTCGGCGTCAGCGAAGCGCAGCATGTGCCCTCGACCAGCTATGGCCAAACATCCGCCTCTCCCGAGAGACCGGCTCTCAAGCTTGAGGACTCGGACAACGATGAGTCGAGTCACGATGAAGAGGAACCGCCGCAGAAGAAGCCCAAGGCATCCCATGGAGATGAAGCCGAAGACGACAAAGTTCCATGTCCTTTTCGAGAGCACGATCCACGCCACTTCAGCAGAGACAACAACGAGAAGTTTTCTCCGTGTCATTCCAAGCACGAGAGCATAGCAAGTCTTGTGTAAGTGCGCCTGCGAGCTTTTCGAAGCACAACCCTCCTTCTTTATGTCGAGCAGTGGGCTAATAGCAGTCATAGACGCCACCTAAAGAGGCCGGCACATCGATTGAAGTCGGAACGCAAATTCATTTCATCCTTTGATGTGGATGACGAGGGACGAGGCTACCCCCGCGCAGGTCTGTGCAAGAGGTGTTGGAAGCCATTCACAGATGAGCAGCTTTTCGACGAGCATCTTGAGCAGAACTGCGCCAAGTCTTCGCGCGGGAAGAGAGAGAAGTACAATCTCTTGCGCGACACTTTCGTGACGGGCTCGCAATCGAGCCGCGACAGCCTGGGGGCACCTTCGCCGCTCACCGGATGGCAGGCGACCGACGAGCCAGAGGAGGCCGAGTACGACGCTCAGCAGCCCGATACGATACATGTTGCCTCGGCGCACAACCCATCGCCCTCAATCGGGGTTGCAGACAATGAGGCCATCTCTAGAGTCCGTAATCTGGAAGAAAAGCTTGTTGCTCTCACTCAGCGCGTGGAGGCTCTCGAGCAAGAACGACAAAACACGGCTGTTCTTTCCGATGCAAACCTTCTCCCTCAGCAGCTTGGCCTTGCAGAGACTGCGACGTCGCTTGTCGCCCACGCATCGAGTACCCCACGAGCGGCAAGATCGATAGTCTCGTCGGTGATGTCTAGAGAACCCGGGACCGACGAGACAATAAAGCATCCTAGACACCAGACCCTCATATATGGTGCGTCGTCTAGGCAGCGTGACCTCGTCGGCGGGATGGACAGCTATTCGATTGATGTGGACCGAGAGACAACAGACTTCTTCCACGAGGCAGCGAGGACCCTGTCCGGTCTCTCGTCAAGCAGTGACAGGTCCTCCGTTCGCCATGTCCCGCCGCCTACCCTGGACAAGCCGGGCGAGAGCAGTCACGCCAACACTTCCCGAGAACGAAAGAGGAGGAGGATCAAAACACCTTCGCCTCAAAAGATAGCACCGTCCCTGACCGACTCGGGGTATGCTAGCAAATGGAGAACAGCCGAGACGATCAACGAAGATGACGACGAGGATGAAGGCATGAGTGACGTAGATGAGGAAGATGACAACGCGGAAAACGAGACACGACAGGATGAAGAGGTCTATCGGCTATCACAATCCGATTTCCAGGGGACGACACTCAGCCCGGATCAGGTGGCCAGCATGTTTCGGTGAAATGGCTGGCCTCTGAAGGGTCGGCGTTATGTTTTTTTGTGGTTGCATTTGGCGTTCTTGGCAACGGGAGCATCATAGACTTTGTATATATGTGATAGAAAGGGTAGATATGGGTCGGCGTTTTGCGATACTCACTCATCTTGCTTTTGTTATTTCAACGTTTAGAGCGGCATTTTGGCTTCTATGTTTGTAGCGTGGGGGGTGTGTCAGGGCAAAAAAAGATACCAGGGGATACTAAGGGTCGCATGGGTTGTGTTCTTATATATACGTTATTGAAGCATTTTCATCATAGAGAAAGTTCCGACTCCTTCAGTCTACCTCCTTGATCACGGCCGTTATGACTCTTACGCTGACCAAGTGACGACAACGCCAAGGGTTGTGAGGCAAGGCAGCAGCAGTCACGCATCCATCACTACGGGACACATGGTACAGCAGTGATAAACTGAGTAGACAATATGCAATTCTTACTGTAGTCACAAACATGATAATTTTCCAGACCGTCCTGGGCAAGCCATGTCCTGGCAGCCCCCTCAACCCCTGACCCAACTCCGAGAGATCACTCCGCCCCGGCATCACCTCCCTCGGGCGGCCCCAGCAGTGGGGGGAGTGTGATCGTTATGAGCGGCGGTATCGAGATCGTAAGCCCCGGCCGTGTCGATCGCGTGATCGGCCTGTCGGTGGGCACGACGACGCGCGTGGTTGTGGAGGTCGTAGGTCTGATAATGGGCGAGTCCGGGATGACTGATCTCGTAGTCGTTGTGCTGGGCGGCTTCGACGTCGTCCGTGCCGTCGTCGTGGTCGATGCCGGCGGCGGCCGGATCGTCGTCGACTGTGACGGGTCCGGCGCCGGGTCGGCACTAGTCGGCCGCCCGATGGTGGTGGTGGTCGTCTTGATCGACGTGGTCGTGGTCTTGGGCGGGGTCTTTGTCGTCGTCGTCGTCGACGACGACGGTGGCGCCGGCTGGCTGCTCCCGCTGCCGGTGCGGTACCAGTTCTCGGGCGGGTCGCCGAGGCACTCGCCGACGGTGACGGAGCGGTAGCCCTTGGCGAAGAGCGAGGTGAGGAAGTAGTCGGTCAGGTTGTAGACGGTCTGCCAGTGGATGTCGTGCTCGATCTGGAGGAAGCTGTCGCGCGCGGGCTTGGACGGGGCGATGGTGTCGTCCCAGATGTCCTTGCTGTCCTGGATCATCTTGGGGTCGTCGTGCAGGTAGCCCTCGGTGTCGAGGTCAAAGTAGACGATGTGGTAGCCCAGCGTCGAGAGGGTGCTCTGGCACGACTTCTCGCAGATCGAGTACGGCGGCCTGAGAGGGTGAGTTAGTCTCCCTTTCTCACGAAGAGCTCAGCATTGGGATGTGCTCACTGACCTCATGTAAGTTGGGAAGAAGCCCAGGATGTCGTTGAACGCAATCTCGTTCCAGACCATCTGGTTCTTCCACTGTTGCTGTGACACGGCGCTCGAATTCTCGTGAGACCAGGTGTGACTAGCGACCTGATGTCCCTCTTTCACCATGCGCTGTGTGCCCTGTCAGATCAAGCCACAACGGCGCTTCTCTATCTCGAGTTGTCTCACCTTGATGAACCCTGCCCAGGGCTTAGAGGCATCATTGATCATGCCCTTGCCCAGGTTGTTTCCGGTGATAAAGAATGTAGCTTTCGCACCGTAATCCTAAATAAGACATCCCGTATTAGCGAAGATTCAGGATTGATTCTCGTAAAAGAGCTACCAGCCCTTGGTCTCGCAAGTGTCTTCGAAAGAACTCTACAGGATATCTCGTAAACGTACCGCAAACTTGTCCAGTAGATCTCCCGTGTAATCATACGGCCCGTCGTCAAAAGTAAGCGCAATATCACCGGGCTTCTGACAGTCGTAGATGCCCAGCCCGCCGTACAGCACCTTGCCGACGTGCGGCCGCGCCACGCTGGAGGTATCGACGCCTGAAGGCCGCTGGTTCCCGTCGCAGCCGGATCCGTAGTTGATCTGGCAGTCAGGCGAAGCACAGTACTCTTCTGTCAGGCCGCACCAGCTACGAGTGAGAGAGTTCGGTGAGTGAGTCGACTGCTCAAAGTTTGCACGGCAACCAAGGGTGGGTTGCTGGTGCAGTATGCGTGATCGACGACTTACCCTTCAGCAGAACAACAGTAGCCAGCAGCGCAGCTACCATGTCCGGAACCGCAGCGACCGGAGGTGCCTCCGTTCTGTCTCCTGTCGAGAGATCCTCCTTGCTTTGCAGCTGCCTCGTTGCGGCCGGCCTTCGCAGCCATTGGTAGCGGAACAGGCCTGGGCTCGAAGCGCCGTGCCCGCAGCTCCGAGAGTGCTCTCCTCCCTCCTACAATCTTCGGCAGTCCGTGCAAGTGATCATCGCCGCCGTGGGCAGTAGCGATGCCTGCCAAGGCAGCCGCCACAACAGTCGACCAATGCATCACGACGAGATCCTACTGTCCTGTGCCTGGTGGTGCAGTAAGTGGAGGTCACAAGACGAGGAGCAAGGTGCAGGAGCAAAGCCAAGAGCCTTCATAAACGATGGAAGATTGGAGAAACCACCGAGTTGAGTTGGGGAAGGAGGTATAAGTCCCGACATATAAACACCATGCCGATTGGATTGTAGAGACATAAACCTTCCGACCTTAGAAGGGGTATATGGTAACGTTACCGTAAATGGACACTAGTTTTTCGGAAAACACAGAAACGGCATAGAGAGGAGCATATACGACAGCGATGGAGTGGGAAACGCGATGCAGAAGCTAGGGAACAGAATATATGAACTGCAGTCCGACGTTGCGTGCGAACGTCATGGGCGACCCCTGACAGCAGGGAAAGCTGACGTTCCTTCGCAGAGTGTCCACGCATGCAAATTTCTGCAGCCCGAGAGGTGAATTGACAAAATTGGGCATGCATCGCGCTCGCAGGGTGTCCCGTTGTGTGGAGAGCCGGCGATGGTAAAAGGGGACCCTTTGGTTCCGCGGCTCTCATCACAGGTTCTGTAGGCTAAATTGCTCAACGAGCCTCGATGACAGTGATGGGCCCAGGAAGATTTCCCCTTTCGGCTGACTTATAAGGCTCTGCATATGCAATAACCGGCGGTACGGAGTTCCATCATAGGGTAGTAATATACCTCATCGCATCCCCTCTTCATGATGACAGCCACGCGCTGCCATGTTAGGCATAGGAACTTGCGAGTGCTTAATGAACCACCTATGCAAATTGCTTGGACTGCATGGCTATGCAAAGATGTGATCAGAAGGCTGGAAGACCTAGTTCGGCTGGCCACCCTCGAGGTGCAAGGCAAGTTGGCCATTGGTGTCTTGTAACAATCTGCAAGGCTCGCTGCCAAGCCGGTTGTTCTGCCATCGAAGCTTTCGCCAACCGGGCTACGGCGGGCACTGCAGTGCACTTGCCAGTCCAGCCCTTGTGCAAGCGGAAGATAGTGACCTGGAAATAAGCTTTGCAGGACAATGCTGCAGAGCTCCGGGCCCAGCCTGACCCGGACCTCACTACGAGGTTGGATCCGAGTGTGCAGATTGTCGCAGCAACATCAAAGTCACCACACAGCAAGACCGTATGTGCAAACGTACCATTGCATCATCCAGATGATCTGAACACCGCACCCGAGAATGCAAGATGAAATTGAAGAGGCCGGCCATGCGAGATGAAATGAAGCAAAGCGGTCGGCTCTGCAAGCCGATCGTATATAGGAGGCCACGCGTTCAGCCTTCCGGAATGTAACTCGGGGGGATGGGTGAGGAGCACCAGGCACCGTGACGGAGGAGGGTGGCATTAACGGATGATCTTATATTAGCAGAGTACCTACCTACAGTGGAAGGGAAAACGACAATACTTTCAGTGATGTAGCCCGCGATGCCGCAATCCCGTCCTACAGCCAGATGGTTGAGCAGGCAATATAGCCGCCCAACACTGGGAACCGTAGAATTGCCAATAGCATGCCGCCTGTTCATTTGAGCCGTCGTTAGGGTAGTCACTTCACCTAGCCCTTTCTATTTAGTGTCGTCAGCCCCGGATGCACCATCCCTCCTTGGGTGAACATTTTTTGACTCTTTATTTGCTTCTATCAAAATGACGAAGACCTGAATGCAACACGCCTCGTTCCAAGACCAGAAGTGTAAAATAACGAACCGAAACACCGTGCCGTTGAGCCAACCTGCCTGTATAATACAAGAATACTTGGTATCATCATCCCATCCGTTGGGAACGAGTTCGAATGCCCACAATCATGGAGATTGGAAAAAACACAACGTTCCACTGCATGCCCTTCAACACGCGGGTTTGGCGATGCATCCAAATTCACCGAACAAAAGCACCTGCTGCTCCCTAAGGTTTTGATGTCTCCTCTGCTTGCGAGGCGTCGTCCGTCTCGGTCGCCTGGGCGGGCTCTGCTGATTCCGAGTTTGCTGCCTCCTCCTTCTTCTTCTCCTCTTCCAGCTTCTTCTTTTCCTCCTCCAGCTTTTTCCTGGCCGCCTCTTGCTTCTTCTTTTCCTCCTCTTGTTTCTTCCTCTCTTCCTCCTGCTTCTTTGCCGCCTCCTGCTCGGCGGTGAGGCCAATAGTGCCGTCCTTTCTGTCACCCTCGCAGCGCTCTCTCTCAAGCTTCATGTCCATGATCAGGCTGAGCTCGGGGCAGTACTGCAGAATCTTCTTCCGCTGCGCATGATCCTTCCACACGTCGTCGTTGAGCCTCGAGCCACCGTCCCGGATGTGATAACCCATAGGTTTCTCCATGTAGACGTCCTCGACGGCAAGAGCGCCAATGTTTCCAGATGCGACCTTCTCGTCAGGCATGATGTATAGTCGTGATCCAAACCATTCATCCTCAGGCTCAGTGTTATTGTAGCGTTCCTGAATGGTCAAAACCTTGCGAATTGCCGACATTTTACGAAGGGAAAGTCCACCATTGCCCGCAAATCTATCATCGACAGTCCTAGATCGACCCGTCAGCCACGTTCATATTGCACGGTATCAGAGGACGCGCGGAGCTTACCTCGGGGCTCCTGCCCAACTCCAGCCAAGCCAGTCGTTGAGGCTCTGCTCTGCATTAGCGCAGAGGATGCTGTCATACTCAAACTTGAGAATCCACTCGACCCCAGGGAGAAACTCGTTATAGAACCGCAAGTCTGTCATGAGACGGTACACCTTCTCCTTGGAATCGATTTCCCAAGGTTCGGGTAAGACCATTAAGTCTAGCTTTCCCACGACTTGTTGGTGCTTCACGGCAAAACTCCGGCCGACGCTGATAACGCTCTTGTCGGAGCCGATAAAGACCATCCTCCAGTCCGGGGGAATCACTGTGAGCATGTGCAGCATCTGGGGGACAAGATGCGGTAGAGGGCGAGGCTCGATGAGCAGGGCGATCTTGGTGACATTGAAGTTGGTTCGGGGATCGGGGTCGGAGTGCCAATCGACTTTGATGGCAGGGATCTTCTGGCGTGCCTCGTCCAGTCGTGACTTGAAGGCAGCTTGTATGCCTGGAGAGTAATGTGGGAGGAGCATGGCAATCCACCACCTATACCAATGCGAAGTGGTTAGCAAGCGTGTGCATGTTGAGCACGGCGAAGAAAACTCACGTAAGACCCAAGGAGAGAGCCACCAGGACTTTGGTCCTGGTGATGGCAAAGATGCCCGGGGAGTGCGTTTGGGCTGTCATTGTACAAGATCTCTAGACGACACCCTAGCGTATCGAAGGGTAGAAGATCCGAGTGATCTTGAGAATTTGAGAATGAGTAAGCGGAAGGAACTTGTTTGTGAATCGACTTTCGCAAAGACAATGGAAGGTGTTCCTGCTAGTTCCGCATTGTTGCGATAAGCGCGAGGGTATTCAACGAGCGTGTTGGCGAAAAGCAGCAATTCGAGGTCGCAACACTGATGGTGATGCTCAGCGGCGACAAGTGGTGGGGGGATCACGGTCAAGCTGGAAGTCCACCACGAGAGTCACTCGCTATGTAAGAGGTTTGTTCAAGGTGAAGGTGCCAGGAAGGCAGGAAAAGGTGAATCACGAGAAAAAGAAAGAACAGAACAAGATTACCGGCGTAAAGGTAGGGATGTCAGAGAGAAGGTGGTGGTGGAGGATTACGCGGAAATCCGGCCATACCTACTCTCACTCATTGCTTTTACGAGGAACCAAAGAAAGGGGAGAGGAGACCAGACCACGCTGAGGCTGGGCGAGTCAATCAAGGGCGGGCGCTGCAGCAGTGCTGGTTTGGCTGGGGTGCCACAGAAAAAAGGGTGCCTAGAAGGGCGACAGCGTGGTGAGACTGCCTCTCTCAAAGAGAAAGAAGGGCAATTAGAGACCGAGAGGATACTTTGACGGTACATTCGGTGTTAGCGTCAGCCCACTCGAGGCCAGATTTGCATACGAGGGCCACTGTACCAAAAAGTTTATTAGGATGATTTGCCCGTATTTTGCACTGCCAGAAAAGCACCAACCATGGGTCCCTAATTGACAGCCCTGCGTCGCTTTAAGGGTCTTTCTCACAAATTTAGTGACGAATACAGTGGGGCATGCGGTCGCTATCCGCTCGCTCCAAGTGAGAGCACTGAGGAAAAGAGACCAAGGTCGTTCGTGACGTGCCAAGGCTCTCAATAGCATCAGCTAGTTTGGCTCCCCTGCAGCCATTTTCAGCCCAAGACTCATCTTTTAATTTCGCAGACGCAGCGCAAATTTGACCATGAAGACCGTGGCCTGTTCCCCTACCCACAAAGCCACCGGGCGTGAGAAAGTCAGACCGAAATGCATGTACCCAGAAGGATAAGAGAGAGAAAGAAGATATATCGCGAAACCAGAATCGTGTCGGTCGTTTCCCAGGCATGTGGCAAGTACCGTGGGGAATGCGGTCGCTCGCGGCTGGTTCCATCAATCTATCAATGCACTTAAGCACGCCGCCGTGCACGCGTACCGCGATGCTCTCGAGCTCTAGCGCGACCGGCAACCCCGACTACCATGATTAGGGCAGACACCAAGCTGCGCCAGCAAGCATCAGTATCTTTCTCCCTGCGGCCAGTTGCAAAGTCCAGAAAGAGGGTTAACTCGCCAATCTAGCCGACCGAGTATGCACTTGGCGATTTTGTGCCGAGAGGTTGGAGGAAGCACCCTATTATCAATCATCCCAAGTGCTATCACTGCCAGAGTTGGGAATATCTTATACTCAGTAGCTTGACCTATTCTGTCCAGTTCCACGGCAGAAAACTGCCATATACTCAACATGCAGATAGCCAAATGCGGCCAGCCAGCCATCTTGGGAAATACCCTCCAATGATGGAGCGGCAGACCGTCCCGAGACAGGTTTTGTACGCATCAATTTGCATGTCTGATATCCTGGTGTAACATAAGGTCAAGATAAGGTCAATGGGGTTGGGCGGGCCCGGTAGTAGCTGGACCCAATTGTCAGAAGCTTCTCGCATGATCGCTCTGGGGCATGGATCTTGTCTTGTCGTTTTGACAGACTCGTGATCATGGCCTGGAAGAGAGAGCGCACTTCGTATTATGAACGGACGACATGCAAGTCTGCCGTGACTGTCAGGCCGGTTTGGGTATGGCTTTGCTGGAGTGAGATAAAAATATGGATGCATGCATATGACGACGGGAACTGGAGGGTAGCATCCAACCCTACCCTGGGTTGCGTAACCGAACCCCCTGTCTCCCTCCCTCCTGAGTGAGGCTGGGCTCCCTTTCTTTTCCTTTTCAAACAAATGAACCGTTTGGTTTGTGATACGGGAAGCTCGGGACAGGGGTTCAGAAAGGCGATCATCACTGATCACTGCCCCACGCTGTTTTTACACATGTCTGAGCAAGGGAATGTCCCAACACGATGGACTTGATAATGGTAATAGTGCAGATGAACAAAAATATCATACAAATGTAGCTTGTACTTGTACGTAGGATGATCCTCCTTTGGGCAAGGTGTCAGGGGTTTCTTGGGAGCCGGGTCCAGGGCACTGCAAGGGTAATGGAAGTTTTGCTGGTGGGGTTTTCACAGATGGGTTTCCCAAACCGACGGGCTCCATCCAGCTTGGACGGGGCAGGCGATTCCAGCGCGCGACAGTGAGTGGAGGGGGCCCAAAAGTACCCGGCATGTACCTGACCCGTATCTCACTAGACCACACTTCAAATCGCCCCCAAAAGAAGAGCATTTGAGGGCGCGGGCGCTGACATCAAATGATTGCCGCTATCCCTTCACGCTATCGACTGTGCTTCACGAAATTGTCTCCCTTCCTCACGCCAGCCCTTTCCCGTTTCGCCCCATGGCCTGTCCCGACGAGGGCTGGACTTCTGGATATCTCCTCTGTCTTTTTGACTGACAAAACTTCTCCAGTGATGCTCGATAGCTTCATCTGGCGATTCATCCTACAACTTGACTGCCACCATCATCAAGTTCAGCTCCTCTCTGCCACTCGGCTCCCATAGCCTGTGAGACATTCATAGCGCTTGTGTCAGCTGTCTCGACGAACGAAGAAGCGAAGCAGACTGGGAAAATCGGGGCCAGCTTGCCGGGCTCAGTATCCTCTCGGAAGGAGATTCATCTGCCTACGTGGTAGAATAGGCTTTTGCGACCAGATCTCGACCTCCTTTCCGACCTCTGCGTACTCTTTGCTCGTCGGATCGTTCCGCTTTTGCGCCTTCCGCAATGCAGAACATCAATATGGACAGACTAATGGACAAGATTGTGAGATTGCCCGCAGCGATATGGGCGAGGACGACAAAGCGCATGAAGATGGCGGGTGGATTCCTCCTCTTCTTGTAAGTCTTGGAACACATGTGCTTGAGAAGTTCACAAGCAGCCCATACTGACATTCATCCTGTAGTGTCACGGCATTATTCTTCCTCCGGCCGGTGGCCAATAACATGGAATACCCTCGGGTGAGACTGGACTATTCGACCGGAAAGGGCTCGCGCTCGCCATACAACGAGTCCAAGGTCGCTCTGCTCATCGAGAACCGGCCGAACCCCATTCTGGCACCTCTCATGCTGCACTTCATGTCTGTTGTTCCCCCAGACTGGCGCTTTCAGTTCATGGGCTCGGTCGAGTCTGTGGAGCATATCAACAAGTCTGTTGCCATCCGTGAGCACGTCACTGCGGGCAAGCTCGACCTTACCTACATCCCTGCCAATATGAGCACTGGCAGTCAAGAGGAGATCAGCCGCTTCCTTACCACTCTCTGGCTGTACGAGTACGTTCTACAGCCTGCTGAGTGGCTCCTCATCTTCCAGACCGACAGCATTCTATGTGCCAACTCGGTCCACAACCTCAACGACTACCTCGAGTACGACTGGATCGGAGCCCCGTGGGATCCCAATGGCCGATGGGGCGGCAACGGTGGTCTGTCCCTCCGCCGTGTCAGCGCTATGATCGATATCCTCAAATACCAGACCCGCAAGGATGGCTCCGAGCCCGAAGATGTATGGCTAGCTTTCCGTCTTGCCCACCATCCTGGCAGCAAGGTCGCCAATGGTACTCTCTCTCTCACTTTCTCGGGCGAGGCCCACAGTGGGAATCCCATCCGGCTCAAGAACCCTGGAAATGCCAACCAGACCCTGGAGGCGGCCGCCGAAGGTGAGCTGGTCAAGGGTATCGACGACTGGCGCGAGGGCTTCTATGAGCCTATGGGCTACCACACTGGTGGCTCTGGTAGCATGTTGCACGGCGGTATCTGGGGCTCGCCTGAGAAACGCAAGCACATCTGGAACTACTGCCCCGAGGTCAAGATGACCCTCATGATGGACGTGGCCAAGTACGTTCCTGGTACCTGCGGCGCCTCGTGGAAACGCGACCTCGAAGGCGTTTCGTCAGACTGGCAGTCCACCGTCGATGTTGGCTACGGCACCGAGATTATCGATGGCGAGGAGTACCCCATGCTGCCTCCGACCTTGACGCCATGGTGAGCCATCTGATCTGTACAGCATTGGTGCATGGGCGCCCAGTAAAGCGAAAAGGGGGTTCAGCAAGGTTTTTTTGAGCAATTTGCTGCAACTGTACGACTGACGGACGTATTTGTTGATGAACGGCGTTTCAAAGGCGTTTTTGGGTTTTTCTTTGGACGGCTGCAAGATAAATCAATATCCACGCGACTTGTGCAGTGGAGGAGAGATGCTGGAGTCGCATCGCATCTTAACGGGGCTTTCTATTTCCTGTGTGCCCCTATACTTTTATTCCATTGTAGATCCTCATGGCTTTGTATTTTTGCCGCTTCGTCACGGCCTTGAAAGGGGTGTTCAGGCCTAGACTTCGTCAATACCACCATTAAGCAGGAAAATACTGTCCCCATTACCTCCCCAAAGTATCGAGCTCATTCCGTGTGATGTATTAGAGAAGATGTATTTTATACTGTGATATACAGAAGATCAAGCTATCGCCGCCCTGGCAAACCCAGGGACAGATGCGGGTTAGTACCCCTTTACGAGTAACAAATGTCGTCGCCAACACCCCTTAAACACACCTCCACTGCGCCCTCCGCTTGATCCCAAAATTCCCTACCGTTGCCTACACATGTAAGCCGGTTCCATAAATCAATCAAAAGACCCAAATACCGCCTTTACTTTCAACCTATCAACTCGCAAGTTAGCCGACCATGGCGCCGACGACACCGGCCAGCTCGCTGAACAGGACGCCCTTGAAGATGGTCTCGCCCATGTCCTCGCCCCAGTGGCCCGCGCGCCGCAGCCTCTCCTTCCACGCCGCCTGCTGCGCGGCCGGCAGCTCCTCCCAGTGCTTGGCGGGGCCGTGCTCCGCCTCGTCGTGCGTCGTCACCTCGATGCCGTGCTCCCCCTCCTCGGCGTTCTCGCGCACCATGAGCTTGCCGTCCTTCTCGAGCTTCTGCTCGGCCAGCAGCTGCACGAGCTTGCCGTCGTGCTGATCAACGGCGACGGCGGCGCCGGCGCTGGCGGCGCCTGCACCCTGCCAGGACGGGGGCACCCACCGGTGGGCGTGGACGACGGGCTGCGAGAGGCCGCGGACCTCGAGGCTGGCCTGCAAGATGACGGCGAGCAGCGCCATGACGATGGCGGCGGCGATGATGATGTTGCGCGGCGTGCGCACCTGCGGCTTCAGTGCGACGATGTAGCGGGGCGGGCGGGGCGGGCCGCCGCGCTGGACGGGCGCGTGCTTGTCGATGATCTTCTTGAGCGGGATGTGGTGGACCCGGACCGTGTTCTGGACCGACACGCTGGCGAGCTTGATGTGCTGCGTCCGCGAGGTGGACTTGGCCGGGGGGTGGAAGTGCGACAGGGCGATGTCGGTGATCTGCATGCCGTGGACCTTGGCCAGGATGCCGAAGGGGTGGCAGTTGACGATGAGCTCGACGTTGCTAATGGCCTGGTGCTCGAGTGTATAGAGGTAGATCGAGTTGTCGGCGCCGGCCACTGCTATGGTGAACTGGCAATCGCCGTACTTGGCCGTCGGTGACGAAGGCGGGGACAGGTTGCGGACGGCCATGCCTGTGGCCTGCATGATGTCCTTGGGCAGCTTGGCTGAGAGGGCCAGCCGCGCGTTGTCCTCGACCTTGGCGGGGAGACGGAACCCCTGGAGGACGACGCCTGTGCGCTTGGGCAGATTGGCCGCCGCGAGCACGAAGGTAGGGGTGAGGAACCGTAGAGACCGGAAGGCCGGCTTCCCCTTGATACCGGTAGTCTCGCCGTCGGGCATGGTGAAAACGCATCGCGGCTCCTCCAGGACGCCCTTCTTGATCGTAAGCGTGAACAGTCTGTAATCGTCGCAGTACACCAAGAGATATTCATCCTTGTCGGTCTGAATGATATCTAGATCCGACGCCTCGCTCTTGAGCTCGAGCATCCCGCGCGGCTTAGGGCCGGCGCTCACGCCAGAGGTGACGTCAAAGATGGCAATCTCTGCCTGCTCCGAGAGGCCGGTAGCGCAAGCGCCAACTTGTGCAGACCCCTCGAACGGCGTGGACAGCCTCAACAGCCTCTGGTAGGCATTCAAGTCCTTGGTGTTGAACAGCTTGCTCCGGGCCAGTTCCTGAATGGCTGGCGGAATGGGCGATTTGGCCTTGGACTCGGGCTTGATCCCGTAGACCCGGAAGTGTTCATTGTTGCCCTTCTTTTGCTCGTCAGGGCTCGAGTTGACGCCTGCATACACCAGTGCCGGCTTGTCTTTACGATGGCTCACGGCCAGGCTGGTGACATTGTCCTCCTCTTTGCTCAGCTCGATCTCGGAGGTGTGGTAAATGACAGAGTCTTGGTTCGCAATCGTTAAGAGGGACTGTAGAGGGGAAGGCGCATGAGTAAGTGGATTGCAATGCCAATGCGACCGAGAGGGATGAAGCTCACGATCTTGTTCCCCACGCCCGTGCGACTGGCGCCGCCGCCGCCCCCTACCACGAGCTTGGACGGATCTTCGGGGTCGAACTCGCACGCATAGAGTGGGTAGCTCAGGGAAGTAGAGGAGGTGAGGATCGACATTGAGAACCGAGGCTGCGAGCAGACTCGCGACTGTGGTTGACGGAAGCTGTCAAGATGCTGGGCGCGCAAGGACGAGGTTACGGAATCGTAATGAATGGAGCAGTCACTGTCGCGATTGTTCCCAGAAGAGTCAAGGAGAAAGACAGGCCCAGTCACTTTTAAGTGAAGCAGGGTGCGACAAGACTAGATATGTCAGAGCTAGTTGCAACTTTGGAAGCTCGAGAACACGTACATGTAGAAAAAGCTACGGGCCGATTCATGTGATGTCGTGTACATTTCCGCGCGAGCAGCTGACAGGGGGTTGCGCCAATACCGTACAGGCCTAGAACGCCCATCATTTTGAGGGGTTCAGCTTCTCCTGCCAGCCCGCTACAGCGCAACTACCCATCATTCAATGGATGAATGTATGATGTAATGTCAACCCTCGCAATTGTGCCTCAAATTCCTCCACTCCCAGCTCCCATACGATTATTATACATCAGACCATAACATTGGTTATCTTGAGCGACAAATCTCTCGTCTTCAAAAGCCAGATGTGATGTGTATGTGTCCAGCTTGAGTCCAGACACCACCGCTAAGAGTAAGACCGAGGAAGTGCCTGCAAAGTATGAGTTCTGTCGACTAGTACTTGACATGGGTGAATGTGAATGTTTCCCTCGTAGAAAACAAAAACCATACATTTAACAGCCCTCGTCTCCGAAACCTTTCAGCTCACTCACCCAAGGGCTCAACAAACGGATACGTTGCATCGTTTGTTGTTTGTTTCAGTCTAGGTAGCTTCATAATTGTCTAACCCGAGCAAAGACTAATGTACAAAGCCAGACCAACAGGGAAAATGCTCCCAAAACGGGGGAAATAATTACTCTCGCTAGGCACAAAGATCAAGGCACAGTCGTCAGAACGCCTTGTTGATCATAAGACTCCTCGTAGACATGCCTGAATCCCGTGGAATCTGACCGTTCGTATCTCCTGTAAACATAACCAGAACCTCCAGGCGCACCGGCAGCTCCAACTGGTCGCTGAGAATTAGGCCGTTCATCGACCAAAGCTTCCGGAAGGATCTCTAATGGGGACCAACTCGGACACACCTCAGATGTACTGAGAGAGCCAGCGGAAGGCATCACCGTATCCTTGAATGAGAAGTCAGTTTCCATATCCGGCAATAGTTGTTTTCTCAAGCCCAGTGGCTAGCTTACCTTGTCTCATGACAATGGAGACCATGAACACCTCTACGGGCCTGATGCCCTCTAGCGGAACCTTGCCCTTTCCGGTGGTCTGGTAGAGTCCGAGCTGGTGTCGCAGCTCATCCTCGGAGATGGCATCGGGGTGGTCGATCTTGTTGCCCAGAATAACGAAGGGTACGTTGGAGAGATCCTGCATAGACAGGAGCGCGTCGAGCTCCGCCTTGGCCTCGGGAAGACGCTCGTGATCCTTCGCATCTACGAGAAAGACGATACCGTTCACATCAGGGAAATAATCCCTCCACAGGCGGCGAGCTACGAGGAGAAGTCAGCAAGCTCTGCAACAAGCGGCGGGCAGACCGCGTAACCAGCAAATGAAATGTACCCTGTTGATGACCACCCAGGTCGAAGGTGGTGAACCTGACGTTGCCAATTGACAGCTCCTCCGAGGCTGAAGTAGATAAGTTAGTGAAGGCCTTTCGTATTGGTGGGATGCACTGGATCAAGCGAGGGACCCGTGCTGCCAGGACGTCTACTGACTGGGATGTAGGGTGGGCTGAAGGATAGCAACTCGGTCGTTCTGTGCGTAGGAAGATGTTAGCTTCGGATCTGTCGAATGGTGAGGGCGGCTCGTTGGACTGTAGCGTACCTTCAGCATGTGCATCAGCGTCGTCTTTCCGGCATTGTCGAGACCGAGGAAGAGCAGCTTGGCGTGCTTGTTGACCAGACCAAGCGACGACAGGACGTCGTAGACTATTATTTGACGAGTGTCAGCAGATGCGGTCTTGCTCAAGCCGATGCGCCGCCGCAGCAGGTCGTCAAAGGTCCGGGGACAGTCGAGTACATACACCAGTTGACGATCCACATGTTGACCCGGTTGTCTCTTGTTGAGGGGGTGCTGTGACGAGAATGTGACCCAGGAAAATGTGGTTTGCAGATATGCAGCTGCAAAGACTGTAGCAGTATACCAGACGAGCCGGCGATGATGCTGTACGAATTTAAAGAAGCGTGAGGCGATGGCTGGAGTGGCGGGAAAGGTCAGAGGTGGGAAGAAGAGGTGGACTTCTTAACCTTCTTAACAGCTGGTAGAAAATGATGGGAGAGGGAGAGCGCCGTCCAACTAGCGTTACTGGAAGAGCCACCTACGAGTGGACGCCTCGATTGTCAGGCAATTCTACCGTGCCTACCACGCTGATAGTGCATGTGCACCGCGGAACCATACTATTCCTCTTTCAGGCCACCTCTGAGAACAAGGCACACGACTACAATACCGCAGAAGGAGATATCTTATAATCGGCAAGGCTGTCCTTTCCAGTTATGAGATCTCATTGTGACTCATGAATTACACGGACGTATGTCAAGTCAAAATGAATGGCCTGAGGATTATGAGCATTTAGTCAGCTACTGAATAGCCACGTTTTACCATACCAGAGTTGTTTCTTTACGGGGCAGTTCTCACTCTGGACACTGACGACTTGACCAAACAATTCAAAGCCATCTCAGATGCCCGCTCGACTTGGTTGATCCTGTCCTGTCCTTGATCAAGTATGGTAATAGACACCTCGCCAGAATTCGAGAGCAACACAACCAGATCACAGGACAGCTCGTAGGCTTCAAGAGCCGATTACTCACACCCAGTCCCATTCCGCACACAAACGTAACTTGGATATCTCTGTTTGATTGATCAGAGTCTAATGCTATCATAGCGATTGACTGTGCAAGTATTGTGTGCAAATTGCCGCTATTCCTCCTCAGTGTGTCAGGGGTATCCTGTCGCTCCAAGTGCATATAATAAAACCCGCCCAGACTCCCGCAGATGACAACTGCTCATCACAGAAGTCTCACGAACCGAAGAAAAAGAATGGAAGTAAGAAGAACGTTGTATGTACAAGACTAAAAGTGTGAGAAAAAAAGACTCAAGGGGTGAGTCAAAACACCCCTGAAGTGGGTAGATACAAGAAGATTCGTTATATGTACGCTGGAAACGTAAGCGTAGAATTCCATGACCCATGGTGCCGCCCAATGCAATGCTGATCCCATGCTGCCCCGATGCCATGACTGAAATGTTTAGATGGAAAGAACATAGTTGCCTGGGCCGATCTTGCCGGCCATGATCAGACCCAGTTCTTTCATGCGCTCCGCGCCTTTGCCCGGCTGCGGGCGCTTCTCCGGCACCTGTCCTTTGCGGGCCCGGTTGCAGTACTTTTGGTGGAACTTCTCCTTTCGCCTCTGGCGCTTCTCCTCGAGGCCCTTGACGATATCGATAGCTCCTCGAATATGCTTGGTTTTGTTGTTTGCTACATTTGCGCGATTACGGCGGTGCTTCATGTTGGTGAAGCCGGCGCCTGGTCGCGGAAGAGACTTAGTGTGAGTGATATTGGGCCGAGGAGCTAGAGTTTGGAAGGCGATTCCTTGCTCGTTTTGAATAGGCGTGGCGGTAGGCGACGTGATCTTCTGGCGAGGTGCCGGCGACCTCCACCTCTTTCCAGGAGAGTGGCGCTCGAACAGTCTTCGAGGAGATCTGCCGCGGACCTTGGGTGGCGGTGAGCGATATCGTTTAGGCGACTCGCTCTTCTTTTTCCTCCGGTCAGCCCGCTCGTGGTGCTCGTGATCCAGGTCCTCAATTTCGCCATGAAGCCAGAGCTGCTCGTCACTGTCGTGAGCCGCCTTATACGTATCCTCGTCAACCTCATCCTCAGGATCCGAGGTAGGGAAGCTAGGATCGATATCTTGCGGGATCACACGGAGCTTCTCGCGCTTACGCGCAGCCAGGCAAGAAAGGTATGCCTCTTCCAAAGGACGATCCTCGTCGAGGGTGCCACAAACGAAGTCAGTGCTATCAGGTAGCTCTGGTGTTCCAGACCGAATGATTTTGCCCAGTTCGCGGTTTTTCGGTCTGTCTTGGCGCGGAGCTCTCCCTGAATATGAGGACGAGTCTGAATGCTCGCCCATGGACGGGCGACGTTCCATCGGAGTGGCCCCAGATAGGGACAACTGGCCCGGCTGCCGGGTAGTCCACAAAACGAGGTCATCGTCCTCATCATCGGAAGAGGCGAAGCCGACCTCGTTGTCAGTGTTGTAACCATCCGAGCCGTCATCATCTGAACTGTAGCCAGAGGCATCGTCGTCATCATCATCCTCCTCATCCTCATCCTCGTCATCTTCGTCGTCCTCATCATCATCCTCGTTCTCATCCTCGTCCAGTGCTTCGTCATCTTCGACTTCGACATCATCATTCTCTTCCTGCTCCGCTTCCTCTTCAGCCTCCTTGCCAAGACGCCGAATCTCCAGCTCCATCTTCAAGGTGTCATCGATTGTCAACTTCCGACGAGTTGCGTTCTTGTCTTGGCGAATCCAATCATCCTCTTGAGGCTCGTCGGTGGCAAATTCATGGAAGCGGGAGGACTCGGTGTGCAAGTCGAAATTCTCGCCAAACAGGAATTTCTTGGACCGAGTCTGCTGGGAGGGTTGGCTTGCGCGGCGAGGAGTAAGTGAGCGCCCTCCACGTCGCCCGACCGAAGGTGACCGATGCTTGCGAGCGGAGACCGGGGAAGACTCGTTGCTCCTGCGCTGAATCGCAGGCTTCGGTGTGGTTTCATGGGCATCATGTGGCTTGGAAGGAGCGGCGTTCGCCGCGGGACGAGTTGGGCATGCGAACTTGATGCATGGTCGCTTTGGGGCGGCGTCAGTTTCGGCTTTCTGCTCAAGCTTCACAGTCTGAATAACGGGTGCCGTATCGGTGCGCACGGGTTTGGCTGCGCAGGCGAATGAGATACAGCGCTTCTTCTCGACGACCGGAGCAGGGGCAGATCCAGGTCCTTGAACAGCACCTTGTTGTTGCTCGGCCAGACGACTGAGGGCACCCTCTGGCTTGGGAAAAGATGCCAGGGTGGAGGAGACTTGATGAATGTCGACTGGGTTGGCGGTTGGGGTGGCGAATGCGCCGCTCGGTAGGCGAGGGCTTGGTGAACTCGTTCGGGCGGGGCTGGTCACTCCTGTATCGCTCGTAAGCTCAGCAGTAGAGGCCACGCTGATGTTACTCGTGAGCGATCTCCGGCGCCTAGACGTAGACAGATCCAAGGTCTGTTCTGCCGCTTCATCCTCCGAAGGGGATTGAAGAGCCTTGGTGAGCAAAGACTGGTGGTGTTGCTCGTTGCCACGACGGACAACCGCCTTTGGAAAGCGGCTCGTGACGGGGGAGAGAGGTAGAGGGTGATCTGGAGGTTCGTCCGCATCCGCGCCGGCATCCTCATCTACGGCGAGGCCTAGATGGGCGTTGTGCGGTCTCCACGCCAACACGTTGGACGTGGCAATCTCGTGTCTCTGGCTGTAATTCGGCATGTTGAAAAAAGGTTTTGAGAGGGTCGTGATAGATGGGTGGTGTGGTATTGCTCAAACAAGAGCGAGGTGACAAGTTGTAGGTCGGCAAGATGTCGAGAGCCAATGTCTCGAAAGATCAGTGGGAGTTGTTAGGGTGCAAAATCGCAGACAACAAAGCAGTCCCAAAAAAGGGCATGAAGAAGAAAGCTACACCAGGTGCAGTCTCTCCGTCCAAGTCGTTGCGATCGTGGAGGAGGGTTGTGGTTCAGCTGGTGTCCCTAGGGACCGTATTGCTATAACAATAAACTCATTGTCGAATCTCAAGAGTCGGATAAGGTGTTAAAGGGTATGAGAGAGAGAAGGGAGGAGTTGTTTTAGAAGTCCAGAGCCACAACCAAGACAATGTGGCCGTGACCCTGGAATGGGAATTGGTCGAGTTGAATTGGTTGCTTGGGGTTTTCAGGGTCCTGGGTGTTGATCGGCTGTGGGTGGCCAAGTTGCTGCGCTGGTGTAAACGCGGCAGGGCGAAGCACAGATGACGTCGGGACGGCTAAGTCGCAGTGTTTCCGTAAACAAGGCGATTGTTCCGCGAGTTTAGATGTTGGATGACAGCGTCAAGGATCCGGGAAGAATTGACAGCAGGTTGGATTATTGTAAGAGTGGTTTTTTAATATGACTCTTTGGCAGGAGGATATTCAAGATTTAAGAGAGGGCTACCGAGAGAAGGGGGGGTGCTGCATGGTGTGGTGGGTGAGAGGTGTGAGCGAGTGGGTGCAGGTGGGTGGGTATTACTCGAGGGCGAGGGTTGAGGCGAGGGCGAGTGACTGCTCCGCCGTGCGAAGTAAGCCAGTCCAGTAGCAGGAGGCATTTTCTCTAGGGGAAAACGCGGTAGGAAATCGGGTCAGGTACCTGCTAGCCTGAAAATACTTCACGGCCTAGCGGTGAGAGACGGGACGGTGGAGGGTCAGAGGGTCTGTTGTGTGCAGCCAAGGAGGGTGGATGCCCATTCCCCATTCAGACTAGCTATCCTCACTTAAAAGTATCGTATCCTTGCTAGGTGCAGATACCTCAATGTGGGTGGTTCAATCGACCCATACGGGAGTGCAGTACTTATAATGTGCGCCAATACTTTAGTCCCTCATATCCGCCTCTGTACATACAAGTACGTAGGTTCCCTCAATTCCTTGTTGGTAATCCTCCGTAACCCGTAGCGTATTTCGCCCGTAGGTCGCTACTTTGGCCTCCATTTGAGGCGCCATCTCAGTGGAGCTGTAGCCCTGGAGTTTGTTAGCCGACTGTCCTGACAATGAGCCATTTGTTCTAGCTCTCTATTCTACCAGGTACTCCGTCAGAGTATGAGCAAAGTATCGCTCCATTGACGAGTGATGGATGTCCGTTAGAGGGCATGGCGACTCCCACACTGTTCACGTTATGGAGCTTCGTTGATACAGGCAGGTTTTCAGTATGTACTTAATATCTAGGATGGCGAAAATACGCCGAGCTTATTATGCTGTCTTTGTTGCCAAGCGCAGGGTCCTGTATTCCGAAGTGCATATGTGTACGAACTGCTGCAGCACATAAGTACAAGAAAATGTATACCATAGCCGGCCTTATTTTTAGGCGCCATCGCAAGCTTTGCTCTGTGCCCTGTGCTCTTCAAAGTTTGCAATTATTGTTTTTTTTTTCTCCTCGCCAAATGTTGCGCCAGCTGTCCAGTCAAGTCGCACACCATGCTAAGTGACCGTGAATGACCGGCGAAAGCCGCGCATCGGGTCCAAGGAAGGGGTGCCCAGACCCGTTTGTTGGGAAGAATAGGTATCACGATGACCGACAGCGGAGACGACTTGCGGTAAAGCACCGGCCGACCAACATGCCCTGGCCTAGCCAGTGGTGCGGTGTACAATTTACATGACACCCTGGATTGGAGCCGGCGATTCATTCTTGTCCCCTCCCCACAGCCATTTCATTTCACAAGCGACAAAGCTAATCCAAGCCAGCGATGGTCAAACACGAACAAGCGGTGAATTCGACAAGATCGACCTCACTAACGGCGCGATCGCGTTCCCCAATTTATTGGAGAGCTCCCTCGTCTCGCACAGAGTATTCATCAGCATGTACAAGTCTAGAAACCAGCGTTTGACATGTTCCAAGTGAGCAATTGGTGCGCCCAAAAGAAGATATGTAAAGAGAGAAGAGGAATAACACGAAATCCTCGTCACTAACGGCGCCACGTCCACTTGATGGCTAAACAGAGAGCCAAGTCTTTTGATGGCGGCAGCCCGTATTTTTCTGTGGCTCTCGTGAAGATCATCCTTGGAGCCAAGTCCGTCCAGCAAAACCTTGGCAACGCTCTTGGAAATGAGGGTCTTTTCAGGTGCAAGCATGTAGATATATTTTACTTGTACGAAGGCGCACGGCCAGTGTGCTTCGTTCTGGCTGCAGATCCAAACAGACAAGTCAGGGTTGGCATGTGTCCATGTCGTTACTCCGTGCTCGTACCAGGGAAACATGCAGCCGGACCCTTTCATCCTTTCATGTGCCAAACGTTGCATTCTGCCGATTACCTGCGGGTGCACGCATGTATGCAGAACAGCCAGCAAAGCAATTATTCGTTGGAGAAATGCAGGGCCCGCATAACGGAAGTACATCGCGCGTTGCCAGTCAGTCAGCACCGGTCCTTGTATGTGTGTACATGGATAGAGCAAAACGCTGTGCAGAGAGCCCAGCAGAAGTTTTTGTGAGGCTTGCGCTTGCGGCCATTCCGATTTCTTCCTGACTCGATGTTGGGGAGGACCTGGACCAAGCCACCAAGCCCTGGAAGCCAAATTTTGCCAGGCTAAGGGGAGAAAAAGAATTGGTGGAAACTGGGTATTTCCCGGGTTCGAGCAATAATTTAGCGTTCGACTTTGATGCTACCATGCCGGCAGCGCTTGCGGCGTGCTTTCCGTCGGTCACTTCCAAGAAGCAGGCTAACCTTCCGCTCTTTTTAGGGTCACTGAGCCCACTATGACGCCAGTTCGGGATCAAGGACACCAGGCACAGGTGTACGTAGCGCAACGTGGGAATGACCGACGGATGTCTTACCATCTTTCGGGAGGGATAGACGGCGTGGTTCACCATGTTTGGAATTCTCTCCTCACTACTCTTTGGTGTTGTAGCGAAAACAACAGTGGGCACATACATTCCTCTGAGTTAGACTGTAAACAGAAATCAACAACACTGGTGTTACGAAGCAAGGGCGATACGATCAGTTCTCCGGGCCATCGTCGAGCTGTGGCAGGCCCGAAAAATGCGGCATCTTGAGCCTCGGCACATGTTACACATGTCAAGGGGGCAACGTGATGAAGGGCATTTTCCGACCTATCGTTTCTCAAAAGTCGGTCTCCTTGTCAAGCCATTGAGCTGACAAACGGTATACCACATGATGCAGCTTATCATCCGCTATGGCTTTTCTAGAGACCACTAGATATTAAAATCATTGTCTTCGGCACGTTATCGCTACATGCAATCAATCCAGTCTGTATATACGGAGTGCAGTACTTGTACAGAGTAGATTCCAAGATGTCTCCTGCTCCGTTGACCCCTTGTCAAGCACCCTTGTCAAGCAGGAAATGGATCTTGAACCCTCAACCCCAAGTTCCCCAACCCCGCATTTCGGTTTGCCATTTTTGTCTACGCGCTGATACCGCGCCGCATCCCTGGTGAACCAACCTGCCAACTCGTTGGTAGGAGATTAAGAACTAGTGCCTGTAGGTATCATGTCGGACGACAGGTGCATTAGGCCAAAAGGTGATTTCGGCATCTCTCGTCAGATCATCGCGGGCACACCAGCAGTCCGCATGCCCGTAGAAGTGGTAAACAGTCTCAGAAGGGTGGGCATGTGCCACCACATGGCGGCAAGTCGGATGCAGTAGGGCCAACTTCAGACGGACGTTCCCAGAATTCCCATACATAATGCTGGGGCCAAGGCACTGAGAAGTGTCTCCCGACTCCATAAAAACACCTAGGGATGAATGATCCTAGCTGCGGGCAAGTCGTCATTGCACGTCTCTTTGCTTCCCCATCGCGAGACATGAAGGACCCTGGAGCTGTTGGCGGAAGGAATGCGGCGTGGGCAAGCACTCAAGGCTCCGCCATGACGATAGAGCGCAGGAAGCGTACATACTTTTCACATACCATACAAGAGGCACATATGCATGCCCGGGCCCATTGGCAGTCACTGATCGCTGCTTTTATTATTTTGACAGGACCATGGTTTCAGCTTGGTCTGAATTGATGGCAGATGTTGGAAACGAGGCATCAACCACTTGGCTTCACATGAAAGGCTGTCTAAATGCCTACGTTGTAGATCCGCCAGTCTCCTGCTATGTTGATCAGGGGCCGCAAAGGACTGTTGCCATGCCAAAGATGGCATCGCGCAGAGGACCCAAGCTTTGAAGCGAGGGATTGCCATGGAGTTGGTGTGCACATCACCCGCCCAAGAGCCGAAGGGTGCTGGCGATCATAGAATATCAACGAATGTGCAGGCACGAAGTTCGCAAGGGGGACGAGATGTCTGGGATGTGACCCAAGCACGCATGGATCCATTCAGAATTAGCAATGAAAGTATCTCGAGAAAATGATATACTTCTGAGGGATTAGCAGAGCCATCGTCCAGTAGATAGCTACAGGCATGAAGATCAGTTTTGAACAGGAAGCTCCTAGAAAAGGATGACAAAAAGGCCATAGAGATCCAATCAACACCCAGACTGAGATGGCCACCGTCAATGTTGTGAGAGGAGAGGCAGAACCGGAGCATATGACTAAGCTTGCCGGAGCCACTATGTGGCTTTGCTAGGTGGCAATGCAAGCCTCTCTGCACGTGACTTGATACAAGCTATCTCACGTGCTAGACTGCGTGACCAGCCTGGTCTCGGCTAAGCGGCGGGAATTTGCGAAATCGTCAATCAGCGCTGAGATTTGTTGACGACGTCGCCCTGAGCTGTTGCGGAGACATACCTCAATTGACCAGGTAAAACATCATGAACTCCCTTCGCATCGCCCGTGCAGCTCTCCGAGCTCGCCCTGCGGCCATTCGGGTGCCCCTGCAACGCAGGACCTACGCCGACGCCGTTCCCGACAAGGTGAGTCTCCCCTTAACCGCGCTCCCGAGAGAAGCTTGCTCGACGATGCCACAGCTGCTAATCCGGTGCACAACAGATCAAGCTGAGCTTGGCTCTTCCCCACCAGGTACGATCCGATATATTCTTGTCCAGAAGCGATGAATATTCATCCTCCCAGTCGGCTTTTTTCTTTTGGTCCCTACTGCGCCTGAGCTCCGGGATGGGTCGAACGAGCATGAAAGCTAATTGCCGCATCACAGTCGATCTACAAGTCCCAGGATGTCGTCCAGGTCAACATCCCTGCCGAGTCCGGAGAGATGGGTGTCCTCGCCAACCACGTTCCTTCCATCGAGCAGCTGAAGCCCGGCCTGGTTGAGGTCATTGAGGAGAGCGGTGGCAGCAAGCAGTTCTTCCGTATGTGCCCTCGGGCAGCCTGTATCGAAGGTCATTAAGCAAGCTAACAGTTCTTTCAGTGTCTGGTGGCTATGCCATCGTTCAGCCCAACTCCAACATGAGCATCAACGCCGTCGAGGGCTTCCCCCTCGAGGACTTCAGCGCCGAGGCTGTGAAGTCGCAGATCGCCGAGGCCCAGAAGGTTGCAAACGGCAGCGGCAGCGAGCAGGATATTGCTGAGGCGAAGATTGAGCTGGAGGTCAGTCGAACAAGAACAGAACCACCCCACTGTGTGATTCCAGAAAACTAACAGAGTCGCTTCGTACAGGTTCTCGAGAGTCTGCAAGCCGTTATGAAATAGATCTGTACAAACTGTTCGACGAGGATAACTGTAGAATACCACAAAACGTCATGATCTGTCTATGACGGCATTCCGAACCTACTTTGGCTTCATCTGCGCCTTCCATGCACAGTCCCATTCTCTGAGATGTCTTCTTTTGTCCCTTCCATATCTGGCGGTTTGTACCTGTTGTCATGTGCTTCCCGCAAAAGAATGATCCAGGCCATGGGCGCCTTTCCTGCCTCTGGTTACACGGGCTCATCACAGCCTACCTATACTTACCTAGGTATTAAGTTTGGAGCTCGTCTTTGTTTTCAAGATAGCTCCCGAGTATTTACCTCGATATCCAACTATCCCTACAGACGACAGCATCTGATCTCGCACCTATAAAACGGAGCCATATAACCATCTCGTCCTTTTCATAATAGCTTGAAGATCATATTCTCACCAAGCCAGTGCTGATTGACGAGTTGACCGGCCCAGGCGCAGCAACAGTATTTAGGAAACAGTCCAGAACCACCTTTGAACGCCTCTTTCGACTTGAGGGGTCCATGGCCACGGCTTGCCAAACGTCACAGGAAATTTTTTCAGAAGATGGTCTAGAGTTTTCTGGCCGTGGCTATCACCACGAGATCGACCGGCCTCGTAAAAGCTCGGTCAAACAATGGATACGACACACCGGACCTGCGGAGACTTCCAAACCCCGAGGCCATCAAATCAGTGAGCCTGACTGGAGAAGAATTACTACGTGGGGATTTCCCGATAGACGACACTGGCCTACGGAAGCAGAAGACTACATGACGTCCGTCGACACAAGTCAGGATGCCTCGCCGGCCCAGTGCTAGTCACCGGGCACCGTTGGCAATTATGCTCTGTTGCTCGGAGGAGACGGGACGCCTCGTCCGTATAGATTCGCCAGAATTTGTCATATTTGCAACTCTAGGACCACGGCCCCCAACTTCTGTCCGTCGTGTGGTCATGAGCTTTGTGCCTCTTGCCATTGCGAGGTCGCGGGTCATTCAGTGGAGGCTCATCGCGCCTTTGCTGCTGCACGGACTCTAGGCCAAGCAAGCACCGACAAACCCGTCACAACGCCTACCAAGGTTAGTACTCGCTAACGTACAGGACGTTCCTTACTATCATTGACTATTTGGGGCATCAGGTCGAGGATATCCATGTAGAACCGTCCCAACACAATTATTCAGACCAGCCTCTTTCGCCGCGAAATATCGAGCAAGACGTCGAGGTTACCTCTCAGAGACCCTTTTCCGACTATGTACCACGTAAAGAGGATTGGACCTTCAAGCCCGAATCGCCTTGCCAGACGGATTGTCAAGATCCCACGTGCCGAGCCACGCATGATGGCCATCGTCCTTACCGGCACAGTGTGAGTTGCACTCTGAATAGAGAGGCACGAGAGAGACTGGGGGTCGAAACCTTTGAGGATGACACAAGAGAAGGGCAAGAGAGACGCAACACTATGCCGTTTGCGCATGGGGATATCGATCTCAATATGCCAAAACCTTTGTCTTCACGCAGGTCATCCATACTGTCGACTGCGCCAGATCGCCGTGCTCAAGGCGTTGCCAATCACAGGTACCCAGTCCTCGATTCCAGCGAGCAGGGTAGTGTGAAGCACATATCTCGGGCGAGATTCCTTCATGAACTGTCGAATCAAGTCGCTGATCGCCGCGGCATTCCCAAGACCCGCGTGATGAGCCCTCCAGACTGGCTGATACGCCCTTCCCACGTACCCGGGAAGATTGAGGGCCGACTCCGAAGGGTTGAAAGCATGAGCAGTCCACATATGTTCGACTACCTTGGCTCGTTCAGTGTGCTGCCTCTGCTAGGAGACAGCGCCGCAAGTGACCTTGAAGAAGCAAGAGCAAGATTGAGGCCGACCACGTCGAAGGGAAGTCCGGTTGAGAACAGCTTATATCGTGGGTCCAGAACGTCCCGCTCTCTTCGCACGGAGCACCAGTCTACTCTTTTACCTAAGAGTGAGGCTCAGAGGAAGCTCACCATACAAACTGAGCAGAGCATAGCATCTGAACGAAGGCGTGAGCCCGCCGATGGGGGCGAGTTGCGGTCCAGTACTTTTGTTCGTATGCCAGGTCCAAAGCCTCAGCCTCAGCCTCAGCCTAGCATACGAACAAAGTCTCAAATCATTGCAAACGCACAGGGAATGTCTGCTGCCCAGCACGATATGCAGAATGATGAGACCCTCAAACCACGAGCCAGCGAATCGACTCTGCCAAAGGATCCTCAAAGCAATTGGAAAGAGAAATACTTGAAAGCAGCGGCTGAGTTGCAAGCATTGAAGTCCGAGCTGTCGACCAGAAGCTTTGGATCCGAAGAAGAGCTTGGGATTGACGGCTTGACGATTGTCTTGCACCTCAAGGACAAGGAGGATGTGGTTATAAACACAGATTTGAGACAGCCTGAGTAATACGGATCAGAGAGATGGCAAAAGGGGTCCTGACTTGTGCTTCGAGCAGTCTTGTTTTGTTTCGTTAGCTAGTATTCCAAGAACATCATCAATACACCTTGCTCCTTGCTTTTCAGTAATGGCAGTACACAAATCACGTAAAAAGAAATTTGAACGTATAATTGCTCCGGCCTGCCTCGGCTCGGCATCTGTGGCAGTTGCCGTCCGCTAGGCGCGGCGGCTTCCCCTTCCCCACATGCCCCATGCCGAGTCTCCTCCGCTGCCCCGCATCGATGCAGCCCGTGCATGGTCCCTTTGAGCCGGAGCTGCATTTCTACCGACTGCGACTGCGCACGCTCACTTTCCTCTGTACACGATACTACTTGATATGAGCGCCTTCCATAGTCACATCCTTAGAACTGTCACCGGAAACCTAAGAACCCGACCGACTCGACCTATTCAGAGCATCATCTCCATCGCAGCACAACGGCACCTGCATACCTCATTTCCCACCATGTCCGCCTCCCGTGTTCGACCGCGCCTTGAACGTGAGTCCGTCCTACAGCCTTGCCAGGTCCAATGATGTTGTGTTCTAGCCGTGTGACTAATATTGATGATCTTACCAGCGAAGCCATTCATCTTGTTCGTTCTCCCTCTTGCATAGTTATTTCTGTGATTGGTATCAACTGACATGGGGCCTCGCCGCAACTCAACAGCGTCTGCGACCTGCAGGAGAAGTTCCGCAATGCCATCTGGGAGTTTGACAAGGTGTAAGTAGCCAATCCCCAATCAGACAAAAAGAAGTAGACGGCAACAGAATGTTCGATGCCCCCCCCGTACCCAGCAGATACTAAAACATCCCCCCCCCCCAGCATCCTGACCACAAAGAAGGTCCTCCAGGCCGCCCACGCCCTCTCGATCCCCGTCCTCGCCACCACGCAGAACAAGCAGCGCCTCGGCGAGACGGTCGCCGAGCTCGCGCCCCTTCTCGCAAAGGTAGACGCCTACGAGGAGGACAAGACCCTCTTCAGCATGTACCTGCCCGCCATCGCCGAGCGCCTGGGCGCAGTCAACAAGCCGGCCGACGTGGCCATCGTGGGCATCGAGTCGCACATTTGCGTCACGCAGACGGCGCTCGACCTGCGCGCCGCGGGCCACAACGTCTACGTGCTGGCCGACGGCGTGAGCAGCTGCAACCGCGAGGAGGTGCCCGTGGCGCTCGACCGCCTGCGCGCGGCGGGCGTCGTCGTCACGACGAGCGAGAGCTGGCTCTACGACGTGATGCGCGACGCGGCGAGGCCCGAGTTCAAGAACGTCGTGGGCGTCGTCAAGGCCACCAAGGAGGACACGCAGCGGGCGCTGTCGAGCTTGCTGCCGGGACCCAAGATATGAAAAACCTAGTTATTCTCTTTACTCACCTGTGTTCCCTATTCAGAATAGTGGTAAATTAGAGAGGAAGTGAGAGAGCGCCGGATATCAAATCAAGACTCGCCCACAGTCCACAGTTAGTACGATCTCATCTGGACATTGGCTGGTTGCCTGTTTTCGATTATATTGTTCTTTGGGAAAGCGAATAGCTAACTAAGGGCCGCGTTGAGAAACGGGCTTCGCGAATATAAATGAAGATTAGAGTCCGTTGAGGAGGTCGGCGCCCCGGGCAAAAGGCCCGTCCAGGCTCCGATTATCTAGTTGGTGAATGTAATGCACCAAGAAAACCATATCCTTGCTCACTCCCCCGAGGCAGCTGATGTCTTGGGCTTGGATGGGTTCATCCACGAAAAGGCCGAAGCACCACCAATCGGGTTGCCCGCTCGCGGTGCGGTCGAGGCACCTCGTGGGTCTTGGCTCGACACCTGCGTCTTGTCCCTACTGCCTCCTCCGCTGTTTGATGGCAAGACACCACTGCTCACGCTGCGCTTTGAGTCCCAACGGATGAAGCTAGACCCGCTGCTACTGTCACGTTCACGTTCGCTGCCGCCGTGCCCAGCCCCTTGGGCCTTGCGTCGGTGTTCACCGCTGGTACGCGGGGCTGGCGCCGGCTCATAGGCCGCTCCGGTTCGCGCTGACATTGAGCTGCCCGACTTCTGAGGTTTCAGGACCTTCATGTTGCGACTACGCGCGGCTGGCTGGTAGCCACTTAATGGACCACCTTCACGTTGGCCACCGTCGCTGCCGCTTGCGGAAGTACCCTGTCGCCATGAGCTCCAGATAGAATCGCGCCGAGTGTTCTCTGCGGCAGTGGCCGATGTGTCGCGAGCGGACTGCTCGGAGCTGATAGAGTGTCTGGGCTGTTTCTCGCTCTCTCCCCCGTTCTCGGAGATGTTGGTAGACCACTTGACTGATGGTTCAGGCCTCTCTTCCGCTGTTGGCGAGACCGGTCCGCGCGGTCCAGTCTCATCTTGCTCGTCTCGCTCTGCATGTCCCTCCAATTCCTCCTGACTCGGTTCAGTAAACGACTTGGCATCACTAGACACGAATTCGGGGGCGGATCCGTTCAGCTTGGGCTTCTCCCGTACAGCACTCGAGGTTGTTAAGTTCTTGAAAACAGCATCGTCCTCGGGACGCACAAATGGGACGGTCAGCTTATCTCTGTCGTTTCCGTAGAGGTGCATGGCGTTTTGAGAGAAGAGCAGGTCAGCGCTATGGGCGCGGAGGGTGTCACTCCCAATGAATATGTGGATAGACTGGTTTGTCACCGAGTTCTCGGTCTGGTCGAAACCCACAACTACGAAATTTGCGAGCATGCTCGGAATCTGTGGCATCGAATTCGGGGACCTTGCATGTGAGGGGGCAACGATCGCCTCTGCCAAGTAGACTGGAAGCCGGACTCGGAACGTGCCGTCCAAATCTCGATGCATCTCGTGCTCCAAGTTCAACTCCTTGAGTAAGGAGTAGTCAAGAGTGGACTTCTGTGATCCCGAACACAAGGCGGCATACAAGAGTGACCCATGGGCAAAATTATTCGTCAGCCAGCATCGAATGATTGCCGGGACGGAGCCCAGCACGAAGAGGCTCGGGGGTGGCTCGGGAATGTCTAGTGGCGAATCATCGTCATGACTGCCCACCAAGAAGTGAGTATCAAGGCCTAGGCTGCTGCCTCTGGACGCCAAAGAGTGGACGGAATGGACAGAGTGACCTGCGGAACTGTGCCTGCCGTCAGACTTGTGGGAGAGAGAGCGCTCCATCATGCCGAATCCACTCCCCGGGCGAACCGGCCCAAAGTCCCCAGACTGTCGGTGCGCGGAGCTGACACCTTGCAAGGCAGCTTCATCGAAACGAACACTATTCGCCCTCGATGCTGCCCCCCGTCGAATAGGTTCATCCTCAGGCTCGAGATGCAGCGAACCCAGTAGATTTTGGCTCTGGACATCGAAATCGTCGAAATCGTCATTCGGTGGGATGTGCATAGGACCTGGACAGTCAAATTAGCGTCATACATCTGAAAACATATAGGGGAAGACTATAGCCGTACCATGCAGGGGAGTGCCGCTCAGAGCGCTGGGAAAAGGTGAGTTGCCTCCCCAAATCGACTTGGTGGTCGACTCCTCATACTGGCGTTTCTCGAGACGCTGCAGTCTCTCGGAGAGGGCACTTTGGCTCAGATGAAGCTGTTTCAAGTCCATCTGGACATTATGGAATTCTTCACGATTGACGGTGAAGCGAGGATCCATGCCCAACCCGAGAGTAACCCGTTTCCAAGCCGCACAAAAGGACAAGTAGGAGTTCCGAGGATACGTAAACAGCTGACAGGTTCTTTAATTTCGCGGGAGGAACCAGCTGTAGTCAAACGCTGGTTCTGGTTCGGACGTCGAATCGCGTCGTAGCGGGCGCTCTGTCTAACGTGTACCTGTGCCCTCTTGTTGCTGCAAAACCCAGATCATTGAAGTCAGGTCACAGAGTCCACCTCCCCCCACATCGCACGCAAAGACCAGCCGGCCTTTCTGCGCTCGTCTGGGTATGTTGCAATCGAGTTCGAGCGAATACACGAGGCCGTGCAAGGGGAGAGGCACAAGTTGTCGTTCAATTTTTGAGGGATGACAGATGGGCACCGAGAGCGGCAACGTAGCAAGCACAGCCTTGCCTCTGCGCTATTCAACAGGCGTGGTGGTTGGTGTATTATCGTAGCACTGGGCGGTAAGGAGCTTCTGGCTCTACCGCAGGGCAAGTCGCTCTAGCAGTGGTGGATACTGTGAGCTTGGCGAGGAGAGCGTGCAACCTCTTGCTGGGATCAAATTATTGTCCCCGTGGCCTGCCTCACAGGAAGTCGGTTCTGGTTGAGATCGTAGAGAGCGACGAGCGGTGACAGGAACGAGGTTTCGCGCGGCGCGACCTCGGTGCGGGAGGTATTGTATGCGGAGGGTCGGAGGATTGGAATGAGGGCGTAGTCTAGGTTGCAACGCGGGGAAGGGCGTCAGGAGAAATTTGGGCGAATAGTGAGCAGGTTCAGGACTTGAGCGATTTGCCCTGTTGTGTGGTTCAACCTTCCGCGATGAGAAAGTGGGTGAGGGTTGGGGGATGGTCTAGAAGAGAGAGGGAGAGAATATGGCGAGAGGTTGCTTGGAGTTTTGGCATAGGGATGGATGGATGTCGTTGTTTCGAGGAGGTGACGATTAAGGATTGTTTTTTAGTGGTCCCCGGGTAGCCGGCTCCCACAAATTCGCTGCAACTAACACGGTAGCGTGCCTCCATTCGAGGAGCGTCATTTGTGTCCAGCGACAAGTACATACACATGAAACACACATTCGAGATGAAAGTACAATCAGACATGTCTACTTTATCAGGCAGTTGATCCGACTCACAGGACCGATGAAAACACGGGGACAATGGTCTTGTCTCTTGTCACACACTCTATCGGGACTGACATGGGGAGATAATAGAATAAGTAGTACAACGAACGTGTGTCTCTCGAGGCCCGCAACTATTCATAATTGACTGCATCAAACGGCGGTGTTCATTTCGCATCTAGAGCTGGCTTGGCTCCATTGAAGTCTACAGAGTCTATTTCTTGAGCCATTCAGCCTCACGCCAGTCGGGAAAAACGTAGCCATCCTGCGTCAGGTTGGGGTGCTGGGGCTCGATGAGCCTCTCAACCGCCTTGTAAAAGATCTCGTACGCCTCGCCCGTCATGTGCAGGCCATCCTTGAGGAGCTGCTCCAGATAACCACGCTTGCCCGTCTCAGGGTCGCCCAGCGTGCCCGTGCTGGCGTCAAAGCCGGGCGTCTTCTCGATGGCGACGTCCATGAGCTCCTTCCAGAGGTCAACCAAAACGGTGCCCTCCACCTCCTTTGCCACCTGTCGCGCCGCCTCAGAGTACTGCGCGCTGACCTTGGCCTGGCGCGTGCAATGCGGCCAGCCGTAAGCCAGGTCGAGCTTCGTCATGAGGATCTCATCCACAGGAGGCGGAGTGACCAGGAGGACCTGTGCGTTGTGCGCCTTGATGTTGGGGTGCGTAATGATTTTGGTGAGATTGTCCTTATACTCAGCCAGATCAACATGCTGCGACATGGTTGGCATCGGCAGTGCCGCGTCATTCGCGCCGAGCAAGACAAGCTGGGCGGCTGGTGTCAGAGCAGATGTAGCCGGGAATATAGAGGAAGAACTTGACGAGGAACTCACCAAGTATTTGATCTTTGGTCCGGCCTCTGAGGGGGCAAGAATGATCTTGTCTAGTATCTTCAGGGTCTGAGACGTGTTGTAGCCTGAAAAGCCACGGTTGACCACATCGTATCTCCGGCTGCAGTCTTTCTCGTCCGTTAGAATCATGTTGCATGCCTGCCAGGTATCACGCGGATCTCTTGGACGATCACTTACGGTTCTCTAAGGCAGATTGAAAAGAGAAGCCGTCGTTGATCTGGCAAGCACCCTGGAAGAGCGAGTCGCCCAAGAGGACTACCTGAGGATACGGTGCCTAGCAATAAAACGTGTCAGTTATCTCTACTGACACAAGTGAAATAATAATGTCGATGTAGAAAGACATGAGATAGATACTCACTGCCATCCTTGTTGGTATTGTGGGGTCAACGATGTTGCTGGCAAGAAAATGTGCGAGGATGAGACCAAGAGCTTGTCTTTTAACCCGTCTCTCAAGCCCAAGGGGTCCTCAGCACCTATATAAGCCGGTCTAGCCTTCCCGTCTCGCTACACGAAGAGGCGGGGGTGGTCTAGTTCGTTGATGAGGCTTTTCGTGGGGCATTGCAGGAATAGACAGCACGTTTGTGGTCACTGGTCAGGTATCTACCCGACGGATGGGCACTCTGCCGTGTGATCTTGCTACCTCAGACCAGAGGACGGGCCCTGAATAGCGGATGATAGTGGGGATGACAACTGCCTTATTCGCCTTAACTCGTTCACTAGGTGTCCTGGACCCGTAGACAGCGTGCCGACTAAGGGATGTCTGGGCCGGAACTACCGACGGAGTTTCACGGTTTGTCTGCGTGTTAGGTGAAAGTGCATCTTGTTGTCCGAGAACCAAGCTTTTGGATGGCGGAACTACCGTCGACAGCTGATAGCCAGTCTCACCGTCCTGGTGCCTGTGTCATCTACTTTAGTTTCGTTGATTAGAAGTCCGGCCCATGCCGCACTACTCGCCTGAAATGCATGTAACAAGCGCTGCCAGCGGTTTGCTGTACAATCTGGCCTTGTCTGCAAACCATTCTCTATAGCCAAAGTTGTCAGTATCTTGACAAATTGTATTATTCGTTTGCTTGTTTCCTCGCAAACATTGGGAGAGTTCTATTTGCACAGATCAGGAGGTTTGCTGTAGGCTCCCCAGGGCCGCAAGGTCATGCTCCGAGGCTCAAGCTAGTCCGGGTACCCACCGTGACACTCTATGTTGTGCAGCTCGAGAGCACACGCACGAGGCACGAAATTTGTCACTGACCTACAGGATACCAATCTGCTTGCCCATCAATCAGTGTTCCTCGAAGCACAGCTTCCACCATGTATGAGGAGCAGCTGCAGCAGGTGTTTGACAACCTGCCGCTTCCCTCGACATGCTGCCAAGTGTCCTGGCTGCTCGCCGCCGCATGCATCTTGGCTGTGGCCTCCCTGCCGCGCGATATCAAAGATATCATGATGGACTACGGCGCCCGCGAAGACCGACTTCGAGCCCAAGGGAAGAAAGGGGACTCGCAACAGTATGGCTTCATCGAGGAGCTCGCCGCACGCACTGCTGTACCACACTCCTGGTTTAGCAGCTACTATTACGTCTCTATCGCAGGGTCTGCTTTTTGGGCCTATCAGTTTTTCGTGAACGGACGTCTCTTGCAACTCGTCGCCGCACAGCAGGCCTCCGCCATCATGCCATCCATGACTATAGTGCAGGTTTACGGGACGTGGGGTTTGATGGCCTTTCAGGGACTGCGGAGGCTTCTTGAGTCTTGGACACTCGTCAAGCCTTCCAAGTCGAGAATGGGTGTTATGCACTGGGTACTCGGCATTGCCTTCTACGCCGGAATGAGCTTGTGCATCTGGATCGAGGGATCGCGTATGTTTTCTTCATCCCGCCTCGTATTAGCATTAAGAAGGTGGTGCTAACGATTACAAGCGGCAATCTTGCATCATGAACATGTTGATTTCACTGGGACGACAAGAGTCCCCTTTAAGCTTCTGGTAGCTAGTACGACTTTCCTCTTGGGTAGCGTACTCCAAAACCGTTGCCACAGATATCTTACTGGCCTGAAGAAATATTCTCTGCCAGAGAAGGGCCTGTTTCGGCATATCGTCTGCCCACATTACACCTGCGAATGTGTATTGTACGCAGTGTTGGCCTTCGGTGCTGCTCCGGAAGGCCAGTTGATTAACCGAACTCTCTTATGCGCTCTGGCGTTCGTTGCTACCAACCTGGGGGCTACCGCGATTAGAACCAAAACGTGGTATGCCGACAAGTTTGGGCAGGAGGCAGTCGCTGGAAAATGGGCTATGATCCCATTCCTGCTCTGATAGGAGGCTGCCAAATTTTCAATCATCGCTTTTTGAACAGTCCAAATTTGCTGCCAAGCTTTGTCACCTTGAGCACGTCACGGTACGTCAGACTTGTCCGGGTCTGGCGAACGCTGCGACCCGAGTTGAAAGCTGCGTTTGCCGCGAGCTGGTCCCAGTTCGCGACTGTGTCTTCCGACAGATCCACGTCTTCCTCTACATCAGATATGCCATGTAGGAAATCAGTGTAAAGATTGTCGGTAGTAATGAGCAGACTCCGTGGCTCTTGTAGGATTCTCCAAGCAGGTTCCGGGTCCAGTGCACCATCTTCCTTGGTCTTGTATATGTTGAGGCAGAGACTCGCCCCGAGGCTTACTGTGCAGACGACTGGATGGTATGCGGCTCCATCCTAGAGGAACGATAAGTCTACGGGTCTACACGGTCGATGATGGTAACGACCACCAGACCTACCTTGTGAGGCATGATGCCTGTGCCTGAGGGATACTCATTAATTAGAACATGATTAGGGCGTGCGTGCGGACTGTCCGAGAAAATGTTGTTGGTCTGTCCCGTCCGAAGAGGGATTGACAGTATTCGTGAAATGATTGGTTCGTGCAGCCACTCAGGTAATGGTGAGTCTATCAAGGAGTCCCGCACGAGATCAGATGGCCAGGTTTGGAGGCGGCGGTGGCTTAGTTGCTTCCATCTCGGTTTCGGTGCCGAAGCGATCTTGTCCAATATGGAAGCCTCTTCTTTCTCCGTGATGAAGTTGGCGATATAATAGCATCGTGAGGGGAGCCGAGACGCCCTGGCGAGCTCAAGTGACGAGGGCAATGGCAGCCCCGTCACACCATCCATACCCTCCATTTGAGGGGACAAGGCCGGGCAAAGAACACGTTTCGAACGCAAGACTTGACGAGGCTTGAAGCCGGGAATGGCTTGTCCCAACGTGACAATAGCACTGTCTTTCAACAGCGATCCGACTGGCTTGCGCACGGCGAGTTCCACACCTTCGCGATGTAACTGGACCTGTTGGGTGAGTGCGCTGTGTGACGGTAACAATGGCTGCTTCACTAATGGCACAAATGACAAAGTATATCGATATTGATGGCCTCTGAGAGCTTGTTGTAGGGGAAAGGTGGGTATAGTGTCTTTGTAGAGGTGGTATGAGTGTAAATGACACGCCCAGACGATGTGTTCCCTGGTCTGAGTTTAGATAGTGGGATAAACCGTTGCCAACCTCCGTACCGTACGATGACGAACGGTGAGTCGATCGAGAAGGCTGGGCTGAAAGGTTGCAGGCTGGCGTTCTTGCCTTTCGTAAAACACTTGGGTCTGTAATTTCGATGCTCTGCATGGAAATGGGGGCATGGAAATTTGAGCAGGCAACCCCCCTGTACCTGGCACGGTACACTTGCGCTTTGAACTGTCCCAGTCACGAAGGTAAGAAAACGGCGATTGGAGGACTTGGGTGGGATGGATTGCTGCAGGGAGCGATGAGCCGATATCTCTGGTGCAGTGGTGCCTATCTCTGGGGGGAAGGGAAGGATCTCTGGGGGGAAGGGAAGGAGAAGACGACTGGAAGCGGTGGAAAGATAGCAAAGCCCAAGTTTGACCTTTTTATCGGCTTTTCTGGTTGCTTTTGTGATGAGCAAGTGTGAGGTGGTCGGTGTCGGTAGATGGGTAAGGCGGAGGATGCAGGAGAAGCACGTCCCCACTCACACCTGCCGTTAGCCCGTCTTTGCCTGGTCGCCTCTCAGTCAGGATTAATCCATCCTTGTTTTGGTGGTGAGAAAAATGAAGCTAACGGTCGGGGGCGCAGCAGAGAGAGAGGCAAGCACACAAGAGAGAGAAGAAAAACGGCGGCTGGGGCTCATGTCGCCCGCCGTAGTCTAGTCATTTCGGAGGACCACTCGGGCCAATCATAGCGGTGGCGATCAGACCTGGATCCATGGGCAGAATCTCAAAGTACCCTCTGCCTGCATCTTTTGCACTTTGAAACGCTTCATTCTAGGCATTACTTATTACTGCTCGTCTAGGCAGTTCTGAGGAACGTAGTAAAAATACCAGAATACCACAACAACAATCTATTAGGACGTCTAAGTAGACTAGATATATGCCATCATCTATTTTCTGCTGTCCCTGCGCTGCACTAGAGGAAGTGGTGGTACCTGGGCCAATCCATTCATTGATTTACGTCGGTCTGGCTGCGGGCATTACTTGTATCGAAACGGGCACTTGCACAGGACAAAGACATCACTTGGTGGCAGGGCTGATCAGATCTTTCGAGTAGAGCAGGGTATCGACATGCCTCCTGCTTCGTAGGTACCATCGCCTCAGACGTATTTGACCTTGCCTTGTCATTGCAACTCCACCCAGGCCGCTCTGTCGCGTCGCCCGAAGCCAGAGCGGGTTGCCACTACTGCCCGCGCTCCAATAGAGCCTAGTCGTCTAGTCATAGTGGGTAGTGGGTGCTGGGCTGGGCGTGCTTGTCTGCTGCCACCTGCTTATTGCTGCTACAGTACATTGATGAACATGCTGCGTGTCTGTTGTGGTCATGGTGTGTGAGAGACCGAGAGAGTGTGTGCTGGTGGATTCCTCTTGGTGGCCGTGTCTTTGACCCAATTCATCCCTCCAGTCTCATTCTCTCCTTCATCCTTTCCAACCTTTGGCTGTTTGAAGCATCATTTCCCACATTTGCGACGCGATTCAATCGGCTTTCCCCCCATCCACTCTGTCCTTGACTGTCCAGGGAAGCGCCCAGCATGGTGCAAAGCAATAGACTTTTCTCGAATTAAATGACATGGATGCGCAGAATGCTGTCGACGCCGCCTCCACGAAGCCTGACGCTTCTCCCAAACACTCAGCTGGCCAGGATCCCGACCAGGCCGCAAAGAATTCTTTAACAAATTCACCAAACACCACTCGATCGTCACCCCCAGTCAAGGAGTCCAGGTCGGGTGCTGCTAACCCCCAGGCCCAGGACGACGATGGCGCAGATGCCAATTCAGAGGCCGAAACCATCGTCTTATTCGACAAGAATGGAAATCCTTCACCTTCAAAGGCTCGCAAGATGATCAAGCACGAGGACAAGAGCGATGGGGAGGCCAAGATCAATGTCCCCGCCGCCCTCAAGGCTTCAGGTGGACGGAGCAGAGAGGGCGACCGGCCTAGTCAAGGCGGGGCTCGTGATGCTGTTTCAGCGCCGCCGTCCGCTGCTTCCCTCGCTGGGAAAAAGAAGGCCTCGCAGGAAAACAAGCGCAACAAAGATGGCTCGAGCGGCCTCAGCTCAGCGCCGACATCACCTCCTCATCACCACCGCCCCAGAAGACTCTCAACTGCACACCATGACTCCGATTCCGATTCCGTTCGTGCCAAATCGCCACGACTGCCATCCGCATTAAGGGACAAAGCGCGTTCCGTCGACAGGCTTGTCTCGCACAAGCGAAAGGCTCCAAAGGCTGAATCTGACGACGAAGGTGAGAGTCGCAAGGCCCGTAGACAGCGTACCTCAGGTGTGGGGCTCGACAACGGCAACAATCCCAACAGGGCGCATCGTGAGCACAAGACATCATCGACTTCGAGATCACATCATGAGACAAACCAGACTTCCCACACCCGATCCATCTCCCCCCAACCTCGAGCTCACCGTCGAAGTATCTCAACCCAGCTGCCATCAAACGGGCTGAGCCACAAGAAGAAGAGAGTGCCTGCTCCGCTCCAGTCCACTGACTATCCTTCTGATGATTCCTCTGCCGGTGGCAGTCCCCACATCCGGAGCTCGAAGTTGCGCAGTCTCACCACCCCTGCCACAGCCGAGTCCACCATCTCGCCCGCTAAGATGGCGCCGCACAAGAAGCATCTCGATGCCCACGGCCAAACATTCCTTGCGCGCGCCTGTGCGAGAGGTGAATACGACTTGGCAAAACAGAGACTTGGCGAGCGCCCCGAGGATCTGAATGTCGCAGATTTCGCTGGCAACACTCCCCTCCAGATCGCTTCAATTAATGGTTACGACGATATTGTGAAACTACTTATCGAGGCTGGCTGTAATCTTGACTGTGTCAACTACGATAAAGATACACCTTTGCTAGACGCGGTAGAGAATGGGCACCTTGAGGTCGTCAAACTTCTTCTCGATGCCGGAGTCAATCCACGAAAGGCCAACGTCAACGGGGAAGAACCACTGGACCGCATCACTGACGACGTGGAGAATGCTACCGAGATTCGTGCTGCCTTGGTTAATGCCAAGAAAAAGATGGGCGAGCGTCGTTTTACCTCGGAAGATAACTATCTGGACGCTAGCGATACTCGTGCCTCCCATGGTCCGGAGAGTCCGAGAAGGTCACCCCAGGCCTCTAGCCTTGCCCATCAGGTTGCAGCTTCTCGGAGAGCTGGGACAGTACGAGCCAACAAGACGAGCAATCATCTATTGTACATGCCCATGGATGACAAGACACTGCGTCAGGCAGCTGGGCGTGGCGACGAAGAAACGGTCACCCGCATTCTCCAAGTAAGGGATACTTTCGACGATGCTGAATCTATGGTTGCGGCGGCGAGGGGCGGCCATGATATTGTCATGCAACTTCTCCTGGCACTGGGCAACGCAAACCCTGACCCCGCCGGCGTTACCTCTGTGTCTCCAGACGTAGCGACTCCTATCCTCGCCGCGATCGGGCAAGAAAACATTAAGGTTATCCGGCTTTTACTTGACCAAACAAGTTTTGATCCCACGCGACGATTTAGGGGGGAAACGTACTACGAGATTGCAAGGAGACGTCAGGGCCCGAACTGGAAGGAAGAAGAACATATGCTCAAGGGTGCGTACGACGCGTACAAAAAGTCACATAAAGACTCAGCGAAGACGAAATCCCCCGCGAGGCGTGAACTGGACAGGGAGAGTAAGCGCACGGGTCGCTCTGAGTCAAAAGATGAAGCTCCAAGGACCCACAAGAGGAAGCTTTCGAGTCCAACCAGGGAACCGAAAAAGGCAGCCGGGGCCAAAGCCCCAGCCAGTCCCAAGGATAAGAGGCGGTCGAATTCTTTCTCTACACACCTTGACACTCAATCTTCGCCTAAACGTGGCCCAGGCCGACCTAAGAAGGAAGACCGCCCACCCACAATCGCCATATCGGATCGTGAAGTCTCACCGCCGGCGAAGCATTCGAAGCCAAGGCGAGCCGAGTCAGATCTTGCTGCTTTGTCTTCCGAAGGCGAGACAGTGAAACCGAGACGGAAGTTGGTTTCCGGAAGAGAACTAAAGGGCGAGCGTGAGAAGCAGCGACGAGCAAGCATGGCGTCAACTGCCTCATCGATGAAAGAGCCTTCGAGTCCTCGTGATTCCCGAAATGACGACGGCCACGAACGGCTGAAGGGGGAGAAGTATCACGACCGAACCAAGCAACTCAAACGGGACGAGTCCAGGGATAGACTTTCGGTGTCTGGTGAGAGCTCAGGCAAACGACATCGCTCAAGTGCCACTCCTCCTCACCATCCTTCCTCCGAAAAGGAGGGTGGAGAGGGCCCTGTCAAGCGGCGCCGCCTGGATGTTGAAGGCAGAGAGAAGAGGCAAAAATCCACCTCCCTCGACGACCGACCGCACAAGTCTGCCACCTCACGCGACCCATCAGCAAATTCAAGTCATCGGGATCGAGACGAAGGAGAATCTAGGTCTTCGAAACATAAGAAACGAGATGCCTCCTCAGATCGGAGCCGAAGGGAATCTGGAAAGTCTAGCGCTTCAGACAAGAGCATCCACGTTAAGTCCGAAGACGTTGATATTGAAATGCATGATGTCGACCAACCCAATGAAGGGACGGAGATCGAGGCTCGTGGTCTGAAGGACAAGGAATCAGACAGCAAGAAAAAGCAGTCTGAAGCCGAACAGAAGGCCTTGGAAGCCACACGGGCAGCGGCAGAACAAAAACGCCGCGAAGAAGACGAGCGTAAGCGCAAGGAGGAGGAGGAGGAAGCGAAGCGCCGAGAAGAGTTGGAGAAGCAACAACGCCTTGAAGAGGAAAAGCGCAAGAGGGAGGAAGAAGAGGAGAAGAGGAAGAAGGCAGAGGAGGAGGAGCTGGGGAGGAAGCGAAAAGAGGCAGAGGAGAAGAAGCAGCGAGAAGAGGAGGAAGAGCGGAAGCGCCGAGAAGAAGAGGAGCGGAAGAGGCGCGAAGAAGAGGAACGATTGCATAGAGAGCAACTGGAACGTGAAGCCGCTGAAGAAGCCCGCAGGAAGCGAGAAGAAGAGGAGAAGAAAGAGCAGGAGCGACGAGAGCGTGCCCAGCGTGAGGAGCTGGAGCGCCGCCGCGCCGCCCGAGAGGCTGAGCGAGCTGCTAGGGAGGCTGAACAGCGAAGGATATTCGAAGAGCAAGAGAGGATTCGTCTGTCGAAACTGCCGCCTCTGCTGCGATGGCTGGACAGCTGCGCCAACCCCAAAGCTCCCGAAGTCGCTCAGAAGTTCAGCAAGATGCAAGGTGTTCGTTATGACTGTATCCGCCCTGAAGCCACAGGAAAGCCAGATGGCAGAGAACAGTGGCTTCTCAACACGCAGGTAGCACTGCTGCTTGGAGAGAAAGACTTGGATCTGTCGCGGTACACAGCTTGGGAACGCATACCCGTATCGGCAATCGCGAAGAAGACCATCTGGAGACTCGAATCCGACCGATATGCCTTGACGACACAAAGTCTGTTCGATATTGGCAAACAGCTCCCAGATTACTATGGCGGCAATGACCCAGACACGATGAGTTACACAGTGATCGAGAGACTCCGAAGCGAAGCCTGGCCACTCTTCGAATCTTTAGACATGTTTTTTGTCAAGGTGAGGAAGCCTGCATCCTATCATCATAGTGTTCAGATACTAATAGCGGTCCTTAGGCTTCGGAGCTGATGTACATCATCCCAACGGTGCCCCATCTCCGTAATATCAAGCTTTCGATGGCGTACCGCGAGCTTCCTGAGAACGAGGCCCAGATGATGTATTGGGCACCGACACAGAAATGGAAGAGTGATCCCGATGCGGATCGTTTCCATGGCTTCGCGCCTCGCAACAAATACTTTGTCAATGGCGCAATGGTCTCCGAAGATAAGCCGGGTTTCAGCGCCGTGAGCAAGACGCCGTTTCCAGAAAAGAGGGTCCCTCGTCGAGGGTTGAAGGCAGTTACCCCTGACGACCCGGACTATGACAAGATCTGTCGAGAACAAGGACTAGAACATCTCATATCTGGATCTTCTTCGCCTACTCTACCCAATGGAGTTCAATACTCTCCTGTCGGCGGTACATTTGCACGCCAGGGCAATCCTGCTGGCTTCTCAGCCGAACAGGCACTGCTCAATGGCGATGGTCAGCACCAGTTGGCATCTCCCGCAACTTCTCTCTCCGGTACGGCGCCCAGCAGTCTTACCGGTGCGAACGGTAATCATGCTGAAAATGGGGCCGATTGACGGTCTGAAGGATAGGTATTCAAGTGTATGGGGACGGAATCTGTGGACCAACCTAAGTGTACGAGTATCCTAGCGGCAGCGGCAGCGGCAGCGGCAGCGGCAGCGGCAGCGGCAGCGGCAGCGGCATCATGGCTCATGGAAATTCTTTCTCTCTATGACTAAATCGCCTACGGCACGATTGGGATACAGCGGGTTGCTGGCTTCGCCTTACTGAATTGTGGGAGTGGTATCTTCGTCAAGCGCTAATAACGGTATGAAATGGTTACGGGGAATATACCCATATTCATTTGTACGATGTCCATCTCCATTCCGAGGTGCCTGTTCAGTGACATGCGATGAAATGCCAATTGTTCCTTACCTGTCCGTCCACCTGTCGTATTGCTATGACGAAGACTGACTTCCAGGTTGCCAGCCGTGAACGGCCCGACAACATCTGCCCCCACAATGAAATTTCACCCACCCACATTAATCAATCCACCACACTTGCCCCGCGATGATATAAATTCAAGATAACCAAAACCCAGACTTTGTCGAGGCCCTGGTAGCTATTTTGCAGCACATAGAAGGAGAACGCCCAAAGGCATCACGTCGCCAACATGTCGACAACGGTAGACAAGGTATGCTTCTACCCTCTTGGTCACCCGTCAACTTTACACAGCGCTGATTAGACCCGGCATCACACAGATCAAGGAAATCGAGTCCGAAGTACGTCCACAAACTTTCGCGCCCAACGGATCGCCAGACCCACGCAATCATGTTGTGCATGGAGGTGTATATACTGACCACTGATTGCCGGTCTCTATAGATGGCTCGGACCCAGAAGAACAAGGCGACATCCTTCCATCTGGGTCAACTCAAGGCGAAGCTCGCGAAGCTAAAGCGCGAGCTGCTCACACCATCGGGCGGCGGAGGCGGAGGTGGCGGCGCTGGATTCGACGTCGCGCGCACAGGTGTTGCCAGTATCGGATTCATTGGGTTCCCCTCGGTGGGCAAGTCAACGCTCATGAGCAGGCTTACCGGCCAGCACTCCGAAGCAGCGGCATACGAGTTCACGACACTGACATCGGTCCCCGGTCAGGTCATGTACAATGGTGTGTACCACTTCTTCTCCTTGCTTTCGTGGAATTTTGCCTGGTGGATATACCCGGGGACATCACATCACATCGTATTGCATTTTCAGAACCAGACATGCGTGACGTAGGGTACGGTGTTGGTCCAAGGATGTCTCTCGAAGCACATGGCGGCATCTCACTCGATCTGCGCGGCCTGCGGGATGCGGGCCTCGAGTTACGAGTTTGCGACCAGACATCTCTCGCTACCGTTTTCCCGTTTCCTACATATCAAAAAGTCACCATGCGTTGCGCTTGTGTGAACAGCCGTGCATGACAACCGAGCGCTAACCGGCGGGGATTTCCGCATGAAATAATAGGCGCTCCGCTGCAGATGATTGACTTACCCGGAATTATCGAGGGTGCAAAGGACGGCAGAGGTCGAGGTCGCCAGGTTATCGCCGTGGCCAAAACGTGCCATCTCATCTTCATCGTGCTCGACGTTAACAAGCCCCTGACGGATAAGCGGGTAATCGAGACAGAACTTGAGGGTTTCGGTATCCGCATCAACAAGGAGCCTCCCAACATCACCTTCAGGAAGAAGGACAAGGGTGGCCTCAACATCACGAGCACCGTGCCGCTAACCCACATCGATCACGGCGAGATCAAGGCCGTCATGAGCGAATATCGCATCAACTCGGCCGATATCACTATCCGCTGTGACGCCACAGTGGATGACCTCATTGATGTCCTCGAAGCCAGGAGTCGAAGCTATATCCCCGTCATCTACGTGCTCAACAAGATCGACGCGATCAGCATTGAGGAGCTCGACCTCCTGTATCGCATTCCTAATTCGGTACCCATCAGCTCGGAGCACGGGTGGAATGTTGATGAGCTCATGGAGGCTATGTACGTTCATTTCCCGTTCTTCTGGCTAGCGAGCGCAGGGCATGTCCTGGTTTGGACACATGTGCTGATATGGTCACAGGTGGGAAAAGCTGAAGTTGGTGCGAGTCTACACAAAACCCAAGGGCAGGATGCCCGATTACTCCGCTCCTGTTGTGCTTCGTTCCACGAAGTGCACCGTTGAGGACTTTGTAAGTTGTCCAAGACCATCCGCACTCAGGCCGTTTGGGACAAGCCGTGTCTTCTAACCGGGTTTTCCGCATCCGCAGTGTAACGCTATTCACCGGAGCATTCTGGAGCAGTTCAAAAACGCCATTGTGTATGGCAGGTCCGTGAAACATCAGCCCCAGCGCGTTGGCCTATCGCATCAGCTTGCTGACGAGGATATCGGTATGTTATGCTTCCGCTGGCCGGGCCTGGCCCCAAAACTATTTATGTTGTCTATCTGGACGCAGGGCTAACTTTCTAATCCCCTGTAGTCACGATTATCAAACGATGATGGCCTCTTCCGACCAGTACGCCGCAAGACCAGGACGACTACAGAAGCCTCAGTTTCGGAGCTTCCGGTCGGAAACAACCCCTGAGGCGTCCACACCCGCAACTCGCCGTGTATCGGCTCGCACCCGTGTTATTCCCCCCGGTGGCGTTGCGACGCGTCCCTCAAGGATGGAGGATGTGTTGGTGTGCGATAGAAGGATGGATGTCATGTAAAGCAGTACGTCACACGAGCATGCCATGGGCAGCAAGGACGGCCTCTTGGTCATCCCAGAGCGACCCCGGAAATTGGCAGCGCCAAGGCGCATGAAAAAGGATGCTCTTCTCGCAAAATTGATTGCAATCAAGACAGGGCTCGCCAGGGCAGATCGAGGTGATTGAGGGACGCCAATCCGTTCAGGGGCCTAGATTAGGTATTGTGCATACGTACATACAAAGTCATCATTATACATCCACCAGGAGACTCCCCTGCATCCGACAAGGGGTAGAAGAACAGAAGAAGCAAGTTGAGACGAAGCACTGCATGCGGCTGCTACTTACAACGGCTCGCAGGTATCATCCGGTCGGTACCTTTGTCGTTGGAAACCAGCCAGATGAGGGTGCAGTAGCCCCCGAAGTCGCCGTTCAAGGCCAGAACCAGGATCAGGGACTCCGTAAATTGTCATTGTCAAGCCCTCTCACCCCGCAAGACGCCACGCCCAGGTATCGGCCCAGGAAAAGAGGGCTTCTTGCGACAGGAAACGAGCCTGCAGGTCGGCGGTCTTGCAGGGCCAAAGGTGCATAACCGAACAGGCCGCCGAATCTGCGGCCAACGATATTCAGGCTAGGGCATGCATGCAGATAAGGTAGGGCAGTGTGCGTGGATGCGTGGGGTGCACCTCGGCGCTTAAGAAGAAGCCCGTGTGCAGTGTGCAGTAGTGAGTAAAAAGTGCTGGAAACAATAACGACTCCATCCATCATCCAACAAGAGCGGTCTGGGTTTACCGAGTGATCTCACCACCTCCACACCTGCGAGCATCGGACGCAGGAACTCTTGGGTGCCGCAAAGCTGCAAGTAAGAAGAAGAGCAGCGAGATTTGAGCTTGCGGTGTGGGAGTGACTGGGTGACTGGCCTGCGCATCGGGCGGCCCATTCGAACAATGCTGCATCCACACTCGCTCCTCCCTCTATATGCCATGCACTTGAAGTGACTGGTAGTTAGTGGTCAGGTCAGATTACCAATACCTAGTCCCCCGCCCGACTTTTTCCAATGTGTGTATATGGGAGTGAGTAGTTATGTGGCTGAGACGGAAAGACAAATCTGGCTCCTCCCTGCTGCAGAACCCAATCGCAGACTCTTTTCTCTGAAGCTAGATGAGTGTTGGTTGACGAGGGTTGACGACGACGACGACTTTTGCCGGATCACGGTAGCCTTTTGTCAGTCGAATCGAGCTTGAGCCACTGCTCGGGATATTACTGACCAGTAACGGGCCACGATAACCGCCCTAAAACGGCCGGGAGGTTTATTAAATCCAATACCTGGCCTTACGGATCTCAGCCGACCTTTCACAGCTCTCCTCTTGCCGCCGACATGACTGGCCCGTTTCTTAGAGTGCCCACCCACGAGATGGGGGAACCCACAAAGTGCTCTTATGTAGGTACTTTCTCTTTAATGCTGTGGAAAGAAGCCAGAACGTTTCGTAAACGACGGCAAACAAGATTTACAAAGCTGAGGCCGATCACGAAGCGAGATGCAGCCTTATGAAAGGCGGATCTTGGAGATGATCAACCGACATGGTCGTTTGGCACAACGAGGTACACAACTACCTACGGCCAATGCAAAATGCCTCCATAAACCAAAGTTGGGAACAAGAGAAGATCAAACAGACGGGGGACCACGGGGCGGCGGGGGCTACTTACCGGGAGTGGTGGAGAGATTGATCAGACATCATCCAACTCCAACAAGCAGAGCACAGACGCCGCTGAAGATCCCCTGTTACACTAGTGAGCATGACTTGCAAGGGTTACCCTCCTTTGCCGATGCTCTCTGCCCTGGTTGAAATATGCACTTCATACAGTAGGTATCGACTGACATCTTGGGACGGCGGGTCAACGCGACTCTCAAAGGTCAGATCGAATCGCACTCCGCCATAAACTTCGCTCAAATGCCATGTCGTCGGGTCATGCAGTGTCGTGCAATATGTCATCATTGCACGTTTGCTCGCTACATACTGGGAGAACCAAGGACCTGAAAGACCAAGACTGGCACCCGCCATGTCTGTTGATCCTTGTCAGCGTGGAGACAAGATCTGAGCAAATGGACGGACCTTGATTGATGCTATCATGGTTGACTACCTGGATGGGCCTCTGAGAGCGGTCCTCGACTGGATCTGAAAAGCCTGCGCCTTTATCAATCCCAGCCTGGATGCTCCGCACTGCTACTCCTCCTCCTCGCCCTCGCCCTCGCCATGTGGGATTCATCCGATGACTCGTCGCGCGTATGTGTCGCCATTCGAAGATATTCACCTCCATTGAGCACACCGCTGCTTGACCCTCACGGCCTTTCCACAAGCTGAGCATGCCAAAAGTCAGTCATGTGGATCATGAAAAGACAAATGACCTCTCTTGGACCTCCTGAGATTGGTCTCACAGCACGCCTCATTTGGGCATTACAATCGTCCAAAGCCCGTCCGCTAGACTCGATCGGGGGTTTAACTGACCAGGATCTCGCCTGGTTGCATGGAAGAGGCACTCGATGTCCTCCCACTCTTTTTCCTTTTCCTTTTTGCAAAAAAAAAGCACTTACCCCCCCGTTGAACAGGGCAACATAGCTACATAGGTACCTCTCAAGCTCACCCAGGGATTTGCCAGAGATGCAGCCAATTGGAACATACCCCGAGGACGGAAATGGTGTGTGGCTAGGACCTTTTCTTCACTCGCTGTATTTCTGCCCAATGAACCCTTCCTGGGATCAGCTCGTGTCTGAACCGGAGATTAATCCAAATCGCGACTGTTGCTCGTGGACAGGTTCTCTTCTTGTTGGTCGGCAATTACGGTAGAAAGCCTGGGCTGGCTCGGTGGCTCGACAAGGAATCACCTCGTGTCTGTCATGGGGGCGATGAATTGCTACGGAGCCGGTAGTCACAGCATGAAGATGAAGGCAGAGTAGCAGCACCCTAGACCTGCCCACACCAACGAAGATCGTGATAAGGCCAGCAAGAGGCCCGCCCTCAGACTGACCTGGTACGGAGTAGATCTCGCAAAAGGGCTGTACGATGGCGGATCTATGACGCCCGAACGAGCTTATGCAGACCCCCGTGAGATACAAGATGCCGGCAAGGTCTCTTAATGCATGAAGGGGTGAAGCGCCCCTGCAAAGGTTAAAAAACACTGATGGTTTCTCATACCCTGTAAGAATAGCTTTGGAGCCGCACAATGTAGACTGTTCTCGCTGGGCGGCGCAAGGAAGGGGGAGAACACATCGACCTTTCTGTTCAACGCGCGACCTTTCCCTTGCTTTGACTCCTGTCTCGCTGCTCAGGCAAGTCAGGGTCCTGGTGCTTAGTGGATAGCTCAGTGATCAACAGCCTTGATCCACCCGTCGCAGTGATCTTCCATATGCAATCAAGGTCAACCTGGTCAAGTGAGAGAGATCAAGCAGGGACGTTCCGGCGCTAGATGCCGCGGGAGGATGCCTCCCCAGTTAGCTCCCAACGCCAAGTAGCGGAAGCTTTTGAAGTCCGCGTCGTCAAGGGGGCCTTTTCCTTTGCGGGTGCAAAGATTGAACACAACCTGAGCAAGGGGATGGCATGAACATGGTTCAGGACACATCCCTGCAGAGAGAGAGAGGCTCGAGACCCTTGTCAATGGAAAGTTGGACTCTGAGCCTTCGTTACTGCTGACCAGGACGAGCCATCACGTCCTTCACAGAGTGGCATCTTGAGAGCAAGCGCCGCCATGGAGACGTTCTGAAACCCATCCCAAGAGACTAGCCCATCTCGAGAAGCAAATATCTCGCAATGCTCTTGACCAATTCGACGAGAGAGATGGCTTCCCATGGGAAAATCCCTCAGATTTATTTTCGTTCTCAACTCCCAATAATTGCTACTAGGCCAAGCCCATGTCGCACGAGCAATGATTGGGAGCTGCGGTATTTTGTCAAGTGGTCACAGGCAGCATCAGTCTGGGGACGCTCCTCTGAAGCCCTCTGCACTTCAGCCAGTCAGCTCGACTTCTCCGCATCAACACACCCTAGCAGGAGGGACATGGGGCCATCCTTACACCTAAACAGGCACTGGCTGTGAGCGGACGGTCGCTAAAGGACGATCGTCTAGGGTAGCTGCAGTGGGTCGGCCAAGGGGACGAACTGTCAAATGGGCTGCATCAGCCCGGTTCTAGCACTCTGATATGCTGAGCCCAAGGTTTGAGATCATGGAGAATCAACCCTAGCAAGGCACAGGCCATTTATCAGCAGGCGCAGAGGATGACGTGAAAGGAAACGGAGTCGGTGGATTACTGGGAAGTTTGTCAGTGGGAACCCACCTCTTTCCATGTCTCTCTCTTGGTCCTCTGGCCTTTTGAGCATTCCTCCTCCAAGCAACCTTCCCCACAAGAGATGTTGACAAGTGGTGATTATTATCCCTTCACCCTCAAATCCACAATCAAGAAGAAACCATAAACGGGTCCAAGAGGGGAAGAGCATGAAATAACGAGCCACTTACAGCTTCTTGGGTCTGCGCCGTACAAATCGGCTCACCCGATGTCCTTGATGAATGGCGGCAGAACTGCCCGGGCGAGCGAAGGATATGGCGCTTGTGAACAAACAAGAAAGTATGAAAATGTTGCTTTCGTCTCCTACTTGCCTATACGCCCTGATTACCGCGGACCTTGTGGACACCGGACAGGGCCGATGGGGAGGAGAGCGAGGTTGTCAGCCACCCTTGTCTGTTTCTCTGAGCCTTTCCCCCATTCTAATTCCATCCCATCCACTTCCCCATTTGAACGAGGAAAAGAAAGGGCCGGCTCGAAAGACGGTTGCGGTAACTAGGTACGGCACGAAGGTAGGCGCTGCCGCTGCCGCCGTCACCGCCGCCGTTGTTTCTTCTTCTCTCTTGGTCAATACACACCTCGTGTCTACTACCCTGCTGCCCTGCACGGAGAAGTACTTGGCTTTTCCCCTCCTCCTCGTCTTCTGGTTCCTTTTGTCCCTCCAGGTGCCCGAGGCTAGCTCTCAGAGAGGGAGAGTGAAGGAGACGACCAGTCTAGGTACATACACCGTGTAGCACACCCTTCCGAGTATCGTCCTCGCGAGCTGGCACGTTTTCTTCCATCTTGTGCATTCGATTCTCCTCGTTTGTCAACGGAAGAGTCTGTCGTCATTACTGCTGCTGTCTTGTGTGCTTTTGTGGGTGAGTTGTTCTTTTGATGCCACGAGTTCCAATTACACACATTGCTCTTCTGCCATTGTCTGTCCTTTCAAAGGATTGGATCCTCATTCCTTGACCTTTCGAGCCAGCTTCTACTTTCAATACCTTTTTGCTTTATCCAACGTGTCCTTCCGTGCTTCAGAACTCGTCTCTCCTACTCTGCACAAGACTACAAAGGATGAGTGTCAAGGCATTAGAAACAGGAGATGACTGACTCCGACATCATGGTTGCTTTTTCCTTGCGCCTTCACACCCCTGTCTACCACGGCGATGCGATTGCAACTCTCTCTGACAAACTAGTATCAGTCGTCCTTCTCAAAACGGGTTTCCCCCTTGTCGTCTACATACAGATTCGGCGCGCCTCGCTCTGATCTTACCCCTGTTGGATACTTACGGGGCTCTCATCGAGCATCCATGACCATCTTTGCACCTCCAACCCCTACAAACCAGACCGGCCTACTACCTTTGTACTCTATCTTGTTCACCCGCTTCTAGACCCTGCTTCCTCTTGTCATACCGTACCTGCTCCGTGCTCAAGTGTACGGAGTATCGACCTACCTATCTCCAGGGTACCTACCTACTCCTCAACAGTCAGCCCAGGTAGGTAAAGATACCTCCATACCGCCCATCCCAACCGCTCCCTCAGATGTTCCCCCCCATCATGATCGAGCCACCCCTCCCCCCATACTCCACCCATTCCCATTCTCATTCTCAGTAATACCAGCGAGCAGGTCGCATATCACAAACAGAAATGCTCCCCCCCCGTCCGTCGGTACATCCCTCACTACATATACATGCCTGCCGACCTGACCTACATTACCAAAGTACTTACACTGCTTACAAGGAGTCCATATGTAACCTCTCTGCAACCCACAGCACCACGCCTGCCTCTTGTTGTGTTTGACATCTCTTGACAAGCAATTACTCGGCTTCCAGAGAGTGAACAGCTGCACGTCGTGTGCGCATACAGCAGCCCCTACCATTGCAGTCTTGGTCAACTCTGTGTGCGCCACAAGTGCTCCTTGGTCCCCCTTTGCGGCCTGCCCCCAGGATTTGCGACTGGTCCATTCTATGGGTATTTCTCAACACCTCCGTCTTACCTGCGTCCGGCTTGATCCCACGGCTCTGTCCGACCTGACCGTTTCGATACCGCCTCGGCTTCGTATCCAGCCGGATCTTTCTTGGAATACTCACCATATTGTCTTGTTGGGCAACCTCATCCGCATCTTGAAGGCTTTTCTGTCTGGCCAAACCACACACTGGCGCACGAATCTTGACCACAAAGGATAACCAGTCAAGATATGCACGCTAACAGCCATCCATAAGATCATCTTATCCGACGAGAATAATCAAGGATCTGTGGGCTTTCGACCGGGCAGTGTCCGTTGATTTCTCCCAGAGGTCCAGGGACGACTTCCGTGAGAAGAGGCTGAGGCTCGTCGAATTGGAGAGGAGTAGAGAATGCATAATCATATGGTCGCGTCCGGGGCAATGGATCCAGAAAGTCATTCTAGTCATGACGATTCATATGACCATGGCAACTGGGCCAACATGAACTCATACACCCAGACATCCATGGCCGACTACAGCAGTGGCTTTGCTTACATGCCTCCAATCACCCATGGACTCCCTTCATTGCCCTCGGAATCTATCAGCAGGATGCCTCCGCCACCAACACCAATACAGCCGCCGTCGCATTCACAGCAGAATCACCCGCAACTTCCAATGCTTATGGTACCATCGCATCCGACATGGCCTAGTATGTTGACGAACCCGAGTAGCTACTCGGCCCCTCCAGTCGCGATTCCCCCTTTGCCAACCGGACCGCCGCTAAAGGCTCCAAAGTCTGCACACTCGCAGTCTCAGCCCCGGAAGACACTAACGGACGACGATCGACGAAAGATGTGTGAGTATGCCGAGGCAAACCCTGGAGTAAAGCAAACCGAGATTGGTTCCATGTTTGGAGTAGAAAGAAGGTACCGCTTCCCCGAGCCGCATCCAGTGTCACGCTTCTACTCGGTCTAACATGTACAACAGCACCGTCTCCAAAGTTCTTCGGAATAGAGAAAAATACCTTTCTTCAAAGGACAGAGACAGCTCACCCGTGAAACGAAACAAGAGCAAGTTTCCCGATGTGGAGAAAGCATTATCAAACTGGCTTCGCAATGCACAGAAGTCGGGTGTCCCGGTGTCAGACGCCGACATCAAAGACAAGTTTAGGTTCTTCGCGACGACGACGGGAGGTTCAGACACTCTGCTGTCAAAGACTCATAGCTCGACTTGGCTAGAGAAGTTCAAACAGAAGAACGGTATCGGTCCTGGAGGAAGACTTGTGCGAAGGGCTTCGGAGACGAGCATACCCGACAGCGCACACATGAGCCGAGTGTCACCGGTTCTGTCAGCTTCGCACTCGTCGAGCATTATATCACCTGCATCGCCAACTGGGCACCCATCTCCTTCGCCCTTATCAGCGAATCGCAGTGACGGAGAACGAGACGGCTTGGGTAGTCTGATGGACTTTACATCCGAAACGGGTATGTATAGCCCGATATGTTCATCATGTAATTTGCACATTCACAAGGCACGTACTGACTGATCAGTGCCGTCATACCCAGGGAGCGCACTCAGTCCGACCGCGCCATTTTCCTTTTCCCCTGATCAGAGCGCCGGTGGGTATCTCTCCGGCGAACACGCCGGGCATATGCATCCAGGGAGTTCGAATTTTCAGAGACCACGTAGCCAGACCTTTCCGACACTCGACCTGGAGTACTTGAACCAACAACAAGAGTCTGAATCAATGACTCCGAGGTATCATATCTCGGCGACTGCCCCATCGTCGGCGTTGGATTCGCCCATGACCGAGGGCTCTGCGCCTCCTTTTGGGTCGCAACATGCAGTGTCTTCCCCGCAACTTCACCGGACGAACAGCAGCAATAGTCTAGCTCATAGGTCGTCGGGAACCCCAGTCACAAGTGGCGTCACGTCAGCATCCGCAGGCTCGTCTCCAACCTCGCCAACGCAGGAAGATGCTAGAAAGGCGGCTGACACTCTGCTGAACTTCATGCAGAATGCCGTGCCGAATGGCTTTGTTGATCACAACGACTACATGACTGTCGTTCGTCTGACGGAGAAGCTTCGACTGCAGCAGCACCAGATGGCCAAAGCAGCAGTGGTCCAAGGGATGGGAGGTCTGTCTCGAATTCCAGAGGGAGAGGTTGAGATGACAAGCGGCCCTCCGCATCTACTACCCAAGCTCGAAACAACCATGAGTGCGTGACGGGGGATGCGGCGCCGATGATACCAAGGGTCGGGCCCGGAACACGAAATTGCAGCCGCAGCGGCTGAGAACGAAATTTCCCATTGCACCATAACTCACAGCAAAGTCTTGTCCATAAGCACTCAGCATGCTCAACATCTTGTCCATAAGATGGAATCTTTATTTTCACTCTCACTACTACAGCACACTTGGCGTTTTTGCTGGAAACGGAAGAGGAGAACAAGCGCGGATGGAACAAGGAAAGGCACAAGGTCCTCTGGCGAGAGGAATTTCTCATGTGCACAACTCGAAGATCTATGTCCCACGACGCGCGCGACCGAAACCATATTACAACCACGGGTAGGGCAGATACGTTTCGAGACGAACAAGTCGATGGGCTGGTCCTTTGCCAGCTGATATAGCTTTACCGGTACCGGTCGTGATCACGAATCGACAGTGCCCCAAGGAAGCCAGCCCATTCGATGTCTTCGTCTCGAAAGATGACGTTCTGCATTCACCCTACCTTAATTCGACTATTTCTTTATACCCTGGACATATTACTCACATTCTATATTGACCTCCTTCCATGTACATTTTGATCAGAGGAAGAATCTACGCTCACGCGAACTCGATAGGGGACACCACTGTCCTGTCTCGGCTTTATACCACACTCCTCTTCTCTATATCTCCGTTTCATCCTTCCGTTTCCGCGTTTTGCTTTTCATTGAATTTCATCTTTCATTCTTGTTTTCCTGTTCTCCAATATTCTCTTTTTCGTTTTGCTGCAAGCTTGGCTGGGGTTGCCACCTATGCAGCCCTCCGGGGACGTATAGGAGGTGACAAGGACTAGGGAACGGGAGCCCGACGCAGTGAACGCGAAGGGGCAAAACGCGCGGCGGACGCTGGGCTCAGGCTTATGTTGGATGACAAGAGCACACACACAAACATGGGAAGCGGTGGGTATCTAATCGGACCACAATCACTTCAGAAGAAGCTTGGAAAGTCAGGGGAGGCAATGTCCGAGATGGGCGGTCTTGGTGATTTCTCGCGCTCTATCTTAACACTCCAAAAGTCGGACCAAGCCAGTTGGACCACAAAGAGGGGGAGGCTGGCTGGATCAACTACTCCAGCCCCTTCTTCGGGTCTGCCTGGGCCAATCCGCTGACAAAAAAAAATCCAAAAAGCGCTCTTTGGGTGGCCATTTGCAAAACTCTGGGAGAGAGGGCCTCGTCCTCTCGAATCACCCGTTTGTTCAGTCCACAGTGATCAGTAACCACGTGCAGGCGATATAAGGATAAAAAGGGGTATCTCGACTTTGATTCATTCCAAGGCGGCTCCTTTGTTCAGCCGCATTAATTCGCCACGCTCACGCTACCTAGCTCAATCTCTCTTCCCACAGCTCCGTTATACGCCGCTCCGCTAATTCGGGCATAAGACGCACAAGGATGAGCTCTAGAACACTATACATCAGGTGCTTGTTGCAGTAAGCATCGCTAAAAAGATCGAGAACGTCTCTTTCGATCTCGCCGAGGATCCGCGCATCATCACCCCCGGCGGCAAGGTTTTGATCGCCCGCCTCACTAGCCTGCGCGGGCGAGCCCTGTTCCTGTTGGCCGCCGTCGTTGCTGCTCGGTCCGGACCGTGGCGCGAAACCGGCCAGGGCTCCGCCAAAGTACAGCCTGCCCACCCCCTTCGGGACAAGTTCCCAAAGAGCCCTAGCGCTCTTGCGCCTCAGCGCTCGCAGCTCCGCTTCAGACGAGGGTGCCACCAGGGTCGGCGTCCCCATGGCATTGTTGGGGAAGAGAGCACCGCGGAGCGAGCGCAGCAACGGGGGTAGTTGGGCAGGGTCGAGGATGTGGCGATGGATAAGATATGAGAGTTGCCTGTTTCTTCCATGTCAGCAATCGCATATCATCAATAAGATGACCTATATCAATGCTCTGTGCGTGGGGGTTTTATGGCGGCTGAATGAGTGAAGCCGAGGGGGCAGGGTTGTAGGCGTCGGCCGTGCGCTAGCGTGGCACATGTCAAGAGGAAACGAAGATCAGATGCTTTTCTGGTCTCGAAGACACGACGTAAAACGGCCGCCCGAGGGGGGGCCAAGGGCCGCTCCATGTCCCCCTAGGAATTATCACCGCGGAAGCTGCGGCATGAACGTTGGAAAATGAGACAGACGAGGCTTGCCTGTCTCCAGAGACAATTTGGTGCGTGGGCGGCGTGTGATAGGGTCAGAGCTCTGTTCCAATGCGGGGGACAAGGGGGCGGCCAGTCAGACAGGGATCGCAGGGAGATGATGGAGGTGGGGAGCAGGGGGGTGTCGAGGCAAGCGGATTAGCTCGTCTGGGTGGTCTTCGCCGATCAAATCTCAGGTTTTTCCTCGAGGCACCTTGCAGAGGCACTTGCAGCCCCGGCGACAGAACTGCACTTCGACTCGCATACTTCCCTCACCGGTTCCTGGAAAGAACCATGAGGAGAAAGAACGGTGTAAGTCGGTCCAGACCTCCGGGGGCTACAGTGCCATCGAGGCCTGTTTCATAGCTCCCGTTTCGAGGATTATTCCCGCCCGCGTCTGCATGTTGCGGCCCAACGACAACCCGGTAAATCTAGCCTCCCCATAAGGCATCAAGAACCTCCTGGAAAGGCAGGAGAAGCTGTGGCAAGGTCTTCTGCTACTCCCAACCCCAGCGATTGTGACGAGCGTCATCGATTCTCGCGGGGTAGGACTTTGTGTGGGTGTGATATGCCAAATACGCAGGAACCACGAGGTTTGGCGCATGTTTGATCGGGTGGGCTCCAATTTGCTCCCCTTGTCTGGCCCATCCCATGCCCTTGACGAAGACGACATGCAAACGGGTAAAAATGTCTGTGCAAACCACGAGATACTGTGGGGGGGATTGTTGAGAATGAGGCTAGAGGAGTGTGTGTGTGTATGTGTGTAGCCCGTTTCGTCTGGATCTGGTCCAAAAAGGACCACAGTTGGAGCACCCTTGCAAGCTAAAGGGTCGGCGCGTAAATGAGGCTTTCGGGTGGCCAGTGCTGGTGAGCCCTGCCGGCCGATCGTGCAATTGGAGGCGAGACCGCCACTTTGGCCGCACGATTGGCTAGTCTCTTTTGGAGCTACCGGCACGTTTCTGCAGATGGGGAGCAGCAGCTGCACCGGGATGAAAGCAAACACCGGCCGATTTGACGGCTGACGGGTTGACGGGCGCACCCCCAGGGGTGGTGGTTGTAATATCTTCAACGCGTGCCCTCACCCACCCACCCATCCGCTTCTACATCGGCCGGATTCCCCAATGCCAGGGTCGTTAATTTGCGGAAGGATGCGATCCAGAGAGGCATTGACAGGATAGCTCGGTTTCCCGATCCATACGCACTTGCGAGATGAGCTTGTTCTCGCCTCTGAATGGGCCGTACCGTGGTCCAGTGACCGGAAGAGCATGCAGGGTGACGGGTTCAAGCCGCAAATGGGGTGGTCTCGAGAAATGAAACACGGTCAGACTTACCTGTCAATGATCCCGTCCTGTGCCGCTATCTGCCCAGGACCCATCATGGCGGCCCATTGTAGCATTGACAAAGCGCCACTCAACCAAGGCATCCGAGTCTCCAGCTCTATCACGTTTGATAGCGCGGCCCAGACGCTGAAGGAGAGCACTGGCGTCATGATTGGTTCGGGCGAACGTGCCGTGCCGTAAGGATCCAATGCTTCTTGTGTCGCTTCGTATCGAGGCGACTGTTTAGTCAGACTAACGTATTGGCGTCGGGATGGCAGAGACCTTGCCATGGCGACGCTGACGAACAAGAACCTGACGAGGGCAAACGCGGCAAACACCCATCGTATCATAGTCCAAAATAGCCTCTGGACAAAAAGCCCACGAGTGCCATCATGCGATACCGATCCGATGCCAACTCCAGTCTGGGATTCGTCCACAGCCGTGGTCTTCTGTCGAATCACTCTTGCCAGGATCGCGAGACCTTCCAAAATCATCCAAGGCTCCGAAGCCTTCTTAGCAATGACGCCGCCGATAATTAGCTCGGAGAAGATTTGTCCAACCAAGGACGTTAGACACTCGTTCTCGAGATCCTCGGTGGGGAGGAGAACGGCGAGGACACCCTGGACGAGCAGCTGACGATACGCCACTTCGTTTGCTTCCTGCTCCGCGACCGTCTGCGGGTCTTGTGACCTTGGAACTGGAGAAAGAAGTGGAAGCGGGCACATCGAGTGGTAGATCTCGCGCGGAGACCTCTCGATAGGCGGCGTGGACGCTAAAGGGTTGTGGGCCACCCGATATGCTAAGTGATCTTGTCAGCTGAAGAGGATCGAGACAAGAGCAATGACTGGCACAAACCCTGGACATGTTTATCCAATAGCTCGGGCAGCTCATCAAACAGCAGACTTTCTAGGTCAACCTTGCGAAGGCGCTGCTCGAGGGCACGGCTGCAGTGGGCAATAATCTGGACGATCTCGGCGACGAAAGTCTCGTCCGGCGTGATATTGTTGTACCATTTCTGCACAAACTCCCTGATGACTATTGCAATGATGGCGTAGAGCTGGAGGTCCACATCGTTCCGGCTGGTCAGGGGCGGAAGCAGCTCCTCGATAGGTGCCTGTGCCCCTCTCTCGTCGTGGCTGAGTTGTTGGGAGCACAGCACCCGTCTGATCAGTAGTATCGTCGCCTTATCGGAGAGGGGATCGATCGTCGGAGTACGCCCAGCCCTTCTCGGACCGGCAGCCTGCACGGCAGGAGCCGTCCCGCCCGCAGTCGGAGAGTCCGCTGCCGAGCGAGTGTGGTGTTGGGTGGAGGCTGTCACTGACTGGGCTGTCGTCGCCGAGGTGGCCGATGACTTCAGCCGCGGGGTTGGCGCCCGGACCGGCGCCGCCGTAGTCATGACTGCAGCCGTGAGTCTCTTTCAATCCGCATGCCACTGCTGCTCATGTCGGAGTGCGGTTCAGGACACGAGTAATCGCAAGCTTGCCAATGTCGACGCTGAAGCTGGAGAGGACGTTGGGTTAGTCTCGGCTGCTTAGGGGGAAATTATGACGCTAGCTCTTAGATGGCTATCTTATCGGGACGGCCCCTCATGCGGGCATGCGTTAGCGGCTTTAGCGGCAGATGGGTACCAGCCAGCACCACGATTGACAGCGCTAGGGCTCTTCAGGTCTGTTTGTTTAAGTATATCACGGCGGTCATTATAATAACACAGGTTCTTTTCATTAAAATTGGCTGTGAGCAGTGAGTCCTTAAAGTAAATCACACAAATAACCACCGCGAAGGGTTTTCGTTACGATTGCTTGAGGCGGAGTGGCTCTCGCCTGATCAATAGCAGACTAGTCTATCCTGTCATCGGTCTATCGACTTTGCGCCTCCTCGCCCACGCACGCCCTCAAGTACAACGTAGCGGAGAGACTGGAAATGTTCCTTGTCGAGATGTCTGCCAAATCAGCGGATGCGAGTTTGTGGTGGTTTGACAAGATCATAGACATCTGTGCGGCTCTGCGGCGGATCAGTGATCGGTTCCAGGCAGTGATCGCGCTCTGGGATCCCTGTTGCTGCATGGAGTTGCCTGCGGCCAGGGCTGCGACCCGCCTTCGCATCATCCCGGCGGGCACCCGATGTCTCGATGGCCCGTTGGATCCCGAAGCTAACGCCATCCAGCATCACGCCGCCGATGCATCGGACATGGCTACAAAGATGCATAAGCGACGACTTGTGAATCCAGACTCTCGGGACAGCAAACGCTACAACCCGGCCGTTGCATAATGCCTTTGTTCTAGGCTAAGTGAGGACCCTTAGCAACAGAACTTGCCAACTTCCATCACCTCTCGCACATGTTAATTATTAATCCCGATCCATCAGACCAGTTCATCTGATCTCTTCAGGTCCCCAGAGCTATTATTCGCAACGGAAAGACATAGCCCACATACGAGAAGTGCCTTTAAAGTCACTCAAACATTGGCGCCTTCGGACCTTGACAGGCGAATGTCAGGTTACTGCTATGGCAATATTCATGGAGCTCGACAGTGTTCCCAATGAAATGGGACACTATCGGGCGAGATGTTCTATTTTGGGTGGAGATATACAGTAGAGTACAAGTCGTGTCTTTCAAGACAGAGGGCATGACCCAAAACATTGCCCCTTCAAAGCCGTCACTCTCATTATATAATACACTGCCTCATTGCTCGTTCTCCTTTCGTGTCGCCTCATACCTGTGATGCAAAGTCAGTCTTGTGCTGTTTAGTGGACTCAGTGCAGCAACACTTACCTCTTGCCACGGAAAGCCCAGACACCCCAGTTTCCACAGCTGATGTCTTGAGGGTCCATATCGTTCAGATCCCACCGTAGACTGCGGAACGTGTTCTCGCCAGGCTCCATGAGAATGTCAAACTCGCCAGCAGCCGACTTGTTGACCCACTCGATATCTCGTTCCATGTCATACTGAGTGTAACCGGTCACAATGATGGGCGCCTTGGTCTCCAGGAGCATCGGAACGGTCTCGTGCCACTCGTGGGAGCTAGCAGGATGGCCGAGACCGGGATGGAAGAGAACAAAGGCGTCAAAGTAAGGATCATAAGGGGCGAAGTAGTTGGCTTTGTGAAGGGTGTGGTAGTAGTCGACAATTGTGCTAATCTTCATCGACGGCCAGACTCGGTCCTCGACAATAGCACCAAAAGGATTCGACGGCGTGCGCTGAGGTAAGGGGAACTCGTCATCGCGGTTCATCATACTCTCAGGTCCGATGAAAATTAGGTGGAATCTGGATCGGGGGAAAAGATGCGCTAGTTGGACCCAGACATTGCGCGGGAGAGACGATTCAGCACGGGCACCCAAGATGAATAGGCGCACTGGAGGTGCTTGCGGACGAAGACCCTTGACGCCCTCAGCGGCACCATCCTTGGGTGGATGTAAAGTATACCGTAAAGCTATCAGTTATTAGTATCAACATCGTACTCAAAACATAGGTTATGTATGGAACATACCACTCAAACTCTTCAAGCCCTCAGCAGTGAGACGTCCACCAGTCCGAATATTGTAGGGGCTGAGCTCGTGGAGGATACTGCCGATTGTGACCGGGTAAGTCAGAAGTCTAGTGACTTGCCTCATACTCCGGTCGTCATTGATAGCCGCGAAATTGCGGGTATACATAAAAGTGTCCCAGTTCGTCATGTTGACGAGCGCCTCCTCCATCTGCGGGCCTGCATAATCGAATTCGGGGAATATCCTGCCGGATCGCAAGTCGTGATCGTCCTCATTGATCTGTCGGAGGGTGTCGCAAACTTCCAGATGTGCTTCATAGTCATCGGCCCAATGCTCCTGACTGCAGTAGATGGGGATGCCACAGTCTGGACACTCAAAGTCGACATGTGCGGCTGGAAGGGTGCCGGTATGTAGTGCTGGCTCGCCGTTCTCGGAAAGCCGGGTGGGCTGGTGGTCCAAATGTTCGCAGTAGGCATGCTGCCTGATGAAGGCCGCTCGCTGCCGGATCTCCGGAATGGGCGACTTGGTGAACGAGTGGAAAAGGTTGTCAGGCGCCAGGATCGGTTTGTGATTTCCCTCTAGCGCCGACCCATTAGGGGCCTGCCCGCCTGCGTTCTCTTTGAATGCAAAGCCTGCTGAGGAGTTCTGTCGTACTTGGCTCGCTCCAGCATGCGTCAATTGCTTCCTGCTTTTCTCGCCAGCCCGTAGATGCAGGCGGCGGGCGGTCCCCGGGGCCGCCCAACGGCGAAGACTGGCGGATCGCGAGGTTGCTGGTGTTGTCCTCGTCAATGCAGTCGAGCATTGTCTGCAGAGGTGGCCGAGTGCCTTCCGCACTGCTGGCTCAGATGACAATGCCATTGCAAGAGCCGAGGGTGCAAGTCTTTGCTCCCAGCTTGCTGTGCAGTGCAAGGACTTGGTCGAGGAAGTAGATGGACAAGAAATTATGGCGTGAGCTTGGAGCTCTTTTGCGGCTCGTTTGATGGGGTCAGCGAATAAAATCCGCGGAAGCTCGGGGGTCAATTACATATTTTTCGGGGCTTTGGTTTTTCCATCCCAGCATCATTTGCGCTAAAAGAATGAATCAATGAGGCGCTAGACCATTGTGGTGTGCTGTGGAGTGTGGAGCCAGCCAGTGAGAGACTGGACTGGCCTGACTGGGTGGGTGGTCAAGGCAGCTTTGTCAAATTTATCTGCGGCCAGTCGTTGTCCAAGCTTCACGAGCTTCGTCTTCCTTCGCACCCAAACCATCCCGAATCCCTCTTGTTGACAAACCAAGTGAGCCGCGCAGGCTTACTGCGCAAAGCCAATCCCTCAAGATGGCGACCACTTCAAACATGTTTCTTTATTCCCTGACCCTCCAGCCACCGACCACCATATCGCAGGCTATTCTGGGTCAGTTCTCGGGGACCAAAGAACAACAAATCATCGCAGCTTCCGGTTCGCGCCTCACTCTTCTACGACCCGACCCAAGCCAGGGAAAGGTCATCACATTGGTCTCTCATGAGATCTTTGGCATCATCAGAGCCGTGGCGGTTTTCCGGCTCGCAGGTTCCAACAAAGGTATGTGCCCTTCAACCATTCGCCAACTTTGATGTCACTTAGTGACTTGGAGCCGGACCATTAGACCTCTGGGGATCGTCCTCTTGAGATGTAACTATTGGGTCTTGGGGTGCGTGTCACGTTGGGTAGCAATGTCCAGGAGCTAATGGAATGGCAGACTATATAATTCTAGCGACTGACTCTGGGAGGATTTCTATCATCGAGTACATGCCAGCTCAGAATCGTTTCGTACGCATTCATCTAGAGACGTTCGGCAAGTCGGGCGTACGACGTGTCATACCAGGCCAGTTCTTGGCAGCCGATCCCAAGGGCAGAGCTTGTCTCATCGCGTCGATTGAGAAGAACAAGCTAGTATACGTCTTGAACCGGAATTCGCAGGCCGAACTCACCATATCTTCCCCACTCGAGGCACACAAGCCAGGCGTGCTTGTCTTTTCCATGGTCGCACTTGACGTTGGCTATGCAAACCCGGTCTTTGCTTCCTTAGAAACCGAGTATACCGACTGTGACCAGGATCCCTCGGGCGAAGCATATCAGGAAGTCGAGACACAGCTTGTGTACTACGAGCTGGATCTTGGCCTGAACCACGTCGTCCGAAAATGGTCTGATCCTGTAGATCCCACGGCTTCTCTGCTCTTCCAGGTCCCCGGAGGCAACGATGGACCCAGTGGTGTGCTCGTTTGCGGCGAGGAGAATATTACCTACCGCCATTCAAACCAGGAGGCCTTCCGTGTTCCGATCCCGAGAAGGCGAGGAGTCATGGAAGACCCGAATAGGAAACGGAACATCGTGGGTGGTGTGATGCACAAGCTGAAAGGCAGTGCTGGCGCCTTCTTTTTCCTACTCCAAACTGAGGATGGTGATCTGTTCAAGGTCACTCTCGATATGGTGGAAGACGACGAGGGCAACCCAACGGGCGAAGTCAGGAGACTAAAGATCAAATTCTTCGATACGATACCTGTTGCATCCAGCCTGTGCATTTTGAAGAGCGGCTTCCTCTTCGTCGCGAGCGAGTTCGGCAATCATCAGTTCTACCAATTCGAGAAGTTGGGTGACGATGATGACGAGCTGGAGTTTTCAAGCGATGATTTCCCCACCGACGCGAAGACGCCTTACGATCCCGTGTACTTCTACCCCAGACCCAATGAGAACCTCGCTCTCGTCGAGAACATCGACTCGATGAACCCTTTGTTGGATACCAAGGTTGCCAACCTGACCGACGAAGATGCCCCGCAGATCTATTCAGTGTGCGGCAATGGAGCCAGAAGCACCTTCAGAATGCTCAAGCATGGCTTAGAAGTGAACGAGATTGTCGCGTCCCAGCTCCCCGGTACCCCTTCGGCAGTGTGGACAACCAAACTGCAGCGAGATGATCAATACGATGCATACATCGTGCTCTCCTTCACCAACGGCACGCTCGTCCTCAGCATCGGAGAAACCGTGGAGGAGGTCAGCGATACTGGCTTCCTGGCGTCTGTCCCTACACTCGCAGTGCAGCAACTCGGCGACGATGGTCTCGTCCAGGTCCATCCCAAGGGTATCAGGCACATTCGCCAAGGCCGCGTAAATGAGTGGTCCGCGCCACAGCATCGATCTATCGTTGCGGCTGCGACCAACGAGAGACAGGTGGCAGTGGCGCTCAGCTCGGGAGAGATTGTCTACTTCGAAATGGACACAGACGGCTCCTTGGCAGAATACGACGAAAAGAAGGAGATGTTCGGTACCGTCACCTGCCTTAGTCTTGGTGAGGTGCCTGAAGGCCGCCTGAGAAGTTCATTCCTGGCTGTCGGTTGTGATGACTGCACCGTCCGCGTTCTCAGTCTGGACCCAGAATCAACCCTCGAGAACAAATCTGTTCAGGCTTTGACAGCAGCCCCCTCCGCCTTGTCGATCATGGCGATGGAAGACTCGTCTTCCGGTGGTTCCACCCTATACCTGCATATTGGTCTCCATTCCGGTGTCTATTTGAGGACTGTTCTTGACGAGGTCACAGGAGAGCTCACAGACACGCGACAAAAATTCCTGGGCCCTAAGGCTGTCAGACTATTCCAAGTCTCTGTCCAAGGGAGCACATGCGTGCTGGCCTTGAGCTCTCGCTCCTGGCTTGGTTATGCAGACCCCATTACGAAAGGCTTCACCATGACTCCTCTCAGTTACGAGGAGCTTGAATGGGGTTGGAACTTCAGCAGCGAGCAATGCGAGGAGGGCATGGTTGGAATTCATGGGCAGTTCCTCAGGTTCGTACACATCTTTTCTGGCTCTTCTCCCCCTCGTTTGCTTGACTTTATGATGATAAAAGGGATACCTATGCTATATGCTATGAGGCCTTGTTTTCAATACTTATTGATTTCAATTGTTCCTTCTGACGATGTCTTCCATCTTGTTTGACATTTGCACTAGTTGGCTCAGACCTGGAACTAACATTGCTCATAGGATCTTCTCCGTTGAGAAATTGGGAGAGAGTCTCATTCAAAAGTCAATACCCTTGAGCTATACGCCGCGGCGACTTGTCAAACATCCAGACCACCCAATCTTCTACACTATCGAAGCTGACAACAACACGTTGCCACTTGATCTTCGTGAGAAATTACTAGCTGACCCCAAGGCTGTCAATGGGGATGCAAAGGTGCTTCCGGCGGAGGACTTTGGCTACCCAAGGGGACCAGGTCGCTGGTCGTCATGCATCAGCGTCGTCGACCCTGTCAGCGAAGACTCTGGCGTTCTTCGCAAGATCGAACTCGACAACAACGAGGCGGCCGTCAGTGCTGCCATTGTATCGTTCGCAAGCCAGGATGGCGAAAGCTTCCTCGTTGTTGGGACGGGCAAGGATATGACGCTGAACCCCAGGCGCTTCTCAGAAGGTTATATCCACGTGTACCGGTTCCACGATGATGGCAAAGATCTGGAATTTATTCATAAAACCAAGATTGAGGAACCGCCCATGGCCTTGTTGCCGTTCCAGGGTCGTTTGGTCGCTGGCATTGGGAAGGTCTTGCGGATATATGATCTCGGCCTGCGACAGCTGCTACGGAAAGCACAGGCTGAAGTTGCCCCGCAACTTATCGTCTCCTTGCAAACCCAGGGCAGCCGCATTGTCGTTGGCGACGTACAGCAGGGCGTGACGTATGTTGTCTACAAGTTTGAGACGAACAAACTGATCCCCTTCGTCGACGATAGCATCAATCGTTGGACTACCTGCACGACCATGGTTGACTACGAATCTGTTGCCGGTGGCGACAAATTCGGCAACCTTTGGATCCTCAGATGTCCCGAGAAGAACAGCCAAGAGGCCGACGAGCCCGGCTCCGAAGTTCATCTGATGCACTCTAGAGACTACTTGCATGGAGCACCAAGCCGATTGACCCTAATGGCACACGTCTTCACGCAAGACGTGCCAACAAGCATATGCAAGACAAGCCTGGTTGTTGGTGGCCAGGAAGTACTTTTGTGGAGCGGAATCCAGGGCACCGTCGGTGTTCTCATACCGTTCGTCGGTCGTGAAGATGCAGACTTCTTCCAGAACCTCGAGTCCCATATGCGAAGTGAGGATCCCCCACTGGCTGGCAGGGACCATCTCATGTACCGGAGCTATTATGTGCCTGTGAAGGGGGTGATCGATGGCGATCTCTGCGAAAGGTACAATCTACTGCCTAACGACAAGAAGCAGATGATTGCTGGAGAGTTGGACCGCTCAGTGAGGGAAATCGAGCGGAAGATCTCGGTAAGCTTTCAGATGCCCCCAACCCCACTACGTTCGATATGTAATTGATGCTGACTATTTGACGATAGGATATTCGCACGCGTTCTGCCTTTTAGTGCATGATGTCTTAAGGGGGTCAATCAGGCACACCATCGGGTTCTTGGAAAGGCGTCGATGATAGGGCGACGGTCAATGTATATTAAAGCGGTATAATGCTGGCGGCGTTTGGTTTTATAGCCCATGCAGGTCTACCCGGGATGGAGGGAGACCAGGCGCTTTCAAAAGTCATGAATGACATTATCAGATCCATTATCAAGATCTGAGTGAACCACCTTGACCGATTCCTTGCAGATGTTACCTATGGTCTGGGTCCCTTGTTGCTGGCGGCACAAGACTTCCTCTCCCGAACCGAAAGCGACTCTTTAAAGACTGTAGTCTGGGTTTCGCAGCTTTACTGCCCGAGGATCGCTTACTGTCCTCGACGGGGTGTGCCCGCTCCCACTCCTCGTCGGCCAGGTACGCCTCGGTGGCCAGCGCGAGGTCGTAGTCGGCGCCCTCGAGGTACAGCACGGCGACCTCGTAGTCGGCCTCCTTGCAGGCGACCATCCAGCGCCGGATCTTGGCCTTGCGCAGCTCCTCGTCCTCGCCGCCGACGGGCCGCGGCGACAGGCTCGTCCCGGCGCGGGGCACGACGACGGTGCGCCGCGCCGCGAGCAGGGCGTCGCTGGGCAGGCGGTTGGCGGCGCGGAGCTCGGCGGCGGGCACGCCGTAGCGCAGAGACAGCGAGGCGACGGTGTCGTGCTCGTGGTCGAGGAAGTGCAGGACGTCGTCGTCTTCGGCCGGCGCCGGCGCCTTCTCGTCGTCGTGCCTGGTGTGGCTGGCAGGGGTGGTGGCTGTGTACGGCGGCGGGGCCTCGTCGTCGGCTGCTGCTGCGGGGGACCGACGGCGGGAGGTATGGCGTGACGACTTCTTCTCGGCCGAGGTCTCGTAGGACGGCGGGGCGCGGAGGCCGCCTTGGGGCAGGGCTGAGGGGCCCGATGATATCTGGCAGTACGGGCAGTAGTGTGCGAAACGGGCGTTTGTCTACAAGCCGGCGGGTGGGGGTTTTTGTAAGTAAAAGGTCTCTGGGAACGAAGTGCGCGGAGGACAATTACAGAAGTGCAGTTTCCGCATATGATCCTGGCACAACAATCTAGTCTGCGGTGGTCCGGAAGAGGCTTCTCCTTTTCGGAGCCGGACCGGCCGGCATCTGAAGAGAGGAGCCGGGCGCAGGTGCAGCACGCTTCCAGCATGGCCTGCGACAGAACGGGATTGCGTGGTCACGGACAATGACAAAAAGAAAAGACGAAGGAAGATACAATATTATCTGTCCCGTCGAAAAGTCTGCATATGCGGGAGCCAGTTGAGAAATAGGAAAAAGGTGTTCAAGTTTCTGGTGGCAAGTGCAGGTGACGTTCTTGATTGTCCTTATCGCTTACGTGGGGTGTGAGACCCTGCCGTGCCTGCAACCCACACGACAGCGGGCGCTAATGCAACACTAACCCTGGGGAACCATGCTGAAGGTTAGACCCCCCTGAGACAAAAGATGCAGGGTCGTACCAATTATCGGTCTCGATCTTCGCATGAGATTTATGTCATACGTGGTACGTGGGAGGGTACAACTCTCCAGCCCTATGTATATATACTTAAGAGAGTTAGGTATGCGATCAATCCCTCACAAAACCTTCTCGACCTTGGGCTCGCCTAGCCAGCTCATGTCCCCCTGAGCAGCGAGCTTCCGACACCTCGCCAGCTCATCGATGAAGTTGGGCACAAATGTACCGGGCCCGCGAACAGCCTCATTCTTGGCAGCCACCTCAGCGGCACCCTCGTATAGCAACAAGCCAGCAAGCGCTGCCAAAAGCTTGTCTGCAGGATTGGCCGCGGCCATGGCACTGATGGTCGTGCCAAGGCAGCAGCCAGTGCCGCTGACCTGACCCAGGTACTCGTGGCCGTGGCTGATGGCATATGTCCGCTCTCCATCACTGATATAATCGGTCTTGCCCGTCATGATGATAACGTTGCGCTCCCGAGCGGCCAGATCCCGCACGATACGGGCCTTGGCGGCGCCGTTGAGCGTCGAGGCACTGTCAACGCCACGTTGTTGAGCGAGACCAGCCGCGCCAAAGACTGTCTGGATCTCGCCTTCGTTACCTTTGATGATGTCTAAGTAGCCGCCGGCCATGATGGTTTTGACAGCAGCTCGACGAATGGCGGTGGCTCCGCAGCTAGTCGGCAGATTTGATGTCAGTGGACTGGACGGAAGACGCTGTGACGGAAACCTACCCCACGGGATCAAGGACTACAGGCTGGCCCACTCCGTTGTATGCCTTGAGCGCCTTCATGTAGTTCTCTAGACCTTCGGGCGTAACAGTGCCCATGTTGATCACTAGAGCCCCTCCTAGCTTGCACAGATCAGGAGCCTCCTCTCCGTAGTTGGCCATGATGGGCGATGCGCCGACAGCCAGTGCAACGTTGGCAGCAATGTTCTGCACGACGAGGTTCGTCATGTTGTGGGAAAGGGGTGTAGTGTCATGCACAGCCTTGATGACCGCCGGCACCTGGGCCAGAATGTCTTTGACGTCGGACACCTTAGGTGGGGCTTCCTCGACAGCCTTCCGGAATGAAGGAGGGGATTTCACGAGTCCAAGGAGCTTCTTGGACTCAGACTCGGGATCCTCGGCGGCCATGATAGCACTGACTATGGCTACACCATCAAGCTTTTTGCTCGGGGCTCTGCTTTGAAAGAGGACGCGCTGGAGATTGGAGCCATTGATCCCACCGATGCAGACTGTCGAGGTCGATCCATAGCCTTTCGCACTCATACCATCGAGGATGTCTCTGAGACCTGCGGTGCCAATCACATGCTTCGTATTCTTTTTCCTGTTCCACCGTGTTAATACAGAGGCGAAAGAAGACAATGAATCCTCGATTCCTTACGTTTGGGTGGCGAATACGGTTCCGACACCGAGATAGTCTGCACCGTCTTCACAGGCCTTCAGAGCCTCGTCCAGTGTGCTGGCAGTGACACCGATGATGGCGTCTGGACCGAGCAATCTCCTGGCCGTAGAGTATTCTAGATTATGTTAAAAAGCTGACTGACCCAATGGGACTTGGAGAGCAAAACCTACTTATATCATCCTGGCCAATATGCACACCCTCGCATCCAACCGCCAATGCAACGTCCACCCGGTCGTTGATGAGGAGTGGTACGCCATACTCCTTGGTGATGGCATGAAGCTTGGAGGCAGTCTCTATCTGTACGCCAGTGTCGCTCTTTTTGTCTCGGTACTGAACAATGGTGACGCCGCCTTTGCATGCCGCCCGCACCACTTCGCAGATATCCCGGTCTCCGAGAATCGCCGGTGTTGAGTCCGTCACCAGGTAGAGCGAGTAGTCTACGGTCGGTTTTCCCATCTTTGGCGACAATATTTATGGGAAAGGGCCTACAGTGCAGTTATCGCAATGGTACCAGGCTCAAATATATCCAAGATCGATATGTTGTTACTGTGCTCGAGTTGAGTTTGTCCTTTCCGTGAATGCAAGTATGAGTGGATATGGTCGAGAAAATTGGGCCTTGGCGTTATTCGCAATTGCGCTTTTTTCCACTAATACTCCAAGTCACTTGGGGCAAGTATGATGGGCTGTGAGTTACACCTAACTTAAGTACTTGATGAGCAATTAAATCAGAGACATTTCAGCAAGATCAGTAATTTAATACTCTTATCGTGTCATGAAGCTCAAGATGAAAATGGTCGATACATATACGTCAATTTGTTCAAGTCCGTCGCTGGCGATGTTCCCATACGGCAGATGCTTGCAAGGAGAGTTTTTAGACAACCTCTTAGACTAAGTGAAATCCACGTCAGATACGGACTATTGTCGTTCATTCATTTTCCCATAACAGAAATTTAACGGAGTCATTGTCTCAACTGATGGTAATCACGACTCGGGAGCGGCCGCCTGCGGTGGGATCACAAAGGTGCCAATGCCGCGACTCGGGATGGTGCCGCCCACCGTCCCATCGGCAGCCACGGTGCTGTCCACCTTCTCGCACTTGTGGCTGTTGTCGGACACAAAGAGCGAGGCCGTGGTCGGCGTCTGGCCCGTCACCTTGATGCTGACCGCGCTCGCGCTGCCACCGCCATTGATGATGACAACGGCCACGGTGCCGTCGACGTTGCGGAACGCCGCCGTCCGCAGGCTGCCCCCGCCGCCCGTCGCCGCCACGCGCTGGGCCCCCGGGCGGACGTACCGGCTGAAGTTGGCAAAGGCCCACAGGCGCCGCGCGACCTCGTACGTGTTGGTGCTGTTGTCGACGCGGATGATCTTCTCGTTTGTGTTTGGGTTGGGCCACTGCACGCCCTCCCAGTACAGGTAGCCGCCGATGTTGTTGTTGAGGATGGCGTTCATGATGTTGTTGGCCCACGTGAGGCCGTCGCCGGCGCCGCCGTTGCTGTACCACGCCGTCGACCACTGCCCGTTGAGGTCGCACTGCTCCGACAGCCACACGGGCAGCTTGGTGTTCATGCTGCCCGAGGCGCCGCCCGTGTACGTGTGCGACGTGACGGCCTTGAGCATCGACTCGGCCCCCGCCGACTTGATGGCGTTGAACATCTGCACCTGGTTGCCCCAGCCCTCCGACTCGCAGCAGCTGATGCCCAGTTGGTCTGTCATGTTGCGATCCTGCATCGTCTTGTACAACACCTTGATCATATCGGCGGCCTGGTTGCCGTTCGAAGTCATCGATGCATAGCTCGCGCTATATGACGACCACCATTGTAAGAAATGAGTGCTGTCACTGACAGTAATGGGGGAGCAGACTTACGCAAATTCTGGTTCGTTCAGGAAGCCAATGCTGGTCACGGTTGTCAATCTTGCGGCTGTCCCTTGGTAAGCTTCATCTTCGGTATCACTTACTGAGTTACATTGACTCCTGCCTCGGCGTAGAAACCGACCCAAGCAAGAAGGTAATCAGCATATGCCTGAGATATTCACGTCAGTGATCCCCTGGGAAACCTCTATTTTCTTTGCACAGGGAATCTCACCTGACGCCAATCGCCGCTCTGGCAATTTGCTCCGGGAACTCCGCAGAGTGTGCCACCGTTGTTTTCGTTGTTGTTGGTCTTCATGTAACCTTGAAGCGGAAATGTGAGCAAACTTCTCTTCCCAGTGTTCCTAGCATTCTACCTACCAGGCGCGCTCCAAGCGTCTCCGTAGATGGTCTTGACGCCGTACGTCTTGACCGCCTCCTGCGCCACCCACAGCTGCCCGCTGTCCTTGCCGTCAAAGCTGTACTGCGGCGCCGCCTTGGGCCCGCCGGGGTTCTTGGGCGCAAAGGTGTTCATGTGGTCGGAGCTGCTGTCGGGCGAGGACCCGATGCCGTTGCGCAGGATGGTGAAGCCGGCGCCCGTCGTCGTGTTGAACAGCAGGTCGAGCAGCTCGCGCTGCTTGACGGGGTCGCGCATGTTGGTGATGAGGTTGGCCCGCTGGAAGGCCAGGCTGAAGCCGAAGCCGTCCATCGTCTGGTACGTCGTCGCCGTGTTTACGGTGATGGCCGAGCCCGCCTGCCGCGGATTGAGGGGCACGAGTACCTCGTTCTCGGCCAGGGGCCGGGACGGGCCTGCTCGGGCTACCTGGGCCGTTAGGGCGGCTGTGAGGGGATAGACCAGTCTCATGGTTGGAGCCTGTGAGAGATATAAGCTTTGACTGTAAAGAACGAAACTCCAGACGTGACGGAGACTTAGAATATCTATACTGTGTCAAGACGTGGGATGTCAGAGCCTGGTACTGTTATATTAAATACACAAAGCTCTTGGACCCCTCTCATGCCCTTCACAGTCTTGGGTGCTACTATGTTCAATATTTGCCTGTACGGCAATTCATGGCTGCTTCTTAACAGTCTTGAGCCCTGTCAAGCAAGCATTTGTATTTCCCAGTATTCGTTCAACAAGGAAACTATCATAAGACTTATATTATTAGATAGATCAAGTAGGCTAGGCCTGACTACTACACCGTAGCGTTACAGCCAGTATCGGTTTCCTGGTCCGTATTGTTGCGCAGATCGCAGTCTGACAACCATAGCTTTCAGTCCACGACCGGGATCGGAGATTTTATTTTGAAATAAGGTTGACGAAGCCTCAGTCTTTCCCATACTCCGACCGGCTTGGCTGTGGGGTAGGTAGTAGTCCGAAGTGGTGTCCGGACACGCGGGTAAATATGAAGGCGAGTCCAGAGCAGAACGTAGGGACTCTTCCACTTCGCCGGACTTTATCCAGCAAGCAACCAGACGCTCAGCAGCCGGAAGAATATGAAGACGCAAGTAACATTCATCTCAGCCTTTGGAGCTTTGACTCTTGGCACCAGATTCACCAGGCCAATATTGTCTTTCCATTATTTGTTATACAGAGTGGAGTGGCTTGCTGCACCCGAATAATACATTTCTTCTGAAGTGTAGAATAGGTCGTCTACCCCTGAGCGCCACCTGCTAGCTCAGAAAAACCCATCGTTGATATCCGAAAATGGCATGTTGAGGTAACTGTCCCAACCCCCAGGGCCCAGCATATCCACCCACGCGTCGTTGTTCAAGTCTTGCAAGCCATCAAACTGAGGCATCAAACCCGAGTCGACAACCATTGGTTCGGTAGCTAATTGTTCCTGCAAGGGAGAGGATTCCGTAAATGCTGGTGCTGCCGAGGCCGGACTCGTCGTAGTGGTATCACGCGTGATCTCGCCTTCAAGCTCTTTCGCCAAAGTGCCCCTTAAGAAGGTCAATCTTTGAGCGAGGCGGTCAAAGGGGTCGATTCTCCCTTCACGGGGACCTCCCTGGTCCATCACATTGCCGATGAGCACTCTCCTTCGCCTGCGTCTCTGAGCCAGTACCAGCATGTCCGAGATCTGCTTGTCCAGGTACTCGTCAAAGTTGACCATCTTTCTCGCGGCCCGCGGGTCCCACCCGGGGGCCTGAAGTGTAATCAGCTTGAGCGACAGCAGGAAGCAGTACATGTACTCGAACGAGTTGAGACATATAAAGCGTGGCTGGTTCCGGATGTCTTGGGCGAAGCGGTTGGTGAAGAAGCTCTTTGCGGCACTGAGGCTGTTCCACAGCAGTGCCATTCTCGTCTCTGCCGTAATGGCTATCCCTAACTGATCGGCTTGCAAGCCGATCTCGTAAAGGATCAATCTGGAGACTTGTACATGGCTCGTAATTGCGTCTATACCTCGTTAGCAAGTGGTCCATTCCTGTCGGAGTTCATACCACCTACCGTTGTCTTGAAGGTTTGAACCAAGCGACGCGAGATAGGTGTCGATCTCCTGCTCAAACTTCTGGACCATATTTCTGATATCCTCATCCGAAGTCGAGGTACTGGATTGAAGAGACACCACTGTAGTCGATATCTTCTGAGCAAGCAACTGGATCCGGACCAAGGCAACAAGTAGCTCATCGCTTGGCAGGGCCTCACTCTGCTCCAAGACACGGCAACAGCTTTCCACCATAGCTGGGTTCAATAAGCCATCGATCTTTTTACTTGAAGCAAAAACCCTGTTTCGAAAGTTTAGTGATGCATATTCATCAGTTGCACTCATGAACAACTTACAGGCTAGTGATATAAAAGGCACCCAGAAAAGCCCTCATCTCTTCCAGGACCTGTGGTCCATGGTCCTTGCCTTTGGTCGCCAACTGAGATTCGATAGATCTCAGCGAATAGGCTATTGAGCGGGTCAAATACAGCAGATTTGTTGTCTGGAAGCTGTTGATGCCGTAATTATACCTATTCAATCTGCGTGTTAGAGAGCGCCTTTCATAGCGGTCCATAGGATGTCTCACCAAGTGATAAAAATCTCCAAAGCCTGAAGCACATCTATTCCCTTCCTAGGCGATGTCAAAGCCGCGGCCGACAGCTCGCCCAACAGCGCTCCGCCGAGCTCCATCTGCCTCGACCCATCCAAGTGACAGGCCTCCATCATCACGGCTTTCCACAGCAAGGGCCTTGCGGTCCTCAGCTCTCGTGACGGCATGGCAGGAATTACCACGAATGGGAACAGCGGTGCCATCTGCGTCCTGTATTCTTCGAGCAGTGACTCCGCCTCCTGCCCCTTGGGCCAGAGCGGTTCCCGCGTTTCCAACTCCTCAATCGTCTCCTTGGGCGCCGCAGCCTCGCCCTCAGGCGGTATGAATGGGCAGCATACACGCCGCTCCCCTTCTTTCAGTTCGTAAGTGGCGGGTGCGAGCGCGGGTGCTGGCGGTGTAGGTGCTCCCTCGGACCCTGAGATTGATTCTACCCTGCCAGTAATGGTGGTGGGTGGAGTGGCGTCATTTCTGGAGCTGTCGAGCTCGATAGGCGACTCCTTGGACACCAGGCCAATGCCAACCTGTTCCAGTGGAAACAGATGACCAAACGGAGGATGCCGTCTCATGGATTGGTGCAGCTGCGATTGCCACGGCCCGTGGATAGCGGCGTGTGACGCGGCTGCCCGGTCTGAAGAGCCGGACGCCGGGCTACCAGCCGAATCGGGCGGCGTGGGGCCCTGGCCCCTAGATACACTGTCTAGGCGGGCAGTAAGGTCTTCCAGACGGCGCTCCAGCTGCGAGACGCGCGTGGGCTTGGGCGACCGGCGCTTGCGCGGCGGCGCTGGGGTCTGGGAGGAGCATGGCTTGCTGAGCCGGTGACACCTGCTGCCATGTTAGAGAATCATGTGACGTACGGGTTGAAGTGAGATGAGAAAGAGGGACGGCCACTTCTTGTGCAAACATACCTCTCACACTTGTCCGCCGAAGGGCCGGGGATGCACCGCGACTTGGCCTTGGCGCATGTCCTGCAGGCGCGGGGTCCCTTGTTCTTGGCGTTGTTACTGATATTGCCATTGCTATCGACCTCCGTGGGAGAAGGGAGCTGGTCAAGAGGTACTTGGAGTAAATACATCTCTGTGCCGGCTGTGCGGCTGGTGTAAGCCGGCTGTTGCATGAAGTGTGGTTAGATGAGTAATGTCGGCCTTTCACCGGAGCGGGATATCATACAAACTGTATAAAAGACCTTGAACCTGAGAGGATACAAAAACATAACAGGAGCAATTCTTGCTCTGGGAGATTTCTTCATCATGCCTTGTGTTCAACAGACTTGGGCGTTGTTGAGCAGCTGTGCCATGTAAGTAGGAGGCGGAGGCATCCACTCGAGTCAGGCTCCGGCGGAAGCGGAGCAACTCCTATCACTCCGACCCCGTTGGCTTGGGCCGATCTGTGGCACGTGCACAAATTTAGCGAGTCCGGATTGGTCCCAAACCGGGCCAAATCCATCCGTAAGTGAGTGTCATGGAAGAAGACTAGCCTGGCTTACGTCCTGTGTGATAGACTACTTGCCTTGTACGTGGTAGAGGTGTTGCAGCTGTCACGATAATTGAAGGGCGAACAATAACACATGAACATGCAGAGAATGGACAGCAGTATACCCCTGGACGGGGCCGGTATATGGCAGTAATAATCGTCTTGTAGACGACGCCTTCAATGTTATATTTTTTGTTTGATAAATACCACGTTTAAATGGCCAGGACACATCCCAAAATAAAGGGGGCCGCTTTGGTCATCAGGGTGTGAACGAAGAGAAAGAGGTTTGATCGAGTTGGCAAGAATCCAGAATCTGGCTCGGACGGCAAATGAGTGTTGGACCTCTCAGTCGCCCGCAGCTCGCGCTCCAATGAACGTGGTCGTAGGTCGGATGAGCACCGTTCCCGGTCATGCAAAAAGCACAGTCCATGAGAGCCTTAGGCACTGTCGCTGACAAGCTGGGGCAGGCCGCGCTCCAAGAGAGTCTCGGTGAACTCGCCGGGGCGGAAGTTGCCGGTAGCCTTCATCTCGCTTGTAGTCTGCTCGATGCCGAGCTGAGCGTCGGTCCAGAGCGGCTGCACATCCTTGCTGTTGGTCTCGCCGACGCCGATGAAACCTCCCTCTTCGGCCCAATCCGAGGTCCTCTTCAGCTCCAGCTTGGTCCAGATATCGTCGAGAGCCTCGACAAGCTGGTCGCGATACTCCTTCTTGTGGCCAGGGGTCGGAGTGACACGCAGACGTTCCTGACCCACGGGCACAGTAGGATAATTGATGGCTTGGGCGTAGATGCGGTAATCCTGGAGAAGCATGTCGGAGGCCTTTCTGGCCAGCTCCGCGTCGCCAACCAGGATGGGGACGATATGCGAAGGGTTTGGGATGACGGGGATATCGCGGCCGGACAACGCCTCCTTCACGGCGCGGGTGTGGAGCTGCTGCAGCCTGCGGTCGCCGTGGTAGTTTGACTGATACTCGATGGCGGCCGTCGCACCTGCCATTGTCGCGGGAGGGAGTGAAGTGGTGAAGATGAAACCGGGAGCCAGGGATCGAATCATATCAATGAGCCTTGCGCTTCCAGCCACATAACCTCCAACACAGCCATAAGCCTTGCCCAGAGTGCCAGTGATCATGTCGATGCGGTCAAGAATGGTGCCCTTGGGTCGGCCCTGCTTGTGCGCCTCAAAGTCGAGATGTTCAGCGACACCAGCACCGTGCGGTCCATACATGCCGACGGCGTGAACTTCATCCAGAAAGGTGATGGCGCCATACTTCTCAGCCAGGTCGCAGATCTCCTCAATGGGGCCGATGGAACCGCACATGCTGTAGACAGACTCAAAAGCAATGATCTTGGGCACATGAAGCGGCAGCGATGCTAGCTTGGCCTCAAGATCCTGCACATCGTTGTGTTTGAACACCATCTTCTTGGTGCCGGAGTGACGAATGCCCTGAATCATCGAAGCGTGGTTCAGGCTGTCAGAAAGGATGACGCAGTCTGGCATCTTGCTGCCCAGGGTGGCAAGGGTTGCGTCGTTTGCGACATAGCAGGAGCTAAAGACGAGAGCGGCATCTTTGGCGTGAAGTTTGGCCAGGCTAGCCTCGAGCTCGACAGCATGCTTGTTGTGTCCTGAGATGTTTCTGGTGCCACCGGCACCGGCACCATACTCATCCAGAGTCTCGTGCATGGCCTTGAGAACATTGGGGTTGCGACCCATGCCGAGGTAGTCGTTGGCGCACCAAACAGTCACACGATCCTCGCGGTTTTCGCCCATATGGGCGACGGGGAACTCCTTGGCCAGACGGTTGATGTTGTTGAAGTAGCGATAGGAATTGTCAGCGTGCTTTTTGTCCAGCTCGGCCTGATAAAAGGCCTCGTAATTGAACTTGGCGGCAGTCCGGTCGGCGTGTCCGGCAACACCAGGAGCGTTGGCGCCGAGGTGCTTAGCCGTCATCTTGGGGGGCAAGGGCGCTACGTCGAACATGTAAGGTCAGCCATGCACAATTGACGCCAACAAAAGACAAAGATATGTGCTCACCCTTCTCGCGAGTGTTCAGAAGGGGCGTGTCCACGGCCCTGGCCTCCTGGCTACGGCTGGTGTGGATCCTAGCCTTGCCCGTCTTGCCGTGACCGGCAGCGGTGTGCAGGCCGGCGACGGAGGCGGCGCCGTGGCGGCCAACCCGGGCGGACTGGACGGCCATGGCCTTGCCCATGACGGGGCAGCGGTGGGCAAGCACCTGGAGCTTGGAGATGGTGCCGCCGCAAGGGGAAGAGGGCAGGAGCTTCTGGCGCGAAGAAGTCGACAGCGAGCGCAGGGTGGCGGGCGAGGCCTTCTTCAAGAAGGGGCACATGGCCTTGGACTGGCGGAGGACGGCATCCATGGTAATGGCTTCAAATCGGAGTAGTCTCCGAATTTCGATTGTGTACTTTCAGGACAGGCGTCCTCAATAAGTCTCGACGAGATGGCGTCCGACAACAATGACAGCGAAAAGGAAAGAAAAAACCAATGGGTAGAAGACGGTTAGGAGTAGGAGTCAGTTTTTTAGGACGGCCGTCGCTAGCAGGCCTGAGATATATGAACCAGTGAGGAGACTAAAGAAAAGTAGAGTCGGATCAGAAACAAACCAATTGACGCTGAATACGCCACCTGGAAGAGCGGATCCCGAACGCCTGGAGCCCGTTCCGAGGCAGCTCGCTAGCGGGATTCATCCACTGAACCGTACCATTTTTCAAATAACTAGACCCCTAGCCCCCCCAGAGCAACTCGCTCGCTCGCTCGCTCGTGTGGACGGACAAGAAAGACTTGTCCAACGCTTCAATGCATCAATCGATCGAGTTGTTTCCATTGCGCCTAGCCAGCTTGGTTTCAATTGCAGTCCAGAGACAAGTATGAGGGCAGAAGGGGAAAAGCGCTTGAGGACACTTCGCTTCAACCTCGTACCAGAGCAGTCTGACAAAAAGCGGATATACCTGCCAGGTCCAACACATTGACGCACCGGGTCCGTGGAAGTACAGGGCACATGCACGTTTCGGTGGTGGCTCGGCATGTGTACCTCCAGGTCTAGGTCTAACTAGGGATTTGTCTCTCTGCTTGTTGTGTACATCTGCCAGGTGCAGAAGAATACTCCCCTATGAGTTGCTTGTCCTGCACATTGCTCGTCTCTACACAGTCAGTCATTTGAATAGATAATTGAACATCTTGATCGTCAAATGCCTTTTCTCGACCAATCTGGGAATACCACTCTGGGAATGAAAGAGAAGGGAGGGGGGGGAGCTGACGCCGACTTCTCGTCTCTTTAGCCTCAGCTCAGGGTCGGGCTGGCCCCTCCCCACCCTCGTCCCAGTCCAATCATGCCCTGGTTTTCGCTCCCCGCCTTTCGATCCCATTACTATTCCCCCTCGCTCATTGGCTGCCCAGCGCCGGGATCTGGTACAAACAGCCGGTGTTTTCTCTGGAGGAACATGGTAGAAATTTTGCACCTGCAGTGCCACGAGTGCTCAGATCAACTGTAGATTGACCTGCATACAAGGGCCCCAGACTGCGATTTTAGTATCACCTTATTCATCAGGGTCTAAATTCCCAACGAAATTGCCATCTCAACCCCGATCCGCGCCCATCTAGCCATACCGCTCTTCTTTTCTAGTCTGTACCAATTCCACATTGGTCAACTTCCCACGAATCTATGTTTACCTAGTGGGCTATTTGGTTGTTAAGCTGCAAGTATACTTGCGATTCAAGAGCGAGACCAATATGCTTCTTATTGGCGTTCTGAATTCCTTTGAATGAAGTCAACAACCCTGATATGGGTGCCTTACATATCGTGACACGTTCACAATTGAGGGGCAAGAGCACTCCCGCATCGATCACTCATCGGTACACAGTTCAAGGCATGTTCCAGTTACCTGATCCAGCGTTACTGCAATCAATTATTCCTTTGATATGTCGCTTGTGCTCAATGCTATGTGACGAGCCACTGGGCCATTCCTGGTCTTCTATACTGCCGTGCAAACCTCGAAACACTCCCCTTATTCCCCAAGCGCAATTCGAATTCTCGCATGTAATGATACGTCATCCCTGGGTATATAGCCGAAGGCGAAAAAGCAAAAGAGAGGACGCAGAATCTTGAGGCCAGCGCAAAGCTGCCTTATACTGCTCCAAGAACGCCATTACTCCGCGTCTGAATCATGCCTTTCCCTGTGAAACATGCTTGCGCAATGCTCCTCAATCAATGACAATGGGTAAATCAGCCGCCTCACCCTGCTTAGGGGAATCTCGCGGACCTCGGCCAATGTCTGTCTGTCTTGGAAGCAGGGACTTACGCTTCCAGTTGGGGCCCTTGGGAGGACCCTTTCGTTTCTGCTTACTCTCTGCTTGCGAACTTGCAGGCTGACTGTCAGACTTGCAATTCTCCTGTCCCTCTCCATGCACACGGCCGTTAACCTGAGGCCGTGTAGGCTGCTGTGTCTGCTTTGAAGTAATGCCGTCAGCCGAGTCTTGTTCCGAGATCATTGATAGGGAGGCTGTCTCGAGGGCAACAGTTACGGGACAGTAAAGAGAAGGGAGGGCTCATGATCATACAACATGTGGTTTCTTATGTGGACTGATAGTCTCTTCGAATTCTGGCTCCGGGAGTTCCTCCAGCACCCGAAGCAGATCAACAAGGGCTGTTTCTGTTTCAGACAACATAGCCAACTCGTCGGGCCCATAGTGCTTGTAGAGGATGGCTTTTGCGAATCTCCGGCTCTGTGCAACGCATCTCGTGAGCAACGCCCATTTAGGCATCGAGGGTATGTCCGTGCCAAGAGCGGTGGCTAAAGATGCCACCGTTTCCTGTTCCAAGACGTCAATGCTGGTGCGCAGTTGGGTGAGCTCCGTTTCCAAGGCACCAAGCTGTATTTTCAACTGAACGCGAAATCCATCCACAGACCCTACGTTCCCAGAGGGTGGCTTGGCGACACTCTCCAGACCTGTCCTGGCTTCTCCCCGTTCATGACTACTGGGCGTTGCTGGTCCCGGCGTCTTGGAAGATGTGAGAGGGCGCCTAAAGTGGACGGGCTGGCCGTCCGCGGAGAGAGGAATGCGGGAGTTGATGTCCCGGGAAGAACCTGGGGAAGGGCCATGACCATCAGGTTGTTGGGCCTGTGACTGATGGTCCAAACCTCTGTGATTATCGGCTCTTGAACGGACCTGTTCGGTCTGCAAAGTTTGGGTCGGAGGGAATAGGTGGTTGCCCTGACCATGAGATGGGTTGTTCTGCGCTTGCACTGAGTGTTGACCTACCCGGGCCCTGCTCACTGGTACTTGCCCATTAGGTCGATACACATGTGAGAGCAACGATGGGAACGGTAAGGATATCGGGATGGGCGCTTGGACGGGCGCCTGGGTTGGCGCGTGTGACAGATGCATCAGCCGCTGCTGTTTGTCCCATTCTTCAGGATCCATGATACGAAGCCGGTTGAGCCGGATCATCTCTGTGGCATGCTGTAATTCCTCTGGGGTCAGCTTGTCATCCAGCTCCTCCTCTTCGAAGGTGTCTGTTAAAACAATCCGACGAAGGCACTGCTGAGAGTCATGATCTAAGAGCGAGTCCAATACGCCATCTCGACCACGTGCGTTGGCCAGCGAGGCACGATCCGTTTCAATCAGGGTGGGTGCCGCAGTATAATCCCGCTTGGTCTGGCTCCAAGCGGCAGGATTTTTCTTGTCGACGACTCGAGCCGCTAATTGTGTCTTGAACACTTGTTGGTTGTGAAGGATGGCTTCATGCGTTCCCCCGACGATCAGCCAGTAGACATACACAGGCTTGGTCTGCCCAATGCGAAATGATCGACCAATGGCCTGCTGCTCTTGGGTGGGATTCCATTTGAAGTCAAAAATCACAACTCGATTGGCTCCGGTGATATTGAGACCTACGCCGCCGGCAGTTGTCGAGATGAGGTATACATCATCCGCGCCAGCATTGAAGTTTTTAATCAGGTTCTGTCGTAGATCAACACGAGTGGTTCCATCCAACCGCGCGAAGAGTCTCTTCTGCCTTCTGAACGTCTCCTCAAGGTAATCCAAGGTGTCCTTGCTCTGAGAAAAGACCAGAGTCTTATCGCCAACGCGTTTCGCCGCGTCTAGAATCTTGAGAAGAACAATGACCTTCGCAGAATACTTGGTATCCTCGATGTCTCGTGTCCTGATCAGTTGCAAAAGATTACCAATCATACCAAGTGTTAGGTTTGGTTCTTTCTCTTTGCCGGTCTTTTGTGTCTTCTGTCTCTTGGCTTCCTTGGGGTCCTCCAGGAGTTTCTTGCTGCTTTGCAATTTTGCTTGGAAGACTTTCGGATGTGCCAACAGTAGGGTGAGGTTGAATACCAAGTGAAACAATCCTATCTGCGAAATCTCTTGGTCAACCATCCCGCCAGAAGGGGTAACAAGGTCCAAGAAGGCCTGGTAGGCCTTTCTTTGAAAGTCAGTTATCGGCAGAAAGAGGATAAACTCCTGTTTGACAGGCAGCTCGGATTTCAGAGCCGCCATTGTCACCCGATGAACTTTCGGTGCAACCGTATCTTTCAGCACCTTCAGCATCTGACGTGCCTTTCGTTTCTGCCAGGGGCTACTATCGGCATAGAGTCCTTCCTTGATGGGGTTGGCGTACATGCTTGCGAATTCTTTATGAGGACCTAAATAATTTGGTGCCAGCCAGTCGATCATCGAATGATACTCTTCCACAGAGTTGGCCAGGGGAGATCCGGTGAGGGCAATGCGCACCTCCGTGCGGAAGTCTGCTGTAGCCTTGGCTATTGCCGATGCTGGATTCTTGAGGACGTGTGCTTCGTCGGCGATTACGATGTTCGGCGACTCCTTCAAGAGATCTGCGATGCCACCATCTTTTATAAGATTTCTAAACAGATCGTATCCGACAATGAGAACGCCACCATCAAGAGCCCAATCGCTGACAAGTCCTGGCCTTTCGTCATCTGGAACCTGAGCATCCACCGACCGAAATTGCCCAAGTAAGCCTTCTGGAGTCCATTGAAGCAGTTCATCATGCCAGTTGTTGACGAGACCCGACGGGCAGAGGACCAGTGTTTTCGAGTCGCGAAGTTCTGGGGGGATCTGTGAAAGAACCGACTGCTCCTCCGAGAGCGCAGCCTCAGAAATGGCTACAAGAAGGGTAATGACTTGCATCGTCTTCCCCAAACCCATCGTGTGAGCAAGTAAACAGCCTTGGCGATTGTCTGTATCGATGATTTGATTCCACATGAAGCGCACCCCCTCGATTTGGTGGTCTTTGATGCGTTCTCCGATGGTCTTATTGACATAGATCTCACCTTGATGGTCTTGCTTGCTTTCGTTGATGATCAATCGAGAAGCATCGCGCGAGATAGAGGAGTAGTCGGAGCGTGCAAGTCTTGCGCGAAGAGCGTTGCGCCTCTCCTCTTGTTCCTTGATTCTTAAGAGATCATCCTTTCGCAGCTTCAAAGCAGCTCTGTCCTGCCGTACCTGTCGTCGTCGTTGTCGTCTCTTAGACGGCGATGACCGATCGACGTCTGAATCACTGTTGGATCCAGAAGAACTTCCTTCGTCTTCGCCTGGCACTGTGCTAGCTTTGCGGGGTGTGAAATCTGTGGGTTGCGACTTGGGGAAGAATGGGACAATGCTGCACATGAAGTTGCGAAAGCTCGCGATCTTTGACTGATGCGACTTCAGTCGTTCAACGAGTTCGTCGCTTATCGGGCGCCAGTCTCCAGAAGGGGGGATGGCGCAGTCGCTGAAGGCATGGAGAAGCCTATTGAAATTAAAGGCACTCTCCTCTAGAAGGGCATTCGGCGTTCCCGGGCCCAATTGTAAAGATGACGAGCGGCGTTCAATTGCTCTCCAGCAGAATTTGCGCCAGAGTGCGTCAGAGTCTAGATTGTGAAGGTAATCAAAAAGTCGAGAGAGTACCTTGTCATCGGTTCCGCATAGTATCGCAATTACAAGTCGACGGTTATCTCCCATACGTTTCCAATGTTGGGAGCCCATGTCTGCTATTGCCTGAGGGTTGTTGAAAGGGAAATCGCCCTCGTTTGCGTCGGAGTCTGGCATGGTAGCCTCCGAGTTGGGAGCTGTTATAGAAGATGTCTTCAATGGCGTCCTGAACAGCGGTTCATCGACAGTGCCATTCTGTCCGCTCTTCAAAGGTCGGTCCTCCTCATCACTTGAGTCAGAAATCTGTGTAAGGTCAAAACACTGCACGCCTTCATCGCTAGACTCTGCAGAACTGGCGGCCTCTAATTCGAAGCCATGGACGTTCCCGAGGGATTGATCAACGTCCATCGAATCGCGGGCCAAAGCTGAGTCGTCGCTTTCCTCGTCATTGACGACAAAGTTGCTTTCGGAGTCGCTACTGGAAAGATCATCACCTGATTCCGAAGCAGGTCTCTTCGCCTTTGGAATCTGCCTGACGTGCCGAGATTTGACCTTTTTAGGCTCAGAAGGGCTGTTAAGAATATGGATAGTCCACGAGCAGTCCATCTTGTCATAGACAGTCCGCTCTAGGGATCCGGTTGCGACCTTAAAGAGTTCCTCTTCCGTGGCCCAGTCAAGATCTCGCATGGTGTCGCAGGCCTTGTCCATCCGAGTCTGCAATTCCTTCGCCGACTTGCGTACTCCGAGCATAATCTGCTGGCGCACGACTTTCTTTCGCCCCGTATGCCATAGTCGATTGGCCCTCTCACGCTGTTTAGGGAGCTTCTCAGTCTTCCAAGAACTCTCTAGGCTTTCAACAGCTTTTTGGATGGCTGTATCGACGCTGGTTTTGTCAATGTATCGTTTCTTGCCGTCTCTCAATCTCTGGGATTCGAGCTCTTTACGCTCTGCTTCTTCGGCTTCAATCTCCGCCCAAGTGTCGGAGTCATACTCATCATCAGAGTCTCCGAAGGCCGGTAGAATCACATCGCGGTCTGGGCTTTTAGAATTGCGTTCGAGAACCGGGGGATGCCTGCCTATATGACCACTACCCATGCTAGCTGTTCGAGGTTGCAGGAATCTACGCATTTGTTTTGCCATATGAATGCGTACTCCAGGCGGCTTTGCTTCACGAGTCACCGAATGTGTAGTTGCAGGATCGATTCCTCCAGCATTTGATGTCTGCATGGCGAAGAAGTTCGGTAACTTGTCAGCGCCCAGATAGGCGCCTGGGGATGGAGGAGGTTTTGGGATCAAAGTTGGTACAACCCTCTTCCTCTTCTTCTTCGGGGATTCTTCGACTGGGCCACCTGCACCTGCGTCGACCGCACCGTTTTGGGGAGGAACAGACGGAGTCTCCGGTAGCTGCGCACCTTTCGGCGCATCAGATATCTGCGTGTCGGAGGAGATCAATCCTGCACCTCTTTTCGAGTCATGCAGAGCTGTCAACTCCTGCAAGCCTTGTGATGCTGTAGCAGTGTCGCCATTTTGTGAGTTGGCTTGTCTCCAGCAGAGATAAGACGGACTTCGGGTCTGAAAAGTTCTGATTGCCTTCTGAATCGAAGTTTTGTGAGGGATCTTGACGATTTCGAGATCCTTGAAAAGCTGCTCCGTTGACCCAGGGCCGAAGACATTCTCGTACGTGAGCAAGTCTTCGCCGTCGAGTTCGTGTTCCCGGAGCTTCTGTTCCAACTTCACAGGATCGGGTAGTTTATGGGCGCCAGGAGCAATCCAGGAACGATTTGGTGTGCACAGTTCCTGTATCAAACGATCAACCTTCCAATGGAATGGATCATCTCCATTCTGTTCCGCCATTTCTGAGACTTGAACTCAGGCCGAACCTATCATCAGGTTAGATTTCGAAATATGTGCCAATCCTTCTCAGCTGGTAGGATGTGTCTGCTCTGGAGTTCCGAAAAATGAGAGACGTGATTTTGAGATGATGGTGATGATAACTAATGGCTAGTTCGACATTCGATTTTCGTCTCTAGCCTTAATCATGAGGGTATTGCCCACACAGTCTTGGAGATGTTGCCGTGAGGAGAGAGGTAAAGAATAGAGACGGTGTAATGGTGTGAGTGATAATGAAGCCAAACACTTACAACATGCCGTGTGTCTGGGTCTGATTGTCCACATGAGATGCAAAACAAACAACCAAGTTTAATCGGTGACTGAGGTTTGGCGAGATAGAGCCAGCACTGCGCAACCCAAAGTCCAACTGCTGGAGGGTAGCTCATGCGGGGCCTATACGTGGATAGGAAGACTCAGGAGGACGATGTTGAGGGTTTTCGTCTGGATTTGCTTCATCACTGTCATGCCAGCTTGAATGATGGTAAGGTCCAAATGGTCGTGCACTTGGGGTCAGGTCGTAAAATGTGCAAACTCTTCTTCATGGGGGTTGAGGGTGAAGATTTACAAATTCGCAGATGCTGTAGTCGAAATTCTTCTGAGAAAAATGTCAGGGTAGTCTGAGCGAGCGAAATCTCAACTGGATACAATGTGCGCCGCCCAAAGTCGATGGTAGTTGGTGATGCAGGCAGCCGTTGGTGACTGGAGAGGTGTGATACTACTTTCGGAGTAGTGTAGGTCATTGCTAACGACGGGAAGGAAGGGCCCAGCTAGAATGCATTAAGCGCTAAAACTGAGGCGTCTCAGGGGCACTACACGCAGACGCATGGCGGCTAAAAGGTCGACAGATATAAATGAAGCTGAAATGTCAGAATAAGGAAAGCGCACCAGTCTTTGCCCTATACGGAAGTGACGACCTCGTCATGAATATTGAAGATATCGTTGTCAATCTGAAAATGTACCCGTCGAATCATACATATACAAACTGACCCAAGTAGGCACCTTGTCGACTTTTCATTTGATCTAATGTAAAGTAGGTATATGTTACACATGCCTTGGAGCAAGTCAGAGGACGGTTCGGTGGATAATTCGCTTAGCACCGTTGCTTGACCAGATGTCTGGCGAAGGGTTCATTCGACCCGCAAGGTGCTTTTGGCACTTGGTCGAATCGCATTAGTCAGGCACCACGATACTAGACCTACGGCTTCGGCCGCAGAAGCCTGCTCTTCAGATTTAAGTAATTTGTATTTGAATGATTTGTTTCTCGAGTCTGGAGCTTCAACCGCCCACGGTAGCAATTGCTTTCTGTCACGTCATCTGTATCGCAAGTGACACATTGGCTTGAGATCCCATCGGCTCAAAGCCCTCCACATCTCAGACCCCATCCCCGCATCCGCTCCGGCGTCTTTTTTCGGCTCTGTCCACACTCTCCTGATCTTCAATTACCTCATCGCCATTCACAATGGGTTTGAAATCCGGCGCTGCTGAGATGTCATATCCTCCCGACGTTGATGAGTCTGAGAGGGAGCGTCTCGTGCAGACCATCAAAGACTGGAGTATTGCTCATGGCTTGGCCGTCCGACCCCCGCCGGCGGTTATTGTTGCCGATGCGGATCCGCAAGGCATCCTTGCTACAAACGTACCGGTGACGCTGTTTCCCAGTCCCTTCCCCCAATCTTCCTTTGAGGAGGGCAAGGCCGTGCAGAAAGCGTACAATAAACTGTACGCGGATGTTAGCCGTGATGAGGCTTTTCTAGATCAGATAGTACAAGAGTAAGTCTCGAGGCAGACCGTCCGTGTCTGTGGACAGATCGAACCTTTCATTCCTTCTAAAGCGGTTGCGAGGCTTCCTTTGAACATCGATGCTGATATTTGCTTCCAGGGTATCTGGTGACGAGTTCATCTCACAACTCTGGGCTGTCCACCAGAGAGTGAAATCCGAAAGTTATGCTCAGGTTAGTCTTATTGGTGCATCAGCACAATCGTGAGACTCCGACTAATCGAGATCAGAAACTTTCCTTGGGGCTATTCCGATCGGATTACATGGTGCACCAGGATACCGTGGATGGAACAAAGTCACCCCGGATCAAGCAGGTCGAATTCAATACCATTGCTTCATCGTTCGGTGGTCTATCCTCCAAGACATGCGAGCTACATAGGTAGGCTTCAAGAGCTAGTCCAACACGTTCTTCTATGCTCACAGAAGTTCCAGGTTTCTTGCTACGACCGAGTATCCTCAGTTGAAACAGTCAAACGCAAATCATGGCTACAACCTCCCTGAGAACAACAGCGCCAAGGGACTCGCTGCTGGTCTGAAGGCTGCCCACGATGCTTACGGCGAGTCAGCACTTGGACATCAGCGATGTGTCCTCTTTCTGACGCAGAGAGGCGAGCGGAACGTCTTTGACCAACGCCACCTGGAATACGCGTTACAGTCTTTATCTCCAGGAATTCCCATATTCCGCCTGCCATTTGCCGAGATCCTCCAGCAGACCAGTATTGCCCAAACAGAATCGCGCCAGCTTTTATACAAGTCGCCTATCAACCCGGATAAAGTCTTCGAGGTGTCAGTAGTATACCTTCGCGCTGGATACGGGCCTGGGGACTACTCCAGTCCGGCAGACTGGGATGCAAGATACCAGATCGAGAGGTCAAATGCTATCAAATGCCCGACGGTGCTGAGCCAATTGGCGGGAGCCAAGAAAGTCCAGCAAGTACTTGCTACACCCGTGGCACAAACTCAGCACTCTGAGCTCCACCGGTTCCTGCCAGACAGTTCGGACGCTTCCAAACAGATCCGGAATACCTTCACCCATATCTATCCTTTGGATGATTCCGAAGCTGGCCAGGCAGCTCGCAAGTTGGCTCTCGATCCCAAGGAATGCCTCAAGTATGTACTCAAGCCACAACGAGAGGGCGGTGGGAACAACTATTACAAGGCCAAGATCCCTGCACACTTGAACAGCATTCCTGAGGAAAGTTGGAAGTCATACATTCTGATGGAGTTGATCACGCCGCCTCCTGTCGCCAATATCATCTTGCGCAATGGAAATCTAGAGCAGGGAGGTGTGATCTGCGAACTGGGTATCTATGGAACCTGCGTTTGGAACCAGAGCACCGGAGACATTGTCCACAACGAAGAAGCGGGCTATCTGCTTCGGACTAAGGGTGATCAGAGCGAGGAGGGCGGCGTGGCGGCTGGGTTTGGCTGCATGGACTCGTGCACCTTGGTATAGAGACAATCTGCTCAACGCATATCGCCTATGCCTAGAGACGGACATATAGAACTAATGAAACGTAGTATTTGCGTTTTCACAGAGCCCGGTGGTGTTGCGATTGCCGCTCAATTAATATGGTATCATTTCTAATATCCTGGTATACAGAGCCGTCCATCAAGCCAGTTGACAAAGGAGATTAGCTCCCTTCCTCGAGTGAGTGGAGATGTATTACAAACATCCGTTACCCCAAACGCATTGCGCCATCCAGTTGTCATCGTCGAGCGAAAAGTTTACTGTTCGTTGGTCTGGGGTCGCTTGAGGACCTCGATGTTGCCTAGAAAAGTTAGACGTCGGAGCGAGGCAGTCGGGGTGTGTGCGGTATTCTTACGCTGGACGATGTTCAGAGAGCTTCTGTTGTTGCCCTCGGCATCCTGGTACGAGCTCATCGTGGCATCACCCTCCACATAGACCATGGTGCTAAACGGTTGAAGGAATGTCAGCTTCAGCTCAAGGGAACGCACAAGTTGCGATTCATAGGCCACTCACCCCTTGGGGAGGCTGCGAAGGAAGTCGCGGCGGGGGCCGTCGGCCTCGAAGCTGGCAACGCGGAACCAGCTGGTCTGGCGGTTGTCCTTGGGGCCGCTGTTGCTGGCGACAGCGTACTTGATAATCTCGTGGCCGGTGCTCGTGGCCTGCAGCTCGGGGGTGTCGGCAAGGTGGCCAATGATGGTGATCTTGGCCAGGTTGCGGGACGTGGTGGTGCTGAAGGCCCGGATGGCGGTCCGGGGAGCGGCAGTCGCGCGGCGCATGAGGAAGGCGGACATCTTGTTCTGAAAGGCGAGATCGATTATCGTGATAGGAGAGAGTTTGCTGATCGTAGAAGCGATGAATGGCAGAAGGAAGTTGGATTTGAACTTGAGAGGTTTTGCTGGAGAGGTCGAATTGATGCGCCAACTGTCGCGACGTTGCGAGAGGGGGGACGCGTTTAATTAACGAGTCGTGGCGCACACTGCAAGGGGGGAAGATTGGGGCAAGCTCGAAAGCCATAGTCAGCACAGATGTGGCTGATGCCCACAGTCTGGTACTCTGTAACTAGACTCTACGGAGTACGACCTACCTAGGTACTTTACATCTGATAGAAAGTCCACAGCTTTTGAAGCAGCGCATTCTCCCGACTGCTCAAACAGTACGATATATCCATGGACATGTCTACATCAACGTAGGTCAGCTCGTTATTCCTGACTGTGATGACCGGTGAATGAGGTAAAGTATCGATACGGTCTGGTCGACCTACCTGAGTACCTAGGTACCTATAGCTTTCCGAATGCTTCAATCCCCAAATCACGTATTCATCGGCTTCTGTGCGTTGACATGTCGTTGTAGTTAGATAACTAGGTACTTAGTAGGTATTCCATGGCTTTTGCTCAAAAGATATTCAATGCGTATGTCGGAAAGCGAAGCCTGAATCACAGGAGCGGAAGTATTTGGCATACCTAGTCCCTTCAAGATGATTGCTTGATAGAGAGTGGTGTGTTGTGCTTTGCGTCTTCCGATCTCACGGTCGCCAGGAACACACTACATGGGCTCAATTCCCAGGTATGATCATTTAAAGTACCTACTTAGTGAGCTTCGACGACTGCCAGGCCACACGGCCGGCTGCCGACATGCGGACCACGGGAATGACCATCTGAGACCCGCCGGACTGGTTCAACATGGGATCCCATGCAATCGTCGGCCCGGGGTAGATACTTTCCTAGCAGCTAGGGTACCTAGGTAGGTAGACAGAGACTGACCTGCATGTGCCTGGGTACTTCGTATCTGGTCTTTCCTTAGTACAGAAATGATGACTTCTATAGAGATTGGCTGGATCACATGGAGTCTCCGTGACCGGCACCTGGATAAAGACATCTTTAAAAGATCCGTCCCAAACGCGTGGAGGAAGCACTCTCCCAGCGGATCGCCGGCCGGCCGTGGAGGTACGGGAAGATCATTGGTGCTTCGTGGGTGTTGGTAATTTCCCAGATACATGTTGGAGGGTCTGCTTTCGGCATCGTGTACACACCATCACGACCATGCTTGTCCGTATGCATCTAGACGCGCGCGCCACAGTACAGCCAGTGAGAACGGACCGCTCTATGAATCTGGCACGCAGCATTTCGTACCTTGCATCTGATCTCTTTTCGCCAACTTCGACTCGATTCTTGCCATAATTTACGGCTTCACGGAGTTGGCTCTCAATATGTTCCATTCGTGTGATATGTTCAGGAGACCAGTGATCTGAAACAAGTGGCCACCCTGGTCTCCCGAACTGGACGAGGGTGTGGACAACATCGACTGAATTCTAGTGGGTTTCAACGACCCATGACCCATATGTCACGGTGTTATCAATAGCAATAGCGTGTTAGTCACTGAGAAGGCGACCAGCAATGCGCCGATGTCCATCTTCCGCGGAAACCAACAAGGACCCGTGGTCCATAGCATGAAGGAAGGTCTCAATCGATTTCCTGTTGGTCTGCGCCCTCCTCCTGGAAATAACTACCAGACCGAGGATTCTGTCTCGATACAAGGTTGTGGGCCGGACTTCCTGACCCATTGGCGAGTGTCCCTTACGCTGATCTTGAGAGTTGCGTTGCCCATGTACTTGTAGCGAGTGAGCGGGCACTGCGAGGCAATGGCCTTTCTAAGTTTAACCTGGCCATCCACCCATAAGATGTATTCATCCACTCATGGTCTGCCTTTGTGACAGCTCCCCCAGACTCTGCGTGTTGTATGAGTGGCCAATGTGTACAGTGGGTTCCCGGATCGCCGGAGAATGGCGCGAAAGGATCATTGCGTAAGGTAGCACGTTCAAAGTGGTGGTGGCTAAATTCACTCCCCGAAGTCAGGTTAGGATCACGGCATTGGCTTCAGTCTGTTAGATTAATCGAAACACCCTCCTGAACCAATCAAGGACGCGTGTCAGCCGGGTTTGAGGTGCCCCTCAGCGTGTCGAGCCGAAGAGAGAAAGGACGGGAAGAAGCAAAGCTGCCATTCCATCCGTCAACCCAAATTCGTGGGATTCTGATCTCAGTGCTTCCGTCTGGAACCAGTGGCGAAAAGGCGGGCGGGCGACCGTTCGCGTACCTGAGAATTTGCTCGGCTCAAGGATGGTGCAGTAGTGGGTGGTCACCGTTTCCACCGGGCAACAGTTGTTGAAGCTGTTGACGGATACTAGAGAACCAGAGTGTCTAGTAGAGTCCACTCTGGTGCATATTTGAGGCCCAACTGTCAGTCTGCCATGCAGCTTTGCTCGCCTCGTCTGTCTGGCTCCTGGTGTTCTTGTCTGCTCAAGTGGGCTGCATGTTTACTTGACTGACATTCTCTCCACACATGCAAAGCACAGCGAAGAAGCGAAAAGGCCTAAAACGAAAAAGATTTTATTATATGTCCATCATCCATAAGACGCCTCTTAAAAGACTTCACCTTACTTGTTCTGTACTACCGGAATCCTGCTGCCGCCCAACAAAACCCAAGCCGATATCAATCTACCTCGTACGCAATCACTCTGTTTTCGACTGGAGGGTTTGCTATTCTTCACCTGATCGATCTTGTTTTCCCCACACACTCTCCATCTCCCTCGGACCTCTCAGATTTCCTCGCCTGGCTTCATCTCTGCCCTCCCTCGCGCCCAACTCGACAAGGATAATCCCAAGCCACCCACCAAAAAAGAAGCAGTCAGGGGTCTGATTCCCTTGTCGGCACGCATCGCACACAGACATTCTTCACACAGCCCCTCTCACTCTCTCTCAAGTCTCTCCCTCTATCGCGCACCATTTGATGAGCTGAACGCCCTCCAAGCCCTTGATTCTTCTGCTATCTACCAATCTTACACACTGCGTACCTGACGCGAAAAACGACACAGTAAAGAGAGAGAGACGAGCGTCGCGCACCAGTTCTAATTCCAATTCGTTTGACTGGATCTGGCAAGCCACCATATTTGACTGTCTCTTTACGGGTTTATGCGCTACCTCGCCAATTTATCGACACTCCCTTCGACGACTGTCTGAGACTAGCTCCCGTCCTCTTGTTTCTCTCTTTGAAATTTTTCCCATACTCATCCTCCGCAAAAAAACATTCGAGACTTTTGCGCGATCCGCCCTTATTTCCTCAACTCGCCATCTTGCATTCCAGCTGGTTGCTCCTGCAAGATCAAACGCCAATCTCGTCCAGTCCGTCCAGTCAGCATCCGCTATTCCGCTGCGGACTTGGTGCAGATAACGCATTTTCAAGAGGCGAACATTCGCGAAGCATCACGGCCAGCCAGTTGGAAAACAACATAACTGCACTTGCATCTTGCTTCTCGGACCAATCACCAACACACCAACCGGACTCGCCCAAGACAACACACACCCACATCACGTACGAAGTACACAAAGTACACGTCTGAACCATGGTGTCTTTCTCGTGCGAGGTACGTAAAGTAGTCATAATATTGGCCCCCTCATTCCATCAAACCCCCAAGGCCCCTGTCTGTCTCTTACTCCGTACTCTTCCTCCCTGGCTCCTCTTCCCTTTTTGTCACTCTTCTGGCCCCTGTTCATGTTTCGAACCTTACGTCCCATATTCCTCCCTCTAGCCCCCTCTATGCCCACCCCTCCTGACCCCCCGGGATGCTCCCAATTTAAGACCTGACATCACACACCACGTCCTGATACACCACCACGATCGACCTCCAACACCCTTTTCTTAGACCCCCCTCCCCCCTTCTGACCAGTCCCCTACTTCATACCTTCTGTCCCGTGTCCTTCTTTTCTTCCCATAGCTATTTATCTTTTGCTCCAACCATACTGCATCTTACACGTTCACTTCTTTGACCCTCTGCTTCCTCCGTTTGGTCAATCCAGTTGTCTTGCGCCCAGTATCGGCATCGTACTGACCACTCGTATTACCACTTGACAGGCGTGCGGCGACGTCTTGACCAAGAAGAAGCTTGACCCGCACAGAAACCGCTGCCGGGGTGCGACTTATACCTGCATCGATTGTATGGTACATTTCCCTGGCATACAGTATCGATCGCATACGGTATGACTCCATTGGTCACACAAGCCTTGTGTGTATCTCTGATGCGCCAAACGGGTCTGCTAACACAGCGCAACAGAGCTGCATGTCCGAAGAGCAAAAATATCACGGTGCACTATATAAGAATAAGAAAGTCAAGCCCAACCCGACAACACCAGAAGCGCCAAAGGTCACCATGGCGACTGTCACCCACACCGCATACGTTGAGGATGCCCCGGAGGATTACATGGACTATCAGATCGACGATGACGGGAAGACGGTGGCATCCGCGCTACCGCATGCGCCCACTCCTCCACCAGCCGACGATGCCAAGGTCGATGTCTTTGACTTCCTCGTTGCAGGCGCAACACCCAATGCTTCTCATCTGAAGCTCCCACAGGACGAGGATCCCAAGGAAAGTGACAGCACATCGTTAGTTCGCTACGACTACGAGGCGAATGCATACATGGAACCCACCGGCTACGAAGCCGATGATAAGAAGTCTCTGGTTCAGTACGGCACCGGCCCAGTACCAGTCCACACCCCGGCGAACAAGAGCGAGCGGAGGAAGTCGAAGGAGGGTTCCAAGGACGCAAACAAGGACAAGAAGCGCAAGCGCCTCCACGTCGACGTTCCCATGGACGAGCCTCCAGTCCTGCACTCGGGTCTGACCGGGGGGCTGAACCGCCTCATGAGCCGACCGTCCGTCTTTCCCCCGTCGCCCGAATACTCGGCTGACGCGGCCGAGACGCCCGCCAGCCCGCTGAAGAAGTCGAAACACTCGAAGCACTCAAGACACCGCGATGGCATCGGTAACAACCTCATGTCCATGCTCACATCGAAGCCCAAGAAGAAGAAGTCGTCCTCATCATCCAAGAAGCATCGTGAGCATCGCGAACACCGCCACAAGGCAGACGGCGAGAAGGCTCCCAAAATGATCGAGTACCGACCGGGCTCCAAGGACAGCAAGAGTGGCGATGCTAGCCAAATGGTTGTGTACAAACCCCGAGCAGACTTGCTGCTGAGTCTAGTCAACAAGGGCCCTGACAGCGAACGGGGCTGCAGCATGAACAAGGCGCTGAAGCGTTTCCACCGGGAGAGGAGCGCATCGGGCAACAGCCTTGGCAAGCCAATGGAGGAGAAGGAGCTCTGGAGATCATTACGCCTGCGCAAGAATGATCGCGGCGAAATCGTAATTTTCTCCATCTGAGAACACCATTTTGCACTGGGACTTGTTTATATCCGGCGTTCATTCGGGGCTTTTAATTGTGTGCGATTACACACGGCATGGGTGGGACTTATGATACCTGAAGGGAAAAGACATGGAAATGCATGTGAATTGCATCTCCCTGTACGGGAGCGATACATTGGGGGAGACGGACATACATCAAACATGGGTCACCGTTTTGCTTACGGTCCATCATGGATATTTTCTTGGTCATCTTCTTTTTGGACTAATTCTTGTCCAGCTATGGCATATGATACTCTGCTCTCGGCTGGCTGGTCTCGGCGCTGTTGAGCAAGGTGGCATTGCTACTGGCGACTCTGGTTCTGCACATTTTATAACCTTGTTTTGGTGTGTATGTGTGTGTGTCAAGAACATAATACAATGCCATTTGGCTGGCGTGTACTCTTTCCGAGGCTTTAGATATTTGCATACGCATTGAATGCATGGATTGTCTTTGACAGTCTGCAGCCGTATAATTCGACTTCTCCGCTCGTTCAGAATCTTCTCACCCAGTTGTTCCCCTGAAAAGTGACGCTTCCCATGCCTAGTTATACACACGTTGTCCTCATAAGATCTCCTTCGCCGCATAGTCGCTTGCTCGAAGAAAAAATCACCCTGCAACTCTCAACGGCAGTATGTGCTGCACCATGGCCTCGCGCCGGCACAGCGGGCACTCGGGCTTCTCGCGCACCCAGTCCCCGATGCAGGCCCAGCAAAAGACGTGCCCGCACTGCGTCGCCGCCGGGTCGCGCAGCGCCTCGAGGCACAGCGTGCACTTGCGCTGCGACGAGCCCTTGATCCAGCGCATCACCGAGTCGCCGGCCAGGTCGTACCGCGCGCCCCGCAGCACGGGCGTATGCGTCACGGCCGCCACATCCACCCTGCTGCCGCCCGCCGACGCCGGCCCGCCGCCGCTGGTGTCGAGCAGCAGGTCGTTGTTAGACATGTATGAGTGTTCGTGGTCGAGCGAGACCTCCACGGGCCGCCCGCGGGCGAGGCGCTCGCGCACGGCGGCCTCGACCTCGGCGACGCGGTCCGACTCGGGCGACGAAGGGTCGGGCGCCGAGGCCGAGGAGGAGGCGACGGCGCGGGCGTGCATGTAGGCCTGCACGGCGAGCTGGAAGACGAGCAGGACGCCGAGGACCTCGTACCCGGCGCGCCCGCCGGCCTCCGGGTCGACCTGGCGCGTGAAGACGTAGCGCAGGCCCGTGACGCGCTTGGCGACCGAGTAGTAGGCGCCGGAGAAGTAGAAGACGGCGAGGGCGACGGCGTGGACGGGCGCGCCCGAGGTCAGGGTGGAGAGGTGGGCGGTGACGTAGCGCGCGACGCGGTAGGTGGTGGTCGAGGCCTTGCCGCGGCGGGCGAGGTCGGCGAGGCGGGCCTCGAGGCGGCCGCGCAGCAGGGCGCGCAGCCTGGGGAGGAAGCGGCCCGCGAGGTGGGGGAGGAGGACGGCGGAGGCGATGTAGGAGGCGCGGCGCGCGATGGAGGGCAGCGCGGGCGCCGATGTTGATCCCTTGGAGCGGGCGTGTACCTGGACTAGGTCACAGTACTCTTCACCGAGGGTGCGGTTGCCTATTAGGGTCGTGAGGCAGAGATAGAGGGCGTCGGCGGCGGTGCGGGCCTCGGGCGCCCAGGCGTGTGCGGAGCGTGCGCCAAGGAGGCGGCGGTGCAGGTCGGCGATATTGTTGGTCAGGAGGCCGGTGAAGTAGGCATCCTTCTGGTGGGCGCGGATGATATCAGGCGCGGCGGCGAAGGGGTACGGCGATGAGGAGGTAGTTTCGGGGTGGGGGACTGAGGAGGCGCCAGGGGAGGAGGATGGTGATGATGATGATTCGGCTTTGGATGTCATGATGACTGTGATTGCGCTAGAGTCGAGGGGTATCTTTCCATGTCGCACTTGGAGTTGTGGCTGCGTCTTGCCCGGTACAATGTTGTGCGATGTCAACTAATATCGAATCATGTGTTTGGATGTGACGAGATTGAAGGTCAAGAAAGAGGTGAGGTTCAACGGTCACAGCTTGTGTTCGGCAGTGGTTGTGGTAGCGCAGCACTAGCCAATTTGCCTCGGCTGAGAACGTGAAAGGGCCACAGCCTTACCGCATCCCGCATGAACAGTGAACAGCTCCCCTCCATATTTTTAGATGGGACCCGTAAGAGATACGTAAAGGGGGGGTGTGGACCTTGTAATTGCTGACGTCGAGCGGCCCCCCTAAAATTTTAGTGGCAGTTTAATTGAACTGGAGTCGCGTCCAAGACAAAAAGAAGACAGGGAGGCTTCTTTTTCGCAAAAAGAGAGAACACGAGACACATATCCTCCACGGACCAGCGCCACCGCCGCATGTCGTAGTACCAGCTACAGTCGCTCTTTTCGAACTCCTTTTCTCTTCTACCTCTCTTCGATGGCTCGACGCCTCGAGGCATTAGCTGCTTACGTAGTTGCATAGCACTCACTCCCTTCAACATGGACGGCGATCCCGCGGTCGAGTCGCAGCTCGACTCCTTCAGTCTAACCTTTCCCCTACCGTACAGGGTCGCCTTTATCGTGATACTGGGTACGCTGCTGTAAAGTGTTTGCAAAGACATTGGGATCTTTAGTGCTAACGTTTCCCGCTATCTAGCTGTCTGGGGATGGGGTGTCAACCTTCACTATCTCTATCTCCTCGACATCGATGTCCCCTCCCTCATCAGATACCCGGGACGGTCCTCTCCCACCCATGCACCCCACCACCTCTCAACATATCGCCTGGCGACTGTTCTCTCCATCAGCTTCGCTCTCTCTATAATTCCCTTTTGGATCCTCTCCCACCGCGATCCGGAGCTCGTCATCTACTATGATTGGCTACCCATGGGCTATCTCGTCGTGCTCGCCGCCCTCTTCGTCAACCCCTTCCGGATCTTCGCCCTCTCGCACTCGGGTCGTGGGCGCCTCCTTGCTACGCTTCGTCGTGTTAGCCTCGGCGGGCTCGCAGAGGCCCACAACGGCAAGTTCGGCGACATCCTGCTTGCCGATGTCCTGACCAGCTACTCCAAGGTGCTTGCGGACCTCTTCGTCTGCGCCTGCATGTTCTTCTCGCGCGGCGGTTCCGCCACCGAGCGACCGGACCGTAACTGTGGTGGCAGCGTCGTCGTTCCCCTCATCATGGCCGTGCCTTTCCTCATCCGCTTCCGTCAGTGCTGCATCGAGTACGTGCGCGTCCGCCGCGCTCCCTACAAGCAGAGCACCGGCTGGGGAGGCCAGCACTTGGCCAACGCCGCCAAATACGCCAGCTCGTTCCCTGTGTTGCTGTTCAGTGCGCTGCAGCGGGCAGCTGAGAACTCGGTGGCCGACAAGAGCACCACTCCTAGCCCCGGTCTGTACCGGGCGTGGCTCTTTGCCGTCATGGTCAATTCGTTCTACAGCTTTTATTGGGACGTGGCCAAGGATTGGGACCTGACCCTGTTTTCGGGCCGCACACGCAACTCTACAGAGTACCCCTTTGGCCTGCGGTCGCCACTATATATTCAGCCTGCGCCGCTAGTCTACTATGCCGTTATCGCTCTGGACCTAACCCTACGGTGTACATGGGTGATCAAGCTGAGCCCCCGCCTGGACCACATCTCTGGTTTCGAGAGCTCGATATTTCTTATGCAGGTCCTCGAGGTGATGAGGCGATGGATCTGGATCTTCTTCCGTGTCGAGACGGAGTGGGTTAGGAACACCAACACCGGGCTCGGCGCCGAGGACATCCTTATGGGTGACTACTCACCCAAGTATGAAGATTCCGACGACGAATAATATACTTGCTAAAGCGCAAGAACGCACTTCTTTATCACAGTGCCCGATGTATGTAACGCAACATCTGACTGTAACATATTACTACGGGAACCAAATCTTTCGGAACGATCATAGAAAGCGGCGAATTACGGTATGGGGCAGTCTTGGGAGGCTGCCAACAGCAATGAATTATATCATATAGAGGTCATGACTTCATGCTTTACCCACAAATCTAATATACACACAACTTTTACCCAGTGTCCGTCTTTACCTCCCAAATTCCGGCATTGTCTTAGACTGGTCCCCTAGGTGATCCTATGCCAGCCGAGCCCCTATCATAAAGCACCTCGAACAAGCTAGTATACAAGCATATGTACCAATGCTTCTGCCTCTCTAATGCAACACGCCGCGGTATCAATGGGTGTGGAGGCTACAATATTAAGTCTAACATGATGCGCGCATAAAACGAGAAACTAGACCAGTCTACCTCAACCAGGAGAAAGAGGGCCGGTACAGGCTGACGGGCTGCTTTAGCTTGTTGAGGCAGTAGGCCTGGTGGTTGCGCGTCCAGCGGCCGTCGCACTCGCAGCGGCAGCCGCTGCCACCCTCAATCTCCTCAAAGTAAGGTTCGCTGCCGAGTAACTTCGAGTCTGCAAGCTGGCGGCCGGGGGCGTTCGCCGGGCACTGGAAGAATTTGTCGTGGCGGTAACCCACATCCTCGAAGTGATGCACTTTTGTCGGGTCGACGAGCATGGCCACGGCCAGAGAGTGAACGGGAGCGTCTCCCCACTTGAAAGACATTTTGTTAGCGAAAAGTTTGGAATAGAGATTGCCGTCCCCGTAGCTTCGAGAAAAGACATAAAACTCACCCTCTCGTAGTAGAAGCCGCCCTTCTTGTCCAGGTACTCAAACAGGTCCTGGTACTCCTTGCTGCGGAAGAACTCCATCTTGGCAATCTCAAAGTTGCTCCAGTAGTGGCACTTGCTCCAGAAGTCGCCGAAGCGGTCGTGGTCGCGGCGCGGCGCGGCGAAGAGGCGGCGGATGGGGAAGGGCACCCACGAGGCCTGCATCATGGCGCGCCAAAGGTTGTTGGTGGGGATGCGCTGGCTCTCCTTCCAGTCGTTCATCTCCATGAACAGGCTGGGGCACGACTCGGTCACCTCCCACAGCGCCTGGGCGTAGCCGTAGATCTTGCCGCGCTTGCGCATCTCGACAAAGGGGTCATAGGTGATGGCGCACATGAAGTCAACGTCGGGTTCGAGCCGCCAGTACCACTCAAACTCCTTGAGGGCGGGCAGTGTGTAGAAGTGGCCCGAGTAGAAGCGACACATGTGGTGGTATCCCTCCAGTCCTCCGTATGCGATCCCCCTCTCGCCTTGGTCCTTGATGGAGGCCTTTGCCTTCTCGACATCGATCCAGGGAGGGAAGCTCCATACCTCCTGGGGGATGACCTCGAAGCGCGCCTCGCCGCTCACGGTGGCGTTGAGCTCGTCGATGAACTTCTGGTCCCATTCCTCGTCGTTGAAGAAGATGATGGGGTAGTGGAACCAGCGGTTGAACTGGCGCTCGATGGACTCGACGGTGTGCTTGGCCTGCTCCAGCTCCTTATTGCGCGTCAACATGACCAGCGCGGCCTTCTCGCGGGGCTGCGAGGTGTCGGGCTCGCGGCAGCCGACCTCGAAGGGAACGTCGACATCCTTGGGGTCCGGCACGGGCACCGTGTACTTTGTGCGGTGGACGAGGACCTCGATTAGGAAGGGGAAGAGCAGCGTTAGCAGGACGAAGATGGGAAAAGTGCGCCGCCGGACGGAGCGCACGAGGCGTCGTAGCACCATGGTCTGTCGTCGGAGTCGTCGTCTTTGTAGATGAGGAAGGAGGCGATGTTGCGCCGAGTTGGTAGGCGGGTTTGCCCCTGTATCTTCTCACCACTTTTGCGGCATGTGGTTCGCGCCTCTTTTGATCGAGCCCGCTACGGTACAAATGTAAAAGAAATTCATGCACAACACACCATGCACGCCTCAGTCAAGAGTCTGGAGAAACGAGAGTCTGCTTTTTGTGACGTTCAAGGAGCAGAATCCATCTCCAACAAAAGCAGCAGCAGCAGCAGCAGCAGCAACAGCAACAGCCAAGCAAGCCAATTGCTTATGGTATACAACCATATTACTCCAGTTGGCATCAATGTTCAGGTTTTCTTCCAGGCGACGTTTTACAGCGAGTAAAATGGGGTCGTGGGGCGCCCCATGCCGATCTTTTACTCTGTTAGCGTCCTTGACAGAAGGTAATTCTAGCGGCCCGCCTACAAAGTACGTAACTACAAGTAGGTGAAGAGCCGCGCGATGAGTCCACGTTTCTGCAGGGGCTTTGCAGGGACACCAACACCACTACAGGTGGCCAGGGGGCATTGGACCGCGTTAGTGATCTCGGCCGGTGTTGGTTTCATTTGCAGCTGCCAGGCAGCGGCGTAAAGCGTGCCTCTCATTGGTAGGAGGGCACTGGCACTTTGTCTTTCTCTCCACTCCATCAAATTGATCCATACGAAGTACATCGTAGCCTTGGCATCTCGGGAATCTGATGCCGTGCAGCACCCTTCTCCTTTACACACTCGACTTACTGAGTACTTAATCGACCTAATACGAACATCGCAAGACCTCGTGTGACGCGTGGCCCTTCATCGTCTCCCCATCATGGAGGATCAAGATCCTCAAATGATCAAGGTCATCCAAATACAAAGGACGAAGGCTGACATTTCGATCTCCCTGCCAGGTATCGACTCCTGGTGGAGGTTCATTCACAACATGTGTCCAAATTCATACAGGTCAATACTTCTTAGTGATGTGTTGTTTGCCCTTGCCGCCAGTTGTAGGACAGTCTCGCAGAGAAAAGGGTCAGTAAAGCCAGGGCACAGAGCACGAATCTCATCTCTCACTCCTGATCCCCATTTCCCCCTACCGTACGAGGTCTACTTCCTATCGCTGATTGCTGTCACTTGCAAGTCGGGCTGGTGCTCACATCGCGAGTGCTCATTCACACAAGGTCCAAAGTCCAACCTCAGACACCAAGTGGGAAGGTAGACTTCCCGATTCAGCCACTGTATCATTTTGTGCTCACAGCAAAGCGTTTGTCTCGCTTCGTCATGCCTGCTATCACCAGCAGTGGTCGGCAATCAGAGCATATTTGTCTGTTGTCTCGTAGTACGAAGCAGCCTCGTGACACATCTACTCTGCTCTTGTTGAATCACCGACCAAAGAAGTTCTTTGTGTTCGAACAACAAAGATGACTAGCGACTTGACGAGTGCGGCCATGTGGCCACCACTCGATCTTGTCGAAGTCGCCTTTCTTTGTGACATTTCCCTTCCTTATCAGGAAGACATCGGCTCGACGAAGCGGTCATTACTGGCTTCCTGCAGTAGTTCTGCGAAACGAATCGTAACGAACATGCTCTATCAGAATACGATATGATGGCTCCCGACATACCTTTCAACAAACCGTGGATGCACAATAACTCGTCGAGCACCTCCTTAAAGGGTATGGAGATTGCCATTCCGCCTGGTCAAGGGTTGCCGCAACGATTTCATCCATCGTCTTCAACAGTTACACACGTCGACTCGAAACCTCTGCCTCCCATCCCTCTACGGCGCTCGGTGTCGTCCTCCTTTAGCAACGAGGTCAATGAGGCCTTTCAGGCCAGGACTGGCGACGTGGTAGATCGAAGGCCAACCGTCACACCAAATTGGTACAGACAAGAAGCCGATATATCTGTCATGCTGGAAGGCAGAATCTCACAGCACCAAAAACAACCACCTAGGCGCGAGGTGGACAGTGCCTTCTGCGCGATGCCTGGAGAGATCATCTCCCCACAGCCGATGCAGCCTTTTCGCAAGGTCTGGCACGGCAAGGGCGTAGCTGTCTCTGCGTCTAGCTCAGTCTCGAGTTCCATGCAGTCCTCGTCTCCAAGTGGACACAACCCGACTCAAAAGATCCGCCAGCTAACTGGACTTGAGATGCACTCACGCGTTCTGCCCACAAAACCAGATCCCCCTGCCCCCATCGATACGAGCTCAAGCAGCAGTGTCTATAGTCTTGAGGTATCACCATCCAGCCCTCAAGGAGAAAGGCTACCTATCGCATCGGCTACACATGTGGCACAGTGTCTACGAACAGATGCAGAATCGCCTATCCTCAGACCTCCTATAGCCAATAATGCAAACCTGGAAAAGTTGAAACCCCACTGTGATGACCACATTCCCAGTGGTATCTCAATAGCACCTCTATCCTTCCGACATCCATGCGCCTATTGCCAACACCTGCCAGGGTCAGCAGCGTGCCCACATAATCACGTCGGCGTAGGTCGGCATCAAGCAACCACGGTTCAAGAAGCACAGCATTCCAGATTGCCTCCGCATGCATCTTCGGGACTCTTTCTCGAGCCCAGAAAGGCACCGAGCATTGTGAGAACAGACAGAAGCCCTAAGGCACCCGGCTCGTCCATGTTCTCTGATCTCAGGAATGGGTTTGCAGACCGAGTCATCAGGTCCAGAGTCCGGATGGCGCCTCCGGCTGAGCTCTCAAGGCACGAGCCTAGCGTGAAGTTCGGGACAGGTCACCACCCACTCAAAACACCGTACCCTCCCCGAAGTGTCTTCGAGTATGACAACAGCGAAGACGATGATGACGATGGCACCGTGGCGGCTAATTCACCTAACAGAGCGCCCTCGCCTTCCTCAGCGCTCGGCGGTCGGTGGCTTCGGCGCGGTTCTGGCTTGTCGGGTGCCATGGCTAGCCAACACACCAGGCAGGGTGACTTTGCCATGGCTCATCGAACCCGGAGGGCGAACGAGCCCGTAGCCACAGTAACCAAGCCGGTGAGTTCGGCATCAAAAATGGCAAGCGAGCTTTTACAGAGAACTGGGGAGCAGGCCAAGGGATTGGTGAGCCAGGCAATGAAAATGGTGCATGTCAAGAGCAAGGCGGAACGCAGACGCGATGAACTGAGAAGCAAAATCCGCGTGGTATCTGAAGCCGATGCATTGCTCCCAGGAACATTCCCAGGAGACAGAGCACATGGCATGGAAACTAGACATTGGCTCTAGTGCTAGTGGTAGGCAGATTCTTGTGATATTGTCGGGGGATTATCGATATACCCAGCCCGATGCTGTGATAATCTCCTCTAATTTTTTAATACGCATTTGACGCCCGTCAATTCACCTTTGAATTAGTTGCTCAACCTGTATGACATTATGCCGCAGTCCATCAAAGACTATGGCGGTTGCTAACCACCTCGCTTGGTTGACTCCCTGTCGCATCAGTGAGGAGGTGTTTCTCACCGAGGTGCTCACCGAGCCGATAGGAACGCCAATGATTTCGGCAGACAAGCGGCAGTCGGATATCGGAGATGGTATGAGACATGCGACTTATTCTTTTTAGGGTATGATGTATGCGCCGGTATTGAAATAGTGTATGTACTGAGTAATGAAAGATGTTGGAATGCATGGCGGCGATGCGCATTGGCGAATTCACATTGTGCATTTCTCGAAAGCCCGTAGAGATATTGGGGTCAAATCTCGGAAGGCCTATCACTACGATTACCCCATTTCGGTATCTAAAGGTTATTGTCTTCGAAATTCATCAGATAGGCACTCCCGATGACCGCGGGAGACCGATTCATGACCAGGCTCTGGCGAGTTTTTGAACAAGACGGATCCGTCAGATCTACCTAAGAACTCTTCGTGCATCTTCGGGTGGTAAAGAGGCTGCTCCCAACAGACGGCACGGGCTGGGGATGCATGGCCAGCCACAAAACCTTCAAGGTTGCATTCACGCAGGGATGCCTTGCTGACGCACTGATCGCGGGGGTTGACCGACTTTGACTGATCCCGTCGTCCTTAACGGGCGCCACACCAGCACATTTACGTGGGGGTCGTGATGATGCTGCCCTGTCTTGAGCGCTTCACAATAGACAGAGCAAACAGTCATCTACTTTACCCAAGTACTTTGTAGCGCAGAGCTACGAGCAAGAGCCGTGGTAGCTCTCCAATGGGGCACTGTTATTTTACTACGGTGGACTAGACATACCTACACATGTCATGTGTCACAGCTAGCTTACAGTCGGCATTGAAGATCTCAATTGAATGGGTCAGCGATCATACGGACCATCCAGTGGTTCTTGATGCTCCTTTTGCGCAAGTGCATCGGGCATGAGGCACCGGGACCGGATCTAGAAGCCATGGTATTGTGATATGCTTGCCTATATCAAAGAAAGGCATGGACGGAAGATTATCCCACTACCTATGCTAGTAGGGCTGAACGCATCGTCTCAGAGGGAGCTTAGGATCCACCACACTGTGCAAAACATGGGGAAAGCTGAGCAAGTCGAACGATATCAAAGTATGGTGGTGTATGTAACATGGTTGAGGCAGCTTCACAGCACGGTGGAGGGTCGTGCTCGAGGTGAGACTTTCTGGTGACGACGACATCCCGGATCCGTAGGCGATCTGCTTCTCGCTCACACTAAGAGACGGGTTATTCTTTTGCAAGGTCACATTCGAGCATGTGGTAAATTTAAGCCAAGGTTTAGTTCTCCTGACGCAAATTGGTGTCGAGTAGTGCAGCCTCACTCACCCCTCTTGTGAACGACTAGTTGGACGACACAACTCAATCATGCCACCACCACCACCTCATTGCTGGTATCAGCGGGGAGGACCCCAATCCTGCGTCCTGACTGACTGATGTCCTGATATGCAAGTGCGGAGTCCTGACTCTTTATGTTAAAAGGCGAGAATATATCGACCATTGCCTTGGCGCGCCGTCTTTGGCCCCATTTCAGTGATCGAGATTGTAAGGGAATGACATCCATAGTTACTTTAAGTACGTACAGGGTGTCGGTACCGCAAACGTGCTAGTGAGGGTCGCAAAGGAACCGTGTCCAGCTCTGTGGGCCCGACCACCCAGATTCAGAGCACCAAAGCCAATCCTCCACCAGACCATTCAACCCACCCCCGGGTCGACCCTCAGACCGCAACGCTCCATCCAAGTTCCCACCACATTAGGCCAAACGCGGGACGCTTGTTGGCCCTCCAGCTGTGTTCTCTGTTCTCTGTGTGCTCTGTGCGCTGTGCTCTGGAGCAAACAGTGACCACGGCCTCCACCTCCTCACCTAAGAGACCCCAGCCAGTTTGCCTCTGCTGTCTGTACTGTAATACTTGATGCACGTAGCAGCAACACCTCCACTGCCCGCAATTCAATACCTACCCACACATCAACCTCGCCGCCTCTCCTGCGGCTCATGTTCGACGTCTACGCATCTTACTCAACGTCTTGATCCTACGTCCCAGAAAAGCCAGTCAAGCGCTTGACTTGCCTAGCCGACTCCTGATCCCGGACTACACAAGAAAGAAGCCACAGCACCGACGACAACATTGGCGACAACAACCTGGTCACCACTCATCTATCGTGGGTTCGCCTGGCGAGCATGAAATAAGCCAAGGCACTGTTTGGCATTGACATGGATGTGCACACGTCTGCCCATGCCTGGTGGTGACAATGGCTAGGAATGACGCTGCCTCTCGAATCGGCTCTGTTGCGAGCTCTTCGACTGACAGCGCGCGATCCGCAATGACTGTGAAGCCCTTACCAGCCACGCCATCCTCCAGCAAAAACCTAGACGCCAGCACCACAACCAACAAGAGCGACTCGCTTGCCTCTCGAAGGCCTGGGGCACCCTCACAGCTTAAGCGGGACGAGAACGGCAACTTTGCCAGGTGAGTGCTTTGCCGCCGCCCAATTTGCGCATCAAGCCATCCTTTGATGTAGTGCCGGGCATAGGTTCATAGCAGTCAACGTCTTTGTTTTTCGATTGAAGCAGAGCACAAGGACTAACGGGACCCTGCATTTGTTTATTTCCAGTGATTCAGCTCCGCTGGACGAAGGCCAGCTCTCCCCGACATCTACGTCGGCGCCGCGCATGACCCGGTCGCCGACTTCGAACTCATATAATAATGCTCCCATCCGAGACCAGCGCAGAATGAGCGACTTGACGAATTACCGCCGCGACCTCGCCGTCCTCGATCCCTCGGGCAATCGCGGCTCCAATACCCAGCACGGCACGCCGGCCGGCCCATCTTCGAGTTTGAGAAACGTAGCTCCATGGATGACATCGAACGGTGGCAGTGGCTCCACGCCTGCGAGCAGCAGTGGAGGGGCTTTGCCGACGAGCTTTTACAACGACTCGAGCGACAATATCTCCATCGCCTCACAGCTCTCCCCCAGCTTTAATACTGGGCCCCGCCCAAGCCAGACCTCTGTCAGCTTCGACTCACCTGATGCACCCTACTTTGACGATCAGCGGCGGCCGTCCCTCGCCAGCATCACGACGACAGCGAGCAGTCAGGGTTCCAAGGCCAGCGGCACAAGAGGCGGACTGAGGAAGCTTCAAGGTTTCTTCGGCGAGGAATTCCCCGGCCGAGAATCCTCTGATGCAAGCACGCCACCTGCTGTCCCTGGGAAGGACCAGCGCTCCCTGTCTTATAGCCAGGGTAGGCCACATCGCGATCGCAACTACTCCAACGCTACGGACCACACTAGGGATGCATCTCCTTCCTCCTCGCGGCCTCGAACTCCAGCACCAAACCCAGAGGTCCTCCCTTTCCTCTACCAAGATTCAGAGGTAGGCTCGTCTCGCGCGTCTGGTTTCCCCAAACTTTAACCAGTGGATCAAAGCGCTAGTGCGCTGACGGGATCCTCGTTTGATCCGCGGATTCACTATTAAAGCTCCATTCTTGCGTACAATTGTTTTCTTTGCCTAATACTCTCTACTAGGACATTGCACGTTACGGTGAAGCGCCCGTCCGAGATATTCTTAGTGGGCCTGATCGAGAGCGCTATATGCCCGACAACTCCACGCAAATCCCACCCAAAACATCCTCGTCTTCACGCTCGGGCCACTCGATCGTGCACCTACCAGGTCATCACCATCGCTATAATAAGAGTAATGATGATCCCCGGACGCTGAGGCCAACAATTAGCCGCGAAGATTCGACCGTCAGCGTCCCCCAGTCTCGCACTGGCACCCCTTTATACAACAAGATGTCACGAGCGCCGAGCCCGACCCCGAGCGGACACGGTATCATCCCCGCCCCAATGACCTCCAAGTCAATGCCGGTAGACGACGTGTCACCCGGCCACCACAAGAAGGGCCTACTGGGGCGCTTGCGGAGAAACCATAAGGAGAAGGACGAACATGGCAGTCATCATTTGAAGAAAGTGACCACGGTCGCGTCGCATACTCTCTCTGCGCGTCCCTCGCGACAGGAGTTCCCGCGGACAGAAAGCATTGGGCAGTCGACGTCGGCTCTGCCGGGACGAATAATCGAGCCCACGGATTCACCTTCCTTACGACCTACGAACTCGCGACAAGCTACCTTCAACAACAAGTTTCCCTTCCACATGATTGGCAAGGGACACCGGCATCATGACGAGGTCGAAGAAGCTATTGGCCCGACGGAAGGCAAGAAGGACGGGAAGGCCTTCTTCCTCGATACCAACCTTGAGAACATGGAAGGCATCTTGAGCCGGCCGTTACCTCTCCCACCGATGGACGAGGAGGTTCTGAAAAATAATGCAGAGGTCGAGAAGCAGCGGAAACCTTCAGAGTCATCGCAAATAACATTGCCACCGCCGGCCGCCAACTTCCCTGGCGGTCCCAACGGCGCATGGAATGCCCCGGATAGTTGGGCAGTCCGCCGAACCCCCGACGAGATCGCGGCTCAGCTCCCAGAGATAGAGGAATTCGGCAGCCCTCCTCGGCCAGGAGAGAAGATGACGCAGTACTGCATCCGTGTGTTCAAATCAGATGGAACGTTTGCGACATTGCAATTGCCACTAGATGCTGCGGTGTCCGACATGATCTCCAACTTGGCCAGGAAGGCTTTCGCAGAGAATCTGAACTACCACATCGTCTTTAAGAGGCACGATCTCCTGCGTATCCTCGGCTCAGCCGAGCGGCCACTCCTGATTCAGAAGAGATTACTACAGCAAGCCGGCTACGAAGACAATGATCGGATAGAAGACCTTGGTCGTGAAGACAACAGCTATCTCTGCCGTTTCCTGTTCTTGTCGGCGCGGGAGAGCGACTTCCACGCTAAGACGCACGATCTGGGCTTGGGCAGGATGCAAAAGTTCAACCACGTCGATTTGTCTGGCAGAAACCTCGTTACGATACCTATTACCTTGTACTCCAAAGCGGGCGAAATCATCTCCCTCAACCTTTCTAGAAACCTCTCGCTCGATGTGCCTCGAGACTTTATCTCGAGCTGCCAGAACTTACGCGATATCAAGTTCAACAATAATGAGGCCAGAAAACTACCCCCCAGCCTGGGCCGGGCAAACAAACTCACCTATCTCGACGTGTCCAACAACCGTCTAGAGCAGTTGGAGCACGCCGAGCTGAATGGCCTGACCGGTCTCCTGAAACTGAACCTGTCGAACAATCGTCTGAAATATCTACCGCCCTATTTTGGGGCCTATCACTCTCTGAGGACGCTTAATCTCTCCTCGAATTTCTTGGAGAAATTCCCTGGCTTTCTTTGCGAGTTGGAGAGCCTTGTGGATCTCGACATGAGTTTCAATCTCATCGCCCACATCCCCGAGGACATCGGAAGGCTTCAGAACTTGGAAAAGTTTTTGATTACCAACAACAGGCTCAGCGGCACTCTACCGCAGCATTTCGACAAACTCGCTAGTCTGCGCGAATTGGATATCAAGTTCAACGCTATTACCGGCATTGACGTGATCTCCCATCTGCCCAAGCTCGAGATTCTCACGGCAGACCACAATGCCATCTCACAATTCACCGGCTCCTTTGAGAGGATACGAAGTTTGAAGTTGAATGCCAACCCGATCACGAACTTCATTCTGAATATGCCTGTTCTCACCTTGAAGAATCTGAACCTTTCCAACTGCCAATTGGCAAGCATCGATGAATCTTTCAACAACATGTCAAGTCTCGAGAGACTAGTCCTCGACAAGAACTACTTTGTCTCCTTGCCGATTCAGATCGGCAACCTGCGAAGATTAGAGCACTTCAGCATAGCCCACAACTCCGTAGGCGAGCTTCCACAGGAGATCGGATGTCTTACGGAGCTGAAGGTTCTCGACGTCCGAGGAAACAACATTCGCAAGCTGCCAATGGAGTTATGGTGGGCCAACAAGCTGGAGACGCTCAATGCGTCGTCCAATGTTCTAGAAAACTTCCCCAAGCCTGCTTCAAGACCTCCACAAGCGCCTGCGGGCGATTCTCCCATGGGCCTTGGTCTGAATGGGAGGTCGAATACATTGGGAACTCTTTCGGCGACCCCTAGTGAGGAAGAACTCAATATCGATCCTCTAAGAAGACCAAGTCAGGCATCGAGCACGCTTCTGAGTGTTGGTCCCTCCCCGGTGCCGCCTGGTCCGGATAGGAAGGGCTCCGTGGTTTCTGTGTACGGTAAGGGCGGACGCAAGACATCAGTTGTTTCGAGGGCGACTAATCAGAGCGGGACCATGACTCCCACGGCCAACCTGAGGAAAGACTCAGGCCTGTCCGCGCGACTGATCAATACCTTTGCCGGGTCCCTGCGTAACCTCTATCTCGCCGATAATCAGCTAGATGACGACATCTTTGACCAGATCACCCTTCTTGGGGAGCTTCGCGTTCTTAACCTCGCTTACAATGATCTGAGCGACATGCCTCAACGATCAATCAAGAGCTGGCCGCAGCTGGTCGAACTCTACCTCTCCGGCAATGAACTTACGAGCTTACCTGCCGACGACCTGGAGGAGTACAGCCTGCTACAGATCCTGCACATCAACAGCAACAAGTTTACCAACCTGCCCGCCGATATCTCGCGTGCCAAAAAGCTTGCCGTGCTGGACTGTGGCAGCAATTTCCTGAAGTACAACATCTCCAACGTCCCCTACGACTGGAACTGGAACCTCAATCCTAATTTGAGGTTCCTCAACTTGTCCGGCAACCGGCGCTTGGAAATCAAGCAGACTGTCTTTGGGGCGGGCGCGGCCAACCGCGAGCAGTATACCGACTTTAATCGGCTAATGAACCTACGTGTTCTGGGCTTGATGGATGTGACCCTGACGCAGCCTAGTATTCCCGATCAGAGCGAGGATCGTCGTGTCCGGACATCTGGTTCACTCGCCGGATACCTACCGTATGGTATGGCAGATACACTCGGCAAGAACGAGCACTTATCAACAATTGACCTCGTTGTACCGCGCTTCAACTCCTCTGACACGGAGACACTGCTCGGTCTGTTTGACGGCCAGGCGCTCTCGAGTGGAGGTTCCAAGATCGCCAAGTACTTGCACGAGAACTTTGGCCATATCTTCACCATGGAGCTCAAGGCTCTCAAACACCGGAAGGACGAGAATCCCAGAGATGCGCTAAGACGCGCCTTCCTGTCGCTCAACAAAGATTTGGTCACCATCGGACTCCAGACCAATGAGGAACGCCCTCTCATGTCGCACCGCGGCTCGGCCTCCGCGCCCATGGTGCTGAGCAAAGAGGACCTGAACTCGGGTGGCGTTGCCACGGTCGCCTACCTCCAGGGTCAGGAGCTTTTTGTCGCCAACGTCGGTGATGCGCAAGCCATGCTCATCTCCAATGATGGCAGCCACAAGTTCCTCACCAAGAAACACGACCCCGCCGAGCCCAGCGAGCGGTCAAGGATACGAGACGCAGGAGGCTGGGTCTCGCGCAATGGCCGCCTGAATGACCTGCTCGAGGTCTCGAGAGCATTTGGCTACTCCGACCTTATGCCCGCTGTTATGGCTGCCCCTAATATCAGCCACGTCACGATTCGTGAACAGGACGAGACCGTTCTGATTGCTACCCGAGAGCTTTGGGAGTACCTCAGCCCTGGTCTAGTCGTGGACGTCGCACGGCAGGAGAGAGGTGACCTGATGCGGGCTGCGCAGAAGCTTCGTGACCTCGCCATGGCGTACGGTGCGACAAGCAAGCTGATGGTTATGATGATCAGCGTCGCCGATCTGAAGAGAAGGAATGAACGGTCGCGTCTTCACCGCGGCCAGAGCATGTCGCTGTACCCGTCCGGCATCCCTGACGAGGCCCAGTTCCAGCCTGCTAGGCGCCTAAAGAAGAAGGGCGAGGTTCTCGACTCGACCCTCCAGCGCCTCGAGGCCGAGGTGCCGGCACCGACAGGCATGATCGCCATCGTCTTCACTGACATCAAGAACTCGACCAACCTATGGGAGACCTACCCGGCTGCCATGCGCTCGGCCATAAAGCTGCACAATGAGGTGATGCGACGGCAGCTGCGCCGCATCGGCGGTTTTGAGGTCAAGACTGAAGGCGATGCTTTCATGGTTTCTTTCCCTACGGCCACTTCGGCGCTGTTGTGGTGCTTCGCTGTGCAGATGTCGCTCCTCGAGGTCCCCTGGCCGTCAGAGATGCTCAACTCGGTCTCTTGCCAACCCATGGTCGACAAAGACAACAACGTCATCTTCAAAGGCTTGTCGGTACGCATGGGCACCCACTGGGGTGAGCCGCTGTGTGAACCTGACCCCATCACCCGCCGCATGGACTACTACGGTCCCATGGTCAATAAGGCTTCGCGTATTTCAGCGGTTGCCGACGGAGGGCAGATTACTGTCTCTTCGGATTTCATTTCCGAAATACAGCGCTGCCTCGAGACATACCAGGAGACTTCCTCTGGTGGCGAGGACTTGTTCGAGGATGACACCTTTGCGCAGGCCATCCGTAAGGAGCTCCGGTCACTATCATCGCAGGGATTCGAGGTCAAGGAGATGGGTGAGAAGAAGCTCAAGGGTCTCGAGAATCCCGAGGTTGTCTACTCTCTGTACCCGCACGCCCTGGCGGGCCGTGTCGATGCGCACCAGGCGCACGATCGGCAGGTCAATGAGCTAGCCGTCGGTGCCCCTGCCAATAACAAGATCGCAACGCGGGAGCCCGGCGTCGAGATCGCGGTGGAGCCGGATGCCATCTTTGCGCTCTGGCGGGTCAGCTTGCGACTCGAGATGCTGTGCTCGTCGCTGGAGGAGGTGAGCGGCAGGGGCCTCCAGCCCCCCGAGACGGAGCTACTAGAAAGGATGAAGCAACGCAGCGGGGAGATGACGGAACGGTTCCTGGTTAACTTTATGGAACACCAAGTTAGCCGGATCGAGGTAAGTGCTCCTTGACTCTGTTCAGGACCGTGAGGGGATAGATACTAACGACGTTTTGTTCATAGACCTGCATCACTACTCTCTCGCTGCGGCATATGGCTGCGGGTGGAGGCGGATTCACACAGCTCGAGGACCTGAGGGCACCCATGTCGGTCGTGTTGGAGAGCTTTGCCGACCAACTAGCTGAGTTGCAGCGATATAAGGCGCGATTTGGCGAAATCGGGCAGGTTGAGGATGTTGTCGATGATGACGACGACGAGATGGATGAAGAGGGAAGCGAGACAGAATGAACCCCCCTCACGCACATGATATGATGTAACGACAACCGTTTTGATTTTTTGGAGGAGACTGGGTTTTGTACTGTCTGGAGCATTGGGAACGCCACATCTGGAATGGGGGAGTCTCTCTGCCCTTTGGTCATTTTTGTGTTCTTCCCTTCCTCGGTGAAGGTGGGTGGTTACTTTTGGGGGTTCCGTTTTATATCCGTGGGTCGCATTGGAGCGAAAGAGATGGCATTATCTTATCTTGTCGTCGCCAAGGTTTTTGAAGGTCCGACGGGAAAACTTGGGAGGTCAGTGGCGGGAAAATCATGGTCAAGGACGGGGGGAGGGCTGATTATTTGGCTTCAATGGATCATTGGAAAGAGCAGGATACATGGCACGGATGATGCTGCTACTTTTTCTTGTTGTACTCTTTGATCATGTTTCAGCAGCACATGAGGCTGACGGAAGCCAGAAAGAACAGACACACGGGGAGAGGAGTGCGGGAGTTGTTCTGCTGACATTGTTGGGGACATTGCCCAATACTTATATTCTATTATATTCTCTACACGAACGGGGAAGAAGAAAGACAGGGGCTTGCATGAGACGGGCTTTGCCCTTGCCAGATTTGCATTGGAGCGAGGGTCATTAGGTAGCTGCTTAGTCACTGTCGTTCCCCGTATCAAGATGGGCTGGGCAGAAGAAGAATTGACATAATGCATGGATCTTTCCACGTCAACAAGGTGTTTTGCGAATGATGTCAGGATGCTGGCGAGTGAAGACGAAGACGAAGACTAAGACGGGGGAAGAGGCTTGGGGAAACAGGGGTGTTCACACCCGCGCCAGTGCTTGAAAGCCAAGAACTGGGGATAGGCCAATCACGCGCCGAGCGCTATCTTATCTATGGCGAGCTGAACATACTGGCGATGACTGATGACATCTCAGGGCATTATTACATCAAAAAATCAGTCGCTTGGTGGTCTAGTGATCGAGCCCAGGACTTTTGAAGCAATGCTAGTGACAGGATTCTTGCTTTCTCTTCTTGCCCACCCAGGATCGGGTACAATGTGAAGAGAAAAGCATCACAACTTTGGGCGTTGAGATTTTTTTAAGGTAACGAAGGCATGCGCATAAAGAAAAAGCAAGCCCACTGGCAGCATTAGCTTCCGTAGCTTCGACAGGGGTCCCAGAGCGCTGGAACGGGTTATCAGGGACCCTGCAAGCCTCGAGTGCAGAGGCAATGCGACACAGGCTCATCAAATTCAGGTACGTAATGGGTTTTACGGGTCGAGTGCAACAGCTCATGTAATCGGTTTCTGGGGCGGTGGGATGCAGACCATGCGGGAGCTTGCTTTAGTGTGGTACCCGCGTAGAGCGAGGTGTGGTGTGTGTGTCTGATGCGTGGTGTGGGCGCCGTACCTTGCTTTTGGATATGACATGATCCTATCGATGATGTGCATTCTTGGATTTCACCATTTGATTGATCTCTTTCAACAAAACAGCACGACGCGATAACGAGCCGGAAGGCGCCTTGACTCTACCTACTTACTACAAACACTTGTTTTTCATCTGATCCTCGGTGGCTGCTGCCTGTAACTGGATTAGTGCCGGTTGGCTGTCAGTCACATCAATCTTACTTGACTCTTGCTGCCCGTTATCTCTATCAGCAGCGAGATTCCTTAAAGAACCTGACTCGGCCTCTTCAACTTGTCAAACACTTTTTTTCAGACTTGAAACCCTCATCTCCCGACCAACTTCCCAAGGAGAAGTCAAATCAGACAAATTTATCACAGTTGCCACGCCCAAGGTATGGCCTTGCTCTTTGCACCGCCTGGTGCTCTAGCATGGCTACCAAACTCACAAATCTGCAGAGATCCACCCATAACGCACTTCAGCGTCAGCTCGGTTCGACATCAACCAACTTCATCATGACCACTCCCGAGGTCTCGCACGGCCGCGGCGGCGCCGGCAACATCAACAAGGACGATACCAAGTACACCGATGGCGAGGTCGTTCGCTCTGGCATCGAGGGCAGCCACAGTGATGGTGCCTACAGCACTGGCCGAGGCGGTAAGTCGTTGCCCTCACTGTCCCCCAGCCTCCATGATCCTCAATTTCACATGCCCTTGCCTTCGTCACGACAAGTACTCGACACCTTCAATTCGCGAAAGGGAGCGCAATGAGCACAGCTGTCCCGCCCTCTTATCAGCAACCTTCACCCGCGCCAAGAACCCAATCCATTGCCTTTGCCAGTCGCAAGCTCCACTGATAAGGCTAGCCAGGCCTAGCTTCAGCTCTCTGGGTGCGCCACAAAACGCGGTTCCCCGACGTCGCCCGAAGTCGTCCAAAGAGACCCTTGTCAATTTTGATGTGAATGAAATATTCAAGTGCATGAGCTGATGATGGGGGACAAATATAGGCGCTGCCAACATTGGCGACATTGGTACTCGCTCCGCAACCCGTCTGGACAAGGACGTGGTCCCGGATGTCGCGACCCGGCCCTCAGCCGATAACACCGACTACCATGTCGGTCGCGGCGGCGCTGGCAACGAGCACCTGAGCAAGGAAACTGCGGCGGTCAAGAAGGAGAACGGCGTCCATGGCATAGTCGACGCGCCCAAGAGCCTGGCTGACAAGCTGAAGCACAAGCTCTTTGGCGGCTTCGGAAAGAAGTGAGGGGAGGGGAAGCAGATTCGGGTGGGTGGGTTTTGTTTGCTGGATGGGCTGTGGGCTTGATCTTTCTGCCCGTGCGGCAATACCCTAGAACCACTCAGTCATGGTTCTTTGTTGCGAGTCGCGTTTACTCGTTTCCTGTCCCCTTTAGGGGCTTATGATATCCTACCGTTTTGTGGTTTCCTGCATTTTCTTCATATTACGTCCCTTTTACTGGGTGAATGCCATGTTTGTGAAAACATATCGCATCTGCCGTGCGGCTTCTAAAAGCTCACGGGGCCTGAACACCGGACATGCCGTCCTGACCCGCGCCGAGACACGGCCACGGCCTTGATATCCATCTCATCCGGCACGATTTAGCCGCGTTATAAATTGCAGCCCGGTCCCTGTGTTGACCAGCTTGCCCTGTGGAATAAAAAAAAACAAGCTCGATGTCACAAGGTGCTGGGCTATTCCCTGCCAATGTTTTGTCGACTGCCAATCACCTGTAGGATCTAGCAACCCCACACTCACCTATCCCCCCGCAATCCGCAACGGACGCCAAAACGGGACAAGCAAAGCCGCTATTCATAGCGCTATCACATCTCCATCACCGCAATTCCAAGGCGGTGTTCCGAGGTCAGTAAACAGATGAAGCGCTTCCTCTGTTCATGAGCAAAACGTAACGCGTAACGCTTGGTATTATGCTGTTGCAAAGAAGAGGCCAATATCCGTGCTGAATGTCCGGCGGGTATCGGAGGCTTGACAGAGGGTATCGGCTTAGCCCGCCGGCCAGGTGGATTCACATCAGACATTTGCGGTGCCTTGGCTGCACGAATGCGGGCCTGTCTTGGGTCCCGTCGGAGATCGCATGTCACCTTGGTCGTTCCCCAGCTGCAGGAATGGCAGCTTGCACCAAATTTGGTACGGCCCTTTACGTCAATATCAGCAGTTTTTCAGGTGCAGCATACCGAGCTAGTAAGGTAGCTCCAAGCATGTGCGTACAATGGCCGGAACCAGTGTTTGGGATTTGGGGAGGGAGGGGGAAAAGAGACTCTAAGCCATGGGTATCACCGAATCCTCTTGGACAGGTTCGCATCAATACCTACCTGCCCTACTCCGTGCCTTGCCTGCCTACGTCCCTCGCTCTGAGATCCGCGAAGCTCTGCATGCAGCCCGACAACCCCTGCCTTTGTTTGCAATCTATCTCCTGCCACCAGACCCTGAGCGCCTCAAGCGCAACATAATCACAAGAGAGCCAGCCCCCAGTCTGCCAGTGGAGTCCCCGACTGATGTGCGGCCCTTCTCGGTCAGCAGCGCGGCAAAGGGAGGGCATCGTCCCGTATTGACAACCTGACCTGCCTTGGAGGTGATGCGCTCCACTCACCAGGGCCCTCTTTATCAATTACTTGTATATCAGCCCTGCCTGCCCTTGTCTGCCCAATTCCATTCATCCTGCACACGATTTGTCGTTCCGGTGTACAAACCCCCCATCCCCTCCACCGGGCTTCACAAACTGTGACCCTCTTCTCGCTGAGGGGCGGAGGCTGGGATAAGAATCAATAAGGATCGGGTCGAGTACCAACCCCTTATATGACGAAGGGGGTGTACTGCGCGAAAGGAAGTATTGCAGGATTGCAGGATTGACATCATCCTGGCCGTCCACAGGCAATCGAGTCAGCGACACGGGGCGCAGCGGCTGGCCGACAAGTCACAACCGAGGAATCGCCTGGAGCTTAATTTTACCGGCCTTCTCAGCACGCGGCCGCTGGTGTCAGGGGGCTTGATTTAGCGGGATAGCGCCGCCAGGTGACACTAATTAGACTGCTGCTAAAGCGGCAGGCCGCTGGCCCTATAAACATCCGTGTCTGGGGGAAGCTGACTCTCCGTCATGGCGCCTCGCAATGAGGAACAACCTCCGGAACAGCGACCGCTTGTCCAGCGTCTTTTCTCGACATCGGCCCTCTCCAAACGCTCCTTCCGCTCGCATTCGTCGTCCTTTGAAGCCGACGACGAACGATCGACCAGTCCTTCGGCCGCCTCGGGCCTGTTCGACTGGACCATGGATAACAGCATGAATGACGGGACCGGGGCCTATGGCGACGACGAGGCCGGCGGCGGCAACATTCCGCCGCCGTCCTATCCCGGCGAAGACACCCGCCCGACAAGTCCTCGGGAGCTCCGGGGCTGGTACATGTACGCCTTTGCGGCGGAGACCTATGTCATCTGCGGTACGTCCTAGTGTCATACCGGGCATGCATTAATGGCGAGATGGCTAACCATTAACACCTTTAGCTATCGCCTCCTTCATCCCCATCCTCCTCGAGTCTCTAGCCCGCGAGAACGGTGTCTTACTGTCCGACCACACGACCCCCTGCCGGCAGTCCTACGACAAGACGCCCAACGGCGACAGCGGGCAATGTGTCGTCTATGTACTGGGCATGGAGATCAACACGGCCAGCTTCGCCATGTACACCTTCAGCGTCAGCGTGCTGCTGCAGGCCCTGATCGTGGTGAGCATCAGCTGCGCCGCCGATCACGGTAACTACCGCAAGAAGATGCTGCTGGCATTTGCTTGGATTGGCAGCTGCTCCGTCATGCTCTACATTTTCGTCAGCAAGTCGACCTACCTGCTTGGCGCACTTCTCGCCATCGTGTCCAACACTTCTTTCGGCGCGTCCTTCGTCCTTCTAAACTCATTCCTGCCGCTGCTGGTGAGACACCACCCGAGACGCCTCCAGGAAAACCTTGATGCAGGTCACTTCGTACCAGTGCCTGAGCAGGACCCTGATGCGGATGAAGGCATGAGCGGGTCAACGGCAGCGCTGATGCCGGGTCACGGAGCGGACAGGGCGAGTCTCAGGTCAACCAAGACGCACGAGGAGATGACGTCGCTGGAGCTGCAGCTCTCGACACAGATCTCGGCGAAAGGTATTGGAATTGGCTATTGCGCGGGTCTGTTGGTCCAGTGCATGGCTATTTTGGTACTCGTTCAGATGAAGAACTCTACGTGGGCGCAGCGCCTTGTGCTCTTCGGCATCGGCATCTGGTGGACTGTCTTTACTATTCCGGCAGCCATGTGGCTGCGACCCAGACCAGGACCGCCACTACCCTCAACGTCAAACCAAACTGGCATCCGAGCCTTCATCGCATATACTATCTACGCGTGGAAAGCACTGTTTAGGACCATTTCGCTGGCACGCCGGCTACTTGATATTGTCTTATTTCTCGGCGCCTGGTTCCTGCTGTCCGACGCCATCGCTACGACATCTTCGACGGCCATCCTCTTTGCCAAGACGCAGCTGCGCATGGAGCCCTGGGCTCTTGTCATGATCAGCGTCATCTCTACTTCGTCGGGCATCGCCGGCGCGTTCTCGTGGGCCTTCATATCGCGGCGCTTCGGCCTCAAGCCGCATCACACCATCCTGGCGTGCATCGCCATCTTCGAGCTTATTCCGCTGTACGGCCTACTGGGCTACCTTCCCTTCGTCAAAGAGTGGGGGGTCATAGGCCTCCAGCAACCCTGGGAGATGTACCCCCTGGCCGCCGTCTACGGGTTCGTCTTGGGCGGCCTGAGCGGGTACTGTCGGTCGCTATATGGCGAATTGATCCCACCTGGATCCGAGGCGGCCTTTTACGCTCTCTACGCCATCACAGACAAGGGATCTAGCGTGTTCGGCCCGGCCATCGTAGGCGCCATCATTGACGCATCCGGGGAGATCCGCCCAGCGTTTTGGTTCCTGGCGTGCCTGGTTGGATTCCCGGCGCCGCTCATCTATTTCGTCGATGTGGCCAGGGGAAAGAGGGAAGGGGAGAAGCTGGCCGAGGCGATCGAGGGGTTCAAGGTTGGCAGAGGGGAGAATGGTAACGGGAGTAGCGAGGGAGAGGAGAATAGGAGAGCACTGCTGAGGGGTGATGAAGAAGAGGATGATGATGAAGGGGAGGAGACGGAGAGGGAAACTCGTGCTTGGCGGCGCTGAGGGCCTGTCAGCCGTCACAACTTTTGCTTCGACTTGCATAGCGAGGTGTTGGGGTTTATATACTTGCTCTCTTGGTATGTTTCGTGGGGTTTGTTGCCCGATCCTTGGACACTGTACATATCCATTCACGTCGGTACTGTCACTGGGCTCGAGGTGACACAAGGGCATCTGTCACTAGTATCTGTGATGAACAGTCATAAGCCCTGGTTCTACCACGACACGTCAGATTCTAACTGCACGAATGATCAGAGAAGCCTATTACAAGTAACAGGCACAGTCAATGAGGTGTCGAAGGTTGACCAGCACTACCCATCTCGACGCGTTCTATACCAGCTTGATGTAATGTGATTGGCTCGCAAACTGGAGCTTGCCAATGAAACTTGGTCAGATTGCGGTCTCGTCAGCAGAGATGGTTGGTTGGCAAAGTGGACTGTGTAGAACTCCCGAGCTTTTCCCTCTTTGCTGCCGATTGAGCCGGTATTGGCTGCATCAATCAAACTAAGTAGCTATCAAAAAAATGTGGAAAAGGAACGTGCGTTTCTCGTTTCCGGGAATTGAGATGCGATGAGACTACCCTCGTAACGAAGCTGTCGCTGATTGACCTTTGAGGAGAGTACAGTACGCGTTGTTCCTCTTGAAGCCATCATGTAACATACGTGTCTACTTCTCCAATACTGTCTGTCCATGTTGGACATTACTTATGGAGATTTGGAGAAATGAGGAGCTCCAGCGCAACCCATAAAATCGTATTGACCTGTCTTACTATTACCCAGCTGGTCGTCTGGGGGGGCGACAGTGGTGAACTGAATGGATCCAGGAGCTTCCCTCGCTGCTCTTATTCACACCCATCCCGAGCTGTGTCACGTGCAGCTTCCCTTGTAGTTTGCATGGAGCAGGGGGGGGTGAGGAAGGAGAGAGGAGGTGAGCAAGAGGGGAGGTACCTGCCCCGAAGCGCAAAGGTACTTTCCCTTCCTCTGCTCTCCTGCCTCCTCCCTCGACTAAGGTACCTACCACCCCTGCCGGAAATGGGGGGCTTGCGCGCGCTGGCTTGGCTGGGTGGCACTGTGGGTCCCCCTTTCTCTTGTGAGTGGTCCTTGCTCTTGCTCGTTGTGCTCGTCTCTCGTGCTAGTGTGGCGGAAATCTGGGCTTGGCTGGAAAGGGCGAAAGAGGAGAAACGCGAAATTTCCCACTCGAACTGAACGGAACAACAAAACCTCTTTTTGCGACATAATCATCACAGCCCGCACATCGCCATCCTCCCCTCCACCACCACCACCCCCCAGAGCTGCCCATTGTGCTTCCGCGCATCGCGCGATCGCCGAATTCAACGCTCTGAGAATCCGGGTCCGGCTCTTGTCCATTGCGACTCTTGTGCTGCGTCGTGCTTTTTGGGCTTTAGGAACGCGGCCGTCGGGGCCCGACTTCCCTCTGTCGAAAAACCCAATCAATCCCTGAGGTGCCTGCCAATTCCCCAGCCACCCGCGAATCCGTCACATCGTCCACTCTTGGGCTGACGCCATCTTTCCTTCGCGACACGACCGCATCGCCATCCGACCTTCACTGTTCGGATACGATCGCATCTCGCATTGAATCTAATACTTCTTTTTTCTTGGCCTATTCTTTTCATCGAGCGGCTTTTTTTTCGCGCGCTCCATTCTGCCGTCGAAGCCCGTCACAGCCGGACAGAACATCTCTGATTAGAGTTGCCATCTGCTTCCCTCTTCAACCCTCCGAATCGACACTGCGCATCCGTCGCGCGTCGAAGCGGCATCGACTTTCGTTGAGCAGTCTTCATTGAGACGCTCAGCCGTTGCAACACTCCGGCGCAAGCCATCTCTTCAGCGGCGAGTCAAGTCTCTCCGCCTCCGCAGCCAATCCCACCAACTCCCTAATAAGTAAGAATGGCATCTGCGCGCAAGCGCCCGAGGCCGGAGATCGATGAGTCGTCCCGTGCCGAATGCCCCTTTACCGTCCGCCTCGTCGATCCGAAGGAGAAGGATGCCAAGGGAAAGAAGCGTAGAAAGCGCGAGTCCACCGACGAGGGCGACGGAGCCAAGAAGATCCTGAATCAGCTTTCTCCGTTTGCGCCCAGCGGGCGTCTCCGAACCTATGATACTTTGGACGTGCATTATGCTGTTGATCCTCCCAAGCGATGGTCCGAGATGACTCGGTACAACAGCTTTGTCCGTAAGTTTCAGGACCCTCCCTCCCTGCCGAGCGTCCTTCCGGAGAACGTAAGCGCGCTAACGTGCCATAGTCAATGGTGTCAAGTACCACAGCGAGGGCTTCATTTATATCGCGAATGAGTCTACGATAGAGAGACAGAAGGACGCAACCAGAGACCCCATGCAACCAAGGAAGAAGTCGGACGATGAATGGGTTGCGCGCATTCTTGAGATCCGAGCTAGTGACGAGCATCACGTCTATGCCCGAGTTTATTGGATGTACTGGCCAGACGAGCTGCCCCCAGGCACCTACGACGGCAAGAAGGCAGTCCAGGGTCGCCAATCCTACCATGGTAATGCCGAGCTGATCGCCTCGAATCACAGTAGGTTCAACTGTCTACGAAACTGTAGAAACTTTCGCTGACGACGTTCTTAGTGGACATCATCAACGTTGTCAGTGTGACCTCACAGGCGCAGGTCAACCAAATGATCGAAGATAATGACGACGACATTCAAAACGCCCTGTACTGGAGGCAAGCGTTGGATGTTCGAACGATGGAGCTTTCGGTTGGTTTATATCGCGTCCTCTTGACATGATCCTTTACTAACACCTGTTTGTTGTCGACAGACCGTTGAGGCCGTGTGCAAGTGTGGGCAACCCGCCAACCCCGACAAAACTCTGATTGGATGCACCGCCGAGGGATGCACTAAGTGGCTACACGACGAGTGTCTGAGACACGAGCATTTGATGAAGACCTTTGAGCGACTAGGCAAAGACAAGCCTCACAGGAAGTCTGCCGACCTCGTCAAGGAGGAGAAGGACGGAGAAGAGCCCAAGCGGCCCCTGAGCCCCACGGAAAGCGGTGCCGCGATGTCTGCCGAGCAGTCAATTGACGTCAAGGCCGATGTTGACGGCGAGGGTGTCAAGGTCAACGATAACGTCGAGGTCAAGCGATTAGAGGAGGAAGGTGCCGACAGCAACCGAGGAGAGTCTGAGCGCAAGAGCGAAAGTGCACCTGTCGCGCCCAACTCGGCACGCAAGCCTGGCCGTCCGAAGAAGAAGCACGACTCGATGGGCCCCGACTCCAAGAACAAGCCATACGAAGGGCTCTTCGAGGCTGCACCAAGAATGGACCTCACACCCCCACAAATGGAGATTACAGACCTGCGTGAAGGTGTCGAGGGCGGAGAAAAGTCGTGGCTCGAGCCGATCCACTGCCTTGTCTGCGGCGCCCAGGTTCATTAAGAAGAGACTTCCAGGCATTAAGGGGTTTGCAGCTCTCTGGGTTCGCGACTTCGCTTCTCTCGGAACAATCCGGTCGCTCTTCCCATACCCCAATTCGGGATCACAGAACCGTCTCCATCTTTGCATATCATCTCTTCTCGAGATGTGTGGACAGTGCGGGTCTCTTACCCTCTTCTTGGGACCTCTGGTCCTGCACGCAGATGGCCACGGATGGTCGAGCCCACCGCATATTTCATGTTTACCATCTATGTTTACGGCGAGCAGGAAGTAGTAGGCATCAGTGCGGCAGAGCAGGCTGCAGCACAGTCGTTGTACGTGTTTCGAGAGAGGTGGTGAGGATGTTTGAGGCGTTGTTCTTTGAGGACTGTTTGCAACATTCTTGGTTGTTTGGCTATTTTGAGAGCCAGCATTGATTCAATTTGTACACTCTCGAGGCAATGCATACACTATGCCCCGCCCGGGAGCGGGAGGTCCGCGATGGGGATCAGGAGAGCGTCTTGATAGGGCAATTTTCGTATCGAGAAAATATAGTCGGCTATCAAATCGTTCATCCCCCTTTTCCAAAAGGGAGGTTTTCTTTTGAGTCTGACGACACGCGAGACACACCACACACAAGCACAAGCACCAAACAAAACCTGTACATAATCTTACTCTACATCGCAAATTGTTCGCTGGGATGGGAAAGGAGAGGGCCGCGTCATTGTTCTTTGTTTCTAACTTTTGACAACAAAATCTCATATAGTTATCCCTTTTTAGTCTTTTCTTGGTCTTCCTTTTGTCTTAGTGGTATCCAAAAAACCAAACGGGGGACGGGGTCTCAGGGTGAAGGGTATAGGAGAAAAGGGGGAGAAGTGGTTTTCTCAAACAATAGGGTGGCGTAGAATCGGAACTCTGTTTTTTTGACTACTGTTAATTTGACTTCTGTCCAACGCTATCTTCACTTTAAACACTTGTATTAATACAGAGACTTCATGATACTTGACCAGAGTATGCGTTGGTTAGCTGTCCTGTACAGAACGGTGAAGTGTCGATGGTGGGTGATGCATACAGAGTGTGGTGATTCGTACATGCCGGGCTTGCTGAAGGCGGCTCGACGTCTACAGAGCTCAAGGCCATCCATTTCATTCGTTGTCTCAAGTTCGACGAGTCTATCGTACAACGTCTCTCGTCACAAACACTCCGTATTTTTTTATCGAGCACACATATTCAGACACAAGGCCTCTTCCCTTTTCCATAGAAGAGTCCCCCATGACAGTCAGTTCTCTCAAGATGTGACCCCCTTACTCGCTCTCTGGCCATGCTTGGCCCTCTTGAGCACCCACACGCGCGGCTCCATCCGGGGGCCAACCCACCACCCGCCCGTGAGCCCACGCACCCGCCTCCTGACGGCGTCCACCAGCGCGCCCCGGCCCACGACCGGAGTTGCTCCGGCCCCGCGGCCCCCTTCCTCGTCCGCGCCCGACATACCGGGCTTGAGGACCTCGACCCCGGCGTAAGCCTTCACAACACCCACGGGCTCCCACTCGCCGCCGCGCACAGCAGCCCGGTCCTCGATGAGGAGGTAGTCGAACCGCGTCCAGAAGGTCGAGTCGCGCAGCACAACCTCGTCTTCCGTTTTGTCGAGCACGAGGGCCGGCGGCGCTGTGTCGCTGCTGCTGCTGCTGCTGGTGGTGCTCATGACACTCCCAGCCGATCCCGAGTCGGCATCCGGGAGGCGCCGCTGGAAGTGCGTCGGCAGGGTGCCGCCTGAGGCGGCGGCGGCGCCGAAGAGCGTGACGCCCGTCATGCAGCAGAGCACGTCCGCGTGTACAGGGACGACGGGCGCCGCGGCCGCGGCGGTTCCGGCCGTTGCTGCTGCCGAACCAGCTGCGGCGGACGAGGAGGATTCGACAACCTCGCGCAGAAAGGCAAGGGCTTCGCCACCGGGGTAGTTGAGCGATGAGAGGATGAGCATGCCGGTACTCGCTGCTAGAGAGGCAACGACTGACACAGCGACGACCAAGGCGCCGAGGCGGTACACGAGGGACTTGCTCGCGCGGTTAGTAATGTGCGCGGCGCCCAAGGCGGCCGCGGCGATGAGGGCCGGGACGACGTAGAAGATGAAGCGGGCCTCCTTGTGCGGCTGGAGCGAGTAGATGGCTACGAACAGCAAGTTCGGCACGACTAGATGTCGCGCGGCGCGCGAAGTGGCAGGCTGATAAAGCGCAATGGGGATGAGGACCAAGTAGGCGAGCGGATTAAGCAGCAGGCGCGGCAGGGCCGACGTAAAGTAGTAATGCCATGGGGAAACGCCCCAGTTGGACGAGGAACCCTTGACAGCGTTGTAGTAGAAGCCCCAGAGTTCGGGCCAGAGGGGCTTCTGCCAGAAGTACGAGTCTATGGGCACCGAGATGACCAGGGCGACGGCGGAGGCGAGGCAGAAGGGGTAGATGACCTTCTGCAGCGAGGTCAGGGGCACAAGGAGTAAGTAGAGGACGTGACTACCTAGTAGAATGGCGATCTCGGAGCGGAAGATGACGGCCGCGAAGACGAGGAGGGCGATGGCGAGGCGGTGGCGCGCCGTGACCGACTTTGGTGTCGTGGTGGGCAAGAGCAGGGCCGTTGCGATGGTAGCTGGGAACGAGGTGTAAGTCGGGGCTTGGCATTCAGGGGAAGTGAAGACGGGGCTACTCACTCATGCCAAAGGCGAACATGTTGGGCAGGGTTCGGGACGCGTAGAATATGACATGGAATTGGCTGGCCTGCAGCGCAACATACCATGCCGCCGCCGAGCTTCCGAAGGCCTTCTTGACGCTGATGCCGAAGAAGACGAGGGAGCCCGCGTTGAAAAGGCCGAGGATGGCCCGGACGATGAACTGGGCGTGCTGAAATCCGGTGATGGCAACGATGGGCTGGCCTAGGCCGGCGAGCAGGACGGCTCCCACGAAAGTCCGCGGCACGGCGCCGGGAAAGGTAAAGTGGTCATAGCTGGCGGCAAGCTTGTCCCCGGCATCGCTAGAGGTAGGCGTGCCGTAGACGAGGATATCATGAGCAGCCTGGATGTTGAAGGACTCTTCTACCTTTGTGTACGGTGCCACGACCAGGTGTAAAAGCACCAGGGCCGGGATCACCAGAAGTAGGAGTGAGAGGCGCAGATCTGCATTTGTTTGTTAGCATTTTGAGCCGGTCTTGAGTGGATGAGGGAGCTTGAGTGAGGACAGCTTCAACGCGAGAGAGCTAGCACCCCCTGAGTTCATTCATACCTGGGCCTGCCATGGTGGAAGTTGAGCGTACACCAAATCGCGTGAGTCTTTGTGATTATCTCATCTGTCGTGTGTTGAAGAAGAATGATCTGCCTGAGCTGTTTTCCCTCTATGTAGGACGCCGACGAGACAATTGTCAGCTCATTTCATTTCTCCTGCCTTGTCTGATTGAGTTGAGTACTGGTATGCTCTCCCAGCGATAGACGGACGCGCTGTACAGAAAGGTAAGGTCAGTGGGATAACCCTCTAACAGGCCCCTGTCTCTAGCGTACACAGGTGGGGGACTTTTACCCAGTCGGCCCAATGATCTTCCAGCTTTGTGAACAGCAGTGCACCTACGACATGGAGCTTCAACCTCACCCTAAAACCTCCACCGAAAGACCAGCCAGGCGCACTTGCGATTCCGAGCCATTGTCAACCTGCTGACGACAACGACCAAGCATCACGACTCCCATGACAACACGCCGCCTCAACGACCGGTTCTGAAGTACCTGTGGGCAGACAATAACCTCCAAATTTGCTTCCCTTGATCGCTCCTCTACGAGTCACAGTCTGCGCGCACAGCCGCGACAGTCGCCAAGATGGTGATCCTTGGGAGCCTGTTGTACAGTAGGTTCTCCTCTCTGGCCTCACAAGGCTCAGGCCCGCCCCAAAACAGTACAATCTCGAAACCGAAAGGCTAACCGCAACTGCTATACAGTCTCCGTCCTTCTCATCAATGCCATTGCCATCCTCTCCGAAGACCGCTTCCTCGCGCGCAGTACGTGTCCAGGCCTCCTCTCCTCTCCTTCCATGTGGTGGAATCTAGGAGCATCTTTGTGCTGACAACCTGGGGCAGTAAATCTCTCCCCGGCATCATACGACCCTGCCTTCGGGCAGTCAGCCGACGCCAGCGTCAAGGCCAAGATCATCAACCTCATTGCCAGTGTGCGGACACTCATGAGAAGTACGTCATCCTTGCCTGGACCTGTCCTCCACATAATCTTGTGCTAATCGATACATCGCTTGCCTCTTGCAGTACCTTTAATTGTTATCAACACCCTCATCATAGCCTACGAATTGGTCCTGGGATGAACGAGCGACCGCAAGGGCTACCCCCTGGTGTACTGTGCTCCTGCTAGTGGAACACCACTTTTGTGGACAGCCCAGAAGAGCCGGAGAGGGAAACAATACCATCGGCGGACCGAATTGGTGTCGATTCTAATCATAAAAGAGGAGATCTTGGCGTTTCTGGCATGAGGAGCGGGCGGAGGACAGGCATCAAGCCGCACAGGGACTGTAATTATACTGAATGGGCGGCAGGTTGTAATGATATATACATGACCATGAGCTACATCCTGCTGACCTGTTGTCGTCTCGCGCCCTGGGTGCAGCATGCCTTTGTGGAAAGGCAAAGATATGGGATTTACTGTAGTATCTCTCTTCTTCCAGCCTCCCAGAGCAAGAAGAGCCTCACGGTGACTACAGGGAGTCACTGGACATCTAGAGAGCAGTGTCGTCACTATTAATCAAGCTCATGTATATTCATCCCAGAGAGACACGCACAATCACTTGATTAGCACTATATGACCAGAGTACAAGTCGGTCTGTATGCAGCACACGACACCAGATGTATAGAAAAGAATCACCAGCTCAGATGGACAACGTCGAAACACCACATTTCGACCCGGACGCCAAACTAAATGCTGCACACACATACTCCTTCCCCACCACGCACCTTTCACACAACATCCCCCAAACAAGAGACATTATTGTAAGATGGGAGGCAACGTGGCAGATCCGATGCCACGTGCCATCCGGAACCAGACCAACCAGAACTTTTTGTGGGCGCGAGAACGAAAACAAGATACAGGACCCATGCTTTGTCTACTGGAAAACGGAGTTGCTCTTCTTCCTCCCCAGGCTGAAGCTGAACCGCTCCTTGAGCGGCTTGTTGTCCGCCGGAGACGATGCGTTGCCGTTGCCGTGGCGGTGGTTGTTGCCGTGCTCCACCGTCACTACTTCGCCGCCCTTATCCTTGTCCCGGCCTAGGATGCTGCCGAAGCTCCTACGCGACATGGACTTGCTGCCACGGTTGGACCGGTTGAGCAAGCCGCCGCCCGAGGTCACGCTCTTGAGTGGCGTCGTGGTGTCGGCGCTGCTGTTGGTGTTGCTGTCCTTCTTGCGCAGCTCCGCCTCGCTCGCTGCCGTCTGCTTGCTCTCTTCGAGCACCTTCTTCAGCTCCTCTTCCTCGTTCCTTCGCTGGTCACGCAGCCGGTCGAGTCGCTCCTTGCGCGCTCTGTCGTCGGCCACGAGCTTCTCCTTGCGCATCTTCTCTTCTTGCTTGGCCTGCTCCTTCTCGGCCGCTTTGCGCGCCTTCTCCGCAGCCTTGGCCTCCTTCTTCTCTCGCTCCTTCTCCTCCTTTGTCTGCTTCCGATCTACCGAAGGAGTAGACGGTACCGGCGCCAGAGGATGGGTCTGGACAGGAACGGCCGCCTGTGGGCTAGCGACAAAGTCTGGTGCTGTTTGTGCGTGATCCAAGGACACAAATTCATCACGGTCCTCTACAGGCGAGCCAGGCTGCACCGTCATGTTCCTGGACAGTCCACCTGCGGTACCGTTAGGCTCGACGCCGAGCGCTACCTCTGCCTTTTGACTCGCCAGCTTGACTTCCTCCAGGCCTTCAGCTTCTTGTTCCGCCACAACACTCTCAAACGTGGTTTCTCGGTAGAACAGAACATAGGCACAAGCCGTCCCAGGCTTGTCGCCAAAGAAGTTTCGAACAAAGTGCTTGTCTACCGGCTCGACCATCTCGTCGTCAAACAGGAGCCAGCCCCGATCCTGAGTCTTGATGATAGAGACATAATGACCATGATAGGCGTGCCCTCCGATATGGACGACAACCGCGTACAGCTCATATAGCCTATCTGGATCCTCCGCATCGTCCGTCGTGTTGAACATGCGTAAATGATAAGGATAGACGATTCGATGGAACAATTTCTCCAATCGGGTAAAGTCCTCAGTATACTTGAAGCGCTTGAGGTGCAGCGTGAGAATCTTGGGAAGCTTCTTGATCTTCATACGCTTCTCGGCCTCTTGAAGACCACCGCAATGGTCACAGTGGAACTTGTTCCTCTCGCAGAGCATCTCCTCGGCAGAGAACTTCCTCAGACAGGACGTCACCGAGGAATGCTGCTCCAGATCAATAGACAGATCGAGGAAAGTCTCGTCTCGTTGTGATGCCGTCTCGCAAGTAAGACACTTGGTTTCTGAAGTGAGGACGCCCTCGAAAATGTCGTGTACCCAGCCAGTCCCGGGCGATTTCGTCCCTGACCGTCCATTGGCCACCAGACCAGCGCCCAGCGCATTGTGAACCGATTGCGCCAACCCCTGCTCGGCTTCCTCACTCTCTTTGATCTGGCGCTGTCTTGCGTTTGACTCGACGTTTGTGATGACATCATTCAGAACCATGCCGTAGAACTCGTGAGCATCTTGGTGCATCGATGTCCGGAACATCTCATTATCTCGCCTGAAGATCTCCAGGAAGCGCTGGGGGCTGATGACGCCTGTTCGGGTATCGGCCTGGCGAAGGGCCATGAAGATATCCTTCAGTCCAGTGAAGGTGCACTCCTTCATGCCGTATACTGTCTGGGACTCTTGGGTCAGCTCCAAGACGGGGCCTTTGATCATCGCCTGCTTCTTCTTGTATTCGGGGGAGTCGGGTCGGTCTTCTGGTTTCAGTGGTTGGCCTGGTATAGGCTGGCCCGAGTTGATCAACTGACGCTGCTTCAACGTCTGTGATGTCGACAAACCCTTCTTTGGAGGTGCTGGCGGTGGCGGCTCCTTGACGGCCGGTGGCCTGATCGAGACGGTGACTTTTGGCGCTGTGCCATTGGGGGTGTCTGAGGGCGAGAGCGAGGGGTAATTGACGACATTGTCCCTGAAGGGCTCGGAAAAGTATAATGCTTGGACGATCGAATTACAGTAGCTGGAGTCAAAGTCAGTTTCGAGAGAAAAAGATCTTTCTTTGGACAGATTGTGCGCCTTTACCATGTGTTTCCAAACTGCAATGTGGGAGCATCTTGTTAGCGAAGGGACCAGCTAAGAGGGGGCACTTGGAGGCGAGTACACACATTTTCCATGCCAAAGAACTTGTCCGTGCCATCTTCTCGTAATGGGCCGGCGTTTGCCAGCATCTTCTCGAGCGGTGTGATCTCTACCGGTGGCTCATCCTTCTTCTTGGCAGCGACAGCCGGGCCAGCAGTGCCAGCCGTGCCCTAGAGTGAGCGACTTTGTTAGCCGACTGTGTTTGCGAAAGCCGCCGAACTCGCGTGCTCGAGCCGGAAAGGCTGCCACAGGCCTCGGCAGGATATAGCAATTGGTGCTCGACTTACGTTGCTTGTTTTCAACTTGTTCAGGAAGCTCGACATCGTGAGGGCTATCTCTGGAATGATTTGTTGGTGATCGGAGTTGCCTGTACGGGAATTCGGCACTATCAGCCCGGGAGCTGCTTCTCGAGGGCAGCGCAATCGGAGGCAGGCTCAGCGGGCGCAATCGAGGACCAATGTCGAGAAGCAGTCGCTGGATGGATAGTGAAATGTCCAAAAAGGAAGGCTGACACCCGGTCGAAAGGCGGGACAAGATTGATATGTACAATTGCAAAAAGAAGAAGAGAAGCGTCAAGCGCAGGACCGGGAGAAGTGGTTGGACGGTGGAAGCGCGATTGGTGGCGCACAGGGTCTGAATGGGGGGGACAGATGGTGGTGGTGGTAGCCCAGTAGTGGATGCAAATGTTCAGAGCAGGTGAAGTACCTGTAGTTTTAGTGGTAAAGACGTAGTACCCCGTACTTTATGTGTGTGCGCTGGTGTGCGTAAGGCGAGGTCACCCCTCTTGAAAGAAGACCCAGGAAAGACGCCAAAGACAGCACCCGCCCGCTTTCTGCCTCTTCTCTCGCTTTTCTCTCTGTCCCACTCGCTGGCTGCTGTTGGTGGTGGACTTTGTGGTGATCAGGGCTCCTGCTGGTCAGAGCGGGTCCGGGGCAACTTTCCCCAACGAGGTCACCCGGTCCTGGTTTGGGGGCTTTGGGGGCTCCAATTGGATTGCCCAGCTCGCTCCCGGGGGGGCATAAAAAGATGGGGGAAAAAAAGAAGAATGATTTAGCGAGACAAGGGTGTCTGAGCACAGGCTGCAGGACCACAGGATTGAGTGTGTACTTCGTAGGTAGTCTGCGCGTCCAAGTGTTCAAAGTCGAGACGAAACAGCCGCAGGGGAAAAGGGCGCAATTGTTGGGGTTTTGCGAAGCTTGGCTGTCTGTGAAGATCACAGTAGGTACATGGGCGGGCAGCAGAAGGATGTGGTGGTGGGCAGGGGACAAGAAGATCTATCCATCAAGAAGGTCCTTCAAGGCAGACCAAGACAAACAGACAAACAGGACTACGTAAAGCTCAAAGGTAGACCATCTCTTGCGTAGGCGCCTGGCCCGTTAAGTCCGTCGCTTCGAGTCCGACTCCCAAGGAAAGATACGTAGACCACACCGGACCAGATAAACTGGCGTTATTCTAGAGCGTTGCATTTACTGGGGAAAGGCGTACAGTAACGCCACGAGGAAGAGGAGCAGTGGCCAGAAGGGGTAAAGGCAAGGAAAGCCGGGTCGCCGCTAGCAGGGACTCGTCAGTCCACCGTCGTCTAAGCTGGTGGTCTCGTTGGACAGCCAGCCCAGCGAAAAGACGGGGACGTTCCCGATCATGTCGTCGATGAGAGGCGCTTCGAGCACGCGGCGGGTTGTGCTATCCTGTCTTTGGGTAGCACGCATGCGATGTGGACAGGGGTTGGAGGCTACTGGGTGCTCTTCTTAGCGTCTCCCCTCCGTTCCCCAATAGTGGGCTTTTACCAGACAAGCAAGAGAGATACCTGAGGGGATGGGCGACAGGCAAAGCGATGAAAAGCGTAGGACTTTGGTCGCCTGAGAAGCCAGAGTCGGTGAGTGAGTGAGCGAGTGGCTGGGAAAGAAGTCGCGACTTGCAAGGGGATGTGCGAAGTACAAGAAGTACAAAATGTATGTGTCGGCCTTGCCTCCGTAAAGGCTGTTGGGGATCGACAGCTGAAAGCCCGTGAGCATATGGATAAAACAAGCGTTTGAAAATCATCCACAGATCCTTCTATTTTTACAGGGAAACAATTCAGCATGTTGTTGCGCGACAAACGGCCAATGTGCATTATCATCTGCCCGTCACCTTATGGTTTCTCGCAGCTATAGATATCAGTCTGCACCAAAAGATACGGAAGACTGGACTTCTTTATCTCTAGTATGGAGCCACGGGGCGGCTACCTGCAGAAAAGGTAGCCACTCTATTATCTACGTACAGTCTCGACGAACTCTAATGGAGTAGACGGAGGATCACCTCAATGTTAGCATGAGTGCTTTATCTAGGTGACTACCCCTGCCAGCTCTGCAGAGTACCTACACTGTACAGTAGGACCCCGTTTCCAACCTCATGGTATCGTCAGATTAGCCGACCTGTCTTGATTTCTGATGGATCCAGGTCCTTCCTTGGCTGGGTCTCCCCAGTCTCACTTGATTTCTCAGCACTTCCCACACTCAGCAACAGCTGATTAATGTCAGCCTTGAGAGGGACGATTGTCAATGATCGGTGTATTGTGATATTGCGACATCGTAACAACGTCTGGTATCTTACCTTACCCAGTCGAGCCATGCAGCTCAGTAGACTTATCATATTGGACGGCACGGGCGGCGCTGATAGTCAAGACACTCTTCCCGCCACCTGTCTTTGATCCAATGCGAAACATTTCCCGGGGACCAAGCCGAGAGAGTTACCTTTCAATACCCCGTAAAAGCGAGGTCCGTCACCAAACGGATTTACCTCGTAATGCAGGATTAATATCTGCAGCTAACCAGCACTCCTACCAAGTGCCAAAGACTGGGCCAGCCCCAGCACCAAGCACTAACCCACTCCCGCCAGAACGGGAGTCGCCCGTGCGTGCGTCCATTATCCATTGTGCGTCTTACTCCCTCACTTCTTCCCGCATTTAGCTCCGAGTCTTTTGGTTCCCAGCTCTGGCTGCTGCAGCACTATGTACACTGTCAATATGTCAAAAGTTCCCTTGTTGCAAGGGGAGAAAAAGAAAACTCGCGTCAGACTAATGCCGCCTGCATTGCTGCACACTCGGCCGGGTCGGGGCACACACCCACAAATCACTGCCATGTACATACGGCCCCAACATCCAACATCCAAAGCCAAGCCAGCCAACTCGCCTTCACCCCCGCTCCCAATTCGACGGGACAAGCACCGAGAAAGAGCCGGCCGACGCATCCATCCCTCCTCTTGAACCTCCTCCCCGCATGACTTGGCATCCATTTCTAGGTGTGGCTGTTGCTTAGCATGCCATTCCCTTCCTCTGACAACCCGCATCTTGTAGGGCAGAGCGGGCAATCAGCGTGAGCCATGACTGTAAGTGTTTAGCATGATCTTCAGCGCCGTCACAGCAAACGCCGTGTTGGCAAGGCTTGTCAGCCAGAGGGCAACCTGTCCACGACCGTTTTCTGCAGTATGACGTGCAGATCAGGTCATGGTCCAAGACCAATAGCCCCTTCGCCCATGCAAGCCATGTAAGGCCCAAGCAGGCCTGGCGTGAATAGCATCGAGAAGGGACCAGAGACGCCAACCCGCCACCCCCGCATTTCGAACTTGTCACTCGTTCTTAGGTAGCTCGAAATACGAATAAGATGGTCTACGTAAGTAAGGCAGCTAGGAAGAGTCGGCACATCATCTAGGCACCCTCAAACCATCAAGAATGCGCCAGTACCCTTGATATGTGGATGGCGTACGCATGCCTGCCAGAATCCAGTACCATGGGTGCGTGGCAAGCGTGGGCAATACATCACACCAACTTTCACAACCATGCGACAACACCCTCCACCTTCCGGATATCGTAGGGCGACGGAAAAGCGCACCTATCACAACACCCTTCCGACCGGGCGCCCTTTTTGCTCACTCATGGGCCCCGCAATCTCTTCACGAACTGGAGCTCTGGAGCTTTGCTGAATCATCGAGTATCCCATCGAGTCCAGTCCAGCTTCAGGAGCTGTGACCATGCGGGAGCTTCGGGACGGCTTACATGCAGATCGCTTGCAATCAATACCTGACGGTTCCAAGACTAAAAGCTCCCAAGTTTCTCCACTGTCGCCGGATGGCCATGGGTTCCTTGCAGCATGGTTTTGACTTCGAGCTTAGCATTGTCTGCATTATCGCTTGTTTCGAGCCCTGATAGCTCGCGTTGTATATGCACAAGACAGGCAAGTTTAGTCGATAGTCTCGACAAGAGGCCATTCTCGAAAAGCATCGAGATCGACGGCAAAAAGTCTTAATACGTTGCCAAGTATTGTCAAAGACGACATATTGGAGACGAATCATGTGTTGCATTTTAGTATGAGCATACTACGATGTAGTACGACAGACAGCTGATATCTTTCAAATAGCACCGCAAAGGACTTCGATTGATGTTACACCCTATAAACAAGGACCACTTCTAGACTGATAATGAAAGGACCTGATTCACCGGCCTCGAATCTCGTCGCAACATCGTCTTCCATCAATTGACTAATAAGTTTACCAAGAAGCTCTTCCGCTTTTCTCTCCGCCTTCATTACTCGTGAGCTACCCTACCCCCTTTTACTCGCAATTACTGCTTAGCAGGTGGTGCCGCTCCTCCAGTCGTCGGAAGTCCCATGAAGATCTTGAAGTAGTCCTATCAAAGATACTGATCAGTGGTGCACTCGAAATACTGTCAACGACAAGTAGCACTTACATAGATCGTCCACTGCAGGCCAGTGAGGGTTCCGATCATGACGATTCGGACACCGAGACCATTCCAGAGACCACGGAAGCCAATGTCCTTGTAGATGCGAGAGACGACCGCACCGAAGGCCTCGCCAGGCTCGCGGTAGGCATTGAGCTTGCTGACCATGACATCGGCAGGGTGGGAGACGACGGCGCAGAGAATACCGGCCAGGTAACCACCAGTGAAGGAGACACCGATTTGGGCACCCTTGCTGTAATCGCTCTTCTGTCCGGGGAGTCGAGCGTAGATCATCTCGACGATGGTCTCGAACGAGGCAAACTTCATCATGGTGTACGGGATCTGCCTGGCCCACAGAGGATAGATGCCCTTGTAGAGGCCAGCCCAGCCCTCCTTCGCCGTGATCTTGCTGATGCCGTCAAAGGTACCGGTGTAAGCCGAAGGGATCGTGGTCTGCATGCGGACCTTGACGGCCTCGAAGGGGCATAGAGCGATATCAGCCAGGAACTCGGCAGAGGCCGAGGCGGTCAGGTAGAGCACAGTCTTGTACTTGGCAGCAGCCTCCGGGCCGGCAAGATCCGAGTACGTCTTCTTGAAGTATTCATACCAACCGTACTTGAACGCGCCCTGGGCCGAGTAGCCAAGGAGTGTCGGACTCCAGCCTGTGAAGATGCCACGAAGGCCCTCCGCTCGGTAGATCAGGCCCCATCCCTGCATGTTGCTCTTGTAGAGCTTGGCGTCGACCTGGCGCCGACATTTGACCAGGTCAAGAGGTGTGACGGCGGTATGGGTGAGGCCCTATGGTCAAGTCCAGTGTGTCAATGGACTGTGGTTGATTTCAAAGGTGAGCTGTGCAATTGCAAACTTACACAAGCCAAGAGACCTCCCAGAGTACAGGCAGCGTAATACTGGCCAGAGAACAGCTCAATCTTGCCAGTCTTGGCCTGAGCTTTTGCACTGGCCTTCTCGAACTCCTTGGTGGCCTCGGCGCTCAGCTTATTTGCCTTGTCCTTCGCATCGTCGATGACCGAGTAGGCAGAGTAGAGCTCGGGGCGAGCTCGGTATGACGACTTTTTGGGCTGCTGGGGGGTCAGAGGGTGACCAAAGGTCGACAGCAGCGCGTCCTGTCTAGGATAAAGGTACGACATCTTGGTTGTAAGCTGTCGAAGAGTGTCTTCTAGCTAGTGATCTAGTCAGTCGCAAGCAAGGAAAATTACCTAGCTAACAGATCACAAAACAGCTTCAAGATAGCTACAATCAGCCTCAGTGAACCGAATCAAACCAATAATTAGGTCCTTCTTCGATGTTCAAATTGAGGTGAAACGAGAATGATGCGCGCGCATTGCCGACGTTGCCGGACTTAAGATAAAGACCGTGTATATAAAAATGGACTCACCTGTCAATCGCGATTCACAGAAGACCCGCTAGGCCAAGTGACCAGATCCCTTGATGATACCTCAAAGGGATGGATGAAATCCCGGAAAGGATGATTTTGATAGGATAGCCTGGGTAGTCAGAGGTGGTGAGCTCTGGATTGAGAGGGAGAAAGAAAGAAAATATGTGAGGGGGAGCTGCGGGATGCAAACAAGGTTTCACCTTTCAACAGCTTGCATGATTCGATGAGGGATGGGCTTCTGGATTGCAGCAGCAGGGCGCCAGGCCGGTGCCAGCCTGTCGCAGAATTACAGCACAGCACACAGAGCATTGGCAAGACATCCTTGGGGGGGTGGCATGCTATGGGATGCTACCATCACCACCACCATCCGACCACTCATACAAGCTGCCGCTCACCTTTCAGACAAAGAGGTTGCTAATAGTGACGTCGGTGGGGCCTGTGGATCGCCCTTCAGCGTCGTATCAGCAACTTTTGGCCTTATCGCAGGCTGATCATGCTAAGAACCCCGGATTTCTTTACATTCTTAGTGCATTCCCGCTTGGCATCGAATCGAATCCCCGAGAGGCGTCACTTCTCTCCGTCTTGAATTCGAAGATGAGCTACAAAGTAAGGTTAGGAGAGAATCATGGGAGAAAATAGACGAAAAATTGAGCATTTTTTCATCGAGGTTATGGTAAATGGAGCTCCAAATTTGCTCACTAGTCATCCTTGAGCCGAATATTTCTCGTCGCGATCCGGGCTGTGGATGAGATGACGAGTGGGGGTTCCCTGCTGGTGGATTACTACGGGTAGCAACGACCTGCGAGTCCCACAAGCATGTGATTGATTGGCCTGCACACAAAGGTGCTTGGGATTTCGGATCTGGTTTTCTTCGACACTCCGATCACCACCATCCACCCGCATCACCACCGAACAGGCGCAACGTCTCCACAGAACACCAAAGTTATGGCCGGTGTAGCAACTCAATCAAACACCAGCGCAATGCGCCATAGCCCTCTCTCGCAGCCCTTCGTCTCAAAATGGGCCGCGAGGTATCGCGGGGTAAGAGATCACTCGCCCCCCTCCATGTCACGTCATCGACGATGCATCGAATTGCTTCGTGAATCGCAAGACAAGTACAAACACCATGAACTGACAATTTATGACAGGCAACGGTAGAGGACCTCGACCCGCCAGCAGCCCTCTCCCTCAACCCCTCCGACACCATCTCCCTCGCCCTCCTCTCCGCCTTTGAGCGCGACTACACCCACCTGACCGTCGTCGACGCCTCCACCCGCGCCCTCCTCGGCTACGTCTCGATCCCGCAGCTGCAGGCCATGCTCGACTCGGGCAAGGTCAAGCCCGAGGACGAGGTCCGCGCCGCCATGACGCGCTTCCAGCGCAAGGGCAAGAAGTTCCACCTCATCACCCTGCAGACGCCGCTCGAGGACCTCGAGTGCTTCTTCGAGGGCGGCGTCACGGGCCAGAAGCAGGAGTTTGCCGTCATCACCGACGAGCGCAGGAGATTCGTCATTGGCGTCGCGACGGTGCAGGATCTGGAGGAGTTTGTCAAGAGGAGACCGGCGTAGAGCGGGAGGGACGTTCCGGGCGGGAGACGCTTTAGGGCTCAAGTGTTGGTCGAAGCCAGTGGTGACCTTGAGGCGGATAGTTTCAACATGTTGGAGGACTTGTGTGAATGATCATAGCCCAAGGGCATGATCAGGGGGGCATTGCATGATATATCAACTATCGGCTGGCGTTATTATCGGGTGTCCGGCTGCGCAAAGACGCAGAAAGGATGCATTCAACATGGAGCAGACCGCTTGGGACATAGATATCTCGGTAGACGAAACAGCAATCTGAAATTCTCAAAATGGACTGACACTCCCACAACCAGAATCATCAAGAGACCAACGTATAGGTACTCTCAAGCCCAATCGACAGTCGTGCATCTACTGGAAAGGTATCTTATCGCAACTCATGCCCAGATCATCAATCCAGGTGGGAAAAGTAGCCTTCTACTGAAACGCTGTCCTCTCTGTCCAACTCCTCGCCCAAAAACACCTCCTATTCCCCTCTACGCAACATAGTCATAGTAAAGGTTCAGTTCGACCCTCTCGCTCCCCTTGGTGATGACAATGTTGCGCGCGTACACCCTCTCGCCGTCGACCTTTTTGAACCCCCACACCTGCGTCGCCGTCCAGCCGCGGTCCAGGCTCTCGACCCAGCTCAGCATGTGCAGCTTGCCGTCCTGGCCCGCCGCCTCGCCGTCCTCCTCGTGCCAGCCGGCGCGCAGGAACTCGTCGTCGACCTCGGAAAGCGACACCCACCGCGTGCGGCCCTGCACGTGCCCAAACAGGTAGTCGGTGTGCTCGCGCAGCGTGTCGTCGAGGCACCGGCGCTCCGTCGTGCCCTTCATGCCGCCCGTGCCCGTCTGCTCGATGTCGACGTGCGTCACGGGGTCCGACGTGGGCGGCGGCTGGTCGCCCTTGGGCCCGACGGGGGACGGCGGCGCGACGAACTGCTTGATGTGCAGGGTGATGGTGGCGAGGCCGACGACCTTGCGCGTCACCCAGCCGACGCCCTGCAGGGCGAGGGCCGGGTCCGTGTTGGACGAGTAGGTCTTGTTCTGCGCATTGTGCCGTTTTGGTCAGCCTTTTTTTCTATTGTCTTTGAGGAAAGGGGGGAAAGAAGAAGAAGAGCTTACCATGACCCATTTGCCGTTGAGGTCGGCGATGGACTTGGAGTCTGGGGCAGCCATGGTGAAAGCAAGCGAGGCTGAAGGCTAGGATAGATGTGGTCCGTACGATCGATCCCTATCGCAAGCAAAGGCAGAAAGAGACAAAAGAGTATAAGCACAGGGGAAGAGGGAAAAGACGAATAAGAGCTTCAAAAAGCTGGGAAGTAATCAGCAATTATGTAGACTGCGGACCTGACAGCTGATTGTGGGGATCAGACCAATGTTAAAGAAAAGTCCCAGATCCAATGCGCCGAGACTGTGCCTTTGATTATGGTTATCCGTCTGTCACAAGTAAGAAAGCAACAAGAGACGGAGTCGCAGTAGCCTTTCCCCTCCTCATGCATGAAGCTTGACAGTCCCAAGAAGCACGCGCGCGCTGGGCGGTGCTATTTCGGCCGAGGCATGTCCCCAATTCCACAAGGGAACTCCGTCATCATGCACAGCTCCCGCTCCCACCCCGCCCCCACCAGGGACCCCGAACCGGTGTCCCTTTGCGGGCGGGAGAGAAAGGCTCCTGATGGCGCCTTTACCCTTTCTGTACATTATGTGCCCTCTACAGATGTGCCTCTGCGTGCATTGGCACTTTTGCCCTTTTTGGATCGTTACAAGTGTCTCTTTTCGGTCTTGGGCGCGATGCAGGCCATCGTCATAGGTGTGCCCGTGTGCACACCATCCTTTGAATTCGGTGTCTACTACGGGTGTCTTGGGACGGGCAACCAAAAGTCTAGATTAGCGCTGTCAGGAACGGGAGGATAGGCGGTGGGGTGTGCGGGAGAAGCTAACCTGGTCTCTTAGCCCTGGTAGTCCGAGGTTCATGTGAAAGGAGAGCTCGTGAAACCGTTGATATGTCGTGGAGCTCTGGCCTGAAACGGCATCGCTTGCGATGTTACTGGTAGATCCTTGTTTGCCCTCTTCTTCACTACCAAGAGCTATGCCGGCAGATCCATCACCTGGTTCAGATAACATCCTTTTATGCCAGCCGAATAATGCTCTTCTATGGTTGCCCATGGCTCCCCCGGCGAATGGCAAATCAACTTCGAGGTATTCGTCTTGATAGTCTGCAAGCTTTTATACTATATTACAAAGTCTTATAACCTTCAATTGACCGAGGGGAAGAAAAAAGAAAACCAAATATGACGGATATCCTAATGGTACATAGCTCTAGCTTTTGAACCGCCCGAGCTCCTCAGGTGAACCAGATCGAAGCTGAAAAGGGAAAACCCAGTGGAGTTTGCAAGAAAAAGGAAAAGAAAAAGAAACGAAAGAGAATCAAAAGACATGAGCCATGAGACGCTAGCGGCCGTTATCATAGACAACCTGTAGGGCATATGCAATGCATCATCCACTCCTCATCCCAGCCATTACTTACATTAAGGTTGCGTCTCTGCACCTGCAACTAGCATCATCCCCTGCAAGCCTCCCCCGGTTTTCGTGCGCCGCAACAACGACAGCTCTGGTGGAACCGCGCACGTCCGATGCTCGTGCGCCCTGTCTCAAGGCCACCATTTCATCCTCCGGTAGCTCTCAATGATCTCGTCAATCTGCTCCTTGGTGATCTTGGGTTTGGAGTACTCGAAGCCGACGACCTTCTTGAGCCTCTTCCCGTCCATACTCAGGTCGGTGTCTTTGAGCAACTCCTTCTCCATGAATGGGGTCAAAGGCCCTGGTCTCGTGATGCCAGCATCGGCGAGCAGCTCCGCCCACGGCCTCAGGATTTCGTCATTGACATCGTCCACCACGCTGTCCATGTTGAGTCTGGCGAAGGTACTGATCAATTGGCCCTGGAAACCCGTCTGGATGCCAAACTCTGCGCCAATGAGGTCTGCCATCGTGCCTTGCGAAGTGGCGCCGTCGTCAACAACGTTGAAGATGGGCACCTTGCCCAGGCTGGCCTCCCAGTTAGCCTTGCCGGCATCATACCATGCCGCGACTGCCCAAAGAGCCCGCGTGACATCGTCGATATGGACAGTGTTGGTCCTCAAGTCCTTGGTCCAGAGCCACTTCATCTCCTCGTCTAGAGCCTTGTAAGTTCGCGCCATGCAGAGCATTGTAGCGACCCACTGGGACGCGTAGGGCCCATAGACGTGCGCAAGGCGTACGATCACGAGGTTCAGACTATACACATGATCAATCAGCTTGTTCTGACCGTGCCACGACAGCGATGAAGAGTCTCCGGAAAAGGACTCACCCTTCGATCTTGGCCAACTCCTCCTCGGCCTGCAGCTTGAAAACAGCGATCTTGCTCCACGGCTTGAGCTTGTCGCCCTCCTCACTGGCTTTGGAGTCCGGCTTGTACACCATGCCTGTACTCAGCTCAACGAAGCACTTGACCTTCCGCTTCGCGGCCTCCTTGCCGACAGCGAGCGACAGGGCAAGCGACCGCAGCTTGTACACCTCATCCTCCTGCGAGTAACGTGTCTCGCCACCGCAGTTGAAGACATAGTCCCACTGTTTCCCGTCCGCACGGTCAAATATCCGAGAGAGCGCCTCTGTAGAGTCATGTCAGAGCAGGGCTCCAGTAGGGACAGTGTGGGTAGAGCTAATTTCCCCAGGGAAGCGTCACGGCGGGAGGCGAGGCCATCGGCAAAGAAAAGGGTTTACATACGTTCTCTGCTTGCGTCTGCCTGCATGAATTTGTCGGCGGAGCATGCCTCCTCAAACTCGGGCGCTAGCCATGCTAGCTGCGGGAGTACCTTATCGACTAACCGAACTTCGGAGGCGAGGCTGTTCTTGTGGATGTGAAGCGCGAGGAAGCGACCTATGTAGCCCAGGCCACCGATGATGAGGACCGATGGCTTGTCGGCCATGGCTGCGACTGATGCTGTTGGGCAGAGCCTGTGCTAGTGGCTTTTGTCGCGACGGATATGAGCCCGAGGCGTGTATAATGTCTGTGGGCGGCGGGGCGGATGATCGATGCGCACAGAATGCTCGACGATCTGTGTGCGCTGAGTGCGGTGCGTGTGCGGGATTTGCAAGGCTCGAGGCGACACACAAACTGGGAAATTGCACTGAAGCTGAAGAAATATGACGAGAGACAGGACGGATGGTCGAGGTAGAAAAGGTGATTGCCCGGTGCTCAGCTCAAGACGGATTGGAAAACGTTCAGAATGCCGACCTTTTGGTAAGATTTCGAAACCCGAGGATAAGGAGAACGAAACACCCCTGATAGCAGAATAAATCACTGAGGGGAAGGAAGACAGGGTTCACTTGGGGTATGAGACCTGACAAGGGAACGGAGGCAGAGAAAGAAAGAATCCAAGACAAGACAAGGAAAAGGTTGATTAGTATGGGCAGAAGCGGAAAGGCTTTCCCCCCTTTGGCTGGCCTGGTTTGGGGGCTCTTCTGCCTCTGCCACGACGTTTAATACAAGTGCTAGGAAAGGTAATGAGGTCAAGGTAGGTGTGGACGTCAAGGGAAAGGTGCGGGCGGGCTGGCGGGGCGGACCTTTATGCGAATCCTCCACCGCACCAAGCCTGTCCTGTCCAGTTCATCCATTTCATCAACGAGCGAGCTGGCAAGCAAGCAACCCCTCCTCCACCCACGCCCCCCCTCCTCTCTCCCCTGAACCCTGGCCCGAATTCTTAGTTGGGAAGATCGGAGGAGACAGCTCGAGGGTGCACGCGGGTAGCGTACCGTGAGGGTCAGCACTGACGCATCAAGGGCACAGCAAGCAAGAGAGTCGAAGTCGGAAGAGGCCTCGCCCAGACGAGCGTGTGGACATCTCCGGCCTGGGATCCTGTCCATCCCCTTCGCTCGCTCTACTCGCCTACCTTAGGACTCAAGCAAGGCAGGCAAGGCTAAAGTTGACTAGGAGGCCCAAGAGGTCAAGCTAAAGCAGGTAGGTTTTATTAAGGTTGGTGGCAGGTCGAGGCTACTGCGCTCAGGCGAAGCATGTCATCCAAATCCAAGGGGCAACAAGCGGGTGTGGTGCAGGAACAGATTGCCCGGGAAGGCGAGCGAGGAGGAGGACTGGAGATGCAGTCCTACGCTGGAATCCTTCCCTTTGGTCCAGAGTCTTTCATTGTTCGGTCCTGTGCATGGCTACCTCATGGGAGGGGAGGGTGTTGATATTTGGGGGAGCATGGGCCTTTGCCGATCTTCAGCGCGGCGTATGAACTTTTGTTTGAAGCGGGCACCAACACCTTGTCCAGGGCCCACCCTCCAAACCACAGGCCATTTTAAACCCCAGTCTGCTTCGTAAAGTAGTTGTCAGAAAGCCCTGGTAACTGACTAGGTAGGGACAGGATATTTTCTTCTTCCTCTTGCTTGAATCTGCCCCCAAAGGGTTTGCCGTAATGATCTCGTGCCGGCTTGTGTCTATGCATAGCCTTGACAACTTGGGACGGTGTCTGGTCTTACCTCGACTCGTCTCGAGTAGGCATGACGGCAGGGGCTGTGATGGAGCGGCGGATACCTGTTGTATGTACTTGTAGGTAGAAGCCTTGTGGCCTTGTCAAGTTGCCAGGTTGCTTTACTGCCTCTTCCTCTGCTCTCCACTCCTTCTTTTTGAGAATCCCGATGTTCTACCCACATCCGTCCGTCAGGGGAATAGGGTATCCGGAACCTCATGCTCTGTGCTGGATAATGAGAGTTCTCTTCAGAATGGTATGCAGTTTGAGACTTGGTTGGTGTAACCCAAATCGTCTCCCCTTGAAGAGAATTGGGAATGGTTTCTGCTGCTGTGCAACCCAACGAAGAAAATAAAGGAGAGCCCGGCTGTTTCTGATTGACATGACAGGTGCCTCCAAATCATCTCATTCTGGGGGGCAGGTATGCCGTGCCTGGATCAGGATCATTTTTCGTGGGTGTACAAACGGGCGTGCCAGCGGTGGGAAGGACAGCCAGCATCTGGGTCGGACATATCCAGATCCTGCAATGAGAAGAGGATGATGGGTCCGGTGGCGTCGATGCATCATGGGAGCAGCAGGAGTATTGACGCCTCCGATCCAGAAACAGGCGCAGAGAAGGACCCGAGATTGAAGAGATTCGTTGCAATTTGACGCCCTCTCCACCTGCATGTAGGCGTCAACTAGCCGTTGTTGGGGGATTTTAGCTTCAGCGGTTCAGCGGTCCAGCGGTTCTTCAGGCACCAAAGTTCACTAGTGACCCAGAGCTGGAGCCCAACAAGGGGCCGTCCCTTGCCCACTTCAGGCGTTATCCGTGCACACACCGCCTGACCATCCCGTCAACCGCTCTCCCACTGCGGTCTCTTGAGATGCGGTTGGGTCCGCGCTGAGGCGGGGATGGTGGGCAGGCTAAGCTAGCGGGTTGCCGCGCTAGGCAAGATAGCGTAGCGTGACGCAAAGGTGTACATTCTGGGACGTACGTGAGGTTGTCGACTCCTTTTCACGCTCCTGGGCTCAGGTCAGTGCACTTCTCTGTACTTTACTGACGGAGTAGTCTACTTTACCTGAGGTACTTATGGAATAACTACTCCGTAAGGCATTTCCAAAGGCTATAGAGGGCATCAATTCAATGTTGTCAATATCAAGCAGCAGGCATTTGAGTGCTCTCACAAACCACCCATCGTGTGCTGTGCAGTGGAAATAGCATGTCCCTACTTTAATTGGGTGGTGACTGTGGTTGGTCGCAATTGCTTCTAGAAGTCTTCTGTGCCTTGCCCGCCCCTGCCACCCTGAAGGATGATCCTTGGATTCGGGACCCGTTTCTTGGTCTCTCGCAACAGGGGAAGCAAAAAGGAAATATCCCATTAATCCATCAAATTAATCCTATTCCTCTGTAGATCTCGACTCCTCTCGCTCATCATCACGAATCAACCCCTTCAACGATATGCAGCCCCTGCTTTTACCAAAAATATCATGTACATGTGTATGTACATACCTTGGCGGTCAGAGAGCCGCACACACCGAAACCACTTCTTACAGGAATGGCATGCATGGCTTCTCAGATGCATGCAGATAAGTACTTTTTGAATTCTGCCGTGACAGCTTATTTCATTCATTCTTCTGCTTCTTTCTTTTCCTGCTCGGTCCTCATTCTACTTGCATGGCTGGCAAGGACCGATCATACCGTACAATGCAGATGATATTACTGCGCTGCAGGTCGGCTCAGGGCGGCCGCCCCTTTTACTTACATGCCGACATGCCTACATTAGTCCCGCAGGAAGTTTCCTGATCGCGACAGCTTGCACCTGCTCTGTTTGACCCGTCACCTTTGGCTACCGGACGGGGGAGATTGTCTTCGTATTTGGGGTATCCTCAGATAACAATGAGAGCACCGGGGAAGCTCGAAACCCAGTAAAAAGTACTTTTCTTTCGTCTTGCCAACTTCTTGATATCTCTGTGTCAAGCACCGGCGCGCAATGCCACTGTTCTCATGACAAGGTCACTTGAGCTTACTCTGAATCCTTGGGACCCTCAGAGCTAGACATGCATCTCCCTTCTGAAGTCCATACGTGGTAGCAGATGTCGGTTCGACATCAAGAGATTTGATGCCGCTACGCCAGCTCGCTTGTGCCTTTCCCTCTGCCCGATACGACGTGGTCATCTCTCTGCTTCGATTGATCACTTCTTTCTGTCTCGTGCCAGCACACTATAATCCACTCTCACAGCCGATTTGTCCTAATATCGCCATGACACTGCTCGCTTCTATCATTCTCCAGAGACGTTACCTACTATCCTCAATGCTCGCAGAAGAGACCGCGTCTCAACGGCCGTAAGTAAGCTAGAGCCAATCTCAGACTCAAACACCTGTAAAGGGGAAACAGAAACAAGCTGCTGACTCTGTGCAAGATGTCCATGGTCAAGAGAAGGCGTCATCTTGCCCGGGCGGGCATGTCCAAACGCACATAAAACCGCCATGCAGGGCGTGTGGTCAAAGACACACCCCAACTGAGAACCCTGTCTCGCTTTCAAAGCCATGGCACCACCCGACTGACCAGCATCCCCCTTGATCGGGAGATCTGGATCAGGGCCGTCGTGCTCGCGGCCTTGGCCAAGACAAAGGAGCGGGTCGGCATGGCGCTGCAGCACCAAGTCGCTTCCCCATTGCGCTGCGATACCTCCAACTCCAGTGGGGAGAATGGCCCTACAGGGTCCAGAAGAAGATGGGCTGTCCTATCCATGGGAACGCCCGAGGAAAATGGAAGGAAGTGACGAGTGTCAAGGGAGATGCCGGCCGGGATCGACAGCCCTGACATCTTGAGACGGCACGGGGGAACCGGGCACATTACCGTGTCGAGGAACAAACAAATGCTACAGTGAATCCTGTAAGGCATATACACACACTCCAACTCTCTCGGCCTTGTACACCATGTCGCACTTGCATATGCAAGTCATCCCGCTTGCGTCCCGTGTCCCCGTGGCGCCGTAGATTGCTTCAGGACCAGTCTACGAAACACAAAATTTGTTTCCATGATTCTGGATAAGTCACCTGCTTCAAGTATCGATGTCGTATACACCTCGGCACAGGTGCGCTGCACGCACAGATATCTACGGCCGGCTTCCCGCAGAAGACTCTCCGGCGCAAGTCAGATTAAGGGGCAAGTGGCAGGTCTTTTGCTGCTCCAGGAAGGCGATCGCCGTCGAAAGTCTAGACCTCATCTCGAGGCTACCTTATTTGATACGTACAACACACTATTTCTCGAGTTTAATGGTCTTCAATTTACGGAGATTGCCGTTCGGCCCAGATGTTGATGTATCTACCCGAATGTCGCCTTCTATCTCTGGTGAAGAACTCCCATTCCTCCTGGGAAAATGGCTGCTTTGGGACGGCTCTTTCCACGCCCCTAAAGTGTTCTCTCGCTTCTGGGCCCTCTGCCCTCGTCAAGAACTCGCGAGGTCAGTCTAGAAAGCCGTGATCTAGATAGAGCATTTTATTTTATATCACATGCCGTGAAATATACTGAAACCCAGCGTTTCCCGCTGAAAAAACCAAGGCACACACCCACACAGCATATGTATCATCACCTCCTCATGCTGCCGATGAGCTCACGCTGAGCGTCGCGGTCGCGCTGGCCCTCGCTCAGGCTGCCGACGCTGCGCAGGTCGCCGACGACGCCCTTGAGCTTGCCAAAGTAGACCTCCTGCAGCAGGTTGCGCATCTTGAGCTCCATGTCCTCGACGAGGCGGCCAATGTTGACAATGTGGCTCTCGTCGCTCTCGACGGGCAGGTCCTGCTCGACCTGCCGCGTCATGTTGCCGCTCAGGTCGAGCAGGCTGCCGCTGCTGCCGGCCCCTTGCTGCGACAGGTTGAGGATGACGGTCGACGTCAGCTTGTAGTTTGTCGTGCGCCCGCGCTCCGAGGCCTCGAAGACGTGGATCGAGTCCCAGACGCCCTCGGTGCTGGTGTTGCCCTGCGGTGAGGCTGTTTGGTCGTGTTAGCAGATGAATCCTACGCCTCCTTGCCCCCTTTAGAGTCCACGTAAAACGTACACTTCTTGAGCAGGACGACGCCGGCGAATCCGTCGTCCAGGTTCCAAAAGTAGACCGACGACACGCCGCCCTCGTAGTACAGGTCGCGGTACACGTCAAACGCCTCGTTGGCCCTGATCTCCATTCGCCGGACCCTGTCGCCGGGGAGCCCCGCCTCGCCTGCCCCCTCGTTGCCGCCCTCGGCGCTGGCGCCGCCGACGCCCGGCTCTCCGCCGTCGAGAGGCGGGTCGAACTGGTTGGACCAGGGGCTGCGGTACGAGTCGCCGTCGCGGTTGTAGTCGCAGAGCAGGTAGTCGCGCCCAGACTGCTTGCAGCGGCGGACGGCGAGGGGCTGGTCGACGGACGAGAGCAGGTCCTCGGTCAGGTCTGGGCAGAGGGTGATGATGTTGTTGAGGTGGTCCGTCGTCTGCTTCGGGTTCAGGCGCCGGAGGAGGTCCCTTTTATCTCGCCTCCAGGTTAGCAAAGTCATGGCCACGCAAACACAAGAAGGGGGGGGATGAAACGGAGGTGGTGTACGTACAGCGCCGAGTCGAAGGGGTCAGCTGCCATTGTCGGGGTCTAGCTGAAGGTGATGGGAGAGGGGGACTAATCAATTCGTATATACGACTCACAGGTCGTGCGAGGGAGAGAAGGTGAGCTTGAGGCTATCTTGAAACGGGAAGCTTCATCAGATGTGGGGGGATGTGATTATGGTAGAGCAGCACCTTGAGCTGGCTCTGGCTGGCGGGGTTGACGTATTGATGGGGAATGGGGATGGCGGTGGTGGCTCGTGCAGGCTGGGCGGCCCGCTCCATTCGATTCCGTCCGCCACGGTAGCCTCCGTCTTGGGCGGAATCCCGACCGACGACAGACGAGTAGTCCAAGTCACTTTGATATATTGTATGGCGGAAACCTGAAGACAGCTGTATTGTAAACGCATATAGAAAACCCAAGAACAGTAGTAGAGCATCGAACAGTACAAAGTCTTCACGAGCATAAATTGCCTGTCGCATATAACCATAACCTCGTGTCTAATGCATAGTAAAATTCGAAGAGACAAGACAAGAACCCTATCTATGTATGAACACCGTTCTATGCAGTGCCCTCAAAGGCAATGGGGATAAACAGCCGCAAAAACGATATGCTGCTCAAAACGCGCCTTGCCCTCATCCCAAAAGTCCATGCTGGGAAGTATATCCTTCTCTAACCCAACTGTTCGTTATGTCCTCCCATGACCGACTGTGCCTTTGCACCACCACCGCGGCCGCTGACACACAAACATAGATCTCCCTCCAAGTCTGGTATTAAAAGAGTCACAGCTCTATCCAGAAGTCCCTCCTCATATTAATGCTTGACGGGCACGAACAAGTGTTTCGAAGCATGGCATGATAGCCAGCCAAGACTCTAGTCCGTCTGCGGCGGCGTGTCGGGCTTCGCACCCAGAAGCATCGCTCGCACTTCTTTCTCAATGTCCTTCTCCGTCTGGGCGACCGCCTCATCACTAGTCGTGTCGGTCTTTGTCTCCCAGCCAACAACACGATTGGCAAGCTCCATCTTCTTCTGGCAGGCCTTGTAGATGAGCTCCTCGATCGAGTCGCGAGTGATGAGGCGCACGATTTCAACCTCACGCTCCTGACCCAGCCTGTGCGCGCGGTTCTCTGCCTGCAAGTCGTCCTGAGGGTTGATACTCTGGTCGAATATGATGACCTTGTTCGCCGCTGTCAGGTTGATGCCCGTGCCGCCGGCGCCAGTGGTCAGCGCAAACACCGCAATATCCTCGTTGTTGTTATATTCATCGATCAAGCCCTGACGATCGCTCACACTCGTCTCGCCTTCCAGCGCGACGTAGGGTATGCCCTCCGATGCAAAGCACTCGTGGAACATCTTGATGACGGTCGCAAATCGGGTGAAGACCAAAGCGCGATCGCCGTTGGCTTGGAACTCCTTGATCAGCTTGAGAAGAGCCTGGACCTTGCCGCTCTGCATCCAAGAGCCGTCAGGAACGTCAAATTCATTGAGGCACTCGTAATCACGGCACCACAAGTGCAACTCGAAATCGGAGCAGGCCTTGAGCTCGTCGGTCAGGTGGCGGAGATTGGGTTGGCGGAGCTCCTTTTGGGAAATGTTGTCCATGGCGATCTTGGCCATCTTCTCCACCGTCTTGTCAGAGAAGTACTTGCGGAACAACTGCGAATGGATGGCGGCCTTCCGCAGCTGCATCCAGACGTTATTGTTGTCGTTCGCGCGGCCATCGCTCGAAGCTGCTTCTGCACGAGTCGGTGCCTTGGGCTCGCCGCTGCGCTTGAAGCGATCCTCGTATGCTTTGTAAATGGGTTTTTGCGTGGCGTCGAGGTCACAGTAAACAACCCGGCTGGTCTTTGGAGGAAGACTAGAGAGCACATGTTCTTTGCGCCGTTGCAAGATGAATGGCTCGAGGATGCTGCGGGCACGAGCTACACGCTCGCTGAGAAGCAGCGCGCCGTTGCTGACATCACGCATGGTGACCCGTTGGTTGAATAGGGCCTCCAGATGCTCTAGGTGATGCTCGAAGAGCTTCGGCTGAATGAATCTCAAGAGAGAGATCATCTCCATAATGTTGTTCTGCACTGGGGTACCGGTGAGGAGAAGGCGCCACTTGGCCGGAATGCCAATGAGCTGATTGTAAATCTTGCTCGCACTGTTCTTCATCTTATGACCTTCGTCAAAGACGGCGACATTGGGCCGGAGTTGCCGCATGGCATCGCGATCCGCCTCTTGGCCAAGCTGCGAGTACGATGTCAAGACAACGTGATGACGCTCAGGATGTTTCTGAATCTTGTAGGCGATCTCGGCTCGCTCATTCTGGGTTCCAGAGTACAAGGTGATCCTCAGCTTGGGGGCGAACTTCTCGAATTCGGTGTTCCAGTTGGCCAGAACCGACGGAGGAACGACCACAAGATTGGGCCAAGGCCGTGTCTGACCGGAGTCCTCGTTGTAGTTGCCGACGAGATGGGCCATAAGGGCAACGACTTGACAGGTCTTGCCCAGACCCATATCGTCGGCAAGAATGCACCCAAACTTGTGTCTGTACAGAAGGGCAAGCCAATTCAGACCATACTTTTGGTAGTTCTTCATAGTGCAGTGGCCTTTGACATAACGCGGTTCCTTGGGGATCGGAAGATCCACAAGCCGGGTTGAGGTAGAGTCGGTGCTTGAAGGAGTCATGAGGCGACTGGCATCGATTGCGTTGCCGATCTTGTTGCCGCGGAAATCCATGTTCCATTGTTCGGTAGTCGACTTGATGCTGGATCCTTCGATCTCACACTTTCGAATGATGACATCAATGTGGTCGAGGGCCTCAACGTAGCTCTCGACAGAATCGTAGATGTCAACACCAATCTCGACCTTCTTAGCCTTGCCTCTGGCAGGCTTCTTGATGATGTAGGCATCCCTGGCAGCTTCGCGGCTGCTGAAGGGCCGCTTGGCAATCATTGCCTCGGCCTTGTCCTTCTTCTGACCACACATGGCCACGATGTCGTCCGCGGTACAGGTGTTGAGATAGTGCAAGACTCGCTCTGCGATTGGATCGTCCTGCGCAGCTGAGCTGTCTGGAGTCTCCGGGGTCGCGTCTCGGTCGCTATATGCCTGATCATCGACATCCTCAACGTCGCTGGCAGTAAGGTCGATAAGCTTCATGGGCTGGGCCTTTTTTGCGGACTCAGCGGCAGGTTGCGTCTGAGATGAAGAAGGATCGCGCCGGCGAAGGCCTTGTTGCAGTCGGCCCTTCTTAAGCTGGGGCTGAGGCGAAGGGGTAGGCGATGCTTCGGACTCTTGAGAGGAGGGCGTGCCAGACTGGTTGTAGGCAAATGACTGAATCAAGGCCGCGTTCCTTGCAGCAGGGTCGCTGCTGCGATCGTCTTCGGCCTGTAGCGCCTTTTCTGCGGCGGACAAGGTGCCATGCTTTGCAACAGCAGCTTTGCATTTGGCCAGCGGCCAGCCGTGCTTTCGATTCAGTCTGCGGCCAAGCATATCGACGATGCCCTCGCCAGGCTTCTTGACATTACCAGCGGAAGTTGCCGGCTTGGAGCTCACAGGCTCGGAACTCTTAAAATACGAGGTGATCGAGGCTCCGTTCGGTTTACTTCGCTTGCTGAAGGAAGACGGCTTGATATCGCCACGGGCTGGGAGCCCATCGTCAGAGCTATCGTCGATAGAGAGGGCCCGGGGCTTGTCCGCCTCCGTGTCGCTGGAATAATGGTCGAAGACTCGCTTGCGCGAGTTCTGGTTAGGGGGTGCCATTGGAGCACGGTAGGCGGTTCCAGCTGGTGCGAGTGCAGAAGCCAGTCTACCAGAGGGGAACCTGGGTTTTGGGGGTTGTTGAAACGGGGAAGAAGCAGGCACCTCGACCACGGACCTGGGAGAGGATGAGATGATCGTGACTGGTGACTGTGGAGGCCGCAATGAAGTGCGGTTTACGATCTGAGTCGGTTGAGTAACGATTTGAGTTGGCTGAGTAAAGTAAGGGGAGCATGGGATGTTGTCGACTGCTAGCTCGTCCAACTCGTCACTGTCGTAGTCCAAGCTAGGTTTGGGCTTTGGAGGAGGACTTGTTGGAACGGGATGGGGGGCTCGCCTGAGCGGGAGTGGGGAGGAGTTGAGATCCATTGTGAGGATGACTTCAAAAGTGAGGTCTAACTCAGATGCTCAACAGAATGACCAGCCTCTCACTGTCCAACAATAGGCCGCTGCTGCCGAGTGGTCCAAGATGGGATGAAAATAGTCCTGTTGCCTTCCTCCACAATTCACCTTACAATAGCAACGCCTCCAGCATTCATCATCCACTCAAACAATGGTCTCCACGAATTTGGTAGCAGAGAGATAGACAAAAGAAGAATATCAAAGAGCTCTAAAGGCTGGCGATTGGTCGTTGTAGGGCACTGTGTGTTGATGCTTGGCTAAACATGAGCATGCAGCAGCTCGTCGCTCGTCAGTCTCGTCTTCAGTCGCTGCGCTGTGAATTGTGAGATGAAAGTCGGTGGGATCCCTGATGAGGCGGGTTGCCTGTAATTTTTCGCGTCGAGATCACGCCTGCTAAAGCCGTTTCGGTGGGGCCCTGAACGCGCCCACACGTGCCCGCTACTGCACCCTCTTAAACCACCAATCGAGGTACCCCAGTACTCCAGCCCACTCTACCTACTCAACATTTGGAGCCTCGTCATTGTGTATTTTTCATCAGTCCGAGTCTCCCAACCAAGTCAAAGCTTACTCTACACCGCCACCATCTCAAAATGTCATCTCGAAGAATTGTCTCGTCTGAGAAGACCATCCTCGAGAAGGATGACAGTGTTGGCGCCAGCCCAGCAGCAAGCCAGCAGTCCAGCATCGCTCCCGCCGTGCCAATGTATGCTCACTGAACAACCCGACCCTAATCCTCTGATTCCATGCCTGGCGCGACCATGACGGTGTCTAACTCTCATCTTTCTCTCTTCCCAGAGATGTCATCATCAAACTACTGGCTTTCACCTTTGCCATGATCATTATCCCCATTGGGTCATACTTTGTCTCAGTCAACACCGTATTCAAAGGTAATGACACTCAACTAAAACAGCCATTTCACTCATCACTAACCCCATCAATAATCACGTAGGCAACTCCACATATGCGGGCGCACTTGCTGCTGTCATGGCCAACTTTGTATTGATCGGCTACGTGATTGTGGCCATGCGAGAGGATCAGTCGGACCGCGAGGCGCAGGAAAAGAAGGCAGACAGTAAGAAGGATCGTTGAGTGTAGTGAGACTATATATATATATATATATATATATCACAATCGAAAGCCAAGCCTGCCGTTGCTCATGGAGACTCCTCATCCTTTCCATCACCTCCTCAAACAAGCATTTGTTACAATGCAAACCCTCGTTCCACCCAACGTGGCAGGAAATCTCTCTTACAGGCAGTCACGACAAACCGAGCACAAGTGGAGGCATTTCGTGGGCAGTTCAGAGAAGAGCAGTGTTATTCTGATGCGCAAACTACCCGGCTGGTTCAGAGATATAAGTAGCTAGCAATACTATCACGTTCCCCGTGGTAAAGTGTCTGTCCCATTAGTTGATATGTACATGATCAGACCTTCGCCTTCTTGCAGCCCTTTCCTCCACAGTGACACCTTTTGGAAAGGCGATTAAGTATAACCTGATCCGAACCAGCTCTTCCCATAGAAGCTGGTCCTTAAGAAATCCTGGAATTTGTATGAAGACTGCCTTCAATGCTTGCGCCGTGTACGCCTTTGTATGTATGTGCTCTCGAATAATCAATTCCTCCTGGAGAATTATCTACAGGGATATCTCCCTGCAGGTCCTCAATCAATCCACATGTTGAAAGAAATACCAGACTTTAGTCCGCAAGTCCCTACTCTCCGCCATCCTGGGCGTCCGTCCGATCCACGGTTCTCGAGTGTGATACATGATGCTCCCCAATACTTGGAGGTGGATCATGAAAGATGTCAAAATATCGGGGGGTATCATAACAATAAAATCGTCACACAAATCAGACTGCAGCAAGCTCAAGAGCCACCCGCCCTCTACTGCTTGCTGAATCGTCGCGAGAACCAGCTCTTCCTCTTCTCGCCCATGGCCGGCCGGGATTGGGCTGAATCGTTTGCAGGATGCGACTCCTTCCTGAGCAGAGATCCAGGGCCGCGCCCACCGTCCTTCTGTGGAACGGGCGGTCCGTTGTAGGCGTGCTGGGGCACTGGTGGACCAGTCGCGTTGTTTACACCGACCGTGAAGGCGGACGGCTGGTAGGTGGGTGACTGGTTGAAGCCAATGCCATAGTCGTTCACCGGCTCTTGCCGCTTCGGCGGTGCCTGCATCCTTTCGATGGAGCTGTTGTCGCTACTGGTAGGATCCGTTTGATAGCCGGCAGCTTCTCCTCCAGAGGCACCGCTCCCAGAACCGGATGCGACTGTTTCGTATGACCGTTGATTGGCAGCCATCGGGTAGACGCTTTGTTCGGCATAACGAGGGGTAAATTGCGACTCCGAGTTCATCCTCGAGAACCTCTGTCCCCGTCCACCTGAGTACGGGCCGTACTGCTGCTGTTGGTCGTAGCCTCCATCCCGACCCTGTTGTCTCCAATCATACTGGCCGTTCATGGGAGCCACCGAGTTAGGCCGGCCACCATAGTAGCTGTCCTGGGGGAAGCGGGTGCCGCCATTATCTGTGGGGAACACTGGGGTCAGTAACAAATTACTTCGTACGTCAACGGGGTAGGGGGCAAGGGTTGCGTACTGCCACCGTAGTAACTGTTTCTCCGATTCCAGTTGGCTACCGAATCGGTATCCGAACGGATGAATGACTTTCGGTTGTATCCACCATCAATTGCGGCTTCGAAGCTCCTGATGGTGTCCAGGGGTCGTTCCCACCGACTTCGAGTTGGATTGGAGCGATCGGGATCAGCTTGTCGGGTATGTTAGCAAAATCTCAAACACAGCGGATAGCAGAGGGAGTAAAATAGTAGACGAACCAATTGCATTGCCAAAAGCATCTTTCTGTGGAATCTCGCGTAGGGAAGCTAGCGATGATTTGACGCCGGCAGCAACGGCAGCTACATATGTATAAGTCAGTCAAGGTGTCCCGCGATCAAGGCAATACCGATAAGGGTAAAACTAACCTGGCTCGGCTTCGTTCATAGCGAGAGTAGGATCAGCTTTGCTATGAAGTCTTTTGGCCTCTTTCTCAGCGGCGGTTTCGTGCAAGTCGATTTTGTGGTGCGGAGCACTCTTGTGAGACTTGTCGGAGTGGAAACTGAACGATCTCGAGCCGCGACGGTCCTTTCCCGAGCCAGGACGTTGCGGTTGCTGGTGCTGGTTCTGCTGCAGCGGTTGCTGTTGATAGTATTGCTGCTGTTGCTGCTGCGCTGGGTATTGCGACGGATACTGTTGCTGAGAACCCGGGGGCGGCGGAGGCAGCGGTTGCTGTTGGGTATAAGTGGAAGCCATGGTTGCTAACTAGCCAGGAGCGACCGGAGCTTTATTCAACTTGATCCTGGTCGGTTTCTGGGGTTGTGGATAGTGTCCACGGCAGGGTTCCTTCTGACGGATCGCAATTTCGATCGAGCAGTGATGGAGAACGTGGGAATGGCTCCTGTCCTGGTGGTTTAGATAGGACTAGAGTTGATAGCCAGGCTGACTGGCAGGGGGTTAAGCGCAGGGCGGTGCGTCTTTAGATTGTGTTAAAGTGGTCTGGAAAGACGCGAGCAGACTGATAAAATGTGCCCAGGAGCAAGCTTCCGTCACAACGGCTACAGGTAGTGGAGTGGGTGGTTGGGATGCTCCCCTGCTCCCTGTGGATCAGTGGAACCGGCAGGCGCTGACTTGTCGCAGAAGTGGACAAAAATCAAGGCAGGGCTCGTCTCAAGGCGGCCGGGCAACCAGAAATCGCGGTCGTTCAATTATAAGGAGGATTGGTGTCGACAGGGAAGTTCAAAGCGCAGGTCGTTCTTTTTTTTACCTGTCGGTAGTAGGTTGGTAATTAGGGTGCGACCGGTCCTGTTCCTGAGTTTTGCTTTCCCTTGTTCTTTTTTGATAAAGTAGCTCGAAAGACGCGGCGCCTCCCTTGGCTTGATTAATTTGTGCCGATAAAAAAGGTTATTGAAGTGGCTGGCCTCCCTGGATGGGAAAAGGTACCTGCGTCAAGTACAGTGAGCACAAGGGACAAGACGCTGATGCTGTTGGCTTTCTGGCTGGCGCTAGGCCTGGAAGATAGGGCGTGCCTGGCCTAGATCGTTACTTGGGAATTTGGCGCGGGGGGTTTCAGCGCAAACGCTTCGTTCTGCAAAACGATGACAGGGGTGGTCGCGTTGTGCTGACGTCAAATAAAAGTAACGTTGTCGCTTTTCTCCCAATTCGATGGGTCGAGCGAGGTGTGGAGCGTGGGAGGAGAAGAAACGCAAGCAGGGCTGATGGACAGCCGGAATTTGATGTCGCCTTTTCTCGTCGTGAAACAAAAAGCTCCGGATCGATGGCCCCAGTTTCAGGCGATTTGATCTTTGTACACGCAGTGCTACTCGAAAAAAGCAGCTTTGTTCGATTCGCCAACACCTTAAAATACGACCAGGTCCAATTCTCGGCCCATTCGTGGCAACAAAGTTTTGCGCCGAAAGCTGACGACGCTGCTGCACTACTTTTCTTGTAGGTACAGTGCTTGTAAGTCGACCAGAAGAAGGATGGTGGGTCGTCGGCCAGCCCAAAGGGTTTTCTGTGGGGCGTCGCTTTTTTTAAGTCGTTGCTGTTCTGGAACCGGGAGTGCCTGATGGGGGTGGAGGAGTTGAGGGGCGGTCTCTTTCTCTGCTGCCTTCTCTTGACTGACAGCTCAGATACGAGGCGTGGTAAGAAGGTTGCGCCGCAGAGGGTGGTGAACCAGTGGGCGTGAGTGTGTTGCGTGTGTGGCGAGGGTGTCAAAAGCGACTGGATGGACAAGACCAAATGTCCGAAACAAGTTGTTGCCGGGTGTTAACGAGAGATCGAAAGTAAGAAAGGGAAAAGATCAAGTTTCACGAAAGTGACGGCTGAGACATGCAGGACGTCTACAAGCTGGAGGGAGAAAGTTTAAAGTAAGAGAGCAAATTCGAAGAATCCCAGTCAGTGGCAGGTTTTGGGAAGATGGACTCTTAAGAATGACGGGAACATCCTGATCAACGTGGTGGTGTGTCGTATCCAATGCGAAGGAAGGGCCGCGTAAAGTAACATGTCTTGGAGAGTCGGGAGGGTGGGGACTGAGGAACATCAACTGTGGCAGCTCCCCCTGGTGATTCGCCTCTCTTTTAGACAATCATGAATGTACCCATCTACAAGTTCAAGTACCTTCGTCGTCCACTGCTTTGGGTTTGATACCGTAGTCATGGCATGGCATCTCGCATCATCGGCCACCGGGGGTTGCCATCATCCCCTTTCGCATAGCCTCAAAACCCCCATCCGCACCGGTCCCTTACGCTAGTGGCCACCGACCACATCATCCTGCTCATCGCACACTTGCTTTCACAAGCTTAACATTATTTGGCTTTCTCATACATACAGTACGCATGGTACTGTGCGCACCTCGGCCTTGTGTTTGAGGTAAGGTCAATGTACGATCTAAGCAGCTGGAGCATCAATGATTCTACCCCGCCTCTAACACCTCCCGTGTTCCAGGGCATTCCCCTGCCCGAGCTGTCCGGCTCCTACGGAAGAGCGAGTTGGGACGAGCGAATAGTCATGGAGGCCAGGAGGGTATCATTGCTAGACATCTCTCTTGGGAACTACCTCACCGCAGAACTTGCGACTCACCTCGTATCGAGCCCGGCTTGTGTGTACACGTATTCAGCACAACCAATGCAGCAGGTGATCGTCGAATATAACGCATCGAAAAGGTGGGTAAAGAGACATCTGCATACAATTAGAGTACTTGTGTTCAAAAATGCCAAGCTACCTAGTTACTGTGAAAGAAAGCGCACGCTTGACAAGTCTGTTCCTGAAAGGTCCATTTACACCTTATTCCTTGCTCGAGACCGCATCCTTGCCATGCCCGAGACCCAGTGCTGGCTGATAGGGTCGACGTCTGTTCACGGTCCAACATCCGGACCTATGCGCCGCAGATCTGGCTGATCCTGCAGCTCTGAATTCTTGCTTTTCGACCTCCTTACCAGCCCGCTACCAGATTTTAGCACCTCCTACGCATCGGCAGATCTTGCAGCAGGGCCAACGCTTTCCGAGCACGTCGCAACTAGATGACGCCTAGTCGGTTGGGTCTGAGCATGTAAGTGGACAATTGCACAAGTACCAACCTCAAAGAGCTCGATAGCGCCAACGACCGTCGACTGCGCCTGGTGGGTTTGAGAACCACTAGTCTGGAAACAGGCCATGCTTTTAAGACCCTATCGGTGAAGATTTGAAAAGGACGGGTTGTCTCAAAGGGGGAGCCGGCAAAACAATTGCTCAAAATATCCAAGGACATCCCCTTCAGGTACATGCTTTGCACAACTTGCTACAGCTTCCTATCTACCTTCATCGAAGACCGGCGCCGTCTGCTTTGCTTCTAACCGTCCGGAAAGCGTGGCTCGAGACGCATGCAGGTCTTCCGATGAATCCGGAGTCGCAGGGTCGCGGGCGTAAAAGCAACGCTACCTGCACCCGCGGCCACCGGACTGTGGGCACATGTCTTATCTTTGCGTGATTATACGGTAGGTAGACACCGACTGCAAAACACGTTCTATGAGAGAAGACCAAGCACACGCAATTCGTACCTCTATTATGTCGAGGCACATGAGCTGTGCGCCCGGCAGACCTCCATACGGAAACTGTTGAGCTGTCCCAAATAGATTGTCAGGCAGCATTCAGGTAACACCAACAGGCGTACAGCAGCGCAGGCTAATATTCATGCTGTTGCCGGGCATATTCACCAGAGAGGACGGAGCAGACAATAACATCTCGAATGTACGGATAAGTAGAATAAACAGCACAAAAAACCGGATCGCGAACTCGACGATTCTCGGCTGTTCCTGGAATTGGGTCCAGGCAACAGGCAATGAGTTTGTGTTTGACAGGACAACGAGTGGGATCCGATCCTCAGAGGCCCACTCTCTCCGCATGCATGGGAAGGGGTCTTGGGGGTTTGGGGGTGCAGCACTCTAAAAATACGGCCCCAAAAACGTCACGTTAGCGTAAGTGAACCCGCCGTGCCCACCTGTCGTCGATCATTTGCCCACTTTGACTGCTGGGCATTGCGCCGCAACCTGATATCCAGTTTCACAACGTCCTGTTGTTGTTGACAATCGTTGTTGATCTTGGAAGAGAATGGATCACGAGCCGATCAATCATACCCACAGGCTCTGACTGCTTGAAGGCTCTGTGACCGCTTGAAGATAGGGCTATGACTCTATATAAATCTGAATGCTACTTAGCATCAAGAGCCCTCTAGTGCTGTCTCGTATGCAAACCTAATGAGTGTCGATGATGAAGTTTGACCAGGGACATACACAGTGAATGAACTATTATTGTGAATAACCCTCAAAAGATTAAAGCAGAACAAATCCTTATGGACATTTGTATTATTATACAACGCGCTGGACACGCCAAACACACTAGCTAATACACGCACATCTACTGCTTGCACGTTTTAGATCCTCAACGCGATATGTCAACTGGTAGCCGAAACACTGGAATTTGCTCTAAGGTAGCTCGACTCGCTGTCACCCGAGTATTTGGAGGCAATTCTGCTGGCTTGTCTTGAGACGAATGAATCAACATTGAAACTGCACATAATTGAGTACTTGTCACTCGAGATCATCATATTTCGATGAAAGAACCAAAGTCTCGGAGCTTCGGCCCAGAACCATACCAAAGACGAAAAGAAGCATCTAGTCTCTATATTACAGATGCGATCATTATCCTACAAGTCCTTCGGGGTGACTTTTGATGCCACTCCGGTGGGTTGACAGTCCAGACGTAGCCCACTTACACAAAGCCAAATACCGCTTGTGATAAAAACTCGCCGGTCCTCAAGAGATCTCGCAACACTGCCGCAACAACGTTTCTCTGAACCCGCTCGCCTTTCTTCAAAACGGCAAAATGCCCTCCGGAAGCATGTTCCTCATGGAGTCGCACTCGTCTTGACACTAATAGTAGGCGAATTAGAGGCTTATCTGAAGAGATGGAAAGTTATCCAAGAGCATTCCAGCTCATGGGACGGGTATATATTATCAACGGTGGGAATCAGACGGCCTCATCAGATCACCTACGTTCCTGTCATCAGCAAGTTTCTTGGGCAATTCCAAGTGAATCCTTCAATACCACCATACGCCAGTCGATTACGGAGCATTCTGAGAAGCCGAGAAGGCCCAATCCCGAAAAGTCATATAGAGGCTGGGGTTGGTTGCAACGATGGTTTGGCATGTCAAAGTACGTGAGTGAGGCCGTGTAGACGTTTTCCCTGTATCGTCCTCGATCTCGACAGATTCGCTCAGGATCATCAGTCAAGGAAGCCATCAATAATCTGTCTTAATGCGTCTTCCGAAAGCAATGCGATGGGCGTCGCTGGTAGAGACTCACCGGCGCGATTGAGAAAAAAAAAAGCACTTGGACTGGACCAGTGCGCCGGTCCCGGGTCCAAGAGCATGGCGGTAAGATCGTCTATCCGAGTTGCCAGGCTGCTGAAACTTGGCGTCAAGGCGTGTATCTCACATCCCCAAGCATAACCTCGCTACTTCATTGTCTCTGGCGCAACGGGACGTATGACATGGATCGTAAAGTCTTTGATTTTCAGGTTGAGCTGTCGCAGCCCATGCTTGTGGTATAAGTTTTCCCACACCCGCCGATGCAATCGAGATCCCCATTACCACCACACACACAATGCACACGGCACATCTGCATCCCCAAACTGCACGATTTTTGGTTGTTATGTTGCCATTGATTTGAATGCTATTGGCAAGGGCCTAAGCTCTTTATCCTTGCCGGAACCCTAATGCACCCAGTCATGAACCATTTCCACGCAACTCCGCCCCAAACCGGTCTTTATATCGAAGAAGGGTAAAGCATGATACGGACAGAAGCACCGAAAGATCGAGAAGGAAGGGGGTTGGTGAACTTCGCGCGGACGACGCCAGAGTTGCCTGAAACATCAAAACGTCAGTACCAAGCCAACACACAATGAAAACCCAGACAGCGAGAGCATACCATGCGGTCTGGTGACCTTGCCCCAGATCACCCGGATCTTGGTTCCCCGAACCTCCTTCTGCGCCTTGTAGACATACGCAACCTTCTTGCCGAGGTAGAAGCTACAAATTGTCAGCGACATATCCGGGTCGGCACGCTCGGGACGTGAACATACTTGGCGGCGTTGGTGTCATCGACACCCTCGATCTTGATCAGGCTGGTCTTGGGGTGGTTGACGTGACGGCTACGCTGGTAGCTCAGGTGACGTCCCCTGAAGATAGAGTCGTCAGTTCAATGTTCTAGATATTCGCGTTCCGACTGCTTTCGAGATCCCATCATGAAACAACAGAGTCCTCTTCATGCCTGTCCATATCGTCCGTCGGGTCGGTGGTGCTGAGCAAAGATGCTACTTACTTGACGTATACTATGAGAAGAGAAAGTTAGCACCAAGTTCCACGTCAATGTGAATGGGTCTAGAAGTGTATTGCGAGTATAGGCGGTCTCATAGTTCCGTAAAACCATGCGAAGCCAAATCCTCGAATCCGTCTTGCGACAAGACCCAGGGAGTCGAAGAGAACTCACGTCGGTGACCTGCTTCCGTCGACATTTTGATGATGGTGATATGAATCCCTCTACCGGTTTGTCCGTGCCACGATGAGAAGGAGTGTCAGCGAAAATGTCTTACTCAAAAGACTCCTCTGCTGGCGGGTTGTCGGTCGTCGCGTTTGGCGGTGTTGGCGATGGTTGGATTTCTTGATGCACGTTGCGAATCAGGCCTTCACCAAATTTTTGGATTTCGGCTAAGGGTGGGAAAGCCCTAAAGCCTCTGGTCTGTGCGCAAAAGGAAAAAAATCACGTGCTAGCACAAAAGTATAAAGTGGGGAGGCTGGCGGCGCGTGGCTGAATTGTGGCTCTTCCCTTTTGCTTAGTCACCTTAAAACCTTCCTCATAACTCTGTACAGGCTTGCCCGACTTTCAGCCAGGGAGCAGTCTACAAATTTTGTGCTTCAACTGTTTTGGTTTGTTCGTGTATCTTACATGCTTGCCCTACTCGTTGACTCATGGCCGAATTTGACGGAGCGGTGTCAAGTCCACGCCACGGGATGGGCGATTGCGACTGCTGTGGGCGATGCTCGTGAAGCAGTAGCAAGGCACAACTGCACTACTTGGGCATTTGACGTACGAATCATGACGACGTTAGGTTTCCTAACATCTCAGGGCAATGCTCTCTTTGATCAAAAGCCATATAAGCATCCGCCGGATGCTTGTACACGAGATCTCGTCTCTTACGAACGGCACTCCATTGTGACTTGAAGACGGGGCAAGTTTGTACATGTCAAAATTCATGGCAAGCACGTGTCCTTGATGTTCAGCGGTAAGCAAAGCCGGTATCTGTCTTTATGTGCCTCAACCTTGCGCGATGGTCTCTTAAAGTGAGATTGAGGGTAGTTTATTCAACCGTGGAGGTCGTCAACCGTGGGCTCCGACACATTTTGGGTCCGGACAATCGCCCGGAGATGCCCCAGCGGTCCACCCGAAGTCGTGTTCGCCAATGGCCGGATACCGTACGCGGGCGACGCCTCAAAGATTGTCCGGCGGTCTGGTCTCGTCTGGTGGGCTGAAGCTTTGAAGCATTGGAGCGCTTAGAAGGTCCGATAAAGGAAAGAGAAACGCCATGGATACCTGGATAGTCTAGTTGAGATGCGGTATTTCTTTGTCAGTACTAGGTAAGGTAGGGTCAAGCTACCCCATACCAAAGCCTTGACTTTGGTATTATGGAGAAGTCTTCGAGCGGCGGAACAGCCGCAAGTGCTGCTATCCTTGTTCACAGACTTGCGTCCACGATGACTGCGAATACCCAGCCCTCTCGCCTCCCTCGTGAGACAGTCATTCAGGTACGTGTGTGGACAGATGCCTCATGTTTTCCCAGACGCACCCCAAAGAGACCAAATAAAAGCTGCCTCTATGCGCCGAACATCGAGGTGTATCGAAGTGTTCTGTGACGAGTTGCTGTTACACATACATGGAACAAGCCATGCATCACTTTCTCCCTGGACTGGGCAGTGGGAGAATCCAATTTAGCCACAAAGCGAAGACGATGGACGTCAAGCTGTAATTTTCCACCAGCAGCCAAGCGCGGACCCGGAAAAGGACATAGCCTCTCTGTTTAGGGCGACGCATCCTTATTCGAACAAGGGTGCAGGCCCCGCCTAGATCACTGAGGGTCTTGCATCTCATCCCAACCTCTGTCCCATCATGGAGCTCCGAGACATGACACGCACCTACGAAGTACCCATCGACCTACCTACCTACCTAGGGGGCACGGGGGTTTGAGGTGTGTGATATGAGCGGCCGGCCGGCACCGGCTGAAATCCTTGTCCAAAATGAAGCGGTAAAATTGGGGGGCCAGGCTGTGTGGGGAGGAAGCTGAACGACTGTCGTTCAGTGTTGAGAAAATACTCCGTAGGTAGGAGGACAGCACCTCCTGGACATGGGAGACGCCGGGGGTCACAATGTCCGTAGACCTCCTTGCCGGTGCTGCCGGGGCTGTAAAACTGCACATTTCCAGTATGCTGGCCATTAGAGCTTGTCAGCCAAAGAAAGGGATCAGCAACTGGCAAGCCGCAGGAAGATGGCTTTTAATGACGCAATGCGGTAGGTACTTGCTTAGGCTATCTGGAGCGAACCTAATATGTAGAACTTGGGAGGCTGCGAGGTCCATACCTCCTTCATCCAAGATAGCCCGGACAGCAAGTAAGGTCACCTCTGGTAGCATTGCAGCATGCACACAGGGTGATGCTTTCATCCATCCATTTGGACCTCGTGCGTCGCATGCATCGCGCGTAGTAAGTGACAACGAGGAGTCGAGTCGATTCTTGACTTCCATTTCTTAACCCCGTCCGTAGGAGAACCACAAAAAGCGGGACGAGTCTGTCTGCAGGTCGACTTCGGATCCTTAGCAGAGGCAAGTAGCCAGGTAGCTCACCTAAGGCGGCACTGCGGGTTCACGGCGGCTTGGTAATAATAATAACTACGTGACGACCCTCCGTGCCTCCCTGGAGCTAGTTACCTACAAGGTAGGGTCAACAGCTCCCCCGCCAAGCAAGCCCGCCCCCGTTGCTCAACATCTTTGCTTAGCTCATAGAATCCGCACCTCTTTTGCACGATAAGAATCACCCTCTAACACCGATTTCCGGCCTTGCAACCTTCTACTGCTCGGAAATCGCGATATTTTTTTTCTTGTTTCCTCTACTTCGCCGCTCAAATCCCCTCATTCGACCTTGAACCCTCTCCTCAAGTGCCATCAACACAGTCGCGTAGCTCGACCTCGCTGAGATGGCATCAGACCTACATCCCACTTCAGCGTGAGTTTCTTGTCAACCCCACCATATCATCGTCACTACCACCACTGTTCTGTCACATCTTCCCGCCCACCTCCTCTCTGAGGACGTTGGCTGTCGACTCTTATATCTTTAAGACAAGTCGATTATTTCAATTGAGAGCAGACAGTAGTGGTGCCGCCACAATGTGCTACATCATGAGCTCCTGCTTTCTGGACATTTACTGGCGCTTCGTTACTAGTTGAATTGCCCCCCGAGGCTGTCGCAAGCTGACATATCTAAACATACAGTGCAATGGAGCTGAAGGAGAACACCATCATCGTCGTTCTCGGCGCTTCTGGTGATCTTGCCAAGAAGAAGACTGTAAGCACAAGTTCGTGCTCTGATCATGCTCCCTTTTGTGGCTGACCAAGAATCACAGTATCCTGCCTTGTTCGGTCTTGTAAGTCCCGTTTCGCGACCGGTCTGCATCTTGCAGCGTCACTTACAATGTCACTAGTTCCGCAATCAATTCCTCCCCAAAGATATCAAGATTGTCGGATATGCCAGAACGAAAATGGACCACGACGAGTACATCCGAAGAATCCGTTCGTACATCAAGACCCCGACCAAGGATATGGAGCAACAGCTGGAGGAGTTCTGCGCCCTGTGCACATATGTTTCTGGCCAATATGACCGAGACGACTCTTTCCAGCAACTGACCAAGCACCTGGAGGAGCTGGAGGGCGGCCGCAAGGAATCACACAGGCTGTTCTACATGGCTCTGCCGCCCAGCGTCTTCACGATTGTCTCGCAGCACCTCAAGAAAATCTGCTACCCCAAGAACGGCGTGGCTCGAGTGATTGTAAGTTCGAGTCACTCGGATTGTGCTCTTCATCAATCGCAGCTGCTTACGTGCCTTTGTCTCATTCTCTAGGTTGAGAAGCCGTTTGGAAAGGACCTTGCTAGCTCTCGCGAGCTGCAAAAGTCTCTTGAGCCGGACTGGAAGGAGGATGAGCTGTACCGCATCGACCATTACCTGGGTAAAGAGATGGTCAAGAATATCCTCATTCTACGTTTCGGTAATTCTTTCCTGGGCGCGACCTGGAACAGGAACAACATCGACAATGTGCAGATCTCGTTCAAGGAGCCCTTCGGCACCGAGGGACGCGGTGGCTACTTTGACGAGTTTGGCATCATTCGTGATGTCATGCAGAACCATCTCCTCCAGGTCCTCACTCTGCTCGCCATGGAGAGGCCTATCTCCTTCTCCGCCGAGGACATCCGTGACGAGAAAGTCAGGGTGCTCCGCGCCATCCCCGCCATTGAACCCAAGAACGTCATCATCGGCCAGTACGGCAGATCCCTCGACGGCAGCAAGCCTTCGTACAAGGAGGATGACACTGTGCCTAAGGACTCGCGGTGCCCCACCTTCTGCGCTCTCGTGGCTTATATTAAGAACGAGCGATGGGATGGCGTACCCTTCATCATGAAGGCTGGTAAGGCTCTCAACGAGCAAAAGACTGAGATCAGAATCCAATTCAAGGACGTGACGTCTGGAATTTTCAAGGACATTCCACGAAACGAGCTGGTCATGCGGATTCAACCCAACGAGAGTGTGTACATCAAGATGAACTCGAAGCTGCCCGGTCTCAGCATGCAGACTGTTGTGACTGAGCTGGATCTCACCTACCGACGACGGTTCTCAGACCTCAAGATCCCCGAGGCGTACGAATCGCTCATCCTGGACTGCCTCAAGGGCGACCATTCCAACTTCGTTCGTGACGACGAACTCGATGCCAGCTGGAGGATTTTCACTCCCCTGCTCCACTACCTTGACGACAACAAGGAGATCATTCCGATGGAGTACCCTTACGGTAAGTTGTGTAGAAAGGCTGCACCTCGCAAACCATATGATGCTGACTGGCAATCTTTCTCCAGGCTCTCGCGGCCCTGCTGTTCTGGATGATTTCACTGCCTCGTACGGTTACCGCTTTAGCGATGCTGCCGGCTACCAGTGGCCGACCACCTCGGCTTTGCAGCCTAACAAGTTGTAAGTAGTAGGACGTCAGTGAACCCTGCAGGGTCATATAGCCCAGTCCTGCCCAACGTGAACGTGTTGCTGATAGACGGTCCCGACACAGTTGAGCGGATCATCTTGCGAATGATCAACGAGAAGGCGGCTGGGCCTCCGAGCCGAGGTGCACATATATCGAGACGTCTTCCGCGTGTGCGACAGAGCAGAGGTCATAGATTCGTTGAAAAGCAAAAAACAAAGGGTTCTGTTCGGCAATAACGGGGGCAAAATTCCAGCAATTGATTCCAGGTTCTATAGGGAGGCTTTTCGGGCTTGCTTGACGACACTCAGTCCGGAGTACATTTCATCAGTAGTTTCTATCATGGCAGTGTTATCCCTACAGCCACGGCTGGAGGGCAATGAAAGTTTTAAATACAACCTTTGCACAGCTCTTGGTGCGTTTGACCATTGCAGTATGAGCTATAGTTCATATCGCGAAAGCACTCGACTGCCTCGAGTGTTGAGATGCATTAAGTATGGTGGACATGTGTTGATTGACTAAACGCTAACAAACTGGAAGGTACCGATACATGGAAATCTGGCTTGGGTACTTGAGTAACTGATCGCTTAGGTACTGTCTGTAGCTGAATGGACCCAAATGCAGCGTACTCTGGAACCGCAAAATGTCCCGTCTGAATCACGTGACTATACTCTTCGTTCCTCAGCCGCCCTGCGTTTGTATCGAGGAAAAAGTACGGGCACCACCACCAGTAAGTAGTCTTACCCTTGTCATCACGTTCCTTTCTTTTGCGCAAAGCGTTCCGCATCCAGAATTCGACGCTGGTCGTATGAGTGGCGAGCACATACGATCCGGACATCTTTGGGTCTTATAGTGCCTCGGTCTTTTCGCGACTCCGATTCTTCCCCTCCCTCCGATCCAACCTCGCGCGTCGCGCTTTGGTCCAAGATTAGGTATCTCTCACCTATCGCGACCTCAGCCTACGTCCTCTAGAGGTCAATGACGGCTAGCGCATCCTAGTCCGGCTTTGACAAAGGCCTTCCATGGAACGACTTACCCGATAGAAACGTCAAACACCCGGTGTTGTGCCTACGAACAAACAACAGCGACACCTGCCTTCTTGGGGGTGTCCGGGGTGGGCACGCTGAATTGGACAAAGGAGGTGACTTGCGTGGGAGGTTGGAGCCGCCACGATGGAGAACGGCGCTCAGAACGGCATAGCACCCACCAACCACGACAGAGACTTCTCGAGGATCAATGGCGTTAACGGCGCATCGCCTCCCAGGCGAGAGTCTTCTCCCGAGAAGCAGAAGACGGGAGCGGAGAAGGACCAGTCCAAGCAAGTGGCCATGAACGGCGACGATAGCAGCGCGACGATGAACGCACATCGACAAGATGGACTACCCGTCAACGACGGCACTGCGGGGGCACGGACTCGCATGAATGACCTCCCGGACCAGATTCAACACATTACCGACAACTTCATACCACTGGGGTTTTTGCTGTCACGGCTTGCGCAAAGGTCTCACAATGCTCTCCAGGAGAAGATTGTAGAGCTGGCCCAGAAGCCCCTGCCGGCTGCGACAATGAACGGCACCACCGAAATATTTACTCTCGACAATGACGAGTCGGCTGCAAATCTAGAGAAGAAGAGGACGTTTCTCAACTTCGTGCAGAACGAACATAGCAACTGGGTCAAGGCTTTGGTCATAATCGAGTGGAGCAAGAGAGCGGAAGAAGTGAGCAAGTTGATTGACCTCAAGGGATACTTGATGGGTCAGATGCAGACACACGACAACGCCATGGCCAATATGATGGACTTGAAGAGGAACTTGACCTTTGCTAGACTGCCGAGTCCCGATCTAAAGACTGCTCTTCAGATCCTGTCAGACGGCGAAGTGCCGTGGTTGTCCGACCTCGACTTCATAGCGCCGCCTCCGATTGATCCTAAGGAGCAGCTCAAGTGGATGGACAACATCAACACCCTCCTATCCCTACGACTGAATTTGGAGGATCACGATTCCATACCATACTACTTCAGAGACTACTCCATTGCTTCGGGACGGGTTACGTTCAAAGTGAAGGGCGAATTTGAGGTGGACCTGACCATCGCAGACGAGGACTTTGAGAAGCAGCTATGGTTCCTTGACTTCCGCTTCTGCTTTTCTCCAGCACCAAGCGAGCCTTCCGAAGCCCTGCGGTCCTTTTTGGAGGGCAAAGTTAACGACGTGCTTGGCTCGGAAGGTTTGCCAGGTTGTTACAAATTCCTTCACGAGTACGTCTTGACACACAAGATCAACGAGTTGAAGAGACAAGCTCTTGAGCTACGACGAGGGCGGTGGATTGACACACTCAAGGTTGAGCCCTTGAACCGTGCTCTTGCTATTCAGTACTGGGCTTCTAAGCCGCGGGATAACCTGAAAAGCTGGATCATCATCGGTGTGCATAGTGGCAAGACTCCCGGCTATGATGCAGATGAGAGAACGACGAGCCGTCTCAGCATAAGATGGTTCAGAGACAATGCGGAGGTCAAGAACGCCGACATACCGTTTGACACCGAGGAGATCTCTACAGAGAGTCTGCTCAAGGCTGTCATTGCTAGGCATACTGAGCATATACTTACAACGATTCACGACAAATTATCGACCAAAGCCCGTTTTGCAAAGCGGCAGGCAGCCCTGCGTCTACATATCTCCCGGACAGAGCCAATGGACTCGTTCCTCGAGGTTCAGATGACTTATCAGGACAGAGCTGTTGCGAAGATAGACCCTGTCACGGGCTTATTCGCGTTGGGACCTCATTCCCGCATTGTCGCCCAAGGCGAGCACCGCCTGAATCTCAGCGCCAAGGACCCCGCCGAGGATGGAGTCAACGCACTTGATGGCATAAGATGCCTGTTTGCTACCGAGGAGCTCAATCGGCGCGCAAAGAGTTTTGGATGGATAGCCACGCGCAGCCCCGTCAAGACAGATGCACTGCGATCTATAGTGAACACTCGGGAGAACTATCAAGCTGTCTGGTACAGGAGGCAGGATTGGGACCCCCGATGGCACATCATGGTCAGTCTGAGTTTGAGCGGGGACCGGTGGTGGCTCATGGAATTGTAAGTCCCCCCTTTACCACTTGTCCACCATACGTATTGACAATCCCATCCAGGGTCAACAACCAGTCCGGACCTGTCATAGGGTTTTATGTGCCTTTACCGCAGAACCCAGCACAGCCTAACCTTCAGGATCCCTTCTTCAGCAACTTCAATATCTTCGTCTCCGGTATCATTTCCCAAATCAGCGACATGCGCGACCTCAAGACGAAGCGCATCAAGTTTTTCCAGAGCGCTGTTGACAATCCTTACCTGACGACAAAATCACGCTTCCCCGCGATACACGTCAGCTTGACCGAGTTGCTATCGTACAGGACCAACTCTTCAGATCCTCTGGGCAGACATCCATGGGCATTGAACTCCGTCCGGATACTTGTCAAGGGCATCGGCGCCGACGTATTTGGCATGCGGGGCGGGAAGTCAAGCATAACGCGCACTACAGGTGTCACTGAGGCCAGACTAATGGTGACTGACCGCAAGAAGTTCAGCCTTTTACAGGGCAAGGTCGATCATGATGTGGCGTTCAACCATCGTACCGGGGAATTCTGCCTGACATTACGATCTGAAGTCGGGAAATCCGCCATCGATATGCTCATCACTCGGCTACAGGCTATTGTGCGCCTTGTCGATTTCCTTGACAACATCCAACAAGGCAGTCAAGGCATAGAGTGTGACACTGTCACCTTACGCCAGGTCGTCTTCACCTACGGTGCTTTAGCGAAAGGCGATGATGCCGCAGCGCCGGCGGCCAAGCGTTGGCGCGTTGTGTTGGACCTTGCCGCCGAAAACGGCATCCGCATCGAACTGGAGAAGGGCAACCCGCACCTGCGCATCTACGACCTATTGGTCCAAATCGTGAACGATCCAGTCACATTTGGCTATCTTCCTTCGATGCTCTCCATCACCCTGCCATTGTTGACTATCCTGGACAAGATCGATGACGCATGGAAGCCTATCGACACTAACGGCGAGGGTTCCTTTGCTGTGTTTCCCCGCTCGGTGAACTGGCTGGGCATCCGTTACAGGCTCCCGTCACCGCAAAATGCCCAGAAACGACAGCTTGATCTCTCCCTGCGTCTGCGTTCGCGAGGCTCGACCACCTGGTGGTGTATCGCGCGTAGACCTGTGCCCAACCCCAGCGGTGTCGAAGACGAGTTCGACAAGGCTCTTCGAAAGGTGTGGGATGGAAGCGGTACAAGCTGGATTGGCCTCAACTCGGCCGCCGCCGCTCATCCAGAAGGCGGCATTGGACCGCTGCTCGAGGCCGTTGACGAGGCTGTCCGGGCCCTAGTAGGAACCTCACCGCCACCACCTCCACCCCCACCAGTGGCCGTACAGCCGCAGCAGGCACAGGGAGGCCAGGCACCGAAAAAGCAGCAATCGAGACCGAGCAAGGCTGCACATGCGCGCCCCACCGAGATCAAGCCCGACATTGTCGATCTGACTTGAGGAGGTTGTCGCTACGGTGTACGAATTATTGGACGGTTAACTTGCCATGCGATGGGGGCGACTTACTCCCTGCTACGGAATTTTATACTACCACACACCTATACTTATACTAGGAATGGCTCATGGCCAGCGGCGAGAGGCCTACTGCCGTAGTCAGATGCGTCTGCCGTCGTCCCCATCACACGAAAACGCTGTACGAGCCGGGTCAGATGGAAGGACACAGGGGAGATGCAGACAGGCCCTGACTCTTGCATCCTTTGGCCCATCGCCAACTGAGGCTGGACACGGGTCGCATTGTCACGTCGTCACGATACAATGCATTTAGCGGGAGGCACAGTGTTCCTCCTTTTTTTTTTTTTTTTTATGACTTCAACTTTTCGCCTTGTAAATAAGCACTCAACCGGATTTGCATGGGAGAAGGCGCTATATTGGAAGTCCAAGGGCGGTCGGACAAGTTCATGATGATACCACTTTTTTGTAACAAAAAAGCCCCCCTTCATAATCACTGGGAAAAAACAAAAGACAAATTACCCAAATTTGGCCTGCTTCTGTTGTGATGTGATGTGATAGTAGTACATTTTCATCTGTCTATGCCTTCGAGGAGAAGGTCTCGTATTTATAGGATGCTCTGAGCCACTGTATTCCATGGCTCATACTTTTCCATGCCGTTTGATCTATAAGCCCTCACTTTCCATGCCTGTGTACTTAACATGCACTTTGAACTTCGGACATTCACAGGGCACACGATTTCGCTTCTCGCCGGGTCGCCCCCTCAATGTCCTTTTATGCTCGACTCCCTAGCCATCAGGGCCAGCCTCTCCTCCTCCGGCGAACCTCATCTACTCTGCTCCTCCTCCTCGGGATACAACGCGTGCGGATTCCCCTGACGGAGCGGCAGCCGATTGGCGCTCAGGATCCGCTCAATGTCCTCGCCGGCGCGGAACTGGCCGAGCCCCGTGTCGCCGACGTGCGCCATCTTGCTCGTGCCGTGGCTCGTCTGGTACCCCTTGCCGGCGGCGGCCATGGCGACGTCGCGCGCGGCGCGCAGGCTCGGCAGCACGCCGGGCGGGGTGTAGCTGGGTCCCGCGACGGTGAGCCCGCCGGCGCCGCCGAACCCGCGGTCGAGCTCGCCGAGCGCGGCGAGCATGCGCGCGCCGTGGCCGACGTGCTGCTGCGGGATGCAGTTCCAGCACAGCTTGGCGTCGCCGTGGACGCCCGGCTCGTCGAAGGGGATGCCGAGGTGGCGGGCGACGACGGCGCGGGCCATGACGACGGCCTCGTCGCGCGAGGGCCAGCGGTCGCGCGGCAGCCAGTCCCAGTGGTGGCCGCCGAGCATGACGGTGAGCTTGGTGCCCGGCACCTCGGCCGGGCCGCCCTGGGGCCCGCGCATGAACTCCTGGTGGTCCGAGTCGAAGATGACGCCGAGGGCGCCCTCCGGGTTGAGGTCGTACGGCACCGAGGACGGGATGAGGTAGCCGAAGCCGCGGTAGGGGCGGTTGAGGCCAGGCTTGGGGAAGAAGAGGTTGACGAGCATGATGGAGACGGCGGTCTCGTCACGAAGCGACGGAAGCTTATTGTCGGTGATGTTGTACAGATCCTTGGCGAGTATGGTCGATATGACCTTGTCGTAGGCTATCCCTGTTTTGGACTTGGCTGTCTTGACCTGGAGGCGAGGGTTAGTGACTTAAGGAGCAGGGCAATGAGGCCTGGTGGAATGTATAGATAGCCAGCTTACCTTGACCTTCCCTGACGGCTCGCTATACGAGACATTGGTCACGGGCTCGCCAAGTCTAAACTTGATCTTGGAGTCGGCCTTGAGTCGTTTGTACATGGAATCGGTCAGGGTGCTGAACCCGTCGTTGAAGCCAATAAGGCCAAAGTTCAGACTATTCCTGACCATCTTCCTGTACTCGGCGTCTCGGGTATAGTAAAGGTCTTCGAATAGATCCAAGTCCTTCTCAAAGACGAGTTTGCCGCGGGTGTTCAGGGTGTCTTTGAGCCACATCGATTGCAGTAGTGACTGGGAGACACTCAGCTTCCAAATATCACCACCATAGATGCCGTGCATCATCGCGGAGCCCATGTTGTCGATTGGGTCGCGCTGGCCTGTCCGTCTGAGCAAGAAGTTGCCAATCGACTCGTCCATAAGAGCACGAGCTCCATCATCTTGCGGCGGGCGCATGCCGTATCCCCTCAAGTAATTCAAGACAGCCATCGGCATGCCCTTGAAGACGGGTTTCGACATGGCGTCTAGAAGGCCAGTTGCCGCCTGAATCCAGCTCATGACTCCGTCGCTCATCTTTGGGATTTTGAGCTTTACGTTTTCTAGGCGGTCAGGGTAGTATATGTATTGGTTGGGGAGGCCTTCGTCGCTGCGTGGGATGTTGAACATCTCTGTTTGTAATTCGAGTTCTTGAACCTGCAAGGAAGACGTGCACAAGGTCAGGATCATGATGCCTCTTTGACACTCGAATGTCAGAGGACAATGGGAAGGGCAGCTTACCAGCTCGTACAACACCAAGTCATCATAGCGGTTCGACTTCCCAAGCGCCGGCACTGCCCTGGGTCCTCTCTCGAAGATGCCGGTAACATCAGAGCCACCCTCGCCGGCTGCAGTAAACCGCTTGGAGTCCACCCACCCACCGAGACGACTGCTCGACTCGTAGACAGTGACCTTGGCCGACGGCAAGAACTTGTTGAGGTAGTATGCCGTCGTCAAGCCGGTCAAGCCGCCGCCGAGCACGGCGATCTCGCGCGGAGTCTTACCCCCGGACGCATAGCCTCTACGCGCTCCATTGTGGCGCTCGAGTGCCGATTGACTTGTATTGACACGTATCGAGAAGCTCAGCCCAGGAAGCCCAGTGCTGCGGGCTGCGAGCGAGCTGGCTTGCCTGGCGGGGAGTCGCAGAGTGGCATGGCGCGCCTGGAGACAGCGCGTGCTGGTGCCGTACATCCTGAGCAGGGCCAAGACAGCTCTGTCCTGGAGTCTGGGCGGCATGGCCATGTTGCAATGGCCTTTGAGGCAGCCGCAGTTGCTTCACGACCTCAATTGAGTCCAACAGAAGGAAGTGAAGCTTTTCATTCGATTGCACAATGTGAATGCATACATAGTAACCTTCAGAAGCTACGGTGGGCACATATTACAACTACAATAGATGGGGAAATTTGCCGATGGCGCCACAATTGACCCTGCAGTGAGTGCATAGGTACTTCTTACCCCACAGAACGAGCGAGCTTGAGCTTGAGTGGATCAGCCCATTCTTCTTTCTGCGTACAATCTTCACACATAGCATATAACATGGGGAACCGGGGTTTGTTTGTTTGTTTGAAGAAGAGAGAGCCGACGACTTGTAGTGTATATTACGTCGTCAGCCTCGAGTAATCGACCTTCTTTTTGGGTCAAGACGGGCATTTTATGCCCTGATAATTCAGATCTTCTATAAGTCACCGCGCCACCCTGAGAAAGGTCACTCAGTGGCTTTTCTCATCAACACCCCCTTTTCCATCAACGCCATGCATCCTCACCCATCCTCATGGGTGAGTGAAATAGACCTATCCGGCCGTGACAAAAATTGATATCATACAGGACTCAGAATACCTCCTTCGTAGCCAACCACATGCATCGCCTGGAACGATCCTTCTGCTTCTCCCAGCCTCTGTGTAACAGGCCTGCCTTTCCGTTCACACATTGAACATGCGCGCTGCCTAAGCGATCGCATCCTGAGAGGCCTGGTTCTCGCCCATGGCGTTATCCTGATCAGGAATGATGCTCTCCTCGGGAGCATTCTCGTCAACAAACTTGCGGTCGCTGACGTGGCTCTTGGCGCCGTCGGCCGTCCAGACCTTATCCTGGAACGTGCCTCGCTGGCCATCCGCATGCTTGAACGAGCAGTATCGGTTGGTGCAAGGGTTGAATTTGCACATAGTCTGGACGTGGGTGAATTTGCAGCCCTCGACGGAGCAATCAGCGCCGTTGCGGCACAGTGGCATGCTGGGGTGGCGGAAAGGACATCGTGGGTTGGTGCAGTTCGGGTAGAACTTGCAGTCCTGTTCACCCTGGTGGGCCGTTCTGGTAGCCGGAGAAGGATGTCGGCCGACGCACTTGCGGTTCTTGCAAGCAGCACCAAAGCTGCAGATGTCCTTAACATCGACGGTGGTACCCGGGGGAGCGGCAGGTGACTGGTGAGCAAATTTGCACTCCTTGTTAGTGCAGTGCAAGTTGTACTTGCAGACAGACTCATCGGGGTTGGCCGGCTCGCGCTTCTCGCCACCCATATCGACGTCCTCGCCGTCTGCGGGCTTGTTCTGGTGGTGCTGACCATTCTGCTGGTAGCCGCCCCGGAAGTTGTGCTTGTTGGGGTTCCGAATGCGCTCGTTGAGCGGCCGGCCATTCTGCCGGAAGTTTCCGCCGCCTTGCTGCATCATCTGCTGTTGCATCTGCTGCTGCATCTGCTGCATCATCCGGGACTGTTGTTCGAGCATCGCGTACATGTCGACGGCCTGAGGTGACTGAGCTCCGCCCATCATATTCCATTGAGGGTTCATGCCGTTCATTCCGGGTCCACCGGAGCCCATGCCCATCGCCATACCGTGAGCGATGTTCGCTGCTCTGCCGTTGGGATTGCGAGGCTGCCGGCCGACCCCCATCCTCGGTCCGCTAGGTGGGGTCTTGTGGGAGTTGATTCCAGCCTGACCGCGGACACGGTGGAGCGAAGAGTCGGAGCCTCGATCCAGAGCTCGGTTTATTTGACCCATCATTCGCTTCTCACGGTTGCCGCGGAAGTTGTTGTTGTTGTTTCGCATCGCTTTGGGGCCAGTCGGACTGGAGACGGAGGTTAGCTGCGGGTTTGGGAGAAAGGGTAGTTGATGTGCAACATACGCATTCAGATCACCAGGACCTGTAGACTCGACGCTCATCTCCATATCATCGTCGCCGGCGGAAGCGCCAGCTTGTGATGTCATGATGGGATCGGCTTGACCACCATTCAGCCTGGCGTTCTGGACATCAATCTGCTCAAACAGCCACCGCGCAAAATCCCGCGCACCGGGATCATCGGGACCCAAGTTAAGGAGATCTCCTGACAGTTCCGCGGCGATCTCATCTTGCGTCTTTCCGTTGACTAGCATGAGGATGATGTACTCGGACATGGCTGCATCGTTGTTGGAGTCGCCGGAGCCCCAGCCGGCTTCGACGAGCTTGGGCTGGATCTCATTGTTCAACGCCTCCGCAAGGGGAGTGTTGAGTGCGATCTCGACAGGCATAATGCGTGAGATGGCCTCGGGTGAGGCTGGCGAAGAAGTGAGGGAAGCGCTCTGGTCGTCGTATCAAACTGAGATATAGGTGAGACTCGGCTGGCACGCGATGAACACAAGATGGGAATGTGACGGCTGAGAGTGAGCGACGGATCGAGAGAAAAAGGGAAGGCGAAAGCCAAATATACGGGAGGGTAGTCGTGTTGCTTTGGTGGGTGTTTGAGAACAGAGCGTCTCAAAGACTCGAGGACGAGAAAGAAGTTGGTGTGATTGTTCGAGGGTCTTTGTGACGTTTGGGGAAACTTTTGATCTTGATTAGCCATGACAACAGCGTGACGGGGCGCGCGCCTCACAGGGGAAAAAGCAAAGCAGCTGGCTGTGATTGGCCCACCCACCGGTACTCTCACGTGATATAGCTTTGATAATATATAGCGCCACACAGTAATGTGGCGTCGGCGATAAGGATAAGCAGGCATTCCAGGCTGTGCTCCTGTCAGTGCTCTGGTTTTCACTTTACATCCACTGAATTCCATCGACAGTAGTGAACTGAGGTACTGTAGATTAGTCAACCTGCTGCTGGCGGTAGGTACCTTAACGACAACTACCACAACATTCGGAAAGTTTCCATTCGCTTGCCTGTGCAGAGCAGGAATCTCTATACTCTGGCCAAGACTATCCATCTATTTTCTGATGCACCTTTACCTACCAATAAGTGGCTTGACATGTGCACCGTGTCGTGCTCGCAGGGATAGTCTTTGCTCGGAAGCACGCACCCAATCTGGCATTAACCTATTCCAGACAGCGGCATTCAGGAATGTTTATGCCCTCGCCTAACGAGTCAAAACCAACGCCTAGACCCATCATCAACAAGTACTTAGTATCCTTGTGTGCAGAGTGCAGAGAAAGCACCAAAGATAGGTCCTTTTGTTCGTGATGGTCCGATGAAGAAGATCTTGGTGAATTGCTACGCCTGTCCCCTGCAGAAGCTCATCCTTCTATCAGCACTACCAAGGTCTCCTCCCACTAATAATGGGCTCCCTTCTAACCAGCTGCAGTAGGTGATTGACCAACAAAGCTAATCATAGTGACAGGGGACTTTGTATGTACGTACGTACAAGTAGTTCTTTCAACCTTTTTATCTTGAACTGTACTAGTGGCTCTGTGATGCTATTTCTTTCTTGTTACACTCTTGTTGTGTGAGGCGCAACTTGGCCCACGAGACAAACGTTCCATAGCGTCGTGACCTGGCCCAGCCAGCTTGGTGCTTCATTCATGCTGTCTATCGGGTCACAACCAGGTCGTGCAACGTCAGCCTCCAGCATTTGGGGCCTCTCAAAGCCTGCAGTCGCCCGGTATCACCGGGTCATCATCGCTCCATGGCGGATGGCGGCATTGGCAACGGCACAGCATACACAGCATAGCATAGCATCCAATCTTGCATGTCGTGCTTGGTCAGTGCCATGCCAGCAACCGATCCCACAGTCTATCTCCACGGTCCCGTCTTGAGCAACCGGAACCGCGACGAGGTCAGGCGTGGCTAGAATCAGCCCTGCCCCGGCGATCTTCATTTACATACAACTCCTACTGGATAAACCCGCAAATAGCTGTTCAAGGGTGTTTAATCTGACAGAGTGACAGGGCAGAGCTCTCAAGAAGAAGCAGGATTAAATATCCTGTCGACTTCGCCTCTTGTATCTCCAACCAGCCTGCCTACCTGGTCTTGCTTTGCTTTTTCCCTTTTCCCTCCCTCCCTGCCCTCCTCACCTTGCCCATCCCGGGATCCTGTCTCTCCTCGAGCTCTCTCAAAAGGAACACACGCATCGGCCAAGTCAAATTCAAAAAGTCAACCCCGCATTTGCCCAGTCCATCTCATCAATCCGATCCAGTCCAACGGTCGGGACGGGCCTTTTCGACCAACACACACACGACAGCCCGCGAGCCACTCCATCCCATCACCTGGGGCTAGCCTTCTGACGTAACGTTGCGCCAGTTGAGCCAGCATCCCTTGAGATTTGGATCTGCTGCTTCATTATCTCATCGTTCGAAAGGGATCCGACCAAGGCTGTGATTTGGGCCCGTGACTCCCTTTTTCCCAGCCAATTTTAAAGTTGGTCTGGGTCAAGGTAGCAATTGGTTCCCATCCCCGAGCTGTGGCCTAATCGCCCTGTCAGGCCTAAGACCTTGGGTCACGAATCGTGCATGGCGTAGTGGCAGTGAACCATTCCACGCACTACAAGTCAGCTTATGCACCCCACGAATCGCTCAGATTCATGCTCACCCCAGCTTGAGCCTCGACCAGCCAGTCGTCTAGACATATAAACTTTGCGCCGTTCCCCAATTCCTGAGCGAGGATCCAGGTCCAGGTCGAATTCAATTACGTCGTTTGAGATCTTTTTTCTCCCCTTAATTCTCCGCCCGTTTGTGTGTGTGTCGGGGTCTCTTGTAAGAGCCACAGCACACTTACACCATGATCTCAAAGACTGTCTTTTCGTTTGTCTTGCTGGCACTCTTGAGCCCAGTCTTTGCCGTATGGCCCATTCCCAAAACTTTTGAGCAAGGAAAGAAACCTTTGTTCATACATCAGAATCTGGACCTTTCCTACAATGGAGGACATGTATGCTGGAATTCCTTCTCTGAGCATTCCTGCGCCCTTGATGAGTTGAGTACTAAAAATGAACTTAACGTACAGCTAGTTTACACTTTTGGCTACTCGCCGGACTCGATCAACAGCAAGGACATTGTCCAAGCCGGCGTTTCGCGCGCCCTCGACTCCATCTTCCAGACCAACTTTGTCCCATGGAGGCTACACGGCAAGAGGGAGCTTTCTTCATTTGAACCCAATGTTCATCAGGCCAAGTTCATCAAGTCTCTCGCCATCACCCAGACCGGCAAGGACAAGCCCGAGACTTACAAGCCCCTCGCCGGCCAGGTCGACGAGTCTTACAACCTGACTCTCAGCGAAGATGGCGTCGCCAAGCTGAGCGCTGTCACCTCGACTGGTGTCTTGCGCGGTCTCGAGACTTTCTCCCAGCTGTTTTACAAGCACTCGACCGGCACTTTCTTCTACACCCCGTATGCGCCCATCTCCATCCAGGACTCGCCCGAGTACCCCCACCGAGGCATGCTGCTCGACGTCGCCCGGAACTTCTACCCTGTCAAGGACATCCAGAGGACGATCGACGCTCTCAGCTGGAACAAGATGAACCGGCTGCACCTCCATATCACCGACTCGCAGTCTTGGCCTCTGGACCTTCCCAGCATGCCCGAGGTGGCCCGCGAGGGCGCATACGGCCGCGATCAAATCTACTCGGCCAAGGACGTGAAGCACCTGCAAGAGTACGGCATCGCTCGTGGTGTCGAGGTCGTCCTCGAGATCGACATGCCGGGCCACATTGGCTCGCTCAACTGGTCGCACCCGGAGCTCATCGTCGCCTACGACGCCAAGCCCTACCAGTGGTGGTGCGCCGAGCCGCCTTGCGGTGCATTCCGGCTCAACGAGACCGCCGTGGACACGTTCCTGGAGAAGATGTTTAATGACCTTCTGCCCAGGCTCTCGCCCTACTCTGCCTACTTCCACACGGGCGGTGACGAGCTCAACGCCAACGATTCGATGCTGGACCCCGGCATCCGCGACAACTCGACCGAGGTGCTGCGGCCCCTGCTCCAAAAGTTCATCGACAAGCAGCATGAGCGCGTGCGCAAGCACGGCATGACCCCCATGACGTGGGAGGAGATCCCGCTCGACTGGGGCGTGACCATCGGCAACGACACGGTCGTGCAGGCCTGGCTCGGCGAGAACTCTGTGCAGAACCTGACGAGCCAGGGCCTCAAGGTCATCGACAGCAACTACAACTTCTGGGTATATTTTTTAAACTTTTCTCCCGTCCCCAACTCTAAATTTGAAGAAAGTCGTTTGTGGACTAACGTGCGGGTGTGAACAGTACCTCGACTGCGGCCGAGGGCAGTGGATGATCTTTGACAACGGCGAGTCGTTCGACACGTACTACCCCTTCAACGACTGGTGCGGCCCCACCAAGTCCTGGCAGCTCGTCTACTCGCACGACCCGCGCGCCGGCCTCGAGGGCGAGCAGGCCCAGCGCGTCCTCGGCGGCGAGGTCGCCGTCTGGAGCGAGACCATCGACCCCGTCAACCTCGACCAGATCGTCTGGCCGCGCGCCAGCGCCGCGGGCGAGGTCCTGTGGTCGGGCCGCCTCGACGCCGCCGGCAAGAACCGCACGCAGCTCGACGCGTCGCCGCGCCTCAACGAGTTCCGCGAGCGCATGGTGGCGCGCGGCGTCGGCGCCTCGATCGTGCAGATGACGTGGTGCTCGCAGGCGGCTAACTCGAGCGAGTGCGCCGTCACCATGGGCTGAGCGAAGATGGACGTAATGAAAAGATGATATTCGATGGAGGAGGGAAGGAAAAAGATAACACTCTATCAACAATTTCTTGGGCAATGCTAGGATAAAAGTCGCCCTGGGGAAATGAGGGGGCCTAGCATCTTCATGTACATAATTATGATTACTGCACTCTGAATGATGATGAGCAAACAAGATCAAGACAGCTTTTTTCCTCGAGTAAGACCATGCGCAGTAGAAGCCAAGCACTCAGACATTCCATAGCGGACCGGAAATCGGCGTTGCCATTGGTTAGCGCGGCCGACCGGCTTACACCAGGTCCGATTTCGACGCTCTCCCTCCGCTCCGGCTGCCCCGGTGGCCGGCCGGGAACTAGGCCCAAGGATGCGGAACTAGCCCGGATTGGGGCTTTTTGATAGGTGAATAGGGTAGGCAATGCAGGCAGGAGACGCTAAGAAATGGATTCAACAAGGGAACAACGAACTACCTACCGGTTTGGTGTCAGACTGCGCAAAAGGGGACGGTGATACGTATCCGGGCTTGGAGTCTCTGAAGGATCATCAAGCTTATTTCTTGGACAGCTCTCATGTGAAATTTTTACACAAGAGTTCACCAATCAGGCTCAAGACGAATTCTCCATCAACTCAGCATGATTCAAATCGAGCACCAAGAGCAAGATCTCATGTCTTTCCCCGCACTTTGGTTAGCCTCGGTACTGCCACATCAAGATTGGTATGCGAGCGTGGCTCACACCCCTTACACCCTCAGGTCGATCGCCCCTGGTGACATCGACGAATCGAAGCCATTGGAAAACGCCCGTCCCTCTCGCCTTTTTCTGGGGTATGCCATGGGCCCTCTTGTTACGGAGGCGCCAATCAGAAGACCCGAATAAGGTTTTGTATTCAAATGTTGCTCCGCCCTGCTCGCATTCTTTCGTCGACCCGATGCTCCGTTGGATTCTTCGCGTGTGTATTCGTCCGAGTTGAATTAAGTAAATGGCAGTTGAGTTGTGCAATGCCGAGTAAGGCTGCTTGTCATGTGTGACTTGGTCAGCATCATGCGGCGTGAACGGGAATAAACTGTGCAGCGGGAACAACTTCCGTGATCAATGGAGAGCCGTTACCAGAGATGACGTTTCCCTCCGCACACATCCTGCCCGAGTCGGGACAAGGACAGGAATCGAAGTAGGTGGGGAACCCATCACACAGAAGGGTTACAGCTGTGCTCCTAGATCCCGACTGCTGTTGTCCTCGCCAACGGCACGCACATAAAGTAACCCACCACTGTGGCGGCCGCTCTGCCCTACCGGGCTGTTGTTTCGAGCCGTTCCCCGCTCCGCGGGGGAGGAAACATGAGAGCGAAAAGCATGTGTCAGGGTCGATGGGTTTCATCGTACTCGTTCTCCTCGGAGCCCGCTTTACATTGCAGGTGTGTCCTGGCCTGTCTTGGCTTGCGGGTTGTCGGGTTGAATAAGTATTGGGACAAGTCCCCACTGCTGTATCTCTCCATTATTGTGCGATCTCCCATATATGATCAGTGACATCCTTGGTTGCTGAGACTGATCATAAACAACGACAACTGTGGCCAAGACCTGGTAACACTTGTACCAACTTATATTCATCGACTCTGCCACCACTTATATCTTCTCGAAACCCCAGATCACTAGACCTTGACAGCTGACCTGTGTCTTCAAAACGGGAAACACTGAAACCAGGAGTAGGAAACCAAGCGGCAACCAGGGTCAAGCGAACAACACCTCATCAAGCCTGTCCTAGCCACGCCTTTGAACAGCAAGTCTGCATAACCATCAACTCTGGTTGACTATCGCTCTCCAATTTTTCAGAGTCATGGGTCTCGTTGAGACCGTCGTGGAGCATCTCTCCATCAAGACTTCCCTTCTTGGACCGCTCGCCCTCTTGGTGGTGTACCATGTATACAAATATGTCTCCGAGACGATCCGCGTCAGGAGACTGGGTGTGCCCGGATACCAGATAGAGGCGCGGCTACCATTTTGTGAGTTCTTCTCAACAAGATAGTGTGGTACGGTCTCACTTGAGACTGTGCCACAGCAACCACCATGCCGCCCATCGTGCGTAGCTAATAGGCATCCGTATCTTGTAGCCCTCGACATAATCATGAAGGACATGAAGGCCGCCAAGGAGGAAAAATGCTACGAGCGCTGGCTCGAGGCGTCGCCTCCAGAGAAGGGTATCTTCACGGGCGAGGCCCGGCTTCTGTCCCGCCGTGTCGTCTTCACTTCGGAGCCCGAGAACATCAAGGCCATCCTGGCCACACAGTTCGCCGACTACGGCAAGGGCGAATACTTCCACAAGCAGTGGAAGCCTTTCCTCGGCGACAGCATCTTCGCTACCGACGGCGACAAGTGGCACGCCAGTCGCCAGCTTATCCGGCCCCAATTTGTCAAAGATCGCGTCAGCGACCTGCATTGCTTTGAGAAGCATACCCAGGTACTGTTCCGTGCCGTGGCCAACGGCGGTCCCCTGACCAGTGCAGAGCAGCAAGTCAACCTGGGCGATGCACACGGCCAAGTCCTTGAGATCAGTGAGTTGCTCTTCCGGTATACTCTTGATACGACAACAGACTTCCTCCTCGGCCATACAGTGAGTTCTCTGAGGTAAGTTACGTCCACTGTTGTCGCATCCTTCGCTCAGAACGCAAGGAACACAAGGCAGAGGATACTGACGTACCTTTAGCAACCCCAAGGAGGAATTTGCCGAGGCCTTCAACGAGGTGCAGCGCGTGCAAAACATCATCTCGCGCATCGGGCCCATGGCCCCTTTCATCTCGCACAAGTCGTACAACGCCGGGCTCAAGACCATCAACCGCTTCGTCAACAACTTCATCGACGCCGCTCTGCTCCTGCCGCAGGAGGAGCTCGCGAGCAAGGCCCGCGACTCCGACTCGAGCTACACCTTCCTGCACGAGCTCGCCTCCTTCACGCGCGACCCCGTCGTCCTGCGCGACCAGATCGTCGCCGTCCTGCTCGCGGGCCGCGACACCACGGCGGGCACCCTGTCGTGGGCGTTCTACGAGCTCGGCAGCCGCCCGGACGTCGTGGCCCGCCTGCGCGAGGAGATCCTCGCCGTCGTGGGGCCCGACCGCCCGCCGACGTACGCCGACCTCAAGGGCATGCGGTACCTGCAGAACGTGCTGCAGGAGACGCTGCGCCTGTACCCGGCCGTGCCGTACAACGTGCGCTTCGCCCTGCACGACACGACGCTGCCGCGCGGCGGCGGGCCCGACGGCACCCTGCCGTTGCCGGTCCTCAAGGACACGGCCATCGCCTACTCGACTTTCGTGATGCAGCGGCGCCCGGACCTGTACCCGCCGCCGGACCCGGCTCGCGGCCTTCCCGCCGCGCACGTATTCGAGCCCGAGCGCTGGCAGCACTGGCAGCCCAAGCCGTGGCAGTACGTGCCGTTCAACGGCGGGCCGCGGATCTGCATCGGGCAGCAGTTCGCGCTCACCATCATGGGGTACGTGCTCGTGCGCTTCTTCCAGCGGTTCGACCGCGTCGAGACGGTCAACGACAAGGGCCCGCCGACGCTGCGGACGGATATCACGATATCGCCTGGTGGGCCCGGGGTTCGGGTGAGGTTTTTCGAGGCCAAGAGGGAGTGAACGGATGAGGGGACAGTGGGAGGGAAGAATCGTCTCTTAGGAATCCCGAAAGTGTCTCGTGTGTGAAGATGTGAGGGGTGGGAGTGTTGGGGCAGGGGCGAAGGGGGCGTATTTGTGCAACTTGAGCCTTCTCAAAGTGCTGGAAATCCACAACGGACAAGATAACGAGCCACCCAACGAATGACATGAAGTCAAAAAAGGGTTTAGGTGCGCACTACGATAGGCTTGAAGGATTTCAAGACCCTGTCCCATGATGCCAATTTGTTCCTTTTTGTTTGTTAGTGCTTATGCTGGCGCAGAGAATTGCCGAATGGGTCTTCGCCTCTCACGTAAATACACACGATTGCCAATTTGAGATTACCGATTCATGAGAATGACACATGCTTTTTAAGGAGCACGGTCTTCTTTCTCTTTGGGCTTTTTCATCAGGATTTGGAATGGCAGGGTTGACAAGTGACGAACACTCAAGTATTCAGCTATCGTGTACGCTCATACAGACGATCTACTAAATCAAACCTAGCTGTGTTACCAGGCTACGCTATAAGTTGACTTCTAGGAATTAATGCACTCAGGCTTGCCAAAGATTTCGCATCAAATCCTGAAACTCTCCCGTACCGCATCTCCAAATCTCCGGATCGCCTCAGTCATCTTTTCTGGCTGAGCGGCGGCATATGTCGCTCGGAAGAACAGGCTAGTCGGAGGCTCTCCGTGCTCGGCGACAAACCACGAACCCCGGGCCACCAACACTCCCTTCTCGATGCACCGGTTGAATATGTCCTCCTCGATTTGGACGATGCTCTTGCTCGCTGTCTCCGGATGCTGCTTGTGGTCGACCTTGAGCCAGTGCTAGTTCCCCAAAAAACCATTAGTATAACAACCTTGGATATAGGAGTCAGAGTGGAAGAAACAAAAGAAGCAGCACTCACAAACATGCCCGCCGCGGGGGCGTTCCAACTCACAATCTCGCGCGGCAGGTACTCGTCACACGCCGACAGCATGACGTCCCGGCGCGACGTGTACTCCCTGCGCATCTGCATCAGCCAGCGCAGGTAGCCCTCGTGGCCCCACTCCTCGTCGAGCAGGCGGTGCAGGACGACCTGCGAGAGGCCGCTGGGCCCCTGGTTGGCCACCTCGGCGTGCCGCAGGAAGCGCTCGACCATCTGCTCCGACGCCGTGATCCACCCGAGCCGCGACCCGGGCACCACGACCTTGGAGAACGAGTCCATGCGCAGCACGCGCCCGTCGCGGTCCATGCTCAGCAGCGACGGGATCAGCTGGTCGAGGAAGTCGTCGACGGGCGTCTGCGCCGGGTCGAGTGTCGTCGCCGCCATCTTGCCGGGCCCGGCGTAGGGGTCCATCTGGATAAAGTAGTAGGGCTCGTCCTCGATGATGTAGACGTCGTGCTTGCTGCACACGTCGTAGATGTCCTGCCGCCTTTGCTTGCCCTGTGTCGTACCCGTCGGGTTCTGTCCGCTGGGCACTGTGTACAAGACGTGCGGCTTCCTCTTCCCGTCTCGCTCCTTGGGATTCCAATTCGTCAGGATCTCATCCATGCGTTCCGGGACCAGGCCTTGCTCGTCGATGGGAACGCCGACCACCTTTGCACCTAGCGGGACAGCTGTTTCCAAAGCGGTCGAGAAGCTGAACTCCTCCGTCAGTATAGAGTCGCCCCTCTCGCGATCGCAGAGCATGCGGAATGTCTGCTCCAAGGCTCCAGTGCTGCCAACAGTCATGCACGACCGCCAGTCCGCGTACGGCGGGTCGTGCACGAGTTCTGTGTGCTCTGTCACGAAGCGTAGCATCTGCGCCGAGCCCGTGGCCTGCCCGTAGTTCAACCCGATCGACAGGTCGTACACCCTATCGCCTCCGGCAGCAGCATCGTACTTGCCGATCGTCACGTCCACCCCGGATTCGGCCGTCTCCTTCTCTGAGAACAGCGGCGCGCGGGGCACCTTCATGCTAATGGACTCGAAGGGGAAGTACTCTGGGCACGGCAGCCCGCCGCCCAGGGAGATGATGCCAGGCCTCCCGAGGTGCTTGGCGGCTGACTTGAGTATGCAAGGCTCGCGGGAGGCGCTCTCAGCACTAAGGTGATGGTCCCACAGCGCGGCGCGGGGCTTGGACGGGTGCGGCGGCGCCTTGAACATGTCGCTGTCCGAATACGCGGCCGTGCCGGCGACGAGCCGCCCCGCCTTAGCGCGGCGGTCTAGTATGTCCTGAACGGTGACGGTGCGCGCAGGCTTCACGGAGCGGACCGGCTCGGCGTCTGGTAGTGTAGCCTTGGGGGCGAGGGCTATGGCATTGTGACCGGCCGAGGAGTGGAGGAGGCGGTACGCTGGGAGAGCAGCCCGACACCGGAGCCGGCCGTGCCCCGGGGCGGCGGCGAATGCCCGGACAGTCCGGGACGCGGCCAAGCGTACCATGCCTTTTGCCTACAGTAAAAGAAGACAAATTGCTGAATGTAGATCAAGTGACGACTTTGCAATTGTATGACAAGGGGAACTTGGGTTATGTGCACAGTTTGTGTCAGAGAAGAAACAAGTCAAAGATAAGGGCCGCAACGTGTCGGGTGCAGGGCGTGTAAGTGACTAATATGTTGGTTGAGTGGAGTCTACAGAACCTCTCTTTTGAGTTGTTGTGAGATAAGTGTTACTTGTAGTTGCTAGAGAGCGGTGTGTGCGGGGGCACTGTGGGTAGCCGATCTGATGGGGACCATGTCTGGTTTCACCGCGTCCCCGTCACCGGACCTGCAGGCCGTGGGGTTTTCAGAGCTTGGACAGAAATAACTATCTGAAGGGTTTGCTGTAACGACATGCTTTGGGCCTATTTCGTGGTAGGGCATCCTCGAAGAATGGATGTTTGATTGATGCATTTCTCCTTGTAACCCACGCGTGCGCCCGCTCGCCCGCCGGACGACATTGGAGATCCCGTTGTCGGCGACCGGCGTCGGCCTGCGACCCGCTCTTTCGGGTCTTCAGCCCGTGCCCTGCGTTTGGGCATTCGGCTCGACTACCGAACTGCTTCTCCGTCTGATTTTCCCATCGTTGCGATGTTGGGTCTCAATTTGACCTATCCGTACAATGCATTGTCACTATTTCTTAAGTACTTAGACGAGTGTCAAAGGTTGCTTTTCTGAACGACAATAAGAATCACGAGGAGAGGCAGCCAAAGGTGACAGGCGGCTGAGAGCATCAGGGATGGAAGCCGAGTGCTGAAGTCAGTGCTTGAGCTGGAGATGATTCAATGTAGGGCTGGTTGAGCTGTTACCCAGTGGCACAGACGTCAGCTCCTCGAGTCCTGACATTGGCTTTGATATTCCTCAACAATAGCACCATTGAGCTGGGAGGGTTACAATTTCCAAGGCGAGATAGTGTGGGTGCTCCAACCTCTCGACTTCTGCAGCTGGCGCCGGACCCCTGCCAGCGTGGCGCCTAAGACCAGCCACAGCGGCCCCACAACGGACCGGGCAGGACAGGGGTCACAGGGGTAGCTACCCACTAAAAGAGCCTCCAATTGCCTTGCTATGCCCACTGTAAGTAGTTAAAGCTCGTTTCGTTGCCAGCCCAACCTCCTCGCTTTCGTCACCACAGGGTCCAAAGTCTTTGTCGGCTCATTGATACGAACATATGCAAGATCCAGATCCCTTCCACACCATCTTGGCACACCCACAAAGTTCAAACCTTAGGTGGTTGCAGGGATGCAGAAGGAGTGATGCCCAAGGAAGAACACGATGATGCTTGCATGTGCTGTTTAATGACAAGGTTGGGGATGATGACACCCCAGCATCGCGCGCATTTATCCAGCACCATAAGAACGTTTTCTCTGGAATGCCCTCCCATGCGACTTCCCGCTCAACTCTAATTGTTCCATTGTTCTTTCTGATACACTAGTATATCCGACAAAGCATTGTTCCTTTACCCATACACTCATACATATATACGACTTGGGCAGAGGCCGCGTGTATCTTGTCGCAGGTGTCCACGCTGTAGAAAAAGGACCACAGCTCCGGGATCCCAAGAGCCTTTTGGCGATTGTATATTCTTTTCTCTTTTTCTTAGTCTTATCGGCGGCGACATCCACAGACAGACATGATTTTCTCAAGGCAAATACGGACGGCCGCAGCCGCCGCTATGGCGCTCACCACAGCCGTGACCGCACAGACATGGTCGACATGTAACCCTCTACAAGGTAAGTCGCAAGAGGATTTCCTCCAAGAAAACTTGAAATATGCCAAATACTGACTTTCTCGCCTTAGCCACCTGCCCAGCCGACACTGCGCTCGGCATGACCATCAACGTCGATTTCACCAAGGGCGAGGTGAACTCGTTCGTGCCCTCGGGCGGCCAGCCCGCCTATGGCTCCGACGGTGTCTCCTTCACCGTTGCCAAGGCCGGCGACGCCCCGCAGCTGACCAGCGTCTTCTATATCATGTTCGGCCGCGTCGAGATGACCATGAAGTGCGCCCCCGGAGCCGGTATTGTCAGCTCCCTCGTGCTCCAGTCCGACGACCTCGACGAGGTGGATATCGAGTGGCTCGGCGCCGACTCGGGCGAGATGCAGACCAACTACTTTGGCAAGGGCCAGACGGGCTCGTATAACCGCGGCCAGTTCAACCCGGCGCCCAACAACCAGGCCGAGTTTACAAAGTACACCATTGACTGGACTGCCGACCGCATCATCTGGTCCGTCGGCGAGACCGTTGTCCGCGAGCTCAAGTACGACGACGCTCAGGGCCAGTACCCGCAGACCCCGATGCAGGTCAAGTTCGGTGCCTGGTCCGGCGGCGACTCATCCAACCCACAGGGCACCATCGACTGGGCCCGGGGGCCTACCGACTACTCCAAGGGCCCCTTCAGCATGACGGTCAAGTCGGTCGTCATCTCGGACTACTCGACAGGCAAGCAGTACAAGTACGGCGACCAGTCGGGCACGTGGCAGTCCATCCAGGCAGTCGACGGCCAGGTCAACGGCAACAAGGGGAAGGCGGCCCAGCAGACCGTCACCGCGACCGCCGCTGCCGCCACATCGCTGTCGCCCTCCGTCCCTGCCGGTGGAATCGGCAAGGGCTCCGACTCAACGGCCACTCCCACGCAGACCGGCTGGCCGTGGGTCTCGACGGCGTCGTCCAATGCCAACTCCATCCCCAGCGGGTGGGTCATGACCTCGAGCGGCAAAATTGTACCAGCCAGCTCGACTGTTGTAAGTACGTTTGATCGATTAAAGTTTTCTTTCATTGTTTGACAAATTCCCGTCGCCCCTTTGAACCCCCTGCTCATCCACGTTTTGCATCGCGCGCGTGCTTGATTTCAGCCCTCACATGAAAAGCAAAAGACAGAATATGCTAACCCGATACCCTTCGTCTACAGGACCTCCCCACCCCTTCCTCCTCGCCGGACCCATTGCCCTCTGCCTCCTCGCAGGGTGGTTCGGGCGCTGGTGAGGGAGACCAGGTTACCGTCACTGCCTTTGACGGTAAGGGTTTCCTCACCACCATGACCGTGCCCGCGGGCTGGACTACCATGCCCAAGAGCTACGACGACAAGGGCTTCCTCGTCGCGCCCCCCGCCGCCACCGCGGCGCCGCCCATGCCCGATGCATTTGCCGGCGTGGCCGTCAAGGCCGACACCCGCTCTGCTGCTGCCCCTCATCTGCGGTCAGTTGGGGTCTCCGGCCTTGTCGCTGCCATGGTTGCCAGCATGCTGGGCTTGTATATTCTTGTGTGATTATAACCTCCGCCACACCACCAGCGTCACTCATCACATACAATCGGAGTGGGTTGGGTGTACGGAGAGAAGGAGACATGACTTATGGAAAACATGAACAAATGGGTATGAATGATCGTTCTTTGCTTTTTTTAGTTGTATTGCATCGCTGGCGTTTTATCAAGAAAGGAGAGGGATATTCTTAATGGGTGGACTCTCGTCTTCAAGTGACGATGGAGAATTACATACGGAGGAAGGGCGCATGCATTACATAGATAGAACTGGGTATGAGAGAAGGAAGCATAATTCCTGCACGGACATAGGCAGTATGAATAGTAATCACAGCAGACATGACACATCATCATATTTCGAAGCTGCAGTACTTTTGAGATGCGTCGTCGGGGTTGCTTGACAAGAGACGATACGGAGTCTTGCGTGGGACAGCGAGATTGATGTCCAGATAGCCTTTCCCAATAACACAAGAGCCGAAGGTCCAGAAGAGCCTGTGCACTTGTGTGTATAACAGCCTCTCCAGAGGAGCCTGTACATTCGCGTATAGCAACCTCTCCAGAAGAGCCTGTGCACTCGTGTATAACAGTCTCTCCAAAGGAGCCTGTAACTCATGTACAACAGGCTCCAGAAGAGGTTCTGAGTCTTATACATGAATGTATAAGAAGTCGCATGCATTAAGGGACCAGACCTGTGTTCATCCTTTCACTGCCGTATAGACATACGGATTGACGCAGTCACCCCCTTTATTACCGAAAAAGCTTTCAACATATCACTGGCGGTCTCCCGTAAAGTAGAAAACGAATTCATTGATCTGATCTAACTCATCGCTTCCCTTCTATCATGCTTTCTGCTGTTTTTGGGCCGTGGTTTCTAATTTTCATTTTGTGCCTCCCCCGTTGCCTCCTGATTGAATGCACTGCTTGGTCTTCCGACGGGAACTGAGCTGAGACAACGTGCCTCGTGATAATGGATACAAGACGATAGCGAATGTTGGCATGTCATCTATGCACCTAAGGAGGTTGCAAGGACTGAGGACAGTCCCGTTGGCGGGCGCGCTAGATGATGATAGAGCCGTCGATGTATGTGGTTAGATGTTATACAGTATATAGACTATGGCACAAAGATTTTTGTTCGAACTGCCAAAATTGACGGGCGGGCGCAATGAAACGGATCAGAACTCCCAGGTAGAGTCATCTCCGACAGAGTGGATAGCCCAGTTGAATTTGTCGCGCAGCGTCTTCGAAAAGAACTTCTCAATCGGGACGTCGAACTTGTTGGAGAAGACGACTGTGAGACGTGGATCAATGTAGTTCTATACGCTAGGTTAGTCTGGAATCTCCATTGAGTGCTGCGGATGAAACTCACGATCTTCGAAGTACCCAAGGCAACCTCCTTGTTGCCGTCCTTGTCGGCCGCCTGAAGCTCCATGTTGTGAATGCGGTCGTCAATCTTCTTGACGGCGGCCTCGAACTTCTCAACAGTGGGACCCTTGCCCTCGGCCTCGACCTTCTTGGACTTGTTCTCCTTCTTGAACTTGGCCTCGAGCTCATTGGCCGCCCTGAGGCGCTCCTTAAGCTCGCGCTCGGGGTGAGGCTTCTCACCCTCGGCCGCACGCTTCTCATTCTCCTTTTCAAATTTCTTGGTGATCTTGAGACGTTCCTCCTCAACCAAGAAGGTTTGGTGCTTGAGAACCCACTCCTCGGTGAGGTCTTCATCCCGCTGGAAGTACTCTGCCCCCTTGCGCTTCTTCTGCTTAGGATCAAGGTCAAGAATCATCATCTTGGTCCGCCATTTCTGGTACTTCAGACCCTTGATACGGTCACCAAGCTTCTCCATTTGAGCCTCGTGAGAGGCACCAACAGTGCGCTTGTGGTTGCACAGAATAGCGACCTTGCGGTTGCAGTCATTGTACAGCTTGACCTTCTCGGCCATGGTCAGGTTCTGCTGGGGCAGCTCCTGAAGCAGCTTTGACATGGTCCAGGAGGCATTGTAGGTACGGAAGACCTTGGCGGTCAGACCCTGCATGTAGCTGGACAAATGCTTGTTGAGCTGCGAAGTAGTCAGGCGATCGAAAATATCGTCGCCTGTGCTCTTGGGAGCCTTCTTGAACATCTTCAGGTTTTTGAAAACCTGCTTGTCCACAGTGACCTCGTCATAGAAGCGAATGCTATCTTTGCCCAGGAAGTCGAAGATGACAATGTCAGGCTCCCTGAGCGTAATGTGCTCGTACTTGAGTGAGCAGCAGCCAGCAGTATCAGCCTCATTGTCGGTATCCTTTTCATTGCCAGCTCTGAGGGCGAACCTGTCGATGAGGTACATGGCTGTTGCACGCTGACGTTCGGCCATCAGTTGGCTCTTGAGCTCCCTGGTGTAGTCCTTGCGGATGCGGTCGATGTGCTTCTTGAGGGTACGTGCCTTCTCGAACTTCTTGAAGTCAGCCTGGCCCTTGACGGCGCTGTTGGCTGCAAGCATGACGTATTTGTAGTTGCCATTGATGTTTTCTTGCCACATAGCAAGCCAGGTGGCCTTGTTGTCATGCTGCACGGTCTTCCACTTGTGTCCGGCCGGGGGAGTCGGGATCTTGGCGTCCTTGCCGATGTTGATGGTGACTTGTTCAGGCATGACACGCTTCTTGACTTTGCCCGTCTTGGGATGATCGCCACGACCGCGGAAGAGTCCTGGAGGCTCAACACGGAAGTTGCCGACCTTCTCCTTGCGACCGTCCCACTTGCAGAACATGTAGGGAGCCTCGGCCTTGTCCTTTTCTTCCTTTTCGGCCTTCTTCTCTTCCTTGGATCGCGCTTTCTTGGCCTCACTCAAACCCTTGGTGTACTCAAAGATGGGCCTGAAGTCAAGCTTGTGAAAGTCCTTGATGGCGACCTTGTTGCCATCTCGATCCTTAGCGCCGCCAGTAGTCTTGAGGTAATCCTGGAAGTCGGTGAAGAAGTTCTTCTGGAAGACAGGGTTCTCGACGTTCTGAGTCGAGTGGAGCATCGAGCCAAAGAAGACAGCGACCTCCTCAGCATCCTTGTGAAGCTGGACTGGCTTGCCGTCGTAAAGGAGTTTGACATGCTTGGGAAGTGGCTCGTACGGAGGAGGAAAGAGAACACCGCTGTGCTCCAGAGTGTTCCACTTGATCGAATCATCCTCTTTCTTGGGGGCATCCCACCATCGATACTCCTCCTCCTCCTCTTCGTCGCCAGGATCGGCGCTCTCCTCCTTTTTGGCAGCCTTGGCTCCCTTTTTGGGAGTAGGCGTGGCCTTACCCTTGGGCGCAGGCCTTGCCTTTTTCGAAATCGGCTCATCAGAATCTGACTCGATTTTCTTGACGCCGTTGGTCTTCTTTGCAGAGGCAACGCCGTTAGACTGACGCTTAGCCTTGGGCTTTGCCAACGGTTCGTCATCGTCGGACTCCTCCTTGATGACCTTCCGCGCCTTGGGAGTGGGCTTTTGAGACTTGGAAGCGCCTGCCCGGATAGCCTTGGCTTCCTGAGCAGCCTGTTTCTCAATGCTGGCCTTCTTGCTAGCCAACTTGGCACCTAGAGGCTGATCGTCATCCGATGAGGAGTCGGGAAGGGCAGTCTCGTAGATGGACGGAGGGAGTTTCGCAGCCTTTCTCGAGATAGGCTCGTCATCACTGTCGTCCTCCAGTTTATGCTTCTGACGTTTGGCCTATAAATGCAGGTCAGCAAACCGCAGACGATGGCGTATGTACGAGCGGAATTCGAGAGACAAGCGCGTACCAAAGGGGCACCATCATCACTGTCGGACTCGTCCTTGTAGGAAACGCGATTGTCAATCGAAGCGCGCGACTTGCGCTTGGCCATGCCGTTGGCTGCCGAGTCAACGTCCATCGGCTCGCCGCCGTCGACTGGACCATTGCGGATGGAGAGACCGGGCGGCGGTCCGTTCTTCGAGCTTGACTTGGCCATGGCTCGGTCGTCGGCTGGGGAAACCTTTGCCGCGGAGACTGTCATGAGGTTATATCAGTGTTTGTTCAAATTATCAAGTAGAAGCCGTCAAGGCTCAGGTGCGAGGCGAGGTGAGGCAAGAGTGGAATGCAACACAAGCCAACTCTGACACGTCAACAAGGCGTGCGATTCGTGGTGGCGGGAAGTTGAAAAGGCCTCAAATGACAGGAGAGAGGGTTTTTAGAAACGTACGGTGACCGTTGGATCTCGCCAAGGGCATATCGTCGTCAGAGCCGCTGGAACTCATGGTGAGAGCGTGGGTTGAGATCGGGGATAGACGAAGGTGAGGTGGTGGGTGAGGAAGTCGATGGGCCAAAGAAGTGGGAAGAATTTGCCTAAGATGGCGGGCTGAGGAGAATGAAAGTAGCTTTCGCGCACGGAACGCGGGAGAAATGAGGAAGACCACGATGCAGGGTTATGAACGAAGCCTCGCCTCCCAGACTCCACGGGTAAATGAAAGGATTCAGAGAGTTGGGGAGTGAGAAAATCAGGAAGAAGGGGGAATTGAGGAGAGAAGGCGAGGTGTCTTGGTCAAAATCGATGGCTCGATTTGCCTAACTTCGAACTTCGCTAGTGAGCGACGCGCCCCACAAGCATCGATGATAGGTAAAAGACTGTAACAGCAAGAGCAAAAGAAGGGCAAGGCAGTTAATGGGCAATGACCTAGGTAGGTAGGTAGGTATTCTTCACCGAATTTGCTCACATGTGGAAAACAAGGCAACAATTAGTACTTGGGCGTTTTTTTCTACGTGTTATTGTGCTCTCTGAATGGTTGAGCCAGCGAGTGTGAAGACGATTCGAGACGAAGGCGGCGGCAGACAATGGCCACAATAGGTAATAGCCAAGGCCGATGTCACTTGGATCTTAGATCATGTCACAATGGGTCTGTCTTGGGAGTCGAGTCGGGTGTTAAGCCTCTCTTGTGCCAGCCATGCCGGGCCTTAGCAACCAGGCGAGATTGACCCATCTCCTACTTGCAGTATTCCGTAATAGCACCGGTGATAGCAACGGCGCTGCTCCTGGACGCCGGCGAACGGAGCAGGGAGTGGACCCTGCTCTTTTTCTCTTTGTCACTGGCCTGCCTTATGCGGAATCAATTGGCGACAGCTGGCTAAACTACCTAAGGCATTCCTGGCAACAAGACAGCACAGAGCACTGATGATCACGTGCACGTGCGGAGGTATCCGCTAACCCAGTTCCGAACTCTTGCCGGCGGCTCAAGGAGCCAATTTGAAGAAAATAGCGAGACTAGAGCAAGAAGCGACAATAGACCTCATCCCCCCCAACGACGCATCCCCTCTCAACCGGGCCCCCCCTTTCGCATCAATCAGGATCAAGTCAATTGATTCTGATATAACTGTGGTCAATTGAGCCACCGTTGGCAGAGGCACGCGCTCGCTCCCCCCCGAACCCCCACCGCCGCCAGTCAACATGCTGTCCCGAGCTGCCAGGCCAGCTCTCAGAGCTGGAGCTTCGGTTCCTTCTCGGTACGTCGACACCACCCGCCCCGGTCATTCAGGAAGAGGAGGAAACTGGTGCACAGGAAAGAGAAGAAGGGATTGCAGGAGATCACGGAGGTCTGGGAAAAGTGACTGACGAGATGTGACCTCAAACAGTGCCATCGTTGCCGCTGCCCCGACCAACGCTGCCGGCTATGCGACTCTCCGTGAGATCGAGGGCCGCCTCAAGTCTATCAAGAACATCGAAAAGATCACCAACACCATGAAGATCGTTGCCTCGACCAAGCTCACCCGCGCCCAGCGCGCCATGACCGACTCCCGCAAGTACGGCCAGACCTCGAACGAGGTCTTCGAGTCGGCCGAGACCAAGCCCCTTGAGTCCACCGACGACAAGAAGACCCTCTACATTGTCTGCTCCTCCGACAAGGGTCTCTGCGGTGGTATTCACTCGAGCATGTCCCGCTACATCCGCCGTGCCTTCGCCGAGCAGCCCAACGCCGACCTCGTCATCATCGGCGAGAAGTGCCGATCCCAGCTCCAGCGTACCAACAACCAGGACATCGTCCTCAACTTCGCCGGTGTTGGCAAGGACATTCCCACCTTTGCCGATGCCCAGGCCATCGCCGACCAGGTCGTCCAGCTCCCCACCGAGTACGCCTCCATCAAGATCCTCTACAACAAGTTCGTCAACGCCCAGACGTACGAGGGCGCCATTGTTGAGGCATTTTCTGAGGAGGCTATCGCTGCTTCTCGTGAGTTCTTCCCGTCTTGTCTACGTCTGAGAATTAAGCTGGGATGAAATGAATGCTAATGCGCGATTTCTTGCACGATAGCCAACTTCTCCGCTTTCGAGGTCGACGAGGAGCTCCTCGCCAACCTCCGCGAGTACTCTCTCGCCAACTCTCTGTTCTGGGCTCTTGCCGAGGGCCACGCCTGCGAGCAGTCTGCCCGTCGCAACGCTATGGACGTAAGTGCTCACCTGTCTTATGGTTGGAAACAATTTGAGGGCTTTGATGGCTGACATACTCGTGATATAGAACGCCTCCAAGAACGCTGGTGACATGATCCAAAGGTACCAGATTCTCTTCAACCGTACCCGCCAGGCCGTCATTACCGGCGAGTTGGTTGAGATTATCACTGGTGCCACTGCCTCGGCCGACATGTAAAAAGCCTAAAATCGCTGTCGAGTGTGGTGGATGAGCTGCGGACCAGGAGAGAGAGAGAGAGTTCAGCGTGCATGCAGGTGTGCGTCTGTGTGAGGCCGAAGATGGAAAATGCAGAACTTTGTTCTACCTTCCCTTTGTATCAAAGACATCATCAAGGCCTCTCTTGGACAGGAGGCGAGAAGCCTATCGCTTTTTCCATCTTGTCCATATCTGTACCAAAGATCGTAGAATAAAGCCGTTATTTTACCTTTCCCCCACTTGGACCTGGCCATCACTTGCTGTGCATTCTAACTGTAGCAGCATGAATTATGTTTCATTTACGGATAGACCGTTGTTACACAGAGTCGGTCTACCAGAGGTCACCTCCTGTCAGGAATAGTCCTCGACTAGCATCCATATATCAAAAACAAGCCCAGCCCATCCCATGACCCGAAAGATCCCATTTTCACCAAGCAACTAATGACTAGAATACGGCAAGTCAAACAACAAGTATGCACCCTCGACACCTGGCCAAATGTTTGATCGACCCCAAGCTACTGTCCCTCCGTCATCTCGACATCACTGTCGCTCTCTGCGTAGCTCTCCACAGCAGCTTTGGTTCTTCTCCTGCCACTGCTGCCGCCCTTCTCTCCCCCCGCCGCTGAAGCCGCCGCCGTCGTAGCAGCGACCTCCTCCGGCCCTGGCACACTGGGGTGCTCCTTCTCGTACTGCGCCCTGACCTCGAGCGCCCGCGCGTCCCACTCGGCCGCCGCAGCGTTGAACGCTACCATCGCCTGGGCATAGCTCTTCTTCTGTTCTTCGGCCTGCTGCTCGTACGGCTTGCGCTCCTCGGGCCCGGCCTCCTTCCACATCTTCGAGGTCATGACGCGCACCTCGTTGGGCACGGGCTTGCCCTTGCCCGGCCGCCGCCCTTCTTCGCAGCGCTTGCGCGCCAGGTCGAAGTTGGCCTTGTTGAAAAGCAGGTACGCGTTGCCGGCGAGCTTGGGCGGCTTGAGCGGCCTGTCACCGAGGCGGGCCTGGATGTGCTGCCATATCTCCATTTCGTATGCCTCGAGGCGGGCCTGTTGCGGGTCCTTACGATCCTCTGAGGCCTTGCGTTTGAGGGCGAGGGAAGCGGATTCTCGAGGCCTGATCAGTGGCACAGGCACTTCGATGGGTCCCAGCATAGCGTCCAGAACCTCGGACGCCGCTCGCAGGCCGGACATGTATGCTCCATGTACCGTGGCCGGGTGCGTACCGATGGTGTGCTCGCCAGCAAAATATAGATTGCCCACTGAGCGAGCCATGAGATCATAGTCGTCGGCCTTCATATTGGCGCCGGCGGACGAATAGCTACCCCGAGCGAATTTGTCCGAAGTCCACCTCGTAACAATGAACTCCAGGGGCGCTGGCACCCTTGCTCCGAATACACTGCGCAGGACGTCTGTGGCCTCATTGAGCAGATCATCGTTACAGCTCTGCTCAGTATCGAAGCCAGCCTCGCCCGCCATCAAAGCAATAAGACAGGGCATTCCGGTGGTATGTGTGACATTGAACCATTGGAACATCCGCCCTCGCTGAGACGAATAGTCACGCTGATTGAGACTCGAGCGATTCTTCGGGTTTCGCAATACCCCAAAGATGTCTCTATCCTCATCCCAGAAAGCCTCCTTGTAGACCAGTACCAATTTGTTGAGCACGCCGAATCCGAGTCTGTTGATGACGTCTGACTTCCATGTAGGGACCGGAGGGTCAAGTTCGACATTGCCATGCTTGAGGACGCCAAGTGGTATCGTGTTCACAACATAGTCGGCCTCCACCGTAAATCCATCCTCGCACTCAATAGTTGCTTGGTGCGAGCTATCTGTGCTGTACTTGATCTTCTTCACCGGCGACCGCTGGCGGATCTTGAGAGGAGATGGCAGAAGCGCGAGTCCCCGGGGTACTGTCTGATAACCCCCGACGACCATGGTGTGCTTGCCTTCCCATTCATTGCCGGCGTCAATGTCCCATCCTTGAAGGCTGAGCTGGCTGTAGTCGATAGCATTGCTATACTCCAAGTTGGCAATATGCCAGTTGATGAGGCGAAAGTCCTGCGAGTTCAGGTCCACCACGTCTTTGTACTGCATGATGGCATCATCTACAACCGATCCAAGCGTCGCATTCGGTGCCTTGGTTGCATACTCCAAGTCGATATCTTTATCCTCATTCACACCAGCCTTCAAAGCCCACCCCATTAGCTTTGCCTTGTAGGCAGCTTTCAGGCTCCCTGGCGTACCAGGCTCCATGTGAACCCGGCCCGTAACCCGGTCTGATGATACTGGAACAAGGCTCACAGGTGAGGACACGTTCTGTTGAGCGACCGATGGTGCAAACGGCTGCGCTGCAGTCGTTTCTTCAACATAACTGATGCTCTTCACAACTTCTGCAGAGCTATCCTTTCCTTCATCCATGAGATCCCTATTCCCTTCGATGATCTTCGCAGGCGCTGTCTTGAATTTGTATTCGCTCACACGATCTAGGCAATCGTTATACAGCTTCTCAACCGCCAGATCGCGAACCGAATCCACCGGTTTTCCGTTCGAGTCGTATATTGTGGTTTCGGGAAGCAGAGCGTGATAACCGAGATGAAGCTGCCCTCTGACGAGAATGTCCATGGGATTGCCCCGGTCGAATCCCGTGATGATCATGCCTCCCATCTCTGCAGTACACCTCTTGTCTTCAAATTCGGGGGCAGGTTTGTCTGGCTTCGACTCAAATGCTCGGGAATACACCCTTCCACCAACTCGATTCCTGCCTTCTAAAACGATGACCTCGGGGGGTTCTTCTCCAAGCTCGGAGAATCTTCTCGCGTACTGCTTGAAAAGACCTTCCAGTTGCCGGGCACAACCAAGGCCGGACATTCCAGCGCCAATCACGGCAACCCGCTTCCTTCTCTTCGGAGGAGCTTCTTTGGTCGGCTTCTTACGTGACTGTCGAATCTCCACACAACCAAAGTTGATGTAGCCTCGTCGGACAAGCCAGTCGTAGCAAACACTTGCGACATCAAACCACCTCATGTCCCTAGCACAGCCGATAGCCTCTTCGCGTCGGACACCCATCTGAGGATTGGTGATCCACAATCTCAAGATGCCATTTCGAATATTCAGATATGTCGTGACTTGAGCGTGGCTGATGTGATTGCGCAGGAGCGTATACTCCTCGTTGTGCAGAGCATATGGGTTCAGCCTCGAAGACTCGGCAGCAGCCACACACTGCATGGCATAGTCTTGGGCCGACAAGTCTACGGGTATGGACACTCTCGGGCGGACATTGTAGCGTCGTCTAACTACAGGACGCTTCTCCACAACGGGGACCGGCAATGGCTGCGGTGTGGTCGGTGCGATGTGATCTTTCGAGCTGTCAACATCCTTTGAGCCGTCGACGTCCTTCGAACTGTCAACGTCGACAGGGGTGGTAGCCTTTGTAGATGGGATAGATGACAGTTCAGATTGATCTGTCATCGCCGACAAGGAAGAGTCGAGCGATATACCAGCCTCTGCATTCATGGCTGGCAGCTGCAGCTGCTCCTTCTCGGGCTCCTCATTTGAAGGTTGCTTCGCCTCAGGTTCCGGGTCGGGAAGGGCACTGAAAATGAAATCAAGTTAATTAGAGTTTGGAGTTGTCCTAATCAAAACAATTGAAGCACATAAATACGTCGGAAAATGAAGCTTCGGCTTTGGACTGGTGGGGGCTTACTGCGTGGGTTCTGCGGGTTCTTCCATGATATCCTCAGGCTCTGAGCTATCCATATCTATGATGTCCATGTCATCGGTACAGACGATGATCTCTGGGATGATTTCCTCGGTGCTGTCCGCCCACGAGTTATTGAAGGTTTCGGGCGTTGGGGAGATGTCTGATATGCTGGTAGCGGGAGAAAGAGGTTTGGCGAGGTTAGCGTTGAGAGTTGAGGCGAAGATCTTTGAGGAGTGAGATTTCGTCTTATGCGTGGTTTTGAGGAGCCGCTTTCCAAGTCCACTGTCTTTTCCAGATCGATCCCGCAAGCTGGATCTCATCGTATCTAGTTTCGGCTTGTGGTATCGTCGCGGTTCAGTTGATATAAAGGGAAGGGGGCGGGCATCGACAAGCCGGCCAACTGTCTGGTTCCATCCAAAGTATCACAGCCCACACCAGCCGATATTATTGATGTATCATGTCCAATTTTCATGAGTCTATACGGTAAAGCCTAAACATGGTCTATCAGCGTCGTTTCCCATTCAATCTTGTAATTTTTAATTGGGATATAAGAGCCATGAGAGCAGTGCTTCGATCATCCGCACAGTGCGAATGGAACTCACCTGGACATATGCCCTGTTCGCAGGCCAGGGTTAGACTGCGTGCCGACAACTACTACTTGTTCGATTGCATCGACTACAAGTAACGGACAAGAATTGGAGATATAGGCTGGGAAGAAATGTTCTGGGCCCGGTATATTTTACTCAATCGTTGAGATTGACGTTCAATTCGAGCCATCCCGGGCCGGAAAACTGATACGATTCAGAACGCATCACGTGAGTGCCCTTGCAAGCAACCCCCTCACACCGTCCATCGAATGATGCCAATCAGTAAGTTCACATGTCCAATTCCGCATGTCTACTTCGCGACAGCATTCAGGCATCGATCCGTTCTTACTACCTACCTAGTAGGTATCTACTCTCTTATGCACATTTACAGCCCATTCCTCAGCATGTGATGAAACAAGTCCAGGGACGATCAATAATCAGCAGGTACTCGCAAGCCCCAATCGAGGCCGTCGCCTTTCCTAGGTTACAACCCCGCGGTATGAAGACCTTGTCTTAGCTAGGCTCTCGTCATCCTCTAGGCTTTGTATATACTGTATCTCAGTGCGAGAGTGCGAGGCTCGTGTAGCAAATGTGACAGTACCTGCTAAATCCTGCCTGTATCTCTGCTTCACCAGTATGGTTCTACCCTGTTTCCCCAGTTATGCCGCCTGACTGCTATTTTCTTTCTGAAACGATCCTGTCTCGGTGGCCGCCTGAATAATCTTGTCTCCGCTAATGATTGACGTGGTGCAGATGACGATGTTCCGTCTCTCTGTTGAGAAATGTGTTAGTCCATACCTCACACGATCAGAAGGTGGGATTTCGAAACCAACCTTCCTCCTGCTTAGCAATGAAGCGAAGAGCAGCAATCTCCGTAAATGTGACACCGCCGACTAGGACGACAAACACGGTCTTTTTGTTGCCGTTTCCAGACAACAAAGCCCGCGCCTTGACCGCCTTATCCTCACCCTTCTGTAACTCGTCGAACGTTTGACCTCGGGCATGTTTGACAGCCTCGTCAAAGCCCCTCCATCCCTGCGTACCTCCAGTGACGCCGTTGCCTTTAGTGATCGTGAGGAGATACTGTTTCTGTAGAATGCATTGTACGAGCCGGATAGAAAGAGGGGCGTATCCGCTATATACGTAGGCGATGTCGTTGGGATCGTGCTCGTTCACCTCATCAACAATCAGTCGCAGCTGCTTTCGGAGGTAGGTATAATTCGTCTTTGTACCCGTCGCTCCAGCAGATCCTGTCATCGGAATCATGGACGCCAGTGGGGATGAGCGTGAAAGGAACATCTGCAGTTTTTCCAGGTTCTGCAAAGTGAGAAGATGCTGATAGCCATAGCCTTCGAGCACCAGGCGCCGAAAGTGGTCGAACTCTTTTGTCTTGATACCACCCGAGATGCACGAGTACACACAGAGGAGACGGAGAACTTCGGGTAGGGGCGTATCGCGAGCAATCAGTTCTTCGATAGCCTCGAACTGGGTGGACGGGTCTGCACCGGCAGCAAGATTCTGTTGCACCTCTAACAGACTACTGAACTGGTCTGTCCTTGTATATTTGATAATAGCTTCAGCCAGACCGGTATGAATGTGAAGGCTCGCTTGTTCGGCTTGATAACCAGGTAGCTTCTGGACAAAGGCCTTCAGCTCGGCTGTCGTTTTTGTATTGTGTCTACTCTCGTAATCGCTCGCCAGACGCCGAGCCACTTTGTTCAGTAGAGTCCCAACGATGGCAAAGTTTGTGTCGCGCAACTGCTCAAAAAGCTTATCGGAAGAGTCCAATTGAACTTTTCGTTTCCTCGATTGTGTGTCGGTGTCGACGGCGCTCGAAGTGCTTTGGGATGCGGATTGAGATGATGCGCTAACAATTGTCGAGTCGACTTCAGTCTGGTTGTTTTGGATACCAAAGACCTCATCTATCAAGCCCTCATACGTCAGTTGGGTGAGCAGTGGCGTGACGAGGTCCACCTCGCGATCGATGATGATGACGCTCTCCATGGTGGTACTTGGGCTCAGCCCAGCCCTGTTGGTCTCACTCGCATCCTCACCGGCGAGCAACTCCTGCCTCATACGTGAAAGCAGCTCGGCCACCCGCTTTGCGTTGTCGCCTTTTCCGATCATGCGCGGGAAGAGGCCATGCTTCTGTTGAACCTCCATGAGGGCCTTGGCAAGGAGAAAGGTAGGGGTGGGATCTTTAGAGAGGTATAAATCTTGAAACGAATCTTCGAGTTCGAGCGAGAGGACATCGTTTTCCAAAGGAAAGAAGTATAGTGGAAGCTCCGCAATGTTCACGTCGCCGAGAACTCCAGCCTCTTCCAGCAGCTTGTCCGACACAAGCGTCCGCCTCGGCACCCAGAAAATGTGAAATTCATGACCCGTTTGGCTCTCACGTTGGAGTCGGCGAATTTGGTCTACAATGGATTTAGCAAGATATTCCGCCAACAACCGCATGCTATTGTGGTAGGACAAGGGGCTCAGTTTGTCGTCTGGCTTACCGGCGATCGTCTGAGCATGGCGCCCGCATTCTCCCCGCGCAATGAAGATGATATTGCGCTGGCTGGTGTCGGCGTTCTTATTTTCCAGGAAGAAAAACTTGTCTACACCATATTCTTGCAGGGTTGAGACCTTGACAAAGGTGCCGATGGGACCGGCAAGGCTCTTCTCAAGGACAATGTTCTTTTTACCGCGCACCTATGCCATCATAGTCAGAACTGTTGCGGGCTTGGATGCGACAGCGAGGCAGCCTTACTTACGCCCTCGAGTAGATAAAGGAGGTCCTTTCGGGCCTTGTCCCTGATCTGAGCACTGTCAAACCCTACATGAGGAGCCATTGTGTGCTCTCCATGAGGATAGTGTGTGCCGTCGAATGAAGCTGGACAGAAAGCCGAGCTCTGTGAGGTGTGTGCCTGGTGTGTGAGCTGGAAGCCAAGCCAAAGCACTGGAAATTGGAGCTACCTACTCCTAGGCCGGGACGTCATCACGCGGCGCGGTCTTCTGGGTGTTTCTGGTTAGCACCACACCACCAATCGATAACTAAAGTACCCATCCTGAGCGATAGGTGGTGCTCCAGTCAGATGTGGGTCCCAACACCTCCAGCTCATGGCAAGTACTTACGTAGAAAACACCAAAGAAACAACCTCTCTTGATGAAACACATACTTGCTGGTACCTTCAAATCAAGCTCATATATCACTCTAAAAAACCTCACCTGTTTTTTTTTATACCACAAACCTTGCATCTATCATGATTCTACTTCGGATCACACCTGCCCAAGTATTTGATGCACCTAGTTGAGATAAGTACCGAGCCTACCAGACCAGACCAGTAGGCACATGCATCTGGTAGATTTGATATCGGACTGGTTTACACCGAAAGCTCTCATTGCCGTCCTTGATCTGGAGCCCATATTCCACTCGTCTATGATCCCAGGGCAAAGCTGACTCGGCAACGAGCAATTACTGTCATTCATTGACTTTTATGCTCCCACCAATTTCAGTTCACGATATTCAGTGCATGCGAAACTTGTCAATCAGCCTGGCCATGACAACATACATGCTAATATTCAGTCGCTTTCCCAATATGCTACCGATGTGATTCGTAGATGACGCTACGGTTCAAGAGTCGTTAAAGCCAAATCATAAACGACCCCAACTCCCATCGTGAATGACCTTTTCCGTCTGGATCCAAATATGCAATTGCGCAAACCGAACAATCCCCGTGCAGAAATCAAGATTTCGCCAAGCGCCGGCTCAGGAGCAGCAGGTAACGACGCTGAAGACGTAAACACTATACATATCAGACGGTATTATCGTGGTAGTAAAAGTCGATGTCCCTCGGTCGTTGCCGGTTAGCCCGTACAAATTCTTCGTCACCAGGCGGTCGCTCGTTCTTGGAGTTGCCAGTCAGCATGCTCTGAATGCTCATGCAGACGCTCTCGACATTCTGTACCGGGCTCCAACCCTGTTGACCGAGGAGATCTAGGCAGATGATACCGTTGGAGTAGATGTGGGGGTGGATAGGGATCGGACGGTCGGGAACCTTCACAAAGACGACTTCGGGCGCTTCTATAGAGGGCGGATGTCAGTTGCATTCTTGTCTTGTGTAAACGTGGTAACCATCGCGACGCAATCGTTGCGCCCCAAAGGAACAGCGTACCAATGGGGTATGACGAGCTGAACTTGAATTTCAACCTGTATATCTGGTTGAGATACAACGGGTTTTGGTCGAGCACTCGGATATCCAATAACCAATCTTCAAGATTGTCGGCGGAAACCAGCTCGATGCCCGGAGGGAGACCGTGATGGATCTATAGCGATTTGCGTCAGTGAATATTGCAATGCTCTTGAGAACAAGACATTCCGACCTTGGTGAGCTCCTTCTGCAATCGTTTTCCTGCAAAAGCCATAATGGACCGTCCTGGAGTTCGCACCGAGAGCGCGCGCGTCAAGGATCTACGAAAGTAGACCGTAGGCAAGAAGGGTTGGGTTACTGCGAAATGGCGTGGGGAAGCTAAAGAGGTTTGGCGGGGCGGACTTGGAGGGGGATTAGGAGGGCAAACAGCTCTGAGATAAGGTTCTAGGCTTTTCTATTACGGGAGGAGAAAAAAAGGACCAATGAGTTTTGGAGAGCTAGAAATATGAGGAGAGAGAGCAAGATTTAATGATCAGGTATCGTGGATCAGGGTCAGAGGGTGATCAGATCGTGGGCAGGTGTTTCGTGTGCACTTTAAGTGCGCCGGTGGTTTGAAGTCACGAACTTTAGGCACAGACCCGGGTTCGTGATGCGACACTGCCAAATAGCGTCCTGATGGCAATGGGTACAGTGGTTTGCCACTGCTTTGCTCTACCCACCTCGAGTTGAGGCTATCGGCTGTTCACCCAAGCGGCGTGCCTGGAGAAGCGCTACAAATATTATGACTGGTTCATGGAGACGCTGCACGGAAGCACGGCAGTACAAACACCCAACCCATGCTGAGTCTGGTGTCATGTCTTTCATAAGACCCGCAGCAGCAAAACATTGACTTCCTTGGTACAGTACTGCAAGTAGGGAACTAAAGGAGGCAGGAACACATGCATCATGTTTGATCCATCGAACAAGCTGCCTTTGAACTCTTTAGTACTATCTCTTTGAGCTTGGTGACATAGGCTCATTTGTCTTATCAGTGAGATCATAACGAGTGGGATAGCATATCTCAAAAGCAGCAGCTGAACGGCTGCCCAGTCCGCCCAATGAACGCCTCTGTAGTGGACTAATAAGTTGAGTCTAAGGCATTGATGTACCTGGCTAGATGCTCTCCCAGAAGGGCAATAACGGGTACACCGTTGCGTTCGCGGGAAAAACGCCAGCACGGCAGCGAGCGTCTGCCCGTGGTTACGCCTCGCCTTGTCCAGTCATTGATGGCTCCCTCCGGGACTGAATACTTGGTATGACCAAAAACAAAATATGTGGGTGTGATTTAACCAGTTGATCAGCGACCACAGCAGACTGAGATTGTACCTAATACAGCCACGAGGCTGTGCACTTTTTAGCAGCCCCTCAGCCCTGAAAAGGGGCAGCCGATGGAGACCTGATGCTAGCGCAAGAAACTGGGCGGGCGGCAGGCAGGCAGCCCGGTAGCGAGTGACGGACATGGATGGATCCCTCAATCAGTTGTGGGGTGGATGTTGTGTGTGGATGGCCTGGCCGACCCCTCCATCACGGTCGGCACAGGCTGTGCTATGTGCAGCACTGCACTGCACTGCTTCACGACCCGGCCGAGGAAGAATCGACAAGGCTTATTTGTCGTCTTACCATTCTCACCTCACTCTGTGTGGTTGCAATACTATTTCAAGCCTGACCTCCTCCACACCGCGACCAGTTCCACTGGCATCACAGGCATTTATTACTGCTCTTTGTCGCATCGTCCCTGACAGGTCCTCACCAACCAGCGGACCCCGCGTGTTACAACCCCTCATCGCATCCACGCCCAAGCAGAGCTGAACCCGACACCTCGCTCAGCCTTCTCGACTCTCGACTGCCTTAAAGTCTTGTCCTGCATCCTTCACCCGAGAGAACTCCTCAAATTACCTCCTGCGCGCTCTAGCATCGACTTTTACTACACGACAGATACGCTTTAGAGCCGAGTGCGAGCTGCGCAACGCTTTCAATCGGCGTCATAGCTTCAGCCCTTTAGTGGCATTCCCAGACAGACATCGCGCCAACATGAGTTGTAAGCCCACCAGCCCTGAAATTAATTGTGGCATAAGGTTTCTCGTGGACATTCAGTCTCATTAGATTACATTATTCACGGTTTGATCATTGGCAAATTGCTAACTATGTATGCTTGTTAGTCGCAAACATGCTCAACCGCCTTCACGGGCAGCCCGAGAGCTACGACAAGAAGTAGGTGACTACCAGATATAGCTTCAAAAGTGGCCGAATCTGACGCAAGCACACGAATTAGGTCGAGATATCGATTCGGGAGAACCCTAGGCGCAGGCACGTATGGTATCGTGAGGGAGGCAGACAGCCCCTCAGGCAAGGTCGCCATCAAGATCATCCTGAAGAAGAACGTCAAGGGGAATGAGCGGATGGTGTATGACGAGCTGGACATGCTCCAGCGTCTCAAGCATCCTCATATTGTCAAATTCGTCGACTGGTTCGAGTCAAGAGTCAGTGAAGACATACAAAGAAATAAGGTGGTGTCAAACGACTGATAATGTTCACAGGACAAATACTACATTGTGACCGAGTTGGCCACCGGAGGAGAGCTGTTCGATAGGATCTGTGAGCAGGGCCGATTTACTGAGAAAGATGCTTCTCAGACAATCAGGCAAGTGCTTGAAGCCGTCGACTACTTGCATAGCAAGAATGTCGTGCACCGAGGTTCGAGCCCCCTCCCCACACGTCGCAGCGCAAACGGGCCGCAAGCTAACTGATTCTCTCCAGATCTGAAGCCAGAGAACCTGCTCTACCTCAACCGGAACCCCGACTCGGACCTTGTTCTTGCTGACTTCGGTATCGCCAAGATGCTCGACTCCAAGGATGAAGTCCTCACCACTATGGCTGGCTCTTTTGGCTATGCCGCTCCCGAGGTCATGCTGAAAAAGGGGCATGGCAAGCCCGTCGACATGTGGTCCATGGGCGTTATAACGTACACCCTTCTATGCGGTTACTCCCCCTTCCGCTCCGAAAACCTCCAGGACCTCATCGATGAGTGCTCCTCCGCCCAGGTCGTCTTCCACGAGCGCTACTGGAAGGATGTCTCCCAGGACGCAAAGGACTTCATCATGCACCTCCTCAAGCCCAGCCCTGATGACCGCTGGTCCTCGGGCCAGGCCCTCGCACACCCCTGGCTGCGTGGCGAGAGCGCCACCGACCACAACTTGCTGCCCGAGATCAAGGCTTTCATGGCCAAGGCTCGCCTCAAGCGCGGTATCGAGCTTGTCAAGCTTACCAACCGCATCGAGAGCCTCAAGATGCAGGAGGAGGATTCGGAGAACTCGGATATGCCCAGCGATTCGACCTGGGCTGCCGACCAGTCCCAGTCATCTGCCGCCCCGGCCTCGGCGGATGCGCCAGCGGCTGCTGGGTCGACTGAGGGAGCGGGCAAGCGCACCCTATCCAAGGCAATTAAGGGCGCCATATTCAGGGAGGTCGTGCTGGCCAAGGTGCGCGAAATGAAGCAGCAAGAGCAGACGCTCAAGGCGGCCGAGGAAGTAGAAAAGGAGGTTAAGCGCCGAAGCTTCCACGGCTAACGGACAGGGAATTCGAAGATGGGGGCGACACACGTGCTTTCGCAGTGAGGAGCGAGCAATGGAGGATCTTTCGCGGCTTTTATCATCTTGAAGATGCATGCCACAGGGGCTTATTTTCGTTGGAACGAATGGGAAAAAAAACATCATGTGTATGTGATGGGGAAATGTGTGTATTTGCTTCTGGAAACCCATTCAGCCTTTCTTCTTTCGAGAGATATCTACGGATTCTTCCAACACTTTTGTTCATCACCCGGTGTTGCTAAGCAATGGGGTATTTCATTTACTTTTGTTTTGAAGCTCCGAGTACGTTCATATTCCGTGATATATGGTATCTGGTTCTCGTTGTCTTGGTATTCGCCAGGAGCACAGAATGTCCAACTTGCCATGTTTAATTCGCGTGATACGCGGGCCCGAAGACGGCTTTTCCCGGTCATACCCGTCACAATAACAGTCTCCTACTGCCAGCAAGTCCGGCCGGACATCAATGATGAGATATAATGAATATTATTTAGTGAAATATGTGATATTGAATGTATCATGAAAACGCCATGTTGAGTCCTTTCCCATGCTCAAATCCTCTATGCTATGCTTTTTGTTGTTCGCTAAATAGAATAAACTAAACGTGGTAATTATTCGTACGAATGCTGCCATCTGTGCGATGGAGTCAAGAGAAAAAGACAAGACAACACCACCAGGCCCCGAGAGATCAAGACATCTCTGCTATGACAGAGTTGCAGAGCTGCTCGTAACGCCGAGGGTCGAAGCGCTTGCGCTGCCAGCCGTTCTTGCGTAGACGCTCGATGCGGGCCTGCTTGTCGAAGTTGCGCGCCTCGTCGCTGACCGGGGTTGCAGCCCTGCTGCTCGGGAGGTCCTCCTCGGCCTGCGGGTCCTCGAGGAGGGTGTTGAGGTTGGACGAGTGCGACGTCAGCTGGAACTTGAGCGCAGACAGGTGGTCGCAGTAGCGGTTGACCGAGCCTAGGAGGGCAAAGGATTCGCGGAACTGGTGGAACTGGTCAAGCGCGTCCTCGAAGGGGTTGGTGGGCATGGCCGATGCCCTCGGGGTAGTGTCCTCCTCCTCCTCTAGCTCGACCTGGACGGGCGGCTCCGGGGTCTTGGGGAGCTCCTTGCGTGCATAGGTCGAGGTGAAGTACTCATCCTCGAACCCGAGTGTAGGCGAATCAGGTCGAATGAACGGCTCCGGCGCGACAAGGACTGGGTCCTCCTTCTCAGGCTCTGGTAGTGAGAAGGACACTTTCTTCTTGACTCTGCGAACAGGCGAGACTGGGGTCTGAGGCTGAGACCTGGAGGCGAGATCTTCGAAAGAACAAACAGACCGGGCGGGAGAAGAGATGCCAGTGTCGACCGACCAAGTCTGCGAGCTCACAGAGCCAGATGGAGAGTGGCAGCTAGAGATGCTGGACGCTCTGGAGCTTGAACGAGTTTTGGTCGTAACAGAATCTTCTGCCTTCTCAATCAGTGCTGCAGCACGGTCATAGTGCGTACGTGCTTGGTCGAGCAGCTGCGCTCGGTAAGGTGAAGTGTTGAAGAGCGCCCGGGCACACATCTCCATGGAGTGGGCTGCATAGAAGTGAAGATAGATCTGGTGCACAGGCTCTACCTGTGTCTGAAAGCAGGAATCAGTATACATACTTGGGCCGTGGGGTGCTTCAATCAACTTACCAGATCTTTCAGATTGTCCAGTATCTCGGTGCACCTGGAGGAGCACGCTCTGTATCTCCTGCTCTGATGCTGCCTCTTGATCTCGGCCATCGTCCGCCTCCAGTCGGCAGGCGTATAAGGCAAGTTCACCATTGTTGGCGGCGGCGTTGGGTGCGAAGAATGCCTCAAAACTCTGGGCCTGAGCGGAATTGGTGTCGGGATCGAGCCTGCACTTTGGTGACGAGTATGAGTCCGGCCAAGAGGTGGTGAAGGGAAAGCCATGCTGGAGCGGTTGCCTGCCGCCGAGGGCTGGAGCATAAGAGGTATTAGACCAGGCATGGCGCAAGAGCTGAACGAGCTAGACTGGCAGATTGCTTCGAGGTGGCAAAAGTTCAGCTGAACAAGATCGGTGAGCGGGTGGTTTTTGTTGTTCAGATGGGCAGTCCGCTGCGGCGTCACACCAATTATGCAGTCTGGTGTAGCCTCGATGACATGCAGGCACCCGGGCTTCCGAATATGATGTATAACCTAGCAACCGGAAATCCTGGAGCACGGAGAGTCTCTCGTAGCAACCGAGTGGCCCGTCTATCTCGACAGCTGCATCCAAGTGAAAAGCAAGGACTAACCAGTCAACGAGTGACGGTGTTGTTTGCGTCCCCTATCTGGGGCAAGGGTGGAGGCTCGGGTGGTGACAGCTCCCTCGGAAGCTAGGGCTGCGTTTGACGAAGCAAGGAGGTGACGTTTGTCACTTCTGATCGGCAGAGTGTCCGGGCCTAGAGCGGCACGAGGTCGACTTTAAGGGTATGCTCGAGTAGCAGATTCGGGTCAGGAGGTGCCAATTGGTCTTGACTTTTTTAGGCTGATCGTCCTTCAAGGGCGGCGGCTTGGTGATTCACAGTTTCAAAGGACAAAACATCTGGAATACACTCGACCGAGGAGCGCAACCAGGAAAAATAGGAGCAGGTGAGAAAAAAGAACGAAACACGGCTCGGCAAGTTTTACACGGAGCGGCACGTTGGTCTGAGGAGAGGCACGGCTCAACGTCGAGTACCACGGTTCAAAAGGGAAGGTTCTGTCGAAGCAGTTGGGACGAAAGGAAGCGATCAAACGCTGTAGAGAACGAAATGATGGCAAGCCAGCAGAGAATGAACGTATTCCGGAGCAGACTTTTGCTTGCTGCTTCTTGCTGTAGAGATTTGTTTGTGAATGGAAGGAGGATTGTTTCGAAGAGAGAGACGAGGAACAGGAGCAGAGACACAACAAGAGAGCAGAATACCGACGATTCCCGTAGCATCAGCCCCGGGAGAGAGGGTAGATGTGGATAATAGAGTTCTCTAGAGGCTCCTCCTTTTCGCATAAGAATACAGATCGACTTTCGTAAAGGCATCTCGAGAGGGCCTGCCCTCTGGTTCCTGCGTCCTATTGACAGCACTTGAGCTGCAAGGAACATGGATGAACCCCTGATGGGCAGGGAATATTGGATGTCCTTGCTGGGATGCCAGGGTCGATTACGAGTTAGACTGGGGCACGGGTAAGCAACCGAGTTGAGGCTAGCTGGGGGGAGGCCGGTATGGCTAGGGCTGCTATGACACCAGATGGCCCAAGCTGCTGGCTCGTTGGTAATGAAAATTGCATGGTGGCAGGGGTCGGCAGCTTGTTGGTGCAAAGATGAGGCGGAAGAGCAACAGTGCACGACATGGGCTGGGAACTGGTGGCTGCAAATTCGACGAGCTGCCCCTGGCTTTGGAAGAAGCAAAAAGAAAAGCAAGCAAGCCACAGGTTCACCATCATTTGATGCTTGCTTTGCGTGGGCGGGGCTCCCATTACTACTCCGTACAGAAGAAATCTCCTGGTCCAACATGATAGGTATGTGCAACGTCTGCCCCTTAATAGGTAGGGAGATAGGTTCAATGTCGGTAAACGGCCAGGCCTGGCTACGATCCCCTCTCGCTCTTGGGGCTCTTTGATGAAGCACCTGCAGGCAAGATTTGACAGGAGTACAGTAGGATTGCAGCACCTGACACAGGGTCAGTGCTTTGAAATCTGAAAGCCGCCTATTCGTATGCTCCTCACCTCATAAACAACCATTGTCCCAAGCCGGCTTAGCCCGCGAGGCCCGAGAGACGGGGTCAAAAAGGACGGTATAGGTGCTGAGTGGTTGCAGTAGTCCCAAGAGAGGGACGAGAAGACCAGGCCGGACAACAGGGTCCGTGCCGGGGCGCCGACGCCGTCTGCTCCACAGCATCTCCGCACCCCTGCGTCAGATCAAGAACCGTCGCATTTGCCAATGCAACGCGGGCTTCGGGCCACTGCCTAGCATCGCCCATCAGCTCAGATATGCCCGTAGATCTGTACCAAACACAGACAAACGGACGTTGTGGTCGTGGGCGAAAAGCAATGGGCTTGACCCTCAGCCTCAGAATGCCCACCCCACAGTTGAGACCACCAGACCTTTTCATTATCCTGTGGTGGAAGAGCTGATTGTTGAACTTCTTTCTCAACTACTCCGTAATAAGCGCGATAAGCAGTGTCACTGCAAATTTGCTGAGGCCGAACATCTCTTTTGCGTACTGAGGGCGTGCTCGCTTGTGTAACATCTACAGCGTGAAAAGAGCTGTCCGAGCTAGATTATGTACCTACTTAGTAGGTGAGGTAAACCCTCAAAAGTGGTACGGGAACGGGTCCTATGAGTCGATAGCCCACCAACGGACCTCCTCTTTAGTCCACTTACCAGCACATACTACTACAGCATCTGGATCGCAGTCAGATCTTGCAACGCACGAGGTGGCTGGCACAGGACCTCGAGAAATGTATCTGAGGGCGTCTTACATGGGTCAAATGCCGCTTCTCATGCTCATTGCTTTTGGGGTTTGGAACAGCTGGCAAGCCTGCCGCTAAATGATGCTGGGTGCTCCAGCTTTTGGCGTCCATTAAACGTGGTGTGCCTTCACAGCCAGGCTCAAGGTCCATCCATGTCTTTGCTTTTGGTCTTGAAAAGGGTGTTTTACTTTTTTCTATCAGAAAATTTACCCGGTCGGGCCGTGGGCGTCCACGAGCCCGCCTGAGACGTGTGAGCTACTTTTGTCTACCGCCAGTTTTACTCTGCCTTCGCCGGCTCGGCGAGTGCTGCATCAACTGCCGCAGCCTCTACATTGCTGTCAGCAGCCTTGTTTTCCTCGCCCTTGATGCCGTGAACTACTTTCAAACCCTCCGCTCGAACCGCCAGCTCATCCAGCTCCTGGTTCCGTTCCAAGCGGACCTTGACCTCTTCCGCCAGGTTGCTCAGCTCCACGAGCACGCCATCTTTCTCAGGGTGCCCATCCGAAAGACCCATTTGCTTGATCTTGACCTTGCCTTGCGCGAGCTCTTCCTCGCCGAGAATAACCGCGAACGGCACATTGTTGGTCTCTGCTGCCTTGAATTGGTTCTGCAGCTTAGGCTTGTTCTTGTATAGGAACTCAGTCTGCGATTGGAGATGGGTTAGTTATGGCTCTTCTCGACCTTTTGGCCTGTCTTCAAAAAGACGTACCTTAATCCCAGCCTTCCACAGAGTAGAGCACACCGACATTCGCTCCTTGAGCATACCATTGAAGCCCTTGCCTGTATCCCATGTTAGCCATGTCGAGCGTTTTACAGGTCCAGTGGCCATACGTACCGCCAAAAGCCATGACATAAACGTCAGTCTCATTGTTCCGGACCTCGGCTTTCTGTGCCGCCATGCGCGCCTTGGTGATAGAGAAGATACGATCCACGCCAAAGGAGATACCGACACATGGGACCTGGTTCTTGCCGGAGAACATGCCGACCAGATTGTCATAACGACCTCCAGCTGCGACACTGCCGACGCCGACGGTTGGGTCGTCAGAACGATCGTCATCTTCGCTAGCCTTCGACTTCTTCGACTTCGTTGGTTTTGAAGGCTTCTGGCCGTCTGTGGCAGAAACCACTGGGGGCGCTGATCCCTCTGTAACGACCTCGAAGATGACACCGGTCTACAACAAATATCTCAGCATTCAGTAGCACACGCCGGATTGTCCATACATCATAACTTACGTAGTAATCAAGACCACGAGCAAGACTCAGATCAAAAGAGACAGGGCCAAGTGCCTCGAGACCCTCAAGATATGTGAATAAGAGATCAAGATCAGCCATGCCCTGCTTCATCGAATCATTGGCGGCAAGCTTCTCGTCCTTTTGCAGCTTCTCCAGCAGCTCCCGCTTGCCCTTCAGAACCACCCATTCACCTATCCTATCCGCAATGTCCTCGGCCAGACCCTTGTCCTCGGTCATCTCTCTGCGCACTTCAGCCCAAGGTGCTTTGTCAAGCTTGTCAACCGCAGAGGATATCGTTCGGAGTTTGTCGTCGGGAACACCGCAGACCTGGAAGATGCCATCTAGAATCTTGCGGTGGTTGAGCTTGATGGTGTAGTTTCCTCCCCAGCCAAGACCGTCAAAGACCTCCACAATGATACGGATGATCTCAGCATCCGGGATCATAGCATCGTAGGCGCCGGCAATATCGAAGTCGCACTGGTAGAATTCGCGCATACGTCCTTTCGCGACGGCGGGGGCATCTCGTCTGTAGACCTTGGACAGGTGATATCGCTTGATGTTCTGGACGTCCTTGTTGCACGCGAGCCATCTTGCGAAGGGGACGGTCAGGTCGTATCGCAAAGAGCAAATCTCGCCACCTTGGTCTTTCAAGTCGTAGATCAGCTTGCTGTCCTCTCCGTACTTGCCCGACAAGATCTCTTTCAGCTCAAAGACAGGAGTGTCCAGAGAGACACCGCCGTGGCGCTTGAAGACCTCGACGATGTTGGCGAAGATTTTCTCGCGGACAACCAGATCCTTTCCTGCCCAATCCCGAGTGCCCTTTGGGGTCTTGAGCTCGAACTTGGGAGCCATGCTTGCGTCGTCGTCAAGCTGACTGCGACGGGTCGTGCTGGATGTGAAGCTTCGCGACAGGTTCCGTCCGATGATGGTGGGGTTGATGTAGAAACTCGATAGGGGTCTTGTTCGTGGTAATGGCCTTGCGGACCTGAGAAACGATGACACTAGTATACGCATTCAGATGCGACTGATGTCACGCGTAAATTTTGAGGTCAAGCTGGAGAGAAGCACTCGATGCAGCAGCAACAAGTCACCTCGGCCAGGAATTGGTTGTGTGACTCTTCGGGATAAATCGACGGTCTCTGGGGAATTTTTGTGCCACTAAAATCAAGTGCAAAATGCAAGGCTACTCAATCAGCCTGACGAGATGATCGCGCAGTTGGTCCAGTCCCCTCCAAGCACGTCCCCGCCCCCACCATGATCCCTAACGTTTTTTTCCAAGAATACGTCAATGACCTACCTAGGTAAGGATGTCATTATCAAGACCGCGCAAACCTGCGCCAATCGTGTTGTTGACCTTTCTCTTGGAGTAAAATCAAAGCGCATGCTCATCCTAACAAGAGAAGAGGGTGCCTCTATCAATAATCTACTCAAGAAGCCTCAGGAGCAAAACATGCCTGTCCGGATGTCTCAAAATCCACTTACACGCTCGTGTAAAGCACCAAAATCATGCAGGTTCTCCTCAACCTTGCGCGGTGACCTCTGAGATAGAGCGTGCACTTTTTATAGCCAATTATTTACGAAGTTTTAGTGAAGGTCATTCAAAAGGGAACACGATTTTAGTACTTGAGTATGATTGAGTTAGAAATTGGAAGGGAGGAGGACGGTTGTAGGGAATGATGTTTTGCCGCAGTGCCGCGCTCTTCCACTCTCTCTTCCTCCAAGTGGAAGCTCAGCATTCTCTTCATACTTAGAGGGGTTGATCTCTACATCTCGCTACCTTCCGTGTGTTTTCAGCCTTTGAGCCCCGGCATTCAGATACATTAGATCACATAGATAGTTAGCTAAGAATTAACGTGAAATTCTGGTTGTAAGGCACTAGGTAATTCATCGTGGTAAATCAATTTTATGACACTTGTCAGTCAATCATTGTACTTCATAAACTTGGAAAAATTACAAGGAGTACAATTGAATGGTTAAGATTCACATCGGCCTTGGCTTCTCAGGAAGAGACAACTATCTTCGTCACAGTGCACCCAATGCAATACTGTGAACATAACACCCGCGTTCCAGAGACACAATGACAGTTCTCTGAGCCATTTGACCTCAGCCAGAATAAGCGCATACGCCCTACGCTTAGTCTCACAGGCTTGGTGGTGTTATTCGCTCATTAGGTATTGTTTCTTGCCTCCGTATGCTCGAAATGTGACTTATAGTTGAATTCAGATGCAAGTGTAGCAAGCTTCCACGTTTCGAATGACTAGGCACACTCTGTTTCTCATCACGACCATACGTAACTCGGGACAGGTACAACAGCAATGACAACCAAAATTTTCCCAGGTTCCCAGTACATTATGCCATTAATCGGACTTGATTCTGGTCTGCTGCTGCCTGAACAGGCTTGAGGATGGCGTCTTGAGACGGACCAGGTCTGGTAAGCTCGGATGTTTGGTTCGGCCGCGATGACGAGTGCCAATATCAATCAGATATTACCTGGGTACTTAGCTAGTCGATTGACTCAACAGTACCAGACGGTCTTGTGTTTTTTGAGTTGGGACATTACGTCCAAATGCTGTGACTCACGAGATAGAATGATGTTGACGGTCTTGGCTGCTTTCAATTGACAAGACCGATGCAGGTAATACCACATGGTAAGAAGGCACTTCCATATCGTTCCGTATCAATCGTATTGGTTACCAAGGGTAAGCTTATTGCGACTCCATCCAGGTACTGGGGCTACCCGTAAAATGCCAAAAGCGGCAAGTTTTACGATTACGCTAGAAGAGAAGGTGTCACCACTGTTAGCAGAGGATGCCAATGAGGTAGCCAGGATTACCTATGTACAATCAATACCTTCTTACGGGAGAGGTGGGCCTGTGCTGCGCGGTGGAGTCAGCCGCTTTTATCGGGCTTCGGTTCAATTATCAGTGCGCTTCGATCTCTGTTCTAGTGTAGCAGCGCCCGAGTCCCCGGAACGAATAAGAAATAAGGTCCAATTGCTGAAGGATGATGCTACTTGGAGCAAGAGGGGGCTTGATTGCGGTAACAGACACCTACTCTGTAACGTTAATCAGGTATGTACTCGTACGTATTATTTAGACTAGTCTCCCCCGGGCCCCACCATACTTTGTGTACTTTACATACAGCAAGAGTCTAGTCGCCCCCCAGGCCTGTTCCTTCGTTGACGCCCACAACACAAAGGGGTCATCAATCACACCTGTCATTCAAGTCTGGCCTCTTCATGCCGCCTGGACGATTCCGGTCTAGAAGATCTCTTGGCTTGCCGGGGACTAATGACACTCCGTCAGACATTGAACCATTGATAAACTTTTCGTTGGCCGCTCTGTCTCTCTCTTCAACAGGCTCCAGTATTTCTTTCCCATACATAACATACAAATACAACATGGCAACCTGAGTGTGTGAGGTCCACCAAACGATGCCGTACGGAGGAAAATAACCTACAAAGTAGGTCGGCAGCATATACCTGATCTGCCAGCCCCCTTCTCGGGACTTGGTATTCTCTCCGGCTTGAATACAGAAGTGACTGGTTCGTCGCCACCAGGTGCTCATTAGCCATGGACCCAGAGAAAGTCGAGGCATTGGCGCCACCAGCTCCTGCGCCGTTACAGCCTCAGCCTCCTCTGATACACAGCAAGGAAGAAGGGTCACCCCCGGCATCTGAAAAGCAGGCTGGGAGCAATGGAGAGCCTCGAAAGACGCAACAGGACAAGGCCCGCCCCGAGCGCCAAGCTGCGATCAAGGACTATATCCGCATCTTTTCGTACGCCAAGAAATGGGATTTCCTGCTCATGGCCATTGCGGCTGTGGCAGCCATCGGCGCTGGCATTGTGAGTCTTTTCGAACGTTCTGGTGGGGTGTGTAAGTAGGAGTAGGTACTGACTCCCGGTAGACACTACCGTTGATGAATGTAGTCTTTGGGCAACTTGTCGGCGACTTCTCGAACTTTGACCCAAGCGCCGTCGACCCCAACACTGACGCGGGGGCTGTAATTCGCAGTTTTGAGAAGAGCCTCGACAAGCTCTCCTTGTACATCTTTGCTCTCTTCCTAGGACGCTTCTTCCTGAATTATCTCAACAAGGTACTGGATCCTCCGTGTTCTCGAACCCCCCGAGCGCTCATGATTGTCAGCCGTGCTAACAGCACTAGTTCTGCTTCCGGATGATCAGTATTCGCATGTCTGCGGCCATTCGAGCACACTACCTGCAATGTCTCTTCCGTCAAACCGTCCATGTGCTCGATTCCATGCCGTCTGGAGCAGCTGCTGGCACCATCACAACAACCGCAAACACCCTGCAGACAGGCATTGGCGAGAAGTTGGGCACATACTTCGAGTTCAATGCCACCATTATATCTGCCATCATCATCGCTTTCACTCGCAATTGGAGGCTTACACTGGTGACCTCCACAATGATCATCTTCATCCTGATAGTCATCAGCATCCTCCTCCCTTTTATTGTCAAGTTCCAGGGGCTGCTTACCAAGGTATGAAGAAGGCCCAAGTCTCCCTCTCGTCCATTGTACGGTACCCTAACACATAAACAGGCCGAGACCAAGGCAGGCTCAGTTGCCAGCGAGTCTTTCGGCAGCATCAAGATGATTGCAGCATGTGGAGCCGAGACTAGGATGGCGAAACGTTACTCGGAATGGGTACACAAAGCCCGGAAACATGGGCAGATGATGGCTCCGTTCATGGCCGTGCAATTTGGTCTCATCTTCTTCGGACTGTATGGTGCTTTCGCTCTGTCGTTCTATTATGGCACCAAGCTATACGTGAATGGCCAGCTCAGCAATGTCGGTGAGGTCATCATCGTTCTGATGTCGGTAATGCTGATGGTCATATCCCTCGAACGGATATCAAGCCCACTGATCCAAGCTTCCAAGGCCATGGTGGCTGCCGCAGAGTTCTTTGCCGTCATCGACGCGCCTCTTCCTGAGCCTGGTACTCTCAAGGAACCCGATGTTTCTGCTACAGATGACATCGTCTTCTCGGGGGTCGACTTTGCCTATCCCAGCCGCCCACACGTTAAGGTCCTCAATGGCTTGAACATAGAAATCGAGGCTGGCAAGGTCACGGCCATCGTCGGCCCTTCCGGATCTGGCAAAAGTACCATTGTCGGTCTGATTGAGCGGTGGTACACTCTCAAAAATGACCAATATGTCATTGCCAAGACCGTGGAAAAAGATAAGGAGAAGGAGGCAGAAGAGAAGAAGAAGAAGAAGGAGGAGAAGAAAAAGAACAAGAAGGGCAAGAAGGACAATGATACTGCCGAAATTAAAGCTGAGGACTCTGCCGATTCCGCCGGGCCCATCATGTCTGGAGACGAAGGCATCCCCGTCGAGCTCAAGGGGAGCATCACTCTGTCGGGACATTCAATTAACGAGGTAGACATCAGATGGTGGAGGTCACAGATCGGTCTTGTACAGCAAGAGCCCTTCCTATTCAACGACACGATCTTCAACAATGTGGCCTACGGTCTCGTTGGCTCCGATAACGAGCATGCCACTGATGAGCGCAAAAAGGAATTAGTCGAAGAGGCTTGCAAGGAGGCCTTTGCAGACGAATTCATTGACCGTCTGCCCGATGGCTATCAGACCTTGGTTGGCGAGTCTGGCACTAAGCTTTCCGGCGGCCAGCGCCAGCGTATCGCCATTGCACGCAGCATCGCGAAGCAGCCCAAGATCCTAATTCTTGATGAGGCCACCTCCGCTATCGACGTGCGTGGCGAGCGTATTGTTCAAGCGGCCCTGGAGAGGGTTTCGAAGAACCGAACCACAATCACCATCGCTCATCGTTTGTCCACCATCAAATCTGCCGACAAGATCATCGTCATGCAGAAAGGGCGCAGTGTGGAATCCGGAACCCACGAAGAGCTCCTGAAGAACGAAGCTGGTGTCTATTATGGTCTCGTCCACGCACAACAGTTGTCGTTAGGAGACGATTCGAGCGAAGACGAGCTGCAAGAGGAGAAGATTGACGACATTCTCGCGCGAGAAAAGAGTGCGGCGGTTTCCGAAGGCGAGAACCAAGCTTTCGTCCAGGGATGGAAGAATAAGGGCCTCTTCGGCAGCTTCGGCAAGCTTCTTCTTGAGCAGAAAACGAGAATCCCCAGCTATCTCATCGCTGTAATCGGCGCCATGGGTGCCGCCACTGCATCGCCCTTACAAGCTTACTTGTTCGCCAAGCTCATCGAGGTCTACGGCCTCAAAGGTGATGAGCTCATGCGAGAGAGCCGCTTCTGGTCCCTGATGTGGGTGGCATTGGCGGCTGGTGTCGGCATATCCTATTTCATGATGGGTCTTGTGGCCAACTACCTCCAGCACTTCATCTGCGCTACTTATCGCCAGCAATACTTCGTTTCCATTCTGAATCAGCGGACTATCTTCTTTGACCAAGAGGATCATTCCGCAGGGACTCTCACCTCTCGAGTCGGTGGCGATCCTAAGCAACTCGAGGAACTCCTTGGGATCAACATGACCATGGTCCTGACGGCCATCTTCCAGATTGTCGGCTCGTTGATAATCTCCTTTGTGTATGGCTGGAAACTTGCTCTCGTCGCGCTTTGCGTGACAGTGCCCCTGGGACTTGGCGCCGGCTACTGGCGCGTCAAGTACGAGCTCGAGTTCGACCAGATGAACGCCGCTGTTTTCGCTGAAAGTTCCAAGTGGGCAGCAGAGAGCATCGGTGCCTTTCGAACTGTCACCGCATTGACGCTCGAGAACGTGATCAACACCCGCTATGACGCACTTCTTGCTGGCCATTTATCGAAGGCCTTGCGCAGTGCCCGTTACAAAACTCTGATATTCGCTCTCGCAGACTCGATTAGTCTGGCATGTCAAGCCCTCATCTTTTGGTACGGCGGTCATCTTGTGGCCAAGGGGGAATACAATCCCTTCAACTTCTTCGTGTGCTATATGGCCGTCATTCAGGGCGCTGAGGCTGCCGGACAGGGCCTCTCCTTTGGCCCCAATGCAGCTCAGGCGACTGGGGCAGCCAACCGTATCCTCAGCATCCGCGAGTCTCGCGAGAAGGAGACTCTCTCAGGCGAGACAATCAATGACACCGATGGCGGTGTGAAGATCGAACTCGAGGATGTGTACTTCAAGTACCCCACTCGCAATGTCTCGATCTTCAAGGGCCTCAACATCACCATCGAGAAGGGTCAATATGCCGCCCTCGTTGGTGCCTCTGGCTCTGGTAAGACCTCTATTGTCTCACTGCTCGAGCGCTTCTACGAGCCCCAGCGCGGACGTCTTCTCTTCAACGGTACCGACGTCTCGGGGATCGACCTGCACGAGTACCGTCGCCTCATCTCCCTCGTCGCACAAGAAGCGACCCTATTCCAGGGCTCGATCCGGGATAATGTACTCTTGGGTGTCGAGGAGGGCAGTGTGACCGAGGAGCAGCTACACCAAGCGTGCCGCGATGCCTCCATCCATGACTTTATCATATCCCTCCCCGAGGGCTACGACACCGATATTGGAAGTAAGGGCGTCTCGCTCTCGGGCGGACAGAAGCAGCGCCTCGCCATTGCGCGTGCTCTGGTGCGCGACCCGCGTGTCCTGCTTCTCGATGAGGCGACGTCCAGTCTCGACTCGGACACGGAGAAGTTGATCCAGACTACTTTTGAGCGGGTTGCCAAGGGCCGCACCACGGTGGCAGTAGCGCATAGACTGAGCACGATCCAGAAAGCGGACGTGATTTACGTGCTCGGCGAGGGCAAGGTCCTGGAAAAGGGCAACCACGCAGAGCTTCTCCGGATGAAGGGTGTGTACTGGCACATGGTAAGCTCCAGTCCCCTTAATGCAACGTAAGAAATGATTGCTGACTCTTTTGATTCGAAACAGTGCCAGAGCCAGGCCCTTGACAGATAATCTGCCCACCCTCAATGTCGGAAATAGCTGTACAATATGTATTTTATCATTGGGTTTGACATCTCCAGGACATATATATAGGCGATTACCTCCCACCGGCAACTTCGGATAGACATTTGGCATAACCCACATCGGCCCCCCAGCTCCTCTTCACAAACGCACTTCTACACTCCGCACACTGTACTCTTCAATGTTCATAGATACCCATATCACTGCTCTCCATGTATCTCGGGCCCAGCAACATACCCCGGTCAATACCTAGACAATAGACAAAAAAAATACTTGTCTCAACATATCCATGATACAACCACCTTGACAGTACTGACGCCCTGCTTTTGCAGCTTGTGATACAAGAATCCCACAGGTGATTTTCTACTCTGACCTAGTAAAAGGTAGTAATTAGGTAGTCTAACAGCGCCCTGTTCGCTCAGACGTCGGAACGAATTCAGGGGTCGCGGTGAAGAAACTGGTACTAGGTTCATATTGATAATACAGAGATTACTAAGCAATCCCAATTAGTATAGTGGCTAGTATGCAGCCTTGTCACGGCTGAGACCGGAGTTCGATTCTCCGATTGGGAGACTTCTTTTTTTGCTCCTCCTCTCAACTCTTCCCTTCTCTGTCTTGGTCTTCGTCGGGAAAGCCTGGTATTCTTTCTTTCCAAGATATCCGTTCGTGTGGCTAGTGGTATGCCCTCTTGTTGACTTGATAGCGGTCAGTCGATTCCTCGGCATGCCATGAGTGTAAGGGGAGTATCATAGAACTCGAACTTCAAGGGAAACATGGCAGTAGACCAGGCAAAGGGTTGGCTGGTGCGAGTCTTGAAAGGAGGGGCTATATCACTTCCTCAATTCGAACAGATCAGTAATCCGCAAGTATACGTTGTCTTGCCGAGCTCCTAGACTCGCCTTCATCGATGAGTGTGACGTTCACTCGAGGTGTGGAGGACTGTTCATCAAACTGAAGTCATATTGACAAGTCTAAGACGCTATTTCTTCTACCCAGAATATCGCCGCAAAGTCTAAGGTATAGCCAGTCGTAGTAGGATATTCACGGCTGAAGTCCTGCCCCAAACGCCACATTCGCGAAGTGCAATCAATCACTCGTGTCCTCCTCACCCCAGAATCTGTACATCAGATCCAACGTCTCTTTGCTGTGAGTCATGGGAAAGTCATGCCCGCCGCCGACAGTTGTGACGTCTGGCACCTTGTCCCGGCCACCCATGATGGGGAGCGCATCAGTTTTGAAATCATCCGGGTTCACGACTTCGTCTTTGCGACCGAGCACTACACACACACTGCGTGCAGGACGCTCGGCTAGCGCCTTGTAGACATCCTGCTGCCCGAATAATGGGGCGTAACGAACGCAGCTCAGAAAGGCGGGAACGAAACCGACGTGGTTCTCGAGCATCCATTGCACGTAACGCATGACCCGGGCATTGAGGGGTGTAGGATCACCGTCGTGCATGAGTTCGGCGGCTGCGAGCTCGACGGCCTTGACACTCTTGGCATCCACAGCGTTGGCGAGGACTTCCTCCTCAGTATCCACGATTCGGTTCTTGGCACTGCTGGCGATGGGTTTCCGCAGCCGCTGGCGCGTCATGGCAGAAAGAAGTCGATCCGGGACGAAGCCGCTCTGGAAGACGAAGCGCGCAACGGCGCCGAAGCTAGCCTCACGGATCATGCCGGCCGGTGCCAGGAGCACAAGAGAGCGAACCATGTTCGGGAAAGAGGCGGCTAAGTGGACGGCGATGCCTCCGCCCATGGAGTAGCCGATCAAGTCGAAAGCGCCATCGCCGGTCCAGGACAAGGGTGAAGACGCCAGGGCTAGAAGGGCCTGAGAGGCATACAAGCGCGCGTCGTGAGGGAGATCACCGACACCGTCAGAGAAGCCGCGTCCCCAGAGATCAAAGAGCATGACGCGGTGGCCCTTTTCAGCCAAGCCGCGGGCGAGGAAGGTCAAGGTTTGACACGTTGTAGAGATGCCATGTATGAACAGGGCTTTGCGACCTGTCTCGGGCCCAAACTCGTACACACGTATGGAACCATACTGTAGGCCATGTAAGTAGGAGACAAGCACGCGGACAGAAGGGACCTTACCGGAGTGGAGACATCCCGAGCACCCGGAAATGCATCCGGTTTGTAGTCGAGCTTCAGACGAGCCTCCTCGTCGAGCTCAGGCAAGATGGTGCGCAGAGGCGACGCGAGGGAAAGTCGTTGCGGTACCGGATACAGTGCGTGTCGGAGTATTGATATAACTGCCGCAGTAGCGACCGCGGTAGTGACCACGATGACAGCGGTACTGCCACCATGCCTCTCCCAGGCTCTCGAGATGAAGTCCATCTTTGATCAGTCTTTTTGAGTGTAGCATGGATCACAACACGGAATGGCGTACAAATGCAGGCAAAACAAAAGGTATAAAAATGCGGCAGAAGAGCAAATAAAAATAAAATAACTAGGCAAGTTACCCTGAGGGAAGGAAGGGGTCACATGCGATTTACTGAATCACAAGTGTGTCGTGATAGGCCCAATGGACAGGAACAGGGAAGTTGTGCCTGATGACGATGGTGCTTATCAGGAGCACTAATAAAGAGATGCTGGAGAGGAAAGCGAGATGTGGTGGGCTGTCGCATATGTACCAAGGTATGTACTAACGGCTCAGGTTTGAGCTAGGGAGCCTGGGAGCCCAGGCACTTATCATTCTTCCTCTGGCAGATCATAAATGAGACTGTTGGGATGGGGACGATAAACATCGACGATAAACATCGACGATAAATAGATCCCAACTAATTGAATGTCGAGGCGTCTTACACGTGGCGCAGGGGGTCTGTTGGCACGCTTGTATTGATGATTCGAACTCCTCCCTCGTGTCACACATGCATCACCCTGAAGACTCAAGAGTGACAGCCTCTCGGGGATTCCAAAAACAACTTGCCGAAAGATAAGAGCGCTTTCTTAAAGTCATTCAACAGCTGCCAATGCCTACTTTCCTTACTGCCTAAGTAGCAGAAAGCAGGGTACCTGAGTACTCAGGTAAGTATGGAAGCGGTACCCCAACCATGTCTGCCTGGGGAAGAGCTCGAGTGCTCGGGCTAGATTGGCTACTCTCTCCGTTTGAGCCTCTATATACTTAGGTAGACTGTAAAGGATTATACAAGACTGTTCATTGTTGAAAGCATTCTAAATCGAACGTCAGGCAGTCCTGGATCCATGATCAAATGCAAGCACTTGAGCGGCGCTGTAACCCCACCATGTTCCCGCCACGACCCCTGTATCACCCTCTGGGCCTCTGCAGGCTAGGCTGACGGCATAGCGTCAAATTGGTCCCTCACCTCCCTTATTAGCGCCTCCGGCTGCCGCCGAGGAAGCCTTATTGGGGTACCACGGGGCAGATAAGGCGTTCCCCATGCGCACTGATAAGAATTCTGTCATATCAGTCAGTCTGGTGTCTCGTGCCTGTGCAGTCGACATCCTCCGACTCCGCCTTCAACCAAGCGACCGTTCTGGTCGAACCTCCAAACAACTGAGCACTATTATACATGATAATCGGATTTATCACCTGAATCTGTTGGTTCTGTGGCGTCTTGTGAGTGTTGTGGTGTTCCCGCTCCTATCCCAACTCAGGGTGGACGATTAGTCTACTCAGTCTGTCCGCCTCAGCTCGAAACTCTTCAATAAGACGCGGTGGTCTTGATCCCGTTTGACTATCGCTAATGACTTATTTCGATCTATAGCAACCACCTTTTACCTACGAATTTCGTATCATTTCTTCTCGTCATCAGCGCGTTTGACCTCTCGCCACTCAACCCTTGGAACGTGTGGCAATCACTTTCCACCTTCGTCCCCATGAAGCACAATGGCACACCTTGAAGGGAGTGCAGGAAGACCGATCGAGATTCATGATGACGATCACGATTCAGGCAGCTCCCGTACAGACAGTCCTCATGGCTCCTTTACGGTTGATGTTCTCAGAGCCGGTATCTGCCCCTTACGAACATCACAGTACCACGACCAAGAGTGCTCTCTCTATTTTGACTGTCCCACCCACCTAGTGGGAAGGGCGCATTCTGAGACTGGACAGGACTTGAGAGGGGACGATGGAGACCACAGTGAGGACGATGAGCCGCGGGCAAACTCTCTCGACGAGCAGGATAACCTTGTGGGTGTGCATCAGGCTGTGGAAGACCCCAGTATTGTCGCGGGCGGCATCGGGGAAGAAGACGAACAGGATGCGCCACGGGACTCCGATTCGGATATATATGCCATGTCCCAAGATGGTGGGGAACATTTTCTCGACGAGGGTACTGCGGGCGCATATGAGCCCACGGTCGAAGATGAGGATTCCGCAGCGAACGCAGCTCGCCGAACCCGGCCGCAAACTTTGAGTCTTGATACGGCAGGCCCACTAGAGGTCGTCGACTTGACAAGAGAAACACCGGAGCCAGAAAATCAGACCTTTCAAAGAGCCGTCGATCTTCCAGAGAGACTGTCAAGAGAATTACCAAGATCTCCGCCCCCTCCAACCCCCCCGCCCCTATCGCCCGCACACAGACGAGCTCGAGGGCAGTTTGCTATCCCAACCCCGGACCAGCCGCAGGCAAGAGAGCACAGAAGACCTTCAGACTTTGCCTTGCCCCGGTGGCAACCAGATGCAGAAGTCACGTACTGCCCAATATGCCACACACAATTTAGTATTTTTGTGCGGAAGCATCATTGCCGGTTGGTGGACCCGATGAACTCTTTTAAGATGGTATTCCTCTAACTGTGCACAGGAAATGCGGTAGAGTTGTCTGTAATAGTTGCTCGCCTCACCGAATAACGATCCCGTACCAGTATATTGTGCAGCCCCCAGGCGCTCCCCGTCCGCTGTCTCAAAGATACTCTACCGCTTTCATGGGGAGCGAAGGAGGCTATACAGACTTCAGTACTCTTGGCGGAGGAGAGAAAGTTAGGTTATGCAACCCATGCGTTCCTGATCCGAATGTCACACCACACCAGGCTTTGGAGCCAGCGACACATAGGACCCATTCCAGGTCTCAGAGTAACGCCAGCGGGGTGTTTCCTGGCGGTGAAAGTCGCCGCTATGGGACGTATTTTGGACCTGGACCCGGGAATGATGCCTTATCTAGGAGTCGCAGTGTATCAATGGTGAGTCTTCTTGTGCAGTGGCTTCCCTGGACGGTGGTTGGGGGTTACTAACAACTTTGTAGAATTCCACGGCCGGGGCCTCGTCGAGTAGACCACCCAATGTTCCCTATCTGTCAACCCAGTCTCGCATCCTAGCAGGAACACCACCAGCCTATATGCCCTATTCCTCAGCCTCTGGGGCCCAGGAGTCAAATCCGCTGTACACCCGTTACCGCTCTCTTCTTGATGTCCACTTGGGCCCTTCCTCGTCCACCCCCGCCCTCCAGCAGCGCAGCCTGCCACCGCCACCGCAGATACCCGAGGAGGACGAATGTCCCGTTTGCCACCGGGAGCTCCCGTCCCGGGCATTGCCAAACTTTGAAGGTCTACGGGAGGCCCACATCAACATATGCATCACATCACACAGTGCCTACGGTAGCACGCCCACCGCTGCTGCTACCGTAAGCCAGGGGGGTCTTTCAACGTCACCGCCTCCACCCCCGAGGAGAACTGGCATGTTCCCCTACCTCGCTACGGAGAAGGACTGCGTCGACTCGGCAGAATGTACCATCTGCCTCGAGGAGTTCGAGGTTGGCGTCCAGATGGCAAGGCTCGAGTGCCTATGTCGGTTCCATAGAGCGTGCATTCGGGCCTGGTTCGTCAACCACCCAGGAAGGTGCCCGGTGCATCAGCATGACAGTTTCGGGTACTGATGTCACGGTGGAAATGGTGTTGTTTTCTTCTACCACTCCTTGCAATTGGAGCCAAGCGATCCGTTATTCTCATCTTCCCTACCTTGTCCGCCTATTTAGACAGTCCCTTCCCTCGTTCTACTTGCATTGGGCTGGTCAAGTCTTGATTTGTAATCTTCTTCCTTTTTTCCAGTCTCACGGCACATGAACTCACCATATCACTACAACAGGGCATGATTGTCCTATGCACAATACCCGTACCAGCTTTTTGCTTTACTACACTCTTACTCCTGCTCAATCACCCAGGTCGGCCTCGTGCTGAGCTGTCGCATCTGAAACTTAGCGTCCCTTCATAGTCTTTTCAGCCTGATCACAAAGAGCGTGAATAGCGTTCGGTCCCAGAATCATATCTGATTTACAATAAAATCATAATTGGGGATTCTCATATACCGATGTTCTTTCTCATGCGATATTTGGGCTCCTTGGGATAGACATGATGTCCAGGTTCGAACAAGTGATCCCGTGAAGTCTTTCAAAGTCTCTCAGAAACGACTGCCCGAGCATACATAGGCCTAACACAGCTGCTTTCACTGGCATGACGATTGCTACCGGCTGTGACACCACGTGTCGACTGTGTAGTCAAAGGTCTTGGCTCGTGGTTCATGAATCGTGGTCAGGGGCTTTGCTGATGTAGCGACCTTCTGCTGCTCATGGCTTACACACAGCGACCTTTAGCTTCGAAAGACTACGCCCATCATACGTGTCTGAAGCTCACACATGGGTTTCTTATAGGTGATGAAATCTCCTCTTCAGTTGAGTAATCGCCACGACATGCGCGAGAACTTTGGCGTTGTTGTGCTAGATCCGTCGGGAGGTATGTATGGCGGCATATCACGGGTGAGTGGGTCTGAGTCTTTCAATCACCTCCCGCCATCATGCCCGTATCTCATCCACGAGCAACATATAATCAGAGCAGAAAACAAGACCTTTCACTTACGGCCATAGATGGTAGAGAATTCGGGATCCCGTCCGCTCTCCCATAGACAAGCTACCAATCGCTGAATCAGTACTCAGGTCGGTGACGACTGGGGAATCCTCGGTGCTGTAAGTTTTCTTTTTTTTTTTTTTGCAGGTTGCTATAATTTTGATGCTCAGATCAACCGCCTCCAAGTGTTTCCTTTTTGGTAACTCAACTCAGACGGCAATCTTGATAAGATTTAGTTTGGACTGGCATGCGAGTTTGATTCAGAGGGTTGACTTCCAAGTAACATTGTCAGGAGGTATTGAATCAGTATTGGATTTGGTAATTACTAGACACACCCCTAGTAGGGCTGTTCTGATTTCCATGTCTTGTAGGATATACAACTTGCAAGAAAAACTGTTGAAAGAAAAGTGAGACACAAAGCGATGTCCGATCTGTCTGAGGTGAGGCTCTGCTAAAACAACGCCATTCTCAACCACTTCTTCCCACCAATTTTCCAAGGCCGCTCACTATTTAACCCTTCTTTCGTCCTCTTGATGTGGAAGCCTGTGTGATTGATCCCTTCCAGACTCCCAATATCCAACCCGCAACCTTTACCAACCCAGACAAAGAAGAAGGACAGTAGAAAACAAGTTGACTATTAAAGGATGGAAAGTATGCGAGAAACGGGGTATCAAGCCTCTTCTTCGCGACGCTGAAAGGTATCTCGAAGGACTGGCCTCGAAGGAAGCACGCACGCATCATCACTCGCAAAGTATTGAGCAAGCGCCGTCTTGCACCCGCATCACATCTCACTCATGCGAGAATATACGCCCTCGCCTGCCCCCGATCTAGGAGGGAGTACCTTCTCGACTTGGCAAGCGGCTCTCCCTCTTGCTCAGGAAGCTCCTGCGCAGCGATGAGGCCTTGGGGCTGTCCGTAACGGCGCCGCCCTCTACGGAAGACGCTGTGAAGTTGCTCTTGAGGGTGACGGTTCCTGAACCGACATTGATCTCCTTCTCGCCTCCAGATCCGCTGTCGTCGACGAAGAAGACTGACTCGCCGAGGTCTGTGTCCTTGCCGAAGGTGTGATGCTCCTTGACCTGGATCTGGAACTGCGTATCCGGAGTACAAGTGGCCACCCTGAAAGTCTCTTCAAAGCTGACGGTACCAGTGGATGACTTGTGATCCTTCGTCTTGCCAATGGTCTTGTTCTTAGGCGTCAGCTGGTTGACAACGACGTAGACGTCCGACGAGGGCGAGTAGCCTGACGCAGAGACGATGGTGAAGCTGGCCTGGCCAGTACCTGGCGCGCCAGGGGCGAGACTGTGGATAGAGGCGCCGCCAATGCTCTTAGTCCGCTGGTGGGGCGAGGAGGTGGCACCGTTGGCGGGCCCGGGAGGGACTTCGGACGCAGGCTCACCGTCGGTCAGTCCCGTTGATCGCCTGAGACCCGACGGTGCTGGCTCGGTCGTTGTGATAGTGGGAAGATCGGCGTGCGAACCGCTGGGGATGGTCAGGCCATTGCCCTCCTCATCCTTCTTACCCTTGAAGCCACGCTTGAGGAACGAGGCACCCTTGCCGACACCATGACCAACGACACCTGCAACTGCGACTCCGCCCTTGATGGGAGCGCCGGCCACGCCCGTAACGATTCTGCCTGGAGCTGCGAAGGTGCCAGAGAAGGTGGAGCTACCCTGTCTGCTTCTGACCACGTAATCCGGTCGGAAGAGAAGTCTCAGCCGGAGCACGCCAGACTTGCCATCAAGGGCAAGATGAACCTCTTGGGCCTTGAAGGGATCCAACTGCTCCAAGTTGATGTCGGCGCAGCCCAGCAGGTCTGGTTTGTCAGCAAAGTCCCAGTCGTAGACTTGGACCTTGAACTTGGCAGCTGTCCGCGACGGCACAGGCAGCTCGAAGAACTCGTTCCAGGCCGGGTGCAGCGTCTTCTTTTGCACCTTAGTCTTGAAGACTTCTTGGCCATTGAGTTCAAACTTGCAGTAAGGGTCACTCTTGCCGTTGCGGTCGGCAGATGGCAGATCCGCGGCGTCGAGCACGTCGACGCGCAGATTACCCATGTTGTTGATACTCTCGCTTGGGTCGAGCTGCATCTTCACTGGGATGTACTTGAGCGAGATCTTGACTGTGCTGACTTTTCCATCCTCGTCCTTCATCTTAAGCGTAGTAGGATTGTTCTAGACTCGGTTAGTGACACTGGCACTCTTGAGGACCGGAAGGGGAAGGATGAGACTTACCAAGCATTGCTTCAGGGTGTCCAGGGTGTTGCCGGTCAGTCGAGCCAGATCTCTCTGGTCATCGTGGTGTTTCTCATCCTTCTCACGGATTTTGAGGGTGAGTTTGGAGAAGTCGAGCTCGCGAATGAAGCAATCTCCAATCTCATCGAACTTGTGCGTTCTGCTCTTGGCCCGCGATGAGATATAGGAGGGATAAGACATGTCGTCAACGTAGACCTCGACACAGCAGTCGCTGCGAGGCAGCTCGGCTTCCATGAGCTTGAAGACAACGAGACCGGACTCATACTTGAGAAGCTCCTGAGGGGTGAGGTGCACCTTAGGCGGTTTCGGATCATCACGAGACTTTCTGGCCACCGTAGAGGTCGGGGATTTGGGCAGTGTGGGACTCTTCGGGGTTGTAGGCGTAGGCGGTACTTGGTCAGCACCGTGGACATCGAGGCTCTCGCGCGGTTTTCTATCGAGCGACGAGATCTTGCCGGCGTCGGGGTTGCGAACAACATCCATAGACTGCTTTGCTTCGCCTTCTTCCTCTTCTTCCGGATCGGCGATATTCAAGCAAGGATAAAATGCCACAGTATATGTGAGTATTCCTTTGGCGATTCCCTTGCCGTGCAATCGGAGACCATCCTCATGAAGATGCTTCTTATCGTCGGTAAGGTACTCTCCAGCCTCGTCTTGGCCAATGTAGTCCCCAGAATAGACCTCAACCAGGCCGAGACTGCGATCTCTACCCATCTTCTCGGCATCCATGACTTCCAGCTGCAGTCGTTCTCGGGGCGAGTGCACAGGAACATAAAGCACCTCGTCCCACTCTGGGCTGAGATTGTTCCTGAAGGTGACTGTCCGGGCCTTCTCTACGCCTGAAAGCAGAACTCGGGTATAAGGGTCTGACTTGCCCATAGTTTCGAAATTGCGTAGATCGGTGGCCTTTTTAAAGTGGAAGCGCATGACACCGATAGGGGTCTGATAACCGCCTGTGCCGCCAATCGCACCTTGGATGGCGACCGGCTTCCACTGGGCTTGCATTTTGGCACGCCCGGTCTTCACTCCGGCGAGGTTGTACCAGTCCTTACCCTTGGCCATGAGCTCAAGCATGTCGTCGACCTTGATCTGATACGTGCCAATAACCTGATCGCCTGTGATATCACGGTCGTCCTTGATGACGACACCAAGCTTGGCCTTGCTGCGATCAGTAATGAGAATCTCCTTGGAACCATTATCCCAGATGGGGTTGTTGGTTCGCTTCAGCTTCTTGGTCTGGTGGATCTCCTTGCCGTTCAAAAGTAGTACAGCGTATGGGTTGAGAAGACCGACCAAACTCTTGGTGCCATCCAGATCCTTGGCCTGCTCAACATTGAACCGCAAAATACCCGTGTTGGACTCTGGTGGAGGCTCTTCCTTGCCATCAGGACCCTTCTCGGGCTCCAGGACAGGGAAGAAGCGGATATCGCAGGACAGAGAGCCGCGGGCCTTGCCGTCCGAAATGACCTCAATGGTCTCATTCTCGTATTCGTTGAGCTCTTCCAAGTTCTCGAGCTGGAAGGAGGCAACGCCCAGTTCCTTGTCCTTCCTGAAGTCGTTGTAATCATACATTTGGACGTCAAGCGAGTCTCTGAAGGAGGTGACGATAATGTAATGGGTCTCGTTCCAACGCGGGTTAGCTGTGTCCTTGATGGTCTTCGTCTGCGCCAAGGGCTGCCTCTTATTGAGAGAAACAATAGCATATGGATCAGTAGTCCCCGAAAAGTTGTCTGGATTTTTGAGGCCGTTTGCTCCATGCAGCGTAATGGCGACGACGCCGATCGCCTGGTCGACAGGAGTGCCAGCGAGCATCTTCGCCACCTCGATGGGGAAGACGTTGGGCGCATACATCATGGGAGCGAGGTTGCCGTGGATCTGTTCATGGATGAAGCTTTCCAAGCCAGGGATGAAGTTGATATCGAAACCAAAGGTATCACCACCCAGGGGCTTGCAGACATAATCAATCATGGGACGCTCCAAGAAGCACATCTCCACTCTCTCGACATGAGGGAAAGGGATCTGAAGCTTGACCTTGAGCCTCATGATGCCGGAGAAAGCCATGTCCTCCACAATAACGTCTAGACCCTTGCTGATCATTGCCTTGCCAACCCTGATCTCCAAGACGACCTTGGGGTTAACCTTGTTCTTGACCTGTCGAGCGGTCATATCGGCCGTGTCATTAGGAGTGAAACTGAACTTCCAGTCCATAATGACGACATCATCTTCAGCCTTGGGGTAGGTCTTGACGTGCTCCATACGCGGGGGCTTTGAGCCGAGCGTGAACGTCTTTAATTTGAGACTGTCGAGGAAGGCCGGGGTAGCCGAGCTCAGGACTTGATCGACTGAATTGATGACAGTCTGGGCGAGGACGGGCTGGAAGATGGGCCAGAATTTGACCATGAACGAGTTGATCCACTCGAGAGACTCATTGTCGGTCTCCAATTTCTTCAGTGACGCTTCACGTCGAATGTCGTCCCGGAAGTTGCGCCGGACACGACGGATCGAAGTTCGGTAGTAGGTAGAACAGATAGCCATGATGATGAACACCCAGGCAATCCCTCCACCGAAAACAGCCACTAGCCACGAACTGATACAGGCAAGGAAGATGATGGCGGCGTTATGATACCAGTCGCCGTAGAATTTGTCGGGAAGGCGACCCTCGAGCCAAGTAGAATGGTCCAACAAGCTTTCAGCGTCTTGAATAGACTCCATGGGCCAGCCAAATCTTGGAGCCCAGCCGGTCCTCTCGCCCATCTCGGGTTTTCCATCGGCAGTATCGTGGTCGTCAAGCGATTTGCCGTCCTCGCCTTTGGGAATGTCGACGACGCCGGCCCTCGAGGGAGAAGGTAGGTCGTAGGCGGACTTGCCCCCATCGTCAATGTCGGTCGCAATAGCGAAACCCTTTTGTCTCTTGGGATTATGGAAGTTGTCAGGGATGGCCTGGCATTTTGTTAGTTTCTGTATGGCGAGCGACAAGATTCTTTTTTTGGGTGACCTACAGCTTTGGCCTGTGCCCTCTTTTCTTCGGGGCTGGCGTCAGGGTCGAATTTGAAGGCTGTCACTCCAACCTTCTGGCTCTCCTCGAGGATCTTGCGCTGGGCATCGTCGGCGGTCACAGAACTTTTAGGGTCACGAGATGCCTCCTCGGCGCCCTGCTGCTTGAGCTCGTGGGCTTCTTGTGCTGTCGACATGGTGCCTTAGAATGCTATGATAGCTGCTGCTGTGACAGCAACAGCTCCACAAGTCCAATTGGCGTAGCTATGCCCAGTGTATTGGTCGGGTCTGCAAGGTGCGGGAGCTACTCATGTATCGTTCGGCCACTAGTGAGCTGTTAGGTGAGATGATGTCAAGGAGGACAGCTATAGCTCCAACTGCCTGTACCCAGCAACAGGTCGACTGTAACGGCACGAGCGCATACGCGGGAGCTCTATCGAGTGAAACTAGGAAACAAGAAGAAAAGGGAGAAGTAGATTTGAAGGAGAGGATCGCGGGATAAAATGCCGGGAGGATGGGGAACAAAAAGAAGGTTATGGGCCAAAGGTGGGCGTGACGCAGCTTCTAGCAGCACGCCTAGCTGGATGGCATGGGAAAATGTGGCTCTATCCTAGAGGTGATCTCTGGAAAAACCTACGTCAGATCGCCTGCTGTCCTCCAGCTTCAATCCCCAGCCCCGGGTGCACCGAGCCAGCTAAACTGGAGCCACAGGTACCTGGAAGGCGGCACCTCTCCACCTGAATCAAGGTCGCGTCCCCCGCCAAGCGGTACTTTGGAGGTTCCCTCCCCGTTTCTCATTTATCAATGGCTGGGCAGCTGGTGTTGGGTGGGGGAGAGAATTTCCACCCTCCTCCAAGACCCAGCTCTACAGGGATCACAGCAGCTACGGATGCCCCGTCCATATCTCTTGCTAGTGCCCAAGTGGGCTAAAAAGGGAGCTATTCCGGCACGACTTCCTCGGCGAGTCGATAAAGGTACCTGGACAGGTGAATGAGACAAGGACAGAAGCAAAGGTTAAAATATGAAGATTTCAATGCTGCTCCTTTCGTCGATCTTTCCAAAGGGTCCCTGCCTATGGATGCGCTGCATACACAACAACACACACAAGCAAGCTGATTTTGGCCTCTGTTGCAATCCTGCAACCCGTACCCTACTTTTCTCTACAGCCTATGTCGAAGCGACACCTTGAAACCGTGGAACCGAGACGAGGCAGGAAATCTGGGAAATATCCCCTGCTACCTCATCACCAGTCACCAGCGGCAGCTCCATGCCTTGATTTGGGGTAACTAACACCATGGCACCTTTGCTTTCTAGCCAGGTTGCATTACATCGCACTACCAAGATCGGTTCGTCCCTCTGCATCAGCCACTGCCCACTCATATGTCGTACATTGGCTTTGGCTGTCCCACACAACATAAACCCCTGTTGCGAATCCGGACCTGGAGACGTAACCAACTCCGGACCAGAATTATTGTACTTATGGCATATAAGCAAGAACCCTGCCTTGTTGTCGTAGAGCCATGACTGCCCGTGCCGTGGAGGAAATCAAGAAGCCAAGGTTCTCACATATTGGCGCATCCCCGCCTCTTGTCAGCTTTGCCGGAATCGCCAGGGCCGCTTCTCCAACAGCGCCGGGCGCGCTAGGTGCTGACGGGGCCGGATCAGCGATCTTTTAGCGTACGGCGCCTGATGATCACCCAGCACCTGCGGCCATCCTCAGCCCACCGGCCGGCGGATCTCAATGAGGAATGTGCTGATCAGGGACCACCGTTCTTGCGCAACACCGACTGAGAACAGGACGTGTTCAGTCCATCCCCAGAAACGTGACCGAAGGGCCGAGGGAGATTGCGTGAGCCCCATGATTGCTTACAAACAGGACCAACCTGGCAAGTAGGCGACAAATTATGTAGTTGACGGTTGTCCTCTTACTTAAATTTACCCCAATCCTTAACAGATCACCCAAGATTATCCCACTACCTATGCGTAGATAGGTACCACTCGGTCTGTTCATAACTCGGATGAAAACTGGTCAAACATTGTTTCAAACTTTCTAACAACCACCTGCCTGTGCAGATGTCAATCGTTACACTCCATTCAGATCATGGTAATGTGCTCCGTAGAATTGAGATGCTGTCCATTGCCGGGTACTTGCCGCAGAAGGCCACGTCTATCAGACTTTCCAATAGAAGTACGACATCGTAACAAACACTGAGACCACTCAGGATCATTTCCCATCCAAAATGTACTTTTCTCTGAGAAGGCCAAAAGTCAATTGTGTGTCTGGTGAGACAATCCTCCAAGGATCAAAATAAGGTACCTCGGTACCTTCCTCACCTTGATAATCCCCACCTCCAGATGCTTCCATCCGAACTTGCCCAATCATCGTTGCACGCTAGCGATCACAAACCAGACCTTGATTCGCCAGCCTTGCCTGCCCGCTTTATCAGCCATATCACTAAATTTCGCCTCACCTACAAGCATCTTGCTCGCGATACTTCCTCATCGAAACATCTTGCGCGAAGCCACGTACAACTAAATCAATCGACCCTAATACCATTTTACGCAACAACTCATATCCGCAAGTAGACACAGAGAAAGTGAAACCAAAACTTAGCGAGTTCTGCGCCAAATCAGGCGCGCAGACGACAGTCCTTCATCATGGCGAACTTCCTGGCCTCCATTTTCGGCACTGAGCAGGACAAGGTATGTTGCTTACTCAAATCCATTCTCCCCTCATATGGTAGGAGCTACTTCTAGATGCTAACTGCTTCACTACCCTACAGGTCAACTGCTCATTCTACTACAAGATCGGCGCCTGCCGCCACGGCGACCGCTGCTCGAGGAAACACGTCAAGCCCTCGTACTCGCAGACCATCCTCATGCCCAACCTGTACCAGAACCCGGCCTTCGACACCAAGAACCGCATGAACGCCTCGCAGCTGCAGAACCACTTTGACGCCTTCTACGAGGACGTCTGGTGCGAGATGTGCAAGTACGGCGAGCTCGAGGAGCTCGTCGTCTGCGACAACAACAACGACCACCTCATCGGCAACGTCTACGCGCGCTTCAAGTACGAGGACTCGGCCCAGAAGGCTTGCGACGACCTCAACTCGCGCTGGTACGCCGCCCGCCCCGTCTACTGCGAGCTCAGCCCCGTCACGGACTTCCGCGAGGCTTGCTGCCGCCTCAACAGCGGCGAGGGCTGCGTGCGCGGCGGCTTCTGCAACTTTATACACCGCAAGAACCCGAGCGAGGAGCTCGACCGCGAGCTGACGCTGAGCACGAAGAAGTGGCTCAAGATGCGCGGCAAGGATGAGCGGAGCCCCAGCAGGTCCCCCACGCCCGAACCCACGAGGAGGCGGTTTTAAAATGGATCACTCCAAGACGTATAGATGGCTCACATGGTGTCTGTAATCGAAAACAAGACATCTGGTTAAGGGCGGGCGAAAAGCCGCATGGGAGTGGGCGAGGGGCTCATGGCACAGAGTGGATTTACTGATAAGCCGGGCAGCTATGCTGCATTCGTCTGCTGAGGGGATTGGTCTGTGGGAGCACCGATGACAACAGGACCGCCTAATATTCTCGGTCAGGAGGCTTGGGCGGTCAACTGTTCAGATGATGAACAACAATATCCCTCGGATGTTGCTGGGAGGGGGTTACGATACTCGTCTTGAGTTATCACGGACTATCGTTGTATTGTTATTATATATAGTCCGCCGCGGTTTTTAGGGCAGGCTTCGGGTCATTAACTGTCGTATTTGAGCGCTCAAAATGAAAGAAAGGCGAGATGATACTCTGTACCCTGCGGGTCCAATGTTACATCATGTATTGCATCTGCACTTACAGTTTCAATAGGCACAATGTGATATGTAGACATCATACAACTTGGCATAGAAGGGATGGGAATGGAAAGAAAAAGTAGCAGCATGCTGGATTATATGCCAAGGTATCATTTCTAAGTAGTTATTCCTCCAACCCATCCAAGCTCGAAAAGCGTCTCATGTGCTTCATGACCTCTGGAATCAATGCCTCGGCGCCCATGAGCAGACCCTACTCTCGTGCATCATGAAACTCGTCGTGTGACTCTTCCGTGTCTGAACGCTTCACCGGTGGCAAGTCCTTGCGAAGATCGTCGTGGAAGTCGACCAACGGCCCGCTCGACTTTGAAGTGGCGGTGGCGTCAAGCAGCGACTCGATCTCACCACCTGACTTCTGGGGAGGTGCGGGAGTATCGTTTTGACCAAAGTCGATCAGATCGTCCGCCGCAGGGGGCTTGGCCTCGGCGACAACGGTTGAGGATTTTCGGGAGAAGCTGTGCGGAGGGATAAAATTCTTCTGCGTTGCCTTCTGTCCCTTGACGATTGGGTATATCGCCATGATCTGTTCGGTCTGCTTCTCTGGCGTAGTGCCATCTCTGGATAATCTCGTCAGTACCTGCGAATCGAGAATTTCTTCAAGGGGAGATTCACATTTGGGCATTGATAATCCATTCCAAGTCCTCCTCACCCTCATCAGCGCCCCCGGGGCCGCCCTTAACGCGCCGGAAAAGTCTGGGGTGCCATTCGACGCCCTCTTCTGCCCGTCTCGCGGCCTCTGCTCGCTGCATATCCTCAATCTTGGACTTTTCGTCGGTGGCAAGTTCATGATTACGGTCCTTTACCGCCTGAGCCGTCTTCTGCCACAACTTGACGGACTCGCGCTCTTCCTGCTCATCGACGGGTCTCACCGTCGGCGACGAAGGCTTCGCATGAGTGGCGTCGAAGAACAACTCCTTGTGTCCCGTCTGCGTTTTGATGGTGAGTAATGGTGGCTAGGTAGCAAGATTGTACTGGTCTCACATACCTTCAGGTCCCTGAGATACATCTCATTACTCCACAAGCCGGAGAACTCGTAGAGGTTCTCCCCAGTGCGCTCATTTCTGATAAAGCCGCCGATAGCATTATAGGTCCCGCTGACCCAACCCTTGGTCTTGAATTCAATGTCCGCGACGAGGCCCATCTCTGGACATCGCACGAAACTGTGGTCTCCAAGCTCATATTTCATCTTGCCAAAAAGAATCCCTCTTGCGTACATGTTGGGCTGAGTCAATATGCTGAGAAAGAAGTTAGTGAAATGGGTGCAAAACGATGATAGAGTACGCCGGACTTACTATCTCTCGGGGTGCCCTGGCTTCCCCCTGTTAAGGATGCTCAAAATAGCCGTACCCTCCATCAAACTCGCCGCTGAGTTGCCAAGAAATTTACTCCTTGGCTTCAAAGTGCCGTCGATGCGAACATGGTGTTCGGGAACCATGTAGAAGTAGCTGGACTTTGGGGGGTGGTGGGAGGTCTGTTCGGAGATGTAGTAGCCTTTTGTGTTGTCGTCGAACTCCCAATAGCAGGTATATATCTCGCCAAGAATAGGATTGAGGGGTTTCTTAACACCTCTGTGCAAGTGTGAGCCAGCGCCCTTCAGAGCCAAGCAGGTCCGCGGGTAGAGTACTTACGATGGGCGAATATGCCAGCCACTCAGGTAGAATTTGACCACGGAAACGAACCTCTCGACGGGATCTTCGATCTGCGGGATGGGCAAGAGCATTTCAGGGTGACACATGAAGCTAAGGGCGAGAGCTATGTCAGCTGTTTGCTATCAAACTCGAAAATGTACGGTGTAGCTATCATACTTTGTGATTCGTTCCAGCATACTCCGTGGCTCGAGGATGAAGGTCGGGAGGACGACACGGCTGAGATCGGCGCCGGGCCGCAGCTGTGAGATGATGTGCATGAGCACTACAGACACTGGTCAGCTTGGAAAAGCGCCGGGAAGCTCGGAGTACTCACCATTGCCCTGCTCGGGCTCGACCACGAGGGTGTCATCGTCGACGATCTCGCCCTTCGTCTCGTCTACCGACGATTTGCGGGAGTGAGAATGGTTGCCTATTCAAGAGGAGTGCGGGTCAGCAAAGGCCTGGACAGGGTCAACAATGTTCAAGTTTCTTCTCGAGCTCAAGCAGGTAGAGTGCAGTGCCCCGCCAGAGACAAGAGAAGAAGCCTGCTCCTTGCCGACATCCAGGGTAGTTGTGTCGCCATACTAGCATTGGAGATCGTCCGGCGACGGCCGGATACCAGTCCCGATATCATGTCGGATGCGCCTCGCCAGAGGTGATGCGCGCGGCAAGGGTGGGGAATATCCTGAACCGTTGGTAACCTAGAACCGGGGACTACCAAACTTCCCCAAATCTAGAAGGATCCAAAAGATAAGAAATGCAAGGTCTGTGACTAGGTAAGGTGAGGGGGGAAGAGGGAGGGCACAGATTTGAGGTTGCAGGCCAGGACTATTAAAGGTTCGTGCCGCCCATGGAGAAGGTCTGGTTTGTTGAGGGGTGGTGGTGGTGTGTGGTAAGAAAAAAATAAAAGGCTCCAGGCTAATAGAGGATAGCACCTCCAAATTACGTCGATGAAGCTATCAGGTGGGAGGCTCCAGGTAGCCTCCAAGTGCTGAAAGCTGCGTTTGCTGCGTTTGGCGCGGGGTGCTCGGGAGCGGAGAGGGGCTTAGACCCCGGGAAATAATGACGTTGGGTCCGCCCAGCCCAGCGGGATCATTGATTTCCACTCCCCGCAGCAGGGACAGCACCTGTCGGCCAATCATTCAAGCACCTTGTCAGCCCAAGAAGCGCGAACGATGACTGACACAGAGCGAGTCCGGAACGACACTACGTACTTGAGCTACGAAAGATCCGAATATGCGAGGATGCGATGCCAACCCGGGGGAGAGTGACGTGATGTGGTCATGCCCTCTTGTTCCCGAATTAAGCAACCCATGTCCAGATGACCCCTGTACAACTGTAGTTACACTCTTACAAAGAGCCGCAGAAGGCAACGGCTGTCTTACCGGGGTTTTCAGACTTGATTGAAGGTCAGTGCCCTCGGCTTCTGCCGTCCCTGGAGCAAATCGATAAGACTTTGGAGAATCGATCGCCAAGCAGTCGAACTCGGCCAGCCCAATTAGAAAGCCAGCCGATATGTTATACCGTGGATCCGAGTAATTCGGGAGAAAAAGTCTAACGGAAAAGAAGGAGATAAATCCATGCTTGATGATATGTTCTAGCTACCTACCTAAAACAATGAAATTGATCTGTTTCATGGCTCACAATACTGGGCGTTCAGTCATGTTGCTCTGAGATGTGGCAGTCTTGCTTCATGTTGCTTCATGTTGTTTGGATTATTGATGATCTGTACAGCTACTTGAGTAAAGTAGGCTGAGCAATCACATTGATGTTTTAGCAAAATAACATATACCTGTCGTTGATGGATGTTGTTGTAGGAATCTCTTAGGGTGCTTCAGTGGGCACGCAAGAGAGTGGTTCGGATTCTGTATGGCCAAAGCTGGTGAACTTTACTCATTTGACTCACTGTTAGCCATGACCATGTGCGTATTCTTGAAGAAACCGGCTGAGGTCCTAATTGATGTACGACGCCTTTGTTGGATTGTTATTTTCCTTGTACTTCCGTACTTAGGGTCAATGATCAATGTAGTGTTAAGCAAAAGTACCTACCTAGGTAGTAAATCTTAGCATCAGATTCATGAAGTCATTGAGTTCATGTCTAAGACACCATCTTCACTTACTCCGAATAACACCCTGTTCATACGCGTCAAACCTTCTTCCACTTGCAAATCACAAGAAATGAGACAGGAACTCTCCTCTATGCGGCCTGGAATGTGCCTGCGACACTAGCTTCTTGGATGTATGCGATAGGGGCAGATCGACATCCATTGATCGAGTGTATACTCGAATGGTTTTAACTACACACATGGTTGATGAGCAAGAACGAGTGCTCATAATCAAAAGAACCCCGGAGAATGCCACCTTAAATCCAGGCGCGCTTAACATGCTAGGCTTAGGCAGCTTGTTGTCTACTTTTATTAACCCGTGTGAGTAATACGAGCTTACATCCTACGCAAGTAGTCAATCTAACCTAAAGTGATTGAACAGACCTGGGTAGCCCACCTGGGCGGGCTGAGATTGATACTTAAATATTTCTCGAATCTATTTCGACGTTCCTGGATGCTACAGCTGAATCCAATTGACAGGGACTGCGAACAGGGGAAACCACGTATATTCCTAGTCCATCCAGGGACGCCCGCCTTGGCAGGGAAGTGGTACGGAGTAGGGAATGGTGAGGCTGATAGCGTGTCAATAAATAGAAACACCTTTTGGCACGCTATTCTGCAACAAGCAAGTTTGCAACTGTAAAGCAGAAGTTTGGCTAGCGAGATTGGTTAGGTGCTGTTGGCTGTTGGAGGGAGCCCTAGGAGGCATTTTGGCTGAAGAAAGGGCGGTCGCACGGCGTCACCGTCCGCATCATAGCGCCCATATCAGTTCCATAGTTAGCGGGCTCCCCACAAATGCCACCGGTGCTAAGGCTGTTTACAGGTGCCACACGACCTTCCCTCCCGTGTCAGTGTGTGTGTGTGTGTGTGTGTGTGTGGGCGACCCTGAAACCCATTTCAATGGATCCCACATGGGAATGGATGGACCTGGCTATTCCTCCCTCGTCCGAATCCAGATCCAGGCCGCCCTGGCAGCATGACGAAAGCTCACGTTTGATTATTCTTGAGCTGGCTCCTCTACAGTTTCGTACTAGACATACTTCTCTGCCCATACCCAATTATCGCGAGCGACAGAGCGACAACTGTCGACGCACGAGATCTCTCCGGCCAGCAGCTGCACCGCCAGCTTCAGTGACGCTGTAACCCCGCCCCAGGTATCCTCTCCAACGTACTCTTGGTCTACCTCTCCACCCAGGCGCCCAACTCCATCTCCAAGCTCGTGAGATCAAAGCCCCCTTCATCACATGTGGGCCGGCGGTTGTAGAGTGAAAGGTCCGTCTTGACGGCTGTCGCCGCAATCATTTCTCGTATTCATGAGTATAGGCAAGTCGAGATTGCTCCCAATGCTGACCTACATATACAACCATGGGCCGCTGTCTAACCGTCGAGTAGAACCAGTAGCCGCCCACCAAATGCAACACTGAAACACACATCTCGACCTGCGCCAAACTATGGAAAACGATCCCTTTGCTCCAGCGCCCACCCAAGATGAAGGACGTCTCAAGAAAGGCCGTCTTGCCATGGGGAAGCTCTTCAAGGGTAGCCGAGATCGAAAAGTCTCCAACGAGCAGCGCCAAGGGGAGCTCGACGCCTTTCTCCACGGGCCTGGCGACGTTCTACAGGTCAATCATGCCGCTCCACCGCCGTTAGCCAAGCTCGATATCACGAGTGCGACCCGATACCCTAATGCCTTCAATGTGCAGGACCCTGCGCAGCAAGGGCTTTCCATGCGGCCTCGCACGCATAGCCCGCGGGCAAGACGGCGCAAAGGCCTGGTGGTCCGCTTCGTGGATACTTTCCCCGAGATCATTGGCGAAGGCGGCGACGAAGCCGAGACGCCAGTGGCCGAGATTGGCATCAGAAAGAGAGGGAAATCTGCCCCGACGGCAACCTTACAACGGCCGACAGATCTGGTAGATAAGTCCCGAGCCTACTCGGACATCAGACAGGTGGACAATGAGGAGGACGCATTCAGACCTGGTATGCTCCGGCGAGCACAAACGGGCTACAGTTCGATTTCAGATGCACCTGAGAGGACCATCCCAGCGGGCCAACCCGCCTCGGCTCCCTTCCTGGACTCGCCAGTCGTCTCAAAGGACGAGAAGCGAAGATCCTTTATTGAAGTTCACCAGGCGGAGCAGCGCGAGGCAGAGGGTTTGGCTTTCGCACATGCCGTGCGATCTGCTAGCATCGGCGCGGAAGAGCAATTGGAGAGCAGGAAGCCGCCGGTCTCGTCCCTCGGAGACTCGCCCCCTTCCAAGAGGGTATCACCGCCACCTATCACAGTTGACGAGGCGCCGCCGCGGAGCTCCCTGTCGTCAGAGCCCCCTCAGCATATGCAAAACTCTCCACGAAGACAGGCTGTGCAGCCATCTAACATATCACCTCTGCCCTCCCCTCAACGTTCCCCGAGACTACCTGGAGCGCAGTTATCGCGGCCCAACCAACCAGACATCCGGCTGAGGATCTCTCCGATGGAGCAAAGTCCGGCTTCAGTTCAGTCTGCAGCATCCACTTTTAGCCATCCCTTCGGTGTGTCTAGAAATGATAGTAAAGTTTCGGACAGGGGTAACGGCTCACCATCTTCACCTCAAAAAGCAGCCCTGGCTGGTGCCAGTGATGATGCTCTTGATGCGTTTATCATGCGTACACGCCACTTGTTCGAACTTTTCCGCCTGCATTCTGAAAGCGTGATACCGCTGTCCTCCTGCACGTCCGAATTGATGGCACGTGCCGCCTTGTGGTGGTTCTTGAAAGGGCGCATGGCTCTCGAGTCCGCGATCAGGGAGCGACCTAGCAGCCCACAGGCGCAGAGTGCCATTGAGATGACTCGCCAACAAGCATATGCAGATCTCGCCAAAAGCTACTGGCTTTCAGAAGAGGTCCTCCCAGAGACTCTGGATGCCAAGCGCACCCCAGTCGACGGTGAGGTGGAGGAAGTCCGCCGCGCAATCACTTCGAATTTACGGAAATTAGCAGGATCAATGCAAAGGAATGGATTTCTACCAGACGAAGAGGCATTTTTACCTCAGACCATCGACAAGTCTATTTGGATTGAGTATCCCTCCCTCAGCCGAGACGTGGTGGCGTTGCTCTGGGGCAGTTGGGTTTCCGCGCTGGCATCTTCCCAAACTCTGGTTCCGCCGATGAGTATTCTGGAGGCGCTTCCTCTTGGAGACACTCCGCAAGCATTCAACTTTGGCCGAATGCCGGCGGAGGTCTTCCTGATGGAGCAAGGCGTTGAATCGCAGAACTTCTATCTGCCTTGTCTTATGTCGATGATACGTCCACTAGACCAGGCTGGCTTGGTTCTCGTTCTCTCCAGCCAGGACGGTACGGTTCAGCTTCGGGTCCAGTCAAAGAAGAATAAAGGCTCTACTTGGGATGACGTTCGATGGCGAAAAGAAGCTTCCGCTATCGAAATCGGGCTTCCGAGAAATTTAATGCTTGCGATCCGGCTCAACCCGCACGACTTCAAGCTACTTCGGAGCATGTATGACTTCGGCAACAAGGTTCAGTCGACTTTGTATCCTCTGAGTGACGAGCAACCTATCTTTTCTACCACTCTCAAAGCCTTTCAGTACTTCGACCCTGACCCAAGCTCGAGGCAGTTTCCCAAAGAATCCGTGTCGGATTGCCAGATTGGCATTTTTGAACGGATCCACAAAGAGGGAGCTGCGACAGGCCCGCGCCTCTTTCACAGGGGTTATCGTGTTGCCGTAGTTGCTGGCACAAAGACGAGAACCATGTGCGGTGTGAATCACGCCTATCTTGCACGATCTCCGATTCAATTTGGGTTCCTGCGAGGTGAGCAGGGAGACCCGGCCTTGCTTCTGGGCTACGAGAATGGGCGTGTCCATGGCAACATGGTTTTGTCTTTCCACGATGATGAAGAACGCGTACTGCTACACAGCCTTCTGGTTGGCACAGCATTGCGCACTGGAGAAGAAGTGGTGTCGGAAGTGCCTCTGGTATCTATGACCGTGTCGAAGAGATACAATGAGCGGAGCGAAGTACCCGTGTTCCAGAAGCTTTCAGCTCAACGAGTCCGGATTGTCAATGCCGCAAGTGGTAACAGCCAGTCCAATGTTGTACTGGCGGACAGACTTCGCATGATTGTGGAATTCAAGAACGGCTCTATCACCGACCGGATCAATGTTGCCCCTGGAGAGTTTAAAATCAGGCTGAACGTCAAGAACGCACAGTCACTGACAGTTTTACGCCAACCACAGCAAGACCTGACTATGGCGGTTGCAGAGGCTCAGGTGGCCCGAGAGCTGCCAGGAGAGCTCGCTGATGCTCTTGCTCTAATCCAACAATCCCAGACCTGCAGGACCTACGAATTTGCGACCCTGAAAGACCTGCACGCTTTTGAAGCTGCACTGACCGGGCACAAGATCCTCTTTGACGGCATCGCTGCCACCTTCGCCATCTCCCGTCGCCGTATGGTGGTACCCATCTACAAGAAGTGGGAGGCTGGGGCAACTCGTATCCAGCTGGTAGAGCAGGACAACGTCGTCCAGCTTCTTGTCTTCTTTGAAGACTTCCATCACGGCCACTGTATGAGTCTTGTACTCAAGGGTACCGATGTGTTCGAGACGTTTGGACGCAGTGGCAAGGCGGGCCTCAAGATTGACGACGCCAAATTCCCGCTGCCGAGAATGGCGGAGAGCGGAGGGCAGACGGACAACGATGCCGCCTTTGTATGTCTCGACATGCCAGAGCTTCCGGGAGAGCACGATGACATTACCATTATATTTGACAGTGACAAGGGTGAGTCTTGCAAATTTCGAGTTTCCCAGTAATATGAGATCTTTGCTGACATGATCGTCTTCTCCAGATCGAGACCAATTTGCGTCGTGTCTACCGGCTCCGGTCAAGGGTTCTCGTTTCTCCAAAAGGTTCTAGGAGATGGAGCGCGATCACATCGCAAAACGCCGCCGTGTAACCACCACGCGTGGATATGGCTGGAGAGCGGTCATGAGAACTGCTTCTTAACGAAGCGAACAGAGAAAGAGAAAAGTGGTTCATTGTTGTGTATTGAGCATAGATACCCCGCTGTGCATAGGAAGTCGCGATCTGCGTCAGTTTCTTCCGTCTTTTTCTGAATCCAGCAACGCCAGCGCATCCTTGGGGACCTGAAAAGCACTTGAGTGAGAGAAACTCGGGAAACAAAGGTAGCCGGTAGTGGGATCGAGAGCAGCTTTTGATGCCGTCCACTACCGCACCCTGTGGGACGAGGAGGGAATACCCGATTAGCGAACAAGAGAATTGAATATAAGCATCATGCCTTCATGTCTGGTCTTAATAGAGCCTTGTATTAAATCTAAAGTGGTGTCAATGACAAATTAAGCTGTCCGAGCAGCTCAGGGGTATCTAATCCAGGTCCAATCCACCGCGCGCTATCCTAAACTCGCCGAATCCAACACAAATATGCTCCCTATACGTACATAACTCACAACGCCTAATAAAGTCTAAGTCTTTGCTTAGAGAATCGCTGCTTCGTGTATCCATCCACGCAAAGCCACGATACAACCACCTTTCTCACTCGTCGACCTCGGCGTCGAGCCCGTCGGTGGGCCCGTCCGCCAGCGCCCGCAGGCCGCTGCGCATCTCGCGCATGCGCTCCCGGTCCAGCCGCCGCGAGTTCTCGAGCATGCCGACCCGCTCCTGCAGCTGCGCGATGCGCGCGTCGCGCGTCGACAGCGCCGCCTGCGCCATGTCGCGCGTGCGGTAGACGCCGCGCACCCGCAGCGCGTAGGCGTTGAGCTCGGCGCGCACGGCCTCGCGGACCGGGGAGGAGGCGAGCGAGGGCGGGAGCAGGCGCAGGATCGTCTCGGTGATGGAGTAGTCCTCGTCGCCGTCGGCGGCGGGCGCGGAGGCGACGGTGCCGGTGGACTGGGTCGGGGTCCCGGGGTGGGTGAGGGCGGAGTCGGAGGGGAGGGGTTTCGGGGTTGTTGTTGCGGGCGTGGGTAGCCCGGTCTGCGCTCCTGCGCCGCTGCGAGGGCGCACTGGTGTTAGGCCTAGCATGTCGTTGCTCAGAGACTTGGGCTCCGTAGTGAGTTGCCGCGCCGCGCGCTGGGCGCTCTCGTCGGCTATGGCCGCCATCTCGCGCTCCATGTCCGAGTCTAGGCCGTCCGAGAAGTCCTCGCCGCCGACATCGTCTAGTGACCGCTTGCGCTTCGTCGGATGTGGCTCTGGCGCCGGCCGCGCAGCCAGTGCATCACCTACCCGCTGCTGGCTGGGGGAAGCCATACTCTCGTCGTCGACAAACATCGAGTCATCATCGTCGCTCAACAGCTCCCCTTCCCCACCCGGCCCGCCCCGAAAAGTCCTCTGCTCCTGCGGTCCCCTCGAAGGCGTCGAGGGTACTGCCCCCGAGCGCTGCGGCTGCTGCCGCGGCGCAGGCGTGGGCGTGGGCGGCGCACCGGGCCCGATGTTCGTGCTGATGCCGCGGTGGGGCTCGGAACGCCCGCCGCCCAGCAGCAGCGCGGCCTCCTCGCGGCCCTTGGCGTCGTCCTCCCAAAGGAAGAAGCGGCACTGGTCCCTGCGCTCGCGCTGGCAGGTATAGAACCAGCGGCCCTTGTTAGGACCTTCCTTCTTGGTCTGCAGGCGCAGGGCCGGCAGGCGCGGGGTGCAGTCGCCTAAGATAACAAGCCGTGAGTCAGATAAAGGGGTTGTAACAGAAGATGCATATTGAGTTAGTAAACGTACATAACCACTGCTTGTCCTGGAAGAGGCCCGGCTGGCGCGTGGGCGTGCCTCGCGGACCGCCGCCGCCGCTCCGGCCTCCGCTACGGAAGCCGTAATTGTTTTTGCGCTGCTTGCGCGGGGTTGAGTACATGGCTACGAGTCCATACAGAGGTTTGGGGGGTGCGTTGTGCGCAGTTGACGTGGTATGAAATGATTGCGCGAATATGGGATTGAATAGCTCTATCACAGTGAGTTTCGAATATGGATGATGGTGAGACTTTGGCTGAAGTCATTGCCGGAAGCTGAAGATCGGTAGTGGGCTGAAGATGTACAGGGTCCACCTGGCGCGGGAGCTAAAGTGTTAATTAAATAGGGGGCTGGGCTCAGATGCCGCGAAGCCTCACAGAGGCCATGTTATTGAATCTGAGCGTTTCAAAGAGCAACCTGCTTCACATTTGACCTTCTAAAGCTGCAAAGTGACCTGATCTCAAAGAGCAGTCCAATATCTCGCATCATCAAAAAGTCATTGACCAGGCCTATCTACTCATCTAGAGACGTCGCTCATGATCATCGCTAGAGCCCCTAAGGCCGCCCAGTACCATACTTCAATTCAGGGGTATACGAAAAGAACATCGCCGTCTAGTTTTACACATGTACATGAAAAAGAATGAGCTACTAGATCTCGTAGTAGTAGTCCTCGTCCAGTCCATCCCTAGATGGGACCTTGCCCGCACCTGGCGGCGGTCCCGAATAGACGCTCTCGAGGCGCACATTCAGCAGGCGAATCTTGAGCCCGTATTCGCTGACCAGCGTTACAAGCTTGTTGGTCTCGGCCGTGATGGGAGCCTGGTTCAGCAGCATGAGCAGACCGTCGAGCCACTCCGATGCCAGCGAGTGGTTCAGCGGGTGCAGCGTCAGGATGGCTTGCTCCGACGCCTCTCCTCCCCTGGCCACTTCGTCTGGGTTTGTGTAGCTGAAAATGGTGATCTTGGTGGTCGACTTGGTCGAATTTAGTTGATTTCGCATGGTCGAGGCCGTCTCCTCGCTCCGCGCCTCCTCACTGGGCGCCGAGACGTTGGACACCACCGAGCTAATGGTGCTCAGGTCCACTTTCTCGGTCAAGGCGTCCAGACCAGGGTCCGACGGTAGCTTATCGACAAAGTCGGCATAATGTAGGAATCGCCGGTTATGTGAGAGTTTTGCGAAACGCCAGCCCTTGGGCTCGTAGAGCCTTCTCTTTTGCAGGCTCTCTTGCCGCTGGTGCTGTTGCTGATCCCTCCGAGGGAGGGGTTTGAAGAACCAAGAGCCCTGTAAAAGGCATCGTATACGTTGCTCCTTGACGAATTGCAGGGCTTCGTGCTTGAGCTCGTCGCGCACTTGCACCAGATGCTCACCCCACTGCTCCTCAAAGGAGAGTTCGAGGAGCTCCATCTGCAGCTCTCGGAGCCTAGCGCAGTCGTACTCTTGTAGATCATCCTCGACCTCCAGCACATCCTTTGTCCTACTTGCCTGGCCCACAACCTGGTCAATGAGGATCCTCACCAGCTCCGCGACCTTCTCAAAATCGTCCCTCTGCCCACCGGTAGCCTTCCAAAGCCGGAAGAAGGCATGCAGACCGGCGGTGTGGAGTCGCGACCATTGTAAAAGCAGCGGATGGAAGAGCTTATCTAGGTTCTTGGTCCCGTCTAGTCCCTGGTAGCCCTTGACGTCTTCGAGTTCCGTCCTGTCGACCTCGAAATGGTCGTATAATGTCAACGTGACAGCAAGGCTGGCCCGCGCGATGGGACAGCGCTCACTCAGCGGGCTGGCAGACTGTTCTAGTAAGAGCTTTTGGAACCCGTCATCGTTCTTGCGGACGTAGTCCGTCAGATCCATCATGCCCAAGAATCCAGCCTGCTCAAACTCATTTGCCGGGCTCTCAGTCTCGAAACCCAGACGGCGCCACTTTTCTGGGTTGTGTCTCCTGCTATTCTTCTTGTTTGTGTCGATTTCATCTCGCAGAGGATTAGCATTGGCATGGTGCCGATCCGGCGCACTCGCTAGATGCAAACCTTTCAGTGCTCTGCGGTGTTCTGGCCGCTCCAGATCTACCCGCACGTCCCTCCACTTTCTAAGCAGGATCTTGGTCAGGGATTGGAATTCGAGTAGCGGCTGCGCCATGTCTTGCAGGACAGAGCTCTGCATAAGATTGTAGACAGCCTTGATCAGGCCTAGATCTTGTAAGCGCTTGATAAATTTCGACCACTCTTCGCCCGTGCTTTTGCCCGTTGCATTGGTGCTTGCATTTTCGTTGGAGACGGCGTCCCGTATGAGTGCGTTGATCAACATAAGGGCGTTGGCGCAGAGGGCGTGGTCGGCCGACTGTAGCTGCTGGATGACGAATTCGAAGAATTGCGGGTAGACCGCAACAGCGGGTTTCAGCGCACGGAAACCAAATGTGCCAGGGCTTCGCGGAGCGGCGCCGGCGCCAGTGCCAGTGCGAGGACTGGACTGGCTGTGGCTCACAAGCGCAACCAGAATGCTCATGGCACCACGTAGGATGTTGACAAGGGGGTTCGTCACGATAAGCTCGACAATGCGCTCGACCAAGTCGCCGGCCGTAGGTCCTTCGAATATGTCCCATCCCATGTCGACCTCCAATAGACGGCTCAAGCTCTGCAACGAGTACGCGACAGTGTTCCCGCCGGTGGTCATGATGAGGCGGCGCAGGATCACAAGACCGCCGGAGGAGATGAAGACGTCGGCGAAGGCAGGATCGTTGATCGAAGATTGCAGCTTGAAGACGGCCATCTTTCGCGCTGCATCCTCGTCGCTGGCGAGGCGCGACAGCAGCGCGGGGATGTCGGCCTGGTCCATAATGAGGACGGCACGGGGCTGCGACGAGCTTCAGGGGTTGGTATCTGCGATTCTCGAGGTGGGCGCTCAGAAGGACCGTCGGGGGATACCTGGGTTCAGTGCTTGAAATCGTTCAGAAAGAAGCCCCAGCGTCAGGCCATGGACTCGGCCTCTGGATTGTAGGATTGTGGGAAAGCTGGGAGGTAGGCGCGCACATGAGATGTGGAATTGGACAGGACTACTAACGAGGTGGTGAACTACAGAATTTCTGGCACTGCAGGACCCTTCAGGGGAGGCGGGCTTGACCGCTTTCGGACATTAACCAAGTCTTGGAGCGCGTAGATTGAGCGCATTGATTTTTGGTGGCGCACGATCTCAGCGCTGGGACTGGCCCATCCATCCAATGCGATCCGTGCCGTCGCCCGTGCGGGTGGTGCGGAGGGCGGGTCCCGGCCGGGTGCGCCGCCATTCATCAAGCGACAATGACAACCTACTTACGGTAGAGAAGGGCCTGCTTTCGGAATCTGGCAGTGAGAATGGCCGTTTCTTGCTTTGTAGCCTTTGGACCTCTCAAATTTTGATGTTTTCCAACCCGACATGATATATTGAATCGTCCGCAAGGCAGGCAACACAACTGTGCAATTCCATGCTTGTTCATTAACCTGTTGTTCAACGTTGCGCAATGTAAGCAAACGCCGCCTGAGATAAAAGAGAGTCTGGGCAGTATTTGGACAGAACATGTAACTCTGTTAATTGTCCTAGCCCCAGCTGGCACGAGTTCTATGATCCCGGTCCTGGATGCACTCAACTCCGGTACAACTATTCCTATGTAAATTGATTATGCCAACCTCGTCGTAGCCAAACCTTGCGTGTCTCGTTGAGTAAATTAGGTTGTAGAATAATACCTGCCTCGTCGAGACACTGTCTCGAGGCATTACGTAGTGGTGTGCGCTGGAATGCAAGTCTCGTTGCTCCTTGGGTTACAAGCACATGTCTCACCAGCACTACAGAGTAGATGCGGGGTACAAGTATCCAAAATTAAGGTTGGGCGCAGCTGTGTCTCTGTGGGGCCTGTCTGATGCACGCTGTGACGCCTCGTTCATTCCAAACCTCCGAGTCGCTGCTCAGAGGCCTCGTGGTTGACAAGGCTGTGAGCCGTTCACAACAACAGAGGTCACCTAGCGACAAACCCCACAATGGCATCAATCCAGACCTATTCGAGCACCAACCCCGCCCAGGTCGAGGCTGCCTGTGCCCAGCATGGCTTGACCCAGGATGAGTTCCGCGTACTGCACCGAGAGAGCGTCGCCGCCAAGGAGCTGGCCTACTGCCCCTACAGCAACTTCCAGGTCGGTGCCGTCCTCCTCACCAACTTTGGCAAATACATCACCGGCGCCAACGTCGAGAACGCCTCGTACCCCGTGGGCACCTGCGCAGAGCGGGTGGCGATGGCAAGGGCCCGGATGGAGGGTCATCGGGATTTCAAGGCCATCGCCGTCGCCACCAACATCTCACCTCCCGCAAGCCCTTGCGGCATGTGTAGACAATTGTCAGTATCTCTCTGCAGTTTGCTATCTGTTATGAATCGTCAAAGTATGGTGCCTTGGAGACCAGTTACTAAGTTACAATCAATCGGCAGTATCCGGGAATTCTGCGAGATGTCGTTTCCCGTCCTCATGTTCGACAAGAACGGCGACTTTATCGTCTTGAAGCTTGAAGAGGTGAATTGCCCGTTGATTTGCCCTTTGATACTATCAACTGAATTAACACTGCTTAGCTTTTACCCTTGTCCTTTGGGCCTGCCTCGCTAGACCAACCGAGGCATATGCCACGACAGCCATGAAGCTGGAGCTCTTGTCATATCCAATAGGCCATATGCGAAACAAGACGTGTGTCTCATGAAATAGAATGAGGTCGCGAAATGCTGTACGGCTCGACATTCTCAGAAAGTGGTCCGAACCTAATTGCCGTCATATCCTCATCGACCAGCATAGGAGGCAGTGCGTGTTAATCTCGTATAAAGACGATCCCGTTCCCCGGCCACGAAACCGGTACCTGACCTGCTAAGTGTTCACCTTGCCATGTAGAAAATAATGGACTTTGCGCCCTTATGACAACATGGCCGGGTGGGTAAGTCTGGCAAAAACCCGGTTAACGGCAGCAAATACTCAGCAAAATTTAGTCTTAGACGCTGCACTGAAGATCTATCTTTGGCGACTCGTCGCTTTCCTTGCGTCTCTCCTCGAGGCGTCGGCCTATATATTCATAACTGTGTCAAATCCGTTTGTGGGAGGAGGCTAGGTACTAGATCTCTACCTAGGTAGGTAGGCAGAGCAGGACCAATGTACCCGCATCACATGGCGGAGCTGCTGGCACCGAGAACCATCTGGGGGCGGCCGGAATCTAGAGTACTTGACCCAGTAGATGATCCAGATCCTCACCATATCTTGGTACAGCGAGCGGCATGGTACAGCGGCCATGTGGATGCCGTTCCACTGTGGATGGGGGCCGAGCTGCTTGTTCCGGCGCCCAGTACTTGACAACTCAAACATTGACAGATGCTCATCCCACAGGACCAGTCTTGAGGCGTTAGAGAGGATTATCCCACTACCTCAACGTAAATGGATCACCCACCTTGTTGGTAGTCTTTGTAGGGATATCCAAAAATTGTCAACCTCTCTAACACCCACTTTCTTAAGAAGCGAGCGAGTTTCTCGTCCGCAAATGAGACCAGTTGTGTTACAGCAACCTATTGATAGCGAGAGCATGTTCCAGCGCACGTTGCTCGTGACGGAAGGAGTCGGACTGCCAAGCAGTCACAGAGCCATGAACCCAGGGACCGCATGAGACAAAATCCGATCCAGCAGGAATCGCACCAACCGCTTCAGATGAGGGATCCAGCCAACAACACAGCACGGAAATGAGTGCGTTTCTCTGATGTGTTCAACACTGCTCAAGATAAAGTGCTTTGTTTCCTTCCATTCTCACCTTGGATTACTTGTAACTGCATACTCGGCCGGCTCCCTCTTGTCTCCAACAAAGTCGGTGAATCCAAGGGGCAGCCGTGTCATTGGTAAAAGGTGCTGTGCCCCCGGCCATGTCCCTGACCTTTGAGGGGAGCGGACACTGCGGGCCCCTGCAAGCTCCACAAGGGTGCTGGTCCCTAGGTGCTCTAGCTTACAACCCGGGGCCGCTATTGACTGGCTCCTGATGCCGAAGGCTTGACCCCGACACTGCTAGGTGGATGCTGTGCCACTAAAAGTGCCCAACCCGACGCCTCTCCTCCACCCCATTCCAAAGCCAGCAGCATTCCAGCCGGAGACTGGGTGGGTGGGCGAGAGTACCAAAGGACGAACCATCACAACGCATCAATTCCTCCCTCTGCTTCTCTCCTCTCCTTTCACTTCTGCTTGTAACTAGTTGTGTTGTTCCCCCCCGCTGCCAGCCTGCCCCCACCAACAAAAACAACAAAACGGTGCAGTGGCCAGACCACGGACTGGTTGTGATCGGATCGTCCTGCACCTGCACGTTCCCCCTCCTATTCGGTTGGCCCGTTGCTTGCACACCTCCCATGATCGGCGATTCGGATCTCGACCCTCCCCCATCACCTACATAACGCCTCGCCCTTCTTCTCCTTCATGCTGTCGCCGCATTCGACCCTCCTCCAGTAGCAGATGCAGGCGATTCACAAATCAGCGACTCGACCTACCTTGTGCACCGACGAGCTTGCAGACAGCGGTGCCAAGCAGCACTCAATCACTTCCTGCCAACGTTTGCCGTGTCCCTCTTCGGTTCAGACAGTCTAGACGGCGGGTAATTACCTGGCCTATATGGCAACCGAATGCGATAAGTGACCGGCCATTCTAGGCTCATTGCACCTCAAAGCAAAAAGAGAGGAATCAAAACAACCACAACTCCTTCTGAGGAGGCACCGACTTTCTCGACAACATCATTCGCGCTTCCACGCATCGCGCCTCCCTCGCCACTACCAGATGCCTCCGACTTGCACCGCTTAGTACGAGGGTCAAGTCTACTTAGGAAGACCATATCCTACTTTACCTAGGTCTGCTCCAGGCCAGATAGCCATGGAGCCTGTACCTGAGACCGAGAGAATGGAGGAGTTCAGGTCCTCGCCGCTCCCTTCACTCCGGTTACAAAGCGCGTTCCCCTTCAGCTCCCCCGACACGGATCCTCCGAGGAAACCACCCACCGTCCGTCGCTCTACGGACCCGATACCCTCTTCGCCCAGCTCGCCCTCGTGGATGACTTCCACAGCGGCTATGTCCTATCGGCCGCGTACCAGGTCGCCCCTGGCCGGGTCGCATTCGAGATCTCGGTCCGTTGCAAGTCTGGCTCCTCCTATGGCTCGAACTCAGTCAATGCCAGGTGTCAACGGAGCCGGCCACATCCTGTATTCTCCGCAAAATCGCCCACAGAGCCCTTCCATGTCCCCAAGTCGGATTCGCATCCCGCGAAAGCCGGTCGATGAAGCTTTCCCTACCTCTCCCACCAGAGTGTCGGTCCACGACCCAGACAGGAAGTTAGCAGATATCACGAGCGCCCCCTTGGTACGGGCACGACGCCCAGCTTCACCACTCCACCAACTGGCACACTCCAGCACATCATCCCTCCCGGCAGGCATACCGACGACGCCGTCGTCCATCGCATCCTCCCCAAGTTACCGGCCACTTGACCCAGTGCCATATACGCTTGCCGCTTCCATGCCCTCCTCGTCTGTCCCCTCGACACCGACATCGGCAAGGTCGAGAAGCCCCAGTATTTCCAGCCTGGAAACCATTCCCGACTCGCCTGACGCTGAAGAAGCGGCTCTCGAGGCAGAGCGCATTGCGCAGCTGAAGGCAGCTGCAGATGCCGCGGATGGTGGAGACGCCAAAGGCAAGGGGGATGCCCCCACGCGTGGACGCACCCTCAGCTTTGGCTCGAGGGACAAGCGCAAGCGGTGGAGCGTCTGCGGCGCCGAGAGGAGGCAGGATCTAGATCTGGAGACGATCTGGGAGGACTGATCTCGACGAAGAATGCACGGTCTTCTTTTGATAAGAGGACAAGCATCATGTGTGCATATCCCTGAGCTGAGTTTCGAACGTAGAGTTGGGAATGACGGTGAAGGGGACATTTCAGGCATTCAAGTCATTTATGCATCAAGGGCGGCGGGCTGCTACGGTTCTTCTCATGGCTCGCTTTTACTTTACTTTTCTTTTTTCCCTTTCTCGCACTCTCTCCATCTCTCTCGAGGCGCGAATGGCCAGTTGAATTTACTCTTGGAGGAACTGGCGGCGTTCAATGAGCCTACTTTTTTACCACTACTTAGTCTGATACCCTATTCTGCATTTGCATCTGCATTTCCAAGGGAAGAAAGAAGGGGGAGGGGCAGCAATTCTGCGCGCAGTGTCGTGCATGTCAGAGCAAGGAGGCTCCCATGTGGCTATCGATCTTTAGTCTGGCAAAGCGCCAATACAGGAAATAGATATATTCCACCTGCATTCTTTCCCGAACCCGGGACCCATTCAAACGTGACTCCTGTGCTCAAGGGGACGCAAAGAGACTGGAGAGGGGACGCGGCTCAAAAAGAAGAGTAGAGTCGAGGGCGGTCTGTGTGGGGCGGCCCTTTCTACGTACTCTCACCATCTCTAATAAGTCCCAGTTCCGCCCTTTGCTCATGCGACGAACTACCTACTACTAGTCTGCCCCTGGTCGTCTACCATCCCTTGCCGTATTGCCAATTGAGATCCCTTCACATTATTTTGGACGTCAAACTGCCAGGCCCCTGTACAGCAGGAGAACTTATTGATTTTCTGGTTCATTTACCATTATCCCTTCTGCGCAGAACACGCAAGACAATTGACACGGCATCAACCATGTATAAAGACACACACGGCCTGCCGCTGGTGAGGATCATGATGGACGGAACAGACCACACACACCTCAGCTCTTCATACTCTGGGCAGTCACTCACTACAGCTGCAAATCTTGAACTCCGAGCACACTCCTTTCCAAAACCCCAACACCCAGAATCACCAAGATGAAGTACACTCTGGCCCTAGGCGCTGCTGCGCTCCTCGGCTCCGGCGTCGAGGCCATGCCCAAGGTATGTATCCAGCAACCAGTACAGCCTTCACACAGGCCATTTCACTGACATGGGTCTTATAGTCGAGCTTCAACCTCAGAGCTCATCGCGAGAGGCATTCCGCCCAAGAGCACAAGCAAGGCCGCCGTGGTTTCATGGACACCATCCACAATGTCCTCAGGGGCGCCAAGCCCGCTGGTGCACAGGAGCCTCCTGTTGCCCGCGCATACTGGCCGGCCGAGAAGGCCCCTCGTCAGTACATCGCCAGCGGTAACGTCACTGTCGGTGCCACTGGCACCGGTACTGGCGATGCCTCGTCTGCCACCACGACCGGCATCTACCAGAACACCACCATGACCCAGATCACCGACCCCGTCACCACCACCGACCTCGACTGCACTTTCCAGTATGTCACACAGACTCAGACCGTAGATGTCACAGTTACCTTCACCGTCACGGACGAGCCCAACTTTACAGTCCCCAACGGCAACTCGCAGAACACAACGACATCGGGCTATTGGAACTCGACGACCACCGCGCCCGTGACGATGACCGACTGCGATGATGAGACCAACTCCACGTCTACTGTCTTCACCAACAACACCTCCATCAGGACCGTCATGGACCCGGCTACCACCGGATCTGGCTTCAGCAACACCACCGTTGTCCGCACCGCCACGACCACCGAGTGCACCGACGATGAGCAGCCCACCGTTACTGCTGCCCCTACCAACGGCGAGGAGCCCTGCCCCGAGGATGAGGTCGACATCACCACCACTCTCACCGACGGCCAGACCACCACCGTCCGCGTGACCCTCTCCTCGATCGCCACCATCACGCCCACGCTCGACCCCAGCACCTCGACTGCCACGGCCACCACCTGTGTCATTGACACCGAGATCGCCCCTGTCGTGACTGCCACCACTACCGCCACCGTGCCTCCCCCGACCGTCACTCCCACTCGCACCGTCTGCGAGAGCGACGCTCCCTCCGGCACCCCTCGCCCCAGCGATGCTCACTGCGGTGTCCACGGCAAGCCCGTCGGTGACTACTTCATGGCGCAGTACGTCCAGAACAAGAAGGACGTTCCCGTCACTCTCGAGGGCTGCTACCAGTTCTGCCAGGTAAGTTTCTGTCCTCCATTTTGACTTGATATCGTACACGCCGCTAACCACCCACCACCTTCATAGGCGAGCTTCGAGGAGAACGAGGGCTGCCACTCTTACGAGTTCTACCTGGAGCCCGGCCTGGGCGCCCCGCGCTGCAACCTTTACAGCAGCTCCGTCGCCTTCTCCCTGCGCTCCATCGACAACAACCAGCCCAACGTCTGGTACGACCTGACCTGCGGCGACCCGGAGAGCGAGGAGTGGCGCCACACCAACGGCAACGGCACCTACACCATGCGCCGGTGAGGACAAGCCATGTCGAAGAGGTTGTGACGACGAGCAGCAAAAATTTGGGATATTAATATGACGACATACAAGGGAGTGCGATCTGGACCGCCATTAATCAGTTACTTGGCGGCCGACCACTTTTCCCTGTCCTTGCATAACATATAGATGGCGTTCTTGGGTTGGATACTGGGTCATTGTTTTTTCTGGTTTCTTTTAGGTCGAAAGGAGTGCCTTAATTTGCTCCTTGGTTGATAGTCTAACTTGGGTCCTTTTCTCCTTTGTGAGTAATAGTAATACAAATAAACATAGTTCACACCAACGTAACTTCTGCTCGTGATTGTCATGGCGTCGTGAGTAGTGATCTTCCCTTTCCCTTCTCCTTCTTAATCGAAGGGTATCCTCCTCAGCTCCCCCGCTCCGCCTTTCTTCCTCATCTCCGCCGCCGCCGCGATGCTGCTGGGCACCTTGATGCCGCAGCAGTCGCCCCAGCCGACGGCCTGGTGCTTGTGGCTCGTGCCGTGCTCGTCGCACACGATCTCGCCGCCCTCGGCCTCGTCCTCCTCGTCGGCGACGCCGGCCTCACTCTGGTCCGTCATGCCCTCGGCGGCCGGCACGAGCGAGCCGAAGAGGAAGTGCTGCATGACGGGCAGCTTGCGCAGGACCTCGGCGACGAACATGCGGCGCATGCCGCCCTCGACCTTGGCCCACGACTTGGCCGACGAGATGTCGTCGAGCATGGGGCTGTGCCAGCGCAGGCCTTTGACCGTCTTGGTGCGGTTGACAAAGTCGACCTGGCCGAGGTACATGTAGTCGCCGCCAAACTCCTCGATGGTGAGCTCCTGGTGGATGGCGAGCGGCGTGATGAAGGCGTGGTGCAGCAGCTGCGAGGCGCCGAAGAGGAAGGGCAGGAATTGGTAGTCGTCGAGGCCCCAGACGCCGTGGGAGCCCGCGGGCTCGAGGTAGTAGGTCGACTGCACGAGGCGCATGACCTCGAGGTAGCGCGTGAAGACGCGCAGGACCAGCGGGCGGAAGTCGGCGCGGGTCAGCACGCGCAGCTGGTACAGGCACAGCAGCCAGATCATGAAATTGAGCTCGTGGCCCGAGCCATAGTCGATGCGCATGCGGTTGCCGAAGGCGTGGTCGAGGTAGGTCGCGACCTCGGCGACGGCGGCCTCGTCCGTGACGCCGAGCCCGGCGTGCCACGCGGGCCCGCGCTCCTTGACCTTGTCGACGAAGTCGCGGAAGCGCTTGTTGCCGAAGCGCGAGCCGCCCTGGTCGTCGGGCGGCGACTGCCGGACGAGCTCCTCGGCGTCGTCGAGCACGGACAGGATGGTGCGGACCGCGGGGCTCAGGTCGGCGTCCTTGACGGCCGAGACGGGCTGGTCGACGACCGAGTCGGAGAGACCGAAGATCCAGGCCTGGACGAGGGCGAAGGACGGCGAGGCGAGGAAGAGCTCGTGGTCGCGCGTCGAGAGGATGCGCCGCCTGGGCGTCGCGAACTCGAGCGACGAGGTCTCGGGCGGCGGGGGCAGGGCCGGGGTCTCGGGCACGGGCAGCTGGCCCGAGGGAGGGGCGCGACGACGCCTGGGCTCGAGCTTGGGGAGCCGATCCTTGAGATTCGGGATGCCGGCGCCGGCGGCGACGGCCGCTGAGGCCGGACCTGGCGTGCCACTGGCGAGCTGTGAAGCCATTTTGGCAGGTGCTCCAGTCGTGTGTAGATGTGGGGTGAAACGTGGCGAGTCCAGGCTGAGTTCTGTAGCTGATATGAGTCTGGGCAGTTGGATGTTCGACGTGAAAGTTTGAAGAAGCTTGGTCAGCTTGAAACTTTATGCAGACAGGTCAAGTAGCGGAGGTAAATCATGTCTTGCTGCCGAGTACCTCGATTTGATTAGAGATGTAGTGGGGTAGCTCTTGTCTCGCCATCCGGTACATAGCACAAGGTCCAAATCTTAAGCATGTCGTTCAAATGTATGGAGCAAAACTTGTCAGTAAAGGGGCGTCAAACTTCTGTTCCAATAGCTCTCATTCATATCGTGAATGAAAATATATCCATCTCGTCACGTTGTTTCAGATTTGATTGCTAATGGTACTTGGCACACATCTACAAGCCTGGTGCCATTCTACAGTCGAACGTATTCCGACCACACACTCGCGTTACTGGTCTAAATTGACAGACCAGACAGTCGTAGAAACGACGAGCCTCTCCATGACCTGTATACAATCACTAATAAAGAAGTGAGAAGAGATAGAATGTCATATTTAAGGCTGTGTTCTTATTATATCAAATCTGTGCCTCTCTTCCACGATGCACTCCAAATGAGCAACTGCTCAACAACACCACATTGAATCAACTAATACATACACCTAATCATAGATCAGTCTCCCATCTATAATACCAAATGAAAGAATGTGCTTCAATAACAAACCCCCGATGGTGTGTAAGTATTAGTCACAACATTCCTGACTAATTTAACTCACGCTAATCCCAAACAGAGTTGGATATCACGTTCGGCTGTAATTGCTCAATTGTATACCGAAAGGTCACCGGCTCGATTCCGGTTTGGGGGACATGGGAACGCGAGTTCCTAAATTTTTTTGCATTTTTTAGGCTAGTTTTTGATTTATTTTGAAACTTTCTAATTTCTGTAGAATTTTTTGAATTGGCTCTCATTTTTGGATTATACATTTTTCTTTCTCGTTCGTGTTTTGCCCTTTTTATTTTTGAAACAATTTTTTTCTGTGCTCTTTGTAGTGTATCTTGACCATCGGAAGCAGAGCAACTGAATTGGGTTCGAATTGGCAGTCCTGGGGCGTCCATAGGCGGCCGGGGTCTCCAAATCAGCAGGTATCCGGTCTCTTCGCCTGGGTCAATGGATCCACTTCCTCCTATGGCTTTGCCATTTTTCGCACATCTCTCCTCAGCTGGCATGAGACACGGATGCAGCAGTGATGGCGCCTGAAGCTGGACGGGGCAAATTCCTCATGGGCTGGGTGGCCAGCGTGGGGACGAAGTCTAGAAGGTGCCCCTTTAACTAACGCATATGGCGTTCAGTAAGAGCAATTTCTTTACACTGCACGAGACTCGATAAGACTCGCTACTCGGAAGATCTGTTTGGGGCATCTGTTACGGCTTGATCTGGCGACGGCGGAACGGCCAGTTGAATTGGAACGGATGGAGAGCACCTCGGTAGTTAGCGACTCCCCAAAACATCCTGAAGCATGTCCCCGTCATAAAACATATCAATTTGTACGGCAGGACGATCACGAGATACAAGACCATCGTGATCTTGAATCCTGCCGCAGGGGGCGTAGACGGTTGTGATATTATTGCAAGTGTTGTTGAGCACTGAAGTACAACCGCGCTGGTAAAGGCTAGGACAGGCCATGGCATACCCGGGCTCCTCTCCCTCCCGCCTCTACTATTTACACCAGGCTCTTGCATGATAGGACTGTGCCAGGCATAACATTTCATCAAGACCGTCTCTGATCATCGATACTTTCTTGTAGCTCTCATTACAACCTAAGCACACCCAACTCCGCGCGTCTCTTCTCTATCTTACCACGATGGCCGGCTTCACAGTTGCCGGCCGTCGTGTCATGCCCCTGAACCTACAACTAAGGTCCATCTTGGAGGTTGAGAAACAACAGATCTCTATCTGTAGGCCCCGGGATGAGAGAGTCCGGGCAAATTCAACCCCATCTACTAAGTTATTACCTACGGATCAATATGAACTTAACGATGGTGCATAAAGAAATGTCGGCAGCAGTTATAGAGTGCGTGTTTTCGCCTCGATGAAAGAATAGTATGATGTATCTGATCTAGGCTACGGATAGGGCATGTTTCACTTGAGATACTATAGGGCCTGGTGTTCTTTCATGATGAATATAAGATATGTATTTATGTATAATGAAGTAGGTGGTATAAGAAAGTCGAAAAGGCTATCCGTCACACCCAGTGGGAGCCCATCTAGGGTTTTCTCTCCATCTGCGATGCTCAGCGACAATGTCTATGAAAAGGGAGAATAGGATAATCCCATGTAATGATCGGCCCAAAACTCCTGTTGATGAAGTGCGATTCCACACCCGCATCAGATGCTAATCTCGATCTATCTCTCTCGCACACGAAAGTGTGAGCAAGCCGCAAAGAACTCGCTTGTGTGCTTGCTTGCTTGTCTTTGAAATTCATAACCTCATGCGATGTGGCGGTGGCAATTACGCGGACCGCTACTCTACATTCCCAACATGCTCATCTGCCTCTTCAGAGGGCTAGCACTGATACTGCTGCCCTCCTCGCTAGCGTAATAGGCCGAGTCGGTGTCGATATCCCACTCGGCGGCATCCTCTTCCTCCTGGGCATCGCCACCCGCGGCCTTGGCATCGAAGCCCTTCTGGGTGGCGGCGCGCGTGTTCCAGCGCAGGGTGCGCGACACCGAGTCGAACCACTCAGTGTCGGTACGCACGACAGTGGGGAAGGGGTACTGCGACGCCGTAATAGTGACGTGGTCGCCCTGGCGCAACTCGACGCGACCCTTGCCGTCAAAGGCGCAGTAGGCGGTGGCCCGAGAATTACGAGGAACCGACACGCGCAGGAGCATGGTGTCGGAGAGAACCATGGGCCGGAAGGACAAGGTATGCGGGCAGATGGGAGTCAGGAGGATGGCGGGGATGTCCGGGTGAACGAGAGAGCCGCCAGCCGATAGCGAGTAGGCGGTGGAGCCTGTCGGCGTAGAGAAGATGCATCCGTCGGCTTGAACGACGGTGAGCAGCTCGTTGTCACCGTAGAGCTCCAGGTTGGAGACATAAGGCGACGGGCCACGGTCGATGACGAGCTCGTTGAGAACCTCAAACTGCTCGGCCTCTTCCATCTCCTGCTGGGCCTGGCCGTCGCGATAAACCGTGCAGGTGAAGCGCATACGCAAATTGACGCGCATGCCCTCGTTGCCGAGGATGCGGTTCAGGTGTTCCTTGTAGCGCTCGAATTCGAAAGTGGTCAGGAAGCCAAGACTGCCCAGGCTGAACGACAGGACGGGAGGAACAATGCGCTGGAAGAGCCATGACGTGAAGAGCACGGTGCCATCGCCTCCGAGAGTAAGTACAAGGTCAAACTTCTCGGGATGGCTCCAGCACAGGTCCGGAGTCCAGTACCGCAGCATGTTCTCGAAGCGAGGGTTGTCCTCCAATATGCTCGCTGCGCCGAAGCGCTTAGAGTTGCGCAGCTTGGCGTCGACATAGACGTTAACGCCGAGGTCGGAGCCGTAGCGGGGCGTTCGGAGCAGCCAAGAGGTCAACTCGCGGGTGAGCAGGACGAGCTCATTGTCGCGCGCCTTGGTGACGATCATGACATTGCGGACGGCGCGCTTGATGGGCCGGCGCTGCAACTGCTTCGAGACCTCGCGGACACCAGTGGCGGTCTGAACCAGGCGGGAGTGCGACATCCACTCGTCGTTCTTGATCTCCTCGAGCACCTTGTCGATGTCGACGGCGTCGTCGAAACGGTTGTGATAGAAACAGGGCGACTGCAGACTAGGGAAGGCCGTAGTGGGCGTGTGTGTGCGGGCGGCCAGATCGTTGAGCGCATCGCAGAGGCGTTGCGACGACGAGGTGCCGGGCCGCTTATCGGCGCTGCCCTGGGCGGACAGCATGCTGTTGAGCGAGAGCGCTTCGGGTTTGTTGTTGCGGGCAACAGAGGCCAAAGCCTTCATAATAGTCTGCCGCGGGACAGACTCGATCGACAGTGCGCTCTTGCGGTGGCCGAAAGGGTGCGACGGCTTGGTGGGGAGAGAGGACGAGGGCAGAGTGGAGGACTGCTCGTCGTCAAGAACTGCTGAAGTTCCCGATGTCACTGCTCGCGAAGACGCAGAATCAGGATTTGGTGCATTGGCATTGCGTAGATTCGACTTGACGTCTTCTAGGGAGAGATCCTGGAGGGAACCATCGAGGGACGGATACTCGGATAGAGCGGTGGAAGATGTCTTAGGACGAGTGTTGAGGCCATGGCTGGTCTTATTATTAACTCCATCGGAAATAGGTCTTTGGAGAGGCGGAAAGTCTTGCGGAGCACCAGTTGATGTGGGCCTGGGTGTAAGACTGGAATTGGTAAGACTGGCGTTGGCGTTGGCGTTGCTACCGAGCACAGGGTGGATCGCCGCCGTAGGAGACAAGAGTTGTTCCGACATGTTGATTTGATGATGGTGGGGGTGGGATGAGGTACTTTTCCGTCGAGGGGGGTGGTCAAGTGGTCAACTGGTACCTAAATCTCCCGCTTTGCCTTTGCCGGGTCCGATTGGGCCGGCCGCTGGACGAAGTAGCTGGAGCTGGTGTGTGGTGGCAGTGGAGACTCCCCGTAATGGGTGCTCTAAGCGAACAGGTTTTAGCGGCCTGGGGTACCTGTAACCGGCTAAATTTGGTGGACAAGCACCGTTCTTCAGCAGCAAAGACTGGAGAATCCTGCGGGATGCAAGATGTACCGCCGAGCACTGTAGAAGGAACAATCTAAACCTGCAGAGCAGAGACCGTCCAGATCAGGAATGCAGGTTGATGCACGAGACCGTGGAACAGGGATCACAGGTGGAGAGAGACCCAATGATCGGACTTGACGGAGTACCGACAGCTGCACCTGGCCGGGCGGGATGCCTTCACAGATGCTTCTAGATATCAGGATCGGGTGAGGGGTGGTGGTGGCTGTCGGGAAGCACAGGTGGTCGGCTGCCACAGTAGAATTCCGACTCAACTGTGTCTCTGTCGACGTCACTGTGCTTGTTGTTGCGCAGGTGGCTTTCGCTCTATTAGGAAGATACTCGGAATCCTTTCGTCGCACACGGGAGGATTGCCGGGACAGATATACTACTAGATCCCGTCGTGTTAGCAGATGGAGTTTTCACACTGGGTGCGAATCTGCACCACATCACAACCAAAGAACACAATCGTGTCCCGGCCACACTTGGGCCGCACTCGGACCTGCAACCAAGCCATCCCCAAACCCAGCGCCTAAGAAATCGATATCACCACAGAACGAGCTAGCTCCGTGCCTTTTAGGGGATCACGTATGCGGGCATGAAAAAGATGTCGACTTACCGATTAAGTATAGTAGGATGCCCGGAGAGTATTTTGTGAACCAGCACCAAGCTATTGCGGAGGAGTGACGAGTTCAACGAGTGTTACTGGTCGAGTCGATGTGATGGTCAAGAAATGCAATCCAAGCGAATGGGGTATCTATGTGCGCTTGTCCAGAAATGATCAAAGTAGAACCAGTCTATGTCGAGGCCGTATGCAGTGTGTCGTATCTGAAAAAGATGCCCAATAAGCAAATAGAAGCCGTTGCGTGTCTATAAGACGCGCAAGAGTGTGATGATGCAGGCCGGCTGTGATGGAGCTGCAGGGCAGAGTGAATGTGTGACCACCGTCGTCAAGACTGATTGGATAGAAGTAGGTGCAGTCGTCGGGCGGAACCAAGTCAAGAGAAGTGATGAAGGCCGGTCAAAAATGATATTATCGAATAATAATAGAAGTCGAGGAAGTGAAGCAGGTATACACACGCACACAGAGCGGTGATGAGAAAAGAACCGGGCAGATCAAGAAGAGACACAACGGTAATTGCTAGAACTACCAGAGCTCTGCTTGGTTGAATGCCACGGCAAGGAAGAGAAGGGAAGGGGGAATTAAGAGCAGAACCGGTCGAATCGGGCCAACATTGAAGAAGACTGAAGAACCAGAGAAGGAAAGGGGGGAAGCCTGCTGGAGTTATCACCAAAATGCCGGGGCTTTTAATATTCAAGTACACAGTAGAAGGTAAACAGCTCTGGATCATCGTGGAGCTCTCTCCTACATGGGTTGCGGCAACAAGTTCGAGGCGGTTGGACCCATGCTGTCGAGCATCCCGTACCGTATGTACCAAGTAGGTAAGTCAGGTACGTAGCTCTTTGCGCCTGCATTGCATTTCGTTTCCTCGACCCCGGCAAGCCGGGGAACATCGAGCAGGGTCCGTATGTTGTTGGTCTGTTCCATCGCATATCACAGCAAGGGACACTCGTCCCTCTTTCCCCTGTACCCTTTTCGCAATGGGTGGGCTTCGGGGCAAGTGTGCCGAATTGGGGTAATTCACAACAAGCCGTTCCCCGGCAGTCAGCCAGAGACGGCCTCAAGAAGCATCAAAGAGGGTTGTTTGGGGACCCGCCCGCCACCCGAGCTGTAACTCACCGTTGCGACTTGTGTCAAAGCCCGGCGCGCTCGCGGGCGGCAGCGGTGCGGCCCCTGCCACGATCCACCAGTGTGGCTCAAGTGGATACCTAGCAGAAGGGTGATAAGCTTAAGGATCTCATCAAGTTGCGTGGCATACTGACAAGGTTCACCTCGTTCTGGCAGAGGCTAGCTTGTTAGCGATGCTTCTCTACAAGTAGGTGGCAGACTGGAGGCTGAGATACTGTCTCATGGAGCGCCACGGCGGGTACATCCTGAATAGACAGGGGCAGGGGGGGCATGGGAATTCGTTCTGCTTGAGGAGTAAACCTCCGTTGCCTGTATTGTAGCTGGGTGGGCAAAAGTTCTTGTTACGTCTAAGTCTGTTCCATAATGGCCCCTGGCACTCTCGCTCGCTGGGGCGTCGTCGAGGCGAGAGCTGGCTCTAGCCTTCTCCCCTGAACAGGGTCGGCATTAGTGCGGCGCTACCCTGTCTCACGTCCACAGATTCCCCATAATGGAGCGAGCCCAGGGACCCAGGGGGCACTTGAACCTGTCAGCAGCACTCTTTTGGCGGAGGTAAAATTCCAGAAGCAGATTGAGATTGAGTGCTTGTTCCAGACAATGGTCACAACGATGGCGATCATATTCACACTGCATAACGGCTTTTTCGTGTATAGAAGGATGGTCCATTGGCTTGTGCAGCTACAGAAGTTCTTCTTGCATCGCTTCAGCCCGCATTCCGGCTGGTCAGGCCGAACCGAACGGTTAGGCTGTATTGATCTCTGCAGGCCGTGCGGATGACACAGCTTGCATGTCTCTCGCGCTAATCAAGCAAATACTGAACTGTGATCTGCCGTGGATCGTCGATCACTGCGTGCAGAAGTCTCGGCCTTGTCGCTTCATGCTGTCAACCAATGCTGGGTGTTCAGGAGCTTCGTGCGCCTTGAGCATCTCGTAGCACATCACGGAAACCCCACGTGGTTCTGGGCGCTCGCTTCGGCCGGTGCAGTGCAGCGTCGCCCTGGCCCGCTGCTGGGGGGCCCTTGACTTTGGCGGAGGGTGATGAAACAGCGCCTCAAGTACCGCCATGGGCCAACTCCAAACACAACCGTGCAAGCAGACCCACCAATGTTTGAGTAGAATGGACTCGACCTTGACTCTCGTGGACACTGCGACGCGTAACAAAAGGACTTGTCACAGAGAACAGAAATCATCAGGCCATGCCAAGACTTCATAACTGCCGTGCTAGCCGTCGCTCGCAAGACTTCCATAGATGCTTGAGACTCGAAAGCCCCATCGCTGTGCCTCTCTTCTTTGATAACCCCCCAAACCCGTTGAGATTCTCATCTGGTAACCATAATTGGACGCTTCGTTTGGCATGTCTACCCACTGGCAAGCTTGAGAGATCTCAATATTGCGTTGTCATGGGTCGCTTGTCGGCGCCAACTCGAACTTGTGATCACATCACCATCACTTCGTAACAGCTTCATTTCCAGTGGAGATCGGCGGCTATTTTCCCTTCCATAGTAGACCGGAGGAATTGTCGCATGTCGTTGGAGGCGTGTTGCTCATCGTCCAAGACCATGTCAAGACCGGCCTTCTTCTCAGGCTGGCAACAGACGGTCTGCACGGCAGCATAGACTTGCTCCCATTCCTGCATCGAAAAATCGCCCTCACTCTCAGCTAATAACAACTCGTCGTGGGAGGTGAATGCAAGTACATGGGTAGACTTGGCATCCTCGATCTGGCGCGGAGTGGGATCAACGATGATCTCCTTGGCGCCGCCTTGGAGAACTGCAGCAATCGCTGATGTAGCTGTAGCCTTGAGAGGAACGGCTGCTGATAGCAGTGCCAAGATTGCCGTTTGCAACAGGGCCGGGATGACGGGTAGGTTCTGGCATGCGAATGAGCGATTGACTGAGTGTGAGGGTGGGACTTGAAACGTAGGTGGTAAAAAAAGCAGACCGACGAATCAACTTACCAGCTGGGCTTGAACAAGCTTCGTGTTGACATATTCGTTTTCAGGCGTGGTCCTAATCTGGAGCACGACCTGAATGAGACCACGAGGGAAGCTGTTCACGAGAATGAGCTGGCGAAGTGAGGATTCCAAAATGGACTCCAGATGCCGTTCCCTCGTGCCTATATATACATAGAAAAGAAGAGAAGAGTCAGTCGCCTGTTGAACGTACGATGAGCCAGCACCCGAAACCTCTTACCTCCAACCCCTGCCGCGGGTCGTACGATGACATCGACGAGAGCTCTGTAAGGGTCTTCATCCCGCCTCTGGGCCTCGATGGGGCCGTTGGCAGACGCCGTGATGGTATAGCCTGCGTATGAGTAAGTCGCGGAGCCGTCTGCTCGCGGTAGATGAGAGAGAACAGCTTCTGGCGCAGCTGAGACGGTCATCGTCGAGGTGTTTGCAGTGCCGTCGAATTTGAGGTTTGTCTGCAAGGCTGTTCAGAATTTAGGTGGGTATGATCTAAATCCCAATGAGCAACCCGCTAAAATGCCAAAAGTTGCAAGGCTCAACCCAAAATCAGCACTGTCCTCCTTGGCTTGACCCACTATCATAGCATTTCTACTCCTCGATCGCTTCATCTTCCAACGACCAATTTGACTACACATTTTGTTGAATCATATCAAGGAGATGGGAACATTGGGAAGAATCAAAATGAAGGCCCCTATACGTGTCGTATTGGCAAGGCAGGGGAAGGCAGGCACTCCATACCTAGGTATCTCGAAGTCCTGAGATTGACTTCAGGTACGGTGCCGGATTGAACATGAATCACAAAAGACCGTCTATGTGTCTGTCCGAGACAAGCGAGGGACGAACTTGAAGGCGTCTGACCTCAGATGGGCGTTGACAGGGGCGAAGCCTCTGAGTCTTCTTGCCAGCTACACCTACCTACATGTGGATTGCAATACCGTGTGTGTTCTCTGTCCACAGTCGTCAAGCGTACCGGGACCAATATCCGAAACAAAGGAAAGGCAACAAAGGAAAGCAATAGTACGGACTAGAGAGCTAGTCTCAGCTAGGGTAGGTAGCTCTAGCTTGCTTTCAAGAAAGTTAGCATTTTTATCAAAATATAGGATATGTATTCTTGATAACTACATCGTAGACTTGTAGAATATGTATTTCTAATTTTGCTATGACGTAAAAAACGACTAAGAAAATCGGTCACATTTTCACAAAAGTTATTTCATTCAAAATTGGGAGGGCAAACGAAAAAAAGAAAGAAAAGTGTATAATTCAAAAAAGAGAGGCAATCTTTAAAAAATTCTACAGAAATAAAAAAAAAAATCCAAATAAATCAAAAAGTAGCTCAAAAGATGCAAAAAAATTTGCTTCGCAAGTCCCCCAAACCGGAATCGAGCCGGTGACCTTTCGGTATACAATTGAGCAATTACAGCCGAACGTGATATCCAACTCTATACAGTGGATTAGCGTGAGTTTAAATTAGCCAGGAATGTGTTGTGACTAATACTTACACACCATCGGGGGTTGTTATTGGTTGCTGGTGCCCTCAATTTGTATCAATACAGGCATAGCAAGCAGTTTCGAAGGAGCAATGGACTAATTATCACTTTTTACCCGGCCGATATGCACATGCTGTCAGAGTTGGTGCAAGATATCCAGGGCAATATTGGTTTATCAAAATGTTATGCAGATTCGTTGCTGCAGGGGACAGTCTTAGCTTTCACATCTTCAATTGATTGGCCTCTGGATTTGTATCTGTCTTTGTCTCGTATTTCAAATCCCATCCCACTATGCTACCTCTCTGATGATACATCCAATGACATCTAGTACTTAGTATCATGGAACAAACATGCCTACTCACTCACTGGGCAGATCAGACAACGCCCTTCCAAACATTTGCACCGTCAAAAAAGCAAGAGACCAGTGGTCATCGACAACAAAAACAGCCAAAAACCCTTCCCAACAAATGACCCATAAACAAAAGCTTCCAGACCAAACACCCAACCGTCCATGTTGCCCATGCCATATTCGCCCTCCGAAGAAAGCAGACCAACCGCCTACTACCTCCCCATTTGCCACTACCTTAGAGGAAACCTCAGAGAAGAACTGAAATTTTGCCTTCCCTTTCGTCCATCAAACCTAAAAGACAGGATATAAATCTATCGTGGGGCCTCTTTCAAGCTTCACTTAGATGCGGTCTCGTTTCGTGCAACCAGTAGACATGATCGAACATTTCTTCCTTGAAAAAATCTTTGCAGTTGTCCACCGTCGCTTAGAAATGACCCACGACCCAATTCAATTGCCAGTGGCATCATATGGTATCGAGATCGAACAGACCATGTATCGTCCCTACCAGATCTCCACCGGGATATACCCCTCAAAGACAGCCTGAGACCTGAGGAGGCTCAGCTGCAGGACCACACTTGTGTCAGACGATCGTCACGCCTGTCAATTGGACAACCCTATCAAGAGTCCATCACCGCCAACGTCCCTGACTAAGGGATAGCAAGCCTGCAATGCAGTCAATGTCGGGCTTTTTGCTCGGGCTGACCTCTTCCCCACGCATGAAGCGCTCCACGTCTCGATCGCGCGTTGCGTTCCGGGACTCAGCCACTCCCTCGCTATCCTCGAATATTTCCAGCTCGCCAATGACGCCCTTGGTCTTCCGACCCGAAGGTGCGGTGCTTGCCCGGCTAGCAAGGAATGCCGGCCCCTTCTTGTCCTCCATGACACGGGCCAAGGTGCGTCTGGGGTTCCGAGGTGCTGCCGAGGGCAGTGGCCGGCGACCCGCATGACGAATAGCTGATGCCGGGGCAGGGTTACCGTCTTCGTCGGGACTCCAGTTCTCCTTGTCCGACTCATTTCCAGAGGCGGCCAAGAGAGTTGACACTTTGATCTTCTTGGGATCGTCATCCTTTGCCGGCTCCAACTCGGCTGGCTTGAGGGATGGGAATTCTCGAGAGACGGCACTTTGCATCCGCGCCACGCTGCTTGTTGCGCGGCTGAATTTGGCCTTCTTGACACCTGCCCGCGAAGAAGCTTTCGATGTCGGAGTGTTGCGCCTGGAATTGTTTGGCTGCAGGACTGAGCTAGAGTTGCTCGAGGATCGTATGAGGCTGATAGCCGCGACGGCGGAACCCCGAGACTCATGTTTAGCCTGGATGGATAGTTCATCCTCGTGATTCTCCTTGTCACATGCACGCTCCCAGGCGGAGACATCCCGGGAACGGCCGCGGCTGAGGCGTGGGACTGGAGGGGCTGTAATCGGCGTGTGGTCCGTGATCGAGCTAATTGGCGGTAGTCTGACATTGTCATACGCACTCTGAGTACGCCGAAGAGTATGGCGTTGACCATCGCGCATATTCAATCCAGAGCCAAGCCCTAGAAGCTGCGGCAAATCTGAGAGGCGAGACGAGGGGCCACGCGGGGGCGACGGGGAGCCCCCCAACCGAATTTCTGCCTTGCCATCAAGAGAGAGACTGAGGCGGCATTGGCTTTGCGATGACGAACCATGCGGAATTCCAGGCAGGATAGAATTCGCATTGGCAGATGGGCATGAGGACGGGGCGAAGGAGTCCAGTCTAATAGAGTCCTCATTGTCTTCACGAGAGAAGGATGACGGTGTCGAGAAGGAGCTTCTAGCATTCCACCGATTCGAAATGAATCCGACAGAGCTCGGGAATGATTGGGTAAGGTGGAGGGAGCGGCTTGACCCTTGGTCATGGGGTGAGGGTGTGTGCGAGTTTGCCGGATCAGCCAGTGGGGTATCAGACGCCTTGGTCTCGGTGGCGTGCATCATGAACTTGCCCGGTAGCCACGGGCCCATCTCTGGCGAGGCCATCGGAGTAGTGGTCCTGTCTTCCGACATGGGCTGGGGCAGGGACTGAGAAGAGGACAGGGCCATCTCTTCGATCGCCCGTGGCGAGCTGTGTGAGGGTTCTGATGAGACAACCTGCATCCTACCGGAAGAGATGGCCATAAACTCCTCACTGGTTAGCGGGCGTTGTTTCCGTCTGTCATTCTGCCTGCGGTTCTGGAACCAGATCTGATGCACACTCGCATTAGTCACGTCACAAAGCAACATCACGCCGAACCAGACACTTTCAGCAAGCAACTCTACAGGTACAAGGAGTGTGCATACCTGTACTTCCTTCTCGTTGAGAGAGACCTGCTTGACAATGGCTAGGCGCTTAGCCTTGTCGGGCTTCATATCTTCCTGGTATGCCGTCTCGAGAATGTGTTTGTCCTGAGCCCTGAAGCACCAGTCATCGTTAGGAGGTCTGTCTCTGCTACACAAAGGGGTATATACACGCACGTTGTCCGTTTCCTTTTACCCTTTGGGTGTCGCTCATTATCGATGGTTTGCATCGGGAGCGAGGGTGTGTGTTCGGCCGCATTGTGGGAGATGCCAGAGCCGTCGGACTTGGCACTGCTTGGAGGAGTCGAGAAGTCGCCAGGAGCGTGTTCCTGGGACGGTGCAACAGGGGAGGGCGGAGAAGGCGGCAGGGAGTTCATGATGCAGTATGTATCGTCTGGTCCTAGCTATGCATTGTAGGGGAAGAGGCTCGCGTCCAGTACGATCAAGATTCGCGGTCTTGCCGGCGTGTCGGTTTTGCAGAATAAACAGGCGCGCGGTAGGGGGTGGGAAAGAGAAACCAATGTGTATCCCGTGCGAGTACGAGAAGGGGCGAGATAACGCGTATAGATTCTTGCTCCAATAACGAGTGTGAAGCTCGACAGGCGAGAGATACGCCTCGAGGAAGAAAAGAGAAAAAGGACAGACCGAATAGGTGAGCGGGATACGTGAAGCTCGAGGGCGTCTGGGATGCAGCGCAGCAAGCGTGTAGTAATATACGTACAGGGCTTGTAGGTGGTTTTGGCCCCGCTTCTGAGTCGTGCCTCAGCGTGTATGCCCGTGTGCCCGTGTGCCCGCGTTCTTTGGAAGAGGATCCAAACCCCAAAGAGCATTGGCCAATCCCACGACGCGTAGGCCCTCTCCACTCTACCCGATCGGGAAACATGGTCAATACAGAGCTTGTCGTTGGGGAGGAAACTACAGCGCCCGTGCTTAATTAGTGACATGCATGGCATCTGCAACACGCGCTTTTCTCCTTCCTCCACCCCACTGCTAGCCACCGCCTTGATCTGATAGCGTACCTACAATCACTCAATCACTCAAAAAGCGCGTCGCCGCACCGGCGCCCTCTGCATGCATTTAAATTGATCATCGACCCTCGTCGGCTTTGCAAATTTAGATCCCAGCAGCCGAGCCTCCTTGCACGCACAAGCCATCAACGTAAGTACTTCATAAAATAGTGCGTGTTACACTCATTCCGCTTTCTGCACGGCCTTGAAGCTCCGTACTCATTCCCCGGCATTCCTTCTCTTCTCCTCAGCTTAAATAAGGTGTCGGTAGGTAAGTTCAGGTAGGTACTCCGTAATGCATCTCCTTATGGAGGGGCAACTGGGTCTTGAGAATGCATCTATCAAACTCACGTTTTGCAACCCGACAAACTGTTCATGGTAGCTAAACTCCCTCTCTACTTCATCCAATCCGACATACAATATCGTACATTACTCCGTATCACAAAGCTTTCATAACCGCAGAGCTGAAGCGAATTTCTTATATATATATTGAAGCAAATTTCGATGGTTCCCCCAGTATCTCCATAGATTGGCCCTAGGTTGCCGACCACCAGGTTCGCAATGGGAGTAATGATCCAAGACCATGTCGTTCGCGAATGAGTGCCCAAGCTGTCACACATGTGCAACACCCTGGTTAATGAATACAGCCATTGAAGGCTGTATCGAACCAGAGATCTTGGCCGGAGAAATTAAGCTTGTCAAGTTGTCAACGTGTGGCGCAAGAATGCCTCTCTACCTGACTATGGTTTCTCATGTCAAGTCGACCTTCCCTTTGGCTGCGTGGCTGCATCACTTGACTGCCAGCTGTCATAGTTATATCAGAAGCAGTATCAATGTTGATCCGCGTGTGTATGCTAACGGCTTTGTAGCTGTCAGACACTGCATATTCATCTCTTATGGGGTTGAACCAGTTGTGCTGCTGTGTTTCCCCGGCTTGGAGTCGCCTTTTCTAGTGAGACTAGGTGTACTAAGAGTGAAAAATCAAGGTACAGAGCTTGATTGCAATATCACCATGTCTACGAAGAACATATCATTGCATCGTCTTGATGTTCACCAAATTCGAAATATGTGGTGGAGCAAATTAGGTCAGATTAATCAGTTCTCTGGATTACCTGTGAGGAAGGCAAATCGTGGCTATTTCCAAAACAAACTCCCCACGCTTCGAACCAACAGACGACACAAAGCCAAATCAACAACATGTATCGTTTTCTTTAACTGACTTTCTTTGGAGCTTGGAGGCTTTGTGAAGTAAGTGGGTTGTTGAGAGGCAGATAATTCGTGATTCTTGAATTATCTAATTAATTGTAAATGAAACAAAAATACAATAAATATCACTCGCAGTGAGCCTCAACAAATAATTATGAAATCAAGTCTTGTTACTTGATCTCATCAAGTACGCTGGTGGACTATGCTAGCACACCTGTATTATGCTAAATATACGGATATACCGTTTGTTCAAGAAGTTCAAGACCGTGTAAAGCCTTCCTCAAGGACCGCACACAGCTCCTGCAGATGTTGACCACACCACTGGTCGTTGCCGTGGTTGCGGCTGACAAAGCAGTCCTGACATCATGGTGGGCAAGGTCGAGCTGGTGGTGGCACATCGCGCGAAATTTTGCCCCGCATGGAAAACTTGCCCGATCCTAAGCTCACCGCCCTTCAACCGAGCTGATAAAGATTCGACAAGTCATGATCGTTCCCGTCTTACTTTTACTTGGTGATAGTCTTGTGGTATATCTAGCAGGAAACTGTAGGGGAAAGCCACTTTTCTTTCGCGGTTATGAAGTCTACCTAAAAACTGCTGATGTAGCAAAGACGCCGAGATCTACCTCCATTCGTGAGAATCATAGGGCGATGCTCGTTCAGATTGTACGACTTGTAGGGGACAACCTGCCCAGCTAGACCTTCTGCCTCGCGGGCCAATCCTTCCCCAATCACCCCAAATAATCGTCCATCGTGACATGCCTGCCCGTACCGCTTCGAGAAAGGTGCCGTATTCGTCCATGGGTCGTCACATGTCCTGTCCATCCAGCTTCCTTCCCATTAAGAGAGCGCCGTGAGTCGTTTACAGGTCATCATCCTCATCCTCACCAGGGAGGGCGGTCTGAGCGGCCTCGTCCATCTCCTTGCGGTACTGCTCGAGCAGAGCCTCGTCGACCTGGGCGGTGGGCGGGGCAAGAGCTGGGGCAGCGACGAATTCCTGAAGTTCCTTGTTAGCTAAGTCCATCCATGAGGTTGCGAAATGAAGAGTCATTTACCAGAGCGGGGTTGCCAACGAGCTTGCGGGCGAGCCAGAGGAAGGGCTTCTCGAAGTTGTAGTTGGACTTGGCCGAGATATCGTAGTACTGAAGGTTCTTCTTGCGGTGGAAAGTGATGGTCTTGGCCTTGACCTTGCGCTCCTTCACGTCGACCTTGTTGCCACAGAGAACGATGGGGATGTTCTCGCAGACACGGACGAGATCGCCTGGAAATCAGGATTAGTATCGTTGATAATGATTAAGGCGATTGCAAAGGGTACATACGGTGCCAGTTGGGAACGTTCTTGTAGGTGATGCGCGAGGTCACATCGAACATGATGATACCGCACTGGCCGTTGATGTAGTATCCATCACGCAGACCACCGAACTTCTCCTGACCAGCCGTGTCCCAGACGTCGAACTGGATCTGACCGAAGTTCTGTATGCATTGTTAGAATCGAGCGGATGGCAACGTCCTGTCTAGATCGAAGGTGCGGCACTCACTGTGGTGAAGCCAAGAGGGTGGACCTCGACACCAAGAGTGGCCATGTACTTCTTCTCGAACTCTCCAGTCAAGTGGCGCTTGACGAACGTGGTCTTGAAATCGTAACAAGTTAGTGAAGCCGCTCCGTAGGTTGGGTAGCAAAAGCGAGGGCAGTCCAAAATTCTGGGATTTAGAATCGAACGATCGCCGGGATATTGTAGCGCACCTTTCCAGTACCACCGTCACCGACAAGCACCAGCTTGAAGGTGGGAACTTGCTGCGCGGCAGCCTCAGCCATGTTGATGATGGGTATCGACGAAGCGGCGGAAAGTCGAAGATAACGTGGGTCAGAACTGAGGCGCGGGGTTAGCCTGATGTTTGGGTGATAAGGCTCCTGGATCACCAGGTAACGGCTATTCCAGAGGTTCTGAAATGTTGATGTCTCGCCGATGGGTGGTATGGTGCTCTTACCTTCGCCGGGGTGAGATTGCGAAGTTTGGTGGAAGGTTGGAAGGGGGGGAAATTCACGATCGCCTGTCTTTTTGAGTGTTGTTTTGTAGGCGATCTTGCTTTGGGGGGGTCGAGGAGTCTAGGCGAAAATCTCGTTGTTGGGCGGGGAGTCACGTGAGAGGCAGTGGGACGTCACCCAGCTCAGAAAAGTCAGCTTTACCTCACTCTTGGGTGATAAGCTGACTCTAACCTAGGTACTCCTGTGGCAGGTTGACGACACACAGACACATGTGCCAGAAAGACTAGGCACTCTCCTAGTCGCCTAACTTTACTTAGTACTCTAGTGAAAGATGTGCCTGCTCATCTTTCCGGAGGCAAATCCTTTCAGAGACCTTTCGAGGCTGCCCTGCAGGCATGATGATGATGAGAGCTGGTGAAGCCCCATGTCGTGCTGTACAATTGTTGCCTCAATACAGCATAGCCTAGTGCAGCCCAATTTACTCCACTGACATTGATGCCTCCTTACTACCTCCCTAGCTACTGCCGTCCCCTTGCACGCTCTGGTTCGACAGGCCACTCCGTCAGGATCACGAAGCTGGGATCGGGTAGAGGGTTACAGTCCCTAGGCCTGAAGGCCCACAACGACCCCAAATACATTGGAGAAAAGTTCTGGTATTCTTTGCAATCCTTATAAGTCAGTCACAGGGTATCATCTCTCGTATCTCATCCTTTGGCCACCTCCCACTTGTAGCCATGGCCAGACCACTTGTCATGCACTTAACAGGCTTCTCCGTGCTGCAAATGAGCTGCCCAAAATCGTCTAGTTCGGTCGATGCCGGCCCTGACGTTTTCCTTTTAGAGTGGTAGAATGTGGCAGCCCAACATACCACGTCCTCCCCAGTCCCGACGTGGCGTAAGTGTCAACCGAAGCTCCTGCAACTGGCCCGAGCCCGAGCCTCTGGCTACTTTGACAAGTATGTTTTGCTGGTGCTGGTCAGCTTGTGTGACAGATGTGTGAAAGGTCAATCGAGACCACGGCCCAACTCACCCCTTCATTGCCCTGGACGCATTCTGCCACCTTCTTCAAATTGTCATGGTTGCTCTGATTTACATAACCAAAGTTTCGAATCAGATCGCCAGCCTTGAGACCTGCAGTATCGGCGGGGCTTCTGGCCACGACACTGTTGACCCTTGCGAAGGGACGTTCCAGTACCTCCATTACGGAATCTCGCAGGACAGGGCCGGATTCGCTGGAAGTCGCAACTGGCTCGTCGGCAGTGTCCTGAAGGCTAGCAAAGTGCTCATGCAGATGCTTCTCGATCCGTGCCATCAGGTCCTTGTAGTCGTTTCTCAAATGTATGATGCGCGCTCTGGTTGTCCGAACTACACATGGTCAGAAAGATCCTCAACCCGGACACGCCGTAGAAAACCACGTACTCTGCGCCACGTCGATGTCGGATCGTGGGAAGCCATCACGAGTGAGAAGGCTAGTATTCATATCGACACCATGCTGCCACATTGTCAGAAAACCCAATTACTGAGTGGATATACAATCCGACGTACAGAATCGAGAACGCCACTGAGAGCCCGGAGCTCGGCCTCCATGTCGTCCTTCTTCCGCTGAAGCTCGGCAAAGGAAAGGTGCCCCGCATTGCCGTTGGTGACAGGGGCAGATGTCGGTCCCGAAGGGACGGTAGGTGCGTGTAGATTGCTCATCCTCAACGGCAGGCCCATAATTGTCTCGTCGCGGTATGAGACAAGATCATGTTCCCACGGCAGTGGTGCGAGGGGATCTTGAAGTTTGACCGGATTTAGGATTCTAGTCTGCTATCCTGTGACGCGTTCTGAATAGGTACCTGGCGGGGTAGCTTAGGCACTTGGGTGACCTAACCTTGGAGGGTAAGCTGGGAATGACCAGGGAGAAGGCCCCTGCAAGCGGGAGCTAAGCAATTGTGGAGTTATGTAATTATGTCTCGCATGCGGAGTATGCTTTGCTACAATTCTCAACCCGAGCTCTCTTCTACTCCATGTCATATGGTGCATTTTATATTTGATTCATATTCGTAAGGTCTCATTTTACAAAGTTAGGGTTCATCCTTGTACTGAGGTAAGGACTGTACCTTGTCGCACGGGCACTTGTGTCAAATTGGTCTCCTACACGTATTCGGATCACCGAGGGATGGGCCAATTGGTGTAAGTGACTGGGAAAGAGCATTTAGCTCAGTTTATACCCTCGAGGCAGCAGCCATCCCTTTGCAATCGCACCTCCCTGAGAGATCAAGAAGCCAGCAGAAACTTGGGACTCGTCTCTGTTTTTCATTTCCATTTCAAATCACCCTTCGTCAATTACTTCACCACCGGGACTCCTGGCCCACCGCCCTTCTTATTAAAGTACCTTATGTCTTGACTTTTTCTTGCAGCTTGACTCCTGGCTGGGTCGAAACGTTTTGGTCTCTTGGAATGTGAATATTTCAACCTTCCAATTTTGGGTTCTATTGTCATTATCATGTCACTCTCGGATACAAGCTCTCAGAGCTCTCCTTCGGCTGCTGCCCCTGTCTGGATTCTGCAAAAGGCCCACGGTCCTGACAGTGCTGTTGACGAGTGTCCTGTTCCTGGCTGTCAAAGAGGTACTCCAGCGCACACTCGAACTACGACTCCCGATGACGACGACGTTACATTGGGGCGTGTAGCGAACCATCCACCAGAGATTGAAGCATAGGATGCTTTGAACGGCTCGGCTCTTGGCTCGGTGACAGCCTACGAACACTCGATGGCAGAAGATGGTCATGGCATGGATTGGCTTTGTGAGCGCGAGGCTTCGCTGAAGGCCTCAAAGGTGCCTTTCCAGAAATGGGTTCAATCCTTACATAGACGGCATCGCGGGAGGATCAATATCAGAGAGCACTTTGAGCACGAAGGAACAACGTCTCTACAATCTCTGGGTCTGGGCCAAAACACTTCTACGCACCATCATGCACCTGGTCACCACAGGCACTCATCCTCTGGATCCTCTTCACAATATGTCACTGGTGTCAGGTCTGCAAGTATAAGCCTAGCTAGTACTAGCATTGTTGGCCGAACCCGCCGCGACATGCTGAGGTCAACCGCCGGACATACGAAAGTCGACCGCAGTACTAGGACCTCAATGTCAATCGGGCGTTTATCTGAGGAGAGCTTCCTTCCGGATCGCCAATTGCCCCTCGACCCGGCAGTGATGCACAGAGCGCACCAACGACGGCGGATTCTCGAAGAGCTTGTTGCGACTGAGGAAGGTTATATTGGGGATTTAAGATTTCTTGCAAATGTGAGTTTTCTTCTCTTTCCTCTGTTCACGCATCCTCTAATATCAATCCACTATAGGCGTATGTGACCACTCTTGCATCGATGCCCACACTGCCCGCCGGACTGCGCACCTCCATCAACCGAAACATTATGGATCTCATAGAACTTCACGAGGAGATCCTGGGCGAATTACATCAAGCAATTCCCAACTCTGAATACTCACTAAGTGATGGTTATGAGTTTGGGTATGTCCGCCATCACAGATGGAAAAGTCTTGACGTGGTGCCAGAACGTCAACGCCAGGCTCCGTGGCATCATAAGACTCCAGCAATGACTGCAGATACTCAAGTGGCTGCAGCTGTCGCCCGGGTTTTCGTGAACAAAGTGTGTAGAACAATGTTTAACTGTGATTGCTACTGATATACTGAATCTGTGCTAGATGAGTCGCTTTTTCCTGTACGAAGAATACGGTGCCAAGTATGAGTTAATGATCAGAGATATCTCCCTTGCGCAGCAAGCCTTGCCTGGCTGGGACAGATGTCAGAGGGGCCTCGAAGCTTTGGCTTCATCCTTAGGTGCTGCCCATGCACAGGTCAACCAACAGAAAAAGGCTCTGACGATTAGGGATCTGTTGGTAAAGGTGCGCACCCCATTTCATAGCATCTATAATTACGGTATACTGACTATTCGCAAGCCCATTCAACGAGTGTGTCGATATCCTCTTCTCTTCTCTGAGCTCTTGAAATACACGCCCGTGTGCGATTGTCCTACTTCTCACATGGAAGTCGAACATACCTTGATGCGCTTGCGCGAAACAACCAAGGAAATAAACCGAGCCGCGGATGATAGCCAGATCAGATCCACGGTGGAGCGAACCTGGCTTCTTCAGGACCGACTCAGCTTTGCCCACCAGGTATGTGGTGTTCGATGCTCTTAGCTTCTCCTTTCTGACCTTTGGACAGAAAGTAGACACCTTGTCGAAGAGTCGGATACGCTCTTTGGGACACATCCGCTTGTGCGGTGTTCTCCACGTCTGCTGGCAGACCCGGAGCGGCGTCACTGGCAATTTCATGATCTGCCTACTCTATCGAAGCTACCTCTGCATTGCGTCAGCTGGTCGTTTGGACAATAGATACACCATAGAGGCCTGCATAGCCTTAAATGACATCAGGGTAGAGGAGCCTGACAATGGAAGAGGTATGTGCGGCCATTACCACTATCTTGCCTAATCTAGCACTGTCTGGGCAAACGTACTGTATTAACACGTAGCAGGCCTACAGTGCCATACGACACGCTTTTCGTGGAAGCTTGTGTTTGAAAGCGATCACCAGCTGTTCGAGCTAATCATGTCGGCATGCAGTCAGAAGGAGATGGTGCAGTGGCGAACGAGGTTGGGCCACTCAGAGAGAGTAGAAGGAGAGCACCCAACCCCTGTTGTTTCCCTGGGCTTGTTGACATTGGACATCAAGTCATTGGGCTTTGTGTATAGGAAACCAGGTAGTCACTGCACGTCGCCATATCACCTTGAGTATTGCTAATCAACCCTAGGAACAATGACCCGGAGGATCTCGATACATCGAGCGACAACTTTGGGACCAAAGTCTCCTCTCTGTCAGGTCATCATCAGGAATACCAGCAACCATAGAGAAAACCCGACCAACAGTACCAAATCCTCAATCAACAGATCGCACTCTCTTCTCACAACAACCACACGTATTCCTGTGCTGGCACCCCTACGAGGCGACCGAGCGCGACTCGAGGCTCTGATCTCTGATGTTTGGACAAAGGAAATTCTTCCGTTTCCGGGGATTATGACCCACTCGAGAAGTGATCACCCCGTCAGAAGCTCGGCTTCGTCGATGATCCGGAAGTTGAGCGTCGCCAGCATTGCCAGCACCTTCTCTCGGCGCTCAAGCAGCTTTTCGAGCATGCATCGAGTGTCTGCTGCCGAACAAGCGGATGTTGATGAGTCCACGACGACTTTGGATTTAGACCTGAAGCATCCTCTCGCTGACCACGAAGCCGCCACAAGCGAATGGTCAAAATCGTGCTTATCGATAATCACCGACGAACCGGACAAACGCAGCACCACTCCCCGTGGTTTGATGACCGACGAAGTCGGACAGATGGGCAGAAGTTCGTCTCGACTTGAAGGAAGAATTCGGACTGCTATACAATCAGTTGTCAATCTCAACAGTTGTCGCCCTATGAGCCGGCAAGCGTCGAACTCTTCACGGGGATTAGCCCCTAACTCGACATGCAACGATACTTTGACCCTGCCTAGTGAGCAGTTTAATGAGTCGCCAATCAAGTCAGTCAGCAGGTGGACTAAGATTGGACGACTTCACCGAGGGGTTTCGGTTCAGGGTATTCGAAGCTTGTTTCGGTAAGAATTCGACACTGCGGCTGAGCTTTGCTTCCTGGGTCTGGTGGTCTGCCCTAACAATCACTGTGCGAGGGTAATGGAGTTCCAATGTTAAACGATGCTTCATTGGCGGCAACGTGATATTGATAAAATAGCTACTTCGTATCACATTGGTTCGGTCCAAGCCGCCTAAGTAAGATGAGGAGTATGAATGCTTGAGTAAAAGGAAGCTGGCAGTGCCAAGCTGTATGGGATCGAAAGCAACACTGAATTCTTTAGATACCTACATACATAGATAGAGCTCGAATTAGACGCGTTCTATTCTAGAACAAATAGGTGTCGATGACTCCCAAGGCAAAGATGTCATGTCCCCACGGCAGTCAGCCTCAAAAGACGATGCCCCTGGCTAAGGTGCTCTGAGTCCGGAAAGGTGTGACGTAAGATGAGCTGCAGGAACCACCATCAGAAGCTCCCCGCTAATTGATGCCTCCCAATTTACAGCGGTAGCTTAGGTGCCGCCGTGCCGCCCCGCTCATTGATTTGGTACTGGACTGTTTCCATGGAAGCCAGCGAAGACTACACAGTGGGTCGTGTGAGCTTGTGGGTGCCCCGCCATCACCTATGACGTATGCATCACGAGCCCAGCCCATTACGCAGTGCAAGACATGAGAAGAAACACAGGGAATGGTGTGACGATCTTGCTGCCAATTGACACCAGTACAAGCAAGCTGGCCGAAGGAATTTTCTGGTCGAGCTTTAAATGCCCCTCCGGACAGCTTCTGGAGCTTTAAAACCTTCTTCCTTCCCCCTTCCTCCCTCCACATCATCACCTCCAACTTGATCAATTCACAAACCACTCCAGCACTTTCACCTCGACCTACATCACTGCATCACTGAAGAGACAATCTCTCTAAATTTCACGACTAGATCTTCCACTTTCCACAAACACAAATCAACATGGCTCGCGGCGAGACTATCCAGACCAAGGCTCACTTCAAGGGCAAGGAGGACGACTTCCTCGTCTTCATCGATGACATGGAGGCCTACAAGAAGTGGCAGACCGACAAGTCGGTCCCTATGGCTCACTTCATCTCCTCATTCAAGGTCTTTGTCACCCACAAGTAAGTGCTTTTTGTCCTTTACTCTCGGAGCTTCTACTCTGGCCTTCACACGAACTCGATCGTTCATGAGTTGCATTCCGAATTATTGCAACAATGTCACGAACTTCATGGGGCCCTGGATCTCCGAATTCAATGATACCTTGTTGGTTTACATATGCTAATTGCAGTTCGAATATAGGCAAGGTGCGCAGGGAACGTATGATGCCGCCTCCAAGTCTACGCTAGACAACGAGTTTGGCACCCACGTCGACGAGGATGTCATCAAGCAGATCCTGGACAAGGGCACCATCCAGGAGTCAGAGGTAAGCTATTCAGAAACTCATTATTATCATACGATGGTCGTTTGATAGGGACTCGTGTCGCCAAGTCTAAAAAGCATACACTAATGACCAATTCTTACAACACAGATGCCTGAGCGCCAAGGCGTCACGAACGATTCCTACGGCGGACGGGTCGCCCACTAAAAGGGTCACCCAAGAACAACCTTAGCGAATCCACATCGAGATGCTGGGCCTGGGAGAGCCTCCATCCCGAGTGAGGACAGCCCCCGCTGATTTTGACACAGCACCAGCTCGATCACCGTTTGAGTGCGGGCTGCATTGGAATTTGGAGTTTACTGCGTTGGTCTCCCAAGATGAGGTAACGCATTCCGGATTGAGATGGGGAATCTCGGCGGGTCAATGACCTTTTGTGTGTCATCTGCACGAGACGCTCTTAGCTAGCCGAACTGGTAGCATGCTTTCGTAGCTAGCGAAGCGATTTGGTTTCCCCTCAAACACTTTTTTTCGGAGTTCCTAGTGACTGCCCAATTTGTAAAATTATATGAGTGTGAAATTTGTGAGGTGTGCTTGAGGTAGCCGGAAATTCAAAGTATCGTTTGGACACAAACATAATTCTCGACGGCCCGAGCTTAAGTCTTAAGCCTATCTTCCTTGATGGTCATCCGTCAAGACTTCTCCGATGCGTAGCAAGTATTTACGGTAAGTACACACTTGTACTCAAGAAAGATATATGTGTGCGCCCTCCTTTGCTTTATCTCTTTACTTTAGGATGGTCAAAGATCAAGGGTGCACAATTTCTAGTCGGGGTGTTAGTATGTACGGAGTACTCCGTAGCATTGTCGTTTGAAGTGGACGTCTGGCATCCGGCTCGCCCCTTTGCAGCACATAAGGTTTTCGGCTTGGCTGAAACGACTGCGATTGACAAGGCTCCGCGGAACTAGTAAGAAACACTTCTCACTGAACGAGCAGTTTTGATGAGTTTGCCTTGTGAAAATCACTCTTGCCAAGTCAGATACACCTCGAGACCATGACAAGTGTTATCAAGCGGCATTAAACAACATGAGTAGTCCACATATTTGTTGACAGCCAGGCAAGAATCAAACGGCTACATGCCAAAGAATGCTGTGACTTCAGATATCACAATTAGATACCCTACTCCACTATGCTATTTCATCCACTGACCCTCACCCTCCAGGATGTCGCCCAGGCAAAAGGAAAGGATGCCAAGGCTTTGATGATACACTTTCCTCCCAATATTGCCCATCGCTCCATGATGAATCCTCCTTCAAAAAAACGACTGACAAAACAACATCTCCTCGACTCACTCCGCCTCTTTCCCTCTCTGTAGATGGATGGAGTCAACCCGTGGAAACGGGCCCTCCGAGATTGCTCTCGCCTCCCCTTGGATATAACCGCCGCAGCATCGACGCCTTTCTTTGTGCTGAAAGTTGGAATACAAGGCTATAGATTGTAAAAGTTTTTGTGACGTTTTGACCGCTGTCTAGAAACAGAAAAGAGAGGGCGTATGTATGTGCGTTGTATATACACGATCGATCGGTCCGTCGAGCGGGTGAGAATGCACAGGTGGCAGAGAGAAGGCTTGCGTAACGAGATGGCGCTCTGGTCGTTCGTATGACTAGACGCGGCCACCACGTCCTCCTCTCTGTGGAAGAGTCCAGGGCTTTGCACAGATAATCTGGTGTCGGCTGTTAGTGATTTGCCCTTGGTCGACAGGTTTTGCAAGTAAAACATACCTCTCCCTCACTATAGGCCCAGAAGTAGGCAACCATGCCAACCAAGTAGTAGATTGCGGCGTTCGTGCCCTGATAGATTAATGCAGCGGAAAGCGCAGCCAGCGGGAGGAAAGCCAGGCGTAGTTCGAGACTGCGATGAATGCTCGAGCCAGCAATCAGGCCCAGCGGCCACTCCCATGCCAACAAGCCCAGTCCCATGATCAGGTTGATGACCTGCAGTATCGGCAGCGGCTTCACTGCCGGGTTGAGCGTCTTTGTCAAGAAGTCGAAGAAGATCTTGGGCCAGAAGAAGCCCTCGATGGCCGCAGCAACTTGGTCTGAAATAATGTCTCGTCAGTCCTGACAGTCTAGATCGTATGCTTGGATGGCCGTATACTCACAAGCTGCAGCGGAGAGGACCACCAACCGCGCCCAGTGGTTCTTGATAAGTCTGCCCATGGTAGATTCCTGCTCTTGAAACCGATGGTTCTCTCAAATTCCCTTGCTCTTGATTTCGGACCTTTCCTTGCGATGCACTCTTCCTGTCCTAGCTCTTCTTGCGACCTTGCACTATGCCTCGACCGTGGTGAATTATCGTTCCAGATCCTGAGCTTCCCAATCGAATCCAAGCGTCAAGCCGTGGTAAAGAAGGGAACGAGGCGTGTAGATGTCCTCTCTCAAAGAAAGAAGCGTTACCGAAAAGGCCGAAGCAAGTCGAAGGAGTCGAAAAGAAAGCAGGTATCCGGACCCGCTGGTAAACAAAAATTGTCGATATGAAAGAAGGCTATCGACAAGCGAGTGCACAGCGCTGGCAAGCCGAAGAGGGAAGAAGAGAAAGAGAAAGCCAAGAGGCCGCGGCCGGCGGGACCTCAGAGGACTATATTGGTGAAGGGTGGGAAGGGAGGCGGTACTTGCCCAGAGGGCAGCACCCGGAGGCGAGGGCGTGTATCAGACGAGTTTCTGGCAGCCGGGGCCCGTGTCTGACGGTTCTAGCTCGAGACTGGTACGATGTCTCTGGAGATCCAGGTTCTAGCAATCCGATCTATGATGACAGCGGGCATCCGAGCGGCATGACCTGTTTCCAAACCCTGCGAGTGGATGCTGAGGCTGAATGAGCAGCGAGCCTCCGAGGTCAAGACGAGGCAATACTGTCTGCAGAGATCATGGAGCGACTCGAGCGTAGCAGGGACTAGCACGTAGAACGGGGGTTTGGTGTTCAAGGGCAGGGCTCGGTTGAGGGATTCAGGAGCGCAGTCGCATTGATGAGTGTTTGAAGATCATACAAGACGAGGGTTGTCAAGGAGGCGAACATGAGGCACCGGACCCATCCAGCATATAAGGGAGTCTTGTCTGATCTTCAAGCGGAGCGGGAGGCATGCAGGTTTAAGAAGCGACATGGGAGGGCGAGCGGGGGTGGCCACGGACATGGGAGAGGCAAGCAGCAACGAAGGATGTTCCCAAGAATCGAGACCTTGCTTGTGTGGGTCGAGATGAGGCGGGCTATCGCATGGATGACAGAGGAAATCGGACGTGCAAAAGCAAAAGCAGCACAACGGAGGTGTGGCCGGGCATGGTTGGGAAAGTCGCAGAAGTGTCTCGCCAGCCACGGCCGAGACCGCCCACTGCCCTCAGAAAGCCTGCACTTGCAGCCATTCAACCCGCAAACCCCTGCGCGCTAAAGGAGATGCGTAGCTGCGTGGTTCGGCAGCAACCCAAAGGCCCGGCCTGTCATGATGTGCAGCAATGCCATATGACTTGGGGAGAGTCTGGTTCGGGCGGTAATGAGCTCGTACCTAACGGCTCGCAATCTCGCAGAGTCACAGGCACGACGATTCTGTGCCCAATAGACAACGCCTCACGGCCTGCGGAGCAACCCAACCACAGCGGGAAGATGCTGCGGGAAGTGCGCAGAGGAACACAGCGGCGATTAGGCCATCTGGCTATGACCTGGTGGTGGTTGGAAAAGGTACAACAAGCAGGGGAGAGAGTGTCGAGAATAGCAACCATGTCGAGGGGTCTGTGTGATTGGAGACTCTGGGCGGTTACAGGTCTGGGCAGAGCCAATCTCAGGTCCTCGCTTCGCCTAGCTGCTTCACCACTTGCAGCAGAACGGCAGGGATCCTAGCAGGGGTCGGCCACCCTTCAAACACTAAAACACCCCAGGATGCAGGGATCCCTCCCTGTAGCGGCAACGCTAAAGAAGCCGAACTGAGGGGAGCACCCGTGCAGTAGCTCCGTGACCTTGTCCGCGCTGTCAAGTGACAACTCCAGTCAATCAATCACCTTGCTCACACCGCTGCCCTTCCTATCCAGCAAGTATTCATAGTGTTTTTGTTGAGCGAGGTGCAATCTCGTATCTGCTAGGTACAATAATTTGTGTGATTTTATCTACGGAGCATCTGCCAATGAGGCTCAATGAGCCTCAAGTCTGCCAAAAATGGATATCTGGAGTCGAGCTTCGTACGCACGGAATTGCTTGCCATCGTAGGCAATCAATCTCCATGGCATGGCCTCGGCTTCTGATATCAAATCACATTGACCTGGTTCTAGTTATTTTTGATATCAACTATCAATTGACCACCGAAATGACAATTGACCAGCTACCTTCGTCCAGAGCAGTCACACGGCGCTAAGTGATATGCGATGAAAGGTTCCCTTCATTACACGACACCATTGACTATCGTGCTTTGTACAAGCTCAGGGCTACATCGTTGAGCAAGATCCCGCACACTGTCAATCTACAAGAGACGTGAAAACTCTCGTAGTCATTGACCTTACCGCTTTCGATGTCTTGAGACGGACACTGCGACAAAGTTCAGCACAGCCTGCTATGCTGAAGCTGAGGCCGTCTGAGGCTCGCCCTCCTGCTCCAAGAGCCGCCGACAGGGTTCTGCTGATGGTGTGGTGATCCGGGGATCGCTTTGGCTTTGGCTCCTCGCAATACAATCCGCTTGGTACCGGCCTGCGTGCTTGCTCGCCACCGCTGCCACCGTCCACACGGTGGGTGATGGATGTGTATCCTGGTGCGACCTGAGTGTGCTTCGAGACGAACCACACAGGCGGCAAAATCCTACGAGGAGAAATCCCGTGCACCAAGTAAAGTATATGTATGCAGCAGGCATGCCATTCTCGCGTCTCTCTAAGTTTTACGGAGCTGAACATGAATGCTGAGATGGCAAGAGATCTCGAGTTGGACACATGCACAATTCACCTCCGCGAGGCGCTAGAGTTGCGGAGGTGCTAGAGTGCGTGCATGCGGTCGAGACATGCATCACAACTGACGCCGTCTTGATGTTGTGCCAGCATATGCATTAGCTCTGTCCAAGCAGTGGTGCTTCACAAGTATTTTGTGAGCAATGAGACCAACCAAGCACAAAAATAAACCGATCACATCTATCATCATGATGAATCTAGGTGTGCATGCACACGAACAACTAAATACGTCTGACCATGTACGCCTCATCTCACCTTGGTCGGCCGGAGGTGCTGAGCATTGACCTAGACGCCGGTGACGAGGTGACCCTTCGGGTGGCGGCGAACAGGCTTGCTGCTTTAGCCTGTTCACATCAAGCGATTGTGCATATGCAGATCTGGGTGAGGTTCGTCTCTGCAATATCAACCCGGCATAGCGAATATTGGCTTGTCGGCGGTTCCACGGCGACGCTCATTGGCTCGTTCCATGTAAGTGCAACGAGGCGGCGGACTAGCGGCCGGCCCCGTCTTGGGGGACCGGCCAATCGCCCACCTCAGCAGCACACGGCGCGCTCTCCCTCAACAAGCTGTCTACATAATGGCCATCACCTTCTGGCCCCCACGTTGCTTGTCTCTCGTGATGGCTTACAAAGGCGAGCCTTGGTCTTTCACACGTGCCCTTGATGTGGGGGCAGAGAGCTCTTCGTGATAGACACATGAGTTCTTCGTACATTGTACCCAGACACATCACGTTGTCTACCTAGGTAGTTCCAGACTCTTGCCTTGTTTGGACATGGTACCGGTGGTCCACGGGTATTTCCCCGCACACTCACCGCTCATGCATCACAACACCGATATGCATGGGTTACCACTGGTCTCCGCAAAAGAGAGACTCGGTGGCCGGCACAGTGCTATGCAATCAAGGAATGGAATATTATGCCGCAAATCAGCAAGGTTTTCTTAGGTCTTGGGGATTGCAACTCGATCCACACGCCACGATCATAATTCCCCATTTGGAGGTTTGCCATGAATCCCTCGCACTTGTGATCCGTCACATCACATTACCACGTCCTCTCATAGTACAGAGTGCTCATGCATCCAGAACAAAATTATGTCCTCAGCATCCCGCTCTTCCAGCCACTCTCTGAGCACTTTTCGACCCTCATCCGTGACAGCCTTCCACGCTAGGTCTCTGACTCCATCTGTGATATCACTCAGGACATGTACCTGTCGCTCCGGCAGTGGCGGGTTGACGGAGCAGTACGGCAAGAGGAGTTGCGCTGGGCCGGGCCCACGCCGAAAGGCCGACTGCGGCTGTCGCACTCCTTCGTGACAGATCTCCTTGCTGAATGCTGCAATCGTAGCCGGCAGGAGTTCAGGCGAAGCCAAGGGTAGAATTGGCATATCGAAACGTCCCATTATGCTTTGTGAGAGTCAACATTTTCGTGCTGATGAGCGTGATTCATCTAGCTAGGAGCTAGTTTACAGGCATAGTGAAAAAGCTACTGACCTGGCTTGGAATTGTAGATACGCATATGTGCCTTTCTGCGACCCGCCTTCTTGATCATCGATGAGGAAGATGGCGGCTGCATTTGCGCCTCCATCGAGATGGTACAGGCGGTCAAGTCGCTTCTCAGCGTCGGGCCAGCCCAGATCGGCGGAGGTGATGATAATGAAACGGAAGGGCTGCTGGGTATCTGCATCACTCCTTACCAAGGGAATGACCAGGTCATGCGTCTCTAGCTTGCTTTCTACTTTCAAGGTAAGCGTATTGCCCTACAGAAAGCGACTATCGCCCTACCTCTCCACTTTGGCGATTCGGTGCGGAGCAAGATCGCGGGAATGGAAGCCAGCCTAAGTCGTTTGCGAAGACTGCAACAAAACACCGGCAGCATGCTGATGACGATGACGGAGTTCCTTAGCAGACCAGGAAGACGGAACAGTGCAGAACTGCCAATGTCTATTTCGTGAGTGGTGAGTCTATGAGGCATATTGGTCTAATGCAGTAGATATGTACAATAGTAGATGGTTGAGATGGGAGCTGAGCTCGGCAGGGACTCTGATTCCCAAGGTGGTTCCTTCCTTATCCCATCGGGAAGGTCCTGAATCTGCCTGACAAGATGATTGTGGTCGAGACAGGAAGGCCCGTCCGAAGGAGGTACGTTGCACCATGTAAATACCAATCTTGAACTTACAACACCGATCTCTGGGATGGAGGCTTTTTCGAAACTCGACATTGAGCCGCCAGAGACGTGTCGACAACTTTCTGCCCCCGTTTTGAAACGGACGTGACTCCCCATTTCGTCATGATAGGTATTTCGACAGCATTACACCATCCTTATCAAGCCGCTGGCGCAGACGTTGGGCTTGGGAGTAATGGTTGCTTGGTCTTCGGGTCTTTGAAATTCCTCAAGGCCTGCTCCATAGCCAATATCCTGCTCTCCTTTCTCTTCTCCTCCTCTTGCATCTCATTCTCTCGTTCCTTGAGTTCATCAAGTTGGCGATTGAGCTCCTTTATCCTTTCGAGGTTCGCATCCGGCTTTGATGAGGAGCGATAATACTCGTATAAGATAAGCGCCATAGCGACAAGGAGGATGAATGAATCGCCAACCACGTCTGCAAAGAGATCAACCGCTTTGGCTTCGGGCAGTGGCCGGAACTTGCGCTTCCATACACTCCTGGGCGCATCTTTGGCATGGTGTGAGTCCTTGGCGCTCTTCAACGCTTCCTCCTTTTGCAACTCTTTCTCCACCTGCTCTTTCGTTTTGACAGTGGGTGTCTCGGCTTTTTCTTTCGCTTTTATTTCCGCATCAACATTTCGTAATAACGTGACATTTAGTCTCATATTGAGCTGGTGTATAGACTGTCCGTATCTGGCCGCGAAGCTTCTGAAGCCAGGGTGTTCGTGTGCTTGCAGCTTTATCCTGTTCTATAGTGAAAGCACATAGTATCAGCGTCGGCGTTCAAACAGTCTCGGGACAGCCTGAAATGACGACTTACAGCACCATATTTGGATATATGCCGTATGAAGAGAGTGGCGAGCTTGAAGAGTGGAAGAGGGACCATGGTGCTTGGCCGAGGGGCCCGGAGCCCGGAGCCCTCTTCGTGGCTCAACTTGATGGAGGCGGGAACGCGGAAGAGACGGAACCCCCAAACTTCTACAGAAGTATTCGTAGCAATCAATTGGCTAGATTCCGCAGGAGTATTTTACATAAGATGAATTGCCATGAGCTGTCACGCGCACTCTTCTCAATGATGCAAGGCCATTGAGCCTTCACATGGAAGAGCTGTCGTTGCTTGGCGGGTCTTATCGGGGGTGGGTCCCGGGTCGCAGGACCTTGAAACCAATGATAGGTGGACGATAAGTGATAAGAGCTCAAGCACCAGCAGAGCTTACTCCAGCAATTTCAATGGTCGGCTGCACAGTCGCACGCTTGTAATTTGGTTGCTACGCCAACTACAAGGCACTGCTAGATTGGGTCAACCCACAGCATCCACACCAGACACACACTCACAATCACGACTACTCTCTCGCCCGGCATGGGACACTGCACCCAAACTTCAACACACCACCATATCAATTCTCACGATACCTGCAGCCTTCTTTTTCCAGCAAGGCACGATATACTCCCCTCTTTTCACGAGGATCAGTGCCGCCAGCTAGTAAGTTCACCTACTGTCTCACCTTCTGTCTATGTCAACAACACCTTTCCCCTTGTTCGTCCTGTCGACATCGCCTTTCTCATTCGGTGACTTGCTCGGGACATTTCGCCATTTTCAAAGCAGGTACTGCTTGCACCGACCATGTTCCCTCCTTCTCTTCTTCATCAAGTCTTTGTATCTTGCGCAATGGCTGACCATGCAGCGTCTTATCAGGCTAGTATAATCTGCTGGGACATTGTCAGAGGCTTCTCTCCTTGTCGCCCTGTCGTATAAACGATTGCAAGTCAAGGAAAAAGCAACAGAAAGACTGCATGGTGTGTTGTTGGCAGAATGGGAGCTAAGGGCATCGATATGGAGGCCCTGTCTCCTAGGGATATCAATGCTCAGCGACCACGCGCAACAAACGACCTCAAGACAAAGGCTGCGGCTCAATTGAAAGCCAACAAAGAGAAGGAGCATCCACCGCCACCGCCTCCGAATGTCACTGAGCCACCCAGCGCGGACCGGAAAGATGGGGCAGTCTATCAGGTCGGGAAGTTACTGGGAAAGGGTGGATTTGCCATCTGCTACGAGGGTCAGCTAGCCGGCACCCGAAAGCGTTATGCTCTGAAGATCGTCAAGAGCAAGATGCCTGCAAAAATGGAGCAAAAGGTAAGAGGCGTTATCCATGCTCCAGAGACACCATGACGCTGACAACCCTGATGTTCAGTTTCAAACCGAATTGCAGATTCACTCCAAGATGCGACAGCGAAACATTGTCCAGTTTCTGCGAGCCTTCTCTTTTGAAAACTCCACATACCTCGTCATGGAGGTTTGTACCAACGGTTCGCTCATGGACATGGTCAAGCGGAGGAAGGGTGTTACCGAGGCTGAGGTACGCTTCTATGGTGTCCAGATCGCCGGCGCCATCAAATACATGCACTCGAAGGGTATCATCCATCGGGATCTGAAGATGGGCAACATCTTTTTGGACAGGAATATGAACGCCAAGATTGGAGATTTCGGGTTAGCAGCTTTGGTAGTTACCGGCCGCGATATGCAAACCATCCGAAGGACGACACTCTGTGGCACCCCCAACTATATTGCCCCCGAGATTCTTGAGAAAGGGAAGAAGGGCCATGACCACATGGTCGACATTTGGAGTTTGGGCATTATAATGTGAGTCGCCGTGCTACCTCGTCTACTTTCCACATCGGTATTGACTGACCTACCTAGGTTCGCGATGCTCACATCTAAGCCCCCATTCCAATCGTCTACAACTGATGAGATCTATCGCCGGGCACGGGAGCGGGATTACGAATGGCCTTTGGCCGACGCGAGATATATCAGTGCCGAGGCTAAGGATCTCGTTGCTGATATGCTCGAAGAGGCAGACAAGCGGCCAGAACCTGATCAGATTGTGGAGCACCCGTTCTTCATCTCCGGATACTTGCCAAAGGAGTCCGACATGACTTCCAAATTGCGCGAGACTCCCCCGTCAGATGACTGCTTTTACGAGTACACCACGGACTACCATGTTCAGGCACGAAACTTCGAGGCATTGAAACAAATGTGCCGCGAATGCGAGGTGGGACCATGGTGTGAGACAAAGCTTGTACATAAGCCCGTCTGGAAAGAGGTGGCAGCTGAGGAGCAGGCCGGGCTTACACCCGTTATCCCGCTCGTGGAAGGAATTGTTTACAGGCCCTTTGATGACTGGCTCAAAGAGAACCAACTTCAGCGGAGCTTTGCACCGCAGCAAGCTGCCAAGTTGGTGGATCGCACATTCAACACCACCTACAGGTCTGATGACTTGAGCAGTCTGTCGCAAAAGGCTTCCACCGGTCTTCTACGGGCACCACCCCAGAGTTTTGCTGCACAACAGCGAGCGCAGAACAGACCTGCAGGCACTCTACGTGGAGTTCAAACCCTGGAAAACGTTACGAAGCCTGTCGGCACACTGGTTCGGTCGAGAAGTAAGGGCCAGGTGCCCTTGACAAACCCGCTATCAGTCGAGAGCCATGAGCAGGCGACAAAGGCTATCACGAGGAGCACTCGGACACACTTGCCCAGCAGCCGGACGGTGCCCTTGCCAGAGAGAAACGCAACAGCAACGATGAAGGAGCTGCCATCGCGACCAAGGGCACCCACACCTGACAACTCCGAGAGACAAACCCTGCTCAGCCCCGCAGAGTACCAGGAGCGTGTTCCAGGCAGTAGACCAGATGTGGTCCTTCACCGGCTGCAAAAGCTCCAGGGGGAGCTGGAGCGGGCACTGAATGCTCGATCCATGGCTTATATCTCCTCGAAGGAGAAAACGCCAGCACCGCCACAGATTGTTGTGAAGTGGGTTGATTACACAAACAAGTTCGGCCTGGGCTACATCCTGAATGACGGGAATGTTGGGTGTATTATACGGAGTATCCCTACCAATGACAGCGGGCGGCCCGGTCTTTTACCACCTGTGTGTATCATTGTACATGGTGCCGAGCGTCATATTCAGCGAAAGGACGACCCCAGCTACCCCGATAGGCATCAGATCGTCCCAATGACGGAGGGCATCTACTTCTACGAAAACAAGGGCGAGGACGGTCAGGTTCGGGTCCGTGTTGATCCGGAGAACTTCCGCGTCTCTCTCGGTTACGACGGCGTGCCTGGCAAACTAGCAGCGGGAAGAGACACGTATGAGCACCGGAAGAGGGAGCGTATCGTGTTATGGAAGAAATTCGCCAACTATATGCTCGCTTACGGGCGAGAGCTCGACGGAACCACCGAGGAGGACTCTATCAAGGCTCCGACGCTGACAGACCCGAACGCTGCCCCCAGCGACGTCGTGACCTTTTATCAGCGATTCGGAGATGTTAGTTGCTGGGTATTCTGCGACGGGCATCTTCAGGTAAGGCTCCCTCGTGTATCAGATTAATCAATGCCTTGATATTAACATCACGTTAGTTCAACTTCCCCGACCACACGAAGATTATGCTCGACGCCACTGGTACCTGGTGTCATTTCTGGCACCTACCCGAGGGTGCTGCTCAAAAGCTCGCCGTTTCCGGTGTTCTCGACGAGGCCTCTCTCGACGAGCGCACCGTTCTTTCTTACCCCCTCCAGACGCTTCTTAACTTCAATGTTGCCTCCAAGTCGTCGACTCGTCGCCGGCCAGAGATCGCGCCGGAGCTTCAAGGGATCCCCACAGCCAACGACTTCCGGCGCAAGATCGATTTCATCAAGAACGTCGTCCGCGAGTGGGTGAGCAACGGTGGCATCGGCAACAGCGACATGAGCCGCGAGGGTCGACTACGGTGGAACGGCGTCCGCGATCTCAAGGCTGTACCGATCCCGACCAAGCATGTCTGGGTCACGATTGGGGCGCGCTGGGGAGATGGGCGATGCTCAGCTTTCGTGGACCCGCGCAAACCAATGGAGCTCGGGCCAGACATCGACGAGAGCAAGAAGAAGAGCGGGTGAGAGAGTCGTTGGGCCTATAAAGCCCCTTTTGAGTTTGGAGGCGCGACTATTGGACAGGGCTAATGTGTGATGATGATACAACCACGTGGAGTGCTGGAGTTGAGGATGAGGAAGAGCATGCCCGTTACGACGATTTATGGATACGACACCTTGCTTCCTGCGTCTGCTTCTTCTTCATACCTATATTTATTGTTGTCCGCCTAGGGACTTCCTGTGTTTCACGGGTAGTTGCTATCAAGCGGATCTAATCATTCTACCCTTCCCTGTTTTCTGTTACTGCCATGAACGGGCTGGGTTTTGCTTTTACAAGGGCGTTATTCCTTTTGCCATCATGACAGACGGCGTTAGACAAGAATTAGCTTTTCCATTTCTCCTATTATTTCAAGTCTCGTTAGCATGATACTACACTGTTTCCAACTCCCCGTGAGACCTTTGTTTGGCTTGGCGAACGTGTGAATATCCTCTGGAGTCATATTCTACATGACTGAATTGTACGTCACGAGTCTAATTACGGAACATCGAATTGTCCAAAATCAGGATTGCAACTGGAATGTCTCTTGAAGATGTCAAGCTTGGATCTGATGCTAGGAGTGTATTATCCGAGGACAACGCTGTCTGATTATCCAAATTACATCGAGGCATATGTGTTATGTATATATATGTACATCGTTCATCACAACCGCTTTCTCGCAGAAACAGACCGAAACGTTCAATAACGGCAAAACAAATAGGTATCTCTCAGAAGAAAAGAACAGGGAAGAAGCAGAAGAGAACCGAAACGAGAAAGACAACCAAGATCGACGCCCAAGTGCATATCCCGTAGTATATAGGCAAGCAAACCTCGCGGAGAGATTGGGGAGTCAGTATGTTCCATCACTGGCAGCACCAGGCCTCGCAAACCCCTTGCAATACCATCGTCAAGTCCGAACCAACGCCAGATGCCTCTTCCAATTATATACCCACCCTTCTTTGATCTTGTGGCACTCCGCACCGGAGTTGCATAGGTACACACCCTCCAATTGCAGCTTTCGAGAACCTTATTTCCTTGGTTCAGAACTCAAAAGGGCTCGAGGTCCGCCACAGCCGCGTCCCGGACGCGCCGCCGCGCCCGCACGCGCCTCCTCCACTCCTCGGCCCGCGAGATGTCCGACACCTGGGCCGGCCAGTCGAAATCCATGCCGCGGTCCCAGCGCAGGTCCGACGGCGCCATGCCCATGGCGGCGCCGCCGCCGTACGTGAAGACGTCGTCGTTGTGCACGGCCTCGAAGCCGCCGCCGCAGCGCTCGAGCCGGATGACGCCCCCGCGCCAGGAGTCGCAGCTCAGCGCGTACAGGTCCTGCCCGCCGTTGGCGAAAGTGACGCCGCCGAGCTCGCCAAAGATGTCAAAGGTCTGCTTGGCCGCGAAGGTCTGGGCGTCGATGATGTTGACAAAGTCGGCCTCCTCGGCGGCGACGAGGACGCGCCGGCCCGAGCCGGCGGGCGAGAACTTGAGGCAGCGGGCGCCGGCGAGCTCGGTCCGGATGGTGCACACGGGCGAGGCTTTGCCGCTCGAGTCGGTCCACCGCCTCGCGTCCCAGATCTTGACGAAGCGGTCCTGGAAGCCGGTCGCCACGGTGTACCCATCGTCGGCCCAGTCGCAGGCGAAGCCGTAGTCCCTGTGGCCCTCGAGCTCGCACAAGATGTCCGGCTTGTTGCCGGTATAGCGCTCGGGTTCGGCGGCCGTGATGAAAACATTGGTATGGTCGCCGACCATGACGCGAAGGCGGCCGTCGGGTGACACAGCGGTGCAGTTGAGAGCGAACCTGAACTTGGTTTCGTGGAGGAATGTCTCGGTGGCGAGGTCGAGGCCACGGAAGGCAAGGTCATTAGATGCAAATGCCGCATGTGGCGTGGCAGATCTTCGCGGGATATGCAATTGGACGTGATTCGTTATGCCGCTGACATCGGAGGTGACTGTGCCCTCGTGGAGCTCATTTTCGCCGTCGATGAACTCAGAGTTGAAGTTGCGTATACAATACCGGCCATTGAAACTGCCAGCAACCAACAAGCCATAATCGGCGGCCAAAGACGTTATCTGGGCCTGGTGGCTAGAATCGAACTGTAAAGCAATATTACTTTGGCCCGTGAGCGGATTCAGGCCATGCACAGCACTGGCACTCGTATAGAAGACGCGGTCCCTGGACGTGCTAGCCAAGACGTTGCGCAATTGGAAGTGAGCCAGGTGGACATTGCGACGGATGTTCATCTGTTTGAACCTGAAGAAGCTTTCATCTGGTGTTGGTACCATGCTGACAAGCCGAGGCTGAAGCAAACCCAGTTAGCAACAAGCTCTGGTTTGACGCGGCGTCAATCATTAATTGGCACTTACATTGAAATGGTCTGACCCATGTTTGTTCACGTAGTTCTTGTAGGTGTGGCTTCTCTGTGCGCGGGCTAGACTTCTGGACACGCCGAGATACTCCCAATTTATGCCTTGTACGTCGTACTTGTCACCCTCGAGATCGTCGTACCGTATGCGGTCGGTCCGCAGTGAGCCAACCTGCTCGGCAACCTTGAGGGTATCCGGGAAGCGACCCTTGGCGCGGCTATTGGACAATTGGAAGCGCCGGCTATGCAACGCCCACTCTTCCAGAAACTGGTGCAAGGATAGATTTCCAGGGTTAAGTGTGTGGTGGTTCGGAGTGCTGAATGCAAAAAAGTCGTCGGTTGCCAGGATCTCGCCAGCGTTCATGAATGCGTCGGGAACCAATTCGTCGTCGTCATGAGGATGGCCGTGAGGTATGGCCCACTCGGCCGCCATGCCTGGTGTATCCACGCCGGCCCAATCGGGTCCTTCATAAGGGGTCACAGAACCATAGAGAAAGGAAGCAAAAGTACCCCAATGGGTCTCTTGGTGATCGGTTTCGGAGAAGTCGTCATCGTAGGATGGCGAGGGCAAGTTGTCGAATGGAATTGCGCCGGCTTCACCCATATGCAATGCTGCTGAGGCTTGAGCAAGTGACCCGAAGAAGCTGCCCAGGGGTGCACCGCCGTCCTCCATGAAGTCTTCCTCGTCGGATGTGTATATGTCCAAGTCGTCATAGAGGCTCATTTGCTGGTGGTGATGCTGGTGCACCGGGGGTGGCGCCTCGGAGTTGTAGTCCATCGTGCTGTTGTTCTCGTCCGCGTCCTCGTCGCCCTGGTCACTGACTATGCTGCTGCTGTATCCATTGGAGATATCATGGACATGATGTTCCTCCTGGCCGTCGGACGCAACGGAAGTGAGTGAAGTTGCAGAAGACGGGGACGAGAAGGCAGTGGGGTTGTGGCTCAGGTCGGGATTGAGGTTCGGACGGTGTTGGACTGCTGAGATTGGGTTGAAAGTGTTCTCATCCGGGCGCATCGTTGTCAGGGCTTAGCACTTCCTTATGTCAACGACACTTGCCCGGTCAGGGGCATTGGGATGTGTTTCGCGGCGCAGCTTGTTGCGGTGGCGGCGATCTAATTGGGGGGGTTGCTTGAGTCCTGTTGGTATAATATACGGTCGTCCGAGTTGGCGCTATGTTGAGGCAGAACAGAGTTTCGGTAAGCGTTGTTCTGTTGGTTGTCTCTCTTTTGTTTCTTATGCGCGAAGTTGCAGGCAGCTTTGCTTTTTGCGCCTTTCTTTTGTGGTGTTGGTGCTGGTGTTGGAGGGGGGGGGGGGAATGCAGGTGGTGGTTGTGGTGGTGGAAGCTGGAGTCGGATGGTGACAGACAGGGTGACCTTGATTAGTGGATCACGAAGCCGCCTCCAGTGGGTTGGTTGGGGGGTCCGGGAGAGTTAACCTTGTGGATGGATGGATTAAACCGGGTCGTTTCTGGTGGCTTAAGGAGTACCACACCGACAAGTTACCAGGTCTCTACCACCTCGAGGTGCGGCTTGTCGACGTAATGACCGCTAATAGCCATGAAACTTAATAATCCCCGCGTGCCTCTTCATCACCTTTCAGGGTCTCATCCATGGTACCAGAATCGAGACCGACTGAACTAACAAACTAGCGAGCCAATCCCACCGCAGAGGAGCTGATTCCGTTCGACACAACAACGATACAAAGCAAAGAGGCAACGATCGTGCGATCGAAACACGACCGCTACAGTTTTGTCATATGCCGTTGCGGCCATGCCTTCAAAATGCTCAAAGTGATGCGAGGTCCCCACTTGTATGTAAGTGCACCTTGAGGTACAGGCGGGTATGTAGGAACGTCGGTAAGCTTGCCAGTAGTGCTTAGGTACGTGGACCAAGATCGAGACACATTGGAGATGGGTGCTCTCGTGGACACTTCCCCAAATGTCTGAGCGAAGAAGGACCCCGGACAACCGGAAACAAGTGCTGTCTGTGCGGCCCAGCCAACCCGAATATCACTACCACGAAGCTGTACGTAAAAGGGCAGGCAGTTCAAGGATATAGTTATCTGCAACACACAGCGCATCCTCGAATTGACATGTCCCAACGACCCCTTTCGCTAGGAATAACGACAGGTCATATACAGCAGTGCCACTCGTAGAAACCGGTCAGGGCACATCCCACGCTTTGGTATGATAGCTTAGAAATGAGAGTCCTCCGCGCGTGTTCTCTTCTTGCACTCATAGACTCTGTTGACGACCCGTTTGCGCAACCCAGCTTGGGCGACTTGATATGACTTGCTCGTGCCAACTCCCTCCGGGACTCGCTCGCCCTTTACTCTTCAAGTCCCCAGATCCTCCACTACTCCAAAGAGCGTTCTCTCAAGCCGTTCCCTGGCCAACCTTGCAATGGGAACTTAATGTCGTGGTTGGCAGTGGTTGATCTGTCCCGGGGAGGCCCCCGCACGGCTAAGTACAGTATCCTGGCGGGAGTCTACGTCAAACGAGCAGGCGACCGGGCACAACTACAAGTTAGCTATGGTGTGCTAGTAAAATTGCCTCGAGTATCAATCAAACCACCAAATCTTATCAGATGGCCAACTTTCCCAGTTGTAGTAGGTCTTTCCAGCTCTGGAATTTCCCTCCCGGGCTGATACATCACATCTCATCTGCCAACAGCCACCATGAGCTCGATTATCACTTCTGCCCATCTCACACCGGTATACCTAATAGGGTAGTTGGCAATGGAACAAGAGGTCCGAAGAAGGGGTCTTTTAGAGACTTGGAATGGACACGTAACTTTGCTGAGATGTGATTTCCAGTCCCCCCCTTCTTCCTCGGCGCGGAGACTTGCGGTGCTGGCTCCGACCTCTCTGATTTGCTCGAGATATTCACTGCCTGGCTGCTGCTGTCGTGGCCCGTCCCGGCAAGAGGCATGGCACCAGGCCAGGCTCCCCTTACCCGCGACAGCCACACGTGTAACCTCCCCTGGGCTATATCACAGCCTTTATAAGCCTTGAGCCTGCCTGACCACTATGCGAGAATATCCGTGCGACAACGTATCCGTCGACGTGCATGTTTTGTCCCGAGAGCCAGTCTTTCTTGATGGTATTTCAAAATCACGCATGTGAAACAAGATGTCTGTCTGCTCAGAAATAAGCAGAAGGGTCGTCTGCATGACGATTTTAAGTGAGTAAGAAGTTGTTATTACTCTCAAACTCTAAGGAGTCGAGAAGACGACGAGAGGGAGAAAAAGGTAGTCTGCAAACAAGACTATTTACATTTCCTGAAAGGCCCCGACAATGTCTCTTTATCAAAATAGTAAAAACGCCTTCTGTAGTGACGCCGCTGTGCCCTCCAGTCCCAAACCCCTTTCCAGATATGCCAAACTGCCGGCCTTACACTCCATCACAGGCACGCAAGACAGTGCTGCCGCGAGCTAATGGAAGATGGGCAGGACGGCAGTGGAAAATACAAAGCAGTACAAGAAAGTAAAACCCCTCTCCATCATTATAATGCCAAATATTCAGTCCGCTCCTTACAATCGTAAGAGGAACGCTCCCCCGTGATGCTAAAGTATGTTTCGTTGCACGCCAGCAATGACTTTGGTTCGCTTGCTCGTTCAGGCATCCGAATAGTACTCCTCGTAATGCTGATGGCCCGGTGTCATCGTCCAGGTGCCACCGTTGTTACTGCTGCCTCCAACCATGTTCTCCTTAGAGCCCCAGTAGTTGCTCCTGGTACGGCGGTCGCGTTCAAACTCGGCCCACCGCTTCATCGTGATCTTACTGCTGTCAAACTCGCCCTCGTACTCGATGCCCGCTTTCTTTGTCTTCTCACCCGCCGTCTTGCGAGTGTCGCCCCATGAGAAGTCGTCAAACTTCCAGAAAGCGTACGTTGGCAGGACGAAGTTCCAAATGGGCAGAGACAACAGGTAGATGAACATCCAGATGACGTAGGACCAGGAGTGAGCCGTGACGACGATGAGAACCGCCGGGAGACCAAGAATCAAACCGAGAAGCACCAAGGGAATAATCTGGGGCGGTTGGTGGATGATAGAAATGATCACTGTGGCGAAGTTAGTTTTGACACATGACTGACAATCATGATTTCGAAGAACTTACCAACGTAGAAGGTGAAAGCAATGGCAGCTGGCAGCACCAGAGTACCAATCAGCTCGATACCGATGATGAACTGCATACTAAAGCAGAAGGTACCACAGAGATCTCGCACAAGAACAAGCTCCATCAGGTTGTGGATGGTAGAGTTGATCCATCGTCGACGCTGCGAAAGCAGAACGCTGAACTCCTCGGGGACGGTAGTCTTGCAGACGGCTTGCGGGACGAAGACTTGCTTGCGCTTGGGGAAAGTCCGCAACATGAGCGTGGTCAGGTAGCGATCCTCACCCAGCAAGAGCAAATTCTTCTTGTGTAGCGTATCCACGACATTCTCCGAATAGTGCTCAACGACGTCGGGGTTAGCCAGGATGGGAACCCAGTAGTTCTGGGCACCCTTCGGGGCTTTGATCCGGTACATGCAGAAACAGCCGGGCAAGCAAGTGACACCGCCAAAGACGGACTCGAACGACTTGGACAGATGATGCGAGATGAAGTACTCAAAGACCTGGATCGCAGACACCCAGCTGGCTCGCTTGTTGGCAATTTTCGTCTCGCCACAGAGGCCCATGATTTCGGGATCCTTGACCATGGCGGAGATCATGTGAGTGAGACTGTCGGGGAAGACCTTTGTATCAGCGTCGACCATGAGCACTATCTCGTAGTAGTCGGGCGAAATTCCGGTAACCTTCCATAAACCATTGAACATTTCGTACTCGAGTTCTGTCATGCGCTCGTCAAACATCACCTTCTGGAGGAAAGACATGAGGATGATTTGACTGTCGCGCTTGCCACGGTTGCCTGGCTTGGCCTTGACGGCCTCGTCAGGGGTACCGCATTTGACCACAACCATCATGGGAACTCGCTGCTGCTTGTCGAGAGGGATGCGCGAGTCGGCGCCGTAGTCGTAGAAACCCGAGTAGATCTTGGCCATATTGTGCCTCTTGGAACCGCTTGCGACAGCGACGTACGAGAAAGCTTCTACTTCTTCAGGGAGAATTGTGTGGTCCTTGACCATGCCGAGGACGATATCAGGTGTCGACATTGACTCGCCTTTGCCTTTGATGATGCCGTCGCAAACCATGAGAATGACCTTGTGGCTGTTGGGATAGTCAGTCATGGCGATCGAGTCAAGAGTGGACCGGATACCAAGTTCTCCTTCGGAGTAGGCCGTGACGAGGCAAATAGCGTGAGCAAGAGGGAAACCGAAGGGCATCCAGTCCGACGGCGGCTGAGGAACGACTGCCTCATGGATGAAGCCGGCAGGGCCGGGACCATCTGTAGGGCTAACACTGCTGTTGTAGGGGTCAGACTTGAGGAAGCTGGTGCGACTATCGTTGCCCTGGCGGTAGATCGAATTGGGATGCAAGAGCTGGCCGCCTCCGGTTGCCTGGCTTGCCATGGTGGTGGGCATAACCTTACTGTTGCGCGGGTTGCGGTCTGCGCCGTAGACAGTCGAGAAGCGAGAGGTAGTTGGGAGAAAGGTGCTGCTGCGCTTGCTGACCCGATCGGAGCCTGTACCAGCCACGCTGCTGCCCATATCACCTGGCATGCGGACAGGAGCGCGATAGATATCCTCGCTCCAATCCTCAATCTGACGGTTACGCTTGCGCTTGTCGGACGACTGTGACGTTTTCGCGGCGGCATATGTTTTGCTGATGAACCACTGGAAGATAATGGCCAGGCAAAAACGAGAGACGACAACTGCCAAGATGAGAACCAGTGACACGTAAAGAACAACCTTGGAAGCAATGCATCCGACCGTGTCGGTGTCAACAGTCCCAACCTTGATGAGTTCCTCGAAACACTCGGCAAGTCCCTTGTCCCCAGATGACTGGAACACTCTGGTGACATCGCGGCCGTGAATGGCCTGGTTGGCAGGGCTCTGCTTGTCACGGAGCTCCTTCATGCGGTTGGGGATCACAACCTGTGTCTCGTCGAACCAGTACAAAAGATCCAGGTCTAAGACGTTGCCCGAGTACACAATCAAGTTTCTCGAGCTGTTCTTGATATCGTCCCACTTGAAATAGACGTCTGCAGTACCGCGGAACTGGGTGTAGAACGCCTCTCGGCTGTAGGGAGTGGTGTGACAGCCGTAGCCCAGATAGTACGGGAAGGTCATGTTAGGCTTTGACGAACCATCTTGGTTGAAGGTCGTGCAGGGGAAGTACCAGGCCAGATTGTTGCTCGAGTCGGTTGGAATTTCAGAGTTCGGCGTGCGTGTGATGATGTTCTTGCACTTGCCGTTGACGTTCTGAAAGAGGAAGCTCCCATCCTCACCGCCATATTTGTGCGGAAGATCGTAGATGATTTTAGGCAACTTGTTCTCTTGGGTCCTCGGAATGCCTTCTGCTATCGGGTGGCGAGTCGAGTCCATGTCGTAGGCCACTCCGTGGAAAATCATGAAACCATTGTCAACCTCGTTGACGCGCAGACGAACAGCGGGCTGGCCACAGACTGCCTGGTTGAAACCGAACGTCAGGAAACCAACGAAGCCCATGATCAGAAGGATGATGCTAATCAGTCCCATCTTCTCGCGCCAGGCTCTCCGCTGGGCCTTGGCCGGCTTGCCGAAGCATCGCAGAATGAAATCGGGGCACCAGAACGTGACGATGGCGCAGTACACGTTCCAGACACTGGGTGGCCGAATCTGCTCGGCTTGGTGCTTTTCCTTTTCGCGTGCTTTCCGGCCTTCCTTCTTGATCTTTCCGTTCTTAACTTGGCCAGATGTCCTCCGCCTCGTGCGGCTCGATTTCTCGGCTTCGGCACTGTTAGTTCGACTGCTCAATCGCCTGCCGGGTGTGCCATCCGACATGGCGTCTCCGACTCGAGAGCTGCCAGAAACATCAGTGGTTCCCGCAACATCCTCAAGAATCGGGTCGTTTCCTGTAGAGGAGGGCATCACGTTCATATTCGCAGCGTGTTTCCTGTAGTAGTAGTTGGGGTGGTCCTTTCCGATCTTGTTTCGCTCGGGCCTGATCAGGCTCCTTTTTCTTTGAAATGGCTGAGGGGTGCCGCTCTCGCCGCGGTCGTCGGCGGGAGATAAGGGCATTTGCTCTGTGTTCCCATTAGGAGATGGCGGTAGAGTATCTGCAAAAGATGTTACCGAACCCCCATTGTAATGCTGCTGCCCTGCTACGCGATGATAGCCCGACTCGGGGTCGGCAGCTGGACGCTGCCGACGGGGAGGTGAGTGTCGATAGGCATTTCGCTCGTCGTAGCTGGGTGCTGCTCCCGGCCTTTCGGGGAGAGACATATTCCTGAAACGGCGCGACCGTTAGCAAAGTCAATCCGTTTTATCGACTCTGACGAGGTGGATTCACCCATTCGGGAAGGAAAGCAAATCAGGCTCGGTCGCAGGGATCGGAGGAAGTGAAGCAACGAGAAGGGAATGAGGGCAAGAGTCTGCAAAGAAGACGATGGATATACAAATGGTGATCGGAAAACAGGTCGATTGAAGTGTGGTAAAAGGACAAAACCCAGCTGACCAGGCTTTGTGTTTTCGGTTGAAGGTGTACCACTTACGCAGATTGTTATGGGGGGCAGAGTCGTCAGTGCAGTGCAGGTTTGTGGATATATTGAATATCCCTGCTATAGACCGGGGGGTTTCTTAGGAAACGATACCGAAGCGGGCAGAGGCGAGCCGTGCCAGGCCACTTCCGTATGACGGTACCCAAGCCAGGAAGGTATTATGCAAGCACAAAATGACCGGGGTGCGAGCAAGTGCAGATTCCGGCGGCAGGAGCGATCTGCCGTAATCTGAGTGTCGTGGCCGCTGTGAAGAAGTAAAAGTGAAAGAGAATAACGAGCGTAATGTGGTGATGAAGCCGGCAGAAGCGGATTAACGAGAGAAAGGGAAGAGGAGCATGCGAGTTCTGGAAACAAAAATCGAGCAAGCAGGATGGAGGTGCTTTTTTCCCTGGGAGTTGCCTCCTGTTTTCGATGGCGTGGACTGAGCGGAGGGATAGGGAGGTGCTAGCAAAAAACACCTCCTAGTCAGGCCGGGGGTTGTCCCCCTTTCCCGCCCAGGCCACCTAACAAAATAACTAAAGTAATGCCCAGGCACCGTATCTGGGGAGCTTGTCGCTATGTCTCTTGGCCATGACGCACTGTGTAGCGCTGGATGGGGGCTGTACACGGCACTGGTTCTTGTGGTGGTTGAGTCGAGTCCAAGTCTGGTATTGCATTGCTGGGACAACGGCGCCCCAGGACTTGGAGAATACCTGGCGTTCCTGGATGCACTTGCAGCTAGCGCGCGCCACTCCCAATCCACTCCCAAAGTCTTGTAAGAAAACTGATGGCAAGAGGGTTAACCCACTACCTAGGTACGGTACACAGCGCCATACAGGTGTGTCTTATTTACTACCCTTACCACCTTTGTACAGGTCAGCCCACACCCACATCGTGCTAAACAAGGCGAGCCAGGGGTCAATCAAGAAATCACGATCGTTCTATTTTTGCCCATCTCGTGCTCGTAAGTCGCATGTGTGTAAATAGATACCTACATTGGCTGGTCGACGGTGGCCAACCTTGTTTACGCCTTATATCGAATTGACGAATGCCATCCCCCAAGAAGACGGTATTCTCAGCGAACGGAATCTCCTAGATGTTCACCAATTTGTAAGTATTTGAAAATAAAGTAAGTAGGTAAACTTGTCTCTTCCTTCCATTCAGCCAAGTGACATCAGTAAACTTTACGGTCCCCTTGCCTCTTGACTTACGGATCTGGACACTAACGTGATCGGCTGTGGCTCACCCACCAAGAAACACACTTCGGGGTGGCTGGTTTGTAACATTCTTTCTGGAACGCGGAAGCTCCATCCACACATGCCTCCTCTCTCTACGGGATGACATCTGTAACAGGCGAGCTCAAAGCTGGCGGGTCGCAAACCACTTCTCTGGTATGCGACAACAGTGCCAGCTACGGAGTAGAGGCTTCTCCTACTTCTACCCTATACCTACTTACTAAGTGAGTTTCATTGACGCGGCGCTGCAAGTTTTATGTATGCAATTGCGGATTTCAAGATTCGACGACAGACCCGCATGCGGCAGCGTGCATTGCGCGGCTTGTCTTCCACCCAAATCCCATAACCCCAACCCCAACCCGGGTAATATCAATCCTACTTGGATAGTATGTATACATTTGCTTTACCCAGGGTCTAGCCCGCCCAGCCTGGTCTTACGCTGTTCACAAGTGCATGGGTCGTAAGGAATGAGAGGTACGGCTTTAGTCAAGCTCAATCCGGCGAGCCTCTCCAAGTAACGCCACAAACCTGGGGTCTTGCCTGAGGCGGGACGGTCTTCCTTCGGTTCCTGTTACAGAAGCGCGGGGTTAATATGATTGCACGCAAACCGCCATCGCCGACATGAGACGAAGTTTGGTACGCTACCATGGATCTGTGGCAGATCCAGTCATGATCTTGGCTTTCGAAAATTTCCCTCTCATATCGGCTGTCGCTCTCTCCTTGATTCCGGCTTCGTTCGCTTCGACACCAAAGCCAGGTTCAGCTCAATGTAGGCGGCCAGTGACGTTGGCCCATTGGACTGTTAATGTTTCCAAGTCGAATCCGTGAGCTGAATGATCCTCCCCTGGACCCTGGTGACCTGTCTCAAGGACACGCGGCTAATCGAAAGACCGCCGTTGGGGTGCGCTACATGTATCTCAGGACACTCATCATGCTCATCGCCCTGACAGGCCCTCACTCCAGGTGTGTAAGTCGTAATCGCCAACACGCGTTATCCATGTCAGCCCTACCAGGCCGGTGGCTGGCTCTTGAAGCATCAATACTTACCCGAGACCGTATTCACTTACTCACAGATGTCCTGAAGTGGAGATGTCTCTGCCGCCAGAGCCTCATAAGTGGGCTGCGGCAACGAGCATGGCCCACAAGATGATGGGTTTAGCGACGTCCTATCGCTTGTTGCATACGTAAGTGGACTTGTAGCACTGGCAAATCTGGGTGACCAGGCCTCATGGTATCATTTGAGGATCGGCTTGCAGACCAAACTACGATAGACCGTGTCGTTGGACTTGTTGGTGAATACGGATATCAAATGGGTGCAGTCTGTAGGCCAAGCATCGTTTATCACTGATCTGCACACATATACGAGTCGCGCGGCCACAGGATACTGCACATCGACGAGAGGCATCGCTCGCAATACGGTGCCGTTTTAAGCGGGAATTCGTGTGAAAGCCGCCGTTGACTGAAAAATTCAACGTCGAATCCGGCGGTGGCGGATTGGTCGGCGCGAAAGCACCTGACGAGGCTCGGCGGGTTAGGAGCTTCGAATACGAACCTGTGCTACTCCGAAACGGGACGCGGACAACGACACAGCAGCCATCTAGGTTTGAGTACTCCGTACTAAGTAAAGTAGCTTTCAAACGACGCAGGTATCGCCTACATATCGGTACTTGCCGAATCCAGCGCTCGCACTTCAACGAGCCAGTGAGATCTTGCGCGTTTGAGCCTCCTAGCAAAGACTTCCAAGGCCTGGCAGCAGGTAGGCTTGGTCTGTTCATCATCCATACACTCGTGCATGCATGCCACTAGTCCGAGAGGTGCCCCTTTTTCATGTCCTTTTCGCGTCTGGAAAAATTTCAGCTCCCCATCCGCTGAGATGCTAGGGCCGCAGGACCCTGGCCACCTCTCTTCCAGACCCAGCCAGAAACACAGAAAGTTGTTTTAGTACAATTCTCTGTGTGCTTCAGTGCAAGAGCATGCTGCCTACCTATCATAATGAAGCTACTCTCCATAGAAAGCCATCTTGCCCAGGCGCTAGCTTTCTTTTCAGGTCTTTTCGCAATCTCCATAGCTTCTGTGGGGTTGACGATCTTCCACAGAGACCATGCGCGGACAAGATGAGTGTGCCCAAGGCGTCATCATCACAGTAGGCTGACGCCACTTGACGAGGTTCTCTCCAACGGTCACTATGGAGGAGTTGGTCGCGTTTCAAGGAGGAACTGGGTCCAGGCTTTTTCAGCCCAAGTATCCCGTACTGGATGAGAGTCTCGATGGCAGCTTGGAAGATTGGAGAGCTCCTCTTTACTTGGATAAGTGATCACGAACTCCCTACACTGGTGTCCCTCGAGTCTTCCGTACATTCGACATTAAAGCTGGGGAAAGGAGACGATCTGCATTTGGGACCGGGAACCCCTCGCGACTTGAGAAGCACGCACAGTACGTACATACTCCGTAGTGAAGATCCTCACCCATGCTGGACCCTGGTGGGCCAGGACGACAAGATTTTCATGGTCATCCTGGCTGATGAGATGAGAGGTGTGCCCCTTTGGCCTCCAAGCCCCCTTGAATGCGGGTTGATGTGTGCACGGAATATGTCACCTACAAAGTAGCATCCTGTCTGTCCCAACTCCTGAAGGACCTGCGTATCGCCAGCCGAAAAATGTTCGTCAAGGCGACAACCAAGTTGGCTCACCTCATACGGCGTTTCTCAGAACAACTACTTCGTAAGATCCGTAATAGTGGAGTCGGTCGGGGTGTCGGCGACAACGAGATGCAACGCTGTCTATTCAGGACAATACCCAGTCATGGAAATGGCGAGTTTGTGCAAAGGGGAATATGGAATTCGTGGGGGCCGAGATCCGGCTGAAGACCAGTCGGGGGAGGCTGGGCTAATGAACGGCGGTGAGTGAGTGATCAAGTTGACATGCAGGGTTGCTACACTCAGGTCGAAACATGCTCCATTTGGAAGGCAATGCAGCCCTGGAGCAGTCTGTCTACTTGGACAACAGGCTGAGCCAACCGATCAGTCATTTTTGCTTCACTTGTGCTGCGTCCGAAACATTCAGGGAGGACCCAATAGGGCGAGCTGATCGTTTTTGGGGTGTTTCCTGCTCTCCGGTCCCAGACATCCACTGCGTTCACCTACCTCAGGACTTTATTATGATGGACAATGCATAGAGGGATTGGGGATCGTCCCCGACGACAAACAACTTGGCTGGTTGTCATTCTTGAGGGAAGTATTAAGATGGAGGGAATTATACTATACCTGCCTCGACGGGGTTGATCTCGGTATTTTAGATTGAATGCATGCACGAAAAGGGCAAAGTAGTGAATCAATAAGTCTAATCCAAGCCCACTAGATCTCTGTGTTACATGGCGGGAGGGTGGTATGACGACAATTGCCAGGGAGTTGGAATGCTGGCTGAGCAAAAATCCCTTGGCAAGGGGTTGAAATGAAGTGCCATCTAGGGGAATGTGAAGATTGAACACTAGGCCAGCCACGCCGCCAGCCATTGGCAATGGGGCCAATAAGTTTCTTACCCCAGCCTCGAACGGACACTTTGGCAATCATCGCGATGGTCTAGGAAGTCGTCGATATCCCTCCTCGAGCGCGCGCGCGAGATGCAGGGCCAGGGGCAGGGGCAGGCGACAGCCAGCAGGAGTGGCAGATGGATTGTTGCATGCTCGTGGTGTGTGTGGCAGAGGGTAAAGTGAAGTATGCGGTACCTGTGCAGTACCGAGAGCTGCGTCAGCATCGGTGTGTGGGGTCTCCCATCTTTTTTAGTGGATAGGCGGGCTCACTCTTCAACCCGAAATGCACGGCGTGCACGGGTCCTGCGGCCTGGCCCACTGGCGTGCTTGCGCACTGGGAGTTGAGAGAGGGCCTGGTGCTGTTGTGCGCCAACACCATTTTAGCTTGTTCGTGGTCTGCCTGGGCTGACACCATAGCTTCGCGGTTGCTGGTGTTAGCTCCAATTACACGTTTAGCTGCAAATGTGGTTTGGGACTAGCAAACGGCGCGGCCATCATTGTTTGCTGGGAAGCCCCGTTCTAACTAACAGTAGGCAGATTTCCAGAAGCGCAAAACAGTGTCATCTGAAACTGGGTGAAGTTCCCGTAGCCTGGCGCTAGTTACTTTTCTTAGATGGGTGTTCTCGCTTGTTGCGGGCGCCAATTGTTACCATAGAGGTAGTTAGGTAGCTTACGGAGCAGGTAGCTTTCAGGTTGCGAATGTTGGTTCCCATTTTATTCAACGGCCCTCGCTCAGCCTCTTTTTATTCTCTTTCCCTCCTTTTCTTGATCGTAAATCTTGACCGACCTTTGTCGATTACAAGACACAATTTGCGGCATCGAGAGGAGGAGATAGGGCGCAACCGAGAACGCGGAGAAAGTCTGTCCGACCAGCCAAGATTGCTGCACTACGGGGAAGAGAGAGAGAAAAAGGTTGTCCTTCGTCACAACGGCACGCATCCCCCTGCGCGCACAACGGCACTTGCGTACCAAAAACGATCAAAATCTGGCAGAAGGGCTGTTGGACAAGCCACGACAATACCGGCACCCAGCTGGGCGGTAAATTACTCTAGGTACGTTCCTTATTCTCTCCGCCTGTCAGAGATATGCCAGGCATTTCCTTTACTATGTCTCAATTTGCTTGTTTTTTCACTTGCTCTGGCGGAAGGATGCGGGTGTGCCGTCATAGGCACTTTATTTTCAGCAGCATTTCAGGGTCGTCTTCGCCGTCTTTCGGCCCTGGCCCTGAGCCGGATTTACTCCCCTACACACCTACTCCGTACACAGGCACACAGGTGGCGGGCAATGGTCGGGTAAGATGGGTCAGGTACAGTTCCTGTTCAGTGAGGTAGATGTACCGTCCCTGTGAAGGGGGGAAGGGAGAGGGGGGGGCCACCGACAGAGACAAGTGCGTGCAGGAGAGGTGGGTTTTTTGACCCTCTCCTGGGTTCATGGCCCGGGAAGCACCCCCGTCCTGCCCCCCCAAGGACCCCAAGCATGCATGCGTGCGCAACCCAGCATTTGCTGCTGTGCGTCGTGCCAACTCCCTGCCTGCGCTGCCCTGCGCTGTGCTGTGCTGCCCGACACTTGCAACACCATCCGTCCGTCCCAGGATCTCTATTCCCGCATCATACTTCTAGACAATTACGACGACAGGTCTAGCAATACCTCTATCCACTGCAGCTCTTGCATCCCCATTTCTTACTCTGTTCTTCTCTTCTTCTTCTGCCCTCATACCACTGATTACATTCTGCTGGACGCCTCTCGTGTTCTCTTATTATGCCTGGGCACATTCTCTGACGCAGTGTTTCTACAATTAGAACTAGCCTCCCGTTCTAGCCAGCGCCTCATTCCATCGGCCTGCACCGTCACTCGTTTAAACCCTCCCAGTCGTAGGACTCCGAGACGCCTCAGCCCTTGCCTGGCTTGCGTTCCCCTGGCCAGCCTCGACGACTTAACCTTAGTTGGCATTGAGCAGCCCAAGCCACAGCAGATCAATGCATACGTGAGAGGCCTGAAAGTCAAAACCATCACCACCGAGATTCTCCGTCTCCGCCAATCTCAGCCGTCTGCGCCAGATTTGGCCTTGTGCGACCTCAGCGACTTGCGAGCCGAGTACTTCGCACGAAATGGCAGCCGTATCAACCACTCCCCCTCCTCCCACATCGGCATCTTCCAGCCCCAGCCGCCGCAAGCCAGTCCCTCTACACAACCTATCACCAGAACGCTGGGACGGCACGAAACCTCTGCCTATTGTTCCATCTAGCGACTCTCCTCGTCTGAGGCAGCCTCCAGTCTCCCCTGTCAGAGTCAACTTTCACCAGGAAAACTGGGCTCAACCTTCCAACGCCAACATCGAGACAACCCAGTCCTACGAGGCCACTCCCCCGAAACACAACGTTTACGACCGCGATCTACCCAAGACCCCAGAGGCGCCTACCCCGCCGCCTCATACACCGCTGCTCGACCAAGGAAGCCAGAAGCTGGGAGGAAGTGCTCCCATCCAACCGACAGTGAGGCAGGTTGGAGGAAAGCCCATACCAGTTCTCGACTCCCGACCGGTCGGATCAGGTCCGGCCAACACGTTGAGCCCAATGAGTGCACATTCAGGGTTGGATTTTGGCTTCTCTCAACCGTCCGTGAGCGGGAGGACAGCCACCACCGATCCGGACGATGCGAGTACCAGTGGCGTTGGCAAAGAGCATGATGAGAACCGCAACAGCCGCGAGACGGCTACCACCGTCAGCACAACGCAGCAACAAGCCTCTATCGAGTCCTCGGCGACAACCAGCGCAAGCTCCGTGTCCGGCGTCTTGGAGGCGGCAGAATGTCAGCCCTCTCAAGATGCCTCGCCTGAGAGCTCCGTCGAGAACGGCATTCCCGGAAACCAGTCGGTGCCTCAGCTTCAGTATCATCACCAGGCTTTCCTCCCGAGGAGCTCGAGCGTGCCCATGGAGCAAGACCCTCGAGCCGCCTCTCAGCCGAATCTCCTGGACAGCGCTTCAGCTATCAATCGGCATCTAACACCCAACTCGCCCTATATCCGACGCACTTCCTTGCAGCGGCCGGCATCCTCGTATTCAATATACTCCGACTTCGGTCCTCGTGGCCGTTCGCCCGGTCTCTATGGAGGCTCACACAATCGTGCGCCGTCATCACATTCCCGGAGATCTCCAGACACGAGGCCTTCGTCGTACGCAGACATGCTCAACGTGCCATATCCGCAACCGGCACCGGCACCCATCTCCTTCGACAATGCCAGACTTCGGAACAATGTGGGGACCAACGCGTCCCTCCTTAGTGCCCAGAAGACTCTGGAGATGTATAGGCAAAACGTCAAGAAGACCAATGACTTGTCAATACAGTATTCCTTTGCCGTTTTTCTAATCGCCACAGCCCAGGAGCAAGGATTCAACCATGAGGACTCTGGTAAGAAGAAGAGCGCTCCAAAGCCCGTACAGGACCTCGACAGCCCTTATGTGGAAGGCGCCGCATCTTCACCCAGTGAATTGGTTCGCGAGGCACGGAGCATCCTCCAGAAGCTCTCCAACGCCGGCTATCCGTTTGCGCAGTACTATTTAGCGGACGGCTACGCTTCGGGACTCTTCAGTAAGGGTAAAGAGGATTACAACTCGGCGTTCCCGCTGTTCGTATTGGCTGCCAAGCACGGACACGCAGAGTCGGCCTACCGGACAGCCCTGTGCTACGAGTTCGGGTGGGGGTGTCGAAAGGACCCCGCAAAGGCAGTGCAGTTCCTCAGGACGGCAGCATCAAAACGACATCCCGGAGCCATGACAAGACTAGGAAAGGCCTGCTTGTCAGGCGACCTGGGCGAGAAGCGTTATCGTGAAGGTATCAAATGGATGAAGCTAGCCGCAGAATCTGCCGACACCGTCTACAATGCGGCCCCTTACCAACTCGGTTGTCTGTACGAGACTGGATACGGCGATGACATCTTCCAGGACGAGAGCTATGCCGCCGAGCTGTTCACTCAGGCGGCTGATCTCGGCCATCCGGAAGCTAACTACAGGATGGGTGATGCCTATGAGCACGGCAAACTCAACTGTCCTAGAGACCCTGCCCTGAGTGTTCACTTCTACACCGGTGCCGCCGAACGCGGCCATGCGGCTGCCATGATGGGTCTCTGCGCCTGGTATATGGTGGGAGCGGAGCCTCTATTGGAGAAGGATGAAGAAGAAGCCTACGAGTGGGCGAGACGCTCCGCTGAGCTTGGTAAGCGTAGTCGACCCCTGTCCTCACTCGCCAATCACTAACAAGTGCTTTCTTTCAGGCTACGTAAAAGCACAGTACGCAGTGGGTTACTTCACAGAAATGGGCATTGGTTGCAGGCGGGACATTCTCGAAGCCAATGTGTGGTATGTCAAAGCGGCTGACGCTGGCGACGAGCGGGCAAAGCAGAGGTTGGCCGCCATCCGGGCGGCCGTGAGCGGCGGCACACCGATGGACGTGGCCCCGCCAAGGAACGGCAAGATGAAGAAGAATGGGGAGAAAGATGACAGTTGCGTTGTGATGTGATCGCCCGGGGCGGATCCGACATGACAACGAATGGGACGACTCGAACGATTCGAACGATTCAAAACGGCACTTGAACATAACCCTCAACTCTTTGTCTCTCGTGGGCGCACAACCGGCTTGCTTGGATACCCATGGATACTCCTTTTGCAGATGTTTGGAGTTCAGTTTGGCTTGGCAACTGAGTCGAGAACAACGCGACGAGCATTGATTCGAGTAGCTTTTGCGCACCTACATCGCGTTTCATCAACTTGTCATCGTTTTCCTTTTTTGTCTATTCGCGAAGACATCAATGGTGTCATTGCATCGCGGCGACCTTTGGAGGAGCAGCCTTATGGGCCGTCTTACTTTCCAATAATGTGTCCTGGAGGACGTTGTCATGGGCCATTTCTTCTGTTTCTTCCATCATGGTACCATTGCATCACAAAGACTTTGCATCGCGCGAGGGATCAACGACTGAAGGAGGGGAACCGGGCTCTCATTAAAACACGACATCGGGGTTAAATAGGTTTCCTTCAGCAGTCCTTCTCCTCGTGCGGACCGGGCGTTTTTATTTTCCTTGTTCTGAGGGTTTCCAACCCTCTGTGGGCGGTCTGCTGCTCTCTTGCTCGTAATACAGCTGTAGAAGATGGCGGAGGAGAGGGAACGGGGCGCCGTCGTCGTATATACCAAGACTAATTAATCATATGCCTTACATTGCATCGCCACCTGGATGTGCTCACACTTGTTGTTGATATGCTTATACACAAGCGTACATGTACATGGTCTGTTTGCCCAGTGATTGATGACTACCTACAACCGCTTAGACAACATACAAGTGTCTGGTTTGTCCTCATGCATTGCGATGCTATCAAAAGCATTATGGTGCTGTCAAGGTAAATGAATGTCCAGCCGGACAAGATTGCATATCAAGCATCTCCGTATATCCGCGTCAGACGACCAAGTTACGGGACGACGATCGCGAGAACTCGGAGAAGGAAGCGATCTCAGTCACACTAGATCAGAGTCATGTTTACAGCCACCGAAATGCCTATGTTCGGGCTTGAGTGATGACGTCGAGCAAAAGCGGGCTTATCATGGTGTTGGCAGCTTCGCCACGGGTCTGGAAGGGCCAGTCATCACGACCAGCAGAGAGCCACGGGTTGCCAAGGGTAATCCCCTATTCATGTCTGATCTAGCTCTAGCCACATTGAAAGGACTGATCTGGACGCTGCCCTTCTCAAATCCACGATTGGCACGGCTTGCAAACATTAGCTTTCTCTCCGCACATTGGAAGAGGGTGCCAGCACGACACCGTGACCGTCTACGCGCGCGGCAACACAGGTCAAGAGATGGGCAAGTCCTCAGAACCGCTCACTTGGGATCGCTGACCAAACCGTTCAGCAGGAACGACTCGCATCGAGAGTTTCGCCCGTGAATTTGTCATGTGTTTTATTGATGGCTTGCAGCGATATCGGATCCGTCAAGGCATGGCGAAGCACGATAGAACCAACGTCTCGAGGTCGAAGTCAAATGTAGGTAGGCAGTCCAAGATATTTCGTTAAGTATAGACACTACTGTAATATAGATCATCCATCATGATGAATTAGAAAGTTATACCGGCTCTCCAGCTCATACCAAGAGAGGTTTCCCATGTTTCATTTCTTCAAAAGAGGCACCCAAGTAGACCCAAAAGCCGGCAAAAGAGCACACGCAAACACGCAGACAAAGAGCGAGAGAGGCCGTCGTGACGATGATGAGGTAGGATAGATGGAGCCGTAATTGCAGGCCAGCACAGGGGCTGGCATGAAAGTGGTAGAGAAGCGGCCCCAGAGAGCAGGCATGTATATATATATGAACGTAATGTACACCTAAGGTAGTGAGATATTGACATGAACGGGTCGGAATCCATTGATGGTGGATTAGGCGTATATTCGGATAATAAACAGGACAGGCTTTCATATATATACATTTTGGTCGGATGCGAGTTTTGATTAAAAAGATTAAACAAAGGGAATGTGGCTGGTGGCTCCAGCGCAAAAGCACAAATACTGGTTAGGGAGTAAGGGCATATCCCAAAGTCATATCATGATTTCGCGTTTAGAACAGAGAACCACAGCCCCAGTGCTTCTCGCAACCGCACTCGCCATCCTCCTTCCAGTCGTCATCGGTGTGGGAGAAGAAGGCGGTGAAGCCACCGACGGCCTGCTTCAGCGAGGAGATGGCGATGGCCTGGTCCTGAGGGCTGCAGCAGGCAACACCGTTGCACTTGCACTGCGAGGGCCAGCCGGACTCCATGATGTATCCGTCCTTGCCACCGCAAAGAGCCTTGACAATGTCAAGCTGGCCCTTGACGAAGGGACCGGCCTGGTCGGGAGTGGTCTCGGCGTTGAAGTAGGCGTGGGCGTTGCAGGCGACAACATCGACGGCGGGGCAGATGACCTCTGCGACGCCGGAACCCTGCCAGGCGGCAACGGTGTCGGTGGTGGTGACGGGGGCACTGCAGCCACCGGCAACGAGGACCGACTTGACCTCCTTGATCAGGGTGACGAGCTGCTGGGCGGAGCAGAAGCCGTTGTGCAGAGCCTCGTTACCGACGACGCACATCTCGACAAGGTCGAACCTGCCCCACTCCTTGATGGCTTGGATCTGGTGAGCGACGTCAGGGTTGCTGTTGTCGCAGCCAGGCTGGCTGATGAAGACACCGATGATCATCTTGAGGCCGAGCTCCTCGCAGGCAGCACCGACGCTGGGGAGGGTGTCGCAGTCAGTCGAGTAGACACGGACGGTCGAGAAGCCAGACTTCTTGATGGCCTCGATGTCGCTCTTGACCTCCTGGGCAGAGCGGCAGACACCGCCGGGGCCGTAGGGGGTGTAGGTGATAGCCCACTGGTTGCCACCACCCAGCTTGGGGGGCGAGCTACCGCCCTTGGCGGGCTTGGACTCCTTAGGAGCGGGCGCCTCCTGGGTGGGAGCCGGAGGAGGGGGCGCGGGCTTGGTCTCCTTGGGAGCAGGGGGAGCAGGCGAGGTGAAGGGGCAGTAGACAACGACATCAGTCTCGACGACGGTGGTGACGACGGCGGGAGCAGTGTAGGTCCCAGGGGCGTAGCTGGTCACGGTGGGAACGCAGACGACAGTCTCCTTGGTGACGGTGACAGTGACGGGGGCAATGGTGTAGGTGCCGGCCGAGGGGCAGACGTAGGTGGTGGTCTTGATGACGCTGGTGACGGCGCCGTTGGGCTGGGTCTCGGTGGTGGCCACGGGGCAGGTGACGGTCGTGGCGGTCTCAACAACGGTGGTGACACCGCCGAGAGTGTGGGTACCCGTGGGGACCTTGGTGGTAGACGGGCCGCACACGGTGGTGGTCTCGGTCACGACGACGGTGGTGGCCGGGAAGGTGTAGGTGCCGGGGGTCGGGCAAGTCTGGGCGATCGGCGTGGGCACGGTAGCCGGGGTAGAGATGACCGAGGTGGGCGGCGGAGGAGGAGCCTGGCTCGTGGTGGGAGCCTTGCTGGTGGTGGGAGGAGCAGGAGGAGTGTACACTGCGGATTGTTAGTCTCGAATGTTCATATGCAAATCTGCAGATCCCCAGCGGCATCATCGGAGAAAGAGACGTACGAGTCGCGGGACCAGTCACGGTGGTCCAGTAGGTCGTGCAACCGCAGGTCTCGTTGGGGCTCTGAGGAGTACCGGTGGTGTAACCACGCTTCTGGAACAGGTCGTGGGCATGGCGGTGCTGGTGCGATCTGGCACTGGCACTTCCTGCAAGGACCGCAACGGCGGCGGCGACGAGAGATCCCTTCATCCTGACTGCTGAGTAGTTTATATTTGGGTTTTCTTGTTTTCTTCGAGTAACGAGTGCCCGCTAAAAGAGTGAAGCGGTATATGGAATGTGTAAAGGAAGGACGAAAGCGAAAGGAGCTTTCACGATGGCGGCATCAACATCCAGAGACGTTCCCGTGAGGAGCAAGAAAAAGAGGGAAGAGAAGGATCAGAGGCAGGAAGAGCGAGCAGAAGGCCCGTTATTATCATCTCACCTGGTGCTGGGGTGTCGGGGATGGGAGCGCCACTTGGGCAGACCGGATGCAGAGGCCATTTTGCAACGGGCAGAGAGTGACTGGGGTGTGCTGAGCAGGTCACATCGGTGACCCCTGGATGGTTGCTTTTCATGGTGTCTTTGCTGTGGAGCTTCATTACGATCTTATCCACATGCAGCAACCAAGAGACGAGGTCCGAGCAGGCACACGCACGCAGCAGCGGTCAAAGTGGAGGATGTGCCAGGCGAGCCAGGCTGACCAGAGCGGCCGGGATGGGATGCTTGGCTTGTCCTTGAGCCGGGTTGGCGAGCGAGTCTAACCCGTCTTGATAACAACGGTAGAGAAAGTCTCGCCAACAAGCGTGAGCAAGGGTCAAGGTTGCCAACTCGGCCGACAGATGCCGTTTACGTATTAACGACCTTGACGGAGAAGCACTCTGATAACCTACGTACTCCGTACTTACGGAGTGCCTTACGTAGAATAGCAGAAGGATGTCCGACAATGGAGCAAGCACTCGCTTCTCCGGCGTGGTTGGCGATCGTCAAGCTCTTGAGAAACAATAAACAGAACGGATCGGAACAAGAAAGACAAGAAACGGCACGTTCTGGCTCCTCCGTACGACTCCGCCTGGTACCGACCTACACAACAGGTTCGCCAGTGGATGGAGGGCGTTGATTGGGGCGTAGTGGGCGTAGATGAGCAGTAAATTAGTGAGATGGGGAAGAAAAGGGGAGGGTTCTCAATGTTCAATGCTCTGATTAGAGTCGAGTGGCTTTGAAATCCACAAACGGGGATTATGGATGATGGGCTTTTTGGTCGTCGAGAACCGGTGGGTGGGCATGGGTGGCACCTGGGTGGGTTTCCCCTGGCGGTTGGGGCTGCCCTAATCTGGCAGTGGAGACAGACCAAGCTAAAAAGCTAAAAGACGGCCAGGCACGCCGGGCTAGCGCAGGAACAGGGTCGGTGGCTTTTTTTTACTGGGTGGGGATGCTATCTAACGCTTCCCATCATTTCCGGGGGGGAAGAGGAGAGAAGAGCTTGAGGCTTTGGACCAGAACGAGCACCGGACAGCATAGATTGTACCCCGTTTTTTTTTACCCACGGATCGAGAAGGCGCTTGCATTGGGTGTGTTGTTTATTATGATTGCCTCTTGTTGGTGCAAAAAGCGCCGAGAAGTTAATAAGGAGGGTGGGAAGGCAAACCAAGAATGGAATCGAGCAGATCCGGGGTGGAAGCGTGGCAGAAAAGGCGGGCGGCCACTGGTCACACCCGGGAAATTGGCTGGCCGACTGTACGAAATCCGAGATGAAGCCACCCATTTCGGCCGTCGACAACAACCACACATCGATGCTTCCTACTCTCTACCTCCCTAACGCTATCTCTCTCCGCCTAATGATTCGTCCTGAGCTGAGAGATAAAGCGCTTCTTATTTGCTGGCCAACTGACTGAACTTGCCACTGTTACCGTGAGAAATAAACTCCTCAAGAAGTAAGTCTGATATGTCGTCACGAGGGCGCGTGCTAGGCGCTCGGTGGGTGTACATTGGTACTTACTTTACCTTTGGGCATCGCGATGCGTCATGAAGTTCCTTTTTTCTTCTGCAATCAACCAAGGAAAGGCCAAGCTGCCGTTCTCCCTTCATGCAGGCTGGGCGCACTACGACATCACAACCAATGCGAATTGGAGGCAACTCAACGCAAAGCTCCAAGGACGCCTCAACAAACCCTGTACGGTAGGTAGAACCCTCATGCAACAGTACATGGGCATCCGGTGGCAATTCCTATGCAAGCTTTCCTTATCACAGAATTGGAGCCAGCAAAAGGAGAAGGGGAGCGAGCCTCGTCTGCTTTGTACCCAGATGCGTTGTGCCCTCGACATCCCAGTCTCCGGATGGAGACGGTGATCTCTTCGGCCGGCGATCCTCTCTCGATTCAGCTCTCAAGAGAGTCTGCAAGTGCTGCGTCCGTATTCTTCCCTGTATTGTTCCTGCATGTGTGCAACCCACCACTTCTGTCAGGTCAGCCATTTGGGTGAGAGGCAACAAGGGGTCCCCTGTTCGCCACGGACAAGTATCCCTGTCAGAGCTCACAGCCGCGCTCCATTAAGGCGCATCTCATTTCCTGGAACCCACTTCTCACCCATCCAAGCACCCAAACCGCCAAGCCATCGAACAGACAACGACGCGGCGCCTGAGCTCTCCTCCATCACTCCTTTTACTGCAATCTCGCCTGTTTTGATCAAGTCCTTAATCGCGAAGGCCGGTTCGTCCGTTTCGACAGAGAGTGCCCTCTTCAACGCCTCACTTAACCCCCCGCATTATCCTCTTTTGGCGCCGTCTACTAACCGGCAGCGCCATCACCCCCCAGCTTGCCGGCTGTTTCAGATGATCGCCATTCCATTTCCCGAAAGATTGAGTCCCGCCGGAGAGGACCTTTGATCATTAGCGCCTCCAGTCCCATTTCATGCACAGCAGCACTCCACCTGCGTGTGCTTGAGAGGCTGACGGCTTCTCGCATCCTGGGGACCTCATTTGCTTGGCACGTCCGCATCTGCCGTACCTGAGGGATCGTCATCCGTGGACAGCTTTGAATCAGGCAACGATGTTCAAGAAGCATCTAGATTCGCGAGATGCGTCTGGGGAGCCACCGTTTAACCTGTTTGCTTGGCAGTGCCAGCCTGTCAGAAGTCCCAGGCATGCCGATGCCCACCTCAAACCTAGGAAAGTTAATGATCCAGACGATCAAAAAGTCTAGATGCACTTCTACTCCGTACTCACCGAGAATCCCGGGCACTCTTTGTCGTTCAAGACTTCACACTTGCGAACAAGAAGTGCAGACAGTTACGGAATGGCAAGCACAAGTGTGGTACGAGCCTTGATTCCCTCTCAACACCCCAACAGCATAATAATAACTTCAAGTAAGGTCCACAGAACGACGTGATCCTAATTGGTAAATATTATTCTCTCTATATTCTAATTCCAAGAGCTCAAAACCCAGCCGTTATCCTTTCGTATATCTTGTCGTATGATGCCAATGCTCTTCAACTTTCAATTTAGCACAGCATGTAGTCATGCCAACGTTTCCTTATTACCTTCCATGCATGTGTGGCATGGCCGACCCTGTTGCTTTACGCCACGTAGTGACATATTTGGCTCGTGAACCCTCTTTCCTCCTCAATGCTTCTCTGCCTAGCACCTAGTACTGGAGAACAATACCCATGGCCAGTAGGCCTACAATGAGGGAAGCCTGGCAAAAAGTCAGTAGCTGCAAGGTGCGACTATCCAAGATCGCACTTACATGGACCTCGCTCCACGATGCTCCAGAGATGGGAATGCTCGGAGAGGGTTTCACACTCTGAGTGACGTTGGAGCCACCAGGAGTTGACGTTGTAGTCAAGATGGCGGTCGTCGGTACAGATGAGGGAGCAGTCGTCACTGTGGTGCTTTCGGTGCTTGAGCCTGGTGTCGTGGTGCTGCTGCTCTCGCTGGCGGTACTGGTCGACACGCTCGGAGTGCTGGTTGGGCTTGTCACTGTCGTGGAAGCGACCGCATCCGGATCAGCGGTGGAGACGTCAGTGGGAGCGGCGTCGCCTCCGGTGATAGCATCCCCGCTGCCGGACTCAGTCTGGGCGATGACTTGAGAGACAGCCGCGAGAGCCAGGATAGCGAATCGGAAAGCCATCTTGTCAAAAGCCTTAAGGGTGATATTGATGGTTCAGTTATACTCGGGTTAGGTAAGCAGGAGCTGGCTGGTGAATATCTCACAAGCTTTGCAGAGAGTTGAACAAATGGAGAAGAGGATCGGCTTGAGTCCTTCGTTTCAAAACAGTCTACTTATATACCAAGTGCCAAGACCAATACATTCCACGTCTGCATAGCCAAGACGTTGTCTCAACTTGCGAGCGACGCTCAAGAAATAACACCATTGCGGCTGCTTCGGGAAGGGTGGTCGTCAGATCAACATGCAACGGCCCGCAGGCTTGAGCCTAGTTAGCCACCAGGGCACGATCCTCTGGAATGCGAAACGAAACCTTTAATCACTCGGTGGCTAGCCTGCCACATCGACCGCCACAAGAGGGGGCAGGATCTACACATCCAATACTTTGGTGAGGGAAGCTAACTGTGAGACAAAGTACCTCTGCGCGTATACCCGTACTTCGTAGCAAAGGGAGGCGCTGTTTGAAGCTATGACTGGCCACCCGAAAGAAAGCAGCAGCCCCTGGCGAGCATCTACGTTCCTCGCCGAGGTTCAGCGTGTTGGCTCAGAGATGAAACAGGCGAGGCGAGAGTGTCTCGTGACCACTCAACATAATTGGCCGATACTAGCAGGCCGGAATACCAAAAGGTCAGACTGGAATTTTCCCCGTTGAAAACCAATTGCCGTCTCCCACTGCATGCATGGAGGTGGGCAGAGGACTGGAATGTTGAGAATTGTCGTACCTGTTTGGAGGATATAAGTGCGGTTGAGCTTGGTCCAATCACATCAATGGCGCCACAATTAGTGGCAGCCTTGCCTCTAATTTACGCCACACAACACCAGGCTGAGTGAATGCAATTCAAAATTTTGGTCACAGCATCATCAACAGCAATAATTGCAGTGTCTCTGTCCGGGAAATCGCCAGGATCCTGGACTCTGGTCGGCGAGTATGCAGAGGGCAAGTACGCCCTACGTATGCTGGGGCTGCGTGGCCCGCAGCTTCCAAGGGCAGACGATACCTCGCTCCAGTGCTCGCATCTCGAGGGCTGGTCTCTGTAAGAACCCCAAGTCGACTTTTGCGAAACAACGAAGGGTGAGCGCCTGCAGTCCTATGGCTCTTGAATCTCAGCGATATTGATCATCTCATTACAGGCTCTCGCGACGGTACACTCTTCAAGGTCCCATCTTCTCGAGGTCCCGACGGCGTCCCCGCGCGAACAGCTTACTGCTCATAACCATGGCGGCATTCCAATACGACCGATCAGGGAACGGCTACGAGAGTGGGAGAGCCAAAATGAGAAGTCTTCTCACGTACAACCGACAGACTTCGCGAGACCGGGCGCGACCGAGAACACCTTCACCAGGACTGTAAGCCTCTTCATGGCGGAGATCGATGACGAGGGCCCGGACCACTCTGTTTTCGACGGTGAACAGCTGCCAGATGTGCGATTCGATAATACAGCGGTTAAAGTCGGTGATCTGATAGAAGTCAGGTAAGCCAAACTTCCCGAAAACTCGCTTGGATAGGGCCCGGAACTGACTGTGTACCAATTGCTAGCTCTGACTCCTGGAGGGTACAGCTTCTGGCTGTCTGCTTGGGTCGCTTCAACGGCTACGACCATTTCTACACAAACACCGGCAAATGGTTCACAAGTCATTCGGTACGCAGCTTGTTCAAGGTCAGCAACTTTGCTAGCGCGGATGAGCTCATGCCCGTCATCGAGGCGTTGCCGTCCGTCGAATCCCCGATCGAGGTCTTGAATACTCTTCAAGAGTTGAAGAAGGGCCCTTCTAGAGGTGCTGGAGCTCAGCTCATCCAGAAGATGCTTGCATTTGGTACCGATTCGGACGCTGTTCACCAGGCCAATGCCGCGAAATTAGACAATGCATTCGCACTTCTCGCCCATGAGCAGAGAAGATACATGTCTTTACATGAGATCGCCGAAGCTCTCTTACCTGGGCAGATGAAAGGAGGCGGGCAGTTTGCACCTGCGGCTTTATACGCTGTCCACCAAACTATACTTTCTCACGACATTGCCTTCAGGCCATTAAGCCAACAGGGGCACAATCGCTCATATCTCTTCGAGATCAGCTCCCGGAATGATGTGCCCCGAGCTGAGAGGATCGAAGGGCAGCTTCGGAAAGTTCTGGATCACCCTTTACGATCATCGGGGACCATGTCAGACGAGTTCCTTGCAAGAAGTGCCTTGGGCAAGTTCGTTATCAAGGCACGCAAAGCAATCGACCGGAGCCGAAAGACGCGGCCGTGGTCTACCCATGGGATTCTAGGGCCCTTTAATGAAACCCGGGGTGCCGATGATATTACTTGGTCCCCCCATGACCTAGATTTTGTCGAGTTCTTGCATACGTGGTCGAGCTACCAAGATTTTGGCCGCAATTCGCGGCAGCATTGGATTGGATCCTCCATCCTGAGAGCGCTTGAGCGATATGAGGACTCCGAGTACCTGACAGCTTCCATTGGGTGGACCTTTCTTCAAGAGATTGGCTGGCTGAAGCCATGGGATATCCAAGCCAGGTATGGCACGCGGCTTCCTGGCGTGCTACCAAAGCGAGACGGTGGACTGGACCGAGTTCCCCTTCCTTCACCCTCATTTGGGGAAGATGTGTTCGCAGGCGGTCGTAAGGAGTGGAAAGATGTCACTGCCTATTGCATCGACTCGGCTAGTACAACCGATATTGACGATGCGGTGTCGGTCGAGCGAGCAGAGACACCAGGAGAATACTGGATCCATGTTCATGTCGCCGATCCCGGCTCTTGCATCCGCCCCGACAGCCCTCTTGCCGAATCAGCGAAGCTTGTACCGCAGACAGCGTACCTGCCTGGCCATTTTGAGCGCATGTTTCCGGGAGATCTGGTGCGCGAAAAGTTCTCGCTCGCTCCAGACCGCCCATGCCTGACGTTCAGCGCGAGAGTCAACGAGGAGGGGGCCATTCTCGAACATGAAATTACTCCAGGAACACTCCACAATGTCATCTATATTTCGCCCACACAAGTCTCCGCTATATGCGGTGATGCTCCCCCTGCTATCAGCATTAACAAGCAAGTCTTTGAAGTTGGCACCCCAAGCAGCCTGGAATGGCCAGCAAACCGGAAAATGGTGTCTGCACATGAGCTTTCTAGTGAACATGTCAGCAACCTGCAAACACTTTCCAGGCTAGCGAAAGGCCTAAACTCTGTCCGCCTGGCCAAGGGTGCAATGCCGCTCTACTGGCCTCGCCCTTCGGCCCAGGTCTCCCTGAAGGACACACAAATCACCGAGACGCCCCAGGGTTTCTTCAACTGCGCCGGGGATCCGTACATCCGCATCTCGTACGGCAACAACACTGGCAACCCGCTCGTCGAGAGCACAATGCGCCTCGCCGGCGAGATCGCCGCCGCGTGGTGCGCCGCCCGCTCCGTGCCCATCCCCTACCGCACGCAGCCCCAGGCCGCCAGGAACCTCCCGCAGCTCCGCGCCTTCACCCGGGACGTCCTGTACCCGCAGCTCCTCGCCGGCCGCCGCCCCTCGGACGCCGACAGCCGCGCCATGCGCGCCCTCGTCGGCGCCGACGACATCTCGGCCACGCCGGCGCCGCACTTCACCATGGGCGCCGACGCCTACGCCAAGGCGACGAGCCCGCTGCGGCGCTACGCCGACCTCGTCGTGCACTGGCAGATCGAGGCCGCGCTGCTCGAGGAGCGGCGCCGCGGCGCCAGCCTCGTCGGCACCACGGATGCAGCGGCTGAGCACAGCGGCCGGTCTTTCCTGCCGTTCACGGCGGCGCAGCTCGAGGACGACGTGCTGCCCCTGCTGCGCGTGCGCGAGCGCGCCATGCGCTCGCTCGACCGCGTCGACGGCGAGGCCGAGTGGATCCTGCAGGCGCTCGTGCGGGCGTGGAAGTGGCCCGAGGCCGGGGGCAACACCAAACTGCCGAGCGACTTCCGCTTCGAGGTGCAGCACGTGTCGTCGCGGCGCGCGGCGGTGCGCGGCCGGCTCGACTGGTTCGAGAGGCCGGCCGTCCTGGAGCCGGCCGAGCTGGCGGGCGCCGGGTGCACGGTCGCCGACGTGCGCGTGGGCGACGTGTTCCGGGTCGAGCTCGCCGACGTCAACGTGCATGAGCGGCGGGTCTACGTCAGGGCTCTGGAGAGGGTTGCGAGTGCGTGATTTTGGGCGGGTGGCAGAGTGCTGTATGATGTTGTGTTTGGGTTATCGCCACTTATAAACGGGGAAGAGGCAGTGTTCCCTTTTAAAGATGGATAGAGGTCCATGGTTTTGGGACTTGGGTGTATGAATATTTGATGCATCTTTTGTACGATAAGGTGGTTTGTATGTTATGCTGTATGTAGGACCATGGTTAGAACAGATACCCGCTCATCGCTCATAGCCTGTAAAATAAAACATGATGTTAGATGATCTTCAGACGCCCGGTCATTGTGATATAATCCGTTCGATGTCAGGGATCGTTGATGAAGGATAGTTCTCTTCAGCTCACGCCACCCGTCAAGTCTGGAAGTCTGAGATGCTTGAATTGGAACGTGCGACCAGTCACTCAACGACAACACCACCAGAAGATGAAAATGTCAAACGGATGACTGAATATATTTCTATTTCGTATATCCGTAGAACATTACAGAGGGCTGGGTAGCCCCCGAGTCGGTCGCAAGTCGCAAACCGCGCTGTTTCCTCGCTGGAAGCCCGACCCTGGATGTTGTCCAAAGACAAGCAGAGGGCCCCCCTCCCATTCCCTTACAAAGTCACTTTTCCCATGTCCGTTTTGTGTTGCCAGCCCTGAGATCTTTCAAATAAAACCCCTTTGTTGCTCCGATGGTTTGTTTGATCCGATGACCGCCCCTTTCCCCTGACCACTGCCATGATATTAAACGCCAGACCCAAAAGACCCTTCGCCTGGATGATGACCCGTAGTACAAACCCAAAAGTAAAATGACAAAACAGCAAAACAAAGGTATTAAGAACTACCGAGGTAATGCAAATGCCGGGTAGGTCATCAGGACCGATGTACCGTAACACCTCTTAGCCCAATAACGAGAGGTGAGGGTGGGACAGTGACAGCAACAAGCCGTTTGTTCATGTCCCTCCCTCCCATCATCGCCGTTGCAGATGATGCAAGGCGAGCCGATCAGTTAAAACAAGTGTCGAATCAGAAAAAAAGCAAACATACAGGAATATGTAAACAAGCCCAGTACTCCGTGTGCAATGCATCGTGAATGTCGTGGCATCCTAAGAGCCCGTAACCCGATAGCGTCGAAAGGAAGCAGAAGCTCTGCAACGAGGAAAAGGATTCAAAGACGTGCAAAACACACGCAAGCGATCAAAATGCCGCGGGGGAGGCACGCCAATCTCGCTCCGGACGAGCCAATCGGCCCATTCCGGACGGGACACCAGTCCTTTTGCCCCTGTACTCGCTATTTGGTCGGTTGGTTGGATCGCAAAGATCTTGACGGGTGTAACGCTGAGCCCCCTCCTAAGCAACGAATCAGCGCCCGGCCATGGTTTTTCTTATTTCCTCCAGCCCACGTTCCAGATGACGTGGGCGATGTCGCGGGCCGTATTGACCGTATCAATGACCCGACCGACAATCCCGCCGTTGGCTCCCGCTGGCTCACCTTCCTCGTACGGCATAAACATGCCCGACTCAGTTCTCCGCATCCCAGCAGGTTCCGCGAAAAGGCTACCGGATGACGTCGATCGCTTGAGGCCGGAAGATTTGTCCAGGGAGGGCCCTGCCGACGGCTTGGGGTCCCCTGCTTGCGTCCGCCATTTCATCCCAATGCTCAGATCGTCGTCGTCGTCTTCGTCGTCATCCTCTTCATCGTCATCATCGCCTAGAAACATCTTCTTCGATGGTTTGGATGGTCGCAGGGTCTCTTGGGATGAGGAAGGGGAGAGGATGGGGTGGCGGTAGCTATGCTTCATGGCGGTCTCCTGAGGCTCGGGTGTATCTTCCCGGTACTTAAGGGTCGTAGAAGGTAGCATGGCGATTGTAGGGGTCTCGGCGTGGCTGTTACTGCTCGGTCTCCTCTTGAGGGTTGGCCGCCTCTTCTTGACACTAGTTTTCTTCATCATGATAGCTCCGTCGTCCGAATCGCTGTCGAATGGGTAGGGGGCGGGATCCATGTCCTCATCGTCGTCTTCGCCCTTGATCTCGACGGCAATGCACTGCTCAACCTGCTCGTTGAAGTGAATATGCTTCTTCTCGGTGTTGGGTGTGATGATGCCAGACGACGCACTGGACGGCACCAGACTATCGCTTCTGGGAGTCGCTCCAGTTGAAGAGAATGGGAAGGTCATGTAGTCCGTGGCGGCTCGCTCCAGGCGCGGCCGGGCCATCCGGCCGCCACCTTCCTTCTGCTGGGCCTGCACTGCCGCAGCAGCTTGCTTGACCAGGGATGAGGCCGATAGCGATCTCTGAAGCATGACTTCTGACATACTCCTCTTCTTCAAAATTGGCTTCTTGTTGACGAAAGAATGATTCTTGGTCAAGTCCGCGCTGTTGTGATGCTGACTTGGCATCATGCCTTGGTTCCCAGTCTGCAATGGCCCATAGAGCCATGTCACATCACAATCCTTGAGCCTGTGGAGTTTGTCAATATACAGAATACCTCGAGATTTATGACGGACAAGGTGGGTTTTACCAGTTGAGGGTCTCTGGCGAGATAGTCTTGAGCTTGTTCTTGGACTTCATCCATGTCCTCCAGGATGCGTTCTCAAGACGAGCCGAGTTGGTGTAATCACGTCTCCTAGACACGATATACTTCCATGATTCCCAAATGTCCTCTTCCCTCCAATCGTGAGAAAGATAGTCCACATGTCTGGACGGCTGAGCCCTTAGGGCGGTGTCGTCCTCGGCATGCTCAAAAAAGTCCGGAGAGTCCGGCCTTGACGTATCCGTCGAGGTAGTATTATCATTGGGTGAAACAGTGTATGAATCACCCAGGCCTCGTGGGCTGGGTGGCGGCTCCAGGTCCTCGACCTCGTTAAGGAATCCCACGTCGTCGTACTGGGGCAGGGTGAAGGGGTCCTCGGCTGTAGCCGGTCCAAGGTGAAGAGCCTCGTCGAAGCGGGACTGCAGAGGCAAAGATGGGGCGGCTTTCTTCGAGAGAGATACGCTACTCGTCGAGTCGGTGTTGCTCGGGTGAGGGGATGAGGGTACTGATGAAGAGTTCGAGTCGGAAACGACTTGGATGGGATGGCTGTGTATTTCGTTTATGCGGGAGGTGGAAGAGGATGTACGAAAGCCCTGGTGTTTGGAGCCAAACTTGGGCTGTGAGTGAGAGCGCCGTAGATTTGACGGCGCAAAATAACTGCTCTCCTCTGTCGATATGACGACGGCCATTGTGATCGGTAGCCCAGGGACGTGCCGTCCACGTCCTATGTCACCACCGGTTGAACCTTCGTTGCTACCTCATAGGCACCTGAACCGAGTCTGGGAAATGGACCGACTTCGGTGCGTCTCTGAGCTCTGAGATGGAGGATGGAAAGGTCTTGCACCAAAAGGCTTCAATTGCGGAGGGGGTGGTCTGGTTCTAATCAATGCTGGTCGTGTGATGAAAGTCGCTGGATGAATGTCGAGTCTGGACAGTTGCAACTGGCTTGCCGGCAGAATAGGGACTCGAGCGAAGGGCAGCCGGGTTTGCGCAAGGGATGCAGACGGGTACAAAGGCGGTGACAGGGGTTTGTTGGAGGTGGGTAGATCCAGTCAATCCGAGTCGGCAGTGTCGTGAGGGTGTCGATGCTCTCTCTGCAAAGCAAGGGTCGGGGACTGCAAGGACAGATGCGAACGAGAGAAAAGGGTTGTAAGTGATATCGTACCGAGGGAGGAAGGGGGTTGTGTGCAAAAGATAAAAAAGAGACTGGACTGGCTGGCGTGGGATGTCGAAGCAAGAAATGGAGATCGCGGAAGGGATGGACAGGGAAGCGAACTGGGGGTGGTAGTCTTCTGGAATGAGTGGTGCGTGTGTGGATTGGTGTGTGTCTCTTCTTCTTCCACTTGTAGGTACTACTTCCAGGGCGAATTGTGTGTGTGGGAGTGGGAGTGGAGGGTGTGGGCGTACTGTACATATGGATGGATGCGTGCGAATGCAGAGATAAGTAACTTGACTCCGGTACGTACTTACCTGAAGGATGGAGGGTCTCGCGCAGGAGGAGGCACTAGAGGCGTGGGCATGAACAACACTACACCAGACCGGGCTTGGGGGGTTCAATTGATCTCTGCTATTGCTGGTAGCGGTACCTAGCCATGCATCGGCACCAAGGTACCTCTCATGGCTGCAGTTTACCTGACCTTTGAATTGAATTGTCCTTCTCTCGCTTTCTCAGCGCTTTTATCAGTTCATCTAGAGCAACCCAATTGAGATGGATGAACGTCCCGGTCTTTGGACAGAGCAGAGAAGCAAAGAAATACCAGATCTGCCACTAGGGGAGAAGAGCAGTGGGGCTTGGGCACTACAGTACCTGTACGGAGGAATGAACGTATTTCGAGCGATAGACTATCCTCTCTTTCTTTGGTACATTATTTAGTCCTCGAATGCACGTTATTACGTGTCTGTGTGTCTCGTAGTCCTCCTGAATATGGGCTCTAAAAGCCCATTCCCAAGGGTCCCCGACGAAGGGGTTTGATGGCTTGCTCTTTGTCTCTCTTGCTTGGAAGGGAAAAAGACGGACGGGGACGACGGTGTGAGTGGCGGCGTGGGACGCAGGGAGCGTTTGGATTGGCAGAGGACGAGGTCAAAGAGGGGTCCACCATGGCACCAGACGCTTCGGTGACAGGGGTCTGGGCGGGGGCCCCTACCAGAAGGACCAGAGCCATGAGAGCCCAGAGCGTTTTGCTTTTTGGGGCCAAATTCCACCTTCATCAGCGTCAGCGAACAGGATGGGGGTGCGTACCCTGTGTGGACAAGGGATTGGATAGGAACCATGGAGTCTTTGCGACACACACGGCCGTTGCACCGCAATTATCGTACCTCGAAACACGCTCGGCTTGCAGTAGCCTGCTCGCTCCTTAGCTCTTATAAACACCAGGCTAGGTAGCTTGGGTAATGCGATGCATGCAATTGAGGTCTACACTTTAATAAGTAAATGCCTACTAAAGCAGCCAGGTGGAATGCCCATCTCGAAACACAAAGCCTAAAAGTATGGGTTCTCGACATGGACAAGGGCACAGCCAACGCTTGCAACGCTACCGCTGCATCTAAGGGGTGCAAGGAGGCTCAAAATTCTACTCCGTACGTCCAAACGAAGTCCCGTTTGCAATCAAAACGGAGAGATATCGTCTTGGATTTCGTGCAACGGCACAACGGCAAGGGTCTGACTTACGTGGGGTATTGGCATGTACGAAATACAAGCGGGCAGACAACAATCCTATTTGCAAGACATCTCGTGTATTGCTAGTGCAGAGGGTGAACAGAGTTTCGTGCCTTGAATGAGACGAGACGTCTTTGACAATGGCAGGGTTTACATAACGTGCCGTGCCTGATGAGGTGAATTGCATGAGCATGTTGCTCGGTGGCTTTTCCACCCCCATTCATGACTGGATTGGGGGTCCCATATGAAGTAAACGCCCGTTCTGTTGTGGCGCCAGACACCACCTCTGCGTGCGTCTGCTGGGAGACCTTCTGGAAGCGATAGGCAAAGACGCCTTCGATGACGAAAGACGGGCCATAGTGACGAGGAACCCTGGAAAGGTTGGACGGAAATGTCGCAAGCCAACCTAAGAAAGCTTCCTGTAGAGACGATCTGTTAACACACACCGCTTCTCGAAACGAGAATGACCAAACGGCCAAGGTGCTTGGAGACAATTACGAAAGCTCCCTTGAGCCGTTGTTTTTGTTGATAATCGAATGTCGATCCCGATTGCTATGATATCAATAGCTGAGGGATTGGCAGTGCTAATCCGGGGAACCGGTACCGTTACTTCTCCCACATCGAGATGGTCTGGCAGTCTAGGTACTTTGCCAGGCCCGCGTTGCAAAGTCACTTTTTTTTTTTAAACCCCTGTCTACAGGACCTAAGGTAGGTGGTCTCTAAACGCTCTGAAGCTCGAAAAACACATGTGAATCTCGTAAACGTCCAATGTTTTTTTTCTCTCTCTCTCACTCTCACTCTCTCGCGCAAATCAAACATTGCAATATCAATAAACGAGCGCTGCGATTGGCTGTGGGTGCATGGAGGAAAACTCCGACCAGAGAAAAACCTGCACGTCTCCATCGTAAAAGCGGGCAGGTGGCGGTCGAGATGGTTCGGCTGTCAGGTCCAGGTAGAGAAATGCCCCATTTAGACGCTGTGTGCTAAGCCGATAGGGAATGACCCGAGGCCAGAGTTCACTCTCGGACACTCTATTTAGTGGGCTGCCGACACTCCAGAGCGGAAGACATCTCCTGAGCGTATTGTTTGAGCATCTTGGCATTCGGGCCTTCGAGTCAAACTTGTCTTGAAATTCAGGGAGGGAGGGAGGTACGTAGTCGAGCAAATCGAGGTTCAGGAACTTGCCGTTGCTGACCTAATTTGCTGATGGAGAAGCCAAGTGACATCAATCCCTTTCCTCAGACAATCAGGGCGACGGCGCATGCTGGGCTTGGGCCGAGTTGAACTTTACCTTTGCAGAGATGGGGCTGATCTACGCCAGCCCGGGACTAACTACGGCGGCGGCTCAATATGGGGCGAGATGCATCTACTGCAGCGTGGAGGGCCTGGTCCGTTGGCGGAGATGCTCACCCTGAGGCCCGACGGTCTTACAGGGACGAAGATGAGTCCGCAGAGCTACGTAGTCTTCGTGCCTGAGTCTGGAAGCTTAAGCTGCACCTGGCTTGCAACGCGGCTTCCGACATACGACCCAGCATATTGGCAATGCTGGTCAACCGACTCTCTGTGACGGGATGCCGAGCCTGGTGCATCGGGTCCCAATCATCGCCGTCGGTTCGACCGTCCAATGGATAGCTCCTTGGCCATCTCGAGCAACTTCCTCTCCGCCGTGGAGAAGCCGCGCTGCTACCGAGGCTCCCCCGGTCCCCCAATCTAGGCGTCGTGGAGATATCCGCCGCTATGAGCCCAGGGACAACCTCAAATCGTCCAGTTCTGGATGAAAAAGGCTTCCACTGCGGCGAGGATCGGAACGACAGGTGATTCAAATGCTTAAGAACAGTCTGGCCCTGCAAACAAACACGCTCGGTGATCCGACATTTCCCGGCCTACTTACACCTGCTAGCGTCCCTTGGACGCGTCCAAACGCAAGATACGTCAACGCCTACCTGAAGGAGGGTTGCTAGACATCAAAGGAGCGTGGCTAGTGTGGTAATTTGCCGATCCTCAAAGTCTACCTCGATACCGACCCAGTGGAGACGCTGTCTATCTTGTAAACTTTGATTATGCAGTGTGAACTGCCCAGGGGTCCTTATCTCTGTTCTCTACCAGAGACCAGCCTTCACATGATAACGAAGCAGGCAAGACAAGGGCTGGTCACTGATAAGGCACGTCCTTTTGTGATCAGTACCCGACTCTCGATGTTGCGGAACAGATCACGGCTTGCAAAGTGTTGCTCCAAGAGGGACGCCAGCGTGTCAAGGCAAGTCGACGCCTGGTTTCGAGGCTGGAGATCAGTCGCGTCGACATCATCTGTGGCACCTTACATGATGATCAACAGGCTAGGGAAGTGGACGGCAGTCAACGCTTTCGGCAGCGGGAAGCTAGACTACCAGCGCACCCGCAGCAAACCGACGGTTGCAAGGAATGCTAACCCCCAAAGATACCCACCTTGCTGAGAGCACGCTGGCTCAGAGGCATGTACAACCCCAGATCAGGTCGTAATTAGACTCTATCCTCGGATGCTTGGCGCCCTCGTGCTCTTCGTGTCATCCCGGGATGTTGGGTTTTGACGGTGCCAGTCCGCCTAGGAACTAGATAACCATGGCCCCCGATGAAATCCTGGTCTTCAAGCGTCCATGTGAAGATTTGCAGCAAATGGTATCGAAAAGGAAGCTCCCCTTCCCATATTGGAGGTCTGAACAAAAACGGTCACCGTTTTGTCGGAACGTGTGTGGACCTTGGAGAGACGGCTGGCTCTCCGAGAAATGGACCCTGATCTTTCGCGGGAGTGAATCAGATTCATACCTCTCTTGGTCTTGGTATCCTCAGCTCTTCTTGCATTCTTTTGGTTTGGGGAGCCCCCGTGTGGAGAAGATGGCTTCTTCCCCGCCGCCCCGTAAAGGCAACTTGCACTGCATGCGTGTGTAGGCAGCTACGTCGTAGGCGGCTAGGAATCTGATCATCGTTGAAGGTGGTCGAATTGGGGATCTCTGGGGAGAGGATGGCTGGCGTGAAACATGAGATATGTTGTTATGGAATGACGAGAGTCCATTGTGTGAACAAGAAAAGTGGGATTTCGTGGGTGAGGTAAGGTGAGCCAAGGTGAGACCGTAAAAGACGAAAATGCTAAGTAACTAACACAGATCCTTGCTTGTAGTAGAGAGACCGCCAGATGCCTCTTCCGCGGAGAAGATAAGCCCAGCCACGCCCACCTCGAGAACTTCACACACAGCGTTTCGCTCCCTCGAAGCGAAAAGAGACACGGCAGCTTCCCACAAAGCTTCACATGCAGTACGACCCACAGCATTCTTTCACTCTTGCGCCTCTTACTCGAGCCTCATGCTTCTGACAAAATGCGGGCGCCGCATGGCGCGAGACGCTTGACTTTCCATCTGTCCCAAGCACCTGCAACGACGCCACCGGCAGTCCAGATCACTTCATATCCAAATTGTGTGACAGGCTGGCTGTGGCGTTTGACGAAGACCAAAAAGCCAACCTTGATAGCCAGCAGACACAAACCTGCCTCTTCGTCTGCTTGTGGTTCCTGACGGCAAGACGATTGACTGGAGACAGGGTGCAGCATCCGATGGCCCTCGTCGCTTGATAATGTCTGCTTCCGATCAGATCTTTTAGACGAAACTCGACGAGCCGAGTTGGCAGCCCAAGTGACCAGTCATTTTTGCGGCAACTTCCTGCAGACCAGGGTCAGGATAACAATGGCCATAGTGATATGCAAATCCTGCTTGGTCGGATTGGCCGTGCTGCTGCCAGACCATCTCCTCCATGCCCTCCCTCAGCCATTATTACATACATATCCAGCCGCATCATGCCCCTGTCCTGTGGCAGCATCCCACCTCCCACCCATCACAACTGGTGGATACACCGCATGCTGGAGAGCTCTTTAGCTCTCCTCCATACATATAAAGTGGGAAGCTTGGGGTGTGGGATGGAGGGGGTCGATGTACAGAAAAGTCTGCCGAAATGCTCTCGCCTCGAGAAATCTACTCTTTGAGTCTGTGTATTGGTGGCGTAAGCGCTCGCTTCCTCCGGTTCCCAAGATACGACTGTGTCCACCGGCTCCATTTGCATGCGCTGTGTTGACTGTTCTATCGTTTCAAGATCATGACCGTTTACGTACGAGATCGATGGTGTCTCTCTCTTTTACGAGTTTTGTTGTTGTCCTGCTCTGTTTTCTGTTTCCATTTTGAAACTATACAAGCCTTCCGGAAAGCTAAAAGTTGCGGTGAGAGATATTTGAGCGATTAACGTCAAAGCTTACCGGGGAAGCCAGTCCGCCTTTCGCACAAGCCGTAGATGAAGCACCACTAGATTCAACGTGGTGTAGTCTACAAGTAGACCTTAAAGGCGGTGCTACCTACGCACGTTGGCTGGTCTTATCGTATCGACTACAGATGGCACAAATCGGCGGCTAGGGATCCTGTCGTGAATTAGCTAGCTGCCTGTCTAAGTCGTCGAGAACAGTCTTGGAATAGTAAACGAGTACGGTGACATTTGTGACGCCAAATTGGAGATGAACCCCTTTGAGCGCGAAACATGACGGTATTCCACTGTAATAGGATTCATCACGTCGCAGATGCAAATGCAGTCGACTCCTTGGCTGCAGTTCAAGGTACCCGCTTCCAATACATCCCGACACACGAACCCCGACCACCTGCTCCGGGCCAATCCCATAAATCAGTCCAGGCACAATCAGAGGATCGTACGGCCGGTCAAACACTCGCCTAAACAGACGGCTTCTAGACGACCAGGTTTATCTGATCCACCGTAGGTGGTTTCGACATGCAAGCAACAAAGCTGCGACACACCCGAGGACCCAACATCGCGCATCCGGACGGACTAATGGAGATGGAGGGTGTTACCTCGAGTGGCCTGCGGTACGTCCGCAATAGTACAGCTACCTGAGATGCCATATCGCCAGTGTATGGCTGTTCTAGACGATCTGAGTGGTGGTGCCAACGCAGCTCTTGATCGAGTGTGGTGGGGTGTTGTTTGGCGCCGCATGTCTTATATATAGAGAGCCGGGACGGATATATGGTGGGTGGTGGGGGGCGGAGCTTGGGATCTCATCAATGAATATCACTTGCTGTAGCTCCAAAGCTAATACCGACGGGTCGATAAGGAGCTCGCAGAGTATCAAGCTCTCACAGAGGTGAAGCTCCGGGGGCGATCTGAAAATCTGCCTGCCGGGTTACCCGCCTGGTCCGGCTGCCCGATTGCAACAATGGCAGTAGCACATTGTGGCTGTGGTGATTGTACTAGGATTTGTGATGGACTGTCATTTCGACACAAGCACGACGAAGCTTTCCGTGATCTCACTCCGGACGATTAGAGCTGCTGACCCGTTGCCCAGATGGACCCCGATGTGGTTGCAATGCTTCGAGCCCAGAGCTCTTCGTAATGTCTTATCTGCAACACCAAAGCTCAACACACACTCTCCTCTTCTTCCCCGCAAAGTTGTCACACATGTCATATGCCACTCCTGCCGTGACATGTTCTTCCTGACCGGCCGGCAACCTTCGCCGCCCGAGGCTTGTCTCAACGGTAACACCCTCTTTACGAGCCCCTCCTGCAACTATCCGATTACAGATAGGTAGGTGAGGGCCCGGAGCTTCCAGCCTCCAGACCGGCGATGCATCTGTGTTGACCGAGTCGGGGGCTCCTACTCCATGCTGTGTAACACACCCCATGTTGCAGAGAGAGGGTGTGTATATGTCTGCAAGAGTTTACGCTGTGCGACACCGTTGGACAGGGCTTTTCTGCCGCAAACGAGACCTGCCTTGCTGGACGTACATATACCATCCCAGCGGTAAGGGCATTGGGCAGCAGGGCCAGTTGGTAAGCAAAAAGCAAAACCAACCACATGATTCTTGCAGCACAGTGCAGCGCCTTTGGGCTGACAAAACAAGATATGTCTGCGGGCAAGGCTGCCATTGGAAGTCGCCCGCTTGATGGCTTGCATGGAAGAGCTGCGTGGCGTTCGGTGGCGGCTGTCCCGCGCGCATTCATGTATATATCACCAGGCCGCTCTGCCTGCTTTGTCGAGGCTCGAAGGGGAGGGGTCCCTCGTCATTATCTTGTCATCCTGTATGAGCGCTCACATTTTTGGGGTATGGTCTGATAGCCTTGGTACTCATCCGAGACGGGGCTGGGAACAGGGCTGGACTGGTCCGTTCGAATTAAAAGCTCTTGTCGATATGCAAAGCATCGCGTAGACTTCAAACCCGATGCAAAGTTCCTGCAAATTGTCGATCGCCGATGATCCATGGACCCTGTACAGCGTCAACAGCCTCACTGTGCATTTTCACATGCTTTCGCCCCTGGACGTCTACACCAAAGTCCCATGCAGCAAGGTCGTTGATGCTGAAGCCGCCGGTGATCGTGCAGAGAAAAGTCTAGGCACTGATAGTACCGCCAATGGGCCTAAGTGGATAGCGATCCGCCTCGAGACAGGGTATCAATTGAGGAATGATCCAGTAATAACTTGCTATAGTTGTTCTCTCGGCGCGAAGGCAATTTCAGGGGGTATCCTAAAAGTGGCGCAGAACATTGACTTGGCAGGTGCGACGTTCCTCACATGGAAGACAGACACCTCTTTGTCGTTTTCTGCGTCCCCGAGGCGCATCTCGATGCCTAGCTGCTCCGTGATCCTCTCGCAGATATCCAGCTTCGGAACATCGTCATCGCTCTTCACAGCGAAGCAGTGAACATGCACTAAAGGCAGCCTCGTACTCGTGTGTGGGGCAAACAAGGCCTCCTCGCCGGAATAAAGGCCCTTGTAGGAGGGCAGAAAAGTGATAGCGGATGCTGGGAGATTCATCACAAAGTGAGAGATGGTAGGGGGGACGGGTATCTCCTGGGGTGGTGGGATTGCTTCCGGGTTGCTGCGCGATCCTTTCTTAGGCTTTTGCTGTATGATTGCACGCTCGCCATTCCTCGAGGCAGAAAGCACCAAATCTGCTGCGTTTCTGATGAACGTTCGCCCATCCTCGTTGAATGGTCGTACATATTGTTGAACCTTGACGCCACATCAGCCCACCCGCCTTGACCTAGATTTAAATAGGGATTACGCCACGTACCTTGTTCCGGACGATCGAGTCCTTCAGATAAAGAAAACTCTCAGGGTTCATGTCATTCGCCCATACAAAGACGCCTTTCTTTCCAGCCGGAACCGCAAAGGGGCCGATGCCTGCCATAGCATCGCAGACAACCTCGCCAGGTTGGAAGGAGTTAACGATCCTCGTGTGTTCTGACTCGAGTTTACTATTCCAGTAAACTTTGGAATAGTCAAATTTGAAGGTGCAGTTGTGCTCCTTGACCTCTACATTCAAGTCGTCCGGGCCAGCCAACACCTCGTAAGCAAACGTCCGGAATTCGGACTCGTTGCCGACGTTATCGACCTTGTTGATGACGGTCTTGATGGTGGGGTTCTTGTCTACAAGAACCTGGGCAATAATATGCTTATATGGCAGGAAATGGCTCCGCAGATTCAGATGTGCTTGGCTCCTGTCAGTCTTGAACGTGCAGAAATACTTGGATTGAAGCTCACCAACGTGACCGGCAGTATTGAAACTTGATTGAATATCATCATGGAACTCTTCTGGTAGCAGAGATTGCAGCACATCGCCTGTGAGTTATCGTCAGGGATGAGAAGGCTCAGCAGTGCAAAGCTAGCCACAGTCATGAGGAACTTACGAGCTGTCCAATAGGTATAGTCCAGATGCAAAGTGTATGGTTGAATACCAAGGTCACCTTTCTCGACTCCCTCGCTGACCACTTTTCCCCAGGTCGTGGATACTATTGAACTGTTAGCATGCTAACATACAGGTCATTTCGTCCAAATATTAACCAGTGTCGGAAATTCCAGGCCTTAGCAAAAGGCATTTCCGTCCCTGGGCAGCAGGGTCGTCCACAATGGAGGATACGCGCTCCTGTCGCAGGAGATCTCCCGCCTTCTCCAGAGATTTACGGTACAGGGCAATTTTCTTAGCATCATGTACCCTTGCTGCGGCGAGACCGTAGCTTTTTGAAAACAGTGCCCGGTTTAGCACCGTCGCGTTGCGAATGATGGGCGGACGAAAGACACCCATTTCTCCCTTTTCACCGGTGTTTGTGCCTTTATTGTCAGTTTCCATCTCAGAATTGAGGTGACGACTGCCGAATTAGCAGTGGAAAATGTTATTGATATGAGTCCATCATCTCAAGATGTCTCGTGAGGCTTGGTGAATTTAGGCATTGGGCGTGGAAAAGCGCAAGGCTGAACTAAAATTTAGCGCCTTTAGGGGAAGAGGTGTGTGTGGCTTGGCACTAACAAGGCTGACAATATTATGTGGCGTACTAACACGGGATTGGTGATGTCAACGAATCTCACGATGTAGTTTAAGGTCTTTCCCGAACAGTTCACATATCTCGTTGAACACAATTCTTCGTTATTATCTTAAAAGGCAGATCTTTCATCATTTCTAATCTGTCACCAGAGAGCCCACAATGTCAAAAAAGAGAACGCTGGATGGGTTCTTCGCAGCACCACTGAAGAAGCAGAAACCAAACCAGGAGCAATCTGTCAGTGGGTCATGCCTTAATATTGATACCTAATGCTCATTGTTCAAGTAGACGGGGAGCTCTAATCACTTGACATATCCCTTCCCCATTTCTGATCTTCCATCCACCATTGCCAAGGAGTTGCCATCTCTCCCAGCCAGACCGGCAAGGGTCATTAATGATCAGCTGGATCTGGACTTGCTCTACTTCGAGCCATATGTCCCGAGCTATATCGCCAAAGAATTGTTTGAGTTTCTAAGATCTAGCCTCCCATTTTACCGGGTCGAGTACGACATCAAGCGAGGAGGTTTCTCGACTCACATCAGGACGCCAAGGTGTGTTATGAAATCGCCTGAACTGCTGTTGATAGTGACTGACCTCATTCAAGGTTTACTACAGTCTTTGGGCTAGATGAGACATCCCGATTCGACGAAGATGGGAAGGTAGTGGACGCAAAGACTCGTGCCAAAGCTGAGGATAAGGCATACGCCCGATATGCTCCTCGCCCAATTCCCCGGTGTCTAGATGACCTCCGGATCTCGACAGAAGAGGCCACCGGGTGCAAATTCAACTTCTGTCTCGTCAACTATTACGCATCAGGAGCGGACAGCATCTCCTTTCATAGTGACGATGAGCGTTTCCTCGGACCGGAGCCTGCTATCGCATCCTTTTCGTTAGGCGCCAGCCGGGACTTCCTCATGAAACACAAGCCCATTCCACCGAGCGATCAAGGCCCGTCACTGCCAGAGCTGAAGCAGCTGAAGCTGCCCCTCGCAAGTGGCGACATGATCTTGATGCGTGGGCGTACGCAAGCTAATTGGCTGCATTCGATTCCCAAGCGGTCCGGCAAGAACGATATAGGCGGGAGGATCAATATCACCTTCCGCAGGGCCATGGTCAAAGGAGGAACGGACAATTATTATAATTATAACGTTGGTACCGGACCAGTGTTCCGATGGGACGAGGCCAGTAGGGAAATGGTATTGTGGAAGCCATGATGGAATCTATGCGCCCGAGGCAAAAGATGCAGATCTTCGGCTCTACTTCCCTAATCTCATTTGGGCTCGGGCATACTTGCGTAGACCTCTCAGGAATACTTGGTAACCAACGCCCTGGTTGTCCTTGACGTGGAAGATCTCGGTGAGGCGTACCTGCCATGGGGGGTACCCGGATAGTTCCACGTTGGGGCTGAAGAGAAGAAGCAGATCAGGCTCGTCCATCACGCCTTCGCTCAGTTCGGCGTCAATCAGGTCAATGCTGACATCGGCCGCCGAAATCTTGGATCGCTGAGCCATCTCCGCCAGCGTCTTAGTGAGATCAACTAGTGAGTCTCTTCCATCTTCGGCAGAAAGAAGCATGATAGAGATGTGTCCCTCCTCGGCATCTTCGCGTCCATGGTCGCGACTTGAGGGTGCGGACTCGATCGAAGGAACATGGGGAGCACGCAACGTCAAAGCCGGATGAACACGGCCAAAATACGCTGCTAGTTTCTGGGACACAGCCCTATGAGTCTCGGGTAGATAGCTCTTCAGTATCCCTAGCCAATTTGTCAGCTTTTGTTTCGCCAGTTTCTGTCACCTCGACATACCTGTTTTCTCGTAAACGGATAGCATAGGGATCCCAGCAGATGCGCACCAAGCCGCGAGATCTGCCACTTCGTTGACCAACCGCTCTAACTCCGCTCCGCCTCTGCCATCGTCCTCCAGCTTCAATATCACGCTCAGGTGTTTTGGCAGCTTCATTAAATCCTTGACGTCGCGCTCGATGATCTCCGGGGTGCGATGGTGGTAGTACATTATCGAGTAGACTTGGTCTCGAATGGCGTGATATGCTTGTCGGACACGAATGTAGAGCGAGAAGATGGTGTGTATAATGGTAAACAATAGAATGTTCAATTGCGCTCGAATGAACCGTCGCACCCTAAGGCGTGAGCCCCCTTCTTGACGACGGCCATGCCTCCGGCTTGGTGACCTTGAGGGCGGGGTGGGCAAGAATGGCTACCGACAAAGTTAGTCTCTGGAAACAATCTCATTATGCAGAGGTCACATGGAAAAGACCACCGTTCGAATCTGCTTACCTGAATTAGCTGGGTTCTCTCCTCCTTAGTGAGCAGCTTATGGCCAAACTTCTCATCCCGCCGGTACAGCTCGGTGGTTTTTCTAGAAAACGACATTCTTAGGAGAATCGAGGAAAAAAGAGGGTTGAGGAAACGAAAGAGCACAATCTATAGCGGCGTGTAAAGGTGCTCAGTATGAAATGGGAAAATGCGTTTACGGGATCGTGAGCATGGCTGACCTGCTCTGTCGGAGAGGAGACAGAAAAAGAGTGAAGTACTTGTATTGAAGGTCAAGAGGAGGAAGAAGCGGAAAGCAAGCAAGCAAGCATGTGGTGGCAAGCATGTGACCAATCAGTTGTATTAGGACACTCCAGCCACCATGGGATTCCTACAGCGCTGACGAAAGAGCTGAGGCTGAGGCCAGTTATCGGTTGATGTGCTGCGCGTCCCCACAAAGCTCCCGTTTTTAGCGGTCCACGCTGCCCAGGTGGAGGGGAAAGGCGATTGTCGCGGCCTCCAGCTACCATTTCAGGTATTACACCAACACTGTCGACTTAAATCACGATAACAGTCGCGTTCATCCAGGCACAAGGAGACTCGAGGCAACACTGCAAACCAACAGCATCGCAGCAACTCTGACTGAGGACATTTATCATCATTCTGTAACAGTCGTCCATGGGGGAATAGCCGTCCAATTGGAGCAATGGAGAGGGCTGGGTCGGGAGGCTCAAGGGCCCTATTTCCCAAAGGCCCCAGCTTCACACTTGACGACTTCTCCGGCAAAGACTTCATCGTGCGCGACTTTGTCGATTCTCTGGCCGAGACAGCAGTACCTGCAAACCGACGATCCGGCCCAGCACACCAAGCATTCGATCCCAAACCACTGATCAGGACTTTCGAGAGTAAGTTGGACCGCACCCGACCTTTCCAATATTGGGGTACTCATACGTCGCGATACAGATGCACTGTCTCAGCTAGGCTCACTGTCCGAAGACCTACAAGAGAGAGAGTCTGAGATTCTGTCCCATGTACGGAGGGCCGAGATTCAACATGACCAGACTCTCGACACACTCGGGCGCAAGCTTGACCAATCCATGGAGCAATTTGAGGCGTTGGATCTTAGTCTGAACAACCCCAACGGCACGAACGCCTATGATAGGAGCAGCCGGGCAGATGGGGGTGGAAACATTGCCGTTCAGATCGGCGAGAAATTAGAAGAGCTGGACAGGAAGCGGAGGAGAGCGCTGGACGCCAACTTCCTGATCCAGTGCTGGATGGAAGTCTGCGAAACGGGAGAGCTCTCGTCACTACAGGACATACAGAGGCAAGGCGGTGCAGAGAACAAGGTCCGGTGCGCCGTGATTGCCCGACAGCTCATGCGCATCAGCCAACGACTAGACCCGACATCATGGAGTCAAACAAATGGCACCCGCAGCAACGGAATCACCAACGGAGTCACTGGCGCAAATCGGAAACACAACACACGAGAAGTGTTGGAGAAGTTCTCCGAGACTCTTGAACAAGACCTGCTGAAACAGTTCAACAACAGCTACCGGCGGCAGAACTTCGATGATATGATGGAATGCGCCAAGGTGCTCCACGACTTCAATGGAGGCGCCAGTGTCATTGCCATCTTTGTCAACCAACATCAGTTCTTCATTGACAGAGACCAGCTTCTGACTGATGAAGTGACCACGGATGGCGAAATGTGGGACCAGTTGGCAGACCCCGATTCTGATCCGCCTGGTGTTGAGCCCAGCCTGCAGTCTCTTGTCGATGAAGTCAAGATCGTGATGCAAGAGGAATCGTTCATCATCAAACGCGCATTCCCGTACTACGAGACTGTGCTGATCAAGTTCATTCAGCGTGTCTTCCAACAATCCGTCCAGCAGAGGTTGGAGATGGTTCTAGAGAAGGCCAATACTATCTCATCTCTTGCCTTTCTGAGATCTCTTCACGCATCGAGGAGCTATATCAGTGCTCTCAACGAGGATCTCAAAACGCATGGGTTAACAGAAAATCCCGAGCCGTGCTCAGCACAGATATCTCAGACCCTGGACCAACAGATGGAAGAATTATTCGTCCCCTATCTAGTTGGTAACTCTTACATTGACCGAGAGAGAAAGAGTCTTGAGGAAATGTACAACTCTCTCTTATTCAAGTTTACTCTCTATCACTCGAGGCGACAGAAGGCGCCGCGAGGTTTCATGGCGGCCATTGCACAACAGGGAACGCAACTTATCGCGTCAGCCAAAGATGCGTACATGGAGCGTCTTGATTCTTCTGATCTGACACCGACTCAGAAGGCAATGATGCTCCGGGTTGCCGGTATTCAAGATATCGATAAGAAGAACGAGATTGAGGTTTCAGAGGAAGACGGTGTGCTGAGTGTTGCCAATGCGAAGCGCATGATGACGTGGTTGGCAGAAAGTGTGCGGAGGACTTTGGAGCTCGGCACAGCCATCGATACCCCCAAGGATGTCAGTGTGCTGCTCAATCTACTCCTCACCAGTATGGGAAAGGTCTATGTCGAGACCGCGCTTGATGCTGCTCTTGACCAAGCTACACTCCAGGAGAACGTCAAAGTCGAGCCCGACCTCAGCTATCTGCCGAATGTACGGCCGGCCGTCACCATCACAAACATCATGTCGCGTTTCATGACGACCGTCTTGATCAGGCTCGCCGAGTCAAATACGACAGTGCGGAGGCACATGGAGGCGCAGACCAAGATGGGGATGGAGTCGATTGAGAAAAAGACGAATGCGGTCATGAAGACAACAGTCGATGTTGCAATCAATTGGGTGACCAGATCCCTGACGACTCAGAAGAAGACCGATTTCCGCCCCAGGGATGACGACCTAGAAACTCTGGTCGACTCCCTCCAGACGCAAACTTGTCTAACTATCACCACATTCCTCAACCGAGTTACCAACCTTCTCAATCAGTCCGTTGATGGTCACAATGTTGAGATCATCTCGAGCGAACTCGCTCTTGCTATCCACAAATTGCTATTCGACCATTTCAAGAAATTTCCTGTCAACGCTACTGGCGGTCTCATGGTTACAAAGGACATCGCCAAATATGTGTCAACACTCAAAGAGTGGCCTCTGACAAAGGAGGTGGAGGGCATCGTCGAGGTCCTCACGGAGGTTGGGTACCTCTTCATCATCGGCCCCGAGGCGCTGAGAGAGAGGTCGAGGAACCTGGCATCCGGACCTGTGGGTCTCGGTAAGAGGCTACACAAAGCAGACTTCAAAGCGTTCGTACAGAGGAGAGAGGACGCGAGCAGTGTTGGCATCCAGAGCGTGCTTGCTGGGCTATGATTGTTCAAGTGGCAAGTACAGAGTTGATAAGTATGTAATGATTACGAAGGCAGCGATGTTTGGCGTTTTATGAATTGACACCAGTATGTGCTGACAGTTTCCCTGATCCGAGTCTGCTGGCTTTTTTCTTGATCTTGATATACTTGGTCGGCGTCAGTCACACCAGGCACCCCCGTCAGACCGGCGAGTCCGGTCAACGGTGGGACAATTTCCAACTAGCCAAATCAAACACAGCGTCCATGGTTCTTGTCCAACCATTCTGTACATGTATTTCAATCATGTCTAACTTTTCCCACCTCCACGCTTCAACACAACGGCAACAGCGACATATGCCCGCTGACATGGCAAATTGATGATGACATCTTATCGCCCGTCCGAACTAGGCTCGTCATCAACTTCGGCAATCGACAATTGTGGGTGTACTGGGCGAATACAAAAATAGGACGAGGCTATGATACACCCCCAAAACCGCCGTGGTATGCATGCCCAGACTGCAGATCACTCGCGAAATGCGCCTGAAGAAAACTGCACATTGCTGTTTGCGGTCGTTCCCCCGCTTGAGGCTGAGTTACCACCTCCTCAACCCTAGTTCGTGAAAAGAACAAATCTGTCCCACATGCACAGGACATGCGTCTGATTCTGCAACATTCAACACCTCCGACGAATTGAAAATGGCCTGAGATCCAAGGACCGAACTAGCTGCTCCCCAATTATTCTTGAAATGTGACGGAACAGCTGCAAAAGGCCCGCGCAGAAGACCGCCCCCAACGGCCAGAGCAAAATGGTGGAGTGGCAGTGACAGCTTCTGCGGAGACAGCCTTGCTGGCTGAACTCATTCTGGCACCTTCGCCGAGCATTAAGCTTATGGCCCAAGAGGCGTCACTGCCGCTCTCGCGGGTGTTGGTTGTGGAGGCACAACAGCGGCAAGCCATGCGTTGGTTTGCCCACTTCATGATACGTGGATGATGGCGAAGACCGGGGCTGGGTGGTACGGGTCATCAGTGTGTAGGTAGTGCATATGCCCGATGAGAACGTATGAGACCATATCTGCTAGCAATTCCCTGCCTTCTGGCGTTCATTAATTCGCGACCTGGAAATTGGCCCTGGGGATCTGGGGTTTTCTTGTCTTTTTCTCAGACGTTATCATTCATATCCTTTCTCGGGACTATTAAAACAGCATGCCGAGTCCTGTCGAAGATTTGGACCTTGCTTGTCCAAGCGGCGGAGACTTCTATATCTGCGACAAAGCCAAAATCCAGTTCCTAGGCTGTTGTACCAGCGACCCATGTGCGGATGGATCTGGGAACTGCCCACAAAGCGATTTACGCACTTCAACTTTTCGCAAGGATAAGAATACCTATGATCGAATCCAGCCCCAGCTATGTGTTTCGCCATATGATGGAGCCAAGTCGTGGTTTACCTGCTTGCATGAAACGGAGAATATCCCGCCCTTTCTCGGATGCTGCGCTACGACTCCATGCGGTACTGGCTGCCCCCAGAAGAGCCTGGTTGCCGCGAGGCTGAACGACGATAGTTACAAGAGGGCAATGTTCCTGTCGCCTACTGCAACCTCCAGCGTCGGCCGAACATCGAGCACTGCATCACTATCAAGTTCGGCGTGGCCAACAACGACGGCAACGACAACACCTGGAGCAAGTCCGAGTCAGGACAGGACGGAAAGCCATGACCAGGGACTTTCAACTGGTGCCATTGTTGGGATCAGTGTTGGTGTGGCAGTCGTTGCCCTCATAGCTGTCGGTTTCCTACTGTACAAGTGCGGTTGGCGGCAGCGAGGAAGAAGGGAGGAGGAGAGGCATGTCATGCCGTTGCCTTCTGCGGCAGGGTCAGAGCCTTATAAACCGTATCAGGGCAATCGAGAGAGCCCTTACAAAGGTGACCCTCCTTTCATATCGGCTTCTCGATAGGAATTCATACTGACCGTCACAGATTCCTTTGCCAGCAGTCCCACGGCCGTGAACTTCAGGGGCTCCCCCTATTCCGATCAACGAGAGTTCACCCCTCACCGCCCCCCGTCGAGCATGCCCGACTCTCCTGGCATGTCCTGGATGGGAACAGAAAGCGGTCGAGTATCCTATGCCTCCAGCGCAACCCATGGCTGGACGGACGGGCCCCGTAATTGGCATCTATCAGGGGTACCGGGGACGACAGCGGCCCATTACGCATATGATCCGGTCGAACTTCCAGCCACAAGACCTCCTGATCAGGCAGTCGAGTTGCCAACGTTTGACACAGGCATGTCCTATCACGACAGGAGAGCATCTCATCTGTAAAAAGTTGGTTGGATGTCTGATCCGACAAGAAGTTACTGTCATGGCATTGCATATTGGCTGGCATCCCAACGTATAATTCAGTTGGTTGGAGTTGCAGAAGGGCTGGAGGGAGTATTGCTTGCATTCTGCAAGTTAGGCGTTCTTGCGGTTTGACACCTTTGGATGGTCAAAGCATAGTGATGAGCAGAGTCACTCATTCAGGGATAATTTAGAATACGATGAACTGTATGTATCCAATCCCTCAGCACCCGAAGGGCGCAACTTTGAGAGTGAAGTGGTGGCATTTCAAGTAATAATACTCTGGCCGGCCATCACCACCCACTGTGTTGATTCTCTATAAGTATCCGTAGCTTACCATGCTCAGTACGAGTTTGGCACATGGACCAACTTGAAGTGGCTCGGTCTATGCAGGACGTTAATCAGAACCAGATCCCGGGGTTGTGTGGGCCGATTGGATGTTTCAAGCAAGCGGTGCGGCTCGGCGAGCGTCCCAGATAGTCAAAGGACAAGCTTCAAAGGAATTGCATGGCTTGGGTGGTGTCTCGACTGATCGGTGCATCCTCCGACGTGGAAATCCCCGATGCGCGCAACACCAGACCAGACTTCTGGATTTTGGGTGGTGGCCCCGTTACAGGGTCCCCGAACGCCGAGGTTCTAGGCCACATGGGCTCTAGCGCAGGGGTTAGCCTGCGCTAAAACGTGCCAATTGCTTAGAAAGCTCACCCCGCCATCATTAGATATTGACACGTAGAGCAAAACCTCAAAAAAGTCTGGCCCTGGCAGGAATCTCAGGCAGGCAGGCAGGTACTTGTAGATCCCCAATTGCCACTCACGCTCTTTTTTCCGCACAAAGGACATTTGGTCGGTCTTGAGAGGTGGCTTCTGTTTTCCAAACGTCTTTGCCGGATCCCAAGGACCTCGCAGAAAAGAATTGTCTACCAGGGTGCTCTCAGCTCGGCTAGCTAAGGGAGAGAGACAAGCTTGCAAAGACTTATACACCCTTGTGGCGGCCAGATTTCCCCATATAAATCTTCCCTGTTAAATACGATCGAGGCCCCTCTGCTTATTTCACAACCTCGCACGCAGTTTTCCCCACTGGCCCAGCACTCATTCTCTGGGAGACTTTCAAGATGGATAACGCATATGCGCAACCCGTCGACAAGGTCCTCAAGGGCCTTGGTGTTAACGCGACTGACGGCTTGACCGACAGCCAGGTCATCGACTTGCGCTCCAAGCACGGCAAGAATGGTAGGCACCTGCCCTCACATGCGCCTTGTGCGACCTTTGATAATATGCCACTGACACAGACTTCTGCAGCCATTGCCGAGGAACCTCCGACGCCCCTTTGGGAGCTCATTCTCGAGCAGTTCAAGGACCAGTTGGTCATCATTCTTCTTGGATCCGCGGCCGTGTCCTTCGTACTTGCGCTCTTCGAGGATGAAGGTGGCTGGAGCGCCTTTGTCGATCCCGCAGTCGTACGTCGCAACCCCAAGAATCCGTCGCAAGACCTCAGTGCGGCTGCTGACCTATTGAATGCTGCAGATTCTTACTATCCTGATCCTGAACGCCGTCGTCGGTGTCTCCCAAGAGAGCAGCGCTGAGAAGGCCATTGCGGCCTTGCAGGAATACTCTGCCAATGAGGCCAACGTTCTTCGTAACAATGGACACATCTCGAGGGTCAAGGCGGACGAGCTGGTTCCTGGTGATATCATCGCTGTCGCCATTGGCGATCGCATCCCGGCTGATTGCAGGCTGATCTCTATCGAGAGCAACAGCTTTGCTGTTGACCAGGCCATCCTTACTGGCGAGTCCGAGAGTGTTGGCAAGGATGCGACCGCCGTCGTAGCCGACGACAAGGCTGTCAAGCAGGATCAGGTCAACATGCTCTTCTCGGGTACCACTGTCGTCACGGGTCGCGCCAAGGCTGTCGTTGTTCTGACTGGTTCGAACACGGCTATCGGAGATATCCACGAGAGCATCACCGCCCAGATCTCCGAGCCCACGCCCCTCAAGCAGAAGCTCAATGATTTCGGAGACACTCTCGCAAAGGTTATTACCGTCATCTGCATTGCCGTCTGGCTGATCAACATCCCCAACTTCAACGACCCCAGCCACGGAAACTGGACCAAGGGCGCCATCTACTACCTGAAAATTGCTGTGTCCCTTGGCGTCGCTGCTATCCCCGAAGGTCTCGCCGTTGTCATCACTACTTGTTTGGCACTTGGAACCCGTAAGATGGCCGCCAAGAATGCTGTCGTGAGGAGCCTGCCCTCTGTCGAGACTCTTGGCAGCTGCAGCGTTATCTGCTCCGACAAGACCGGCACCCTGACCACCAACCAGATGAGCGTTAACAAGGTCGTCTACATTGGCGAAAATGGCTCTGACCTGGAGGAGCTCAATGTTGAGGGAACTACTTTTGAGCCCAAGGGCAGGATCACGCAGAAGGGCAAGGTCGTTGAGGACCTGGCGCAGAAGTCCAGCACCGTCCTCCAGCTGACCGAGGTTGCTGCTCTGTGCAATGACGCCCGCCTCGCCTACGATGCCCGTCTCGGTACCTTTACTAGCATTGGTGAGCCCACCGAAGGAGCTCTGCGGGTTCTCGCCGAGAAGATCGGCCCCTGCGCTCCCGAGGACTGCCACCCTGAGGACCGTGTCCACTACGCAAGCACCTGGTATGAGAAGAAGTACGAGCACCTCGCTACTTATGAATTCTCCCGCGACCGCAAGAGCATGTCGGTTCTTGTGCAGAATGGCAAGGGTCAGAAACTG